>OX637408.1:6828659-9228659 GCA_951799425.1 Ilex aquifolium
CACCCAAAAGTCAGCTTTGGAAGATGGAGGATGGGAAAGAAGGAGAGAGAAGGAAGGAGGCATGGTGGGTGCAGGCTATGCTTGTCCTAGCCAGTCCAACGCATCACCTCACCTCCCATTGATGGGAGGCCTGCACACACAAACTAGAGGAGCCTCATGGACGAAAATGCATTAATTCCTGTACCATTTATTCAGCTTCACACAAGCTTTGGAGGGGAGGAGGCTACCTAAGCTTAGGAGTAGTATAGAGAGAGAAGCTCCCAAGGTAGAAGACATAGTTTAGAGAGAGAAAGCTTAGATTTTTGCAATTTCCTCACCCATTTCAGTTGTAGTAAGTTATATTTCACTGGTAATCTTTATTTCTTGCATTGTTGTAACACCCCGAATTTTATTTTATATATTTATAGAGATATATATATAGTAAACAATATTTGTAAAGATGTAGATATATGTAGTGACATAAGAATAAACCGAAGGAATAAATGCTATGGAGACAATTTGATTGGGAAGTTACGGGTCGAAGATGTTTAAACTTGGAAAGGGTGATTAGACAAGTTTCTAAAAGTTTGTAGGTCAAAATAATGATTCCATTGAATCCGGAAGGTCGAAAAACATTGGGAGTGGTAATATGGATGTATTGGAAGTTAGGAACTGTCTCGGAGTTAAAATACACTTTAGCGAGAATTTGGGTAAAAATGGGTATTGAACACTACTTATTGTTTTGGCCATAACTTGTTATCCTTAAGTCCAATTGATCTGAAATTTTTACAGTAGATAGTAGACATCTAGGGCTACAAAAGTATGTCTCATGAAAATTTTCCAATTCGACCTCTAAATGGGTCAAAACTGCATTGGAAGTTGAAACAAAAATCTGGCAGTCAAACCGTACCGGTACGCGTATCGGTACGCCGAACTCCAGTAGCTACACCGTACCGGTACGCCCGATAAAGCCAGCCCGATCCGACTGCGGGTCTTTCTCAATTTCTTCCACTATAAATACATTTTGTCACCTCCTTAGCCTTCATTACACCACTCCAAACCCTAGAAAACATAAGAGAGGAAGAGAGAAAGAGAGAAACACAAGATCAAGAGAAAACAAGAGATTGAAGGGTTGATTCAAGATCAAAGCCCTAATTTTTTCAAGAACATCAAGGTAGGGGTTTTCTCTCACTCACTTACATTGAGGTTAGGGTATTTATATATGTATGTTTTTGCTATCAATGGTATATATATGCTATAGAATCATCATCTCTTAGGCTTTTTGCAAAGATTACATTGTTAGGGTTTAATACCCATTAAATCTCATTTCTAGCTTTAAAACCCTAGTTTTTTGGGAGAGTGATGTATTTCTTCTTAAATGCTTCTTTATTATGAACTTCGAAAACCGTAGTTGTTTGTGTTGGGTAGAAAAATGATGTTATTGTGATCTCATGTATTTTCCTTGTTGGTTGGGGAATTGTTACATAATATATCTTGGGGATTTTGGAGAGATGCTTGTAAAATGATATGAATATTGGAATGGTATGCTTGGTTGGGTTGTTTGTGATGCCTTGAGGGTGAGAGGTTCCTTATAAGGATGCTCATGCCAAGAGAGGAGAGTATGTGATTTCCCTCAAGAGGTTCCTTATAAGGATGCTTGAGTTTGTGATGCCTTGAGGGTGAGAGGTTCCTTATAAGGATGCTCATGCCAAGAGAGGAGAGTATGTGATTTCCCTCAAGAGGTTCCTTATAAGGATGCTTGAGTTTGTGATGCCTTGAGGGTGAGAGGTTCCTTATAAGGATGCTCATGCCAAGAGAGGAGAGTATGTGACTTCCCTTAAGAGGTTCCTTATAAGGATGCTTAAGAAACTAAGCCTTGAGGGTGAGAGGTTCCTTATAAGGATGCTCATGCCAAAAGAGGACAGTATGTAATTTTCCTCAAGAGGTTCCTTATAAGGATGCTTGAGTAACCAAGCCTTGAGGGTGAGAGGTTCCTTATAAGGATGCTCATGCCAAAAGAGGACAATATTATATAATGTGTGGGAAATGGTTTATATTTTGAAAAGGGATGTTTATTAAAATGGGTTATTATTGTTCATTTCTAGTACTATTGCTATCTAAACTTGAGATCCTTGTTGAAATGTCACTGCCTTATTTCAAAGTATGTATCTATGTTATGTTAAAAATGAGACCGGCCATTTTAAATACGTTTCTAAACCTTGTTTGGGTTTAAGAGAATTTTTCTACAGAGCTTCGTGCTCACCCCCTACCGCTAACCTTTTTCAGATTACCCTCTCGAGGAAGAGCTGGGAGTCGAGGAGCCCGCACACTGGGAGACTCCGATAGACGGGAGCGTGGATCCTGAGGTGGACACCTAGAGCGACACTTCCTTTTGTTCTAGGCTAGGATATTCATTCTGAACCTTGTAAAGTCTAGTTTTATTTTATTATTTCCGCTGCGCTACATTAGTTAATTTTTGAGATGTAAATGCCATGGTTGGGCATATTCTTTTGGATAATGATGTAAATATTTTATGGATGATGAATGAAGTTTAATTTATTTATGGATGATATTAGTGCTCTCATGATGAAAATGGTTTTAGTATGTAATGCCGTCCAGGGTGTGTTTTGGGGTGTTACAAAGTTGGTATCAGAGCCTAGGCTTTAGATCTTACATGGGAGCTGTAGGTTATGGATTACCACTGGAAATGTAGGACTAGGTTGAAGGAACCGTAGGCTTGCATTTGTTTGAGGTTATGTGCTTATCAGATAGGTTAGATTTATTGTATTTTTAGGTTAAAGGTTAATTATTTGTTCGGATTCGATGAGTTTTCTCGCTACGCCATCAAGTTTGTGGTCACTGAGGCAAGGAGGGCTAAACGCTTTGAACAAGATTTGAGGCCTTCCATCCGCGAGAAGCTAGTTACACTCTTAATTCGAGAATACAAGATCTCGTGAACGTGGACGTGTACGTGGACGTGGACGTGTACGGGGACGTGGACGTGTACGTGGACGTGGACGTGTACGTGGACGTGGGCGTGTACGGGGACGTGGACGCGATTGAACAAAGGCTTCAGACAGTGGAGAAGATGGAGTTACTCAGACGAGAGTAGGCATGGACCCGCGCCCATGCTTTGCATGCGGAGAGTATGGACACTTCAAACATAGATGCCCCTCGTTTCCCCCAAGAACCAAGCAAGCAACTGGGCGAGTGAATGCAAACAGGCCACAGCTACGACAACCACTACCACCACGGAGACCGTTACAAGCTCATGCCCCCGGCGGCGCCAATCAAGGAAGGGTTTTTGCTTTGACCCAACCGGAGGAAGATGCCTCCAATGCCGTTGTGGATGGTATTGTTCTTCTCTACCATTCTTGGGCCCGAATTTTATTGGATTCCCATGCGACTCATTTTTCTATACGTACTGCGGAAGTTGTGGAATTGGGATTGGGTTCCGAGGAGCTAGAACATGCTTTATATGTTGACTTGCCTACGGGAAAATAAGGAGATACCAGTAGGGTTTATTTATATGTAATCTTTGATTCTAATTTATAACTAATTGCTAGGGAATCATCATGTCTTTCCATTCTGGATAATACTACCTTGTTCTAAAATATATTATGTTTGGGTGAACCCTAAATCTTTTCTTATGCCTTCAAACCCTAGTTTACAAAGGAGATGTGTTTTTCTCTTGATTTCTCCTTTTGTTCTTGAGTTCCACCCTTCATATTTGTTGGTTATTGATTTCAATACCTGATTGTTCCTTATTTTTAATTCTAAGATTGATATTCGTTGTTATGGATTTCAAGAAGTGATTGTTCCTTTATTCTTGATTTCCAACCTTAATATTCATTTGTCCTTGATATCTAAATTTGATATGCACTTGGTAGTGACTATAACCCTTGTGATTCAATTATTCTCAATATTCAATACTTGATATTCTTTATTCTTGGTTCCAAGACTTGAGTGTTCTTTTGGTCTTGATTTCTAAGCTTCATAATCCTTTGTTCTTGATTTCACACCTTGATAGTCGTTTGTTATTGATTTCCATAAATGATTGTTCCGTTAAATCTTAATTTCTCCTTTGTTCATGACTTTCAAGCTTGATACGCTTTTATTCTTGATTTCCAAGCTTAATATTCATTTGCTCTTGATAGCCAAATTTGATATTCATTTGATTGATTCTAATTATTGTAATTCATGTATTCTTGATATTCAATATTTGTCATCCTTTGGTTCTTGATTTCAAGATTTGGTTGTTCCTTTGTTTTTTTAATTTCCCCAGGCTTGATGATCCATTGGTTCTTGATAGAAAAATTTAATATTCATTTGTTATTGATTCTAACCCTTGTGAATCATTTATTCTTGATATTCAATACTTGATATTCATTGGTTCTTGATTTCAAGACTTGACATTCAATTGCTCTTGATTTCAATACTTGATTTCTCCTTGTCCTTAAGTTCAAAACTTGATACTCTTTAGTTCTTGGTTACGAAGCTTGATATGCATCTGTTATTGACTCCAAGACTCGATTGTTACTTTGTTCTTGATTTCAAGCTTTGATTGTTTCTTATTTTGATTCCAAAGCTTGATATGGGTTTGTTATGGAATTCGAGACTTGATTGTTCCTTTATTTTGGATTCCAAAAACTTGAGATTCGTTTGTTATTAATTTCAAACCTTGCTTGTTCTTTTGTTCTTGATTTCCAAGCTTGATAGCCATTTATTCTTGATTCCAAAGCTTGATTATTTATTTGTTCCTTAATTCAAAATTCTAAAGATTGGTATTGACCAATAAAATGGTATTTTCGATGATATTATGTTAATTTTTCTTAAATTATTTCGTTGGAAAAAATGTATATGGATTTGGAAGCCAAGATGGGAGGGCAAGTCTGGTTAGGTTTCAACTGTAACCTTTGGTGGATTGTAATTTATATCAGAGTGCGCAGCGAACTAACGGAGTAAGGACTACAATGGGGAAACTACGGAGAAGATTCAACTCATCCGGGAGAGGCTACGCACGACGCAAAGTAGACAGAAGAGCTATGCAGACCATAGACGAAGACCTTTAGAGTTCAAGGTGGGAGAATACGTATTTCTCAAGGTGTCACCCAAGAAGGGCGTGTTTCGATTCGGCAAGAAAGGGAAGTTAGCGCCAAGATATACCGGGCCATTTGAAGTGATCAAGGTTGTGGGCAAAGCGGCGTATCAGTTGCGGTTACCAGCTCAGCTGTCTGGGGTACATGACGTGTTCCACGTGTCGATGTTGAGGAAGTGTCAATCGGATGCAACTCCAGTCGTGGATTTGGAGGATATTGAAATTCAGGATGGAGCAACATATGAAGAACAACCGGTGGAGATTCTTGATGCCAAGGAAAAGGTGCTCCGCAACAAGGTCATCCGACTCGTGAAGGTTTTGTGGCGACATCATGGGGTGAAAGAAGCTACATGGGAACCGGAGCAAGAAATGCGGGAGAAGTATCCATATTTGTTCGCTACTTGAGGTAAGTTTCGAGGACGAAACTTTCTTTAAGGGGGGTGGATTGTAACACCCCGAATTTTCTTTTATATATTTATAGAGATATATATATATAGTAAATAATATTTGTAAAGATGTAGATATATGTAGTGACATAAGAATAAACCGTAGGAATAAATGCTATGGAGACAATTTGATTGGGAAGTTACGGGTCGAAGATGTTTAAACTTGGAAAGGGTGATTAGACAAGTTTCTAAAAGTTTGTAGGTCAAAATAATGATTCCATTGAATCCGGAAGGTCGAAAAATATTGGGAGTGGTAATATGGATGTATTGGAAGTGTCTCGGAGTTAAAATACACTTTAGCGAGAATTTGGGTAAAAATGGGTATTGAACACTACTTAGTGTTTTGGCCATAACTTTTTATCCTTAAGTCCAATTGATCTGAAATGTTTACAGTAGATAGTAGACATCTGGGGCTACAAAAGTATGTCTCATGAAAATTTTCCAATTCGACCTGTAAATGGGTCAAAACTGCATTGGAAGTTGAAACAAAAATCTGGCAGTCAAACCGTACTGGTACGCGTATCGGATCACCGAACTCCACTGCGACTCCAGAAAGTTCTGGGTACCGGTACCATCCTTCTGACGCCTCTAAACAGTTAAAAGTCGGGATTTTGTGTTATAAGAACCTATCCCACATCCCATTTGCCCCATTTCTTCATCTCCCTCTTACCCTAACCCTCCTAGAAACCCTTAGAGAGAAAGAGAGAAAGATAAAACTCAAGATCAAAAGGAAAGACAAAGGGTTCACAAGTGATTCAAGACTCAAACCCTAGGTTTCTTCAAGAGCATAAGGTAGGGGATTTCTTCTCTTTCTCTTACATTGAGGCTAGGGTTATTATATATGTATGTTTTCCATATTCTTGATAGTTATATGATAAATAGTTAAGAATTCTTGGTTCCTTGTTTATTGAAACATGATTTTGAACAAAATGTATGTTTGGGTTCATGAGACCTTGTTCTTGAATTTCCAAAATAGTAGTTCTAGAAATTACCTATTTGGGTTATGCAAAATACATGGATTATTGATTTCTAAATGCCTATAGTTGATTAAATCATGTTTTCATCAAATCCTTGTTCTAGTTCCAAGAAATTATGTTTTGTTTGGAAAACCCTAGAATTTTGATATCAAGATTGTGAAGGTTTTATTGATATGATCTCTTGCATATTTTAATCCCTTATTCTTGTAGTATATTGAGAGTGGTACAATTGTGATACTTGAATTATAAATGAGAAATTGTGGAATTTGGTAATTCCTTGAAATGTTGATGAATTGAGAATATTTTGGTTTCCTCAATTGTATGGTTGTTGTGAGGGACTTGGATTGCCTTCGAGAGATGCCGTAGAGTGTTAGAGGTTAGTCTACCCCAGTGGGGGTGAGATGGTTTCCTAGCACTTGTAGTGGGTTGTCATTTGGTAATGAAACCACTATCGTTCACTGGAGTTCGAACAAGGGATAGTATACTTTTCCTAGGAAGGGACTCGTCACTGCCATTGGGATGGTAGACGCCCTTTCCTATAGTGCTTGTGATTATGATGTAAATAGGTGGACTAGGTATAATCGTTGGGTAGATTCATGAGAAGCAATCAACATACATGGTACGGGGATGAACCAATATACATGAGAACATGAGATTATTATTATTGTTACGGAATGGTTTCCAACAAGTGCTTGTGGAGGTATGGGACTCCACAAGAACCTGTTGGAAAAGGTTATGGTGATAATTGTGACTGAGTTTTACGGTTCATTTAAATTATTACGAACATTTAAACTTGAGATCTATTTAAAATATCCTGCTTTTCCTTCAAAATGGTATATATGCTATTTGTGAAAATGAGACCAACCGTTTTATATGCTTTTCTAAACCTTGTTTGAGTTTGGGAAGATCTTGCTACAGAGCTTCGTGCTCATCCCCTACAATTAATATTTTTCAGATTTGGCTTTAGAGGAGGAGCTCGGTGTGAATGAGCCGGGCCTTGGGGAAGCTTCCTTGGAGGGGTACCTAGATCCCGAGGTGGACATGTAGAGATATAGCTTCTTTTGTACTAGACTAGAGAGTTTATTTGGAGATCATGTAAAGTCTAATATTTTGTTATTCCGCTGCAAGTGTACTTTAATTCTCTTGGAATGTAAATGCCATTGCTTGGCCTATTCTTTTGGGATAATAGTGTGGATATGATATATGGTGAATGGAAGTTTATTTTATGATGGTTAAATGAACCCTGTGTAGTCAAGTTAATAGAATTGCACAGGTTGTGATTTTTGGGTGGAGCTTCCTGTACAAAGGAGACTCTGCCTAAATTTTGTTAAAAAATTAAGAATGTTTCTTATTTGATGGATATATATTTAGTGCTCTCATGATGTGAATGTTTTAGAATGTAATGCCGTCCAGGGTGGTATTTGGGGTGTTACAAAGTTGGTATCAGAGCTTAGGCTTTAGGTCTTACATGGGAGCTGTAGGTTATGGATTACCACTAGAAAGGTAGGACTAGGTTGAAGAAACCTTAGGCTTGAATTTGTTTGTGGTTATGTGTTTATCAAATAGGTAAGATTTGTTGTTTATTTAGGTTAGGGGTTAATTATTTGTTCGAATTCGATGAATTGCCTTGCCATGCAATCGAGTTTGTGGCCCCTGATGCAAAGAGGGCTAAACGCTTTGAACAAGATTTGAGGCCTTCCATTCGCGAGAAGAGGGTCACACTCTGAATTCGAGAATACAAGTACTTGAACGTGGACGTGTACGTGGACGTGGACGTGATTGGACAAAGACCTCAGATATTTCGAGAAGATGAAGTGACTCAGACTAGAACAAGCACTGACCCGCGCCAGTGCTTTGCATGCGGAGAGTATGGGCACTTCAAACGTAGATGCCCCTCGTTTCCCCCAATGACCAAGCAAACAACCGAGCAAGTACCAGCAAACAAGCCACCTCTACAAAGGCCAGCACATCAGAGACCTCAGATAGCTCGAGAAGCGGGAGGCGTACCAGAGAGAATAGGCACGGATGCACGCCGATGCTCTGCCTGTGGAGGTGTTGGGCACTTCATAGATAATTGTCCATTGTTTTCTACCAAGACCCACCAAGCAACTGGGCGAGTGAATGCAAATAGGCCACCGCTACGACAGCCACTACCACCACAGAGACCATTTCAAGCTCAAGCCCCCGGCGGCGCCAATCAAGGAAGGGTTTTTGCTTTGACTCAACCGGATGAAGATGCCTCCAACGCCATGGTGGAAGGTGCCGTTCTTCTCTACCATTCTTGGGCCCGAATTTTATTGGATTCCATGCGACTCATTCTTCTATACGTACTGCGGACGTTGTGGAATTGGGATTGGGTTCCGAGGAGCTAGAACATGCTTTATATGTTGACTTGCCTATGGGAGAATAGGGGGATACCAGGCTAGTCTGTAAGGGTTACGTGCAAGCGGATTACATTTCAGTTACCAGTAGGTTTACTTATATGTATTCCTTTGACTATAATTTATATCTACTTGCTAGGGAATCAGCATGTCTTGCCATTCTGGATAATACTACCTTGTTCCAAAATATATTATGGTTGGGTAAACCCTAAATCTTTTCTTATGCCTTCAAACCCTATTTTACAAAGGAGATGTGTTTTTCTCTTGATTTCTCCTTTGCTCTTGATTCCCGAACTTAAATATTATTTGTTCTAAGCTATGTTATGGGTGGTGACCACCAAAATCCTTTTGGTATGCTCTTGAAATCCTAGTTTTCAAGAGAGAGGTGTTTTCTCTTTATCTTGCCTTTGTCATTGATTTCAAACCTTGATAGTCGTTTGTTATCGATTCCAATATATGATTGTTACTTTATCTCTGATTCCAAGCTTGATATCCGTTGTAATTGATCTCGAGACTTGATTGTTTCCTTGTCCTTAATTTCCTAAGCTTAATGATCCATTTGTTCTTGGTATCGAAAATTTGATATTCATTTGTTATTCATTCTACCCTTGTGACTCAATTATTTTCAATATTCAATACTCGATATTCTTTATTCTTAGTTCCAAGACTTGAGTGTTCTTTTGGTCTTGATTTCTAAGCTTCATAATCCTTTGTTCTTGATTTCACACCTTGATAGTCGTTTGTTATTGATTTCCATAAATGATTGTTCCGTTAAATCTTAATTTCTCCTTTATTCATGACTTTCAAGCTTGATACGCTTTTATTCTTGATTTCCAAGCTTAATATTTATTTGCTCTTGATAGCCAAATTTGATATTCATTTGATTGATTCTAATTATTGTAATTCATGTATTCTTGATATTCAATATTTGTCATCCTTTGGTTCTTGATTTCAAGATTTGGTTGTTCTTTTGTTTTTAATTTCCCCAGGCTTGATGATCCATTGGTTCTTGATAGAAAAATTTAATATTCATTTGTTATTGATTCTAACCCTTGTGATCCATTTATTCTTGATATGCAATACTTGATATTCATTAGTTCTTGATTTCAAGACTTGACATTCAATTACTCTTGATTTCAATACTTGATTTCTCCTTGTCCTTGAGTTCAAAACTTGATACTCTTTAGTTCTTGGTTACAAAGCTTGATATGCATCTGTTATTGACTCCAAGACTCGATTGTTACTTTGTTCTTTATTTCAAGCTTTGATTGTTTCTTATTTTGATTCCAAAGCTTGATATGGGTTGGTTATGGAATTCGAGACTTGATTGTTCCTTTATTTTGGATTCCAAAAACTTGAGATTCGTTTGTTATTAATTTCAAACCTTGCTTGTTCTTTTGTTTTTGATTTCCAAGCTTGATAGCAATTTATTCTTGATTCCAAAGCTTGATTATTTATTTGCTCATGAATTCAAAACTCTAGTGATTGGTAGTGACCACTAAAATGATATTTTCGATGATATTATGTTAATTTTTCTTAAATTATTTCGTTAAAAAAAAAAAAAATGTATATGGATTTGGGAGCTAAAATGGGAGAACAAGTCTGGTTAGGTTTCAAATGTAACCTTTGGTGGATCGTAATTTATATCAGAGTGCGCAACGAACTAACGGAGTAAGGACTACAATGGGGAAACTACGGAGAAGATTCAACTCATCCGAGAGAGGCTACACCCGGCGCAAAGTAGACAGAAGAGCTATGCGGACCACAAACGAAGATCCTTGGAATTCAAAGTGGTAGATTACATGTTTCCCAAGGTGTCACACAAGAAGGGCATGTTTCGATTCGGCAAGAAAGAGAAGTTAGCGCCAAGATAAACCGAACCGTTTGAAATGATCAAAGCGGTAGGCAATGCGGCGTATCAACTTCGAATACCAGCCCAGCTATCCGGAGTATACGACGTATGTCATGTGTCGATGTTGAGAAAGTGTCAAACTGATACTACGCACATCATAGATTTGGGGGGGACATTGAAGTTCAAGATGGAGCAACCTCTGAGGAACAACCGGTGAAGATTCTTCATACCAAGGAGAAGGTGCTACGCAACAAAGTCATCCGACTAGTAAAGGTTTTGTGGCAACACCATGGAGTGGAAGAAGCCACATGAGAACCGGAGCAAGAAATGCGGGAGAAGTATCCATGTTTGTTCGCTACTTAAGGTAAGTTTCGAGGACGAAACTTTCTTTAAGGGGGGTGGATTGTAACACCCCGTATTTTTCTTTTATAGATATGTATATAGATATATATAGTAAATAATTAATGTAAAAATGTGGACATGTGTAATGATGTAAGAATGAGCTATATGGGTTGTAATAATAGGAGAAATGCTAGAGATGCATATGGATTGGGAGGTTTGAGTTTCAAAGATGTTTAAACTTGGAAAGGGTGAATAGACAAGTTTCTAAAGGTTTTTAGGTCAAAATAATGCTTCCATTGAATCCGGAAGGTCGAACAACATTGGGAGAGGTAATATGAGGTGTATTGGAAGTTAGGAAGTATTTTGGAGTTAAAACCCACTTTAGAGTGAAATTGGGTAAAAAGTATCTTGGACACCTTCTAGTATTTTAGCCATAACTTTGTATCCTTACATCCAATTGATCTGAAATTTTGACAGTAGATAGTAGACATCTAGGGCTACGAAAGTGTATCTCTTGGAAATTTTCCAATTCGACCTCTAAATGGGTCAAAACTGCCCTGGAAGTTGCAGCAGACAACGGGTACCGGTACCGGTACTGCGACTCCAGAAAGTTCTGGGTACCGGTACCATCCTTCTGACGCCTCTAAACAGTTAAAAGTCGGGATTTTGTGTTATAAGAACCTATCCCACATCCCATTTGCCCCATTTCTTCATCTCCCTCTTACCCTAACCCTCCTAGAAACCCTTAGAGAGAAAGAGAGAAAGATAAAACTCAAGATCAAAAGGAAAGACAAAGGGTTCACAAGTGATTCAAGACTCAAACCCTAGGTTTCTTCAAGAGCATAAGGTAGGGGATTTCTTCTCTTTCTCTTACATTGAGGCTAGGGTTATTATATATGTATGTTTTCCATATTCTTGATAGTTATATGATAAATAGTTAAGAATTCTTGGTTCCTTGTTTATTGAAACATGATTTTGAACAAAATGTATGTTTGGGTTCATGAGACCTTGTTCTTGAATTTCCAAAATAGTAGTTCTAGAAATTACCTATTTGGGTTATGCAAAATACATGGATTATTGATTTCTAAATGCCTATAGTTGATTAAATCATGTTTTCATCAAATCCTTGTTCTAGTTCCAAGAAATTATGTTTTGTTTGGAAAACCCTAGAATTTTGATATCAAGATTGTGAAGGTTTTATTGATATGATCTCTTGCATATTTTAATCCCTTATTCTTGTAGTATATTGAGAGTGGTACAATTGTGATACTTGAATTATAAATGAGAAATTGTGGAATTTGGTAATTCCTTGAAATGTTGATGAATTGAGAATATTTTGGTTTCCTCAATTGTATGGTTGTTGTGAGGGACTTGGATTGCCTTCGAGAGATGCCGTAGAGTGTTAGAGGTTAGTCTACCCCAGTGGGGGTGAGATGGTTTCCTAGCACTTGTAGTGGGTTGTCATTTGGTAATGAAACCACTATCGTTCACTGGAGTTCGAACAAGGGATAGTATACTTTTCCTAGGAAGGGACTCGTCACTGCCATTGGGATGGTAGACGCCCTTTCCTATAGTGCTTGTGATTATGATGTAAATAGGTGGACTAGGTATAATCGTTGGGTAGATTCATGAGAAGCAATCAACATACATGGTACGGGGATGAACCAATATACATGAGAACATGAGATTATTATTATTGTTACGGAATGGTTTCCAACAAGTGCTTGTGGAGGTATGGGACTCCACAAGAACCTGTTGGAAAAGGTTATGGTGATAATTGTGACTGAGTTTTACGGTTCATTTAAATTATTACGAACATTTAAACTTGAGATCTATTTAAAATATCCTGCTTTTCCTTCAAAATGGTATATATGCTATTTGTGAAAATGAGACCAACCGTTTTATATGCTTTTCTAAACCTTGTTTGAGTTTGGGAAGATCTTGCTACAGAGCTTCGTGCTCATCCCCTACAATTAATATTTTTCAGATTTGGCTTTAGAGGAGGAGCTCGGTGTGAATGAGCCGGGCCTTGGGGAAGCTTCCTTGGAGGGGTACCTAGATCCCGAGGTGGACATGTAGAGATATAGCTTCTTTTGTACTAGACTAGAGAGTTTATTTGGAGATCATGTAAAGTCTAATATTTTGTTATTCCGCTGCAAGTGTACTTTAATTCTCTTGGAATGTAAATGCCATTGCTTGGCCTATTCTTTTGGGATAATAGTGTGGATATGATATATGGTGAATGGAAGTTTATTTTATGATGGTTAAATGAACCCTGTGTAGTCAAGTTAATAGAATTGCACAGGTTGTGATTTTTGGGTGGAGCTTCCTATACAAAGGAGACTCTGCCTAAATTTTGTTAGAAAATTAAGAATGTTTCTTATTTGATGGATATATATTTAGTGCTCTCATGATGTGAATGTTTTAGAATGTAATGCCGTCCAGGGTGGTATTTGGGGTGTTACAAGTGCTCTCATGATGAAAATGGTTTTAGTATGTAATGCCGTCCAGGGTGTGTTTTGGGGTGTTACAAAGTTGGTATCAGAGCCTAGGCTTTAGGTCTTACATGGGAGCTGTAGGTTATGGATTACCACTGGAAAGGTAGGACTAGGTTGAAGGAACCGTAGGCTTGCATTTGTTTGAGGTTCTGTGCTTATCAGATAGGTTAGATTTATTGTATATTTAGGTTAAAGGTTAATTATTTGTTCGGATTCGATGAGTTTTCTCGCTACGCCATCAAGTCTGTGGTCACTGAGGCAAGGAGGGCTAAACGCTTTGAACAAGATTTGAGGCCTTCCATCCGCGAGAAGCTAGTTACACTCTTAATTCGAGAATACAAGATCTCGTGAACGTGGACGTGTACGTGGACGTGGACGTGTACGGGGACGTGGACGTGGACGTGGACGTGTACGTGGACGTGGGCGTGTACGGGGACGTGGACGCGATTGAACAAAGGCTTCAGACAGTGGAGAAGATGGAGTTACTCAGACGAGAGTAGGCATGGACCCGTGCCCATGCTTTGCATGCGGAGAGTATGGGCACTTCAAACATAGATGCCCCTCGTTTCCCCCAAGAACCAAGCAAGAAACTGGGCGAGTGAATGCAAACAGGCCACCGCTACGACAACCACTACCACCACGGAGACCGTTACAAGCTCATGCCCCCGGCGGCGCCAATCAAGGAAGGGTTTTTGCTTTGACCGAACCGGAGGAAGATGCCTCCAATGCCGTTGTGGATGGTATTGTTCTTCTCTACCATTCTTGGGCCCGAATTTTATTGGATTCCCATGCGACTCATTTTTCAATACGTACTGCGGACGTTGTGGAATTGGGATTGGGTTCCGAGGAGCTAGAACATGCTTTATATGTTGACTTGCCTACGGGAAAATAAGGAGATACCAGTAGGGTTTATTTATATGTAATCTTTGATTCTAATTTATAACTAATTGCTAGGGAATCATCATGTCTTTCCATTCTGGATAATACTACCTTGTTCTAAAATATATTATGTTTGGGTGAACCCTAAATCTTTTCTTATGCCTTCAAACCCTAGTTTACAAAGGAGATGTGTTTTTCTCATGATTTCTCCTTTTGTTCTTGAGTTCCACCCTTCATATTTGTTGGTTATTGATTTCAATACCTGATTGTTCCTTATTTTTAATTCTAAGATTGATATTCGTTGTTATGGATTTCAAGAAGTGATTGTTCCTTTATTCTTGATTTCCAACCTTAATATTCATTTGTCCTTGATATCTAAATTTGATATGCACTTGGTAGTGACTATAACCCTTGTGATTCAATTATTCTCAATATTCAATACTTGATATTCTTTATTCTTGGTTCCAAGACTTGAGTGTTCTTTTGGTCTTGATTTCTAAGCTTCATAATCCTTTGTTCTTGATTTCACACCTTGATAGTCGTTTGTTATTGATTTCCATAAATGATTGTTCCGTTAAATCTTAATTTCTCCTTTGTTCATGACTTTCAAGCTTGATACGCTTTTATTCTTGATTTCCAAGCTTAATATTCATTTGCTCTTGATAGCCAAATTTGATATTCATTTGATTGATTCTAATTATTGTAATTCATGTATTCTTGATATTCAATATTTGTCATCCTTTGGTTCTTGATTTCAAGATTTGGTTGTTCCTTTGTTTTTTTAATTTCCCCAGGCTTGATGATCCATTGGTTCTTGATAGAAAAATTTAATATTCATTTGTTATTGATTCTAACCCTTGTGAATCATTTATTCTTGATATTCAATACTTGATATTCATTGGTTCTTGATTTCAAGACTTGACATTCAATTGCTCTTGATTTCAATACTTGATTTCGCCTTGTCCTTGAGTTCAAAACTTGATACTCTTTAGTTCTTGGTTACGAAGCTTGATATGCATCTGTTATTGACTCCAAGACTCGATTGTTACTTTGTTCTTGATTTCAAGCTTTGATTGTTTCTTATTTTGATTCCAAAGCTTGATATGGGTTTGTTATGGAATTCGAGACTTGATTGTTCCTTTATTTTGGATTCCAAAAACTTGAGATTCGTTTGTTATTAATTTCAAACCTTGCTTGTTCTTTTGTTCTTGATTTCCAAGCTTGATAGCCATTTATTCTTGATTCCAAAGCTTAATTATTTATTTGTTCCTTAATTCAAAATTCTAAAGATTGGTATTGACCAATAAAATGGTATTTTCGATGATATTATGTTAATTTTTCTTAAATTATTTCGTTGGAAAAAATGTATATGGATTTGGAAGCCAAGATGGGAGGACAAGTCTGGTTAGGTTTCAACTGTAACCTTTGGTGGATTGTAATTTATATCAGAGTGCGCAGCGAACTAACGGAGTAAGGACTACAATGGGGAAACTACGGAGAAGATTCAACTCATCCGGGAGAGGCTACGCACGACGCAAAGTAGACAGAAGAGCTATGCAGACCATAAACGAAGACCTTTAGAGTTCAAGGTGGGAGACTACGTATTTCTCAAGGTGTCACCCAAGAAGGGCGTGTTTCGATTCGGCAAGAAAGGGAAGTTAGCGCCAAGATATACCGGGCCATTTGAAGTGATCAAGGTTGTGGGCAAAGCGGCGTATCAGTTGCGGTTACCAGCTCAGCTGTCTGGGGTACATGACGTGTTACACGTGTCGATGTTGAGGAAGTGTCAATCGTATGCAACTCCAGTCGTGGATTTGGAGGATATTGAAATTCAGGATGGAGCAACATATGAAGAACAACCGGTGGAGATTCTTGATGCCAAGGAAAAGGTGCTCCGTAACAAGGTCATCCGACTCGTGAAGGTTTTGTGGCGACATCATGGGGTGAAAGAAGCTACATGAGAACCGGAGCAAGAAATGCGGGAGAAGTATCCATATTTGTTCGCTACTTGAGGTAAGTTTCGAGGACGAAACTTTCTTTAAGGGGGGTGGATTGTAACACCCCGAATTTTCTTTTATATATTTATAGAGATATATATATAGTAAAAAATATTTGTAAAGATGTAGATATATGTAGTGACATAAGAATAAACCGTAGGAATAAATGCTATGGAGACAATTTGATTGGGAAGTTACGGGTCGAAGATGTTTAAACTTGGAAAGGGTGATTAGACAAGTTTCTAAAAGTTTGTAGGTCAAAATAATGATTCCATTGAATCCGGAAGGTCGAAAAACATCGGGAGTGGTAATATGGATGTATTGGAAGTTAGGAAGTGTCTCGGAGTTAAAATACACTTTAGCGAGAATTTGGGTAAAAATGGGTATTGAACACTACTTAGTATTTTGGCCATAACTTTTTATCCTTAAGTCCAATTGATCTGAAATTTTTACAGTAGATAGTAGACATCTAGGGCTACAAAAGTCTGTCTCATGAAAATTTTCCAATTCGACCTCTAAATGGGTCAAAACTACATTGGAAGTTGAAACAAAAATCTGGCAGTCAAACCGTACCGGTACGCGTATCGGTACGCCGAACTCCAGTAGCTACACCGTACTGGTACGCGTACCGGTACGCCCGATAAAGCCAGCCCGATCCGACTGCGGGTCTTTCTCCATTTCTTCCACTATAAATACATTTTGTCACCTCCTTAGCCTTCATTACACCACTCCAAACCCTAGAAAACATAAGAGAGGAAGAGAGAAAGAGAGAAACACAAGATCAAGAGAAAACAAGAGATTGAAGGGTTGATTCAAGATCAAAGCCCTAATTTTTTCAAGAACATCAAGGTAGGGGTTTTCTCTCACTCACTTACATTGAGGCTAGGGTATTTATATATGTATGTTTTTGCTATCAATGGTATATATATGCTATAGAATCATCATCTCTTTGGCTTTTTGCAAAGATTACATTGTTAGGGTTTAATACCCATTAAATCTCATTTCTAGCTTTAAAACCCTACTTTTTTGGGAGAGTGATGTATTTCTTCTTAAATGCTTCTTTATTATGAACTTCGAAAACCGTAGTTGTTTGTGTTGGGTAGAAAAATGATGTTATTGTGATCTCATGTATTTTCCTTGTTGGTTGGGGAATTGTTACATAATATATCTTGGGGATTTTGGAGAGATGCTTGTAAAATGATATGAATATTGGAATGGTATGCTTGGCTGGGTTGTTTGTGATGCCTTGAGGGTGAGAGGTTCCTTATAAGGATGCTCATGCCAAGAGATGAGAGTATGTGATTTCCCTCAAGAGATTCCTTATAAGGATGCTTGAGTTTGTGATGCCTTGAGGGTGAGAGGTTCCTTATAAGGATGCTCATGCCAAGAGAGGAGAGTATGTGATTTCCCTCAAGAGGTTCCTTATAAGGATGCTTGAGTTTGTGATGCCTTGAGGGTGAGAGGTTCCTTATAAGGATGCTCATGCCAAGAGAGGAGAGTATGTGATTTCCCTTAAGAGGTTCCTTATAAGGATGCTTAAGAAACTAAGCCTTGAGGGTGAGAGGTTCCTTATAAGGATGCTCATGCCAAAAGAGGACAGTATGTAATTTTCCTCAAGAGGTTCCTTATAAGGATGCTTGAGTAACCAAGCCTTGAGGGTGAGAGGTTCCTTATAAGGATGCTCATGCCAAAAGAGGACAATATTATATAATGTGTGGGAAATGGTTTATATTTTGAAAAGGGATGTTTATTAAAATGGGTTATTATTGTTCATTTCTAGTACTATTGCTATCTAAACTTGAGATCCTTGTTGAAATGTCACTGCCTTATTTCAAATTATGTATCTATGTTATGTTAAAAATGAGACCGGCCATTTTAAATACGTTTCTAAACCTTGTTTGGGTTTGAGAGAATTTTTCTATAGAGCTTCGTGCTCACCCCCTACCGCTAACCTTTTTCAGATTACTCTCTCGAGGAAGAGCTGGGAGTCGAGGAGCCCGCACACTGGGAGACTCCGATAGACGGGAGCGTGGATCCCGAGGTGGACACCTAGAGCGACACTTCCTTTTGTTCTAGACTAGGATATTCATTCTGAACCTTGTAAAGTCTAGTTTTATTTTATTATTTCCGCTGCGCTACATTAGTTAATTTTTGAGATGTAAATGCCATGGTTGGGCATATTCTTTTGGATAATGATGTAAATATATTATGGATGATGAATGAAGTTTAATTTATTTATGGATGATATTAGTGCTCTCATGATGAAAATGGTTTTAGTATGTAATGCCATCCAGGGTGTGTTTTGGGGTGTTACAAAGTTGGTATCAGAGCCTAGGCTTTAGGTCTTACATGGGAGCTGTAGGTTATGGATTACCACTGGAAAGGTAGGACTAGGTTGAAGGAACCGTAGGCTTGCATTTGTTTGAGGTTCTGTGCTTATCAGATAGGTTAGATTTATTGTATATTTAGGTTAAAGGTTAATTATTTGTTCGGATTCGATGAGTTTTCTCGCTACGCCATCAAGTCTGTGGTCACTGAGGCAAGGAGGGCTAAACGCTTTGAACAAGATTTGAGGCCTTCCATCCGCGAGAAGCTAGTTACACTCTTAATTCGAGAATACAAGATCTCGTGAACGTGGACGTGTACGTGGACGTGGACGTGTACGGGGACGTGGACGTGGACGTGGACGTGGACGTGGGCGTGTACGGGGACGTGGACGCGATTGAACAAAGGCTTCAGACAGTGGAGAAGATGGAGTTACTCAGACGAGAGTAGGCATGGACCCGCACCCATGCTTTGCATGCGGAGAGTATGGGCACTTCAAACATAGATGCCCCTCGTTTCCCCCAAGAACCAAGCAAGCAACTGGGCGAGTGAATGCAAACAGGCCACCGCTACGACAACCACTACCACCACGGAGACCGTTACAAGCTCATGCCCCCGGCGGCGCCAATCAAGGAAGGGTTTTTGCTTTGACCCAACCGGAGGAAGATGCCTCCAATGCCGTTGTGGATGGTATTGTTCTTCTCTACCATTCTTGGGCCCGAATTTTATTGGATTCCCATGCGACTCATTTTTCAATACGTACTGCGGACGTTGTGGAATTGGGATTGGGTTCCGAGGAGCTAGAACATGCTTTATATGTTGACTTGCCTACGGGAAAATAAGGAGATACCAGTAGGGTTTATTTATATGTAATCTTTGATTCTAATTTATAACTAATTGCTAGGGAATCATCATGTCTTTCCATTCTGGATAATACTACCTTGTTCTAAAATATATTATGTTTGGGTGAACCCTAAATCTTTTCTTATGCCTTCAAACCCTAGTTTACAAAGGAGATGTGTTTTTCTCATGATTTCTCCTTTTGTTCTTGTGACGCCCCAAATTTCCGGGGGTCCTTTATTAACCGTTGACCATCCGTCAACCCGCGGAAATACTCGTGATAGTCGTATAACCCGACACCACGTCACTCACATGCTTTTAATCAGATTTACCATCCACAAGGTCAATTATACCTCCATTTATGTCCATTTATGTCATAGAAGCCAAAGAAAACAAAGCCCAAAAGCATGGCTAAGCATTTTGAAAATTTCAAGTTTTTGGAAAAACCTTCCGGAAGGTCGACATACACCTACCGGAAGGTCACTGAAGGAACTGTTACATGAAAAAGATCAATTTCAAGAACTTCCGGAAGGTCGACATCAGTAGCAAAAACCTTCCGGAAGGTCCATTCCAGTAGCCAAAACCTTCCGGAAGGTTCATTCCAGAAAACAAAACCTTCCGGAAGAACTCGGCAGTCAAAAAGAAACCCAAGGCAAAACCTTCCGGAAGGTCCACTCCAGTAGACAGGTCCTTCCGGTAGGTTTTACTCCAGTAGCTAAAATCTTCCAGAAGGTTCATTCCAGTGGGCAAAACCTTCCGGAAGGTATTAGCTGTGAGCAAGGCAAGCTGGGGTTTTTAGCAAAACCTTCCGGAAGGCCGACACACACCTTCCGGTAGGTTTTCAGACTGTGAGCATAAAAATGGATTTCTTCCCCCTCCAAACCATCCTTAAAGCTACCCCATACACTCCAAACTCATTCAATACATGTTTAATGAGATTTTCCATATAATACCCAACTCATACAATCTCTATTACAATTCATTCCATAATATATATACATCAAAATGGAATTTTGTTAAAGGTTTTACAAAACTTAAACTAAGGCCACACATAGGCCCCCTTCACCCTTGATGCTCTCCATGGGAGCCAATCGCCGGTGTAAACCCGACACCTGAAAATGGTTTCCCGTATAGGGTGAGCACAACGCCCAGTAGAGATAAACCTATAGAGGTTACTCTCCCCCTAGATGCACATGCTCATGTAATCATAACATAAACATATCACTTAACATTTCACATACTTATGCATTCTATGATGGAATGCAACAATGCTATGCCATGGAATGAAGTGACACTCACCCATGCATTTCAACCCGAGTCCCCACCGACTCACGCAACACAATGCAACGCCAAAGTGTAATGCACCCCGTCTATTGACGGAAAAACCCTTCCAATGATCGTTATGAAATCCGATCATCATTGGAATCTACCCATTGAATGGGTGTTTTTATAACCAAAACCCTTGTGTTTTCTTTGGGCAACGGATTTTCGGAATCACACCGCCGGTTCCGTACACCGTGTCACTTTTCTGGAATCTCACCGCCGGCCAAGTGACTCAACCAAGTGGTTTAGAGTTTTGCACCCAAGGAAGTCGTCATGCCCCTTCTTGCTATACCCAACACAAGTTTTTCCTTATGCAATGCAATCATGTGACTCCATGTGACCATCGGTCCACATTTCCAAGCCCACATATCAACCACCAAACAAGGTGTTGATTATATCCATGCATCTCCCACACACCAACACTCATGCAATAGTCCCATGAATGTGATGCCATGAAAATGCTCAAAATGCAACATCTACCACATGAGCAATGTATCCACATGTTCAACATGTCATAACTTCATGGCAATTATATCAAGTGCATATAACTACCAAACCACATATTCATATCAACATATCAAAGTCATATCTTGACAACATAGAGCATAAATTTCAATTATCTCTATACACACAAATATGTTATCACAATATAATTGAAATAACACTCATTTATCAACTAAGACATTTAAACAAACACCTTGTAGGCACAAACCATAAATCACATATATACATTATTACTCATGCATATATTTATGTATACCCTTATTCTAGCTACACCTAGAGTAGAATGATCCAAGATAGGATTAACCCCTACCTCAATAGAGATGTAGGCAATCTCTATACACCAAAATCACCCAAAATCCAAGACTTTCCCCAAACTCCACCTTTGGATCTTCGGTGAAACGCCTTATTTTTGGTACGTAGACGTAGCCCTCGACGAGTAGATCACTTCTCTCTTCTAGCTCGACGGAATCCGAGCGACGGTTGTCGGAGAAATCGCCGGAGAAAGGCTTAAGAAAACCCTTTTCTCTCTCCTCTCTTTCTCTCTCTCTTTGAACGGCTGAACAAAGACTCAAGTGGCTTGGAAATTCTGATTTTTTTCAGATATTTTAGCTCCTATTTATAATTTTAAATGTGTGGTCTACATCGCACCGCTCGTTTATTACTTTCGGGTCCGTTTTTCGTCCCGAAACGACTCATTAAGTCCCGGATTAAGTCCAAATAAATTTTATTGGCACATTAATCCAATTATAAGGAAATTTAATATTTCTCGTTTTTGGGGACCTTTAAAAGGTCAATCGCCACGCAGTCGTCTCGAACTACGTGCAAAATCCGACTATCTCGGAATTCAACGAATTTTCCGGTGGTCACTAGATTTCGCGTTGCGAATCCAACGACGCACTCCGTTTCCTCATCCGAGGTCTAGAACATATGTATTTCAAATACGTGCAGTAATGGCAAATTACCATTTTGCCCTTTTTCAGAAAAATTTCAAATTTTCCCGGGTTTCACAGTTCTTGAGTTCCACCCTTCATATTTGTTGGTTATTGATTTCAATACCTGATTGTTCCTTATTTTTAATTCTAAGATTGATATTCGTTGTTATGGATTTCAAGAAGTGATTGTTCTTTTATTCTTGATTTCCAACCTTAATATTCATTTGTCCTTGATATCTAAATTTGATATGCACTTGGTAGTGACTATAACCCTTGTGATTCAATTATTCTCAATATTCAATACTTGATATTCTTTATTCTTGGTTCCAAGACTTGAGTGTTCTTTTGGTCTTGATTTCTAAGCTTCATAATCCTTTGTTCTTGATTTCACACCTTGATAGTCGTTTGTTTTTGATTTCCATAAATGATTGTTCCGTTAAATCTTAATTTCTCCTTTGTTCATGACTTTCAAGCTTGATACGCTTTTATTCTTGATTTCCAAGCTTAATATTCATTTGCTCTTGATAGCCAAATTTGATATTCATTTGATTGATTCTAATTATTGTAATTCATGTATTCTTGATATTCAATATTTGTCATCCTTTGGTTCTTGATTTCAAGATTTGGTTGTTCCTTTGTTTTTTTAATTTCCCCAGGCTTGATGATCCATTGGTTCTTGATAGAAAAATTTAATATTCATTTGTTATTGATTCTAACCCTTGTGAATCATTTATTCTTGATATTCATTGGTTCTTGATTTCAAGACTTGACATTCAATTGCTCTTGATTTCAATACTTGATTTCTCCTTGTCCTTGAGTTCAAAACTTGATACTCTTTAGTTCTTGGTTACGAAGCTTGATATGCATCTGTTATTGACTCCAAGACTCGATTGTTACTTTGTTCTTGATTTCAAGCTTTGATTGTTTCTTATTTTGATTCCAAAGCTTGATATGGGTTTGTTATGGAATTCGAGACTTGATTGTTCCTTTATTTTCGATTCCAAAAACTTGAGATTCGTTTGTTATTAATTTCAAACATTGCTTGTTCTTTTGTTCTTGATTTCCAAGCTTGATAGCCATTTATTCTTGATTCCAAAGCTTGATTATTTATTTGTTCCTTAATTCAAAATTCTAAAGATTGGTATTGACCAATAAAAAGGTATTTTCGATGATATTATGTTAATTTTTCTTAAATTATTTCGTTGGAAAAAATGTATATGGATTTGGAAGCCAAGATGGGAGGACAAGTCTGGTTAGGTTTCAACTGTAACCTTTGGTGGATTGTAATTTATATCAGAGTGCGCAGCGAACTAACGGAGTAAGGACTACAATGGGGAAACTACGGAGAAGATTCAACTCATCCGGGAGAGGCTACGCACGACGCAAAGTAGACAGAAGAGCTATGCAGACCATAGACGAAGACCTTTAGAGTTCAAGGTGGGAGACTACGTATTTCTCAAGGTGTCACCCAAGAAGGGCGTGTTTCGATTCGGCAAGAAAGGGAAGTTAGCGCCAAGATATACCGGGCCATTTGAAGTGATCAAGGTTGTGGGCAAAGCGGCGTATCAGTTGCGGTTACCAGCTCAGCTGTCTGGGGTACATGACGTGTTACACGTGTCGATGTTGAGGAAGTGTCAATCGTATGCAACTCCAGTCGTGGATTTGGAGGATATTGAAATTCAGGATGGAGCAACATATGAAGAACAACCGGTGGAGATTCTTGATGCCAAGGAAAAGGTGCTCCGTAACAAGGTCATCCGACTCGTGAAGGTTTTGTGGCGACATCATGGGGTGAAAGAAGCTACATGAGAACCGGAGCAAGAAATGCGGGAGAAGTATCCATATTTGTTCGCTACTTGAGGTAAGTTTCGAGGACGAAACTTTCTTTAAGGGGGGTGGATTGTAACACCCCGAATTTTCTTTTATATATTTATAGAGATATATATATAGTAAAAAATATTTGTAAAGATGTAGATATATGTAGTGACATAAGAATAAACCGTAGGAATAAATGCTATGGAGACAATTTGATTGGGAAGTTACGGGTCGAAGATGTTTAAACTTGGAAAGGGTGATTAGACAAGTTTCTAAAAGTTTGTAGGTCAAAATAATGATTCCATTGAATCCGGAAGGTCGAAAAACATCGGGAGTGGTAATATGGATGTATTGGAAGTTAGGAAGTGTCTCGGAGTTAAAATACACTTTAGCGAGAATTTGGGTAAAAATGGGTATTGAACACTACTTAGTGTTTTGGCCATAACTTTTTATCCTTAAGTCCAATTGATCTGAAATTTTTACAGTAGATAGTAGACATCTAGGGCTACAAAAGTCTGTCTCATGACAATTTTCCAATTCGACCTCTAAATGGGTCAAAACTGCATTGGAAGTTGAAACAAAAATCTGGCAGTCAAACCGTACCGGTACGCGTATCGGTACACCGAACTCCAGTAGCTACACCGTACTGGTACGCGTACCGGTACGCCCGATAAAGCCAGCCCGATCCGACTGCGGGTCTTTCTCCATTTCTTCCACTATAAATACATTTTGTCACCTCCTTAGCCTTCATTACACCACTCCAAACCCTAGAAAACATAAGAGAGGAAGAGAGAAAGAGAGAAACACAAGATCAAGAGAAAACAAGAGATTGAAGGGTTGATTCAAGATCAAAGCCCTAATTTTTTCAAGAACATCAAGGTAGGGGTTTTCTCTCACTCACTTACATTGAGGCTAGGGTATTTATATATGTATGTTTTTGCTATCAATGGTATATATATGCTATAGAATCATCATCTCTTTGGCTTTTTGCAAAGATTACATTGTTAGGGTTTAATACCCATTAAATCTCATTTCTAGCTTTAAAACCCTACTTTTTTGGGAGAGTGATGTATTTCTTCTTAAATGCTTCTTTATTATGAACTTCGAAAACCGTAGTTGTTTGTGTTGGGTAGAAAAATGATGTTATTGTGATCTCATGTATTTTCCTTGTTGGTTGGGGAATTGTTACATAATATATCTTGGGGATTTTGGAGAGATGCTTGTAAAATGATATGAATATTGGAATGGTATGCTTGGCTGGGTTGTTTGTGATGCCTTGAGGGTGAGAGGTTCCTTATAAGGATGCTCATGCCAAGAGATGAGAGTATGTGATTTCCCTCAAGAGATTCCTTATAAGGATGCTTGAGTTTGTGATGCCTTGAGGGTGAGAGGTTCCTTATAAGGATGCTCATGCCAAGAGAGGAGAGTATGTGATTTCCCTCAAGAGGTTCCTTATAAGGATGCTTGAGTTTGTGATGCCTTGAGGGTGAGAGGTTCCTTATAAGGATGCTCATGCCAAGAGAGGAGAGTATGTGATTTCCCTTAAGAGGTTCCTTATAAGGATGCTTAAGAAACTAAGCCTTGAGGGTGAGAGGTTCCTTATAAGGATGCTCATGCCAAAATAGGACAGTATGTAATTTTCCTCAAGAGGTTCCTTATAAGGATGCTTGAGTAACCAAGCCTTGAGGGTGAGAGGTTCCTTATAAGGATGCTCATGCCAAAAGAGGACAATATTATATAATGTGTGGGAAATGGTTTATATTTTGAAAAGGGATGTTTATTAAAATGGGTTATTATTGTTCATTTCTAGTACTATTGCTATCTAAACTTGAGATCCTTGTTGAAATGTCACTGCCTTATTTCAAATTATGTATCTATGTTATGTTAAAAATGAGACCGGCCATTTTAAATACGTTTCTAAACCTTGTTTGGGTTTGAGAGAATTTTTCTATAGAGCTTCGTGCTCACCCCCTACCGCTAACCTTTTTCAGATTACTCTCTCGAGGAAGAGCTGGGAGTCGAGGAGCCCGCACACTGGGAGACTCCGATAGACGGGAGCGTGGATCCCGAGGTGGACACCTAGAGCGACACTTCCTTTTGTTCTAGACTAGGATATTCATTCTGAACCTTGTAAAGTCTAGTTTTATTTTATTATTTCCGCTGCGCTACATTAGTTAATTTTTGAGATGTAAATGCCATGGTTGGGCATATTCTTTTGGATAATGATGTAAATATATTATGGATGATGAATGAAGTTTAATTTATTTATGGATGATATTAGTGCTCTCATGATGAAAATGGTTTTAGTATGTAATGCCATCCAGGGTGTGTTTTGGGGTGTTACAAAGTTGGTATCAGAGCCTAGGCTTTAGGTCTTACATGGGAGCTGTAGGTTATGGATTACCACTGGAAAGGTAGGACTAGGTTGAAGGAACCGTAGGCTTGCATTTGTTTGAGGTTCTGTGCTTATCAGATAGGTTAGATTTATTGTATATTTAGGTTAAAGGTTAATTATTTGTTCGGATTCGATGAGTTTTCTCGCTACGCCATCAAGTCTGTGGTCACTGAGGCAAGGAGGGCTAAACGCTTTGAACAAGATTTGAGGCCTTCCATCCGCGAGAAGCTAGTTACACTCTTAATTCGAGAATACAAGATCTCGTGAACGTGGACGTGTACGTGGACGTGGACGTGTACGGGGACGTGGACGTGGACGTGTACGTGGACGTGGGCGTGTACGGGGACGTGGACGCGATTGAACAAAGGCTTCAGACAGTGGAGAAGATGGAGTTACTCAGACGAGAGTAGGCATGGACCCGTGCCCATGCTTTGCATGCGGAGAGTATGGGCACTTCAAACATAGATGCCCCTCGTTTCCCCCAAGAACCAAGCAAGAAACTGGGCGAGTGAATGCAAACAGGCCACCGCTACGACAACCACTACCACCACGGAGACCGTTACAAGCTCATGCCCCCGGCGGCGCCAATCAAGGAAGGGTTTTTGCTTTGACCGAACCGGAGGAAGATGCCTCCAATGCCGTTGTGGATGGTATTGTTCTTCTCTACCATTCTTGGGCCCGAATTTTATTGGATTCCCATGCGACTCATTTTTCAATACGTACTGCGGACGTTGTGGAATTGGGATTGGGTTCCGAGGAGCTAGAACATGCTTTATATGTTGACTTGCCTACGGGAAAATAAGGAGATACCAGTAGGGTTTATTTATATGTAATTTTTGATTCTAATTTATAACTAATTGCTAGGGAATCATCATGTCTTTCCATTCTGGATAATACTACCTTGTTCTAAAATATATTATGTTTGGGTGAACCCTAAATCTTTTCTTATGCCTTCAAACCCTAGTTTACAAAGGAGATGTGTTTTTCTCATGATTTCTCCTTTTGTTCTTGAGTTCCACCCTTCATATTTGTTGGTTATTGATTTCAATACCTGATTGTTCCTTATTTTTAATTCTAAGATTGATATTCGTTGTTATGGATTTCAAGAAGTGATTGTTCCTTTATTCTTGATTTCCAACCTTAATATTCATTTGTCCTTGATATCTAAATTTGATATGCACTTGGTAGTGACTATAACCCTTGTGATTCAATTATTCTCAATATTCAATACTTGATATTCTTTATTCTTGGTTCCAAGACTTGAGTGTTCTTTTGGTCTTGATTTCTAAGCTTCATAATCCTTTGTTCTTGATTTCACACCTTGATAGTCGTTTGTTATTGATTTCCATAAATGATTGTTCCGTTAAATCTTAATTTCTCCTTTGTTCATGACTTTCAAGCTTGATACGCTTTTATTCTTGATTTCCAAGCTTAATATTCATTTGCTCTTGATAGCCAAATTTGATATTCATTTGATTGATTCTAATTATTGTAATTCATGTATTCTTGATATTCAATATTTGTCATCCTTTGGTTCTTGATTTCAAGATTTGGTTGTTCCTTTGTTTTTTTAATTTCCCCAGGCTTGATGATCCATTGGTTCTTGATAGAAAAATTTAATATTCATTTGTTATTGATTCTAACCCTTGTGAATCATTTATTCTTGATATTCAATACTTGATATTCATTGGTTCTTGATTTCAAGACTTGACATTCAATTGCTCTTGATTTCAATACTTGATTTCGCCTTGTCCTTGAGTTCAAAACTTGATACTCTTTAGTTCTTGGTTACGAAGCTTGATATGCATCTGTTATTGACTCCAAGACTCGATTGTTACTTTGTTCTTGATTTCAAGCTTTGATTGTTTCTTATTTTGATTCCAAAGCTTGATATGGGTTTGTTATGGAATTCGAGACTTGATTGTTCCTTTATTTTGGATTCCAAAAACTTGAGATTCGTTTGTTATTAATTTCAAACCTTGCTTGTTCTTTTGTTCTTGATTTCCAAGCTTGATAGCCATTTATTCTTGATTCCAAAGCTTAATTATTTATTTGTTCCTTAATTCAAAATTCTAAAGATTGGTATTGACCAATAAAATGGTATTTTCGATGATATTATGTTAATTTTTCTTAAATTATTTCGTTGGAAAAAATGTATATGGATTTGGAAGCCAAGATGGGAGGACAAGTCTGGTTAGGTTTCAACTGTAACCTTTGGTGGATTGTAATTTATATCAGAGTGCGCAGCGAACTAACGGAGTAAGGACTACAATGGGGAAACTACGGAGAAGATTCAACTCATCCGGGAGAGGCTACGCACGACGCAAAGTAGACAGAAGAGCTATGCAGACCATAGACGAAGACCTTTAGAGTTCAAGGTGGGAGACTACGTATTTCTCAAGGTGTCACCCAAGAAGGGCGTGTTTCGATTCGGCAAGAAAGGGAAGTTAGCGCCAAGATATACCGGGCCATTTGAAGTGATCAAGGTTGTGGGCAAAGCGGCGTATCAGTTGCGGTTACCAGCTCAGCTGTCTGGGGTACATGACGTGTTACACGTGTCGATGTTGAGGAAGTGTCAATCGTATGCAACTCCAGTCGTGGATTTGGAGGATATTGAAATTCAGGATGGAGCAACATATGAAGAACAACCGGTGGAGATTCTTGATGCCAAGGAAAAGGTGCTCCGTAACAAGGTCATCCGACTCGTGAAGGTTTTGTGGCGACATCATGGGGTGAAAGAAGCTACATGAGAACCGGAGCAAGAAATGCGGGAGAAGTATCCATATTTGTTCGCTACTTGAGGTAAGTTTCGAGGACGAAACTTTCTTTAAGGGGGGTGGATTGTAACACCCCGAATTTTCTTTTATATATTTATAGAGATATATATATAGTAAACAATATTTGTAAAGATGTAGATATATGTAGTGACATAAGAATAAACCGTAGGAATAAATGCTATGGAGACAATTTGATTGGGAAGTTACGGGTCGAAGATGTTTAAACTTGGAAAGGGTGATTAGACAAGTTTCTAAAAGTTTGTAGGTCAAAATAATGATTCCATTGAATCCGGAAGGTCGAAAAACATCGGGAGTGGTAATATGGATGTATTGGAAGTTAGGAAGTGTCTCGGAGTTAAAATACACTTTAGCGAGAATTTGGGTAAAAATGGGTATTGAACACTACTTAGTGTTTTGGCCATAACTTTTTATCCTTAATTCCAATTGATCTGAAATTTTTATAGTAGATAGTAGACATCTAGGGCTACAAAAGTCTGTCTCATGACAATTTTCCAATTCGACCTCTAAATAGGTCAAAACTGCATTGGAAGTTGAAACAAAAATCTGGCAGTCAAACCGTACCGGTACGCGTATCGGTACGCCGAACTCCAGTAGCTACACCGTACTGGTACGCGTACCGGTACGCCCGATAAAGCCAGCCCGATCCGACTGCGGGCCTTTCTCCATTTCTTCCACTATAAATACATTTTGTCACCTCCTTAGCCTTCATTACACCACTCCAAACCCTAGAAAACATAAGAGAGGAAGAGAGAAAGAGAGAAACACAAGATCAAGAGAAAACAAGAGATTGAAGGGTTGATTCAAGATCAAAGCCCTAATTTTTTCAAGAACATCAAGGTAGGGGTTTTCTCTCACTCACTTACATTGAGGCTAGGGTATTTATATATGTATGTTTTTGCTATCAATGGTATATATATGCTATAGAATCATCATCTCTTTGGCTTTTTGCAAAGATTACATTGTTAGGGTTTAATACCCATTAAATCTCATTTCTAGCTTTAAAACCCTACTTTTTTGGGAGAGTGATGTATTTCTTCTTAAATGCTTCTTTATTATGAACTTCGAAAACCGTAGTTGTTTGTGTTGGGTAGAAAAATGATGTTATTGTGATCTCATGTATTTTCCTTGTTGGTTGGGGAATTCTTACATAATATATCTTGGGGATTTTGGAGAGATGCTTGTAAAATGATATGAATATTGGAATGGTATGCTTGATTGGGTTGTTTGTGATGCCTTGAGGGTGAGAGGTTCCTTATAAGGATGCTCATGCCAAGAGAGGAGAGTATGTGATTTCCCTCAAGAGGTTCCTTATAAGGATGCTTGAGTTTGTGATGCCTTGAGGGTGAGAGGTTCCTTATAAGGATGCTCATGCCAAGAGAGGAGAGTATGTGATTTCCCTCAAGAGGTTCCTTATAAGGATGCTTGAGTTTGTGATGCCTTGAGGGTGAGAGGTTCCTTATAAGGATGCTCATGCCAAGAGAGGAGAGTATGTGATTTCCCTTAAGAGGTTCCTTATAAGGATGCTTAAGAAACTAAGCCTTGAGGGTGAGAAGTTCCTTATAAGGATGCTCATGCCAAAAGAGGACAGTATGTAATTTTCCTCAAGAGGTTCCTTATAAGGATGCTTGAGTAACCAAGCCTTGAGGGTGAGAGGTTCCTTATAAGGATGCTCATGCCAAAAGAGGACAATATTATATAATGTGTGGGAAATGGTTTATATTTTGAAAAGGGATGTTTATTAAAATGGGTTATTATTGTTCATTTCTAGTACTATTGCTATCTAAACTTGAGATCCTTGTTGAAATGTCACTGCCTTATTTCAAATTATGTATCTATGTTATGTTAAAAATGAGACCGGTCATTTTAAATACGTTTCTAAACCATGTTTGGGTTTGAGAGAATTTTTCTACAGAGCTTCGTGCTCACCCCCTACCGCTAACCTTTTTCAGATTACCCTCTCGAGGAAGAGCTGGGAGTCGAGGAGCCCGCACACTGGGAGACTCCGATAGACGGGAGCGTGGATCCCGAGGTGGACACCTAGAGCGACACTTCCTTTTGTTCTAGACTAGGATATTCATTCTGAACCTTGTAAAGTCTAGTTTTATTTTATTATTTCCGCTGCGCTACATTAGTTAATTTTTGAGATGTAAATGCCATGGTTGGGCATATTCTTTTGGATAATGATGTAAATATTTTATGGATGATGAATGAAGTTTAATTTATTTATGGATGATATTAGTGCTCTCATGATGAAAATGGTTTTAGTATGTAATGCCGTCCAGGGTGTGTTTTGGGGTGTTACAAAGTTGGTATCAGAGCCTAGGCTTTAGGTCTTACATGGGAGCTGTAGGTTATGGATTACCACTGGAAAGGTAGGACTAGGTTGAAGGAACCGTAGGCTTGCATTTGTTTGAGGTTCTGTGCTTATCAGATAGGTTAGATTTATTGTATATTTAGGTTAAAGGTTAATTATTTGTTCGGATTCGATGAGTTTTCTCGCTACGCCATCAAGTTTGTGGTCACTGAGGCAAGGAGGGCTAAACGCTTTGAACAAGATTTGAGGCCTTCCATCCGCGAGAAGCTAGTTACACTCTTAATTCGAGAATACAAGATCTCGTGAACGTGGACGTGTACGTGGACGTGGACGTGTACGGGGACGTGGACGTGGACGTGTACGTGGACGTGGGCGTGTACGGGGACGTGGACGCGATTGAACAAAGGCTTCAGACAGTGGAGAAGATGGAGTTACTCAGACGAGAGTAGGCATGGACCCGCGCCCATGCTTTGCATGCGGAGAGTATGGGCACTTCAAACATAGATGCCCCTCGTTTCCCCCAAGAACCAAGCAAGCAACTGGGCGAGTGAATGCAAACAGGCCACCGCTACGACAACCTCTACCACCACGGAGATCGTTACAAGCTCATGCCCCCGGCGGCGCCAATCAAGGAAGGGTTTTTGCTTTGACCCAACCGAAGGAAGATGCCTCCAATGCCGTTGTGGATGGTATTGTTCTTCTCTACCATTCTTGGGCCCGAATTTTATTGGATTCCCATGCGACTCATTTTTCTATACGTACTGCGGACGTTGTGGAATTGGGATTGGGTTCCGAGGAGCTAGAACATGCTTTATATGTTGACTTGCCTACGGGAAAATAAGGAGATACCAGTAGGGTTTATTTATATGTAATCTTTGATTCTAATTTATAACTAATTGCTAGGGAATCATCATGTCTTTCCATTCTGGATAATACTACCTTGTTCTAAAATATATTATGTTTGGGTGAACCCTAAATCTTTTCTTATGCCTCCAAACCCTAGTTTACAAAGGAGATGTGTTTTTCTCTTGATTTCTCCTTTTGTTCTTGAGTTCCACCCTTCATATTTGTTGGTTATTGATTTCAATACCTGATTGTTCCTTATTTTTAATTCTAAGATTGATATTCGTTGTTATGGATTTCAAGAAGTGATTGTTCCTTTATTCTTGATTTCCAACCTTAATATTCATTTGTCCTTGATATCTAAATTTGATATTCACTTGGTAGTGACTATAACCCTTGTGATTCAATTATTCTCAATATTCAATACTTGATATTCTTTATTCTTGGTTCCAAGACTTGAGTGTTCTTTTGGTCTTGATTTCTAAGCTTCATAATCCTTTGTTCTTGATTTCACACCTTGATTGTCGTTTGTTATTGATTTCCATAAATGATTGTTCCGTTAATTCTTAATTTCTCCTTTGTTCATGACTTTCAAGCTTGATACGCTTTTATTCTTGATTTCCAAGCTTAATATTCATTTGCTCTTGATAGCCAAATTTGATATTCATTTGATTGATTCTAATTATTGTAATTCATGTATTCTTGATATTCAATATTTGTCATCCTTTGGTTCTTGATTTCAAGATTTGGTTGTTCCTTTGTTTTTTTAATTTCCCCAGGCTTGATGATCCATTGGTTCTTGATAGAAAAATTTAATATTCATTTGTTATTGATTCTAACCCTTGTGAATCATTTATTCTTGATATTCATTGGTTCTTGATTTCAAGACTTGACATTCAATTGCTCTTGATTTCAATACTTGATTTCTCCTTGTCCTTGAGTTCAAAACTTGATACTCTTTAGTTCTTGGTTACGAAGCTTGATATGCATCTGTTATTGACTCCAAGACTCGATTGTTACTTTGTTCTTGATTTCAAGCTTTGATTGTTTCTTATTTTGATTCCAAAGCTTGATATGGGTTTGTTATGGAATTCGAGACTTGATTGTTCCTTTATTTTCGATTCCAAAAACTTGAGATTCGTTTGTTATTAATTTCAAACCTTGCTTGTTCTTTTGTTCTTGATTTCCAAGCTTGATAGTCATTTATTCTTGATTCCAAAGCTTGATTATTTATTTGTTCCTTAATTCAAAATTCTAAAGATTGGTATTGACCAATAAAAAGGTATTTTCGATGATATTATGTTAATTTTTCTTAAATTATTTCGTTGGAAAAAATGTATATGGATTTGGAAGCCAAGATGGGAGGACAAGTCTGGTTAGGTTTCAACTGTAACCTTTGGTGGATTGTAATTTATATCAGAGTGCGCAGCGAACTGACGAAGTAAGGACTACAATGGGGAAACTACGGAGAAGATTCAACTCATCCGGGAGAGGCTACGCACGACGCAAAGTAGACAGAAGAGCTATGCAGACCATAGACGAAGACCTTTAGAGTTCAAGGTGGGAGACTACGTATTTCTCAAGGTGTCACCCAAGAAGGGCGTGTTTCGATTCGGCAAGAAAGGGAAGTTAGCGCCAAGATATACCGGGCCATTTGAAGTGATCAAGGTTGTGGGCAAAGCGGCGTATCAGTTGCGGTTACCAGCTCAGCTGTCTGGGGTACATGACGTGTTCCACGTGTCGATGTTGAGGAAGTGTCAATCGGATGCAACTCCAGTCGTGGATTTGGAGGATATTGAAATTCAGGATGGAGCAACATATGAAGAACAACCGGTGGAGATTCTTGATGCCAAGGAAAAGGTGCTCCGCAACAAGGTCATCCGACTCGTGAAGGTTTTGTGGCGACATCATGGGGTGAAAGAAGCTACATGGGAACCGGAGCAAGAAATGCGGGAGAAGTATCCATATTTGTTCGCTACTTGAGGTAATGTGACGCCCCAAAATCCGGGGGTCCCGTTGATAACCCATCAACCCGCGGAAACATCCGTGGATATCGCTTAGCCCGACACCACGTCAAGAATATCTTCCAAAAACCGGGATTATAACCCATAATGAAAATTCGGTTTAACATTCATTTGATTCAATTAAAGTCCCATACACCGTGGTTTGTACCCCATTAGGGTCCACTTTGATCACCTAAGGGAAGGAAATTCAAAGCCCAAAGATTTGGCCAAACATTTAAAAATTTCAGATTTTTGGACTAGCTACCGGTAGCTGTTTATCGGCTACCGGTAGCTGAAACCTTCTGGAGTGACGACTACCTGTTGTCTACCGGTAGCCGAAACCTTCTGGAGTTACGACTACCTGTTGGCTACCGGTAGCTGTTCCTTCGGGAAAACAACTACCTGTGAGCTACCGGTAGCTAAAGGCAGATTTTGCCCATTTCCTTAGTTTTTCATTTCCAACTCATTTCAAACCTTCCCAAGGTCACCCAAAACATGTATAATGAAAATTCCCACATTATACATAGTCCATCCAAGTCATATTACATACAACCTCATACATTCATAATTCAAATATAATGTTTTACAATATTTACATGTCATAAACCATTTTAAAACAAAAGGTTTACAAAATCTTGATATAAGGCCACACATAGGCCCCCTTCACCCTTGATGCTCTCCATGGGAGCCAATCGCCGGTGTAAACCCGACACCTGAAAATGGTTTCCCGTATAGGGTGAGCACAACGCCCAGTAGAGATAAACCTATAGAGGTTACTCTCCCCCTAGATGCACATGCTCATGTAATCATAACATAAACATATCACTTAACATTTCACATACTTATGCATTCTATGATGGAATGCAACAATGCTATGCCATGGAATGAAGTGACACTCACCCATGCATTTCAACCCGAGTCCCCACCGACTCACGCAACACAATGCAACGCCAAAGTGTAATGCACCCCCGTCTATTGACGGAAAAACCCTTCCAATGATCGTTATAAAATCCGATCATCATTGGAATCTACCCATTGAATGGGTGTTTTTATAACCAAAACCCTTGTGTTTTCTTTGGGCAACGGATTTTCGGAATCACACCGCCGGTTCCGTACACCGTGTCACTTTTCTGGAATCTCACCGCCGGCCAAGTGACTCAACCAAGTGGTTTAGGGTTTTGCACCCAAGGAAGTCGTCATGCCCCTTCTTGCTATACCCAACACAAGTTTTTCCTTATGCCATGCAATCATGTGACTCCATGTGACCATCGGTCCACATTTCCAAGCCCACATATCAACCACCAAACAAGGTGTTGATTATATCCATGCATCTCCCACACACCAACACTCATGCAATAGTCCCATGAATGTGATGCCATGAAAATGCTCAAAATGCAACATCTACCACATGAGCAATGTATCCACATGTTCAACATGTCATAACTTCATGGCAATTATATCAAGTGCATATAACTACCAAACCACATATTCATATCAACATATCAAAGTCATATCTTGACAACATAGAGCATAAATTTCAATTATCTCTATACACACAAATATGTTATCACAATATAATTGGAATAACACCCATTTATCAACTAAGGCATTTAAACAAACACCTTGTAGGCACAAACCATAAATCACATATATACATTATTACTCATGCATATATTTATGTATACCCTTATTCTAGCTACACCTAGAGTAGAATGATCCAAGATAGGATTAACCCCTACCTCAATAGAGATGTAGGCAATCTCTATACACCAAAATCACCCAAAATCCAAGACTTTCCCCAAACTCCACCTTTGGATCTTCGGTGAAACGCCTTATTTTTGGTACGTAGACGTAGCCCTCGACGAGTAGATCACTTCTCTCTTCTAGCTCGACGGAATCCGAGCGACGGTTGTCGGAGAAATCGCCGGAGAAAGGCTTAAGAAAACCCTTTTCTCTCTCCTCTCTTTCTCTCTCTCTTTGAACGGCTGAACAAAGACTCAAGTGGCTTGGAAATTCTGATTTTTCAGATATTTTAGCTCCTATTTATAATTTTAAATGCGTGGTCTACATCGCACCGCTCGTTTATTACTTTCGGGTCCGTTTTTCGTCCCGAAACGACTCATTAAGTCCCGGATTAAGTCCAAATAAATTTTATTGGCACATTAATCCAATTATAAGGAAATTTAATATTTCTCGTTTTTGGGGACCTTTAAAAGGTCAATCGCCACGCAGTCGTCTCGAACTACGTGCAAAATCCGACTACCTCGGAATTCAACGAATTTTCTGGTGGTCACTAGATTTCGCGTTGCGAATCCAACGACGCACTCCGTTTCCTCATCCGAGGTCTAGAACATATGTATTTCAAATACGTGCAGTAATGGCAAATTACCATTTTGCCCTTTTTCAGAAAAATTTCAAATTTTCCCGGGTTTCACATTCTCCCCCCCTTAAAAGAATTTCGTCCCTGAAATTCACATACACATATACATTTAATAGCATGCATATGCAACAAGTAATGTACTCTCAATACCAAGCCGTAAGTATGAAAATGTACCTCTATCCTCAAACAGGAAAGGGTAATTGGCACGTATGGTGTCCTCACGCTCCCATGTTGCCTCCTCTACTCCCCGGTGCTGCCAAAGCACCTTCACTAACCTCACGGTCTTGCCTCGCAAAACCTGTTCCCGGCTATCCATGATACGTACCGGTCCCTCCTCGAAGGTCTCATCTGTATCAACAACAAGCTCGCCCCAATCCACCACATGAGTCGGATCTGGTGTGTATTTCCGGAGCATAGAGACATGGAATACTACGTGAACACTTGCTAAATCAGGCGGTAACGCCAATCGGTAAGCAACTGCACCAACCCTCTCGAGTACCTCGAAGGGCCCGATATATCTCGGCGACAGTTTTCCCCGCTTGCCGAACCTGACCACTCCTCTCGTAGGCATAACCTTCAAGAATACATGATCACCCACCTCAAACTCTAGAGGTCTCCGCCGTCTGTCGGCGTAGCTCTTCTGCCGGCTCTGAGCCGTGAGAAGACGCTTCCGTATCAAGTTCACCTTCTCTGAGGTGTCTCTAATCAACTCAGGACCCGTAGAGGGTCTCTCTCCAACCTCCGTCCAACAAACCGGAGATCTACAAGGCCTCCCATATAATGCCTCATAGGGTGCCATCTGTATGCTCGCCTGATAACTATTGTTATAGGCAAACTCTACCAAGGGTAAGTGATCTTCCCAGCTTCCCTTGAGGTCTAGGACGCATGCCCGCAGCATGTCCTCTAGTGTCTGGATGGTCCTCTCAGACTGACCGTCCGTCTGGGGATGAAAAGCAGTGCTCATCATCAACTGAGTCCCCATGGTTCGCTGGAAACTCTCCCAAAAATGAGATGTGAATCTGGGATCCCGATCCGATACTATAGATACGGGCACCCCATGCAATCGGACAATCTCCCGTATATATAACCTACAGAATTCCTCCAATGTGAAGGTCATCCGCACAGCCAAGAAGTGTGCCGACTTCGTAAGCCGGTCCACTATCACCCACACCGCATCATGTCCCCGCGATGTCCGTGGCAAGTGAGTCACAAAATCCATCGTGACATGCTCCCACTTCCACTCAGCTACCTCCAAAGGCTGGAGTAATCCCGCTGGTCTCTGGTGTTCAGCCTTCACTTGCTGACATGTGAGACATCTACCAACAAATTCACCAACTTGTCTCTTCATCCCACTCCAATAATACTGGCGACGAAGATCATGATACATCTTCGTGCCCCCTGGATGAACTGCAAAACGGGAACAATGAAATTCCCTAAGAATCTCCTCCCTTAGATCTGGAGATTGGGGAACCACAATCCTTCCCCTATACCGAAGACTACCATCCAAATGAATGGCCCAGCCCTCGTCACCTGTACTCGACTGCACCCGGTCCTTAATGGACACTATCTCTGGGTCTTGCCCCTGAGACTCAATCACTCTGCTCAGTAGGGAAGGCGTAGCCACCAAACTTCCCAGGGTACCCTGAGCCTGCCCCATGTAATGTAGCCCAAACTGTCCCACAGTTTCGAGCATTTCCCACTCCCGGGAAGCCATACTAGCCAAGACTCCCCTCGACTTTCGGCTAAGTGCGTCAGCCACCACATTTACCTTACCAGGATGGTAATGCAACGTGAAGTCGTAATCTTCCAGAAACTCCATCCATCTGCGTTGCCTCATGTTGAGGTCCCGCTGTGTAAAGATGTACTTCAGACTCTTGTGGTCTGAAAACACCTCAAACTGCTCACCATACAGGTAGTGGCGCCAAGCCTTCAAGGCAAAGACAATAGCCGCCAACTCCATATCATGCGTAGGGTAATTCTGCTCGTGGTTCTTTAACTGTCGAGAACCATAAGCCACGACCCTCCCGGACTGCATCAACACACATCCGAGCCCGTCCTTAGAGGCATCACAATAGACTGTGTACCTCTGTCCCCTTTCTGGGACTATCAATATAGGAGCTGAAGTAAGCCTCCTCTTCAACTCCTGGAATGCCTTCTCGCAAGAATCATTCCACTCAAACTTAACCTCCTTCCGAGTCAACTTCGTCATAGGTGCAGCTAACCTAGAGAAGTCCTCGATAAACCGCCGATAATACCCAGCCAATCCCAAGAAACTGCGTATCTCGAAAACTGACTTCGGCCTCTCCCAATTCATCACCGCCTCTACCTTCTCCGGGTCTACGGATACACCCGAAGCCGACACTACATGTCCCAAAAACTTCACCTCAGTCAGCCAAAACTCACACTTGCTGAACTTGGCATACAACTGATGGTCTCTCAAGATCTGAAGAACGATCCTCAAGTGACCCTCATGCTCCTCTTCAGACTTGGAATAGATCAAGATGTCGTCAACAAAGACTACGACAAATTGATCAAGGTAGGGTTGGAACACCCTATGCATGAGATCCATGAATGCCGCCGGGGCATTCGTCAATCCGAAAGGCATGACAGTAAACTCGTAATGCCCATACCGCGTTCTGAACGCCGTCTTAGGGATATCTGCCTCCCTAACCCTCAACTGATGGTAACCGGTACGTAGATCTATTTTGGAGTAGACCCGCGCCCCTCTCAGTTGATCAAACAAGTCATCAATCCTCGGCAAAGGGTACCTGTTCTTGATAGTAACCCTATTTAACTGCCGGTAATCTATGCAGAGTCGAAGGGTGTTGTCCTTCTTCTTTGCAAATAACACCGGAGCGCCCCATGGTGAGGTACTCGGTCTAATGAATCCCCTGTCCAACAATTCCTGCAATTGGACCTTGAGTTCTTGCAACTCAGCAGGCGCCATCCTATGTGGAGTCATAGAAATGGGCGAAGTGCCAGGATGTAACTCAATGGTAAAGTCTACATCCCTATGTGGAGGTAATCCCGGTAGTTCATCCGGAAAAACATCCTCGTATTCACAAACCACTCGAGGTAGACCCAACTCCTGCCTCTCCTCGTTCTCTAGGGTAAGGCTTGCTAGCCAACCCATCAACTGCCCGTGCCATCGGGAGTCATACACCCCTTGGGGTAAAGCACCATGCTTGTCCCCCTGGAACTTGAAACAAACACCCTCAGGCGTATAAGCAGTGACCCTCTTCCGATCACAGTCTATCACAACACGGTGTGCCGTCAACCAATCCATCCCTAGGATGACATCAAACTCCGACATGTTCATGACCCTAAGGTCAACGGTGAGTAGAATCCCAGAGATCTCTAACTCACAACCCCGACATATCTGACCAACCCTCACCCTAGCACCTAGGGGAGAACTCACATGCAATGGCTCCTCCAAGGTCTCAACCTCTAAGCCCAAGTCTTTCACACAAGATGCAGCAATAAATGAATGTGATGCACCAGAATCAAATAATACCCTAGCCCATAAACGAGAGAGTAAGAATGTACCCTGTATCACCGACAAATCTGCCGGTTCAGTCTGTGGCATCATGGCGTAGACACGCCCCTGGGTCCCTGAAGTACCGGCTTGTGAGCCCTGTCCTCGGCCTCGACCCAAACTCTGGCCCATCTGGCCTGATTGCGTGGCACTCGCACGTGATGTAGTAGGGGTCTGTGCAGCACCCTGGAACTGGTACTGGCTTCCCTGGCCTGTAGTGGGGTAGGGAGGAACATAAGGTGTCTGTGTGTGCCCCACTGAAGACTGGGACTGGGATGCCCCATAACTCTGGGATCCCTGCCTCTGAGGACAATCCCGCTTCATGTGCCCCGGTTGGTGGCAATGATAGCAAGTCCGTTGACCTGCCTGGTAGGAAGGCCTCTGATTTCTCCCACCTTGGGAGGATTGACCCTGGCCTTGGCTTTGATAGCCGCGGCTCTGCCCTTGCTGTCCCTGCGGAGTAAAAGTTCTCTGCCTCTTTCCCGCACTAGAAGAAGAGGATGGTCCCTCCTTCTTCTTGTCCTTAGTACCACCCTCGCGAATATTCCTCGCGTCATCCACCTCTCGTTCAATAGCCATGGCCGTCGTGATCATTAAATCCAGATCTTGTAGGAGAAGACCTACAATTTTCCCCCGAATGGAAAGCTTCAAGCCTTCCTCAAACCTTCTTACCTTAGCCACAGCTGTGGCTACGTAATCATCGGCGAAACGTGCTAGTTCTGTGAACTTCGCCACGTATTCCATCACCGTCATGTTTCCTTGTTTCAATTCCAGAAACTCCCGGGCCTTTGCATGTCGCATGGCCGGTGGGAAATACTTGCCCATGAAGAGCTCCTTGAACTCTTCCCATGTCATAGTCTCAAGATTCTTTGTGCCCGAGACCCAATCCCACCACACTTGGGATTCTCCTTCTAGCTGGAATGCAGCTAGTGTTATCTTACTGGCGTCGGAAGTGATTCCCATTGCCTTCAAGATCTTTGTTACTTGCCGGAACCAATGGTCAGCCACCATAGGATCCGCCCCTCCCGTAAAAACTGGAGGTTTATGTGCCTTGAACTGTTGGAGGTTACTCATACCTCCCCGGTGTGCAACCGTAGCTGCCATCATGCCCATAGTCTCATTAAAGGCCTGTTGATCGAAGGCCGGTGGTTGTTGATTAGTTCTCCCACCGCCTCGGCGTCCCCTTCCTCGACTAGCCATCTATATTTGTCAGATAGCAAACAAGTCTCACAAGGTATCCCGAAAATAGGGATCAAGATTGAAACTTTGAGAATTCCTCTCATTGTCTCACTAGTAATGCTTATGCCACCCACTAGTAGACATTTATACCATGAACCACTCCGTTCATCCCTTATTCCGAACCCAAGGTTATGTTTTCTAACCTAATGTGTTCCTTTACATATACATTCTACCATGTATATAATTCACATGTCATGTAGCACATAACATATAGCAAACAACAATTAACATGTATGCACATGGAATGTAATGGTCTAAACCCATGCCCATCAAGCCCTAGGTTTATCGTAAACCTATGCTCTGATACCAAGCTGTGACGCCCCAAAATCCGGGGGTCCCGTTGATAACCCATCAACCCGCGGAAACATCCGTGGATATCGCTTAGCCCGACACCACGTCAAGAATATCTTCCAAAAACCGGGATTATAACCCATAATGAAAATTCGGTTTAACATTCATTTGATTCAATTAAAGTCCCATACACCGTGGTTTGTACCCCATTAGGGTCCACTTTGATCACCTAAGGGAAGGAAATTCAAAGCCCAAAGATTTGGCCAAACATTTAAAAATTTCAGATTTTTGGACTAGCTACCGGTAGCTGTTTATCGGCTACCGGTAGCTGAAACCTTCTGGAGTGACGACTACCTGTTGTCTACCGGTAGCCGAAACCTTCTGGAGTTACGACTACCTGTTGGCTACCGGTAGCTGTTCCTTCGGGAAAACAACTACCTGTGAGCTACCGGTAGCTAAAGGCAGATTTTGCCCATTTCCTTAGTTTTTCATTTCCAACTCATTTCAAACCTTCCCAAGGTCACCCAAAACATGTATAATGAAAATTCCCACATTATACATAGTCCATCCAAGTCATATTACATACAACCTCATACATTCATAATTCAAATATAATGTTTTACAATATTTACATGTCATAAACCATTTTAAAACAAAAGGTTTACAAAATCTTGATATAAGGCCACACATAGGCCCCCTTCACCCTTGATGCTCTCCATGGGAGCCAATCGCCGGTGTAAACCCGACACCTGAAAATGGTTTCCCGTATAGGGTGAGCACAACGCCCAGTAGAGATAAACCTATAGAGGTTACTCTCCCCCTAGATGCACATGCTCATGTAATCATAACATAAACATATCACTTAACATTTCACATACTTATGCATTCTATGATGGAATGCAACAATGCTATGCCATGGAATGAAGTGACACTCACCCATGCATTTCAACCCGAGTCCCCACCGACTCACGCAACACAATGCAACGCCAAAGTGTAATGCACCCCCGTCTATTGACGGAAAAACCCTTCCAATGATCGTTATAAAATCCGATCATCATTGGAATCTACCCATTGAATGGGTGTTTTTATAACCAAAACCCTTGTGTTTTCTTTGGGCAACGGATTTTCGGAATCACACCGCCGGTTCCGTACACCGTGTCACTTTTCTGGAATCTCACCGCCGGCCAAGTGACTCAACCAAGTGGTTTAGGGTTTTGCACCCAAGGAAGTCGTCATGCCCCTTCTTGCTATACCCAACACAAGTTTTTCCTTATGCCATGCAATCATGTGACTCCATGTGACCATCGGTCCACATTTCCAAGCCCACATATCAACCACCAAACAAGGTGTTGATTATATCCATGCATCTCCCACACACCAACACTCATGCAATAGTCCCATGAATGTGATGCCATGAAAATGCTCAAAATGCAACATCTACCACATGAGCAATGTATCCACATGTTCAACATGTCATAACTTCATGGCAATTATATCAAGTGCATATAACTACCAAACCACATATTCATATCAACATATCAAAGTCATATCTTGACAACATAGAGCATAAATTTCAATTATCTCTATACACACAAATATGTTATCACAATATAATTGGAATAACACCCATTTATCAACTAAGGCATTTAAACAAACACCTTGTAGGCACAAACCATAAATCACATATATACATTATTACTCATGCATATATTTATGTATACCCTTATTCTAGCTACACCTAGAGTAGAATGATCCAAGATAGGATTAACCCCTACCTCAATAGAGATGTAGGCAATCTCTATACACCAAAATCACCCAAAATCCAAGACTTTCCCCAAACTCCACCTTTGGATCTTCGGTGAAACGCCTTATTTTTGGTACGTAGACGTAGCCCTCGACGAGTAGATCACTTCTCTCTTCTAGCTCGACGGAATCCGAGCGACGGTTGTCGGAGAAATCGCCGGAGAAAGGCTTAAGAAAACCCTTTTCTCTCTCCTCTCTTTCTCTCTCTCTTTGAACGGCTGAACAAAGACTCAAGTGGCTTGGAAATTCTGATTTTTCAGATATTTTAGCTCCTATTTATAATTTTAAATGCGTGGTCTACATCGCACCGCTCGTTTATTACTTTCGGGTCCGTTTTTCGTCCCGAAACGACTCATTAAGTCCCGGATTAAGTCCAAATAAATTTTATTGGCACATTAATCCAATTATAAGGAAATTTAATATTTCTCGTTTTTGGGGACCTTTAAAAGGTCAATCGCCACGCAGTCGTCTCGAACTACGTGCAAAATCCGACTACCTCAGAATTCAACGAATTTTCTGGTGGTCACTAGATTTCGCGTTGCGAATCCAACGACGCACTCCGTTTCCTCATCCGAGGTCTAGAACATATGTATTTCAAATACGTGCAGTAATGGCAAATTACCATTTTGCCCTTTTTCAGAAAAATTTCAAATTTTCCCGGGTTTCACAGGTAAGTTTCGAGGACGAAACTTTCTTTAAGGGGGGTGGATTGTAACACCCCGAATTTTCTTTTATATATTTATAGAGATATATATATAGTAAACAATATTTGTAAAGATGTAGATATATGTAGTGACATAAGAATAAACCGTAGGAATAAATGCTATGGAGACAATTTGATTGGGAAGTTACGGGTCGAAGATGTTTAAACTTGGAAAGGGTGATTAGACAAGTTTCTAAAAGTTTGTAGGTCAAAATAATGATTCCATTGAATCCGGAAGGTCGAAAAACATTGGGAGTGGTAATATGGATGTATTGGAAGTTAGGAAGTGTCTCGGAGTTAAAATACACTTTAGCGAGAATTTGGGTAAAAATGGGTATTGAACACTACTTAGTGTTTTGGCCATAACTTTTTATCCTTAAGTCCAATTGATCTGAAATTTTTATAGTAGATAGTAGACATCTAGGGCTACAAAGGTATGTCTCATTAAAATTTTCCAATTCGACCTCTAAATGGGTCAAAACTGCATTGGAAGTTGAAACAAAAATCTGGCAGTCAAACCGTACCGGTACGCGTATCGGTACGCCGAACTCCAGTAGCTACACCGTACCGGTACGCGTACCGGTACGCCCGATAAAGCCAGCCCGATCCGATTGCGGGTCTTTCTCCATTTCTTCCACTATAAATACATTTTGTCACCTCCTTAGCCTTCATTACACCACTCCAAACCCTAGAAAACATAAGAGAGGAAGAGAGAAAGAGAGAAACACAAGATCAAGAGAAAACAAGAGATTGAAGGGTTGATTCAAGATCAAAGCCCTAATTTTTTCAAGAACATCAAGGTATGGGTTTTCTCTCACTCACTTACATTGAGGCTAGGGTATTTATATATGTATGTTTTTGCTATCAATGGTATATATATGCTATAGAATCATCATCTCTTAGGCTTTTTGCAAAGATTACATTGTTAGGGTTTAATACCCATTAAATCTCATTTCTAGCTTTAAAACCCTAGTTTTTTGGGAGAGTGATGTATTTCTTCTTAAATGCTTCTTTATTATGAACTTCGAAAACCGTAGTTGTTTGTGTTGGGTAGAAAAATGATGTTATTGTGATCTCATGTATTTTCCTTGTTGGTTGGGGAATTGTTACATAATATATCTTGGGGATTTTGGAGAGATGCTTGTAAAATGATATGAACATTGGAATGGTATGCTTGGTTGGGTTGTTTGTGATGCCTTGAGGGTGAGAGGTTCCTTATAAGGATGCTCATGCCAAGAGAGGAGAGTATGTGATTTCCCTCAAGAGGTTCCTTATAAGGATGCTTGAGTTTGTGATGCCTTGAGGGTGAGAGGTTCCTTATAAGGATGCTCATGCCAAGAGAGGAGAGTATGTGATTTCCCTTAAGAGGTTCCTTATAAGGATGCTTAAGAAACTAAGCCTTGAGGGTGAGAGGTTCCTTATAAGGATGCTCATGCCAAGAGAGGACAGTATGTAATTTTCCTCAAGAGGTTCCTTATAAGGATGCTTGAGTAACCAAGCCTTGAGGGTGAGAGGTTCCTTATAAGGATGCTCATGCCAAAAGAGGACAATATTATATAATGTGTGGGAAATGGTTTATATTTTGAAAAGGGATGTTTATTAAAATGGGTTATTATTGTTCATTTCTAGTACTATTGCTATCTAAACTTGAGATCCTTGTTGAAATGTCACAGCTTTATTTCAAATTATGTATCTATGTTATGTTAAAAATGAGACCGGCCATTTTAAATACGTTTCTAAACCTTGTTTGAGTTTGAGAGAATTTTTTTACAGAGCTTCGTGCTCACCCCCTACCGCTAACCTTTTTCAGATTACCCTCTCGAGGAAGAGCTGGGAGTCGAGGAGCCCGCACACTGGGAGACTCCGATAGACGGGAGCGTGGATCCCGAGGTGGACACCTAGAGCGACACTTCCTTTTGTTCTAGACTAGGATATTCATTCTGAACCTTGTAAAGTCTAGTTTTATTTTATTATTTCCGCTGCGCTACATTAGTTAATTTTTGAGATGTAAATGCCATGGTTGGACATATTCTTTTGGATAATGATGTAAATATTTTATGGATGATGAATGAAGTTTAATTTATTTATGGATGATATTAGTGCTCTCATGATGAAAATGATTTTAGTATGTAATGTCGTCCAGGGTGTGTTTTGGGGTGTTACAAAGTTGGTATCAGAGCCTAGGCTTTAGGTCTTACATGGGAGCTGTAGGTTATGGATTACCACTGGAAAGGTAGGACTAGGTTGAAGGAACCGTAGGCTTGCATTTGTTTGAGGTTCTGTTCTTATCAGATAGGTTAGATTTATTGTATATTTAGGTTAAAGGTTAATTATTTGTTCGGATTCGATGAGTTTTCTCGCTACGCCATCAAGTTTGTGGTCACTGAGGCAAGGAGGGCTAAACGCTTTGAACAAGATTTGAGGCCTTCCATCCGCGAGAAGCTGGTTACACTCTTAATTCGAGAATACAAGATCTCGTGAACGTGGACGTGTACGTGGACGTGGACGTGTACGGGGACGTGGACGTGGACGTGTACGTGGACGTGGGCATGTACGGGGACGTGGACGCGATTGAACAAAGGCTTCAGACAGTGGAGAAGATGGAGTTAGTCAGACGAGAGTAGGCATGGACCCGCACCCATGCTTTGCATGCGGAGAGTATGGGCACTTCAAACATAGATGCCCCTCGTTTCCCCCAAGAACCAAGCAAGCAACTGGGCGAGTGAATGCAAACAGGCACCCGCTACGACAACCACTACCACCACGGAGATCGTTACAAGCTCATGCCCCCGGCGGCGCCAATCAAGGAAGGGTTTTTGCTTTGACCCAACCGGAGGAAGATGCCTCCAATGCCGTTGTGGATGGTATTGTTCTTCTCTACCATTCTTGGGCCCGAATTTTATTGGATTCCCATGCGACTCATTTTTCTATACGTACTGCGGACGTTGTGGAATTGGGATTGGGTTCCGAGGAGCTAGAACATGCTTTATATGTTGACTTGCCTACGGGAAAATAAGGAGATACCAGTAGGGTTTATTTATATGTAATCTTTGATTCTAATTTATAACTAATTGCTAGGGAATCATCATGTCTTTCCATTCTGGATAATACTACCTTGTTCTAAAATATATTATGTTTGGGTGAACCCTAAATCTTTTCTTATGCCTTCAAACCCTAGTTTACAAAGGAGATGTGTTTTTCTCTTGATTTCTCCTTTTGTTCTTGAGTTCCACCCTTGATATTTGTTGGTTATTGATTTCAATACCTGATTGTTCCTTATTTTTAATTCTAAGATTGATATTCGTTGTTATGGATTTCAAGAAGTGATTGTTCCTTTATTCTTAATTTCCAACCTTAATATTCATTTGTCCTTGATATCTAAATTTGATATTCACTTGGTAGTGACTATAACCCTTGTGATTCAATTATTCTCAATATTCAATACTTGATATTCTTTATTCTTGGTTCCAAGACTTGAGTGTTCTTTTGGTCTTGATTTCTAAGCTTCATAATCCTTTGTTCTTGATTTCACACCTTGATTGTCGTTTGTTATTGATTTCCATATATGATTGTTCCGTTAAATCTTAATTTCTCCTTTGTTCATGACTTTCAAGCTTGATACGCTTTTATTCTTGATTTCCAAGCTTAATATTCATTTGCTCTTGATAGCCAAATTTGATATTCATTTGATTGATTCTAATTATTGTAATTCATGTATTCTTGATATTCAATATTTGTCATCCTTTGGTTCTTGATTTCAAGATTTGGTTGTTCCTTTGTTTTTTTAATTTCCCCAGGCTTGATGATCCATTGGTTCTTGATAGAAAAATTTAATATTCATTTGTTATTGATTCTAACCCTTGTGAATCATTTATTCTTGATATTCATTGGTTCTTGATTTCAAGACTTGACATTCAATTGCTCTTGATTTCAATACTTGATTTCTCCTTGTCCTTGAGTTCAAAACTTGATACTCTTTAGTTCTTGGTTACGAAGCTTGATATGCATCTGTTATTGACTCCAAGACTCGATTGTTACTTTGTTCTTGATTTCAAGCTTTGATTGTTTCTTATTTTGATTCCAAAGCTTGATATGGGTTTGTTATGGAATTCGAGACTTGATTGTTCCTTTATTTTCGATTCCAAAAACTTGAGATTCGTTTGTTATTAATTTCAAACATTGCTTGTTCTTTTGTTCTTGATTTCCAAGCTTGATAGCCATTTATTCTTGATTCCAAAGCTTGATTATTTATTTGTTCCTTAATTCAAAATTCTAAAGATTGGTATTGACCAATAAAAAGGTATTTTCGATGATATTATGTTAATTTTTCTTAAATTATTTCGTTGGAAAAAATGTATATGGATTTGGAAGCCAAGATGGGAGGACAAGTCTGGTTAGGTTTCAACTGTAACCTTTGGTGGATTGTAATTTATATCAGAGTGCGCAGCGAACTAACGGAGTAAGGACTACAATGGGGAAACTACGGAGAAGATTCAACTCATCCGGGAGAGGCTACGCACGACGCAAAGTAGACAGAAGAGCTATGCAGACCATAGACGAAGACCTTTAGAGTTCAAGGTGGGAGACTACGTATTTCTCAAGGTGTCACCCAAGAAGGGCGTGTTTCGATTCGGCAAGAAAGGGAAGTTAGCGCCAAGATATACCGGGCCATTTGAAGTGATCAAGGTTGTGGGCAAAGCGGCGTATCAGTTGCGGTTACCAGCTCAGCTGTCTGGGGTACATGACGTGTTCCACGTGTCGATGTTGAGGAAGTGTCAATCGGATGCAACTCCAGTCGTGGATTTGGAGGATATTGAAATTCAGGATGGAGCAACATATGAAGAACAACCGGTGGAGATTCTTGATGCCAAGGAAAAGGTGCTCCGCAACAAGGTCATCCGACTCGTGAAGGTTTTGTGGCGACATCATGGGGTGACAGAAGCTACATGGGAACCGGAGCAAGAAATGCGGGAGAAGTATCCATATTTGTTCGCTACTTGAGGTAAGTTTCGAGGACGAAACTTTCTTTAAGGGGGGTGGATTGTAACACCCCGAATTTTCTTTTATATATTTATAGAGATATATATATAGTAAACAATATTTGTAAAGATGTAGATATATGTAGTGACATAAGAATAAACCGTAGGAATAAATGCTATGGAGACAATTTGATTGGGAAGTTACGGGTCGAAGATGTTTAAACTTGGAAAGGGTGATTAGACAAGTTTCTAAAAGTTTGTAGGTCAAAATAATGATTCCATTGAATCCGGAAGGTCGAAAAACATTGGGAGTGGTAATATGGATGTATTGGAAGTTAGGAAGTGTCTCGGAGTTAAAATACACTTTAGCGAGAATTTGGGTAAAAATGGGTATTGAACACTACTTAGTGTTTTGGCCATAACTTTTTATCCTTAAGTCCAATTGATCTGAAATTTTTATAGTAGATAGTAGACATCTAGGGCTACAAAGGTATGTCTCATTAAAATTTTCCAATTCGACCTCTAAATGGGTCAAAACTGCATTGGAAGTTGAAACAAAAATCTGGCAGTCAAACCGTACCGGTACGCGTATCGGTACGCCGAACTCCAGTAGCTACACCGTACCGGTACGCGTACCGGTACGCCCGATAAAGCCAGCCCGATCCGATTGCGGGTCTTTCTCCATTTCTTCCACTATAAATACATTTTGTCACCTCCTTAGCCTTCATTACACCACTCCAAACCCTAGAAAACATAAGAGAGGAAGAGAGAAAGAGAGAAACACAAGATCAAGAGAAAACAAGAGATTGAAGGGTTGATTCAAGATCAAAGCCCTAATTTTTTCAAGAACATCAAGGTATGGGTTTTCTCTCACTCACTTACATTGAGGCTAGGGTATTTATATATGTATGTTTTTGCTATCAATGGTATATATATGCTATAGAATCATCATCTCTTAGGCTTTTTGCAAAGATTACATTGTTAGGGTTTAATACCCATTAAATCTCATTTCTAGCTTTAAAACCCTAGTTTTTTGGGAGAGTGATGTATTTCTTCTTAAATGCTTCTTTATTATGAACTTCGAAAACCGTAGTTGTTTGTGTTGGGTAGAAAAATGATGTTATTGTGATCTCATGTATTTTCCTTGTTGGTTGGGGAATTGTTACATAATATATCTTGGGGATTTTGGAGAGATGCTTGTAAAATGATATGAACATTGGAATGGTATGCTTGGTTGGGTTGTTTGTGATGCCTTGAGGGTGAGAGGTTCCTTATAAGGATGCTCATGCCAAGAGAGGAGAGTATGTGATTTCCCTCAAGAGGTTCCTTATAAGGATGCTTGAGTTTGTGATGCCTTGAGGGTGAGAGGTTCCTTATAAGGATGCTCATGCCAAGAGAGGAGAGTATGTGATTTCCCTTAAGAGGTTCCTTATAAGGATGCTTAAGAAACTAAGCCTTGAGGGTGAGAGGTTCCTTATAAGGATGCTCATGCCAAGAGAGGACAGTATGTAATTTTCCTCAAGAGGTTCCTTATAAGGATGCTTGAGTAACCAAGCCTTGAGGGTGAGAGGTTCCTTATAAGGATGCTCATGCCAAAAGAGGACAATATTATATAATGTGTGGGAAATGGTTTATATTTTGAAAAGGGATGTTTATTAAAATGGGTTATTATTGTTCAATTCTAGTACTATTGCTATCTAAACTTGAGATCCTTGTTGAAATGTCACAGCTTTATTTCAAATTATGTATCTATGTTATGTTAAAAATGAGACCGGCCATTTTAAATACGTTTCTAAACCTTGTTTGAGTTTGAGAGAATTTTTCTACAGAGCTTCGTGCTCACCCCCTACCGCTAACCTTTTTCAGATTACCCGCTCGAGGAAGAGCTGGGAGTCGAGGAGCCCGCACACTGGGAGACTCCGATAGACGGGAGCGTGGATCCCGAGGTGGACACCTAGAGCGACACTTCCTTTTGTTCTAGACTAGGATATTCATTCTGAACCTTGTAAAGTCTAGTTTTATTTTATTATTTCCGCTGCGCTACATTAGTTAATTTTTGAGATGTAAATGCCATGGTTGGACATATTCTTTTGGATAATGATGTAAATATTTTATGGATGATGAATGAAGTTTAATTTATTTATGGATGATATTAGTGCTCTCATGATGAAAATGATTTTAGTATGTAATGCCGTCCAGGGTGTGTTTTGGGGTGTTACAAAGTTGGTATCAGAGCCTAGGCTTTAGGTCTTACATGGGAGCTGTAGGTTATGGATTACCACTGGAAAGGTAGGACTAGGTTGAAGGAACCGTAGGCTTGCATTTGTTTGAGGTTCTGTTCTTATCAGATAGGTTAGATTTATTGTATATTTAGGTTAAAGGTTAATTATTTGTTCGGATTCGATGAGTTTTCTCGCTACGCCATCAAGTTTGTGGTCACTGAGGCAAGGAGGGCTAAACGCTTTGAACAAGATTTGAGGCCTTCCATCCGCGAGAAGCTGGTTACACTCTTAATTCGAGAATACAAGATCTCGTGAACGTGGACGTGTACGTGGACGTGGACGTGGACGTGTACGGGGACGTGGACGTGGACGTGGACGTGTACGTGGACGTGGGCGTGTACGGGGACGTGGACGCGATTGAACAAAGGCTTCAGACAGTGGAGAAGATGGAGTTACTCAGACGAGAGTAGGCATGGATCCGCACCCATGCTTTGCATGCGGAGAGTATGGGCACTTCAAACATAGATGCCCCTCGTTTCCCCCAAGAACCAAGCAAGCAACTGGGCGAGTGAATGCAAACAGGCCACCGCTACGACAACCACTACCACCACGGAGATCGTTACAAGCTCATGCCCCCGGCGGCGCCAATCAAGGAAGGGTTTTTGCTTTGACCCAACCGGAGGAAGATGCCTCCAATGCCGTTGTGGATGGTATTGTTCTTCTCTACCATTCTTGGGCCCGAATTTTATTGGATTCCCATGCGACTCATTTTTCTATACGTACTGCGGACGTTGTGGAATTGGGATTGGGTTCCGAGGAGCTAGAACATGCTTTATATGTTGACTTGCCTACGGGAAAATAAGGAGATACCAGTAGGGTTTATTTATATGTAATCTTTGATTCTAATTTATAACTAATTGCTAGGGAATCATCATGTCTTTCCATTCTGGATAATACTACCTTGTTCTAAAATATATTATGTTTGGGTGAACCCTAAATCTTTTCTTATGCCTTCAAACCCTAGTTTACAAAGGAGATGTGTTTTTCTCTTGATTTCTCCTTTTGTTCTTGAGTTCCACCCTTGATATTTGTTGGTTATTGATTTCAATACCTGATTGTTCCTTATTTTTAATTCTAAGATTGATATTCGTTGTTATGGATTTCAAGAAGTGATTGTTCCTTTATTCTTGATTTCCAACCTTAATATTCATTTGTCCTTGATATCTAAATTTGATATTCACTTGGTAGTGACTATAACCCTTGTGATTCAATTATTCTCAATATTCAATACTTGATATTCTTTATTCTTGGTTCCAAGACTTGAGTGTTCTTTTGGTCTTGATTTCTAAGCTTCATAATCCTTTGTTCTTGATTTCACACCTTGATTGTCGTTTGTTATTGATTTCCATAAATGATTGTTCCGTTAAATCTTAATTTCTCCTTTGTTCATGACTTTCAAGCTTGATACGCTTTTATTCTTGATTTCCAAGCTTAATATTCATTTGCTCTTGATAGCCAAATTTGATATTCATTTGATTGATTCTAATTATTGTAATTCATGTATTCTTGATATTCAATATTTGTCATCCTTTGGTTCTTGATTTCAAGATTTGGTTGTTCCTTTGTTTTTTTAATTTCCCCAGGCTTGATGATCCATTGGTTCTTGATAGAAAAATTTAATATTCATTTGTTATTGATTCTAACCCTTGTGAATCATTTATTCTTGATATTCATTGGTTCTTGATTTCAAGACTTGACATTCAATTGCTCTTGATTTCAATACTTGATTTCTCCTTGTCCTTGAGTTCAAAACTTGATACTCTTTAGTTCTTGGTTACGAAGCTTGATATGCATCTGTTATTGACTCCAAGACTCGATTGTTACTTTGTTCTTGATTTCAAGCTTTGATTGTTTCTTATTTTGATTCCAAAGCTTGATATGGGTTTGTTATGGAATTCGAGACTTGATTGTTCCTTTATTTTCGATTCCAAAAACTTGAGATTCGTTTGTTATTAATTTCAAACATTGCTTGTTCTTTTGTTCTTGATTTCCAAGCTTGATAGCCATTTATTCTTGATTCCAAAGCTTGATTATTTATTTGTTCCTTAATTCAAAATTCTAAAGATTGGTATTGACCAATAAAAAGGTATTTTCGATGATATTATGTTAATTTTTCTTAAATTATTTCGTTGGAAAAAATGTATATGGATTTGGAAGCCAAGATGGGAGGACAAGTCTGGTTAGGTTTCAACTGTAACCTTTGGTGGATTGTAATTTATATCAGAGTGCGCAGCGAACTAACGGAGTAAGGACTACAATGGGGAAACTACGGAGAAGATTCAACTCATCCGGGAGAGGCTACGCACGACGCAAAGTAGACAGAAGAGCTATGCAGACCATAGACGAAGACCTTTAGAGTTCAAGGTGGGAGACTACGTATTTCTCAAGGTGTCACCCAAGAAGGGCGTGTTTCGATTCGGCAAGAAAGGGAAGTTAGCGCCAAGATATACCGGGCCATTTGAAGTGATCAAGGTTGTGGGCAAAGCGGCGTATCAGTTGCGGTTACCAACTCAGCTGTCTGGGGTACATGACGTGTTCCACGTGTCGATGTTGAGGAAGTGTCAATCGGATGCAACTCCAGTCGTGGATTTGGAGGATATTGAAATTCAGGATGGAGCAACATATGAAGAACAACCGGTGGAGATTCTTGATGCCAAGGAAAAGGTGCTCCGCAACAAGGTCATCCGACTCGTGAAGGTTTTGTGGCGACATCATGGGGTGACAGAAGCTACATGGGAACCGGAGCAAGAAATGCGGGAGAAGTATCCATATTTGTTCGCTACTTGAGGTAAGTTTCGAGGACGAAACTTTCTTTAAGGGGGGTGGATTGTAACACCCCGAATTTTCTTTTATATATTTATAGAGATATATATATAGTAAACAATATTTGTAAAGATGTAGATATATGTAGTGACATAAGAATAAACCGTAGGAATAAATGCTATGGAGACAATTTGATTGGGAAGTTACGGGTCGAAGATGTTTAAACTTGGAAAGGGTGATTAGACAAGTTTTTAAAAGTTTGTAGGTCAAAATAATGATTCCATTGAATCCGGAAGGTCGAAAAACATTGGGAGTGGTAATATGGATGTATTGGAAGTTAGGAAGTGTCTCGGAGTTAAAATACACTTTAGCGAGAATTTGGGTAAAAATGGGTATTGAACACTACTTAGTGTTTTGGCCATAACGTTTTATCCTTAAGTCCAATTGATCTGAAATGTTTACAGTAGATAGTAGACATCTAGGGCTACAAAAGTATGTCTCATGAAAATTTTCCAATTCGACCTCTAAATGGGTCAAAACTGCATTGGAAGTTGAAACAAAAATCTGGCAGTCAAACCGTACCGGTACGCGTATCGGTACGCCGAACTCCAGTAGCTACACCGTACCGGTACGCGTACCGGTACGCCCGATAAAGCCAGCCCGATCCGATTGCGGGTCTTTCTCCATTTCTTCCACTATAAATACATTTTGTCACCTCCTTAGCCTTCATTACACCACTCCAAACCCTAGAAAACATAAGAGAGGAAGAGAGAAAGAGAGAAACACAAGATCAAGAGAAAACAAGAGATTGAAGGGTTGATTCAAGATCAAAGCCCTAATTTTTTCAAGAACATCAAGGTATGGGTTTTCTCTCACTCACTTACATTGAGGCTAGGGTATTTATATATGTATGTTTTTGCTATCAATGGTATATATATGCTATAGAATCATCATCTCTTAGGCTTTTTGCAAAGATTACATTGTTAGGGTTTAATACCCATTAAATCTCATTTCTAGCTTTAAAACCCTAGTTTTTTGGGAGAGTGATGTATTTCTTCTTAAATGCTTCTTTATTATGAACTTCGAAAACCGTAGTTGTTTGTGTTGGGTAGAAAAATGATGTTATTGTGATCTCATGTATTTTCCTTGTTGGTTGGGGAATTGTTACATAATATATCTTGGGGATTTTGGAGAGATGCTTGTAAAATGATATGAACATTGGAATGGTATGCTTGGTTGGGTTGTTTGTGATGCCTTGAGGGTGAGAGGTTCCTTATAAGGATGCTCATGCCAAGAGAGGAGAGTATGTGATTTCCCTCAAGAGGTTCCTTATAAGGATGCTTGAGTTTGTGATGCCTTGAGGGTGAGAGGTTCCTTATAAGGATGCTCATGCCAAGAGAGGAGAGTATGTGATTTCCCTTAAGAGGTTCCTTATAAGGATGCTTAAGAAACTAAGCCTTGAGGGTGAGAGGTTCCTTATAAGGATGCTCATGCCAAGAGAGGACAGTATGTAATTTTCCTCAAGAGGTTCCTTATAAGGATGCTTGAGTAACCAAGCCTTGAGGGTGAGAGGTTCCTTATAAGGATGCTCATGCCAAAAGAGGACAATATTATATAATGTGTGGGAAATGGTTTATATTTTGAAAAGGGATGTTTATTAAAATGGGTTATTATTGTTCATTTCTAGTACTATTGCTATCTAAACTTGAGATCCTTGTTGAAATGTCACAGCTTTATTTCAAATTATGTATCTATGTTATGTTAAAAATGAGACCGGCCATTTTAAATACGTTTCTAAACCTTGTTTGAGTTTGAGAGAATTTTTCTACAGAGCTTCGTGCTCACCCCCTACCGCTAACCTTTTTCAGATTACCCTCTCGAGGAAGAGCTGGGAGTCGAGGAGCCCGCACACTGGGAGACTCCGATAGACGGGAGCGTGGATCCCGAGGTGGACACCTAGAGCGACACTTCCTTTTGTTCTAGACTAGGATATTCATTCTGAACCTTGTAAAGTCTAGTTTTATTTTATTATTTCCGCTGCGCTACATTAGTTAATTTTTGAGATGTAAATGCCATGGTTGGACATATTCTTTTGGATAATGATGTAAATATTTTATGGATGATGAATGAAGTTTAATTTATTTATGGATGATATTAGTGCTCTCATGATGAAAATGATTTTAGTATGTAATGCCGTCCAGGGTGTGTTTTGGGGTGTTACAAAGTTGGTATCAGAGCCTAGGCTTTAGGTCTTACATGGGAGCTGTAGGTTATGGATTACCACTGGAAAGGTAGGACTAGGTTGAAGGAACCGTAGGCTTGCATTTGTTTGAGGTTCTGTTCTTATCAGATAGGTTAGATTTATTGTATATTTAGGTTAAAGGTTAATTATTTGTTCGGATTCGATGAGTTTTCTCGCTACGCCATCAAGTTTGTGGTCACTGAGGCAAGGAGGGCTAAACGCTTTGAACAAGATTTGAGGCCTTCCATCCGCGAGAAGCTGGTTACACTCTTAATTCGAGAATACAAGATCTCGTGAACGTGGACGTGTACGTGGACGTGGACGTGGACGTGTACGGGGACGTGGACGTGGACGTGGACGTGTACGTGGACGTGGGCGTGTACGGGGACGTGGACGCGATTGAACAAAGGCTTCAGACAGTGGAGAAGATGGAGTTACTCAGACGAGAGTAGGCATGGACCCGCACCCATGCTTTGCATGCGGAGAGTATGGGCACTTCAAACATAGATGCCCCTCGTTTCCCCCAAGAACCAAGCAAGCAACTGGGCGAGTGAATGCAAACAGGCCACCGCTACGACAACCACTACCACCACGGAGATCGTTACAAGCTCATGCCCCCGGCGGCGCCAATCAAGGAAGGGTTTTTGCTTTGACCCAACCGGAGGAAGATGCCTCCAATGCCGTTGTGGATGGTATTGTTCTTCTCTACCATTCTTGGGCCCGAATTTTATTGGATTCCCATGCGACTCATTTTTCTATACGTACTGCGGACGTTGTGGAATTGGGATTGGGTTCCGAGGAGCTAGAACATGCTTTATATGTTGACTTGCCTACGGGAAAATAAGGAGATACCAGTAGGGTTTATTTATATGTAATCTTTGATTCTAATTTATAACTAATTGCTAGGGAATCATCATGTCTTTCCATTCTGGATAATACTACCTTGTTCTAAAATATATTATGTTTGGGTGAACCCTAAATCTTTTCTTATGCCTTCAAACCCTAGTTTACAAAGGAGATGTGTTTTTCTCTTGATTTCTCCTTTTGTTCTTGAGTTCCACCCTTGATATTTGTTGGTTATTGATTTCAATACCTGATTGTTCCTTATTTTTAATTCTAAGATTGATATTCGTTGTTATGGATTTCAAGAAGTGATTGTTCCTTTATTCTTGATTTCCAACCTTAATATTCATTTGTCCTTGATATCTAAATTTGATATTCACTTGGTAGTGACTATAACCCTTGTGATTCAATTATTCTCAATATTCAATACTTGATATTCTTTATTCTTGGTTCCAAGACTTGAGTGTTCTTTTGGTCTTGATTTCTAAGCTTCATAATCCTTTGTTCTTGATTTCACACCTTGATTGTCGTTTGTTATTGATTTCCATATATGATTGTTCCGTTAAATCTTAATTTCTCCTTTGTTCATGACTTTCAAGCTTGATACGCTTTTATTCTTGATTTCCAAGCTTAATATTCATTTGCTCTTGATAGCCAAATTTGATATTCATTTGATTGATTCTAATTATTGTAATTCATGTATTCTTGATATTCAATATTTGTCATCCTTTGGTTCTTGATTTCAAGATTTGGTTGTTCCTTTGTTTTTTTAATTTCCCCAGGCTTGATGATCCATTGGTTCTTGATAGAAAAATTTAATATTCATTTGTTATTGATTCTAACCCTTGTGAATCATTTATTCTTGATATTCATTGGTTCTTGATTTCAAGACTTGACATTCAATTGCTCTTGATTTCAATACTTGATTTCTCCTTGTCCTTGAGTTCAAAACTTGATACTCTTTAGTTCTTGGTTACGAAGCTTGATATGCATCTGTTATTGACTCCAAGACTCGATTGTTACTTTGTTCTTGATTTCAAGCTTTGATTGTTTCTTATTTTGATTCCAAAGCTTGATATGGGTTTGTTATGGAATTCGAGACTTGATTGTTCCTTTATTTTCGATTCCAAAAACTTGAGATTCGTTTGTTATTAATTTCAAACATTGCTTGTTCTTTTGTTCTTGATTTCCAAGCTTGATAGCCATTTATTCTTGATTCCAAAGCTTGATTATTTATTTGTTCCTTAATTCAAAATTCTAAAGATTGGTATTGACCAATAAAAAGGTATTTTCGATGATATTATGTTAATTTTTCTTAAATTATTTCGTTGGAAAAAATGTATATGGATTTGGAAGCCAAGATGGGAGGACAAGTCTGGTTAGGTTTCAACTGTAACCTTTGGTGGATTGTAATTTATATCAGAGTGCGCAGCGAACTAACGGAGTAAGGACTACAATGGGGAAACTACGGAGAAGATTCAACTCATCCGGGAGAGGCTACGCACGACGCAAAGTAGACAGAAGAGCTATGCAGACCATAGACGAAGACCTTTAGAGTTCAAGGTGGGAGACTACGTATTTCTCAAGGTGTCACCCAAGAAGGGCGTGTTTCGATTCGGCAAGAAAGGGAAGTTAGCGCCAAGATATACCGGGCCATTTGAAGTGATCAAGGTTGTGGGCAAAGCGGCGTATCAGTTGCGGTTACCAACTCAGCTGTCTGGGGTACATGACGTGTTCCACGTGTCGATGTTGAGGAAGTGTCAATCGGATGCAACTCCAGTCGTGGATTTGGAGGATATTGAAATTCAGGATGGAGCAACATATGAAGAACAACCGGTGGAGATTCTTGATGCCAAGGAAAAGGTGCTCCGCAACAAGGTCATCCGACTCGTGAAGGTTTTGTGGCGACATCATGGGGTGACAGAAGCTACATGGGAACCGGAGCAAGAAATGCGGGAGAAGTATCCATATTTGTTCGCTACTTGAGGTAAGTTTCGAGGACGAAACTTTCTTTAAGGGGGGTGGATTGTAACACCCCGAATTTTCTTTTATATATTTATAGAGATATATATATAGTAAACAATATTTGTAAAGATGTAGATATATGTAGTGACATAAGAATAAACCGTAGGAATAAATGCTATGGAGACAATTTGATTGGGAAGTTACGGGTCGAAGATGTTTAAACTTGGAAAGGGTGATTAGACAAGTTTTTAAAAGTTTGTAGGTCAAAATAATGATTCCATTGAATCCGGAAGGTCGAAAAACATTGGGAGTGGTAATATGGATGTATTGGAAGTTAGGAAGTGTCTCGGAGTTAAAATACACTTTAGCGAGAATTTGGGTAAAAATGGGTATTGAACACTACTTAGTGTTTTGGCCATAACGTTTTATCCTTAAGTCCAATTGATCTGAAATGTTTACAGTAGATAGTAGACATCTAGGGCTACAAAAGTATGTCTCATGAAAATTTTCCAATTCGACCTCTAAATGGGTCAAAACTGCATTGGAAGTTGAAACAAAAATCTGGCAGTCAAACCGTACCGGTACGCGTATCGGTACGCCGAACTCCAGTAGCTACACCGTACCGGTACGCGTACCGGTACGCCCGATAAAGCCAGCCCGATCCGATTGCGGGTCTTTCTCCATTTCTTCCACTATAAATACATTTTGTCACCTCCTTAGCCTTCATTACACCACTCCAAACCCTAGAAAACATAAGAGAGGAAGAGAGAAAGAGAGAAACACAAGATCAAGAGAAAACAAGAGATTGAAGGGTTGATTCAAGATCAAAGCCCTAATTTTTTCAAGAACATCAAGGTATGGGTTTTCTCTCACTCACTTACATTGAGGCTAGGGTATTTATATATGTATGTTTTTGCTATCAATGGTATATATATGCTATAGAATCATCATCTCTTAGGCTTTTTGCAAAGATTACATTGTTAGGGTTTAATACCCATTAAATCTCATTTCTAGCTTTAAAACCCTAGTTTTTTGGGAGAGTGATGTATTTCTTCTTAAATGCTTCTTTATTATGAACTTCGAAAACCGTAGTTGTTTGTGTTGGGTAGAAAAATGATGTTATTGTGATCTCATGTATTTTCCTTGTTGGTTGGGGAATTGTTACATAATATATCTTGGGGATTTTGGAGAGATGCTTGTAAAATGATATGAACATTGGAATGGTATGCTTGGTTGGGTTGTTTGTGATGCCTTGAGGGTGAGAGGTTCCTTATAAGGATGCTCATGCCAAGAGAGGAGAGTATGTGATTTCCCTCAAGAGGTTCCTTATAAGGATGCTTGAGTTTGTGATGCCTTGAGGGTGAGAGGTTCCTTATAAGGATGCTCATGCCAAGAGAGGAGAGTATGTGATTTCCCTTAAGAGGTTCCTTATAAGGATGCTTAAGAAACTAAGCCTTGAGGGTGAGAGGTTCCTTATAAGGATGCTCATGCCAAGAGAGGACAGTATGTAATTTTCCTCAAGAGGTTCCTTATAAGGATGCTTGAGTAACCAAGCCTTGAGGGTGAGAGGTTCCTTATAAGGATGCTCATGCCAAAAGAGGACAATATTATATAATGTGTGGGAAATGGTTTATATTTTGAAAAGGGATGTTTATTAAAATGGGTTATTATTGTTCATTTCTAGTACTATTGCTATCTAAACTTGAGATCCTTGTTGAAATGTCACAGCTTTATTTCAAATTATGTATCTATGTTATGTTAAAAATGAGACCGGCCATTTTAAATACGTTTCTAAACCTTGTTTGAGTTTGAGAGAATTTTTCTACAGAGCTTCGTGCTCACCCCCTACCGCTAACCTTTTTCAGATTACCCTCTCGAGGAAGAGCTGGGAGTCGAGGAGCCCGCACACTGGGAGACTCCGATAGACGGGAGCGTGGATCCCGAGGTGGACACCTAGAGCGACACTTCCTTTTGTTCTAGACTAGGATATTCATTCTGAACCTTGTAAAGTCTAGTTTTATTTTATTATTTCCGCTGCGCTACATTAGTTAATTTTTGAGATGTAAATGCCATGGTTGGACATATTCTTTTGGATAATGATGTAAATATTTTATGGATGATGAATGAAGTTTAATTTATTTATGGATGATATTAGTGCTCTCATGATGAAAATGATTTTAGTATGTAATGCCGTCCAGGGTGTGTTTTGGGGTGTTACAAAGTTGGTATCAGAGCCTAGGCTTTAGGTCTTACATGGGAGCTGTAGGTTATGGATTACCACTGGAAAGGTAGGACTAGGTTGAAGGAACCGTAGGCTTGCATTTGTTTGAGGTTCTGTTCTTATCAGATAGGTTAGATTTATTGTATATTTAGGTTAAAGGTTAATTATTTGTTCGGATTCGATGAGTTTTCTCGCTACGCCATCAAGTTTGTGGTCACTGAGGCAAGGAGGGCTAAACGCTTTGAACAAGATTTGAGGCCTTCCATCCGCGAGAAGCTGGTTACACTCTTAATTCGAGAATACAAGATCTCGTGAACGTGGACGTGTACGTGGACGTGGACGTGGACGTGTACGGGGACGTGGACGTGGACGTGGACGTGGACGTGTACGTGGACGTGGGCGTGTACGGGGACGTGGACGCGATTGAACAAAGGCTTCAGACAGTGGAGAAGATGGAGTTACTCAGACGAGAGTAGGCATGGACCCGCACCCATGCTTTGCATGCGGAGAGTATGGGCACTTCAAACATAGATGCCCCTCGTTTCCCCCAAGAACCAAGCAAGCAACTGGGCGAGTGAATGCAAACAGGCCACCGCTACGACAACCACTACCACCACGGAGATCGTTACAAGCTCATGCCCCCGGCGGCGCCAATCAAGGAAGGGTTTTTGCTTTGACCCAACCGGAGGAAGATGCCTCCAATGCCGTTGTGGATGGTATTGTTCTTCTCTACCATTCTTGGGCCCGAATTTTATTGGATTCCCATGCGACTCATTTTTCTATACGTACTGCGGACGTTGTGGAATTGGGATTGGGTTCCGAGGAGCTAGAACATGCTTTATATGTTGACTTGCCTACGGGAAAATAAGGAGATACCAGTAGGGTTTATTTATATGTAATCTTTGATTCTAATTTATAACTAATTGCTAGGGAATCATCATGTCTTTCCATTCTGGATAATACTACCTTGTTCTAAAATATATTATGTTTGGGTGAACCCTAAATCTTTTCTTATGCCTTCAAACCCTAGTTTACAAAGGAGATGTGTTTTTCTCTTGATTTCTCCTTTTGTTCTTGAGTTCCACCCTTGATATTTGTTGGTTATTGATTTCAATACCTGATTGTTCCTTATTTTTAATTCTAAGATTGATATTCGTTGTTATGGATTTCAAGAAGTGATTGTTCCTTTATTCTTGATTTCCAACCTTAATATTCATTTGTCCTTGATATCTAAATTTGATATTCACTTGGTAGTGACTATAACCCTTGTGATTCAATTATTCTCAATATTCAATACTTGATATTCTTTATTCTTGGTTCCAAGACTTGAGTGTTCTTTTGGTCTTGATTTCTAAGCTTCATAATCCTTTGTTCTTGATTTCACACCTTGATTGTCGTTTGTTATTGATTTCCATAAATGATTGTTCCGTTAAATCTTAATTTCTCCTTTGTTCATGACTTTCAAGCTTGATACGCTTTTATTCTTGATTTCCAAGCTTAATATTCATTTGCTCTTGATAGCCAAATTTGATATTCATTTGATTGATTCTAATTATTGTAATTCATGTATTCTTGATATTCAATATTTGTCATCCTTTGGTTCTTGATTTCAAGATTTGGTTGTTCCTTTGTTTTTTTAATTTCCCCAGGCTTGATGATCCATTGGTTCTTGATAGAAAAATTTAATATTCATTTGTTATTGATTCTAACCCTTGTGAATCATTTATTCTTGATATTCATTGGTTCTTGATTTCAAGACTTGACATTCAATTGCTCTTGATTTCAATACTTGATTTCTCCTTGTCCTTGAGTTCAAAACTTGATACTCTTTAGTTCTTGGTTACGAAGCTTGATATGCATCTGTTATTGACTCCAAGACTCGATTGTTACTTTGTTCTTGATTTCAAGCTTTGATTGTTTCTTATTTTGATTCCAAAGCTTGATATGGGTTTGTTATGGAATTCGAGACTTGATTGTTCCTTTATTTTCGATTCCAAAAACTTGAGATTCGTTTGTTATTAATTTCAAACATTGCTTGTTCTTTTGTTCTTGATTTCCAAGCTTGATAGCCATTTATTCTTGATTCCAAAGCTTGATTATTTATTTGTTCCTTAATTCAAAATTCTAAAGATTGGTATTGACCAATAAAAAGGTATTTTCGATGATATTATGTTAATTTTTCTTAAATTATTTCGTTGGAAAAAATGTATATGGATTTGGAAGCCAAGATGGGAGGACAAGTCTGGTTAGGTTTCAACTGTAACCTTTGGTGGATTGTAATTTATATCAGAGTGCGCAGCGAACTAACGGAGTAAGGACTACAATGGGGAAACTACGGAGAAGATTCAACTCATCCGGGAGAGGCTACGCACGACGCAAAGTAGACAGAAGAGCTATGCAGACCATAGACGAAGACCTTTAGAGTTCAAGGTGGGAGACTACGTATTTCTCAAGGTGTCACCCAAGAAGGGCGTGTTTCGATTCGGCAAGAAAGGGAAGTTAGCGCCAAGATATACCGGGCCATTTGAAGTGATCAAGGTTGTGGGCAAAGCGGCGTATCAGTTGCGGTTACCAGCTCAGCTGTCTGGGGTACATGACGTGTTCCACGTGTCGATGTTGAGGAAGTGTCAATCGGATGCAACTCCAGTCGTGGATTTGGAGGATATTGAAATTCAGGATGGAGCAACATATGAAGAACAACCGGTGGAGATTCTTGATGCCAAGGAAAAGGTGCTCCGCAACAAGGTCATCCGACTCGTGAAGGTTTTGTGGCGACATCATGGGGTGACAGAAGCTACATGGGAACCGGAGCAAGAAATGCGGGAGAAGTATCCATATTTGTTCGCTACTTGAGGTAAGTTTCGAGGACGAAACTTTCTTTAAGGGGGGTGGATTGTAACACCCCGAATTTTCTTTTATATATTTATAGAGATATATATATAGTAAACAATATTTGTAAAGATGTAGATATATGTAGTGACATAAGAATAAACCGTAGGAATAAATGCTATGGAGACAATTTGATTGGGAAGTTACGGGTCGAAGATGTTTAAACTTGGAAAGGGTGATTAGACAAGTTTTTAAAAGTTTGTAGGTCAAAATAATGATTCCATTGAATCCGGAAGGTCGAAAAACATTGGGAGTGGTAATATGGATGTATTGGAAGTTAGGAAGTGTCTCGGAGTTAAAATACACTTTAGCGAGAATTTGGGTAAAAATGGGTATTGAACACTACTTAGTGTTTTGGCCATAACGTTTTATCCTTAAGTCCAATTGATCTGAAATGTTTACAGTAGATAGTAGACATCTAGGGCTACAAAAGTATGTCTCATGAAAATTTTCCAATTCGACCTCTAAATGGGTCAAAACTGCATTGGAAGTTGAAACAAAAATCTGGCAGTCAAACCGAACCGGTACGCGTATCGGTACGCCGAACTCCAGTAGCTACACCGTACCGGTACGCGTACCGGTACGCCCGATAAAGCCAGCCCGATCCGATTGCGGGTCTTTCTCCATTTCTTCCACTATAAATACATTTTGTCACCTCCTTAGCCTTCATTACACCACTCCAAACCCTAGAAAACATAAGAGAGGAAGAGAGAAAGAGAGAAACACAAGATCAAGAGAAAACAAGAGATTGAAGGGTTGATTCAAGATCAAAGCCCTAATTTTTTCAAGAACATCAAGGTATGGGTTTTCTCTCACTCACTTACATTGAGGCTAGGGTATTTATATATGTATGTTTTTGCTATCAATGGTATATATATGCTATAGAATCATCATCTCTTAGGCTTTTTGTAAAGATTACATTGTTAGGGTTTAATACCCATTAAATCTCATTTCTAGCTTTAAAACCCTAGTTTTTTGGGAGAGTGATGTATTTCTTCTTAAATGCTTCTTTATTATGAACTTCGAAAACCGTAGTTGTTTGTGTTGGGTAGAAAAATGATGTTATTGTGATCTCATGTATTTTCCTTGTTGGTTGGGGAATTGTTACATAATATATCTTGGGGATTTTGGAGAGATGCTTGTAAAATGATATGAACATTGGAATGGTATGCTTGGTTGGGTTGTTTGTGATGCCTTGAGGGTGAGAGGTTCCTTATAAGGATGCTCATGCCAAGAGAGGAGAGTATGTGATTTCCCTCAAGAGGTTCCTTATAAGGATGCTTGAGTTTGTGATGCCTTGAGGGTGAGAGGTTCCTTATAAGGATGCTCATGCCAAGAGAGGAGAGTATGTGATTTCCCTTAAGAGGTTCCTTATAAGGATGCTTAAGAAACTAAGCCTTGAGGGTGAGAGGTTCCTTATAAGGATGCTCATGCCAAGAGAGGACAGTATGTAATTTTCCTCAAGAGGTTCCTTATAAGGATGCTTGAGTAACCAAGCCTTGAGGGTGAGAGGTTCCTTATAAGGATGCTCATGCCAAAAGAGGACAATATTATATAATGTGTGGGAAATGGTTTATATTTTGAAAAGGGATGTTTATTAAAATGGGTTATTATTGTTCATTTCTAGTACTATTGCTATCTAAACTTGAGATCCTTGTTGAAATGTCACAGCTTTATTTCAAATTATGTATCTATGTTATGTTAAAAATGAGACCGGCCATTTTAAATACGTTTCTAAACCTTGTTTGAGTTTGAGAGAATTTTTCTACAGAGCTTCGTGCTCACCCCCTACCGCTAACCTTTTTCAGATTACCCTCTCGAGGAAGAGCTGGGAGTCGAGGAGCCCGCACACTGGGAGACTCCGATAGACGGGAGCGTGGATCCCGAGGTGGACACCTAGAGCGACACTTCCTTTTGTTCTAGACTAGGATATTCATTCTGAACCTTGTAAAGTCTAGTTTTATTTTATTATTTCCGCTGCGCTACATTAGTTAATTTTTGAGATGTAAATGCCATGGTTGGACATATTCTTTTGGATAATGATGTAAATATTTTATGGATGATGAATGAAGTTTAATTTATTTATGGATGATATTAGTGCTCTCATGATGAAAATGATTTTAGTATGTAATGCCGTCCAGGGTGTGTTTTGGGGTGTTACAAAGTTGGTATCAGAGCCTAGGCTTTAGGTCTTACATGGGAGCTGTAGGTTATGGATTACCACTGGAAAGGTAGGACTAGGTTGAAGGAACCGTAGGCTTGCATTTGTTTGAGGTTCTGTTCTTATCAGATAGGTTAGATTTATTGTATATTTAGGTTAAAGGTTAATTATTTGTTCGGATTCGATGAGTTTTCTCGCTACGCCATCAAGTTTGTGGTCACTGAGGCAAGGAGGGCTAAACGCTTTGAACAAGATTTGAGGCCTTCCATCCGCGAGAAGCTGGTTACACTCTTAATTCGAGAATACAAGATCTCGTGAACGTGGACGTGTACGTGGACGTGGACGTGGACGTGTACGGGGACGTGGACGTGGACGTGGACGTGGACGTGTACGTGGACGTGGGCGTGTACGGGGACGTGGACGCGATTGAACAAAGGCTTCAGACAGTGGAGAAGATGGAGTTACTCAGACGAGAGTAGGCATGGACCCGCACCCATGCTTTGCATGCGGAGAGTATGGGCACTTCAAACATAGATGCCCCTCGTTTCCCCCAAGAACCAAGCAAGCAACTGGGCGAGTGAATGCAAACAGGCCACCGCTACGACAACCACTACCACCACGGAGATCGTTACAAGCTCATGCCCCCGGCGGCGCCAATCAAGGAAGGGTTTTTGCTTTGACCCAACCGGAGGAAGATGCCTCCAATGCCGTTGTGGATGGTATTGTTCTTCTCTACCATTCTTGGGCCCGAATTTTATTGGATTCCCATGCGACTCATTTTTCTATACGTACTGCGGACGTTGTGGAATTGGGATTGGGTTCCGAGGAGCTAGAACATGCTTTATATGTTGACTTGCCTACGGGAAAATAAGGAGATACCAGTAGGGTTTATTTATATGTAATCTTTGATTCTAATTTATAACTAATTGCTAGGGAATCATCATGTCTTTCCATTCTGGATAATACTACCTTGTTCTAAAATATATTATGTTTGGGTGAACCCTAAATCTTTTCTTATGCCTTCAAACCCTAGTTTACAAAGGAGATGTGTTTTTCTCTTGATTTCTCCTTTTGTTCTTGAGTTCCACCCTTGATATTTGTTGGTTATTGATTTCAATACCTGATTGTTCCTTATTTTTAATTCTAAGATTGATATTCGTTGTTATGGATTTCAAGAAGTGATTGTTCCTTTATTCTTGATTTCCAACCTTAATATTCATTTGTCCTTGATATCTAAATTTGATATTCACTTGGTAGTGACTATAACCCTTGTGATTCAATTATTCTCAATATTCAATACTTGATATTCTTTATTCTTGGTTCCAAGACTTGAGTGTTCTTTTGGTCTTGATTTCTAAGCTTCATAATCCTTTGTTCTTGATTTCACACCTTGATTGTCGTTTGTTATTGATTTCCATAAATGATTGTTCCGTTAAATCTTAATTTCTCCTTTGTTCATGACTTTCAAGCTTGATACGCTTTTATTCTTGATTTCCAAGCTTAATATTCATTTGCTCTTGATAGCCAAATTTGATATTCATTTGATTGATTCTAATTATTGTAATTCATGTATTCTTGATATTCAATATTTGTCATCCTTTGGTTCTTGATTTCAAGATTTGGTTGTTCCTTTGTTTTTTTAATTTCCCCAGGCTTGATGATCCATTGGTTCTTGATAGAAAAATTTAATATTCATTTGTTATTGATTCTAACCCTTGTGAATCATTTATTCTTGATATTCATTGGTTCTTGATTTCAAGACTTGACATTCAATTGCTCTTGATTTCAATACTTGATTTCTCCTTGTCCTTGAGTTCAAAACTTGATACTCTTTAGTTCTTGGTTACGAAGCTTGATATGCATCTGTTATTGACTCCAAGACTCGATTGTTACTTTGTTCTTGATTTCAAGCTTTGATTGTTTCTTATTTTGATTCCAAAGCTTGATATGGGTTTGTTATGGAATTCGAGACTTGATTGTTCCTTTATTTTCGATTCCAAAAACTTGAGATTCGTTTGTTATTAATTTCAAACATTGCTTGTTCTTTTGTTCTTGATTTCCAAGCTTGATAGCCATTTATTCTTGATTCCAAAGCTTGATTATTTATTTGTTCCTTAATTCAAAATTCTAAAGATTGGTATTGACCAATAAAAAGGTATTTTCGATGATATTATGTTAATTTTTCTTAAATTATTTCGTTGGAAAAAATGTATATGGATTTGGAAGCCAAGATGGGAGGACAAGTCTGGTTAGGTTTCAACTGTAACCTTTGGTGGATTGTAATTTATATCAGAGTGCGCAGCGAACTAACGGAGTAAGGACTACAATGGGGAAACTACGGAGAAGATTCAACTCATCCGGGAGAGGCTACGCACGACGCAAAGTAGACAGAAGAGCTATGCAGACCATAGACGAAGACCTTTAGAGTTCAAGGTGGGAGACTACGTATTTCTCAAGGTGTCACCCAAGAAGGGCGTGTTTCGATTCGGCAAGAAAGGGAAGTTAGCGCCAAGATATACCGGGCCATTTGAAGTGATCAAGGTTGTGGGCAAAGCGGCGTATCAGTTGCGGTTACCAGCTCAGCTGTCTGGGGTACATGACGTGTTCCACGTGTCGATGTTGAGGAAGTGTCAATCGGATGCAACTCCAGTCGTGGATTTGGAGGATATTGAAATTCAGGATGGAGCAACATATGAAGAACAACCGGTGGAGATTCTTGATGCCAAGGAAAAGGTGCTCCGCAACAAGGTCATCCGACTCGTGAAGGTTTTGTGGCGACATCATGGGGTGACAGAAGCTACATGGGAACCGGAGCAAGAAATGCGGGAGAAGTATCCATATTTGTTCGCTACTTGAGGTAAGTTTCGAGGACGAAACTTTCTTTAAGGGGGGTGGATTGTAACACCCCGAATTTTCTTTTATATATTTATAGAGATATATATATAGTAAACAATATTTGTAAAGATGTAGATATATGTAGTGACATAAGAATAAACCGTAGGAATAAATGCTATGGAGACAATTTGATTGGGAAGTTACGGGTCGAAGATGTTTAAACTTGGAAAGGGTGATTAGACAAGTTTTTAAAAGTTTGTAGGTCAAAATAATGATTCCATTGAATCCGGAAGGTCGAAAAACATTGGGAGTGGTAATATGGATGTATTGGAAGTTAGGAAGTGTCTCGGAGTTAAAATACACTTTAGCGAGAATTTGGGTAAAAATGGGTATTGAACACTACTTAGTGTTTTGGCCATAACGTTTTATCCTTAAGTCCAATTGATCTGAAATGTTTACAGTAGATAGTAGACATCTAGGGCTACAAAAGTATGTCTCATGAAAATTTTCCAATTCGACCTCTAAATGGGTCAAAACTGCATTGGAAGTTGAAACAAAAATCTGGCAGTCAAACCGAACCGGTACGCGTATCGGTACGCCGAACTCCAGTAGCTACACCGTACCGGTACGCGTACCGGTACGCCCGATAAAGCCAGCCCGATCCGATTGCGGGTCTTTCTCCATTTCTTCCACTATAAATACATTTTGTCACCTCCTTAGCCTTCATTACACCACTCCAAACCCTAGAAAACATAAGAGAGGAAGAGAGAAAGAGAGAAACACAAGATCAAGAGAAAACAAGAGATTGAAGGGTTGATTCAAGATCAAAGCCCTAATTTTTTCAAGAACATCAAGGTATGGGTTTTCTCTCACTCACTTACATTGAGGCTAGGGTATTTATATATGTATGTTTTTGCTATCAATGGTATATATATGCTATAGAATCATCATCTCTTAGGCTTTTTGTAAAGATTACATTGTTAGGGTTTAATACCCATTAAATCTCATTTCTAGCTTTAAAACCCTAGTTTTTTGGGAGAGTGATGTATTTCTTCTTAAATGCTTCTTTATTATGAACTTCGAAAACCGTAGTTGTTTGTGTTGGGTAGAAAAATGATGTTATTGTGATCTCATGTATTTTCCTTGTTGGTTGGGGAATTGTTACATAATATATCTTGGGGATTTTGGAGAGATGCTTGTAAAATGATATGAACATTGGAATGGTATGCTTGGTTGGGTTGTTTGTGATGCCTTGAGGGTGAGAGGTTCCTTATAAGGATGCTCATGCCAAGAGAGGAGAGTATGTGATTTCCCTCAAGAGGTTCCTTATAAGGATGCTTGAGTTTGTGATGCCTTGAGGGTGAGAGGTTCCTTATAAGGATGCTCATGCCAAGAGAGGAGAGTATGTGATTTCCCTTAAGAGGTTCCTTATAAGGATGCTTAAGAAACTAAGCCTTGAGGGTGAGAGGTTCCTTATAAGGATGCTCATGCCAAGAGAGGACAGTATGTAATTTTCCTCAAGAGGTTCCTTATAAGGATGCTTGAGTAACCAAGCCTTGAGGGTGAGAGGTTCCTTATAAGGATGCTCATGCCAAAAGAGGACAATATTATATAATGTGTGGGAAATGGTTTATATTTTGAAAAGGGATGTTTATTAAAATGGGTTATTATTGTTCATTTCTAGTACTATTGCTATCTAAACTTGAGATCCTTGTTGAAATGTCACAGCTTTATTTCAAATTATGTATCTATGTTATGTTAAAAATGAGACCGGCCATTTTAAATACGTTTCTAAACCTTGTTTGAGTTTGAGAGAATTTTTCTACAGAGCTTCGTGCTCACCCCCTACCGCTAACCTTTTTCAGATTACCCTCTCGAGGAAGAGCTGGGAGTCGAGGAGCCCGCACACTGGGAGACTCCGATAGACGGGAGCGTGGATCCCGAGGTGGACACCTAGAGCGACACTTCCTTTTGTTCTAGACTAGGATATTCATTCTGAACCTTGTAAAGTCTAGTTTTATTTTATTATTTCCGCTGCGCTACATTAGTTAATTTTTGAGATGTAAATGCCATGGTTGGACATATTCTTTTGGATAATGATGTAAATATTTTATGGATGATGAATGAAGTTTAATTTATTTATGGATGATATTAGTGCTCTCATGATGAAAATGATTTTAGTATGTAATGCCGTCCAGGGTGTGTTTTGGGGTGTTACAAAGTTGGTATCAGAGCCTAGGCTTTAGGTCTTACATGGGAGCTGTAGGTTATGGATTACCACTGGAAAGGTAGGACTAGGTTGAAGGAACCGTAGGCTTGCATTTGTTTGAGGTTCTGTTCTTATCAGATAGGTTAGATTTATTGTATATTTAGGTTAAAGGTTAATTATTTGTTCGGATTCGATGAGTTTTCTCGCTACGCCATCAAGTTTGTGGTCACTGAGGCAAGGAGGGCTAAACGCTTTGAACAAGATTTGAGGCCTTCCATCCGCGAGAAGCTGGTTACACTCTTAATTCGAGAATACAAGATCTCGTGAACGTGGACGTGTACGTGGACGTGGACGTGGACGTGTACGGGGACGTGGACGTGGACGTGGACGTGGACGTGTACGTGGACGTGGGCGTGTACGGGGACGTGGACGCGATTGAACAAAGGCTTCAGACAGTGGAGAAGATGGAGTTACTCAGACGAGAGTAGGCATGGACCCGCACCCATGCTTTGCATGCGGAGAGTATGGGCACTTCAAACATAGATGCCCCTCGTTTCCCCCAAGAACCAAGCAAGCAACTGGGCGAGTGAATGCAAACAGGCCACCGCTACGACAACCACTACCACCACGGAGATCGTTACAAGCTCATGCCCCCGGCGGCGCCAATCAAGGAAGGGTTTTTGCTTTGACCCAACCGGAGGAAGATGCCTCCAATGCCGTTGTGGATGGTATTGTTCTTCTCTACCATTCTTGGGCCCGAATTTTATTGGATTCCCATGCGACTCATTTTTCTATACGTACTGCGGACGTTGTGGAATTGGGATTGGGTTCCGAGGAGCTAGAACATGCTTTATATGTTGACTTGCCTACGGGAAAATAAGGAGATACCAGTAGGGTTTATTTATATGTAATCTTTGATTCTAATTTATAACTAATTGCTAGGGAATCATCATGTCTTTCCATTCTGGATAATACTACCTTGTTCTAAAATATATTATGTTTGGGTGAACCCTAAATCTTTTCTTATGCCTTCAAACCCTAGTTTACAAAGGAGATGTGTTTTTCTCTTGATTTCTCCTTTTGTTCTTGAGTTCCACCCTTGATATTTGTTGGTTATTGATTTCAATACCTGATTGTTCCTTATTTTTAATTCTAAGATTGATATTCGTTGTTATGGATTTCAAGAAGTGATTGTTCCTTTATTCTTGATTTCCAACCTTAATATTCATTTGTCCTTGATATCTAAATTTGATATTCACTTGGTAGTGACTATAACCCTTGTGATTCAATTATTCTCAATATTCAATACTTGATATTCTTTATTCTTGGTTCCAAGACTTGAGTGTTCTTTTGGTCTTGATTTCTAAGCTTCATAATCCTTTGTTCTTGATTTCACACCTTGATTGTCGTTTGTTATTGATTTCCATAAATGATTGTTCCGTTAAATCTTAATTTCTCCTTTGTTCATGACTTTCAAGCTTGATACGCTTTTATTCTTGATTTCCAAGCTTAATATTCATTTGCTCTTGATAGCCAAATTTGATATTCATTTGATTGATTCTAATTATTGTAATTCATGTATTCTTGATATTCAATATTTGTCATCCTTTGGTTCTTGATTTCAAGATTTGGTTGTTCCTTTGTTTTTTTAATTTCCCCAGGCTTGATGATCCATTGGTTCTTGATAGAAAAATTTAATATTCATTTGTTATTGATTCTAACCCTTGTGAATCATTTATTCTTGATATTCATTGGTTCTTGATTTCAAGACTTGACATTCAATTGCTCTTGATTTCAATACTTGATTTCTCCTTGTCCTTGAGTTCAAAACTTGATACTCTTTAGTTCTTGGTTACGAAGCTTGATATGCATCTGTTATTGACTCCAAGACTCGATTGTTACTTTGTTCTTGATTTCAAGCTTTGATTGTTTCTTATTTTGATTCCAAAGCTTGATATGGGTTTGTTATGGAATTCGAGACTTGATTGTTCCTTTATTTTCGATTCCAAAAACTTGAGATTCGTTTGTTATTAATTTCAAACATTGCTTGTTCTTTTGTTCTTGATTTCCAAGCTTGATAGCCATTTATTCTTGATTCCAAAGCTTGATTATTTATTTGTTCCTTAATTCAAAATTCTAAAGATTGGTATTGACCAATAAAAAGGTATTTTCGATGATATTATGTTAATTTTTCTTAAATTATTTCGTTGGAAAAAATGTATATGGATTTGGAAGCCAAGATGGGAGGACAAGTCTGGTTAGGTTTCAACTGTAACCTTTGGTGGATTGTAATTTATATCAGAGTGCGCAGCGAACTAACGGAGTAAGGACTACAATGGGGAAACTACGGAGAAGATTCAACTCATCCGGGAGAGGCTACGCACGACGCAAAGTAGACAGAAGAGCTATGCAGACCATAGACGAAGACCTTTAGAGTTCAAGGTGGGAGACTACGTATTTCTCAAGGTGTCACCCAAGAAGGGCGTGTTTCGATTCGGCAAGAAAGGGAAGTTAGCGCCAAGATATACCGGGCCATTTGAAGTGATCAAGGTTGTGGGCAAAGCGGCGTATCAGTTGCGGTTACCAGCTCAGCTGTCTGGGGTACATGACGTGTTCCACGTGTCGATGTTGAGGAAGTGTCAATCGGATGCAACTCCAGTCGTGGATTTGGAGGATATTGAAATTCAGGATGGAGCAACATATGAAGAACAACCGGTGGAGATTCTTGATGCCAAGGAAAAGGTGCTCCGCAACAAGGTCATCCGACTCGTGAAGGTTTTGTGGCGACATCATGGGGTGACAGAAGCTACATGGGAACCGGAGCAAGAAATGCGGGAGAAGTATCCATATTTGTTCGCTACTTGAGGTAAGTTTCGAGGACGAAACTTTCTTTAAGGGGGGTGGATTGTAACACCCCGAATTTTCTTTTATATATTTATAGAGATATATATATAGTAAACAATATTTGTAAAGATGTAGATATATGTAGTGACATAAGAATAAACCGTAGGAATAAATGCTATGGAGACAATTTGATTGGGAAGTTACGGGTCGAAGATGTTTAAACTTGGAAAGGGTGATTAGACAAGTTTTTAAAAGTTTGTAGGTCAAAATAATGATTCCATTGAATCCGGAAGGTCGAAAAACATTGGGAGTGGTAATATGGATGTATTGGAAGTTAGGAAGTGTCTCGGAGTTAAAATACACTTTAGCGAGAATTTGGGTAAAAATGGGTATTGAACACTACTTAGTGTTTTGGCCATAACGTTTTATCCTTAAGTCCAATTGATCTGAAATGTTTACAGTAGATAGTAGACATCTAGGGCTACAAAAGTATGTCTCATGAAAATTTTCCAATTCGACCTCTAAATGGGTCAAAACTGCATTGGAAGTTGAAACAAAAATCTGGCAGTCAAACCGAACCGGTACGCGTATCGGTACGCCGAACTCCAGTAGCTACACCGTACCGGTACGCGTACCGGTACGCCCGATAAAGCCAGCCCGATCCGATTGCGGGTCTTTCTCCATTTCTTCCACTATAAATACATTTTGTCACCTCCTTAGCCTTCATTACACCACTCCAAACCCTAGAAAACATAAGAGAGGAAGAGAGAAAGAGAGAAACACAAGATCAAGAGAAAACAAGAGATTGAAGGGTTGATTCAAGATCAAAGCCCTAATTTTTTCAAGAACATCAAGGTATGGGTTTTCTCTCACTCACTTACATTGAGGCTAGGGTATTTATATATGTATGTTTTTGCTATCAATGGTATATATATGCTATAGAATCATCATCTCTTAGGCTTTTTGTAAAGATTACATTGTTAGGGTTTAATACCCATTAAATCTCATTTCTAGCTTTAAAACCCTAGTTTTTTGGGAGAGTGATGTATTTCTTCTTAAATGCTTCTTTATTATGAACTTCGAAAACCGTAGTTGTTTGTGTTGGGTAGAAAAATGATGTTATTGTGATCTCATGTATTTTCCTTGTTGGTTGGGGAATTGTTACATAATATATCTTGGGGATTTTGGAGAGATGCTTGTAAAATGATATGAATATTGGAATGGTATGCTTGGTTGGGTTGTTTGTGATGCCTTGAGGGTGAGAAGTTCCTTATAAGGATGCTCATGCCAAGAGAGGAGAGTATGTGATTTCCCTCAATAGGTTCCTTATAAGGATGCTTGAGTTTGTGATGCCTTGAGGGTGAGAGGTTCCTTATAAGGATGCTCATGTCAAGAGAGGAGAGTATGTGATTTCCCTCAAGAGGTTCCTTATAAGGATGCTTGAGTTTGTGATGCCTTGAGGGTGAGAGGTTCCTTATAAGGATGCTCATGCCAAGAGAGGAGAGTTTGTGATTTCCCTTAAGAGGTTCCTTATAAGGATGCTTAAGAAACTAAGCCTTGAGGGTGACAGGTTCCTTATAAGGATGCTCATGCCAAGAGAGGACAGTATGTAATTTTCCTCAAGAGGTTCCTTATAAGGATGCTTGAGTAACCAAGCCTTGAGGGTGAGATGTTCCTTATAAGGATGCTCATGCCAAAAGAGGACAATATTATATAATGTGTGGAAAATGGTTTCTATTTTGAAAAGGGATGTTTATTAAAATGGGTTATTATTGTTCATTTCTAGTACTATTGCTATCTAAACTTGAGATCCTTGTTGAAATGTCACTGCCTTATTTCAAATTATGTATCTATGTTATTTCAAATTATGTATCTATGTTATGGATGATGAATGAAGTTTAATTTATTTATGGATGATATTAGTGCTCTCATGATGAAAATGGTTTTAGTATGTAATGCCGTCCAGGGTGTGTTTTGGGGTGTTACAAAGTTGGTATCAGAGCCTAGGCTTTAGGTCTTACATGGGAGCTGTAGGTTATGGATTACCACTGGAAAGGTAGGACTAGGTTGAAGGAACCGTAGGCTTGCATTTGTTTGAGGTTCTGTGGTTATCAGATAGGTTAGATTTATTGTATATTTAGGTTAAAGGTTAATTATTTGTTCGGATTCGATGAGTTTTCTCGCTGCGCCATCAAGTTTGTGGTCACTGAGGCAAGGAGGGCTAAACGCTTTGAACAAGATTTGAGGCCTTCCATCCGCGAGAAGCTGGTTACACTCTTAATTCGAGAATACAAGATCTCGTGAACGTGGACGTGGACGTGTACGTGGACGTGGACGTGTACGGGGACGTGGACGTGGACGTGTACGTGGACGTGGGCGTGTACGGGGACGTGGACGCGATTGAACAAAGGCTTCAGACAGTGGAGAAGATGGAGTTACTCAGACGAGAGTAGGCATGGACCCGCGCACATGCTTTGCATGCGGAGAGTATGGGCACTTCAAACATAGATGCCCCTCGTTTCCCCCAAGAACCAAGCAAGCAACTGGGCGAGTGAATGCAAACAGGCCACCGCTACGACAACCAATACCACCACGGAGACCGTTACAAGCTCATGCCCCCGGCGGCGCCAATCAAGGAAGGGTTTTTGCTTTGACCCAACCGGAGGAAGATGCCTCCAATGCGGTTGTGGATGGTATTGTTCTTCTCTACCATTCTTGGGCCCGAATTTTATTGGATTCCCATGCGACTCATTTTTCTATACGTACTGCGGACGTTGTGGAATTGGGATTGGGTTCCGAGGAGCTAGAACATGCTTTATATGTTGACTTGCCTACGGGAAAATAAGGATATACCAGTAGGGTTTATTTATATGTAATCTTTGATTCTAATTTATAACTAATTGCTAGGGAATCATCATGTCTTTCCATTCTGGATAATACTACCTTGTTCTAAAATATATTATGTTTGGGTGAACCCTAAATCTTTTCTTATGCCTTCAAACCCTAGTTTACAAAGGAGATGTGTTTTTCTCTTGATTTCTCCTTTTGTTCTTGAGTTCCACCCTTAATATTTGTTGGTTATTGATTTCAATACCTGATTGTTCCTTATTTTTAATTCTAAGATTGATATTCGTTGTTATGGATTTCAAGAAGTGATTGTTCCTTTATTCTTGATTTCCAACCTTAATATTCATTTGTCCTTGATATCTAAATTTGATATGCACTTGGTAGTGACTATAACCCTTGTGATTTAATTATTGTCAATATTCAATACTTGATATTCTTTATTCTTGGTTCCAAGACTTGAGTGTTCTTTTGGTCTTGATTTCTAAGCTTCATAATCCTTTGTTCTTGATTTCACACCTTGATAGTCGTTTGTTATTGATTTCCATAAATGATTGTTCCGTTAAATCTTAATTTCTCCTTTGTTCATGACTTTCAAGCTTGATACGCTTTTATTCTTGATTTCCAAGCTTAATATTCATTTGCTCTTGATAGCCAAATTTGATATTCATTTGATTGATTCTAATTATTGTAATTCATGTATTCTTGATATTCAATATTTGTCATCCTTTGGTTCTTGATTTCAAGATTTGGTTGTTCCTTTGTTTTTTTAATTTCCCCAGGCTTGATGATCCATTGGTTCTTGATAGAAAAATTTAATATTCATGTGTTATTGATTCTAACCCTTGTGAATCATTTATTCTTGATATTCAATACTTGATATTCATTGGTTCTTGATTTCAAGAATTGACATTCAATTGCTCTTGATTTCAATACTTGATTTCTCCTTGTCCTTGAGTTCAAAACTTGATACTCTTTAGTTCTTGGTTACGAAGCTTGATATGCATCTGTTATTGACTCCAAGACTCGATTGTTACTTTGTTCTTGATTTCAAGCTTTGATTGTTTCTTATTTTGATTCCAAAGCTTGATATGGGTTTGTTATGGAATTCGAGACTTGATTGTTCCTTTATTTTGGATTACAAAAACTTGAGATTCGTTTGTTATTAATTTCAAACCTTGCTTGTTCTTTTGTTCTTGATTTCCAAGCTTGATAGACATTTATTCTTGATTCCAAAGCTTGATTATTTATTTGTTCCTTAATTCAAAATTCTAAAGATTGGTATTGACCAATAAAATGGTATTTTCGATGATATTATGTTAATTTTTCTTAAATTATTTCGTTGGAAAAAATGTATATGGATTTGGAAGCCAAGATGGGAGGACAAGTCTGGTTAGGTTTCAACTGTAACCTTTGGTGGATTGTAATTTATATCAGAGTGTGCAGCGAACTAACGGAGTAAGGACTACAATGGGGAAACTACGGAGAAGATTCAACTCATCCGGGAGAGGCTATGCACGACGCAAAGTAGACAGAAGAGCTATGCAGACCATAGACGAAGACCTTTAGAGTTCAAGGTGGGAGACTACGTATTTCTCAAGGTGTCACCCAAGAAGGGCGTGTTTCGATTCGGCAAGAAAGGGAAGTTAGCGCCAAGATATACCGGGCCATTTGAAGTGATCAAGGTTGTGGGCAAAGCGGCGTATCAGTTGCGGTTACCAGCTCAGCTGCCTGGGGTACATGACGTGTTCCACGTGTCGATGTTGAGGAAGTGTCAATCGGATGCAACTCCAGTCGTGGATTTGGAGGATATTGAAATTCAGGATGGAGCAACATATGAAGAACAACCGGTGGAGATTCTTGATGCCAAGGAAAAGTTGCTCCGCAACAAGGTCATCCGACTCGTGAAGGTTTTGTGGCGACATCATGGGGTGAAAGAAGCTACATGGGAACCGGAGCAAGAAATGCGGGAGAAGTAACCATATTTGTTCGCTACTTGAGGTAAGTTTCGAGGACGAAACTTTCTTTAAGGGGGGTGGATTGTAATACCCCGAATTTTCTTTTATATATTTATAGAGATATATATATAGTAAACAATATTTGTAAAGATGTAGATATATGTAGTGACATAAGAATAAACCGTAGGAATAAATGCTATGGAGACAATTTGATTGGGAAGTTACGGGTCGAAGATGTTTAAACTTGGAAAGAGTGATTAGACAGGCTTCTAAAAGTTTGTAGGTCAAAATAATGATTCCATTGAATCCGGAAGGTCGAAAAACATTGGGAGTGGTAATATGGATGTATTGGAAGTTAGGAAGTGTCTCGGAGTTAAAATACACTTTAGCGAGAATTTGGGTAAAAATGGGTATTGAACACTACTTATTGTTTTTGCCATAACTTTTTATCCTTAAGTCCAATTGAGCTGAAATTTTGACAGTAGATAGTAGACATCTAGGTCTACAAAGGTATGTCTCATGAAAATTTTCCAATTCGACCTCTAAATGGGTCAAAACTGCATTGGAATTTGAAACAAAAATCTGGCAGTCAAACCGTATCGGTACGCGTATCGGTACGCCGAACTCCAGTAGCTACACCGTACCGGTACGCGTACCGGTACGCCCGATAAAACCAGCCCGATCCGACTGCGGGTCTTTCTCCATTTCTTCCACTATAAATACATTTTGTCACCTCCTTAGCCTTCATTACACCACTCCAAACCCTAGAAAACATAAGAGAGGAAGAGAGAAAGAGAGAAACACAAGATCAAGAGAAAACAAGAGATTGAAGGGTTGATTCAAGATCAAAGCCCTAATTTTTTCAAGAACATCAAGGTAGGGGTTTTCTCTCACTCACTTACATTGAGGCTAGGGTATTTATATATGTATGTTTTTGCTATCAATGGTATATATATGCTATAGAATCATCATCTCTTAGGCTTTTTGCAAAGATTACATTGTTAGGGTTTAATACCCATTAAATCTCATTTCTAGCTTTAAAACCCTAGTTTTTTGGGAGAGTGATGTATTTCTTCTTAAATGCTTCTTTATTATGAACTTCGAAAACCGTAGTTGTTTGTGTTGGGTAGAAAAATGATGTTATTGTGATCTCATGTATTTTCCTTGTTGGTTGGGGAATTGTTACATAATATATCTTGGGGATTTTGGAGAGATGCTTGTAAAATGATATGAATATTGGAATGGTATGATTGGTTGGGTTGTTTGTGATGCCTTGAGGGTGAGAGGTTCCTTATAAGGATGCTCATGCCAAGAGAGGAGAGTATGTGATTTCCTTCAAGAGGTTCCTTATAAGGATGCTTGAGTTTGTGATGCCTTGAGGGTGAGAGGTTCGTTATAAGGATGCTCATGCCAAGAGAGGAAAGTATGTGATTTCCCTCAAGAGGTTCCTTATAAGGATGCTTGAGTTTGTGATGCCTTGAGGGTGAGAGGTTCCTTATAAGGATGCTCATGCCAAGAGAGGAGAGAATGTGATTTCCCTCAAGAGGTTCCTTATAAGGATGCTTGAGTCTGTGATGCCTTGAGGGTGAGAGGTTCCTTATAAGGATGCTCATGCCAAGAGAGGAGAGTATGTGATTTCCCTTAAGAGGTTCCTTATAAGGATGCTTAAGAAACTAAGCCTTGAGGGTGAGAGGTTCCTTATAAGGATGCTCATGCCAAGAGAGGAGAGTATGTGATTTCCCTCTAGAGGTTCCTTATAAGTATGCTTGAGTTTGTGATGCCTTGAGGGTGAGAGGTTCCTTATAAGGATGCTCATGCCAAAAGAGGACAATATTATATAATGTGTGGGAAATGGTTTATATTTTGAAAAGGGATGTTTATTAAAATGGGTTATTATTGTTCATTTCTAGTACTATTGCTATCTAAACTTGAGATCCTTGTTGAAATGTCACTGCCTTATTTCAAATTATGTATCTATGTTATTTTAAAAATGAGACAGGCCATTTTAAATACGTTTCTAAACCTTGTTTGGGTTTGAGAGAATTTTTCTACAGAGCTTCGTGCTCATCCCCTACCGCTAACCTTTTTTAGATTACCCTCTCGAGGAAGAGCTGGGAGTCGAGGAGCCCGCACACTGGGAGACTCCGATAGACGGGAGCGTGGATCCCGAGGTGGACACCTAGAGCGACACTTCCTTTTGTTCTAGACTAGGATATTCATTATGAACCTTGTAAAGAGTCTAGTTTTATTTTATTATTTCCGCTACGCTACATTAGTTAATTTTTGAGATGTAAATGCCATGGTTGGGCATATTCTTTTGGATAATGATGTAAATATTTTATGGATGATGAATGAAGTTTAATTTATTTATGGATGATATTAGTGCTCTCATGATGAAAATGGTTTTAGTATGTAATGCCGTCCAGGGTGTGTTTTGGGGTGTTACAAAGTTGGTATCAGAGCCTAGGCTTTAGGTCTTACATGAGAGCTGTAGGTTATGGATTACGACTGGAAAGGTAGGACTAGGTTGAAGGAACCGTAGGCTTGCATTTGTTTGAGGTTCTGTGCTTATCAGATAGGTTAGATTTATTGTATATTTAGGTTAAAGGTTAATTATTTGTTCGGATTCGATGAGTTTTCTCGCTACGCCATCAAGTTTGTGGTCACTGAGGCAAGGAGGGCTAAACGCTTTGAACAAGATTTGAGGCCTTCCATCCGCGAGAAGCTGGTTACACTCTTAATTCGAGAATACAAGATCTGGTGAACATGGACGTGTACGTGGACGTGGACGTGTACAGGGACGTGGACGTGGACGTGTACGTGGACGTGGGCGTGTACGGGGACGTGGACGCGATTGAACAAAGGCTTCAGACAGTGGAGAAGATGGAGTTACTCAGACGAGAGTAGGCATGGACCCGCGCCCATGCTTTGCATGCGGAGAGTATGGGCACTTCAAACATAGATGCCCCTCGTTTCCCCCAAGAACCAAGCAAGCAACTGGGCGAGTGAATGCAAACAGGCCACCGCTACGACAACCAATACCACCACGGAGACCGTTACAAGCTCATGCCCCCGGCGGCGCCAATCAAGGAAGGGTTTTTGCTTTGACCCAACCGGAGGAAGATGCCTCCAATGCGGTTGTGGATGGTATTGTTCTTCTCTACCATTCTTGGGCCCGAATTTTATTGGATTCCCATGCGACTCATTTTTCTATACGTACTGCGGACGTTGTGGAATTGGGATTGGGTTCCGAGGAGCTAGAACATGCTTTATATGTTGACTTGCCTACGGGAAAATAAGGAGATACCAGTAGGGTTTATTTATATGTAATCTTTGATTCTAATTTATAACTAATTGCTAGGGAATCATCATGTCTTTCCATTCTGGATAATACTACCTTGTTCTAAAATATATTATGTTTGGGTGAACCCTAAATCTTTTCTTATGCCTTCAAACCCTAGTTTACAAAGGAGATGTGTTTTTCTCTTGATTTCTCCTTTTGTTCTTGAGTTCCACCCTTAATATTTGTTGGTTATTGATTTCAATACCTGATTGTTCCTTATTTTTAATTCTAAGATTGATATTCGTTGTTATGGATTTCAAGAAGTGATTGTTCCTTTATTCTTGATTTCCAACCTTAATATTCATTTGTCCTTGATATCTAAATTTGATATGCACTTGGTAGTGACTATAACCCTTGTGATTTAATTATTGTCAATATTCAATACTTGATATTCTTTATTCTTGGTTCCAAGACTTGAGTGTTCTTTTGGTCTTGATTTCTAAGCTTCATAATCCTTTGTTCTTGATTTCACACCTTGATAGTCGTTTGTTATTGATTTCCATAAATGATTGTTCCGTTAAATCTTAATTTCTCCTTTGTTCATGACTTTCAAGCTTGATACGCTTTTATTCTTGATTTCCAAGCTTAATATTCATTTGCTCTTGATAGCCAAATTTGATATTCATTTGATTGATTCTAATTATTGTAATTCATGTATTCTTGATATTCAATATTTGTCATCCTTTGGTTCTTGATTTCAAGATTTGGTTGTTCCTTTGTTTTTTTAATTTCCCCAGGCTTGATGATCCATTGGTTCTTGATAGAAAAATTTAATATTCATTTGTTATTGATTCTAACCCTTGTGAATCATTTATTCTTGATATTCAATACTTGATATTCATTGGTTCTTGATTTCAAGAATTGACATTCAATTACTCTTGATTTCAATACTTGATTTCTCCTTGTCCTTGAGTTCAAAACTTGATACTCTTTAGTTCTTGGTTACGAAGCTTGATATGCATCTGTTATTGACTCCAAGACTCGATTGTTACTTTGTTCTTGATTTCAAGCTTTGATTGTTTCTTATTTTGATTCCAAAGCTTGATATGGGTTTGTTATGGAATTCGAGACTTGATTGTTCCTTTATTTTGGATTCCAAAAACTTGAGATTCGTTTGTTATTAATTTCAAACCTTGCTTGTTCTTTTGTTCTTGATTTCCAAGCTTGATAGCCATTTATTCTTGATTCCAAAGCTTGATTATTTATTTGTTCCTTAATTCAAAATTCTAAAGATTGGTATTGACCAATAAAATGGTATTTTCGATGATATTATGTTAATTTTTCTTAAATTATTTCGTTGGAAAAAATGTATATGGATTTGGAAGCCAAGATGGGAGGACAAGTCTGGTTAGGTTTCAACTGTAACCTTTGGTGGATTGTAATTTATATCAGAGTGCGCAGCGAACTAACGGAGTAAGGACTACAATGGGGAAACTACGGAGAAGATTCAACTCATCCGGGAGAGGCTACGCACGACGCAAAGTAGACAGAAGAGCTATGCAGACCATAGACGAAGACCTTTAGAGTTCAAGGTGGGAGACTACGTATTTCTCAAGGTGTCACCCAAGAAGGGCGTGTTTCGATTCGGCAAGAAAGGGAAGTTATCGCCAAGATATACCGGGCCATTTGAAGTGATCAAGGTTGTGGGCAAAGCGGCGTATCAGTTGCGGTTACCAGCTCAGCTGTCTGGGGTACATGACGTGTTCCACGTGTCGATGTTGAGGAAGTGTCAATCGGATGCAACTCCAGTCGTGGATTTGGAGGATATTGAAATTCAGGATGGAGCAACATATGAAGAACAACCGGTGGAGATTCTTGATGCCAAGGAAAAGGTGCTCCGCAACAAGGTCATCCGACTCGTGAAGGTTTTGTGGCGACATCATGGGGTGAAAGAAGCTACATGGGAACCGGAGCAAGAAATGCGGGAGAAGTATCCATATTTGTTCGCTACTTGAGGTAAGTTTCGAGGACGAAACTTTCTTTAAGGGGGGTGGATTGTAACACCCCGAATTTTCTTTTATATATTTATAGAGATATATATATAGTAAACAATATTTGTAAAGATGTAGATATATGTAGTGACATAAGAATAAACCGTAGGAATAAATGCTATGGAGACAATTTGATTGGGAAGTTACGGGTCGAAGATGTTTAAACTTGGAAAGGGTGATTAGACAAGTTTTTAAAAGTTTGTAGGTCAAAATAATGATTCCATTGAATCCGGAAGGTCGAAAAACATTGGGAGTGGTAATATGGATGTATTGGAAGTTAGGAAGTGTCTCGGAGTTAAAATACACTTTAGCGAGAATTTGGGTAAAAATGGGTATTGAACACTACTTAGTGTTTTAGCCATAACTTTTTATCCTTAAGTCCAATTGATCTGAAATTTTTACAGTAGATAATACACATCTAGGGCTACAAAGGTATGTCTCATGAAAATTTTCCAATTCGACCTCGAAATGGGTCAAAACTGCATTGGAAATTGAAACAAAAATTTGGCAGTCAAACCGTATCGGTACGCGAATCGGTACGCCGAACTCCAGTAGCTACACCGTACCGGTACGCGTACCGGTACGCCCGATAAAGCCAGCCCGATCCGACTGCGGGTCTTTCTCCATTTCTTCCACTATAAATACATTTTGTCACCTCCTTAGCCTTCATTACACCACTCCAAACCCTAGAAAACATAAGAGAGGAAGAGAGAAAGAGAGAAACACAAGATCAAGAGAAAACAAGAGATTGAAGGGTTGATTCAAGATCAAAGCCCTAATTTTTTCAAGAACATCAAGGTAGGGGTTTTCTCTCTCTCACTTACATTGAGGCTAGGGTATTTATATATGTATGTTTTTGCTATCAATGGTATATATATGCTATAGAATCATCATCTCTTAGGCTTTTTGCAAAGATTACATTGTTAGGGTTTAATACCCATTAAATCTCATGTCTAGCTTTAAAACCCTAGTTTTTTGGGAGAGTGATGTATTTCTTCTTAAATGCTTCTTTATTATGAACTTCGAAAATCGTAGTTGTTTGTGTTGGGTAGAAAAATGATGTTATTGTGATCTCATGTATTTTCCTTGTTGGTTGGGGAATTGTTACATAATATATCTTGGGGATTTTGGAGAGATGCTTGTAAAATGATATGAATATTGGAATGGTATGCTTGGTTGGGTTGTTTGTGATGCCTTGAGGGTGAGAGGTTCCTTATAAGGATGCTCATGCCAAGAGAGGAGAGTATGTGATTTCCCTCAAGAGGTTCCTTATAAGGATGCTTGAGTTTGTGATGCCTTGAGGATGAGAGGTTCCTTATAAGGATGCTCATGCCAAGAGAGGAGAGTATGTGATTTCCCTCAAGAGGTTCCTTATAAGGATGCTTGAGTTTGTGATGCCTTGAGGGTGAGAGGTTCCTTATAAGGATGCTCATGCCAAGAGAGGAGAGTATGTGATTTCCCTTAAGAGGTTCCTTATAAAGATGCTTAAGAAACTAAGCCTTGAGGGTGAGAGGTTCCTTATAAGGATGCTCATGCCAAGAGAGGAGAGTATGTGATTTCCCTCTAGAGGTTCCTTATAAGGATGCTTGAGTTTGTGATGCCTTGAGGGTGAGAGGTTCCTTATAAGGATGCTCATGCCAAAAGAGGACAATATTATATAATGTGTGGGAAATGGTTTATATTTTGAAAAGGGATGTTTATTAAAATGGGTTATTATTGTTCATTTCTAGTACTATTGTTATCTAAACTTGAGATCCTTGTTGAAATGTCACTGCCTTATTTCAAATTATGTATCTATGTTATTTTAAAAATGAGACCGGCCATTTTAAATACGTTTCTAAACCTTGTTTGGGTTTGAGAGAATTTTTCTACAGGGTTTCGTGCTCACCCCCTACCGCTAACCTTTTTCAGATTACCCTCTCGAGGAAGAGCTGGGAGTCGAGGAGCCCGCACACTGGGAGACTCCGTTAGACGGGAGCGTGGATCCCGAGGTGGACACCTAGAGCGACACTTCCTTTTGTTCTAGACTAGGATATTCATTCTGAACCTTGTAAAGAGTCTAGTTTTATTTTATTATTTCCGCTACGCTACATTAGTTAATTTTTGAGATGTAAATGCCATGGTTGGGCATATTCTTTTGGATAATGATGTAAATATTTTATGGATGATGAATGAAGTTTAATTTATTTATGGATGATATTAGTGCTCTCATGATGAAAATGGTTTTAGTATGTAATGCCGTCCAGGGTGTGTTTTGGGGTGTTACAATTGTAATCTCCTTTATTTCAAGTGTAATAAAGTTTAATTCAATGTTCTTGCACTTTTATATTTTCAACTGGGTTTTGTCTTTAACTTTCCATTTTGGTATGAAATGGATTCTCCTTTGTAGTTTACCTTCTCCTAGCATTAATACAAGTTCTAAGCTTCATTTCATCTCTATTTTCAGTCCATTTCATCTACATGTCTCTTTACATTATGAATGCTTTTACTTTAAACATGAGTATCTAAGCTTTTTGTTGGCGAATCCAAGGGGAACTTCCTCTTGGGTATGCTAAATCAACTCTTCTCCATTCTACCGTGCAGTTTAAAGTGCTTGGTTTGACTAGGTTAAGTGCGGACGTGGTTGTGAGCTCTTGATACACCGTAGACTTTTCACGGGATATGCTTGAGCCTACACTCCACATTAGTCCCTCACTTCCTACGAATCAATCAAGGACCAAGGCACCACAAAAATGCTTGATCGCATTCACCCTAATCTCCGAACACGAACCCTTGAATGTGTATATGGCTTATGTGAGTAGGTGAGTGTCACTCTCACTCGGGTTCGATGCTAGAAATGGGGAAAACGTGTGTGTGAACAAAAATATGTGTGTGTGCAAAAGTGCTCCCCAAGTGAAGAGAGACTTGCAAATGTCGTGTTTTACTTGGAATAGGTATTCCAAGGTCGTCTCCTCAGGGAAGGAAGGTCAAATTGTGGTGAAAGTGATTTTGTAAAAATGGAAAAATGTAAAATCTTGTAGTTTTGTGTTTTGTTGAGTGGAGTTTTTGATAAAAATACAATGAAAATAAGGTTGGCTAATCCGAAGAGGTCATTCCAATGGGAATTCCAAATCAACTCAAAACATTCTACCAATGGTGTCTTGGTGCTTGATTGATTCGTAGGAAGTGAGGGACTAATGTGGTGTAGGCTCAAGCATACCCCGTGACAAGTCTACGGTGTATCAAGTGCTCACAACCACGTCCGCACTCAACCTAGTCAAACCAAACACCTTACACTACGAGGAAGAATGGCGGAGAGTTGATTTAGCATACCCAAGAGGAAATCTCCCTTGGATTAGCCAACTAAAAACTTAGTTATCCATAGTTAAAGCAAAAACATTCATAATGTAAAGAGACATGGTGAAGAAATGAAACATGGAGCTTGTGTTAATGCAAGAAAAGAGTTAAGCTACAAGAGAAAATGCATTCAAGACCAAAATACAAATATTGAAAGCAAATACTCAAATGTAGAAATTAAAATGCTAGAAATACCTAGCTAAGCTTGCATACAACTTGAATGAAAGAGTTGAAAGTGAAAAGGGGAAAGATTACAAGTAGTTTAAAGCTTATAACACTGAAAATGGTAAAGAAATATGAAAACCCAGCTTTCTCACTTTAACTTCATCTTCTTCCTTGAGCTTTCTATCTCTAAAACTAATCCTAAGCTTAGGTAGCCTCTTCCCCTCCAAAGCCTGCATTTTTTGTCCATGAGGCTCTCCTATCCTGTGTGTGCAGGCCTCCCATTAATGGGAGGTGAGGTGATGCATTGGACAGGCTAGGACAAGCATAGCCTGCACACACCATTCCTACTTCCTTCTCTCTCCTCCTTTCCCATCCTCCATCTTCCAAAGCTGAGTTTAGGGTGTAGGTAGACATGTATATATGTAGAATATGTCAGGGGATATGTGGGAGAATCATAGGTGGGACCCCCAAACAAGTGGAGCTTGAGTTGCAGGTGTCTGGCGTTTTTGGGCCAAAACTTCCGGAAGGTCGAAGCAAAACCTTCCGGAAGGTTTTTTCCAGTGTGCAAAACCTTCTGGAAGGTCGTAAATGGAATGCTAGCTTAGGACCAGTTTTCATAAATTTGTCTTAACTTTTGATCCAACCATTCGATTGAGCTGAAATTTTGACACAATACAGAGGACATCCAGGTCTACAACTTTTTTTCACTTTTTCAGATTTGAAGTGGATCATGGTAAAAAATGGGGAATAAAGAGATGCTGCTACCAAAATTCAAGTAGGCTTAGATACCAATACCTATGATACCAAGTACCTCTACCTCCTTGATTTCTTTCACTTTAAAGTCTCCCAATCCTCATTTAATGTGTCCATCTCTTCACCACTCATCCACACTTAGTTGTAGGGTTCTTAAAGCTATCATTTACCCTATGATTACCTGCAACATCAAAATTTCTACATTATTCATAAATTCGACTAACTCTAAGTAATAAAATGCAAAGTTGAGTTAAAATGCATGTAATGAGGCCATTAAATATGCAATATTATACACACATCACTATGACTACAAGAAATGTACCTTCATCTTCAAACAATAACAGATTGATAGCTCACATAGAGTCCTCACGCTCCCATGTCGCCTTTTCAGTACCTCGGTGCCACAACACCTTCACCAGGCTCACAGTCTTGCTATGCAAAACCTAGTCTCGACTATCCATAATATGAAATAGTCCCTCCTCCAAGGTGACATTCGCTTCAGCAATAAGCTCCCCCCATCCATCACACGCGTAGGATTTGGGGTGTATTTTCGAAGCATGGAGAAATGGAACACGTTCTGTACTCCTGAAAGATGTGGCGATAACGCCAACCAGTAAGCAACTGCACCAACCCTCTCGAGTACCTTGAAGGGCCCCATATAACTCGGTGACAGCTTACCCTTTTTCCCAAAATGACCACTCCCCTCTTAGGCATAATCTTGAAGAAGACACGAGAAGACGCCATTAGAATAAGACCACTCCCCTCTTAGGCCTGTCGTTGTAGATCTTCTGCTGTCTCTGAGCCATGAGAAGACGCTTAGGTATAATGTCCACCTTCTCCAAGGTGTCCCTGATCAAATCTGGACCCGTGAAAGGTCCTTCTCCAAACTCCGTTCAACAGACCGAAAATGGCACGACCTTCCATAAAGTGCTTCATAGGGTGCCATCTGAATACTCGCATAATAACTATTGTTATAGGTGAACTCCACCAGTGGTAGAATAAAACACGACATTTCAAGTATCTCTACGCTTGGGGAGCACTTTTGCACACACACATTTTTTTTGTTCACACACACGATTTGCCCCATTTCTTGCATTTAAACCCGATGAAGAGTGACACTCACCTACTCGTATAAGCCATACACACATAATTCAGGCTCATGTTTGGAGATTAGGGAAAATCATTCAAGCATTTTTGGCGTCGTTGTCGGCGAAGGCTAAGCATCGAATTCGAAGGTGATTTGGGGACAACGGAGGTAAGTCCCGTGATTCTCATCACGGGCCGAGGTACGTTACTCCTTTGTATATATTTGTGTATATTCTTTCTTTCAATTTTAAGTAGTGTTTTTGTATGTGGGGATGGGACAATCAAAATAGACTAGTGAGACGTGCCCTAGGACCAAATATAAATATAGACCAAGAACCACCCTTTGGATGCCGGAGACAATTTCGGGGATGATGGTGCCAATATTCCGAGGGGCGGGGGAATGCAAAACCCTCGAGTGCCAAACCCCCAAATGTAATTCCCCCCCCCCCCCCCCCCCAAAGAAATGAAGGAAAGAATCTCCCTATGGACCCTCCAGCGAGGTCAATGAGGGATTATCTCAAACCAACTCGAAGCACCACACCCTCATGCATACTTCTACTCGTGCAAGCCCATGACTTTCTTGTTAAACTGGGCATGTTGCAATTAATTCCTCAATTCCATGGAGTGGAATGAGAAAATCCTCATCTACACATTAAGGAATTTGAGGAAATTGTTGAAACATTCATCACAAATCATGCCATATAAGACATGGCTCGCATGAAATTATTTGCCTTCTCCCTCAAAGACAGCTAAAACTTGGTTGAAATCGTTGAAACCCCGATCGATAAGTTCTTGGGCACAAATGCTTTCCGAATTTTTAAACAATTTTTTTACAGTGCCCAAGACCGCTGCTCTTAAGAAACAAATTCAAAATTTTTTGGCAAAACCAAATGAGCAGTTCTATCAATGTTGGGATAGGTAAAACGACTTGTTACACTCCATTCCACATCATGGATTTTACCATGACAATTGGTGAGTTTCTTCTATGAAGGAATTACACCGGGCCATCGAAAATTCATCGACATGATGTGCAGTGGAGAGTTTCTAAGTAAGGATCCTGATGAGGCCTTTGAGTACTTTAACAGATTGGCGGAAAATGCCCAATCTTGGGATGTCACGGATCCCACCGATGTGCCAAGGTCCTCTCTGGGTAGTCAACCAAGTGGAGGGGGGATGTATAACTTGCTGGACTAAGAAGACTTGCTTTCTAAAATAATGAAATTTTCGCACAAGGTGGAGAGTCTAGAGGTCAATAGGAGGCATGAGGTGTCTAACATCACAACCAAAGATGATAACCGAAAAAAAAAAGGTGTCTAACATCACAAAGACCGAGGAATTTTGCTTTATATGTGAGAGTGTTGAGCATTCTATTTTGGAGTGCCCAAACATTCCGGCACTCAAAGAGGTATATCATGAGCAAGTGAATGCTTTCAACCAAAGTTGGCAATCATTCTCTCCACACTCCAACACATAATTTGGGATAGAGCAACCACCTGAACTTTAGTTGAAAGAATGATAACCCTATTCCTCATGGGTCTAGCTCATTGTCACCTCCCATTCCACCCAAGCAAAACCAATCATACTATGGTCATGGTCCCTCATCTAGCTCCTAATGCCCATGGTCCAATCCACAAGGGTTTTCACAAAACCCACCTCAACAAGGGTTTGGTCAACAAGGACCACCTAACCCACCCTCGTACCAACCTCCTCACAAGAGAAATTTGGAGGATGTCGTGCATCAATTCATTCAAAGCCAAATCACAATCAACAATCAAACCGCCGCCACTTTTAATGACATCTGAACTCAAATCACTAAGTTAACCAAGGCTATTGGGTCGTCCCAACAAGAGAAAGGGAAATTTCCCGCTCAACCCCAAGAAAACCCAAGGGGTCAACATGTGATTGAATCGTCCGAGGTTACCAAACAGAGTTGTGAGCAACTCAAGGCAGTCACCAACCTTAGCAGTGGCAAGCAAATAGATAAAATCATTTTGCCTAAAGTCTCACCCAAAGCCACATTGGAAAATAAAAAAGAGACTAAGGGTAGCTCTGAGGGGGGTGAAACACTTGAAAAACAAAAGATTGTTGATTTGAATGTGCATGATTGTCCTAGCCTGACCCCTTTTCCCCTATGTTTGAAGTCACCGGCTAAAGTTGCTAACTATTCGGATATTATTGAAATGTTTAAGTAGGTGAAGATAAACATTCCTCTCCTTGATGCCATCAAGAAAATACCTTAATGTGCAAAGATATTGAAAGACTTGTGCACCATGAAGAGGAAATTGAATGTGCACAAGAAGGCATTCCTTACCGAACAAGTGAGTTCCATTTTAAGGACCAACACACCACCCAAGTTCAAAGATCCCAACTGCTCGATCATTGCCATAACCATCAGGAATTGCCGTGTGGAGCAAGCGGTACTAGACTTCGGAGTGATGAGCACAAAATATTGCATATTTGATGGCCACATTACATGCATTTTAACTCAACTTTGTAATTAATTACTTAGAGTTAGCCGAAATTATGAATAATGTTGAATTTTTTATGTTGCATGTAATTATAGCTTAAATGATGGATTTTAGAACCTTGCAACTAAGTGTGGATGTGTGGTGAAGACATGGAAACATTACATGAGGATTTGGAAGCTTAAAAGTGAAAGAAATCAAGGAGGTATCGGTGCTTGGTAACATAGGCGTCGGCACCCGCACCATTCGGTGATAGTACCTCGATTTTCCTCCATTTTGACCATGATCTGCTTAGAATCTGAAAAGTGCAAAACATGAAAGTTGTAGATCTGGATATCTTGTGTATTGTGTCAAAATTTCAGCTCAATCAAACGGTTGGATCAAAAGTTATGACAATTCTACGAAAACTGGTCCGGAGCAGAAGAGTACCGGTATGTCATACTGGTACGATTTACCGACTGGTGTTCGACGTAGCGGTACGCCGTAGTGGTACGCTCTTTTGAAATAGCCCAAACTGCCCAGAACACCTGCAAATCATCTCCACTTGCTTGGGGGTCCTACCTACACTTCTCCCACTTGTCCCCTAACTTCCCTTACACATTACCATGCCATCCTTACACAATTTCTTGACTTTGGAGACATTGACATTAATGGGGATGGGAGAGAAGGGGCTGCCATGGTGCGTTGTAGGCTAGCCTATCCAAGGCCATCAACTCACCTCCCATTGATGGGAGGCCTGCACACACCTAGGGGGATCCTCCATGGACGAAAATGCAGAGTTCTTCTCCACATATTCAGCATTCACACAAGATTCAAGGGGTGGCTACCTAAGCTTAGAAAGTCCAAGGAAGAAGATGATGAATAGTAGATAGAAAGCTTATGTTTTTGCATTTTCTTCCATCCTTTCACTTGTAATTTATTGTAAGACTCTTGTAATCTTCATTTAATGTCTTTAATGTCATTTACTTCAAGTACATTTCAAGTTTAATGCTACATTTTAGATTTCTCCATTGTTGCTTCAAAGTTTTCTTCATTTCTTGCTTTAAAATGGGTATTGAATATTTTTCTTCATAGCTTAAGATTTCTTGTTTTAAGTTAAGTTCAATGTTTCCTTTCTTCATTATGCCCCTTTACATTACCTCATTGTCTTTCCTTCAAGTATGAGTAGCTAGATTTTAAGTTGGTTAATCCAAGGGAGAACTCCTCTTGGGTGTGCCACTTCAACTCATTTTCATTCCTCCTCTCAGATTACGATGGTTCGGTTTGACTGGGTTGAGAGTGGATGCGGTTGTGAGTCTTTGATATCCTGTAGGCCTGGTCACGGGTTATGCTTGGATCCTCACCTCCATTTCATCCCTAGCTTCTCACGAATCAATCGTTCATCTAAGCTCTATTCGAGGAAGGCTTCGAGTTGATTTGGGATTCCCATTGGAGTGAATCCTTCAGATTAGCCAACACTTGTTTTCTTGCATTTTCATTAAGAACAAAACTCACCAAAACCAACTACAAGATTTTACACTTTTTATTTTTACAAAATCACCTTCACACAATTCCCTTCTTTCACCTTCAACTAAAAGACTCCTTGCGCTTAGGGAGCACTTTTGTGCATTTCGCACATTCCATTTCATACATTTCATTCCATCCACCATTCTGTTGCCCTATTTCCCAATTCATCCCAAGGGAGAGTGACACTCCCTTCGCACCTACATCATATACACATTGAGGGATGATATTAGGAGGTTAGGAACTACAACGGTTTTGATCAAGCATTTTGGCGCCGTTGCCGGGGAAGGTTAAGCGTCGAGTTCAAAAGGTGATTTTGGATGGCATAGGTAAGTCTCGTGATTTTCATCACGGGCCAAGGTATGTCATTTCTTTTGTAAATAGCTTGTGTTTTATGTAATGTCTTATTATTTTTATGAAAATGTATCAAATGCCCCATATTATGAAAATGTGTGTGAGATTTGTGATGAGTATGGGCACATCACTAGTGAGTGCCCAATAAATGCCCCTTATTTTGAAAATGTTTGCGAGATTTGTGGTGAGTATGGACACTTCACTAGCGAGTGCCCAATAAATGCCCCTTATTTTGAAAACGTTTGCGAGATTTGTGGTGAGTATGGACACATCACGAGTGAGTGCCCAATAAATTATCCGGTTCAAAATTTTGCATGCGAAGGTTCAAATTCAATTTTGGCCTCCGAAAATTTTTACCCCGACCATTATGTTACATCGAGTTATCCGAGTTATGGTTGAGAGAATGAACCTTATAATTTTTCATCCGATCTCACACCACCAAATGAATTTTGCCACTATCTAACATACGAGGACTCAAACGAACAAGAATTGAAAAATATTTTTTGCGAGTTTATCCAGACTTTTAAGGAGAAATTGTATACTCCATTGTTGGTATTGCATAAACTTGCCTACACCTCCGTTCAGTTGAGAATTTTGAATCAACATCCTTTCTATGTTTGGATAGATGGATTAGGAAGGGCATTTATACAACAAAAAAATTTTCAAATCAAAAAAATCAATGGGCGCAAGCTCATATCCGAATTGAAGCCGGATTGACATGAGCCGTTTTTGTTTTGTTTCCATGTACATAGTAGTTAGATTTCTTTTATTGTTATAGTTTTATTTTCATAAATGTTGTAGTGTAGATTTTAGCATGAAGGTTATTTACCTCTTCCTAATTTGGACTCATTTCACTTTGAGCATCATTGTAGCAAATCTTATTGGGTATCATGTTCTAGTCTAAGTTGGGGGGTGTAAACAAGTTTTTTGTGTTTTCTTTTTTCCGTTAATGTATATATATATAAAAAGGGGTATCTCATTCCCCATTTTTACTTTCATTTTTCTCATTGCATGATTCCTTGTGCATTGAGGACAATGCATAGTTCAAGTTGGGGGGGTGAGGTGCACCATTTACATTTTCCACCACTTTTTGTATAGAATAATGGAAAATGTGAAAATTTTGAAAAATTTTGGTTCCAATATTGAACTATATTCCCCTATCCTAATGGTTATGGGATTTGTGATTACTTGATCTTCATTTTGAACTTTGAATACATGAGCACATTATAGAAGTTTATCCTATTGCTAAGAATATCACATACTTGTTTGCTTTTGAACTCAACCATAAGTGCACCATGAACTTGTAATTTTGGCAATTTACGGATTGAGTTCACATTTAGTGCTTGACATAAATAGTGGAGATGAGTAAGAACCCATGTGAGCTTTAATGCAAATCCTTGTTTGGAGGGAACTTACATTTACTCAAGGAACAATTTTTCAAATTCCACATTTGTTCAATAATCTCATTATGCTTGTTTTGGTTAGGTGCATTTGGGTAGTTAATTGACTTTGTCTTTATATGTACAATGCTTCTCTATGCTTCTCTAGAAATGATCTTAGGCCATTTTTGAATATTTTGAGCCTTGGCCTTTTTCTTGAGAAATTATTTATCCCTAGTGTCGTGATTGAGCCTTAATTGTAAATTCGTTTCCATGCCACACATTTGTCCAAGCCAGTGCAAAATGATAAATCTACCTCACCTTGGTTGTTCCTAGTACTGAGTATGAGTGATCATAAAAGAGAAGGAAGTATGGCGGAAACTCAACAAAAGGGATGAATGATGTTGAATTCAAAGAGTTGAATGAAAAAATAATGAAAATCTAAGAAAAGGAGAAAAAGGGGTGAAGGAAGAAAGAATGATCAAAGAAAAAAAAAAGGAAAATGTTAAGGAAAAGAAAGAAATGAAACAAAGAGTGAAGTGATGGTGTTAGCCTAGAAATCCCATAAAAGGGAGATCTTTTTGAAATAAAGGTCATTCACTAGGAACAACCCTCTTTGTTATCATATATCCTTCATTTCTTTTGCTTCAATATCACCCCAAGGCCCCATTATAACCCGTGAAAGTCCTAAATGATCTAGAGAAGCATGGGAGATGCATACTTTTAAAGAAAAAGAGAAGTTGGTTTGTTATCTAATGCCCTAGCATTCCTTTCATGAGATTATGCCAAGGTTGTTTCATTTTTATGCAAGAACTTCATTTTTGGATTATATGTGAGCATACTTTGTTTTGTGCACAAGATTCTACCTCACATATACACATGGAGAGCATGCCAGGATAACCATAATGTGATTCATTGTTGAGAGACACCCTTGGTGAGTTTGCATCGAAGCTTAATTTGAATAGCCAAAGTGAATGTGAACTCCATTGTGTAAATGTTTAAATTACATGTCCATTTCACACACACACGAGTTTGAAAATGAATGTGTATGTGGATACTCTAGAATAGCATTTAAGGCTATAATGTGTCTCATGTGTGATTGGTTCGGGTATTCGGAGCAAGTTGTTTTTTAAATCCCAGTGCTAGTTAGGATAAGGGCATGTATTTTAAATATTGGATATGAGGAAAAGAAGTTTATAGGTACCTTCACGAGACAAAACTCGTCCACTAGGGATCAACTAGGGGTTTAAAGGCTTATTGCATATGCTAAATGCAATTGCGGAAATAGTATATGTTTATTTTGTTTGCTTGCTTTTGACATTTTGTTTGCTAGGGACAAGCAAAGCTTAAGTTGGGGGGTGTGATGAGCACAAAATATTGCATATTTGATGGCCTCATTACATGCATTTTAACTCAACTTTGTAATTAATTACTTAGAGTTAGCCGAAATTATGAATAATGTTGAATTTTTTATGTTGCAGGTAATTATAGCTTAAATGATGGATTTTAGAACCTTGAAACTAAGTGTGGATGTGTGGTGAAGACATGTACACATTACATGAGGATTTGGAAGCTTAAAAGTGAAAGAAATCAAGGAGGTATCGGTGCTTGGTAACATAGGCGCCGGCACCCGCACCATTTGGTGATAATACCTCGGTTTTCCTCCATTTTGACCATGATCTACTTAGAATCTGAAAAAGTGAAAAACATGAAAGTTGTAGACCTGGATGTTCGGTGTATTGTGTAAAAATTCGGAAGGTTGGATCAAAAGTTATGACAATTCTACAAAAACTGGTCCGGAGCAGAAGAGTACCGGTATGCCGTACCGGTACGATTTACCTACTGGTGTTCGACGTACCAGTACGCTCTTTTGAAACAACCCAAACTACCCAGAACACCTGCAAATCATCTCCACTTGCTTCGGGGTCCCACCTACACTTCTCCCACTTGTCCCCTGACTTCCCTTACACATTACCATGCCATCCTTACACAGTTTCTTGACTTTGGAGACATTGGCATTAATGGGGATGGGAGAGAAGGGGGCTGCCATGGTGGGTTGCAGGCTAGCCTGTCCAAGGCCATCAACTCACCTCCCATTGATGGGAGGCCTGCACACACCTAGGGGGACCCTCCATGGACGAAAATGCAGAGTTCTTCTCCATATATTCAGCATTCACACAAGATTCAAGGGGTGGCTACCTAAGCTTAGAAAGTCCAAGGAAGAAGATGATGAATAGTAGATAGAAAGCTTATGTTTTTGCATTTTCTTCCATCCTTTCACTTGTAATTTATTGTAAGACTCTTGTAATCTTCATTTAATGTCTTTAATGTCATTTACTTCAAGTACATTTCAAGTTTAATGCTACATTTTAGATTTCACCATTGTTGCTTCCAAGTTTTCTTCATTTCTTGCTTTAAAATGGGTATTGAATATTTTTCTTCATAGCTTAAGATTTCTTGCTTTAAGTTAAGTTCAATGTTTCCTTTATTCATTATGCCCCTTTACATTACCTCATTGTCTTTCCTTCAAGTATGAATAGCTAGATTTTAAGTTGGTTAATCCAAGGGAAAACTCCTCTTGGGTGTGCCACTTCAACTCATTTTAATTCCTCCTCTCAGAGTACAATGGTTCGGTTTGACTGGGTTGAGAGTGGATGCGGTTGTGAGTCTTTGATATCCCATAGGCCTAGTCACGGGTTATGCTTGGATCCTCACCTCCATTTCATCCCTAGCTTCCCACAAATCAATCGTTCATCTAAGCTCTATTCGAGGAAGGCTTCGAGTTGATTCGGGATTCCCATTGGAGGAAGGCCTCGAGTTGATTTAGGATTCTCATTTCATACATTTCATTCCATCCACCATTTTGTTGCCCTATTTCCCAATTCATCCCAAGGGAGAGTGACACTCCATTCGCACCTACATCATTTACACATTAAGGGATGATATTAGGAGGTTAGGAACTACAACAGTTTTGATCAAGTAGGGAGCAAGTGTCAACCTCCTACCTTTTTCAGTGTATCAACAATTGAAACTTGAGGAATTGAAGCCAACCCCAATCACTCTTCAGTTGGCGGACCGAAGTGTAAGAACACCAAGGGGAGTAGTCGAGGATGTTTTAGTCCAAGTGGACAATTTTTATTTTTTCGTTGACTTTATTGTAATTGACACTCACCCCGTTGCTAACCCTAGTTCACAGATTCCTATCATTTTAGGTAGGCCTTTCCTTGCTTCTTCTAATGTTGTGATAAATTGCAGGAATGGTCTAATGAAGCTTGCCTTTGGAAACATGACGATGGATCTCAATGTGTTCAATCTTTGCAAGCAACTAGGAGATGATGAGGAAGTTCATGAGGTCAATCGCATTGACACTTTGGTGGAGGATCATATGGAGCTACTTTGCAATTCCAAGTTTGAGGAGGAAATTTTTATTGAAAATGAGGATCCAGAAAGTCTACAAGGGGTGGGAAATTGGACCAAAACATTTGAAAAACTTCCACCGCAAGAGAAGAAGATTTTTTCATCAACTGTGCAAACATCCATCTTGGAGTTGAAGCCATTGCCATCTACACTCAAGTATGCATTTCTAGGGAAGCCATATCCCAATTGACCCTCCGACGAGGTCAATGCGGGATTATCTCCAACGCACTCATAGCACCACTCCCTCATGCATTCTTTTACCGGTCCAAGCTCATGCCTTCCTAGTAAAACCGGGAATGTTACAACTACTTCCTCAATTTCATGGAATTGAAAGAGAGAATCCTTATTTGCACATTAAGGAATTTGAGGAAATAGTTGCAACCTTCCTCACTAATCATGCCATGGAAGATATAGCTCGCCTGAAATTGTTTCCCTTTTCCCTTAAAGACAAAGCCAAAACGTGGTTGAATTCCTTGAAGCTTCGATCAATAATCTCTTGGGCACAAATGCTTTCCGAGTTTTTGAACAAATTCTTTCTTGGGATCGCTACAAGGAATCGCTACAAGGATCGCTACAAGACTACGGCTCTTAAAAAGCAAATCCAAAATTTTTCAGAAAACCCCAATGAGCAATTTTATCAATGTTGGGATCGCTACAAGGAATTGCTACAATCCATTCCAAATCATGGTTTTGAATCATGCAATTGGTGAGTTTCTTCTACGAAGGGATTACACCGGGCCATCGACAATTCATAGACATGATGTGCAATCGGGAGTTTTTAAACAAGGATCCCGATGAGGCCCTAGATTACTTCAGTACATTGGCACAAAATGCACAATCTTGGGATGTCATGGATCCCACCGATGTACCGAGGTATTCTCCAGGTAGTAATCAACCAAGTGGGGGAAGGATGTATGATTTAAGGTATCCGGAAGACTAGCTTTCCAAGATCGCCAAATTTTCTCAAAAAGTGGAGAGTCTTGAGGTCAATAGGAGTGATTAGCACACAACTTTGTATATTTTTAAGATGCTAATCAACTCATTTCACTTACTTTTGAGCTTTAAATTGTCTAAGTTATGACGATTGAAGTCTTAACATCAATTTGTTGTTTTGTAGTTGAATGAAGCTAAATGTGGCCTTTAAAGACCTTCCCATACCACTTGGAATGAAAGGAGTTGAAATGATAGTTTGAGGATAGATCGGGAGCAAAGAAATCAAGACATTCAGAAAAGGATGCATAACAGTACCGGTACCCAGTACCGGTACTGAAAACCTACTGGAATCGCAGTACCGGTACTCGGTACTGGTACCAAATGGTACCGGTACCCAGTACCGGTACTGATTTCCTGATGTACCCAAATTCTGCAGATCTGCTCAGCTGTCTTGTGGACCCCTCCATGTTTTCTCTGACACGCCCACCTTACTATTCATCATGATTCACACTCCCTTCTAGACTTGTAGAGTGAAGGCATTGAATGAAGGGGGAGAGGATGGGATGTGCTGGGTGTGCAGACATGCTCTGCCACTCCCTGTCTTTCCCTGGCTGCTGCATACCTATGAAGGAGAATCACATCTGTAGACCCATCTCTCTCTCCAGGCACGTTTTTGGAAAAGGAAGAGTCTCCTAAAGGGGGGTATTCATGTATTACATTAGATAGTTTTAGAGAGAGAAGCTCTGGCGAGGAAGACAATGAATAGTAGATTCTAGAGAGAGAAAGTTGTAATTTTCGCTTATTTTTCCAGTACATTGCCTTGCATTCTTCTCTAAGACTCTTTAGAACTTCTTTTAATGCCATTAATGTAAGTCATTTCATGCTTTACACTAGTTTAATGTTCTCTCCCACTTTTTACCATTAATGAATGAAAGTTCTTCATTTTCACAACTATGTAATGGTTTTAAATGCATTTTCTTGTAGCTTATGAATTATTGTACTTTGTAGCTTTAGAAGTTCATAGATTTGCAATGCACTTTTATTACATAGTTATTTCCATTCCAAATATGAGTAGCTAAACACTTTTTGTTGGCAAGACCAAGGGAAATCCTCATTTGGGTATACCATTTCAACTCTCTCTACACCCTCCCTTTAGAGTCCCATGGTTCGGTTTGACCGGATTGAAGGTGGATGATTTGGTGAATCTTTGATAAACCGTAGGCCTAGTCACGGTTTATGCTTAGGCATTCACCAACATCATCCTCGGCTTTCCGTGAATCAACCGTTCATTCTTGCTCAATCGGAGGAGTGATTTGAGTTGAGATAGTATACCTATTGGAGGGACCTCTTGGAATTGCCAACGCTCGTTCTCTCATTCTAAGTTCACCAAAACACACTTCACCACACAATTTCCAACAACAAGAATTTTACATTTTCTTTTTCACTAAATCACTTTCACACTTGTTCACTTCCTTCCCTGTGGAATCGACCTTGGAATAATTTCCAAGTAAAACACAACTCACGAAAGTCTCCTTGCGATTGGGGAGCATTTTTGTGCATACACATCCCATATCTACATCATCCCATTTCCCTTTCCTATTGCCCTTTCTTTTCACACTATCCCAAAGGGGGAGAAATCCTTCCTTCCGCTCATACATTGCATCAATTGAGGGATAGTAGTTAAAGGGTTAGGAATAGGATTGTTTTTGATCAATCATTTTTGGCGCCGTTGCCGGGGAAGGCTAGTGTCAAATCAAGGAAGTGATTTCCGAACAACGGAGGTAAGTCCCGTGATCTTCATCACGGGCTGAGGTACGTTGTTTCGTGTATATATTCTTGTTTGTTTACAATTTCATTTGTATAGATATCTTGTTGCATGTGGGGAAGGGACGACTATCACCGATTAGTTAGACAACCCTTAGGCCCCAACATGAACATCGACCAAGACCCACCCGAGGATGCGGGTGACAATTTCGAAAATGTGGATGTCAACCCAAACATCCAAGGGGGTGGAAATTTTGACAATGTCGGGGTGAATCCAAATGCTCAAAGGGGTGGGGGGTTACCCGAAAATAGGATGCCTAACCCAAGAATGCAATATCCCCCTCCCGATGCTTTTGATAATGAGGATGCTAACCCGAATAGGCAAATGGGTGGGGGATTCCAACAACCTAGGATGCCCAACCCACGAGTACAATTTCCCCCACCTAGGAATGAAGGGAACATCCAACTTGACCCTCCACCAAGGACAATGCGGGAGTTCCTTCAACCGACCCGTAGCTCCACACCATCATGCCTTGTTCTTCCTGTCCAAGCACATCTCTTTGTAATCAAACCATGGATGTTGCAACTACTCCCTAAATTCCATGGGGTTGAGAAGGAAAACCCTTATAGTCATCTAAAGTCTTATGAGGAAATAGTTGCAACCTTTATCCCAAATTACAACATGGAAGAGATTGCAAGGATGAAACTTTTCTCTTTTTCCTTGGAGGGTAAGGCAAAGATTTGGTTTGATTCCATGGGACCTCGGACCATGCTATCTTGGGACCATATAGTTTCATTCTTTTTGAAAAAGTTTTTTCCGGTTCATAGAACCACTTCATTGAAAAAAGACATTCAAAACTTTTCTGAAAAACCCAATGAACAATTCTATCAGTGTTGGGAGCGATATAGAGATTTGATTCAATCCATACCACATCATGGTTTTAAATCGTGGCAATTGGTGAGTTTCTTCTATGAAGGAATCTCACCAAACCATAGGCAATTTATTGACATGATGTGCAATGGTGAATTTTTGAACAAAGACCCTGACGAGGCCCTTGATTACTTTGGTACCTTGGCCGAAAATGCACAATCGTGGGATGTTAGGGACCCAAGTGATGTACCACGGGGAGGGATGTATGACTTAAAAGACCGTGAGGATCTACTTTCCCAAATTTCCAAATTGTCTAGGAAAGTGGATAGCCTTGAGGTGGAAAGGAGACGAGAGGTGTCTCATGTGTCAAGAGCCGAGGAGGCTTGTTCTATTTGTGGGGGTGTCGATCATTCCACGTCGGAGTGTCCGAGCATTCCGGCACTTAAAGAGACATACCATGAACAGGCCAATGCCTTCAACCAACCGAGGCAATCATTTCCTCAAAATTCCAACACTTACAATTCAGGGTATCGTGATCACCCTAATTTCAGTTGGAGGAATGAGAACCCCATTCCTTATGGCTCAAACACATATACACCTCCCGCACCTCCTAGGCAAGGCCAATTTCAATCCCAGGGTCAAGGGCAAGCCTCTAACTCCCAATACCCACGGTCTAATCCGCAAGGGTATCAATTCAATCCTCCCCCACAAAATTTCTCCCAACAAGGTCCATCTAGTTCTTCCATCTACCAACCCCCTCATAAGAAGAATTTGGAAGATATGCTCCACAATTTCATTCAAACCCAGACCACCCTCAATCAAACCTTCACTAATTTCATGCAAAGCCAAACCACCTTCAATAAGGACATTTCGGCCCAACTCACCAAGATCACCAATGCCATTGGGTTGTCTCAACAAGAGAAGGGAAAATTTCCCTCTCAACCCCAACAAAATCCCAAAGGTCAAAATGTGGTTGAGTTGGCCGAGACTTCCCAGGAGGGTTTTGAGCAACTCAAAGTTGTCACCACACTTAGGAGTGGTAAACAAATTGAAAAGATGGTGGTGCCAAAGTTGACACCAAAGGCCGCATTGCCAAAAGAAAAAGAAATTGAGAGTGAGGCCAAAGAAAGTGTGGTCGACAAGGGCGAGTCGAGTGAAAAGAGTGAGAGAGATGGGGTTGATAAAGAACATGTGATTGATGATGGTTTATGCTTTCCTTCTATGTCCGCCCCTTTTCCCCATCGGTTGAAGCCACCTCTCAAGGTGGCTAATTATTCTGACATTTTGGATTTGTTTAAGCAGGTAAAGATCAACATCCCGCTCCTTGATGCCATCAAGCAAATTCCGTCATGTGCCAAAATATTGAAGGACCTATGCACGGTGAAAAGAAAATTGAATGTCCGGAAGAGGGCATTTCTCACCGAGTAAGTGAGCTCAATTTTGAGGACTAACACTCCTCCCAAGTTCAAGGACCCAGGCTGCCCCACCATTGCCATAACCATTGGAGATTGCCGGGTTGAACAAGCTTTGCTTGATTTGGGTGCCAGTGTCAATCTCCTCCCCTACTCAGTATATCAACAACTCAAGCTTGAGGAGTTGAAACCTACTCCTATCACGCTTCAGCTGGCGGATCGCAGTGTTCGCACACCAAGGGGAGTGGTTGAGGATGTTTTAGTCCAAGTGGACAATTTCTATTTTCCTGTTGATTTCATTGTACTCAATACTCAACCTGTTGTGAATCTTTGCTCCCAAATTCCTGTCATTCTTGGTAGACCCTTCCTTGCGATATCTAATGCTGTGATAAATTGCAGGAACGATCTCATGAAGCTAGCCTTTGGAAACATGACAATGTAGCTTAATGTGTTCAACTTATCCAAGCAACCGGGGGACGATGAAGATGCACATGAGGTTAACCGGATTGATACTTTGATGGAAGAGCACATGGAGATGATGAGCACCTTGAGTTTAAGAGAGGACGGGTTTGTTGATGAGGAAGAAGTGAATGTAGGATTGGATGGGCATGGAGAAGTGGAGAGTTTGAAAGGGGTGGATAAGTGGATTCCAACATTTGAAAGACTCCCACACCAAGAGAAGAAGATATTTCCATCCGATGTACAAAAGCCTACTTTGGAATTGAGGCCACTACCTTCCCACTTAAAGTATGCATATCTTGGGGAAGATGAATCGTTCCCGGTGGTGATTAGTTCTACATTGGATGTAAAGCAAGAGGGAGAACTCTTGAAGGTGCTGCGGAGACATAAGGGAGCAATTGGTTGGACAATTGCGGATATAAAGGGGATCAACCCTACCATTTGCACACACTGGATCTACCTTGAAGAAGATGCAAAACCATCCCGCCAGCCACAAAGAAGATTAAATCCAATCATGAAAGATGTGGTACGGGATGAAGTTCTAAAGCTACTTGACGTGGGCATTATCTTTCCAATTTCCGACAGTAAGTGGGTTAGTCCCACGCAAGTAGTCCCCAAGAAGTCGGGTGTGACTGTGGTGGAAAACGAGGAGAATGAGCTTATTCCAACAAGAGTAATCACTGGGTGGAGAGTGTGTATTGATTACCGGAAGCTCAACTTTTGCACAAAGAAAGACCATTTTCCAATCCCATTCCTCGATCAAGTGCTAGAACGGGTAGCGGGGCATCTTTTCTATTGCTTCTTAGATGGATACTCCGGCTACAATCAGATAGAGATTGCCCTTGAAGACCAGGAGAAAACCACCTTCACTTGCCCTTACGGTACCTTTGCGTATCGTCGCATGCCTTTCGGGCTATGTAATGCTCCTGGAACATTCCAACGTTGCATGATGGGGATTTTTAGTGATATGGTGGAGAAGATTGTTGAGGTGTTTATGGATGACTTCTCAGTCTTCGGGGATTCTTTTGAGGGGTGTTTGGAAAATTTGGAGAAGGTGTTGGAGAGATGTGAGGAGAAGAATCTTGTGCTGAATTGGGAGAAGTGTCACTTTATGGTGACGGAAGGGATCGTGTTGGGTCACATAGTGTCGGCAAGGGGCATCGAAGTTGACAAATCCAAGGTGGAGGCCATCTCCAACCTTCCCACGCTGACAACTATCAAGGGTATCCGGTCATTTCTGGGCCATGCAGGTTTCTATCGCCGATTCATTCAAAATTTTAGCGCATTGGCCCGACCCCTGACCAATTTACTGTCTAAGGAGATTCCTTTTGAGTGGTCGAATGAGTGTGAGGCATCATTTAAAAAATTAAAAAGCATGCTTGTCACGCCTCCGATCATGCGACCACCCAATTGGGATCTACCTTTCGAGCTTATGTGCGACGCGAGTGACTACGCGGTTGGCGCAGTGCTTAGTCAGAGGAAGGACAATCGACCGCATGTTATACACTACGCTAGCAAGACACTTAATGAGGCACAAATGAATTACACTACCACTGAAAAAGAATTGCTAGCTGTAGTGTTTGCTCTTGATAAATTCCGTTCATATATCATTGGTTCACCTATTGTTATCTTCACTGACCATTCTGCTTTAAAGTACTTGTTATCTAAGCAGGATGCGAAGCCAAGACTCATTAGGTGGATCCTCCTCCTACAAGAATTTGACTTGATCATTAAAGACAAGAAGGGAGTTGAGAATGTCGTGGCGGATCACTTATCCCGACTGGTGGCACAAGAGACAAATGAGCACATCCCTATCCCAGACTCCTTCCCTGACGAGCAATTATTGTCCATTCATTCTCATTGTCCTTGGTATGCTGACATTTGCAATTATCTTGCAACAGGACAAATCCCACCACACTGGAGCCCTGAGGATAAAAGGAGATTTATGGCCGACGTGAAGTACTTCTACTTCGATAATCCGTATTTGTTCAAGTATTGTCCGGACCAGATCATGAGGCGATGTGCCTGAAACCGAACAGCGGAACGTCTTGGCCTTCTGTCATTCCCAAGCCTGTGGTGGGCATTTCTCTGCTAAGAAGACCTCAGCCAAGATTCTACAATCAGGTTTCTACTGGCCTTCTCTGATTAAGGATTGCATTTCATTTTGTAAAGAATGTGATAGATGCCAACGTTTGGGTGGTGTGACCCGACGGAATATGATGCCCCTCTCCCCTGTACTTGTGATAGAATATTCGATTGTTGGGGCATCGATTTCATGGGTCCCTTCCCTATGTCGTTTGGCTATCTATACATTCTGCTGGCAGTGGACTACGTGTCCAAATGGGTGGAGGCTATCCCGACAAAGACTAATGACCACCGGGTTGTAGTCAAGTTCTTGAAAGAGAACATTTTCTCGAGGTTCGGGATGCCTCGTGCTTTGATTAGTGACGGTGGATTACACTTTTGTAACAGGCCAGTTGCATCGTTATTGTTTAAATATGGCGTTACACATAAAGTATCCACCGCTTATCACCCACAAACAAATGGCCAAGCCGAGCTAGCCAATAGGGAGATTAAGACCATCCTTGAAAAAACAGTTAACCCCAATAGGAAGGATTGGTCTGAGAGATTGATTGATGCCCTATGGGCATATCGTACTGCCTACAAGACAGTTTTGGGCATGTCTCCCTATCGGCTTGTCTATGGAAAGGCTTGCCATCTGCCGGTAGAAATGGAACACAGGGCCTTTTGGGCCATCAAGACTTTACATTTCAATATGATAATGGCCGGTAAACTTAGGATGTTAGAAATGAATGAACTGGAAGAGATTAGGCGGGATGCATACGAGAGTTCAAAAATTTCAAAAGAACGGGCGAAAATCTTTCATGATAACTCCATAGTGAGGAAATCATTCGAGCCCGGGCAAAAGGTACTCTTGTATAATTCCCGCCTCTCCATTTTTCCCGGAAAGCTAAGATCCCGTTGGGATGGCCCCTACCTCGTCAAGGTGGCCTACCCCAATGGAGCTGTTGAGATCACCAACCTCAAAGATGGCCAAACATTCAAGGTCAATGGCCAAAGACTTAAGCCATTCTTTGAGGGCTTTGAAAACCAAGTGGTGGAAGAGGAGTTAACCGACCCGGTGTATCCGGAAGTGATTGAGGAATAACAATTGGTCCCTTGTTCGCATGTACAGTTTCTTTCATTTTATTTATGTCATGTTTTTATTTCATGTCACTTACTTGTGTGTTGGTGTATAGCTTTGTTTTCTTTTGAATCCAGATCTTGGTGCTTTTGTCGAAAGCGAAATTGCGAGGTGTTCTCTTACCCTATTTATCTTTTTTATTGTCTCCCATTGCATTTTATATCTTTTTGTTGCATTGAGGACAATGCATGGTTCTAGTTGGGGGGTGAGGTGCACCATTTGTATGATACACCAAGGTTGTCTGAATTTTTTTTTATTTTTGCTTGCAATTGTGAAAAATAGGTGAAATTTTTGAAAATTTTGATGAAAAATACCTTTAAGTTGATCTGTATTCCCTTATGAAGTGAGTATGAACTGGATGACATGTTGATTGTTGTTGTGAACCTTGTGCACATGAGCTTACTATAGAAATGGATCCTATGCATAAGTATCACATATGTATTGATTTTTCGAACTCATCTGTATGTGATTTATGAATTTGTAATTTCAGTGATTTACGGGTTGGATTCATGTTTTAAGCTTGACATAAGTAGTGGAGATGAGTAAGGACCCATGAGAGTTTTAGTGCCAAACCTTTTTGGAGGGAACTTACGTTTACTCAAAGAAAAATTTTTGATATCAAGTTTGTTCAATAGTCTCATTATGCTTGCTTTGGTTAGTTGCATTTGGTTAGTAGACTGATTTGTCTTGATCATGTAATGCTCTCCCCATGTGGACCTGGAAGTGATCTTAGGCCATTGTTGAATACTTTGAGCCTTAGCCCTTTTTTTTTCTTGAGAAAATTTTATCCCTAGTGCCGTGATTGAGCCCATTTTAAAATTCGTTTCTATGCCACACATTTGACCAAGCCAATGCAAAATGATAAAAATCCATCTCACCTTGGTTGTTCCTAGAGCTGAATATGAGTGAGTGCAAAAGAGAAGGAAGTGTGGTGTGAAAACTCCAACAAAAGGGATGAATGATTTGAAACTCAAAGAGTTGAATGAAAATCCAAGAAAAGGAGAAAAAGGGGTGAAAAGAATAAAGAGTGATCAAAAGAAAAGGAAGATGTTAAGAAGAGTTAAGAAAATAAACAAGGGGTGTGGTGATGGTGAGAAAATCAAAATCCCATGAAAAGGAAGTGTTTTTCCAACATTAAAGTCTCTCACTCGGAACAACCCTCTTTGTTGTCCTTTTTCCTTCATTTCTTTTACCTAGATATCACCCCAAGGCCCCATTACAACCCTTAAATCCCTAAGTGATCTAGAGAAGCATGGGAGAAGCATATTTGTTAAAGAAATGATAAGTTTAGTCTTACTACCTAATGCACTAATATTCCATTCATGAGACTATGCCAAGGTTGCCTCATTTTCATATATGAACTTCATTTTTGGATTACATGTAAGCACTTTGTTTTGAACACAAGATTCCATATCACATGTACACATGGAGTGCATACCAGTATAACGTGAGTGCAGTTATTGCTTAAGAGTGTCCCTTGGTGAGTTTTGCATTGAAACTGAGTTTGTCTAGCCTGTCGAATGTGAATTCTGTTTCGTAAATGCCCAAATTACTTGTTTAAATTCACATGCACACGAGTTGAAAATTAATTGGTAGGTGCATACTTCTGACTAGCATTGGGGACTATGGTTTTGCTCATGTGCATCTAGTTCGTTCAATTAAGAAATTTGTTAAAAAGCTCCATGCTTACAAGAATGAGGGAATATTTCTCAAGTTATTGATATTGACATATTTTAGGAATGAATTGATTCTGAACCTTATGATGTTTATTTTGGGTGCTCATTTTGATAGTTGAGAACAGAATTTGAATTTTTGTATGATGAATGTTCATAGGTTTAAATCACCTTGCAATTTCAATCATAAAGTGAGCATGATGGTTCGAGTTGTGGGTTATAATTGGAATATATCTTTTCGAATGGAGTTGGAGTTAGAAGTAATGTGATGAAGTGTCTAGGAAGGGCCTAAGTTGATTTTGATTGAAGGAATGTTTCAGCAGGAGTAGTTTGGCGGACAAAGCAGAACAGTACCGGTACTCAGTACCGGTACCAAATGGTACCGGTACCCAGTATCGGTACCAAAAACCTACTGGAATCGCAGTACCGGTACCGAGTACCGGTACCGTCTGCCTGACGAGAAAAAAAAATTAGGGCTTTTAATTTCAAAACATAAATTCAACCTTTCATTTCCCTCATTTACTCCTTCCCTACCTACTTCCCCCTTACCCGATGGCACTCCAAGGGTCAAGAACCCTTTCTCTCTCCCTCTTCACTCTCCCCATTTACTCATCCCCTTCCTTCTTCCCCCCCTACCCGACGGCACTCCAAGGGTCAAGAACCCTTTTTTTTCTTCCCCCTCAGTCTATAAAATTCCCTTGAGCTAGATTATTTTCCACAAGTCCTCCTCCATTTTACCCTACCCTTATAGCCGAATCTCAAGTTCCTCCTATTCTCTCCATTCATTACACAATGCCTCGCACCAAGATGGTCGGATCAGGACCAGAGCCCAGTTCTCCTCCTGCCATGGGTTCTGCCAGCCGCAAAAGAAGTGGAGAAGGCTCGAGTGGGGACCTTGAGAAGCAGAGAAAGAAGGCCAAGAGGGATGCTCGACGCCAGTTGATTGACGGTAAGAATGTGACCTGTGAACGTTTTTTGGATAGGCCTTCCCTTTCCCCCATTCATCCTGCTGTGAAAATCATTGAGGGGCATGGGATGCATTTCTGGTTTAAGGAGGTTGTGGGATATAATTTGGCTTTGGTGAGGGAGTTTTACCGTTCACTAAATTTCATTGAGGATGATGATGAGGGAGTGTTGAGAGCAAATGTCAGGGGTAAGATTATTGTGGTGACCCCTGATGTCATAGCCACATGCCTTGGGGATTACCAGAGACCCCCATCCAGACCACCCGTTTATCCTCGCAAAATGGGTAAGCCGAAGACCAAAGAGGAGCTTGTCGAGTTGATGTATGAGGATCCTGCTACGTTCAGGGGAACCTTTCAGAGTGGGGGGTTGAAGCATGTTTATGGGATTCTTAACAAACTCCTTCACTATAATCTTTACCCAAAATTCGCGGAGAAGAAGCCCAATGTGGAAAAGTTGAACCTTCTGGATACCGTTGTGTCGGGCAAAACAATGGATTTTGCCCTTATCATTTGGGATGTGATGAAGGACTTTGCCACCACTGAGAAGCCGATGGCCAATCTACCATACGGAAGCTTGGTCACCCGACTTTGTGACCATGCTAAGGTTAAGGGCTATGGACTGGAAAAACTGACCCCCCCTGAGTTTGGAGCTATTGGCAGGGCCAGCAGTCAGAAAAGGAAGGCCATGAGCCGTGGGGATCGGGCTCAATCTGATTCTGAAGAGGATGTTGCACCTGCTGTGCCCACCATGCCATTCAAGCCTGTTGTGAAACGCTCAACCCATCAGAGACTTGGTGCCCTGGAAAAGACAGCGCATGAAATTAAGACCTCAGTCCAGGAAATGGCAACAATGTTGAAGGAGATGTATGTACACACATTTCCTGAGAAAGCTGTCCCAGAAGTTCCGGCTGCTCCTTTAACCTCCAGAATGGATGTGGAGGAGGAAGATTCTGAGGCTGAAGATGATGAAGAAGATGAGGAGGGGGATGAATTTGAGGGTGATGATGAGAGCGATGGAGAGTAGTTTGTGTTTGGGATTTCTGTGCTTTGTTTCTTTTTGTTTTGGGTTTAGGTGAAGTTGAGGAGGGGAGATTAGGTTCTTCTTTTGATTGTTCTTTTCAATGTCCTACTCCGTTTTGTACTCCAACTTTGTTCACAATTAATGAATCCACAGTTGTTCCTTTTTGCTTATTGTTTATGTTGTTAATTGCATTTGGATTTTTACTTTTCATTTGACTGAATGGTTGTTTAAATTGATTGATTGTGTGATTTATGGTTGCTTTGGTTGTGCTGGGAAATGAACATTTTGCTAAGAGACTAGCAAAACTTAAGTTGGGGGGTGTGATTAGCACACAACTTTGTATATTTTTAAGATGCTAATCAACTCATTTCACTTACTTTTGAGCTTTAAATTGTTTAAGTTATGACGATTGAAGTCTTAACATCAATTTGTTGTTTTGTAGTTGAATGAAGCTAAATGTGGCCTTTAAAGACCCTCCCATACCACTTGGGATGAAAGGAGTTGAAATGATAGTTTGAGGATAGATCGGGAGCAAAGAAATCAAGAAATTCAGAAAAGGATGCATAACAGTACCGGTACTCGGTACCGGTACCAAATGGTACCGGTACCCAGTACCGGTACTGAAAACCTACTGGAATCGCAGTACCGGTACCCAGTAACGGTACTGATTTCCTGATGTACCCAAATTCTGCAGATCTGCTCAGCTGTCTTGTGGACCCCTCCATGCTTTTCTCTGACACGCCCACCTTACTATTCATCATGATTCACACTCCCTTCTAGACTTGTAGAGTGAAGGCATTGAATGAAGGGGGAGAGGATGGGATGTGCTGGGTGTGCAGACATGCTTTGCCACTCCCTGTCTTTCCCTGGCTGCTGCATACCTATGAAGGAGAATCACATCTGTAGACCCATCTCTCTCTCCAGGCACGTTTTTGGAAAAGGAAGAGTCTCCTAAAGGGGGGTATTCATGTATTACATTAGATAGTTTTAGAGAGAGAAGCTCTGGCGAGGAAGACAATGAATAGTAGATTCTAGAGAGAGAAAGTTGTAATTTTCGCTTATTTTTCCAGTACATTGCCTTGCATTCTTCTCTAAGACTCTTTAGAACTTCTTTTAATGCCATTAATGTAAGTCATTTCATGCTTTACACTAGTTTAATGTTCTCTCCCACTTTTTACCATTAATGAATGAAAGTTCTTCATTTTCACAACTATGTAATGGTTTTAAATGCATTTTCTTGTAGCTTATGAATTATTGTACTTTGTAGCTTTAGAAGTTCATAGATTTGCAATGCACTTTTATTACATAGTTATTTCCATTCCAAGTATGAGTAGCTAAACACTTTTTGTTGGCAAGACCAAGGAAAATCCTCATTTGGGTATACCATTTCAACTCTCTCTACACCCTCCCTTTAGAGTCCCATGGTTCGGTTTGACCGGATTGAAGGTGGATGATTTGGTGAATCTTTGATAAACCGTAGGCCTAGTCACGGTTTATGCTTAGGCATTCACCAACATCATCCTCGGCTTTCCGTGAATCAACTGTTCATTCTTGTTCAATCGGAGGAGTGATTTGAGTTGAGATAGTATACCTATTTGAGGGACCTCTTGGAATTGCCAACGCTCGTTCTCTCATTCTAAGTTCACCAAAACACACTTCACCACACAATTTCCAACAACAAGAATTTTACATTTTCTTTTTCACTAAATCACTTTCACACTTGTTCACTTCCTTCCCTGTGGAATCGACCTTGGAATACTTTCCAAGTAAAACACAACTCACGAAAGTCTCCTTGCGATTGGGGAGCATTTTTGTGCATACACATCCCATATCTACATCATCCCATTTCCCTTTCCTATTGCCCTTTCTTTTCACACTATCCCAAAGGGGGAGAAATCCTTCCTTCCGCTCATACATTGCATCAATTGAGGGATAGTAGTTAAAGGGTTAGGAATAGGATTGTTTTTGATCAATCAAGGAGACATGAGGTGTCCAACATTTCCCAGACCGAGGAGTTTTTCCCTATTTGTGAGAGTGTTGAGCATTCCATAACGGAGTGCCCCAACATTTTGGCACTTAAAGAAGTGTACCATGAGCAAGTCAATGCCTTCAATCAAAGTCGACAATCATTCTCCCCACACTCTAATACATACAATCTGAGGTGGAGTAATCACCCGAACTTCAGTTGGAAGAATGAGAATCCCATTCCTCACGGGTCTAGTTCATATTCACCCCCCATGCCTCCTAAGCAAAACCAATACCATGGTCAAGGTCCTTCGTCTAGCTCCCCATACCCCCGATCCAATCTACAAGGGTTTTCATAAAACCCGCCTCCATAAAGTTTTGGTCAACAAGGACCAACCAACCCACCCACCTACCAACCACCTCATAAAAGAAATTTGGAGGATGTGGTGCACCAATTCATCCAAAGCCAAACTACCATCAACAATCAAACTGTCACCGTTTTTAATGACATTTGGACTCAAATCACAAAATTGACCAATGTCATATGGTCGTCACAACAAAAGAAGGGGAAATTTCCCGCTCAACCCGAAGAAAACCCTAGGGGCCAACACATGATTGAGTCATCCGAGCCCACTAAAGGGAATTGTGAGCAACTCAAGGCGATCACCATCCTTAGGAGTGGCAAAAAAATTGACAAAACTATTTTGCCAAAAGTCTCACCTAATGCCATATTGAAAAAAAGAGAAAGAGACTAAGGATGACTCCGAGGGTGGTGAGGTGAGTGAGAAAGAAAAAAGTGTTGATGTTAATGTGCATGTATGTCCCATTCCGGCCCCTTTTCCCAATCGTTTGAAGCCACCCGGGAAGGTGGCTAATTATTTTGACATTATTGAGATGTTCAAGAAGGTTAAGATCAACATCCCGCTCCTTGATGCTATCAAGCAAATCCCTTCATGTGCGAAGATCTTGAAATATTTGTGTACCATGAAGAGGAAGTTGAATGTTCACGAGAAGGCCTTCCTCACCGAGCAAGTGAGTTCAATCTTGAGGACCAACACCCCACCAAAGTTCAAAGACCCCGGCTGCCTAACCATTGCTATCACAATAAGAAATTGCCGGGTGGAGCAAGCACTTCTTGACTTGGGGGCAAGTGTCAATCTCCGACCCTATTCAGTGTACTAGCAACTCCAACTTGAAGAGTTGAAGCCAACTACAATCACTCTTCAATTGGCGGATCATAGCATTAGAACACCAAGGGGAGTAGTTGAGGATGTCTTAGTCCAAGTTGATAAATTCTATTTCCCTGTTGATTTTATTGTACTTGATGCTCATCCTTTTGTTAATCCTAGTTCACAAATTCCCGTCATACTAGGTAGACATTTTCTTGCTACATCTAATGCTGTGATTAATTTCAAGAACGGTCTAATGAAGCTTGCATTCGAAAGCATGATAATGGACCTCAATGTATTCAATTTGTGCAAACAACCGGGGGACGATGAGGAAGTGCATGAAGTCAATAGGATTGATACTTTGGTGGAGAGTCACTTGGAGCTATTGAGCATTTTAAAATTGGGGGAGGAGGAGATTGTTAATCAAGAGGAGCCAAAAAGTTTACAAGGGGTAGAAAAATGGACCCCTGAATTTGAGAAGCTTCCACATCAAGAGAAGAGAATTTTTCCATCCACTGTACAAACTCTGAACTTGGATTTGAAGCCTTTGCCATCAAACCTCAAATATTCATTCTTGGGGGAGCACAATACTTTCCCGGTGGTAATAAGTTCTTCATTGGAGTCGAACCAAGAAGATGATCTCTTGAGAGTGTTGAGGAGGCACAAGGGAGTAATTGGTTGGACAATTGCCGATATCAAGGGGATAAGCCCCCTCATTTGCACACACCACATCTACCTAGAAGATGACTCCAAGTCATCCCGACAACCACAAAGAAGGCTAAATCAGATCATGAAGGATGTGGTGAGAGACGAGGTACTCAAACTACTTGATGCGGGCATCATCTTTCCGATTGCCGATAATAAATGGGTTAGTCCCACTCAAGTGGTACCAAAAAAATTGGGGGTCACTGTGGTTGCAAATGAGGACAATAAGTTGATTCCGACAAGAGTAGTCACTGGATGGAGAGTGTGTTTCGACTATCGGAAGCTCAACTCTTACATAAGAAATGATCACTTCCCTTTGACATTCCTCGACCAAGTATTGGAGAGAGTAGTCGGACACTTGTTGTATTGTTTCTTGGATGGCTATTCCGGCTACAATCAAATTGAGATCACTTTGGAAGAGCAAGAGAATACTACATTCACATGTCCCTTCGGCACCTTCGCATATCGTTGAATGCCATTCGGGTTGTGTAATGCCCCGGGGACGTTTCAAAGATGTGTAATGGGAATCTTCAACGACATGGTGAAGAAAATTGTGGAAGTCTTCATGGATGACTTTTCCGTATTTGGGGACTCCTTTGAGGGTTGTTTAGAGAACCTGGAGAAAGTACTTGAGAGATGTGAGGAGAAGAATTTGGTTCTCAACTGGGAGAAGTGCCACTTCATGGTGACATAAGGGAGAGTGCTCGAGCACATCGTTTCGACAAAGGGGATTGAAGTCGACAAATCCAAGGTTGATGCAATTTCCAACCTCCCCACACCGAAAGTCGTCAAAGACATCAGATCGTTTCTTGGCCACGCTGGTTTTTACTGTCGTTTTATAAAAGACTTTAGTGCGTTGGCACGACCCTTGACCAATTTGCTTTCCAAAGATGTCCCATTTGTGTGGTCGGATAATTGTGAGGCATCATTTAAAAAATTCAAAAGCATGCTCACTATATTTCCAATTATGTGACCACCCAAGTGGGATTTACCATTTGAGCTCATGTGCGACGCAAGTGATTATGCAGTCGGTGTTGTGCTTGGTCAATAGGAAGACAAGAGACCATATGTAATATACTACGCTAGTAAGACTCTAAATGAGGCACAAATGAATTACACTACCACTGAAAAAGAGTTGTTAGCCGTAGCATTTGCATTGGATAAATTTCGGTCTTACATCATTGGTTCACCTATTGTAGTCTATACCGATAACTCTGCTTTGAAGTATCTTTTATCTAAGTAGGATGCAAAACCAAGACTCATCAGGTGGATCCTCCTCCTACAAGAATTCAACTTGACAATCAAAGACAAAAAGAGAGTTAAGAATGTGGTGGCGGACCATTTATCCCGACTTGTGGTTCAAGATGCCGATGAGCATATTCCTATCCCAGACTATTTTCTTGATGAACATTTATTTTCCATTCATTCTGTTTGTCCTTGGTATGCTGACAATTGCAATTACCTTGATATAGGAAAAATTCGATCGTATTGGAGCCCGGAGGATAGACGGAGATTTATGGCGGATGTGAAGTACTTTTACTTCGACAACCCGTACTTGTTCAAATAATGCCCTGACCAACTCATGAGGAGATGCGTACCTGAGAATGAACAACGGGACGTCATTGCATTTTGCCATCCCGAAGCGTGCGGTGGACACTTCACTTCCAAAAAGACTTCGACTAAGGTTTTACAATCAGGTTTTTATTGGCCTTCACTAATCAAAGAATGTGTTTCTTTTTGTAAAGAACGTGATAGGTGCCAACGTTTGGGTAGTGTGACCCGAAGGAACATGATGCCCCTCTCCCTTGTACTTGTAATCGAGATATTTGACTGTTAAGGCATCGACTTTATGGGTCCCTTCCCCATGTCTTTTGGTTACTTGTATATTTTGTTGGCAGTGGACTACTTGTCCAAATGGGTGGAGGCTATCCCAACCAAGACCAATGACCACCGGGTTGTGGTCAAGTTCTTAAAAGAGAACATCTTTTCGAGGTTCGGGATGCCTCGTGCAATGATAAGCGACAGTGGTTCTCATTTCTGTAATAGGCCATTTGCGTCTTTAATGCATAAGTATGGCGTCACACACAAGGTGTCCACCGCTTATCACCCACAAATCAATGGCCAAGCCGAGTTGGCCAATAGAGAGATCAAGAACATCCTATAGAAAACGGTGAACCATAATAGGAACGATTGATTACTTAGGTTGACCGACGACCTATGGGCTTATCGCACTGCTTACAAGACCATTCTAGGCATGTCACCCTATAGGCTAGTCTATAGCAAGGCTTGCCATTTGCCGGTTGAAATGGAGCACAAGGCTTATTGGGCCATCAAGACCTTAAACTTCAACTTGAGAATGGCCGGAGAGAATAGGAAGTTGGAGATAAATGAAGTAGAGGAGATCCGTAAAGATGCGTATGAGAGCTCAAGAATTTCAAAAGAGAGGGCTAAGATTTTTCATGACAAATCCATTTTAAGAAATGAAATTTGAGCCTGGACAGAAAGTGCTCTTGTACAATTCTCGACTCTCTATCTTTCAAGGAAAACACCAATCCCATTTGGATGACCCCTATCTTGTCAAGGTGGCCTACCCCAATGGAGCCGTGGAAATCACCAACCTCGGGGATGGCAAGACATTCAAGGTCAATGGCCAAAGACTTAAGCCATTCTTCTAGGGTTTTGAAGGTCAAAGGGTGGAGGAAGAATTGGTGGATACGGTTTACCCTGACCTTTTGGAGGATTAATAGTTCATGTAGATTTTAGTGTACAGTCACTTTCTTTTATTATTTAATTTTCAAGTTATGTCGTTTACTTACTTTCATCATTGTGTAGTTTTCGTTCTTATAATGTGTAGATTACAGTGTTTTTGTCAAAAGCTCCATACAAGGTGTTCTCTAACCCTACTTATCTTTTAAAAGTCCTTCATTGCATATCATATTTTTTTGTTGCATTGAGGACAATGCATGAATCAAGTTTGGGGGTAAGGTGCACCATTTGAATGATACACCAATTTTTTGTGAAAATTTTTGTGGTGAAATTCACCTTTCACATGATCTATAGATTTTTGTTTAAGAATAGTTGAGAAATGTGTGAAAATTTTGAATTTTTTTGTGAAAAATATCTGAATGTTGACCTATATTCCCCTATTTAGAGTGTTGTGGGTTTATGGATAGTTTTGATCTTTGCTTTGAATTGTGAATACATGAGCACATTATAGAGGTTTATCCTATCCTAAGAGTATCACATACTTGTTTACTTTTGAACTCAACCATAAATGCACCATGAACTTGTAATTTTGGCAATTTACGGATTGAGTTCACATTTTAGAGCTTGACATGAAGAGTGGAGATGAATAAGTACCCATGAGAGCTTTAGTGCCAATCTTTGTTGGAGGGAACTTACATTTACTCAAGGAACAATTTTTCAAATTCTAAATTTGTTCAATAATCTCATTATGCTTGTTTGGGTTAGGTGCATTTGGGTAGTTGATTGACTTTGTCTTGATATGCACAATGCTCCCCTATGCCTATCTAGAAATGATCTTAGGCCACCTTTGATTTATTTTAAGCCTTAGCCTTGTTCTTGTAAAATTATCCCTAGTGCCATGTTTGAGCCTTGTTGAAAATTTGTTTCCATGCCACACATTTAACCAAGCCGGTGCAAAAATGATAAAACTTTACCACACCTTGGTTGTTCCGAGAGCTGACTATGATTGAACATGAAAGATAAGGAATGGTGATGTGGAAACCCAACAAAGGGATGGATAATTTAGAATTCAAATGTTGAATGAAAAAGAATAAGAAATCCAAGAAAAGGGAGAGGAAAAGGGTGAAAGAAGAAAGAATAATCAAATAAAAAGGAAAATTTTAAGGAAAAGAAGAAAAATAAATAAAGAGTGAAGTGATGATGTTAGACTGGAAATCCCATAAAAAATGAGATCTTTTTGAAATAAAGGACATTCACCCGAAACAACCCTCTTTGTTATCCTATATCCTTCGTTTCACTTGCCTCAATATCACCCCAAGGCCTCATTTCAACCCTTGAAAGTCCTAAATGATCTAGAGAAAGCATGGGGATAGCATACTTTTAAAGAAAAAGAAAGGTTGATTTTGCTACAGCTAATGCCCTAGCATTCCTTTCATGAGATTATGCCAAGGTTGTTTTATTCTTTTGCATGTACTTTATTTTGGATTATATGTGAGCATACTTTGTTTTGTGCACAAGATTCTATCTCACATATACACATGGAGAGCATGCCAGGATAACCATAGTGTGATTCATTGTTGAGAGACACCCTTGGTGAGAGTTGCATTGAAGCTGAATTTGGATAGCTGAGTGAATGTGAATTACAATTAGTAAATTTTTAAATTACATGTCCATTCCACACATACACGAGTTTGAAAATGAATGTGTAGGTACATACTCTAGAACAGCATTTAAAGCCATGGTGATGCTCATGTGTGCTTAGTTCGGGCATTTGAACAATGTCTACATGTAACCCTATGCTTGCGGGATGGGGGAATATTGCTCAACTTTCGATATTTGATAGATGTAGGAATGCCCTTGTCATTTGAATCTATGTTTTACATTTTGGGTATTCATTTTGGTAGTTAAACTTAGAAATCCATGTCTTGTATTTTGAAAGCATCAAAATTTTAAATCATATTGCAATTTCGGAAATGACTTTGGGCATGATCACTCAATTGTGGTTCATATTTGTTGTTCAATTTTTTGGTAGAGAAGATCTCATAGATAGGTTGTTAGAATGTCTAGGAGTTGGGATAAGTTGGATTGGAAGTGAGATTTGAAGCACATGATTGTTTTTGCAAGAAAGGCAAAACCTTCCAGAAGGATTTTTCTAGTGTGCTAAACCTTCCGGAAGGTTTGCTTTGACCTTCCAGAAGGTTTTGCCTAGAAGGCTAAAAACGAGGGTTTTAAGTTCATTTTTTTCAGGAAACCCTTCACTTTCCCTCAAATATTAATCTCCCAAACTCTCATCTCTCCCTCTAATATCTTCCAAGCTTCAAGGATCTCTCACCCACCATCCAAATCTTCCATTCTCCATAGCCAGGGTTGATTATTAACTACATTTGACCGAAATTTCTTGGAGTTCTCCTTTAAAAGCCTAGGTTTCTAATTTTCCCCCAAATCTCAAGTCCACTTAAAGCTTCTCCAAAATCTCTGAATCATTTGCTATGGCTCGCTTGGGTAGGATCTCTGTGGATGATTTTGAGCCTATGTAGTAGTTCTTGTTGGTGTTTTTTTCATTTTTAGGTGTTGGGGCATTGTTGGTTCTCATGGCCCGCACCAAACGCAAGGGTCCGGATTCCCCATAACCCGCGGGCACTAGTTCCCGCAAGAGGAGTGTGGGGGGCCCGAGTAGTGGAGATAAGGAGGAGAGGAGGACAAAAGCAAGACATGACACTCGCAGGCAAAGGATAGACGAGGAAAATGTCACATGTGAGCGGTTTGTGGATAAAATCACTCTCAGGGCGAATAACGAAGTGGTGAGGGTTATGGACGGCCATGGATTGGGGATTTGGTTTGAGCCGGTTAGTGGGTATAACCTGGTGTTGTGTTGGGAATTTTATAGGAAATTGAAGGTTGTGGGCAAGGATGGTCTTATTCTTAGGACGAATGTGAGGGGTAAGACGTTTGACGTGACCCTAGATATGATTGCTACCCTATTGAATTACTAGAGGCCCCCCTAATACATTGGTCTACCCACACAATGTCAAAGGGAGTAAAACACTCTCTGAGTATGTGCAGCTCACCTATGAGGACCTGACCAAATTCAAGGGGACAACTCTAATCGGGTGCCTCAAGCATTCCTACGGGGTCATGAACAAGATCCTACATTACAATCTGAGTCCTAGGGGTGCGGAGAAAAACCCTAACGTGGAAAAGCTAGCCCTTCTACATGCGTTTATGATCGTGAAGCAAATGGACGTGGCGCTTTTGATCTGGGAGTTTATGAAGGAGTTCGCTCAGGCTGTAAAGCCGAAGGCGAATCTCCCCTTCGGCAATCTTGTCACGAGGATGTGCTGCCACTGCAAGGTCAAGGCCTATGCACATGGTGTGTTGCTCCCCCCTGAGACTGGTGCTATTAGGAAATCAAGTAGTAGTAAGAGGGCAGTGAGGATTGGGGGTGAAAGAGCTAGTGCCTCGGGACTTGAGCCACCTCAGCGGGGCCATCCTTTTCTGGACTTTCTACCTCTGCCCCGGTCCGCACTATGTTGCAACGTTTGGATGCCCTGGAGACTACGATGCATGGACTTTCACTGATGGTGACTCGGATCTTCCAGCATACCTTTCTGGGAGAGTCCATTCGCAGTGGACCTCCGCGCCTCCGGCCGGACCTTCTACCTCCGCTCTCATAACTTCTACATTTGTTGAGGTGGGAGGCTCCGACGATGACGAGGAGGAGGAGAGTGGTGATGGGAGCGATGATGATGATGCTGGAGATGAGGAGGATGTTCGAGATGAGGACGACGAGTAGTTGTGTCGTCGTGTACTTGTTTTGTTTCTTTTGGTTTTAGTTGTACAAAGTTAGGGTTAGTTTTGTCGGCTTACTAGAAGTACCTCTAGGATGTTGGGCCATTTTGCTTTTGAACTCTAACTCATTGTACTGAACTTTTGTAAATGATTAATGAAAAGTACCACAATTGTTTCATTTTATCTTGCCCAAGTCTATTTCTTTAATTGCGTTGTGATTTTTGCATTTTGAATGTTTGATGTTTTACTTGTATGAATGGGTTGTTGTAGTTTTATACTTTGTGGTTTGAAATAAAGTTTTCTAGGGACTAGCAAAACTCAAGTTGAGGGGGTGTGATTAGCACAAAATAGTGCACATTATGTATGCTTTTATACCCTTTTATACTTGCTTTTGTGGTGGAAATGGGAGGAAATGCAATTAAGCAAACAATTAACGATGTTGTTGTGTGATTGTAGGTAAAGAGTTGGAAATGGCTTGAGTTAAGCCCCCATCGCAATGCTCAAAGTCAATGGAGATGAGGGGTGGTTTGAAGGGAGGCTTGGAAGGTGAAGAAATCAAGAAAAAGGAAAATCAAGGGAAAACCTTCCGGAAGGTTTGGTCATAAACCTTCCAGAAGGTTTGCACATTGGACTACCTATGCCCCTACCAAAACCTTCTGGAAGGTTTTGCACACTGAAAGAAGACCTTCCGAAAGGTTTGCTTCAACCTTCCGAAAGGTTTGACACACTGGACAGCTTTTTCCTCTGCCTCTGCCAAAACCTTCCGGAAGGTTTTGCATCGACCTTCCGGAAGGTTTTGCCCAGAATTGCTAGACACCTGCAACTCAAGCTCTGCCACTTGGGGATCCCACCTATGATTCTCCCACTTGTCCCCTAACATATTCTACATACATACATGCCTCCCTACTCTTAAGGTTGGACTTTGGAGGCCAATGCATTAATGAGGATGGGAGAGAAGGTGGAAGCCTGGGAAGTTGCAGGCTAGGCTTGTCCTAGCCTGTCCAACCCATCAACTCAGCCCCCCATTGATGGGAGACCTGCACACACATGCTAGAGGGCCTCATGGACGAAAATGCAGGGAGTTACAGCATTGTGGAGGATTATTCAGCACAGAGAGAGAGAGAGAGAAGCTCAAGGAAGAAGACATAGTTTTAGAGAGAGAAAGTTGTATTTTTGCATTTTCTTACCCATTTCACCTGTAGTTTGCTGTAAGACTCTTGTGACCTTCATTTAATGCACTTTAATGTCATTTATTTCAAGTGTATTGCAATTTTAGTCATGTACCTTTGAATCTACCATTGTTACATATGAGTTTTTCACTTCAAGCTTTTTAGTTGGGTATTAAATGCACTTCTCTTTGTAGTTAACTTTTCTTTACATTAATACAAGTTTTAATCTCCATTTCATTACCATGTCTCTTTATACATTGTATATCTTTGCATTTAATATGAGTAGCTAAGTTTTATGTTGGCTAATCCAAGGGAGATTTCCTCTTGGGTATGCTAAATTAACTCTCCTTCATTCTCCCTCGTAGTGTAAAGTGTTCAGTTTGACTAGGTTAAGTGTGGACGTGGTTGTGAGCTCTTGATACACCGTAGACTTGTCACAGTGTATGCTTGAGTCTACACCTCCATTTTAGTCCCTCACTTCCTACGAATCAATCGAACACCTAGGCACCATTGGAAGAATGTTTTGAGTTGATTTGGCATTCCCATTGGAATGATCTCTTCGGATTAGCCAACCTTGTTTCCATTACATTTTAATCAAAAACTTCCCTCACCAAAACACAAATTCACAAGATTTTACACTTTTTCATTTTCACAAAATCACATTCACACAATTCAATCTTCCTTCCCTGAGGAGAAGACCTTGGAATACTTAATTCCAAGTAAAACACGACACTCAAAAATCACTTTTCGCTTGGAGAGGACTTTTGCACACACACATTTTCATCCACACAGATGTTTTCCCATTTCCAGCATCAAACCCGAGGGAGAGTGACACTTCCCTATCCATATAAGTCATATACACATTTGAGGGTGATGCTCGGAGATTAGGGTGAACGCCATCAAGTAGACACTAAACCGAGACTCATTAGGTGGATTGACTCACATTCGATCTGAACAGTGGTATACACCCAATATAAGTGGTCAAAATTGTAATATAATACTCGGTTTATGTCTGTGGTCGAATCCACAGGGAGCTAAATATTGGAAATCAAAACATAAATGGTGAAGTTGTTACAGGTACGAAATGTAGTAGAAATAGCTTGTGGTATGAGCTTAGAACAATTAAAACAAACTTAATTAAAACTGTGGAAATGTGATAATTAAAAGATACGAGATGCAATAATTAAAAGATACCCTTTAGTTCGGGGATTCCATATGCATTATATTGGTTAAGTACTGGAAATGCCACCTTACAGCAATTGACCCCCATTTTACTGGAAAGTCAACCGATAGGTAAGATGTATATTAAACCATATCCAGCAATTGGTTAGGTTAGCTGACAGGTATATTTCTATGCAACAATCAAATAACCCAAGTAAACTAGAAGGCAAGCCATTCAGGAGGAATACTTGAATTACTCAATTGGCATCTCTGTACCATGCAACAGTTAATCAACTATAGTAAACCAGAAGGCAAGCCATTTAGAAGGAATACTATATTTATTCAACCGGCAGGTTGATGATTCACTGATGACGAGATTCTGGTTTATGCATTGAATCAAAAGCATTGGCTCTGCTGAGACTTAACCCGTCTATAATCAATCAATCAATTGTTACATAAAGTCCAATCACGTACATCACTGTATCATACATGAATTACATAACTAGTAGATAGTATGGTATATAGCATTAGGTACTGCTCGGTGTTCATAACCATGAACATATTATAAATGTAACCATCCATCAATAAGGGAGGTATATATATCATTAAAGCATAGTTAAAACATCAGCATTTTCATAACTCAAACAATATCTTACATATGTTCACCCTTCACCGAAGGGTAAAATGGACTACTCAAGTCCCATTGCTATAGACGAGCAAGAGGTGTGATATAGTTACATTACAATACAAAACAAAATACAGCCACTCCTTCCCCGAGGAATAGTTAAAACACAACCACTCTTAATACCGATTAGGGCACAAAAGCGGGAGAGTTTCAACCCTCCAAATAAAAAGGAATAATAGAAATGCAGAAGAAAGAAGAAGCTTCGGTTGGAAAGCTGGCTGGAAGTGGTTTGGCAGGGCTTCACTGTACTGTTTCTGGCTCTCTCTCACTCATTGACTGTTTCTGACTCTCTCTGCATTTACTGGCAATGCTCTGAACTCCCCTGAATTCCCTCCACTCTCTCTGGATTTCCCATTTGCGAATGCTGAAAATGGAAGTTGGAAGGGCCTATTTATAGGCACTGGGGTTGGCTTAAAGGCGGCAGAAACTAATTAACCCTAATTAGTATGTAAATTAAAATAATTAAATAAGTCAATTATGTGAGATAAAACAGTTAAAAACTGTTAATTATGGTTTGTGCGAAAACTAGGGTTTATGTGCGTACTGTTTGAAATTTCATGATTTTTTGTACGGAATTGCCGAAAATCAGGAGTTTGTCAAAGCTTAAAACAACAGAGGAGGCAATTATAATTCAAGAATAAGAACATGCAAGAACATCATGGAACCTCTGATGAGCACAAAATATTGTATATTTCAAGGCCTCATTACATGCATTTTAACTCAACTTTTGCATCTAAGTACTTAGAGTTAGCCGATTTTATGAATAATGTTGAATTCTCGATGTTGCATGTTTTTATATCTAAATCATGTATTTTAGGACCTTGCAACTATGATGGATGTGTGGTGAGGGCATGTACACATTACATGAAGATTTGGAGGCTTAAACGTGAAGAAATCAAGGAGGTATTGGTGTTTGGGAACAAAAGCGCCAGCAGCCACACCACTGGGTTGAAGATCCTCAGTTTTCCTCAATTTTGACCATGATCCACTTCGAATATGAAACATTTTAAAACATGAAAGTTGTAGATCTGGATGTCTTCTGTATTGTGTCAAAATTTAAGCTCAATCGGAAAGTTAGATCAAAAGTTATGCCAATTCTACGAAGACTGGTCCGGAGTAGAAAACAGTACCGGTACACAGTACCGGTACTTCGAACTCCAGAAGGTTTAGAGTACCGGTACACAGTACCGGTACGCTCCCAGAACAGCCCAGAACACCTGCAAACTCTTCTCCACGTGCTTGGGGGTCCCACCATTGGTTCTCCCACACCTAGCCCGACATTTTATCCCTACAATCATGCCTCCTACACCATAGTTAAAGACTTTGGAGGCTTGACATTGAATGAGAGGAGAGAGAAGGGGTGAAGCCTGGGGAGTGCAGGCTAAGCCTGTGCTAGCCAGCCATACCCATCCATTCAGCCCCTATTGATGGGAGGCTTGCTCACTCATGCTAGAGGACCCTATGGACGAAAATGCAGAGGTTACACACCATATATTCAGCATTACACAAGTTCTTCAAGGGTGGCTACCTAAGCTTAGGAGTAGTTCCAGGAAGGAGAAGATGAATAGTGCTCGAAGTTGATATTTTTGTATTTTCTTCATTACATTGTCTTGTAATCTTTTGTAAGGATATTCTAAACTTTGTTTAAAGTCTTTAATGTCATTTACTTTAAGTTCATTGCAAGTTTAGTCTTACATTTTACATTTCACCATTGTTATGTTAAGTTTTCTTCATTTCTTGCTTTAAAATGGGTATTGAATATTGTTCTTCTTAGTTTACGATTTCTTGCATTAGTTTAAGTTCTAATCTTCATTTATCCATTATGTCTCTTTACATTATGTATTTTCTTTTTGCTTTCATGAGTAGCTAGATTTTAAGTTGGTTAATCCAAGGGAGATTTCCTCTTGGGCGTTCCATTTCAGCTCTTCTTTCTTCCTCCACTCGGTGTACGGTAGTTCGGTTTGACTGGGTTGAGAGTGGACGTGGTTGTGAGTCCTTGATATCCCGTAGGCCTGGTCACGTGTTATGCTTGGATCCTCACCTCCATTTGGTTGTGAGTTCTTGATACACCGTAGGCATTGTCACGGTGTATGCTTGAATCCTCACCTCCATTTCGTCCCTAGCTTCCCACGAATCAATCGTTCATTTAAGCACCATTGGAGGAAGGTTTGGAGTTGAGATGGGATTCCCATTGGAATGACCACTTTGGATTAGCCAACATTTATTTTTATTGCATTTTCATTCACAAACACAAACACCAAAACACAAACAAAAGATTTTACATTTTCTTTTCCTTTTGCAAAATCACCTTCACACAACTTGAACTTTCCTTCCCTGAGGAGACGACCTTGGAATACTTTTCCAAGTAAAACACTGACACACAAAAGACTCTTTGCGATTGGGGAGCACTTTTGTTCACACACCCGCATTTCATTTCACATTTTGTTCATTCTATTTTCCACCAATCCGTTGTTGCCCTATCTCTTGCATCATTCCGAGGGAGAGTGACACTCCCTTAGTCCTATAAGCCATACACACATTGAGGGATGATGTTTAGGGGTTAGGAAACAACAACGTTTTTCATCAATCAACCTCCACCACTTTTCCAGCAAACCAGCACCGTCCGGACGGTGGTGGTGGAGTCCGAATGATGGTTCTTGGCGGTTCATCATTATCCTCCACCTCCAGCTTCACTTTTTGCCAATAAATAGGCTCCTTCATCTTCTGCAATCGAGGGATGGAAAAAAGAGAAAGTTCAAGGGAGCTCCAGAGAGAATTCAAAGGAAAAAGAAAAGAAGAGAAAGCAAGAAATAAAAGAAGAAATCCAGAGTGAAACCCTACCCAACCTACTCTCCAGCCAGAATTCTATTATTTCTACATTTCTGTTATGCATTTCTAATTGAAGTGTGATTAACACAAAAAATTGCATATTTTATGTACATTTACATCCCTTTTACGTTTGTTTTTGCGGTTAAAATGAGCGGAATTGCAATGTTCGAGCTTTTAATGGAGTTTTGGTATGTTTACAAGAAAAGGGGTTCAGATGGTGCTTGTTAGGCCCTATCATGATGCTTGAGTTGATTGGAGATGAGGTGGAGGCTTGATGTTTGCTTGAAAGGTGGAGGAACCAAGAATTTTGCAAAACAAGGAAAAACCTACCGGTAGGTTTTAGCTACTGGACCTGCACCTACTGCAAACCTACCGATAGGTTTTGCTCACTGGAGTGAAACCTACCGATAGGTTTCCATCGACCTACCGGTAGGTTTTACTGAAACAGGACAGATTCTACATCTCAAGCTCTACAACTTTGGGGGTCCCACCATTGGTTCTCCCACTCATCTCTGACACTCCTTACACACAAGACACCCCTTTTTCACCCTAGCTTGGAATTTTGGATGCTTGAACATAAATGAGGAGAGAGAGAATGGGTGAAGCTGTGTTTGCAGGCTAGGCCTGCACTAGCCTGTCCAACCCATCCTTTTCAACCCCTTACTGATTGGGATCACATCACACAAGCTAGGGAGGCTCCATGGACGTTTTTGGCAAGGGGAGATACCATTATTCAGCATGTATTGTAATATAGAGAGAGAAGCTCCAAAGGAAGAAGATAAATAGTGCTAGAGAGAGAAGTTGATATTTTTGCATTTTCTTCCATCTATCGTCTTGTAATTCCTTGTAAGACCTTTATAAGCTTTATTGAATGTCTTGAATGTCATTTATTACAAGCACTTTGCAAGTTTAACCTTACATTTTGGAATCCACCATTAATGCATTCATGTTCTTCATTTTCAAGTTTTAAATTGGGTATTACATATTTCACTTGATAGTTTACATTTTCTTGCATTACATTAAATTCCAATCTTCATTTCATTACAATGTTTTCTCATTACATTATTGCTCTTGTTTTAAATATGAGTAGCTAAACCTTATGTTGGCTAATCCAAGGGAGAACTCCTCTTGGGTATGCCAGTTCAACTCATTTTCATTCCTCCTCGTAGTGTACGTTGATTCGGTTTGACTAGGTTGAGTGTGGACATGGTTGTGAGTCTTTGATACACCGTAGGCATTGTCACGGGGTATGCTTGGATCCTCACCTCCATTCTAGTCCCTCACTTCCCACGAATCAATCGAACATCTAGACACCATTGGGGGAAGGTCTCGAGTTGATTTGGCATCCGTATTAGAAAGACCCCTTCGGATTAGCCAACACTTGTTCCATTCCATTTTCATCAAAATCACAATCACAAACCAAACTCAAACAACAAAAGATTTTTACACTTTTCTTTTAGTTCACCAAAATCACCTTCAACACGATTCACCTCATTCCTTGAGGAAACGATTTCTTGGAATACCAATTCCAAGTAAAACACGACAATCGAAAGTCTCCCTACGCTTGGGGAGCACTTTTGTTCACACACACACACATTTACATTAATCCACCATTATTCCGTTTCCCCTTTTCTTGCATTATTCCGAGGGAGAGTGACACTCCCCTATACCGATAAAACATACACATATTGAGGGATAATGTCTGGAGATTAGGGAATACAACGAAAACCATCAAGCAGAGAGTTGAACTTCTGTCACCTTTGTGTCTTAACTGATATTAAGGGTGGTTGTATTTCAATTATTCTCTAGGAAAGGAGTGTCAGTGTCCATATTTTATTTATTATTGTAATGAGAATTACCCGCACATCTTGCTTGTTTATTGCAATGGGGTGTGAGTAATTTACTTATACCCTTTAGTGAGGGGTAAACATATGTATATTATTGGTTAAGTTATGGAAATGTTGATGTTTAATTATGCTATATTGATATATATATACCTCCCTTAATTGATGGATGTTTATATTTATAATATGCTCTTGGTTATGAACATCGAGCGGTACTTAATATTCTATACCATACTATGTACTATTATGTACTTTATGCATGATATAGTGATGTATGTAATTGGATGTTACGTAAAAGTCGATTGATTGGTTATAGACGGGTTAAGTCTCGGCATATCCAATGTGATTCGCATTATTTTGTTATCTGAATTATATTATACACCCAAGTATAAGTGGTCGAATTGTAGTTTTCTCGGTTTAAGTCCAAGTATCGATCCCACGAAGAGTTTTAGTAATTAGAATTTAAAATAAATAAAAAACATTAAAGTTGTTGTTTAAAGCAGTATAACATTTAATAGCTTGTGATGTGAGCTTAGATTGATAACTAGTCTACTTTAAGTAAAATGCGTACGTAAGTTTCTTAACGACAATAATAGAAAAGATACCATTCAGTTTAGGGATTTCATATGCTTTATATTGTTTAAATACTGGAAATACCACCTTACATCAATTAACTTCCATGTTACTGGCAAGTTAACCGGTAGGTCTGATGTATGTAAATCATCACAAATTAACTTCTTAGGTTAGCTGGTGGTATCCATGACAATTGATTAATCCAAGCAAACCAGAAGGACAAGTCATTCATGAGGAATACTTGAATTATTCAATTGATCTTTTGACAGTAAGTGCGTATATAGTAAACCATAACACAGCAACTTCTTAGGTTAGCTAGTGGTAATAATAAACCATAACTCAACAACTTCTTAGGTTAGCTGGTGGTAATAAGTCATAACACATCAACTTCTTAGGTTAGCTGGTTATAGATGTGTCAAATAACTAATTCGAGCAAACCAGAAGGACAAGCCATTCATGAGGAATTCTTGAATTACTCAATTGGTCATTTGTGATATATATATACTAGTTAAATATCCTCAGCGTTTCGGTGGAGGATAAACCATACCGGTGGGAACACCGTAGATATTCGACGGGCATTATAGTTATATATAGTAGTTAAACAACCATAATAACCCAGAAGGACAAGCCATTCATGAGGATCATTTAGTTTTTGTACCATGCATCAGTAGAACATCCTCAGCGTTCCGGTGAAGGATAAACCATATCGATAGGAACACCGCAGACATTTAACCGGCAGGTTGATGATGCACTGATGACATAATTCCAGGCACAGCACTGAAATTACGTACATCACTATATCATGCATGAAGCACATAATACATATATAAATAAATATATGAATAAAACATCAGCATTTCCATAATCTAACCAATACTTATACATATGTTCACCCTTTCTTGAAGGGTATAAGTGACTACTAACGCCCCATTGCTACAGACAAGCAAAGAGTGCGGGCAGTTCTCATTACAACTGAAATTAAAATACAAACTCTAAAACTTCTTTCACAAGGAACAACTGAAACACAACCACGTTTATTATTAATTAAAACAAAAAAGTAGCGGCAGTTCAATTATCCAAATAGAAAGATATAATAGAAATGTAGAAATACAGAGTATCGGATGGAGTGTAGGACAGACCGGGTTTGAATTTGACTTTTTCTTTTCTCTTTTTCTTTCTCTCTTTAAGCTCTCCCTTGGCTCTTGGGTGGCCGGCCTTGTTCAAATGAAGGAGGGCACCCCTATTTATTGGAAAAAGGAAGCATAAGGTGGAGGGATAAATCCAAATCGCCAAGGGTGACCGTCCGGACGCCACCACCACTGTCCGGACGGTGGTGCTTTGCAGTTGATCCATGTGTCGTTTGCTGGAGCCTACATGTGTCGTTTTACACTTTGGTCCTTGCTCTTTCAAGCGTCTATACATTGTTCCTTGTATTTTCAGTCAATTATGCATTTAAACCCTAAAATTTCAAACATAAAACTCATAAAACCCTAGTTTACGCACAAACCCTAATTCATAATTTTTACTTGTTTTATCTTACAAAGTTGATTACTTAATCATTTTAATTTACATACTAGTTAGAGTTAATCACACCCCCCAACTTAAACTTTACTAGTCCCTAGTAAACATAAATACTATTAACAAAATATAATATAAACAGAGGTAAAATCATTTTCGTAGATTTTTTTACGATTGCATTTAGCATATGCAATAAGTCGTTAAACCCCTAGGTGATCCCTAGTGGACGAGTTTTGTCTCGTGAAGGTTTTCAGTAAAGCTGCCTACAAACTTTAGTAGTTAGGACTTTATAACTCATACTTTTCACAACTAAAATTAAATCAATATTCCTGTGCATTGTTACAATACTTCCTTTTTCTGATCACTACAAGAGTGACACACGTTAGTTGTAACATTATCTATATATTTTTATAAAAACTTATGTGTGTGTGTGTGTGTATTGATTTTTTTTTGTTTCAAAAATCACTCAAGAAATATTACCATCTTTTATGGTAGTCTTGATGTCAATCCTTTCCTGAAATACACTCAACAAAGAATATACATACGTTATAGTGACTATTCTCTTAATAGTTACATGTGATTTGAAATATTGTTAACAAAGCAAATAATATCACATGTAGTATATATGAAGAACAGATATTTGAATAAAATTGAATTTTGACATAATCTCATGACTGGATATTAATATTATATTAGACATATTATCAACATTCTCCCGTTATGGATAGATAGATAGGATTAATATAGATACATAATTTCTGGAATAAAAAAGGACTTTCTTTGGGTTGTAATGTTGTGACGCCCCACAATCCGGGGGTCCGTTGATCACCCATCAACCCGCGAAATGCCTATGGATATCGTGTAACTCGATATCACACCGTTGCGTCCCATTTACCGGGATCCATAATTTAACAAAATCGGGCAGAGTCTCCTTTGTACGGGGAGCTCTACCCAAAACCTAACCTGTACAATATACATTAACATGACCCATCTGAGGCCCAATATAACACAATGACCGCACCGGGTCCATTTATAAGCAAGATATTGACCACACCGGGTCCATTTATCCCTACTCATATAATAACATGCAATGTTACATTAACATAGTCCATAAGAGTTCGATTACAACTCTTTTACACATTACATGTCCAAAAATATAAATTTTCAAGTTTGTTTTACAAAAACAATGCATTAAAAGCCACAAGTCGGCTTTTCTTCATCCTTGCGGCCCCGAATGAGAGCTGTCCACCGGCGTATATCCCATACATGAAATATTTCCCGTATAGGGTGAGCCAACGCCCAGTAGAGAATTTCCTACAGAGGCTACTCCCCCCCCCCCCTAGATGCACATGAAGAGTGTACATGCAACAATTTACACACACATCTACTATTCCTTAAAAGAACATGCATTAAGGGTTGGACTTCTACTATGTTATGTCATGAAATGAGATGCGACTCACTCATGCAGATTTTCCCGAGTCCTACCCGACTCACTGATTGATTGGTAATTGCGTCGTTCCTAACCTCGTAACATCACCCTCACCCTCAATTTGTGTATATGGCTTATAGTGATGGGGGAGTGTCACTCTCCCACCGGATAATGCAAGAGATATAGGAGCAACAACAAATGTGAATGAAAATGTTGAATGAACAAAATGTATGGACTGAAATGTGGAATGGAATGCGTGTGAACAAAAGTTATCCCCAATCGCAAGGAGTCTTTCGTTGTCGGTGTTTTACTTGGAAAGTATTCCAAGGTCGTCTCCTCAGGGAAGGAAAGGGAGTTTTGTGAAAGTGATTTTGCAAAAGTGAAAAGAAAGTGTAAAATCTTGTATTTGTGTTTTGTGGTTGTGTTTATGTATGGAAAATGCAAGAAAACAATGTTGGTTAATCCAAAGGAAGTCACTCCAATGGGACTACCATTTCAACTCCAATCCCTCCTTAACTCCGATAGAGCATGAATGAACAATTGATTCGGGGGAAGCTAGAGATGAGGTTGGTGATGATCTAAGAATAAATCGTGACAAGTCTACGGAATATCAAAGGCACCAATTCATCCACTCTCAACCCCATCAAACCGAACCACTGGACTCTTAAGGGAGGGAGGAGAATGAGTTAAAATGGAATCCCCAAGAGAAATTTTCCCTTGGATTTACCAACTTAAATCCTAGCTAATCATACATAAAAATGAAAGACAAGCATAATGTAAAGACATATAATGAAGACATGAAGCATGAAAATTAACTTACAACAAGAAATCTAAAGCTATGAAGAGAAATATTCAAAACCCATTTTAAGCAAAAAATGAAGAACATGAAAGCATAACAATGGTGAAATGAAGAACATGTAAGTAAACTTGCAATAGACTTGAAAGGAATGAGATTAAAGACAATAAATGAAGCTTACAAGGTTCTTACATTAAACTACAAGTGAAATAGTGGAAGAAAAATGCAAAAACGTCACTTTGAGCACTATTCATCATCTTCCCCCTTGGAGCTTTCTATCTCTACTCCTAAGCTTAGGTAGCCAACCTCTCTGCAATGCTGAATAATGCTGAGTATATGGAGTGTGAGAGCCTTCCATTTTCGTGTATGGTGGTCCCCCCAAGGTGTGTGCAGAGCCTCCATGCTGAGTTGAAGCCTTGGACAGGCTGCCTGCTACCCACATGGCAGCCCATTTCTCTCTCTTCCTCTTTTAATGTCAAGCCTCAAAAGTCTTTCATAAGGTGTAAGAGAGACATGGTTGTGTAAGGAAATGTTGGGGGAAACGTAGGAGAATCGATGGTGGGACCCCCAAGCAAGTGGGGCTGAGTTGCAGGAGCATCGGGGCTGCTTCAGGAGAGCGTACCGGTAGGCGTACCGGTACGCAGCACTCCAGAAACTTCGGCGTACCGGTACGCGTACCGGTACCATCTTTTCTGCTCTGGACCACTTTTGGTAGAATCGGCATAACTTTTGATCCAACCGTTGGATTGGGCTGAAATTTGGACACCAAATAGAAGACACCCATATCTACAACTTTCATGTTTTGAACTTTTCCAAATTCTGAGTAGATCATGGTCAAAATGGAGGAACTCCGAGGCAGTACTTCCAAACGATGTGGCTGCTGATGCCCTTGTTCCCAAGCACCAATGCCTTCTTGATTTCTTCACTTTTAAGCCTCCAATTCTTCATGTATTGTGTCCATGCCTTCACCACACATCCATCAAGGTTGCAATGTCCTAAAATCAATCATTTAAGCTATAAAAGGTTGCAACATCAAAATATCAACATTATAGTTCAAAACGGCTAACTTCTAAGCACTTATATGCAAAAGTTGAGTTGAAATGCTTGCAATGAGGCCATGAAATATGAAAAATTACACACTCATCACTCACAAGACACAATGCAGTACCAATATGTAATGAACCCGTCATGGACGGAAAAACATCCAATGATCGCTTTGAATAAAAGTCATGCATTTTATAAATCAGATCATTATGGGATGATACTCATTGACAGAGTATGTTTTTATTAACAAAATCTTGTGTCTTGTTGGGCAACGGATTTTGGTATCTCAACCTCCGGTTCCGTAAACACCAGCACTTTTCTGGAATTTCACCGCCGGCAAAGTGCCTGAACCATGTGACCGGGCTTTGCACCCGAGGGAGAGTCTAGCCCTGCTTGCTATACTCGACACAAGTTTTTCTCATGCAATCATGCGACTTCATGTGACCATCGATCCACATTTCCAAGTCCACATATCAACCACCAAACAAGGTGTTTGATTAAACATGCACCTCACACCCCCACACCCATGACTTATGCTCGTGAATGTGATGCTCCCATACACATGAAATGCAATGCTTCATTTCACACTTTCCACATGTTCAAGATGCAATGAATGCCTTATTAACAATTTAAACCACATATCAACATATGTTATGGCAATATATGTCTTAAGCATACAATTACCATAAAACATCATGAAACTAATATCTTAACAACATATTTCACCACAACATTCAACATGCTAAACATAGTCATGTAACGCATGATTTCAATCACTCAAGGTGTTTTATCAATCACCTTCAAGGCAACCTTCATGTTGAACACAAATCATGCCCAAATTCCACTAAGTTACAAGAAAATTCACAAGTAACTATCATGCATCATTCTCAAGCTAAGAGATAGCCTAAGCCAATTCTCTACCCTTTTTCCTTAATTCCATAACTATACACAATAGGAGGAACCCAAATGGAAGGAAAACTCTACAAGTCATCATATAATTCATGTCACCAATCCATTTTATTCACAAGACACAATATTAACATTTAGAGTGCCTACACACTACCATGTCCTAAGTGGTTTCACAAAGAACTTCCACACCAAATCTCATGATAGAATTTGTTCCAAGTCATTTCTACCGGAATAATCCCAATTAGGAGGATCCCTACATCCAATTAAACAAGGAAGTGATCTAGGCCATTTCCATAACCATTTAGTAAGTGTTAAGTCCCTAACACCCTATTCATCCCATATAAACATTTCATATAAAACACCTAGGTTAGGAATAATCCCAAATAGGAAGAATCCTACAAGTATCATATAACACAAGAATTTATTCCAAGTAATTTCTACTCCACTATTTCAAGATGGAATATATTCTCTCCACTTCCAACACCCACTTAATCAAGTTACCAACAATAGGTAAGAGTCTTATACAAGGTCTCATACATCAACCCCTTTCACATGAACATCATAGAATGGAATAAGCCCAAAACAGTCCATAAATTCAACCCAAAACAGTCCACAATTTAAGCTCCAAATCAGTCCAAAAACAGTCCGCAATTTCAATCCAAAACAACTTAAAAACAATCCGCAATTTCAGCTCCAAATTAGTCCAAAAATAGTTCGTAATTTCAATCCAAAACAACTTAAAAACAGTCCGCAATTTTAGCCACTAAACAGCCCCGTAAACAGTCCCTAAACGGCCATAAAACAGCCCCAATAAACAGCCATAAGATAGCCCATAAAACAGCCATAAACAACCCCTTAAAACAACCATAAAACAGCCCATAAATCAGCCACTAAGCAGCCCACAATTTCGCCACTAAGCAGCCCCTTAAACAGTCCATCAACGGACACAAAACAGCCCCAATAAACAGCCACAAAAGCAGTCCATGAAAATGCACAAAAACAGTCCATGTATCAATTGCAAGCTAGAATTTAGCTTAAGTTATTCCTACACTCAATTCTTCATTTTCCTTAACAATACACAAGTGATATACATCAACATACACTTAACCACCCCGTATGAACATGCTAGGTGGGAATGAACCAAAGTAGGAAGAACCCTACCTCTAGTAGCGTGAAGGGAATGATAGAATTCCCAAAAACACCAAAGAAAGCCTCCAAGACTTGATTTCTCCAAGATCACCATTTTGGATCTTCGGTGAAATATCTTGTTTTTGGTACGCAGATGTAGCCCTCGTCGACGTGATCGATTTCCTCTCTTGGCTCGACAGAATCCGAGCGACGGAACTCCGAGAAATCGAAAGAGAAGCTTGAAGAACTCTCTTTTCTCTCCTCTCTCTCTTGGGCGGCTGAACAAGGCTGAAGAATGGGATATTTCTGCTGAAATATCCCATTTAAGGCCCTATTTATATTTTTATAAGACTTGGCTCAGATCGCGCCAAGTGTCCCCCGATTATTCGGGTCCGTTTTCGCCCCGAAACGATTTATTTTGTACTAGTTTAAGTTCAAATTAATTTTATTTGAACTTTTGTTCAATTGTACATAAATTTTATAAAATTTATATTTGGAGACCTTTGTGAGGTCTTTTGCCACCCAGTCGCCTCGAACGACGTGCAAAAATCCGACTATCTCAGAATTCGACGAAATTTGGCAGGATAATTAGATTTTGCGATATGAATCCAATGGTGAACTCCGTTTCCCCATCCGTGCTCTAGAACATGAGCATTTTAAATACACATAAGGGTGGCAAATTACCATTTTGCCCTTTTTCAGAAAAAGATCAAATTTGCCCGGGTTTTACATTCTTCCCCCCTTAAAAGAATTTCGTCCCCGAAATTCACATACACGTGTACATTCAACACATGCATATGAAATGAGTTGTGATACCAAACTATGATACCAGGTTGTGGTTAGAAACTTTTACCTTTAACCCCGAATAAGAACACAAGTAATTATATCCCTAGAGGCATCACAATATACTGTGTATGTATGTCCCCTATCCGGAACAATCAGAATAGGAGATGGCTCCTATATAATTTGGCAATTTATACCGAAGTGTCCCAAGGTGAAGCATTCGATCTAAGGAACCCTTTGTTCAACAATTTTTTTTGCTATGGGACCTAGAGTTCTTGCAACTCAGCAGATGCCATTCTATGCAAAATCATAGAAACAAGCGAAGTATCCGGATGTAATTCTATGGCGAAGTCTACATCCCTAGGTGGAGGTAATCCCGATAACGTGTCCGGAAAACATCCTCGTACTCACACACAACCTGAAGTAGACCCAACTCCTGTCTCTCCTCGCCCTCTAGGGTAAGGCTTGCTAGCCAACCCATCAACTGCCTGCCATCTAGAGTCGTACACGGCTTGAGGTAAAGCATCATGCTTTTCCCCCTGGAACTTAAAACAAACACTATTCGGTGTGTAGGCTGTGACCTTATTACGATCACAATCTATGACGACTAGGTGTACTATCAACCAATCCACCCCCAGGATTACATCAAACTCCAACATGTCAATGATCCTAAGGCCAACGGTGAGTAGAATCCCTAAGATTTCTAACTCACAACCCCGACATATTTGATCAACTCTCACCCTAGCTCCTAGGGGAGAATTTACCCATAAGAACCCTTCTAGATTTGCAATATCTAAAACTATATCATGCGCAAGAACGTGAAAATAACAATATATGACATGTTCATATCAAATAACATGTGTACCACAAACAGGGAAATAAAAAATGTACCCTGAAACTGGAACTGGCTCCCCTGATCGACGGTGGGGTAGGGAGGAACATGGTAAGTCTGTGGCTGTCCCACCGATGACTGGGACTGAGGTGCCTCATATCTCTGTGGTCTCTGCCTCTGAGGACAATCCCGTTTCTGGTGACCCACTTGGTAGCAATGGAAACATGGCCTCTATCCTACTTGACTGGGAACCCTGAAGTATCTCCTACTCTGAGAGGATTGCCCTTGGCCTTGGCCCACATCCTGGCTCATCTGGCCTACTTGCTGAGTCTCCGCATGTGAAGGAGTAGGAGCTTGGATAACACCCTGTAGCTGGAACAGAGCTCCTTGATTCATAATGGGATAGGGAGTAACAAAGTGTGCTTGGGTGAGTCCCACAGATGACTGAGATTGAAACATCTCGGAATTTCGTGAGGTTTGCCTCAAGGGGCACTCCTTCTTCTTATGGCCCGGTTGTCGACAATAGAAACATGTCCTCTGGCCCACCTGGTAAGTTGTCCTCTGCTTTTTCCCTGAGTGTTGGTGACTCATGGTACTTAAACTCTTTTGGATAGCTTGAGCCTCTTGGCTCAGTTTTGCACTGGCTTGCACAATGGCAGCAGCTGCAGCACTATCCTATGCAATAGTAACAGTTGTAGCACCCATAGCCTCAACAAAGGCCCGGTGGTCAAAGGTCGGTAGTGGTTGGTTATTGTTCCGTCCACCATCGCGGCGTCCCCTTCCTCTATATGCCATCTACACACGTGTCAAATAGCAATAGAGAAATAACTTAGTATCCCAAAGTAGGGATCAAAATTGAAACGTTGAGAATTCTTCTCATTGTCTCCCTAGTAATGCGTATACCACACACTACTAGACAATTCTGTCATAAACCATCCCGTTCATTTATTTTTTCCATGCCCAAGGTTATGTTTTCTAAACACTAGGGTTAGAATACCTTTCACCATGCACATTCATCATGCCTATAATTCACATAACATGTAGCACATAATATGTAGCAACTAGAGCGCATAACAAGAAATGCACAATGCATGCAATGGTCTAGACTCATGCCCATCAAGCTTAGGTTTTCGTATTACCTAGGGCTCTAAACCACTTTCTCCCTTGCAATGGAAGATGATAGACTCATTTCCCACAAGACCGCATAAGATCTATAGCCTATGCTCTGATACCAAGCTGTGACGCCCCAAAATTCGGGGGTCCATTGATCACCCATCAACCCGCGGAATGCCTATGGATATCGTGTAACTCGATATCACACCGTTGCGTCCCATTTACCGGGATCCATAATTTAACAAAATCGGGCAGAGTCTCCTTTGTACGGGGAGCTCTACCCAAAACCTAACATGTACAATATACATTAACATGACCCATCTGATGCCCAATATAACACAATGACCGCACCGGGTCCATTTATAAGCAAGACATTGACCACACCGGGTCCATTTATCCCTACTCATATAATAACATGCAATGTTACATTAACATAGTCCATAAGAGTTCGATTACAACTCTTTTACACATTACATGTCCAAAAATATAAATTTTCAAGTTTGTTTTACAAAAACAATGCATTAAAAGCCACAAGTCGGCTTTTCTTCATCCTTGCAGCCCCGAATGAGAGCCGTCCACCGGCGTATATCACATACCTAAAATGTTTTCCGTATAGGGTGAGCCAACGCCCAGTAGAGAATTTCCTACAGAGGCTACTCCCCCCCCCCTAGATGCACATGAAGAGTGTACATGCAACAATTTACACACACATCCACTATTCCTTAAAAGAACATGCATTAAGGGTTGGACTTCTACTATGTTATGTCATGAAATGAGATGCGACTCACTCATGCAGATTTTCCCGAGTCCTGCCTGACTCACAAGACACAATGCAGTACCAATATGTAATGAACCCGTCATGGACGGAAAAACATCCAATGATCGCTTTGAATAAAAGTCATGCATTTTATAAATCAGATCATTATGGGATGATACTCATTGACAGAGTATGTTTTTATTAACAAAATCTTGTGTCTTGTTGGGCAACGCCTGTTGGTATCTCAACCTCCGGTTCTGTAAACACCAGCACTTTTCTGGAATTTCACCGCCGGCAAAGTGCCTGAACCATGTGACCCGACTTTGCACCCGAGGGAGAGTCTAGCCCTGCTTGCTATACTCGACACAAGTTTTTCTCATGCAATCATGCGACTTCATGTGACCATCGATCCACATTTCCAAGTCCACATATCAACCACCAAACAAGGTGTTTGATTAAACATGCACCTCACACCCCCACACCCATGACTTATGCTCGTGAATGTGATGCTCCCATACACATGAAATGCAATGCTTCATTTCACACTTTCCACATGTTCAAGATGCAATGAATGCCTTATTAACAATTTAAACCACATATCAACATATGTTATGGCAATATATGTCTTAAGCATACAATTACCATAAAACATCATGAAACTAATATCTTAACAACATATTTCACCACAACATTCAACATGCTAAACATAGTCATGTAACGCATGATTTCAATCACTCAAGGTGTTTTATCAATCACCTTCAAGGCAACCTTCATGTTGAACACAAATCATGCCCAAATTCCACTAAGTTACAAGAAAATTCACAAGTAACTATCATGCATCATTCTCAAGCTAAGAGATAGCCTAAGCCAATTCTCTACCCTTTTTCCTTAATTCCATAACTATACACAATAGGAGGAACCCAAATGGAAGGAAAACTCTACAAGTCATCCTATAATTCATGTCACCAATCCATTTTATTCACAAGACACAATATTAACATTTAGAGTGCCTACACTACCATGTCCTAAGTGGTTTCACAAAGAACTTCCACACCAAATCTCATGATAGAATTTGTTCCAAGTCATTTCTACCGGAATAATCCCAATTAGGAGGATCCCTACATCCAATTAAACAAGGAAGTGATCTAGGCCATTTCCATAACCATTTAGTAAGTGTTAAGTCCCTAACACCCTACTCATCCCATATAAACATTTCATATAAAACACCTAGGTTAGGAATAATCCCAAATAGGAAGAATCCTACAAGTATCATATAACACAAGAATTTATTCTAAGTAATTTCTACTCCACTATTTCAAGATGGAATATATTCTCTCCACTTCCAACACCCACTTAATCAAGTCACCAACAATAGGTAAAAATCATATACAAGGTCTCATACATCAACCCCTTTCACATGAACATCATAGAATGGAATAAGCCCAAAACAGTTCATAAATTCAACCCAAAACAGTCCACAATTTCAGCTCCAAATCAGTCCAAAAACAGTCCGCAATTTCAATCCAAAACAACTTAAAAACAGTCCGCAATTTCAGCTCCAAATCAGTCCAAAAACAGTCCGCAATTTCAATCCAAAACACCTTAAAAAAAGTCCGCAATTTCAGCCACTAAACAGCCCCGTAAACAGTCCCTAAACGACCATAAAACAGCCCCAATAAATAGCCATAAGATAGCCCATAAAATAGCCATAAACAGCCCCTTAAAACAACCATAAAACAGCCCATGAATCAGCCACTAAGCAGCCCACAATTCCGCCACTAAGCAGCCCCTTAAACAGTCCATAAACGGACACAAAACAGCCCAAAAGCAGTCCATGAAAATGCACAAAAATAGTCCATGTATCAATTGCAAGCTAGAATTTAGCTTTCAACAAAACAGCCCCTTAAGGTAGGAGTAAAACCCAAGTAGGAAGAACCCTACCTCTAGTAGCGTGAAGGGAATGATAGAATTCCCAAAAACACCAAAGAAAGCCTCCAATACTTGATTTCTCCAAGATCACCCTTTTGGATCTTTGGTGAAATATGTTGTTTTTGGTATGTAGATGTAGCCCTCGTCGACGTGATCGATTTCCTCTCTTGGCTCGACGAAATCCGAGTGACGAAACTCCGGGAAATCGAAAGAGAAGCTTGAAGAACTCTCTTTTCTCTCTTCTCTCTCTTGGGCGGCTGAACAAGGCTGAAGAATGGGATATTTCTGCTGAAATATCCCATTTAAGGCCCTATTTATATTTTTATAAGACTTGGCTCAGATCGCGCCAAGTGTCCCCCGATTATTCCGGTCCGTTTTCGCCCCGAAACGATTTATTTCGTACTAGTTTAAGTTCAAATTAATTTTATTTGAACTTTTGTTCAATTGTACATAAATTTTATAAAATTTATATTTGGGAACCTTTGTGAGGTCCTTCGCCACCCAGCCGCCTCGAACGACGTGCAGAAATCCAACTATCTCGGAATTCAACGAAATTTGGCAGGATAATTAGATTTTGCGATACGAATCCAATGGTGAACTCTGTTTCCCCATCCAAGCTCTAGAACATGAGCATTTTAAATACGCATAAGGGTGGCAAATTACCATTTTGCCCTTTTTCAGAAAAAGTTCAAATTTGCCCGGGTTTTACAAATGTGGCCATTGGTTTAGGGTTTAAGAAATGACGTATATGGGATTCAAAAGCTACCCTTTCTTTATATTGTGGCACACCTCTTCTTAGCTTTCTAAGACTTTGCATATTCATCCTTTTTATTTTTCCATTTTTCACTTTCTTGGCTCTTTTCTTTTTGTTTTTCTTTTTAAATTCCTTTCATGGTTTTTTTTTATTTTCTTTGAATAGCCAATACTCTTTTCTTTTCTTTTCACTATTTTTTTTTCTTCTCCTTTTGTTTTTCTGTATCATACTGATTTAAAAGAGGATTTAAGAAAATTAAATAGCAAAAGGTAGGTTTAATGTATTTTTATGTGGCTCGGGTATTTTTCGGGTTTCATGAAAAGAATTTATACTCTTTCAGGCTCAATCATGGTTGACTAAGAATATAATTTTGTAAAAGAAATGGTCAAGACTCAAGTTAATCAAAAATGGCCTAAGATCATTTTCCAGAAATTATTCATCTGTATTAATCCTAAATAAAAGAATTTCAAGGATCATGCTGATAATATAATCTAACAAGTGCTAATCAAGACAAAATTAATGAGATTATTCAAAGAAAGTTTACTGTAGAATCGAAGATATTTATTTCAGTAGATGTAGAATCTCTCCAAGGAAGATTGGCTCAAATTCTTCAATTGGTTATACATCTCCACTATATATGCAAAGAGTGTAATATTTCACAAGGTTTCTGAAATAAAGAAATCTATTTGTGCTTTATCAGAGTAAGTTTAAATGAAAATATTAAGATAATATACAACTAAAATATGAAAATCCCGCGTGATCAGATTAAGGCTATTTTCACAAAGCATAGGAATATTAATCTAATTCAACTGTAAATTATATGAAATAACCCTCCTAACTTAAAAACATAAGTTTCATCATAACTAAAAAAAAACTTAACATAAACAAGTTCAAAATCAACATAGATTCAAAACATAAAGTAATTTAAAGTTCAAGTGCATAAAGTAAAAGTGCATAATGTAAAAGATGAGTGAAAGATAGTAAATTGTTTTGTAGAATCTCTAGTCTATTTAGGAAGTAGAAGGTCCTGCCCCAAAATGATCTCTAAATAACTTAAAAAGCTCAGCTTGATTCTGCTCATACTCATCCATGCATTTATTAATCTGAGTAATGCTGGTCTCCATCCCTAGTAAGATCTGTCTATCAGTTCTATCATCCACTGGTATGTATGGTTGATCTTCTTACGGTGGAGGCTGTTCTTGTGGGATGAATTCTTCAGGTACCTGGAATGGTTCTTCTTGTTGTGCAGGTGGTGCTTCAGGTTGGTCTTCCGGTTGTCCTCCATGACTCTTTTTCAATGAAGTTTTATCCAATGCTCCAAAATGGTCCACTGTCTTCCATATCGGATCAATGATCACACCCTCGTTCTTGCATAGCTGAGAAACTAACATAGCATATGGGAGTGATGGTTTCTTTCTATCCACATCAAGTATCATTTGGTCCATGATTAAGTTCGGCAGGTCAATTGTGTGTCCCATCCCAAATGCATATAAGAAATAAGTCTGCTCAGTATAAATTTGATTCTTTTGGGCTCGGGGTAGCAAACTGTACATTGTTATCAAATTCAGAATGCGGTATTTGTCTGTTAAATCCCCTTGTTTTATATATTTGTTTGTTCTAACCCAAACAAATTCTGGATTACCTGTCACTTCTCTTCCTATGACATTCAAATCAGGTAATTCAGTATAGGGATATTGTGGGTTCTCTTGTCTTGGGTTGAAAAAAATCAGCTATAGTAGCCGGTGTAACTTGAAAAACAATACCCCGTACGAACACACGTAATTGTCTTTCCCCAATTATATCAGCATTACTATAAAATTCTCGAACTAAGCAGTCATAGGCAGGAGCAGATAATCTAACATAATCAAGTCATCCTCTTGCATCAAGAATTTGTCTTATTCCTATATTCTCAAAATCTTCATAAATAACCGGCCGTTCAGAAATGATAGTTTTGGAGATAAAGTGAGCATCATACCAGGCCTATTGTTGAAAATTCTCAAACATCACCTCATTGTAGATATTTTCTGGATGAGGTTGTTGTGGAGGTGTCTGAGGTGGTGGAGATTGATCTCTTCATGCTCGGCTTGAAGATCCTCTTGTTCTTCGTCTCGAATCCATGTTTTTCTTGATTTCTCTTCAAATACTTCGTTTCAATTGATTTCAATCAGTAGATATCTTCAAAATGTTATGGGTAAGTGAATAATAAGAGAAAATTTGAAGAAAGCGGTTGAGTGTAGCAGATTTGAGGGCTATTCTTTGGAGAATTTTGGCTTTTTCGTATTTAGCTTGCGAGGGAAACTGAACTGATCGATTTTCTGCATGGAGAAGGTGTATATAGGGGCACTACCGTCCGGACGCTAGTCCCACCGTCCGGATGGTGCTATCTGACTGGTTTTTGGTTTACAACTGCAGATTGTTTCTCTGATTTGTTATTTGTTATTATCTAACCACTCTTTTTCTTTCAAAAGAATTGGGTTTATTATTTTTTATTTGTTATTTATTATTTACTGATTTCCTCATTTATTCTATAGTTATTTACATTTATTTACAACTATGTACAGTTATTTCCAAAACTATATATCTTGTTGATCATATCTAGTCAGTATCAGAACTATCTGGATCAATAACACCAGTGACACGGTTAACTTCACTTCTCACGTATCTTGTTAATATTGGGGTAGAATAGGATGGCGCCTCAGGATAATCCTTACTCTGCCCATACCTAATCCACCGTAAACGATCTGACGCTCGACCTAAAATTGGTTCCGCACATTGATTATATTGTCTCAAATGTTCTGTACGACCACATCTTACATAACCACCAAGACGATTTGCTCGTCGGTGTTTACCATATGTACTTTTTCCCCACAGGGGTCTTGCCTGACTTTCAAAAATTTCTAAATTTCTAACATACCTAGCTTTTTGCATGATCAACGCATGTATATCTTTTGGAAAGTGACGTAGTAAAATTAAACTTAACCAAAATAATTTTTCATCCATTTTTCAACTTTTAAGAAGAAAGAAAAAAAAAATTAAAAATGACTCAAAAATTTATTGAAAATTGACTCACTATCTGGTTCTTTAACGTTTGTCAGTTACAAAGACAAACAGAATTTTTAAATCAAAATTACTATGCTAAAAACAAAAAGTAAATTCACACCCCTACCCCCCCCCCCCCCCAAACTTAAATTAAACCTTATTTGTAATGTAAAAACAGTAATAACCAACATTTATAATAAAAACCAGCAATTTGTTGTCTTTCAGCGATTAGGATATTTGGCTTTCACTCGTGAGTTTTAATTTGTCAAACAAATTACAAGTAATTAGTAATATTACTTATAATCAAATAACAATATATTTTTTTTAGTGCACATAGACTGGATCAAAAAGTTGCATAGAAGTTACATTTTGAGTGAATACATTATAATATGGTTTAAGCCTTTGCCCGTTTACTTTGAAGATATTCCCAGTTATTGGATTTTCAATTTCAATTGCCCCATAGTCAAAAACTTGCTTGACTATATAAGGTCCTTTCCATCTAGATCTTAATTTTCTAGGGAATAAACGAAGTTTTGCATTGTACAACATAACTTTTTGAGATTGTTCAAAAGATTTTCTCATGATATTTTTATCATGAAAAACTTTTATTCTTGATTTAGCAATCTTTGCGTTTTCATAAGCTTCGTTTCTTAACTCTTCTAATTCATTAATTTGAAGTTTACGTGATATTCCAGCTTTATCCATATCAAGATACATCATTTTTGTTGCCCAATATGCTTTATGTTCTAATTCTACAGGCAAGTGACATGGTTTACCATAAACTAACCGATAATGAGACATTCCTAGAATAGTCTTATATGCGGTACGGTAACTCAAAGTGCATCAGTTAATCTTAAAGACCAATCCTTACGATCTGGATTTACTATTTTTTCTAAAATGTATTTTATCTCCCTATTAGCTAATTCAGCTTGTCCACTTGTCTGAGGATGATACGGAGTGGATATTTAATGAGAAATCAAATATTTTTTCATCAGGTTTTCAAAAATTTTATTACAAAAATGTAATCCACCATCACTGATGATTGTTCGAGGAATCCCAAATCTGGATAAAATATTTTGTTTTAAAAACTTGATCACTGTTCTGTGATCATTATTTCTACATGGAATTGCCTCTACCCATTTAGAAACATAGTCGACTGCCACCAAAATATACAGATATCCAAAGGATGGAGGAAATGGTCCCATAAAATCGATGCCCCAACAATAAAAAATTTCAATAATTAAAATAGGGTTTAAAGACATCATATTTCTTTTTGAAATATTCCCCATTCTTTGACATATGTCACAATTTAAACAAAAGATATGAACATCTTTAAAAAGAGTTGGTCAATAGAATCCACACTGCAAAATTTTAGCGGCGGTTTTATTTGAAGCAAAATGACCTCCGCAAGCTTCAGAGTGACAAAACTGAATTACCTGACTGATTTCATGATTAGGTACACAACGTCTTATTATTTGGTCTTTACAATATTTAAACACATAAGGATCTTCCCAGAAAAAATTACGTACCTCACTTAGGAACTTGTTTTTATCAGTCTAGGTATAATTAGAAGGAATATTACCTGTAGCTAAATAATTAGATATATCTGCATACCATGGTACTTCGGTTATTGCTAAAAGTTGTTCATCTGGAAAGGTTTCTCTAATCGGAATTGGTTCTTCTTTTATATTGTAATTTAATCTTGACAAGTGATCTGCTACCCCATTTTCTACTCTTTTCGTATTTTTAATGATAAAATCAAATTCTTGAAGTAACAAAATCCAACGCAGGAGACGTGGCTTCACATCTTTCTTAGTAAGTAAGTATTTTAAAGCTACATGATTGATGAGTGGGTTTTATACCTACGAATTGAGTACTTTCGGCTTGAGGAATTTGCAAGTTTTCAATTATTTTATGTTCTTTTTTATTTGTTTTGTGTGTTTTGATGTTATTTGGTAGGAATTATCATTTGGAAGCAAACAAGATTATTTGGAAGGAAAAAGGTCAATTTGGAGCTTAAATGTTGTATTTTTGAAGGCTAAGCAACAAGGGAGGCTGAAGGCTTAAAAAAGGCCAGCGCTTTTCCAGCGCCTTTTCAGCGCCCCTGCGCCCACATACTGTCCAAGCAGCGCCTTTTCAGCGCAGCTGTGCTTGTGTTGCTTGTGTTGGCTCTTGACACGAATTCTGACTTATTTTTGACCCGAAATTGGACTCTAATGCCTCATATATGCTAGGGTTTGAGTGGGGATATAAATATACTGATTTTGGGGGCTGAAAACATAAGAAGAAGACCAAGGAATGATAGAAAATTGAAGGCAAGAATCGAAGTATCCGACACGAAGAAAATCGGGATTGAAGGCTAGAGAGAGATTGAAGATTGCAACTAAGTTTTCATTATTTTTCTCTTACTTTTACTTCTTAATTTTCTGAGATGTTGTTTAATTTGAGAAGGATGTTTTTCAATTACATTATGAACTAAATTTTTATTAAGATTGCAACGGAACCTAATGTTTAGTTAAATTGATCTACTCTCGTTTCTAGTTCTTGTTGATCATATATAAGTTGTTGGTCATATTTTGTGCTTAATATATAATTGTGTGGCCAAAAATTAATTTGATAACCTAGATGAAATTGGAAGATGAATTCTAGGTTTAGATCTGAATATGATGACATGCGTCTGGTTAATTCTTCTTAGGATTGAATTGCTGGGTTTGCGTATAGGATAGGAATATACCTATACGTCGTGTGTAACTTTTATGAGAGTTTGAACTTAATGAATCTATTCCAACTTATTTTGAATAGGAATATAGCAATTTAATTGGGAAAGATATGCTTATCTAACTATCGGAAGAGGTTTGATAAATAATTTTGAAGTCTCAGTTAACAACTTATTTTGATCAATTAACTGGAAAGAGAGTGGAAAGATTTATACGAAGCATTAGGGGAAGTTGTAATCTTAAATTCTTTAATCCGTTAAATTCAACCCTTGATTATTAATTTTAGATTTAGTTTTAAACTAGTTATTTCATAGTTCAATTCTAATTGTTTAAATAAAATTGAATTGATATAAAGTTAGTACTTGGAAATTATTAGTAATAATTCTCCGTGGGAACAATACTCTACTTATCACTTTATTACTTGGTGATCGTGTATACCTGCACGTAAATTGTCAATACCAAATTTGGAGAACAAGTTTTTGGCGCCGTTGTCGGGGAATTATTCTAGTAACTATTCCAATATTAATTTCAATCAATTTGATCTTAGTTTAAACTTATTTAAGTTTCTATTTTATTTTCTTTGTTGGTAGTCTTAAATTTTGTATGCTAACACGATCTAAAGGTCAGGAGCTACTACCGTACGAAGACGAAATCGAAAGAAGGCTCCGAAACTTGAGAAAGCATTGCCAAGAAGTAAACAACCAAGAAACTAAGGCAGAAGATGAACAAAAATCGTTAAGGGATTATGCTATACCGCTTGTGACGGAAATACAATCGAGCATTCAAAGGCCCGCAATTCAAGCAAACAATTTCGAGATCAAGCCGGGTACCATTCAAATGATTCAGAATTCAGTGCAATTTGGGGGTTTGCCTAACGATGACCCAAACGATAATTTGGTGAGTTTTCTGGAGATTTGCGACACGTTCAAGTATAATGGGGTTTCTGAAGATGCGATTAGACTCCGACTTTTCCCTTTCACACTTCGTGATAAGGCAAAGAGTTGGTTGCATTCATTGCCGCCGAGTTCTATTACTACGTGGTCAGATTTAGCTTAAAAATTCTTAGCTAAATTCTTTCCACCAGCTAAAACTGCAAGGATGAGGAACGACATCACTTCATTCGCACAACATGATTCTGAGACTCTTTATGAAGCTTGGGAGCGATTCAAAGACTTACTCCGAAAATGCCCTCACCATGGTATTCCTAATTGGTTGCAAGTTCAAACGTTCTACAACGGGTTGTTTAGTGCTACTCGAACTAGTATCGATGCAGCTGCAGGAGGGGCATTGATGGGGAAGAATTTCGATGAAGCATACGAGTTATTAGAGACGATGGCTGCAAACAATTATCAGTGGCCCTCTACAAGGATCAATCAACCAAAGGTAGCAGGGATTTATGAAGTTGATGCAATTACTGAATTGGCTGCACAGGTTGCTACGTTGACAAAGAAGATTGATGCTTTAGGAGTGCAACCTATCCTGAGTCGGTACAATACATTGGTAACCACAACAGGCAGCAATATAGCAATAATTCCAACAATTATAACCCTGGTTGGAGGAATCATCCGGGTTTTTCATGGAATAATAATCAAGCCCAAACTTCTGTTCCAACACAATCATACCCACCAGGCTTTTAGAATCAAGCTCCACTACAGCAGGAAAATAAGTCGAATTTGGAGGAGCTGTTTTCCAGGTACATAGCATAGAATGAGACAAGGATGAACAATCTAGATGTATCAATCCGAAACGTGGAAAACCAAATGGGTCAACTTGCTACTGCCATTAACAACCGACCTCAAGGCACTCTACCGAGTGATACAGAGATAAATCCTAAGAGGGAAGGTAAGGAACACTGCAATGCTATTGCATTACGAAGTGGAAAAGAGTTACCTGAGGTTGTTGGTGGAACTCCAAAACAGTCACGTGGAGATAATAGCGAGGGTGAAATAAAAGCTAGCAAGAATGTGGAACATGAGAAGAAGGAAAGTGATCCAGTTGTAATTTCTAAGGGAGGTAATTTGAGACCTATTGTGCCTCCCGTGCCGTTTCCACAACGTTTGCAGAAACAGAAGTGGGATAAGCAGTTCTCTAAATTCATGGAAGTGTTTAAGAAGCTCCAAATAAATATCCCTTTCGCAGATGCACTAGAGCAAATGCCTAACTATGTGAAATTTTTGAAGGAAATTATGTCAAAGAAGAGAAAACTAGGCGATTTTGAGACAGTGGCACTTACGGAGGAGTGTAGTGCTATTCTTCAAAAGAAGCTACCACTAAAGCTCAAAGATCGGGGTAGCTTTACAATTCCATGCACAATAGGTAGTCAGTTTTTCGGAAAAACATTGTGTGACTTGGGAGCTAGTATTAACTTAATGCCGCTCTCAATTTATTAACAATTGGGTTTGAAAGAAGCGAAGCCTACTAATGTTACATTGCAGCTTGTGAATAGATCACTCACTTATCTAAGGGGCAGAGTTGAGGACGTTGTAGTTAAAGTGGATAAGTTCATTTTTCCAGTTGATTTTATAGTCTTAGATTGTGAGGAAGATAGGGAAATACCTATTATTCTTGGGCGACCATTTTTAGCAACGGGGAGAACACTTATCGATGTATAGAAAGGTGTGCTAACTATGCGAGTCCAAGATCAAGAGGTTACATTCAATGTATTTTCAGCTATGAAATTTCCAGAGGAAGCGGAAGAATGTTTTTCGGGTTGATATGCCAGACAAGGCAGTGAATGAGGTAGTCATAGGAAGTTGTATTTCAGATCCATTTGAGAATGCCAAGCTATATAAAGAGGAGGTGTTCCTACATGGAGTGATTGAAGTCAAGGAAGCCAATTCGAAAAGAACTTTCAAGGTAAACGGGCAGAGACTGAAGCAATATTGGGGTGGCAACATTAATCATGAAAAGACCTCAATTACCCATGTCGACCCGGGATGAAACAGGGACTAGTCAGGCTGATGACTATAAAACAAGCGCTAATTGGGAGGCAAGCCAAATTTTAGTTTCTAAGTTTTATTCCATTTTATTTTAATTTAGTTTTTTTTTTAGAAATAATGTTTTTAGATTATTAGTGCATTTTAATTAGTGCATCCATTGCTTGTAGGTACCGCGGATTGAATAAGGTAAGAGATGCCAAAGAAAATAAGGTCGCTTGATGTAGGAACCAGGCGCAAATGCAGCGCAGACCCAACGCCCCAGCGCTTACCTACTACTGTTCCAGCGCCCAAGCGCCTACCTACTGTTGTTCCAGCGCCCACCTACTACTGTTCCAGCGCCCCTGCGCGCCCAGGCTGTCTGCCTACTGACCCACAACATCTCCAAAACCCAGATTTTCAGCATCCAAACAGCTCCCAACTCAGATTTTAAGCGTCACAAAACACCCTTCAGCTCTACATACATGAACAACAAGCCATCCAAATCAACTTCTATTCCTCCAAAAATTTTAAACCTCTAAAAATCTATTCACCCAACTCTTATTCACCCATAATTCCGGTCAATCATCTTGAATCTCCAAATCTCCTTTGTATAACAATCTTACCTCTCAAGTGTCATCAATGAGTGTCAAATAGCACCAAGGACTTCTCCATTCTCCATGGGTAAAGATTAAGCTTTGCAACGTGAGTTTCCTAGTCTACCTATGTTTCCCGAATACACTCCCGACTCAGCGGACGACGAGGACGCTGACGATGATGTCAACTAGTGAAGTCTCAGGGAAGTCCTCTGTCTTAATTTTTCCTACTTTATATATTGAGGACAATGTTTAGTTTAAGTTTGGGGGTGTATTCTTGTTTGCATTATTAGGTATGCATTTAGATAGTATGTTTTGCATTTAGAAAACATGTGTTAGTACGACTTGAGCAATGAATTGATTGAATTTGATCATGGCCAATGATGAATGGGGTTAATTTTCAATTCAAGGAAAATTGATGAACATGTTGAGTTTGAAGTTTGACATACTAGTTGGTTTTACACTATTTAGGATCTTTTCATTCATGAGCAGATATCAATTTGTTTGGTTAGTTATTATTTAGAGAACTTATTTGGTTAAATGTTTGTGGGAGATATCATTGAAACTTTAGAAAACTTATTTAAGCATCATTCAAAGCGAATTGAGGTATTCACATAAGTTTGGGGGAAATATTGATTATGATGGGTTAGCTAAAAAAAATGATGAGAATTTTGAAAATTAGTTTGATTTGATCCTTCATGAAATAAAAAATTATTAGAGAAAAAAAAAATAAAAGAAAGGGGCATGTGGTGAGTAGAGATGGAGCGTAAAACGCACTCACTCATAAACACATGTTGAGAACGAGATGAAGCGTAAAACGCACTCGTTCAAGAAAAGGCGAGATGGAGTGTGACGCCCCAAAATCCGGGGATCTCTTGATTACCCATCAACCCGCGGAATGCCCGTGAATACTGAATAACTCGATATCACAACGTTATGCCCTATTTACCGGGGTCCATAATTTAACAAAATTGGGCAGAGTCTCCTTTGTACGGGGAGCTCTACCTAAAACACAACACGTGCATCACAAAATAACAAGACCCATCTGAGGTCCAATATTCAACAATGACCACACCGGGTCCATTTATGAGTAAATATAGACCACACCGGGTCCATCTATCCACACTCATATAAACATGCAAGGCTATATTAAAATTAGTCCATAAAAGTCCAATTACAATTCTTTACATACATTACTTGCCAAATTTTACAAACAAAAAGGATTAAAAGCCACAAGTCGGCTTTTCTTCAACCATGTGGCCCCGATTGTGAGCCGTCCGCCGGCGTATAACCCGCACCTGAAATCTTTCCCGTATAGGGTGAGCCAACGCCATGTAGAGTATATCCTACAAAGGCTACTCCCCACCTTAAATGCATATGCAATGTGTATATGCAACAATCAACACATTTATCCATTCAAGCATAGCTATCTAGAATATGCATCCAATGATAGGAATTCTATATCATGCCATGAAATGAGATGAGTCTCACTTATGCAACTTCAACCCGAGTCCTCACCGATTCTCACAACACCATGCAATGCACTTGTGAAATAAACCGTCATTTGACGAAAAATCCATCCAATGATCGTTTGAAATAAAAGTTGTTTCATTATAAAACCAAATCATTGATGGGTGTTACTCATTGGATGAGTACTTTTATAAACCAAAATCTTGTATCTTGTTGGGCAACGGATTTTGGTATCTCAACCACCGGTTCCGTAAATACCAGCACTTTTTCGGAATTTCACCACCGGGAAGTGCCTGAACCATGTGACCGGGTTTTGCACCCGAGGGAGAGTCTAGCCCTACTTGTTATACCCGACACAAGTTTTCTTCCATGCGACTCAAAGGGGATCTTCGATCCACTTTTTCCCGAGCCCACATACCAACCACCAAACAAGGTGTTTGATCAACCATGCATCTCACACACCCACACTCATGACGTATGCCCATGAATGTGATGCCTCTATGCACAACGATACAATGTTCAATATGCTATGAATGACATATGAACAATCTCAATACATTTCACATATCCCATGACATAATTATATCATAAGCATATAATTCTATAATTCTCCATAAGGTCAATATAACTCAAGCATATATATAGATTGACAATTTTCATAAAACAATTTCAAGCATGTTATCACAATTTTTATGCCAATAACACACTTAATCACAAAGGCACAATTTAACACATAACCGCCCATGTATTAGCCCACATAACAACCCACTTAACGGGCCAAAAATAATCCACAAAAACAGCCCCTAATCGGAGCACAAAACAGCCCCTAGTCGGAGCACAAAAACAGCCCCTACATAGGCCTCAAAACAGTCCCTAAACAGGCCATAAAAATAGTTCATAACATGCCATAAAACAGTCCGTAAAATGGCCCTAAAAATAGTCCATGAAATGGACTAAAATCAGTCCATGAATTGGCCTAAAAACACTCCATGAAATGGCCTAAAAACAGTCCATGAATTGGCCTAAAAACAGTCCATGAATTGACCTAACATGCAGCCCCATTTCAGCCACCTAAACAGTCCAAAAACTGTCCATTTGGACAGCCTATATGCAGTCCCATTTCAGCCATTAAAAGGCCCACTTAAGGTAAGAATAAAACCAAGGTAGGAAGAACCCTACCTCTTGTAGCGTAGATTGAAGTGTAGAGACGTCAAGAACCCCAAAAATAGCCCAAGAACTTGATTTCTCCAAAATCTTTTCTTTGGACCTTCGGTGAAATCCACTTTTCTTGGTACGTAGACGTAGCCCTCGTCCCGGTGATCGACTTTAACTCTTGGTCCGAGTTAATCCGAGCGACGGAACTTCGAAGATCGATAGAAGAAAACTTGATTTCCCACTTTTCTCTTCTCTTTCTCTCACACGTTGGAACCAGCAGATTTGGGAAAGGAAATATCTGATTTTTCAGATATTTAGCCCCTATTTATAATTTTTAAAACTTGGCTCACATCGAGCCACACGGCCCCCACTTGTTCGGGTCCATTTTCGCCCCGAAACGATTAATTTCGTCCCGGTTTAAGTTCAAATAAATTTTATTTGAACTTTCATCAAATTCTAAGGAAATTTTATAATTTTAAGAAAAAATTCGTTTTTAGGGGTCATTGGACACCAGTCACCTCGAAAAACGTGAAAAACCCAACTATCTCGGAATTCGGCGAAATTTGACAGGGTGACTCGGTTTCGCGAGACGAATCCAATGGCGAACTCCGTTTTTTCATCCGAGCTCTAGAACATGAATATTTTAAATACGTATTAGGGTGGCAAATTACCATTTTGCCCTTTTTCAGAAAAAGTTCAAATTTGCCCGGATTTTACATTTTTCCCCCCTTAAAAGAATTTCGTCCCCGAAATTCACACACATATACATGCAATCACATGCGTATGCAACAGTCATATAATACATAATGACAACAACAATGTACCTCCATCCTCAAATAGGAAAGGATAATTGGTACGTATAGTGTCCTCACGCTCCCATGTCGCCTCCTCCACTCCTCGGTGCTGCCACAGCACCTTCACTAGCCTCACAGTCTTGCCTCGCAAAACTTGTTCCCAGCTATCCATGATATGTACCGGTCCCTCCTCGGAGGTCCCATCCGCATCAACAATCAATTCACCCCAATCCACCACATGTGTTGGATCTGGAGTATACTTCCGGAGCATGGAGACATGGAATACTGCATGAACGCCCGATAGATTTGGCGGTAACACCAACCGATAAGCAACTGTACATACCCTCTCGAGTATCTCGAAGGGCCCGATATACCTCGGCGACAGCTTTCCCCGCTTGCCGAACCTGACCACTCCTCTCTTAGGCATTACCTTCAAGAAGACATGATCTCCCACCTCAAACTCTAGAGGTCGTCGCTACTTGTCAGCGTAGCTCTTCTGCCGGCTCTGGGCCGTGAGAAGACGTTTTCGTATCAAGTCTACCTTCTCCGAGGTGTCCCTAACCAATTCCGGCCCCGTAGCGGTTCTTTCTCCCACCTCCCATATAGTGCCTCATAGGGTGCCATCTGTATGCTCGCCTGATAACTGTTGTTGTAGGCAAACTCCACGAAGGGTAAGTGTTCTTCCCAGCTACCCTTGAGATCTAGGATGCATGCCCGTAGCATGTCCTCTAAGGTCTGGATGGTCCTCTCCGACTGACCGTCCGTCTGGGGATGAAAATCAGTACTCATCATTAGTTGTGTCCCTATGGCTCGCTGGAAACTCTCCCAAAAATGAGTCGTAAACCTGGGATCCCGATCCGATACTATAGATACGGGTACCCCATGCAACCGGACAATCTCCCGTATATTTAACTTGCAGAATTCCTCCAGTGTGAAGGTCATCCGCACCGCCAAAAAGTGTACCGACTTAGTAAGCCGGTCCACTACCACCCATACCACGTCATGTCCCCGCGATGTTCGTGGCAAGTGGGTCACAAAATCCATCGTGACATGCTCCCACTTCCACTCAGCTACCTCTAAGAGTTGGAGCAAACCTGCTGGTCTCTGGTGTTCAACCATAACCTGCTAACACGTGAGACATCGACTGACAAAGTCGGCAACTTGCCTCTTCATTCCACTCTAGTAATACTGGAGACGAAGATCATGAAACATCTTCGTGCCCCCTAGATGAACTGTAAAACGGGAGCATTGAAATTCCATAAGGATCTCCTCTCTCAGATCCGCCAACTAAGGAACCACAACCCTTCCTCGATACCGAAGACTACTATCCGAGTGAATGGCCCAGCCCTTGTCACCTGTACCTGCCTGTACACGGTCCCGGATGGAAAATAGCTCCGTGTCCTGACTCTGGGACTCAATCACCCTGCTCAGTAGAGAAGGCGTAGCCACCAAACTCCCCAAAGTACCATGAGCCTATCCCATATAACACAGCTCGAACTGTCCCACAGTCTCGAGCATCTACCACTCTTGGGAAGCCACACTAGCCACAACTCCCCGTGACTTTCGGCTGAGTGCATCAGCCACCACATTTGCTTTACCGGGATGGTAATGCAAAATGAAGTCATAATCTTCGAGGTACTCCATCCACCTGCGTTGTCTCATGTTGAGGTCCCGCTGTGTAAAGATGTACTTCAGACTTTTGTGGTCTGAAAACACCTCGAACTGCTCACCGTACAGATAGTGGCGCCAAGCCTTCAAGGCAAAGACAATGGCCGCCAACTCCATGTCATGTGTGGGGTAATTCTGCTCATAGTTCTTTAACTGCCGAGAACCATAAGCCACTACCCTCCCGGACTGCATCAAAACACATCCAAGTCCGTCCTTAGAGGCATCAAAAAACACTGTGTACCTCTGTCCCCTTTCCGGTACTATCAGAATAAGAGCTGAAGTAAGCCTCTTCTTCAACTCCTGGAACGCCTTCTCACACGAGTCATTCCACTCAAACTTGACCTATTTTCGGGTCAACCTCGTCATAGGTGCAACTAATCGAGAGAAGTCCTCAATGAACCTCCAGTAGTACCTGACAGCTATCTATCCGATGTACACCCAAGTGCAGGTGGTCAAGCTGTAGTAATAATCCGGTTTGAGTCCGGAGTCGAATCCACAGGGATCTTTTGTTGATATTTCTAAGGTAAGCAGTGGTAGAGACCTTTTGGTGGTAACATTTTTTTGATTTGGATTTGCTGTGAGATGTGGGTTTTGCTGGACAGAATATAAGATTCTTTCCAGGAGATTTTCTTAACAAATTAGGAAATGAATGTTAATAAAAAAAAAGAGTCACTCTTTAGTGCAAGGATCTGGACATGTAGTTAGTTATCCGGTTTGTCATAATTGTGCTTGATAACTCAATTAACTCCCGTGTCAACAGTAAGTTAATCGGAAGATAAAGATGGATTGTGAGAATTAAGAACATGATTCCGATGTCTTTCTAGAAGTTTACAAGCATCGCCTGTGCCGAGACTTAACCCGTCTACAAACAATCAAGTGTTTCTACAAGACATCCAATCATGATATTAATAGTCCATTCTTTTTAGTGAAGTACAATAAGGGGGGAGATTGAAGGGTAGTCATGAGGATCTAGCCGGGGTACTTGCCTTGAACTGATGAGTCTTTCTATGCAGGAGTCATCCATGTCATAGAAAGGGCTCACAATTATACAAAGTACCTTAGCTTTGCTAGATGCAATCAATCATCCGATAATAGGGGAAAATAAACGTTAAGCATAAAAGAACATTGCACAAATATAATTCCCGGATAACTTATACATGCCCTTCTCCTCTCACTAAAGAGTGAATGAGAAACTACTCACTCTTCATGGCTTGGGTAAAGCTAGAAAAGTGAGTGATGCTCATCCCTCCAAGTGGAGAACTTTAAAAGATAGAGTAACACAAATACGGAGCAAATCTTCCCCAAAGAATGGGTGAATCACGTTCCACCCTTCACGACTTTGATCAAGCTCTAGAAAAGTGGAAGAGTTTCACTCTTCTAAGAAAGAAGGAAGCTCAAGCAATGGAAGTGAAATGCATGAACAATTAAAGTAGAAGAAAGCTAGTCACATTTGGAGGGTGGCTTCCTCAACCAAAGATTGGAGGGTTGCTTCCTCAACCAAGATGGGAGCTATCTCTCTTCTATGCATGAGAATTGAAAGCATAGACATAAACATAAACATAAAACTACTGCTATAACAAGCAAGAGATGTTGGACTAAAGCCAAACTAATCTCTAAAATAAATACTTCATAAGGAAAATGAACTAACTACAATGAAAGTGGGAGTCTAAGCCTCCATCACTATGCTACTTCCTACAATGCTTGGCTCCTCAAGCTCTCCAACAAGGGGAGTATTTATAGGCAAGAGGAGGAGGTAGGGGGGTGAAAGAATAGTGTTTGCCGCCTAAGTCCAAGTGAACAGTCAACAACTCTGCAGCCAGTCTGTGGATGACGTTCGAACGTGAATTGGCGTTCGAACGTTCTTTCTGTTTTTGCACTGAGGTCGTTCGAACGTTGCTTCTGTTTTGGCACTGAGGGCGTTCGAACGCCAGATCTGCTCTGACCCCTTTCACTCGAGTGATCTGTAGGTCCCCTGTGAAGTGCAATACCAACTCTCTGCAGTGGTCTGGTCTTCAATCCACTCAAGTGCACGTTCGAACGTGAGTTGGCGTTCGAACGTGACACTCAAGTACTTCAGTGTTCCAGTCTTCTTTCCTAACTGCCACACGCCATCTCTTCAGCATCTGAGTCTGCTACAGTGTCTTGTTTGACGTTCGAACGTGAGTTGCCGTTCGAACGTGGTGACAGTGTTCCAAGCTTCTCCAATTTTGGGCTATAATGTACTGGCACTGCATCCAAGTGTGGTACTTGTTGTTTTTGGGTCATTGTTCAGTTTAGGGCCTGAAATGACATCACTTAAACTCCATTAAAGTACAATTAGTCTTAAAATGTCATAATAATATGTCAAGTTTAAGTACTAATCACACTCCCCAACCTAAATATTGCTAGTCTCTAGTAATACGAAAAAGAAAATTCTACTCCTAATGCCATTTTCGTAGGTCATCCGGTTGCATTTAGCTTATGCAACAAGCCGTTGAACCACTAGGTTTACCCTAGCGGACGAGTGTTGTCTCGTGAGGGTTTCCAGAGAAGCTACCCACAAACTTCAGTCGAACAGATGTGTATAGTAGAATGCTGTCTAAAGTAAATTAGCATCATGGTCGTTGAGACACCAGATTTTCAACTTTTGACTTATGTCTCACACATCCTTATTTCACAGGTATTCAATCTATGCAAAAATTATCATTTGATACATTGGTATTTGAAATTCTCAATGCAATAGGAATGATCATTCAAGCAATAAAAATTGTTATGTAACAAATACTCCCTTTTATTCACCTTCCATGGATAGTTTCGATTTCACAAACCTCACGTAGTAAACTCTCAGCAAAGGTTCACTCTGATTATAGTGACTTGTTTCTCACAGATCATGTGATCAGAAGATGGCCAGTCGAAAAATCACATGCACTATTTAAGAAAGGAGTGAAATTTTAAATAAGCAACTACTTATGTTTGGCATAATCTCATGAAAGAATATCAACGCAATTAAAAGGAATGCTATTTACCATATCCCCATTGTGATTAACAACACATGCATGCAACATACTTGAGATCAATTAGGGCTTTGCATGGGTTGTAGCGTGGCCAGAGGTCAGTGGCTAACGAAACGACGTCAGGGATTTTCAAAAGCTATCTGTTATTTGCGTATTATAGCACACCTCTTTCTAGCTTCTTGATATTTTGCCGAAAGATGACATTTCTTTCTTTCATTTTTCTCATTTTTTTCACTTTCTTGGCAAGTTCTTGCCTTTTCGCTTCTGTTTTGTTTCAATTGTTCCAATCAACTCTTCTTGGATGATAATCTCGAATGCTCCTTTTTCTTTTCCTTTTTCTGTATCATCTTACAAAGAGGATGTAAGAAAATTAGATAGCCAAGGTATGTCAAGGATGTTTTCCTGTGGTTTGGTAATCATGTAGGTTTATCAAAGAAAACTTTAAACATTGATAGCTCAAACGTGGCTAACGAGGGAAATTTTTTTTTTTTCAAAGAAAGGTCTAAGGCTCAATATTATATCAAAGATGGCCTAAGATCATTTCTCAAGCATGTGCACATGTATGTGTCGTATGTGATGGTTCCGTGTGGGATATGTCAATAGATCACTTTTAAGTGCGTTAATCAAAGCAAGGTTAATGAGATCATTCAAAAATTGAGATTTGAAAAGAATTTGCTTGAGTAAACATTGATTGTCTCTCGAAAGCATCGTTAGGTTCGAAACTCACACTGGTGTTCTTTGTTATCTCCACTGTGTATGTCAGGTTTTCCAGGGAGTATCGGTTATATACCAATTCCATTTGCGAGTCAGATCCTCCTGTACTTTTAAAATAACAAATATCGATGTACAAATGACAATTTAAGTATAGAGAGAACATCCATGTTTTTCAAGAAATGTGGTTTGAAGTCTTAGTTAATAAATTGAGGTGTCAAACCGATCATGTGCATATTTACTCTAGCAAGCATTCTTATATCCACATTTGTTCCTTCTCCTTTTAATTTCTATGCTAAATCTACAAATGTATAAAACCAAATAAAAGTGATAAATGGAACCATTCATTTCAAAATATCATCCTTTAACATCAACGGTTCATTCATTCACAACCACACAAAAACTTACAACTATAAAAGAAGAAATTCATACAAAGAAGTACTTTAAACAAACATAAAACAAAAACATAGGAACAAGAACAGAAATAGAAGTTCCTCTCTCTCACTCTCCTCCTTGGCCACTAGCACTACCCTGTCCACCCCTCAAATACCGAAGGATCTCGTCCTGCTTAGCTTCGATGCTAAGCAGGAAGTCCATAAAAGAGCGTCGGGTGCTGGTGCTGGTGCTAGGTCCTGCCTCCGCTGGCTGATCTCCTTCCCCTCCTACCTCTTTCTCTATCTCTCTCTCCAACTCTTCCTCCACTTCATCCACTCCTTGGGCCGGGGGCTCTTCTTGGCAGGAAGCTTAACCCTTGGCATTGTTCTGGTTTTTTAGCTGGAGGGTTTTGAAAAAAAAAAATTTTGATTTCTTTGTGAAGATAGATCTTCTTGAAGTGGCAAATGTCTTGGGAGACTTGATTTTTGGTAAGGATGGAGAATGGTTGGGGTTTTGGGGTCTGGGTAGTGCAGGGTTTCCAGGGTTTTTCTGATTTTTTCAAAACTTTGGAGAGTTTTGAAATGAAGAAGACGAGCTGGGCTTTTATAACCTGAGTTGTGACGTTCGAACGTTGGTGACGTTCGAACGTTAGTAGAAGGAATTTTAAAAGATCGTTCAAACGTGGTATGGCGTTCGAACGTGATGAGCTCCCAGTACTTTTGTGTTTTTGCAGAGGCCAAAGTACTGTAAGCACTCTTCGTTCGAACGGTCTATTGGCGTTCGAACGTTAATCTCGTTCGAACGGTCTATTGGCGTTCGAACGGACTGAGCTCCCAGTACTTCCAAGTTTCTGCAGAAGCTCATCAGAGCTTGAGTACTGTAGGCAGTCAACGTTCGAACGTTACCTGGCGTTCGAACGTTGATCCAAAAATAAAATTTTTCCTATTGCACTATATACAATCAAAGAAGACAAAACACACAAATTTAATTCAAAAACTAAGGCGTCTTAGGATGAACCCCTACCCATGCTCCAGGTTGGTATTTTGGGGCATTCCTTACTCGGCCCATATTTTCATTTCAATCAAAAAGAAATTTATACAAAAAGGTTTTTACAATTTTTTTTTTTTTTTTACAACAAATTCGGACCTTTGGCATTCACTCCCCCACAAAAGTACATATTTCCTATAAAAAATTATCTAATCTGAGTCTCCCTCTGTGTCTGTGTAAAAGGGACAACCAGTAACTCTCCCAACTTCTTCTCTCACAAATCGGTTAAGCACAGTACCAGAATAGCATGGCGTATCAGGGTAATCCTTACTCAGCCCATTCACTATCCAGTCTAATCGATCAAGTGCGCGACCGGAAATTGGTTCAGAACACTGGTTGTACCTTCTTTCGTGAAAGTATCTGCCACACTGTTTACAGGCACCAGGCCTTTTTGCACGACGGCGTTTGGCAAAACTACTTCTGCCACAGAGGGGTTTCGCTTGTTTCTCTTTGATTTCAGCCTTCCTTACTAACCTTGTTTTTTTCATGATCATGGTATGTACATCAGATGGAAAAGTACGTAGGACTCCTAGGCTAAACCAAAACAGATTTACATCCATGATTGCTAAATTTTAAGACTCACTATCTGGTTCTTTTACGTCTGCCAGTCACAAAGACGATTGAAGCTGATTCATAAGCATAATCAATTTATACAATCAATGTTCAAACATGATCAACAACGACAATAAAATTTAAAAAAAATTTGCAAAAATTATGAACGAAACTGAACTATAAACGAAAATGAACTGATCATACCCCCCAACCTAAACTGAACATTGTCCCCAATGTTTCAAATTTACCGGTTCATTGAGTGTGGAGACGCGGTTGAATGGTAAAGATCTGTTCACCGCTGAGACCTACAAATAAAAACACCAAAAATTACTCATCTGTGCGCAGATCCGGATTTCGGGTAGGCTGAAAATCCTTATGTGTGAGTGCGAACAAGAGAAGAACACCCGTGAGCAAATATAAGATTAAAATGCTAAACAGGAAGCAAAATATCGTGTTTGTGGAGTGTGTGGTCATGGGTGTTTTCTCGGCGACTCGACGGCTAACAGAAGACAGAAAAAGGAAGAAGAAGAAGAAGAAGAAAAATGTGTGGGGGGGCCAACTGCGGCGGCTGGGGAACACGTGGGCGCCTTATAAAGGCGCCCCAGTGGGTCGGGTTGGAGTTGATATTTCCTGACCCGATCCACAGGAGTGTCGGCAGGCGCGAATTTCGGAGGAGTACTCTGGTTCCATTAAAAGAATGGTTTCCACATTTCTAACAAAATCCTCCAAAAATGGTTTTAACCTCTGACCATTAACAGTAAAATTATTACCGTTTGCTGGGTTTTCCACTTCAACTGCTCCGTGATCAAACACCTTTTTCACAATATAAGGCCCAGCCCATCTTGATTTCAACTTACCAGGAAAGAGGCGGAGTCTTGAATTGAATAGCAAGACTTTTTGAGATGGCTCAAAAGACTTCCGCACAATGTGTTTGTCATGAAAAATTTTCATCCTGGTTTTAGCAATCTTAGCATTTTCATATGCTTCATTTCTCAATTCCTCCAATTCATTCATCTGAAGTTTCCTTTTTAGCCCAGCCTTGTCTAAGTCAAAATTTATTGCTTTAATGGCCCAGTATGCCCTATGTTCCAATTCCACAGGCAAGTGACATGGCTTTCCATAGACTAATCGATAAGGAGACATGCCCAAAATTATTTTAAAAGCAGTTCGGTATGCCCAGAGCGCATCAGTTAGTCTTAATGACTAATCTTTGCGATCTGGGTTCACCGTTTTTTCCAAAATTAATTTGATCTCCCGATTAGCTAACTCAGCTTGTCCACTAGTCTGTGGGTGATAAGGGGTTGCAATTTTGTGAAAAATCAAGTATTTTTTCATTAAATTCCAGAAAGGACGATTGCAAAAATGAGCACCCCCATCACTTATGATTGATTTCGGAATTCCAAACCGAGACAAAATATTTTCTTTTAAAAATTTGATCACTGTTTTGTGATCATTGTTTCGGCATGGAATTGCTTCAACCCATTTAGATACATAGTCTACAACCACTAAAATGTATAGATAGTCAAAGGAAGGGGGAAATGGTCCCATAAAATCGATGCCCCAACAGTCAAAAATTTCAATTACCAAAATGGGGTTTAAGGGCATCATATTTCTTTTAGAAATGTTTCCCAACCTTTGACACCTATCACAAGTTAAACAAAAGGCATGGACATCTTGAAAAAGTGTGGGCCAGTAAAATCCACACTGCAATATTTTTGCAGCGGTTTTTCTTGATGAAAAGTGGCCACCACATGCTTTAGAATGACAAAAAGTTATTACCTGCCTACTTTCATGAGCAGGGATGCAACGTCTTATGATTTGATCTTTACAGTACTTGAATACGTAAGGATCCTCCCAAAAGAAGTTACGTACCTCCCTCAGAAATTTCTTTTGGTCCAACATGGTAAAAGATGGAGGGAGTGTACCAGTAGCAAGAAAGTTAGCAATGTCTGCATACCAAGGTGTATTATCAATCATGAACAGTTGTTCCTCGGGGAATTTCTCATTGATTGGCAGTCCATCCTCATGAAATTCATAGGTTAGTCTGGATAGATGATCTGCCACCACATTCTCGACGCCTTTCTTGTCTTTAATGACAAGATCAAACTCTTGGAGCCAAAGTATCCATCTCAAGAGTCTCGGTTTGGCGTCCTTCTTTGTGAGCAAAACTTTCAGAGCTGCATGGTCAGTGAATACAGTAACAGAAAAACCAACAAGATAAGAACGGAATTTTTCCAGTGCAAAAACTACAGCAAGCAATTCTTTCTCAGTTGTTGAATAATTCATTTGGGCATCATTCAAAGTTTTGCTTGCATAGTAAATCACATGGGGTTTCTTATCTTTTCTTTGTCCCAATAGAGCACCTACAGCAAAATCACTTGCATCACACATTAGTTCAAAAGGAAGATTCCAGTCAGGAGATTGCATTATAGGTGCGGAAATTAACATGTCTTTTAGTTTGTCAAAGGCTTTTTGGCATGCTTCATTCCAATCAAATATTACATCCTGACTTAGGAGGTGACACATTGGTTTTGCTATGGTACTGAAATCTTTGATGAATCTCCTGTAGAATCCTGCATGTCCTAGGAATGATCTAACATCTTTTACAGTCTTAGGAGCAGGCAAATTTCCAATCAAATCAATTTTTGTCATGTCAACTTTCATGCCTTCAGACGACACGATGTGACCAAGAACAATGCCCTGTGTTACCATGAAATGGCATTTTTCCCAATTGAGCACTAGGTTGGCTTCCTTACATCTGATCAGTACTTTCTCCAGATTGGTTAGACACAAATCGAAAGAATCACCATAGACAGAGAAATCATCCATAAACACTTCCAAAATATTTTCAACCATATCACTGAACAAGCTTAGCATACATCTTTGGAATGTTGCAGGAGCGTTACAAAGTCCAAATGGCATTCTTTTAAAAGCAAAGGTGCCAAAGGGGCATGTGAAGGTTGTTTTCTCCTGATCATCTAAGGCTATCTCAATTTGGTTATACCCTGAATATCCATCCAAGAAACAATAAAATGCATGGCCTGCAATTCTCTCCAGGACTTGGTCAATAAATGGAAGAGGAAAATGATATTTTCTAGTGACCAAATTGAGTTTTCGATAATCAATGCACATTCGCCATCCTGTGACGACTCGAGTTGGCACTAGTTCATTTGCATCATTTTTTACCACTGTGACCCCATATTTTTTTGGCACAACTTGGGTTGGACTGACCCATTTACTATCTGAGATAGGGAAGATTATTCCTGCATCTAAGAGTTTGAGTACCTCAATTCTCACAACTTCCTTCATGTGAGGGTTCAGTCGTCGCTGCATTTGACGAGAGGGTTTTGAGTCCTCTTCAAGGTATATGGCATGATTCCAGATTAACGGGCTTATACCTTTCAAATCAGCGATGGTCCATCCAATGGCACTTTTATGACTCCGAAGAACTTCAAGCAATTTAGACTCTTGTAAGTCTGTGAGCTTAGATGAGATTACCACTGGGTATGACTCATTCTCTCCTAAAAATGCATATTTGAGGTCAGATGGGAGAGGTTTCAATTATGGCTTTGGTGGGCTAACACTTGATGAGACTGGCTTTGTGCCACTTGGTGAAATTTCTTCAAATTTGAGTGCCCAGGTCTCAACAGTATGATTAGGGTCAACTGGTGGATTTGGGTCATCATCTGTTATTTCTGATGAGATGATTTCTAACAGAGATGATTCAGCAGGATCCTCACAGAATGTATCATCCAGATGCTCTTGTATCAAAGATTATATGGAGTTTACTTCCCTTTCTTCCTTTTCTTCTTCTGGGTGTTTAGCAATATTGAAAATGTTCATTTCGAGAGTCATATTCCCAAAAGTTAATTTCATGACTCCATTACTGCAATTGATTAAAGCATTGGAAGTTGCTAGGAATGGTCGACCAAGAATGACGGGAATTTGGTTCTCTGAATTTATTGCTGGTTCAGTATCTAGAACAATGAAGTCAACAGGGAAGACAAAACTATCTACTTGGACAAGCACATCTTCAACAATCCCTCTGGGGGTTTTGACAGATCTGTCAGCCAATTGGAGTGTGACACAAGTGGGTTTAAGTTCACCCAAACCCAACTGCTGATAGACAGAGTAGGGTAACAGATTAACACTGGCCCCAAGGTCTAACAAGACTTGTTCAATTCTGAAGTTTCCAATGATACATGAGACAGTCGGACATCCTGGGTCTTTGTATTCTGGAAGGGTTTTCTGTTGGAGGAGAGCACTAGCTTGTTCCGTTAGGAAAGCACTTTTTTGGACTTTCTGGCTTCTCTTGACTGTGCACAAGTCTTTTAGAAACTTGGCATAAGGCGGGACTTGTTTGATTGCATCCAGAAGTGGGATGTTGAGATTTACTTGCTTAAAAAGCTCGTAAATTTCAGGCTGATTTTTCACTTTTTGTTTGGCTTTGAGTCGATGAGGAAATGAGGCCGGAACAAAATATGAAGGTTCCTTTTTCTCAGAAGTCTCTGAATTTTGTTCAATCACAGGCTCAGGGTCTTTCTCAATTGGTTCAGGTTCAGATGATGGATTGGCTGGGCTTGACTCAGGTCTTGGCTTGGGAATGAGTATGTCCCTGATTGTTTTATCAATCACTTTGCCACTTCTTAGTGTCGTGACAGCTTGGGCTTGGTCTTGGGTGTTTCCTGTTGTTGAAGGGTTCCCTACATGGAATTGGCCTTGTGGTTGCTTTGGTTGTGCAGGAAACTTTCCTTTTTCGTGTGTGACCATGGATTGAGTCAACTTTTGGATGTGGCTTTTAAGATCCTCAAAAGATTGAATGGTCTGGGTTTTGAAATCAGTGAAAGCCTGTGCAGAATTATTGTTATAATTCATTTGGCTTTGCATGAATTGATTTAATGTGTCCTCAAGGTTCCTCTTTTGTGGTGGTTGGTATGGTTGATATGCAGGAGGTCCTTGAGGTGGTGGGTATGGCCCTTGTTGTTGGTTCATGGGTATTGGTTGTGTGTTGTTCCAACTGAAGTTAGGGTGATTTCGCCACCCTGGATTGTATGTTTCAGAATATGGGTTGGAGTAGGGCTTGTTGAAGTTGGAAACTACGTGTGTTTGTTCTAACAAGACTTCTTTGAATGCTGGGATGGTGGGACACTCCCCAGTAGGGTGTCCTGTTAGCGCACAGATTCCACACACTTGCTCAGTGGAAGGGCTAACATCAACTTGATGGACTTTCTTCATCTCTAAAGCTTCGAGCTTTCGAGACAATGTAGACATTTTTGCTCTCAAGTCATCATCCTCTCTCAAGACATATTTTCCTCCTTGGGAATTAGATGGTCTGGCTTCTACAGTGGTAGGGGAGGCTGAGTCCCACATCTGAGAACTGTCAGATATGGTGTCAAAGAAATTGAATGCCCCCTCCGGACTTTTTCCCATGAATTCTCCTTGGGCCATCATTTCGACAAACTGACGTAGTCTAGAGGGTAAGGAGTCATAGAAAAATCCTACCAATGTCCAATTTTCAAAAGCATGATGTGGGCAAGATTGGAGTAAATCTTTGAATCTCTCCCAACTTTGATAAAAAGTTTCTCCTTCTTTGACTTCAAAATTCATGATTTGCCTTTTCAATGCATTTGTGCGGTGCAAAGGAAAAAACTTTCTAAAAAATTCATTTTGCAATGCTTGCCAATTGGGTACTGAAAGAGCCTTTAAAGAATTTAGCCATTGTTTGGCTCTATCCCTCAAGGAAAACGAAAACAGTCTCATTTTGGTCAATTCAGAATTGTCTTGAAATGTTCCACACACTTCTTCGAAATCTTTTATATGCAGATATGGATTTTCTGCATCCAATCCATGAAACACGGGCAATAACTGCACTGTCCCCGGCTTTACAGTAAAGAGGGGAGCGTTTTCAGGAAAAATAAAACAAGAGGGGACACTATTTCTTGTGGGATTCAAGTAATCCCGCAAAGTTCGAATGTTAGGGACTTCCTCCTCTCTCATAGGGACTTCTCCATTTCTTTCATTATTTGCCATACTACCCTCACAAGAGTCTGCTACTGATCTAGGTGAATTAGGTTCAGGCTGATTCACGGACTCACACGATTCTGCTGGCAAATTTTGGAAGTGAGGAGTGCCCTCAGTCATAAAGAAAATAAAACAAAGTTATGTACAGTAAGACAAAATATTCACAATGTTGAAGGTCTTTTTACCTTTTACCTTAAAGCACCTTTCAAAAAAAAAATCCCCGGCAACGGCGCCAAAAACTTGACAGTTATCTATCCGATGTACACCCAAGTGCAGGTGGTCAAGCTGTAGTAATAATCCGGTTTGAGTCCGGAGTCGAATCCACAGGGATCTTTTGTTGATATTTCTAAGGTAAGCAGTGGTAGAGACCTTTTGGTGGTAACATTTTTTTGATTTGGATTTGCTGTGAGATGTGGGTTTTGCTGGACAGAATATAAGATTCTTTCCAGGAGATTTTCTTAACAAATTAGGAAATGAATGTTAATAAAAAAAAAAGAGTCACTCTTTAGTGCAAGGATCTGGACATGTAGTTAGTTATCCGGTTTGTCATAATTGTGCTTGATAACTCAATTAACTCCCGTGTCAACAGTAAGTTAATCGGAAGATAAAGATGGATTGTGAGAATTAAGAACATGATTCCGATGTCTTTCTAGAAGTTTACAAGCATTGCTTGTGCCGAGACTTAACCCGTCTACAAAAAATCAAGTGTTTCTACAAAACATCCAATCATGATATTAATAGTCCATTCTTTTTAGTGAAGTACAATAAGGGGGGAGATTGAAGGGTAGTCATGAGGATCTAGCCGGGGTACTTGCCTTGAACTGATGAGCCTTTCTATGCAGGAGTCATCCATGTCATAGAAAGGGCTCACAATTATACAAAGTACCTTACCTTTGCTAGATGCAATCAATCATCTGATAATAGGGGAAAATAAACGTTAAGCATAAAATAACATTGCACAAATATAATTCCCGGATAACTTATACATGCCCTTCTCCTCTCACTAAAGAGTGAATGAGAAACTACTCACTCTTCATGGCTTGGGTAAAGCTAGAAAAGTGAGTGATGCTCATCCCTCCAAGTGGAGAACTTTAAAAGATAGAGTAACACAAATATGGAGTAAATCTTCCCCAAAGAATGGGTGAATCACGTTCCACCCTTCACGACTTTGATCAAGTTCTAGAAAAGTGGAAGAGTTTCACTCTTCTAAGAAAGAAGGAAGCGCAAGCAATGGAAGTGAAATGCATGAACAATTAAAGTAGAAGAAAGCTAGTCACATTTGGAGGGTGGCTTCCTCAACCAAAGATTGGAAGGTTGCTTCCTCAACCAAGATGGGAGCTATCTCTCTTCTATGCATGAGAATTGAAAGCATAGACATAAACATAAACATAAAACTACTGCTATAACAAGCAAGAGATGTTGGACTAAAGCCAAACTAATCTCTAAAATAAATACTTCATAAGGAAAATGAGCTAACTACAATGAAAGTGGGAGTCTAAGCCTCCATCACTATGCTACTTCCTACAATGCTTGGCTCCTCAAGCTCTCCAACAAGGGGAGTATTTATTGGCAAGAGGAGGAGGTAGGGGGGGTGAAAGAATAGTGTTTGCCGCCCAAGTCCAAGTGAACAGTCAACAACTCTGCAGCCAGTCTGTGGATGACGTTCGAACATGAGTTGGCGTTCGAACGTTCTTTCTGTTTTTGCACTGAGGTCGTTCGAACGTTGCTTCTGTTTTGTCACTGAGGGCGTTCGAACGCCAGATCTGCTCTGACCCCTTTCACTCGAGTGATCTGTAGGTCCCCTGTGAAGTGCAGTACCAACTCTCTGCAGTGGTCTGGTCTTCAATCCACTCAAGTGCACGTTCGAACGTGAGTTGGCGTTCGAACGTGACACTCAAGTACTTCAGTGTTCCAGTCTTCTTTCCTAACTGCCACACGCCATCTCTTCAGCATCTGAGTCTGCTACAGTGTCTTGTTTGACGTTCGAACGTGAGTTGCCGTTCGAACGTGGTGACAGTGTTCCAAGCTTCTCCAATTTTGGGCTATAATGTACTGGCACTGCATCCAAGTGTGGTACTTGTTGTTTTTGGGTCATTGTTCAGTTTAGGGCCTGAAATGACATCACTTAAACTCCATTAAAGTACAATTAGTCTTAAAATGTCATAATAATATGTCAATTTTAAGTACTAATCACACTCCCCAACCTAAATATTGCTAGTCTCTAGTAATACGAAAAAGAAAATTCTACTCCTAATGCCATTTTCGTAGGTCATCCGGTTGCATTTAGCTTATGCAACAAGCCGTTGAACCACTAGGTTTACCCTAGCGGACGAGTGTTGTCTCGTGAGGGTTTCCAGAGAAGCTACCCACAAACTTCAGTCGAACAGATGTGTATAGTAGAATGCTGTCTAAAGTAAATTAGCATCATGGTCGTTGAGACACCAGATTTTCAACTTTTGACTTATGTCTCACACATCCTTATTTCACAGGTATTCAATCTATGCAAAAATTATCATTTGATACATTGGTATTTGAAATTCTCAATGCAATAGGAATGATCATTCAAGCAATAAAAATTGTTATGTAACAAATACTCCCTTTTATTCACCTTCCATGGATAGTTTCGATTTCACAAACCTCACGTAGTAAACTCTCAGCAAAGGTTCACTCTGATTATAGTGACTTGTTTCTCACAGATCATGTGATCAGAAGATGGCCAGTCGAAAAATCACATGCACTATTTAAGAAAGGAGTGAAATTTTAAATAAGCAACTACTTATGTTTGGCATAATCTCATGAAAGAATATCAACGCAATTAAAAGGAATGCTATTTACCATATCCCCATTGTGATTAACAACACATGCATGCAACATACTTGAGATCAATTAGGGCTTTGCATGGGTTGTAGCGTGGCCAGAGGTCAGTGGCTAACGAAACGACGTCAGGGATTTTCAAAAGCTATCTGTTATTTGCGTATTATAGCACACCTCTTTCTAGCTTCTTGATATTTTGCCGAAAGATGACATTTCTTTCTTTCATTTTTCTCATTTTTTTCACTTTCTTGGCAAGTTCTTGCCTTTTCGCTTCTGTTTTGTTTCAATTGTTCCAATCAACTCTTCTTGGATGATAATCTCGAATGCTCCTTTTTCTTTTCCTTTTTCTGTATCATCTTACAAAGAGGATGTAAGAAAATTAGATAGCCAAGGTATGTCAAGGATGTTTTCCTGTGGTTTGGTAATCATGTAGGTTTATCAAAGAAAACTTTAAACATTGATAGCTCAAACGTGGCTAACGAGGGAAATTTTTTTTTTTTCAAAGAAAGGTCTAAGGCTCAATATTATATCAAAGATGGCCTAAGATCATTTCTCAAGCATGTGCACATGTATGTGTCGTATGTGATGGTTCCGTGTGGGATATGTCAATAGATCACTTTTAAGTGCGTTAATCAAAGCAAGGTTAATGAGATCATTCAAAAATTGAGATTTGAAAAGAATTTGCTTGAGTAAACATTGATTGTCTCTCGAAAGCATCGTTAGGTTCGAAACTCACACTGGTGTTCTTTGTTATCTCCACTGTGTATGTCAGGTTTTCCAGGGAGTATCGGTTATATACCAATTCCATTTGCGAGTCAGATCCTCCTGTACTTTTAAAATAACAAATATCGATGTACAAATGACAATTTAAGTATAGAGAGAACATCCATGTTTTTCAAGAAATGTGGTTTGAAGTCTTAGTTAATAAATTGAGGTGTCAAACCGATCATGTGCATATTTACTCTAGCAAGCATTCTTATATCCACATTTGTTCCTTCTCCTTTTAATTTCTATGCTAAATCTACAAATGTATAAAACCAAATAAAAGTGATAAATGGAACCATTCATTTCAAAATATCATCCTTTAACATCAACGATTCATTCATTCACAACCACACAAAAACTTACAACTATAAAAGAAGAAATTCATACAAAGAAGTACTTTAAACAAACATAAAACAAAAACATAGGAACAAGAACAGAAATAGAAGTTCCTCTCTCTCACTCTCCTCCTTGGCCACTAGCACTACCCTGTCCACCCCTCAAATACCGAAGGATCTCGTCCTGCTTAGCTTCGATGCTAAGCAGGAAGTCCATAAAAGAGCGTCGGGTGCTGGTGCTGGTGCTAGGTCCTGCCTCTGCTGGCTGATCTCCTTCCCCTCCTACCTCTCTCTCTATCTCTCTCTCCAACTCTTCCTCCACTTCATCCACTCCTTGGGCCGGGGGCTCTTCTTGGCAGGAAGCTTAACCCTTGGCATTGTTCTGGTTTTTTAGCTGGAGGGTTTTGAAAAAAAAAAATTTTGATTTCTTTGTGAAGATAGATCTTCTTGAAGTGGCAAATGTCTTGGGAGACTTGATTTTTGGTAAGGATGGAGAATGGTTGGGGTTTTGGGGTCTGGGTAGTGCAGGGTTTCCAGGGTTTTTCTGATTTTTTCAAAACTTTGGAGAGTTTTGAAATGAAGAAGACGAGCTGGGCTTTTATAACCTGAGTTGTGACGTTCGAACGTTGGTGACGTTCGAACGTTAGTAGAAGGAATTTTAAAAGATCGTTCAAACGTGGTATGGCGTTCGAACGTGATGAGCTCCCAGTACTTTTGTGTTTTTGCAGAGGCCAAAGTACTGTAAGCACTCTTCGTTCGAACGGTCTATTGGCGTTCGAACGTTAATCTCGTTCGAACGGTCTATTGGCGTTCGAACGGACTGAGCTCCCAGTACTTCCAAGTTTCTGCAGAAGCTCATCAGAGGTTGAGTACTGTAGGCAGTCAACGTTCGAACGTTACCTGGCGTTCGAACGTTGATCCAAAAATAAAATTTTTCCTATTGCACTATATACAATCAAAGAAGACAAAACACACAAATTTAATTCAAAAACTAAGGCGTCTTAGGATGAACCCCTACCCATGCTCCAGGTTGGTATTTTGGGGCATTCCTTACTCGGCCCATATTTTCATTTCAATCAAAAAGAAATTTATACAAAAAGGTTTTTACAATTTTTTTTTTTTTTTTACAACAAATTCGGACCTTTGGCATTCACTCCCCCACAAAAGTACATATTTCCTATAAAAAATTATCTAATCTGAGTCTCCCTCTGTGTCTGTGTAAAAGGGACAACCAGTAACTCTCCCAACTTCTTCTCTCACAAATCGGTTAAGCACAGTACCAGAATAGCATGGCGTATCAGGGTAATCCTTACTCAGCCCATTCACTATCCAGTCTAATCGATCAAGTGCGCGACCGGAAATTGGTTCAGAACACTGGTTGTACCTTCTTTCGTGAAAGTATCTGCCACACTGTTTACAGGCACCAAGCCTTTTTGCACGACGGCGTTTGTCAAAACTACTTCTGCCACAGAGGGGTTTCGCTTGTTTCTCTTTGATTTCAGCCTTCCTTACTAACCTTGTTTTTTTCATGATCATGGTATGTACATCAGATGGAAAAGTACGTAGGACTCCTAGGCTAAACCAAAACAGATTTACATCCATGATTGCTAAATTTTAAGACTCACTATCTGGTTCTTTTACGTCTGCCAGTCACAAAGACGATTGAAGCTGATTCATAAGCATAATCAATTTATACAATCAATGTTCAAACATGATCAACAACGACAATAAAATTTAAAAAAAATTTGCAAAAATTATGAACGAAACTGAACTATAAACGAAAATGAACTGATCATACCCCCCAACCTAAACTGAACATTGTCCCCAATGTTTCAAATTTACCGGTTCATTGAGTGTGGAGACGCGGTTGAATGGTAAAGATCTGTTCACCGCTGAGACCTACAAATAAAAACACCAAAAATTACTCATCTGTGCGCAGATCCGGATTTCGGGTAGGCTGAAAATCCTTATGTGTGAGTGCGAACAAGAGAAGAACACCCGTGAGCAAATATAAGATTAAAATGCTAAACAGGAAGCAAAATATCGTGTTTGTGGAGTGTGTGGTCATGGGTGTTTTCTCGGCGACTCGACGGCTAACAGAAGACAGAAAAAGGAAGAAGAAGAAGAAGAAGAAAAATGTGTGGGGGGGCCAACTGCGGCGGCTGGGGAACACGTGGGCGCCTTATAAAGGCGCCCCAGTGGGTCGGGTTGGAGTTGATATTTCCTGACCCGATCCACAGGAGTGTCGGCAGGCGCGAATTTCGGAGGAGTACTCTGGTTCCATTAAAAGAATGGTTTCCACATTTCTAACAAAATCCTCCAAAAATGGTTTTAACCTCTGACCATTAACAGTAAAATTATTACCGTTTGCTGGGTTTTCCACTTCAACTGCTCCGTGATCAAACACCTTTTTCACAATATAAGGCCCAGCCCATCTTGATTTCAACTTACCAGGAAAGAGGCGGAGTCTTGAATTGAATAGCAAGACTTTTTGAGATGGCTCAAAAGACTTCCGCACAATGTGTTTGTCATGAAAAATTTTCATCCTGGTTTTAGCAATCTTAGCATTTTCATATGCTTCATTTCTCAATTCCTCCAATTCATTCATCTGAAGTTTCCTTTTTAGCCCAGCCTTGTCTAAGTCAAAATTTATTGCTTTAATGGCCCAGTATGCCCTATGTTCCAATTCCACAGGCAAGTGACATGGCTTTCCATAGACTAATCGATAAGGAGACATGCCCAAAATTATTTTAAAAGCAGTTCGGTATGCCCAGAGCGCATCAGTTAGTCTTAATGACTAATCTTTGCGATCTGGGTTCACCGTTTTTTCCAAAATTAATTTGATCTCCCGATTAGCTAACTCAGCTTGTCCACTAGTCTGTGGGTGATAAGGGGTTGCAATTTTGTGAAAAATCAAGTATTTTTTCATTAAATTCCAGAAAGGACGATTGCAAAAATGAGCACCCCCATCACTTATGATTGATTTCGGAATTCCAAACCGAGACAAAATATTTTCTTTTAAAAATTTGATCACTGTTTTGTGATCATTGTTTCGGCATGGAATTGCTTCAACCCATTTAGATACATAGTCTACAGCCACTAAAATGTATAGATAGCCAAAGGAAGGGGGAAATGGTCCCATAAAATCGATGCCCCAACAGTCAAAAATTTCAATTACCAAAATGGGGTTTAAGGGCATCATATTTCTTTTAGAAATGTTTCCCAACCTTTGACACCTATCACAAGTTAAACAAAAGGCATGGACATCTTGAAAAAGTGTGGGCCAGTAAAATCCACACTGCAATATTTTTGCAGCGGTTTTTCTTGATGAAAAGTGGCCACCACATGCTTTAGAATGACAAAAAGTTATTACCTGCCTACTTTCATGAGCAGGGATGCAACGTCTTATGATTTGATCTTTACAGTACTTGAATACGTAAGGATCCTCCCAAAAGAAGTTACGTACCTCCCTCAGAAATTTCTTTTGGTCCAACATGGTAAAAGATGGAGGGAGTGTACCAGTAGCAAGAAAGTTAGCAATGTCTGCATACCAAGGTGTATTATCAATCATGAACAGTTGTTCCTCGGGGAATTTCTCATTGATTGGCAGTCCATCCTCATGAAATTCATAGGTTAGTCTGGATAGATGATCTGCCACCACATTCTCGACGCCTTTCTTGTCTTTAATGACAAGATCAAACTCTTGGAGCCAAAGTATCCATCTCAAGAGTCTCGGTTTGGCGTCCTTCTTTGTGAGCAAAACTTTCAGAGCTGCATGGTCAGTGAATACAGTAACAGAAAAACCAACAAGATAAGAACGGAATTTTTCCAGTGCAAAAACTACAGCAAGCAATTCTTTCTCAGTTGTTGAATAATTCATTTGGGCATCATTCAAAGTTTTGCTTGCATAGTAAATCACATGGGGTTTCTTATCTTTTCTTTGTCCCAATAGAGCACCTACAGCAAAATCACTTGCATCACACATTAGTTCAAAAGGAAGATTCCAGTCAGGAGATTGCATTATAGGTGCGGAAATTAACATGTCTTTTAGTTTGTCAAAGGCTTTTTGGCATGCTTCATTCCAATCAAATATTACATCCTGACTTAGGAGGTGACACATTGGTTTTGCTATGGTACTGAAATCTTTGATGAATCTCCTGTAGAATCCTGCATGTCCTAGGAATGATCTAACATCTTTTACAGTCTTAGGAGCAGGCAAATTTCCAATCAAATCAATTTTTGCCATGTCAACTTTCATGCCTTCAGACGACACGATGTGACCAAGAACAATGCCCTGTGTTACCATGAAATGGCATTTTTCCCAATTGAGCACTAGGTTGGCTTCCTTACATCTGATCAGTACTTTCTCCAGATTGGTTAGACACAAATCGAAAGAATCACCATAGACAGAGAAATCATCCATAAACACTTCCAAAATATTTTCAACCATATCACTGAACAAGCTTAGCATACATCTTTGGAATGTTGCAGGAGCGTTACAAAGTCCAAATGGCATTCTTTTAAAAGCAAAGGTGCCAAAGGGGCATGTGAAGGTTGTTTTCTCCTGATCATCTAAGGCTATCTCAATTTGGTTATACCCTGAATATCCATCCAAGAAACAATAAAATGCATGGCCTGCAATTCTCTCCAGGACTTGGTCAATAAATGGAAGAGGAAAATGATATTTTCTAGTGACCAAATTGAGTTTTCGATAATCAATGCACATTCGCCATCCTGTGACGACTCGAGTTGGCACTAGTTCATTTGCATCATTTTTTACCACTGTGACCCCATATTTTTTTGGCACAACTTGGGTTGGACTGACCCATTTACTATCTGAGATAGGGAAGATTATTCCTGCATCTAAGAGTTTGAGTACCTCAATTCTCACAACTTCCTTCATGTGAGGGTTCAGTCGTCGCTGCATTTGACGAGAGGGTTTTGAGTCCTCTTCAAGGTATATGGCATGATTCCAGATTAACGGGCTTATACCTTTCAAATCAGCGATGGTCCATCCAATGGCACTTTTATGACTCCGAAGAACTTCAAGCAATTTAGACTCTTGTAAGTCTGTGAGCTTAGATGAGATTACCACTGGGTATGACTCATTCTCTCCTAAAAATGCATATTTGAGGTCAGATGGGAGAGGTTTCAATTATGGCTTTGGTGGGCTAACACTTGATGAGACTGGCTTTGTGCCACTTGGTGAAATTTCTTCAAATTTGAGTGCCCAGGTCTCAACAGTATGATTAGGGTCAACTGGTGGATTTGGGTCATCATCTGTTATTTCTGATGAGATGATTTCTAACAGAGATGATTCAGCAGGATCCTCACAGAATGTATCATCCAGATGCTCTTGTATCAAAGATTATATGGAGTTTACTTCCCTTTCTTCCTTTTCTTCTTCTGGGTGTTTAGCAATATTGAAAATGTTCATTTCGAGAGTCATATTCCCAAAAGTTAATTTCATGACTCCATTACTGCAATTGATTAAAGCATTGGAAGTTGCTAGGAATGGTCGACCAAGAATGACGGGAATTTGGTTCTCTGAATTTATTGCTGGTTCAGTATCTAGAACAATGAAGTCAACAGGGAAGACAAAACTATCTACTTGGACAAGCACATCTTCAACAATCCCTCTGGGGGTTTTGACAGATCTGTCAGCCAATTGGAGTGTGACACAAGTGGGTTTAAGTTCACCCAAACCCAACTGCTGATAGACAGAGTAGGGTAACAGATTAACACTGGCCCCAAGGTCTAACAAGACTTGTTCAATTCTGAAGTTTCCAATGATACATGAGACAGTCGGACATCCTGGGTCTTTGTATTCTGGAAGGGTTTTCTGTTGGAGGAGAGCACTAGCTTGTTCCGTTAGGAAAGCACTTTTTTGGACTTTCTGGCTTCTCTTGACTGTGCACAAGTCTTTTAGAAACTTGGCATAAGGCGGGACTTGTTTGATTGCATCCAGAAGTGGGATGTTGAGATTTACTTGCTTAAAAAGCTCGTAAATTTCAGGCTGATTTTTCACTTTTTGTTTGGCTTTGAGTCGATGAGGAAATGAGGCCGGAACAAAATATGAAGGTTCCTTTTTCTCAGAAGTCTCTGAATTTTGTTCAATCACAGGCTCAGGGTCTTTCTCAATTGGTTCAGGTTCAGATGATGGATTGGCTGGGCTTGACTCAGGTCTTGGCTTGGGAATGAGTATGTCCCTGATTGTTTTATCAATCACTTTGCCACTTCTTAGTGTCGTGACAGCTTGGGCTTGGTCTTGGGTGTTTCCTGTTGTTGAAGGGTTCCCTACATGGAATTGGCCTTGTGGTTGCTTTGGTTGTGCAGGAAACTTTCCTTTTTCGTGTGTGACCATGGATTGAGTCAACTTTTGGATGTGGCTTTTAAGATCCTCAAAAGATTGAATGGTCTGGGTTTTGAAATCAGTGAAAGCCTATGCAGAATTATTGTTATAATTCATTTGGCTTTGCATGAATTGATTTAATGTGTCCTCAAGGTTCCTCTTTTGTGGTGGTTGGTATGGTTGATATGCAGGAGGTCCTTGAGGTGGTGGGTATGGCCCTTGTTGTTGGTTCATGGGTATTGGTTGTGTGTTGTTCCAACTGAAGTTAGGGTGATTTCGCCACCCTGGATTGTATGTTTCAGAATATGGGTTGGAGTAGGGCTTGTTGAAGTTGGAAACTACGTGTGTTTGTTCTAACAAGACTTCTTTGAATGCTGGGATGGTGGGACACTCCCCAGTAGGGTGTCCTGTTAGCGCACAGATTCCACACACTTGCTCAGTGGAAGGGCTAACATCAACTTGATGGACTTTCTTCATCTCTAAAGCTTCGAGCTTTCGAGACAATGTAGACATTTTTGCTCTCAAGTCATCATCCTCTCTCAAGACATATTTTCCTCCTTGGGAATTAGATGGTCTGGCTTCTACAGTGGTAGGGGAGGCTGAGTCCCACATCTGAGAACTGTCAGATATGGTGTCAAAGAAATTGAATGCCCCCTCCGGACTTTTTCCCATGAATTCTCCTTGGGCCATCATTTCGACAAACTGACGTAGTCTAGAGGGTAAGGAGTCATAGAAAAATCCTACCAATGTCCAATTTTCAAAAGCATGATGTGGGCAAGATTGGAGTAAATCTTTGAATCTCTCCCAACTTTGATAAAAAGTTTCTCCTTCTTTGACTTCAAAATTCATGATTTGCCTTTTCAATGCATTTGTGCGGTGCAAAGGAAAAAACTTTCTAAAAAATTCATTTTGCAATGCTTGCCAATTGGGTACTGAAAGAGCCTTTAAAGAATTTAGCCATTGTTTGGCTCTATCCCTCAAGGAAAACGAAAACAGTCTCATTTTGGTCAATTCAGAATTGTCTTGAAATGTTCCACACACTTCTTCGAAATCTTTTATATGCAGATATGGATTTTCTGCATCCAATCCATGAAACACGGGCAATAACTGCACTGTCCCCGGCTTTACAGTAAAGAGGGGAGCGTTTTCAGGAAAAATAAAACAAGAGGGGACACTATTTCTTGTGGGATTCAAGTAATCCCGCAAAGTTTGAATGTTAGGGACTTCCTCCTCTCTCATAGGGACTTCTCCATTTCTTTCATTATTTGCCATACTACCCTCACAAGAGTCTGCTACTGATCTAGGTGAATTAGGTTCAGGCTGATTCACGGACTCACACGATTCTGCTGGCAAATTTTGGAAGTGAGGAGTGCCCTCAGTCATAAAGAAAATAAAACAAAGTTATGTACAGTAAGACAAAATATTCACAATGTTGAAGGTCTTTTTACCTTTTACCTTAAAGCACCTTTCAAAAAAAAAATCCCCGGCAACGGCGCCAAAAACTTGACAGTTATCTATCCGATGTACACCCAAGTGCAGGTGGTCAAGCTGTAGTAATAATCCGGTTTGAGTCCGGAGTCGAATCCACAGGGATCTTTTGTTGATATTTCTAAGGTAAGCAGTGGTAGAGACCTTTTGGTGGTAACATTTTTTTGATTTGGATTTGCTGTGAGATGTGGGTTTTGCTGGACAGAATATAAGATTCTTTCCAGGAGATTTTCTTAACAAATTAGGAAATGAATGTTAATAAAAAAAAAAGAGTCACTCTTTAGTGCAAGGATCTGGACATGTAGTTAGTTATCCGGTTTGTCATAATTGTGCTTGATAACTCAATTAACTCCCGTGTCAACAGTAAGTTAATCGGAAGATAAAGATGGATTGTGAGAATTAAGAACATGATTCCGATGTCTTTCTAGAAGTTTACAAGCATTGCTTGTGCCGAGACTTAACCCGTCTACAAAAAATCAAGTGTTTCTACAAAACATCCAATCATGATATTAATAGTCCATTCTTTTTAGTGAAGTACAATAAGGGGGGAGATTGAAGGGTAGTCATGAGGATCTAGCCGGGGTACTTGCCTTGAACTGATGAGCCTTTCTATGCAGGAGTCATCCATGTCATAGAAAGGGCTCACAATTATACAAAGTACCTTACCTTTGCTAGATGCAATCAATCATCTGATAATAGGGGAAAATAAACGTTAAGCATAAAATAACATTGCACAAATATAATTCCCGGATAACTTATACATGCCCTTCTCCTCTCACTAAAGAGTGAATGAGAAACTACTCACTCTTCATGGCTTGGGTAAAGCTAGAAAAGTGAGTGATGCTCATCCCTCCAAGTGGAGAACTTTAAAAGATAGAGTAACACAAATATGGAGTAAATCTTCCCCAAAGAATGGGTGAATCACGTTCCACCCTTCACGACTTTGATCAAGTTCTAGAAAAGTGGAAGAGTTTCACTCTTCTAAGAAAGAAGGAAGCGCAAGCAATGGAAGTGAAATGCATGAACAATTAAAGTAGAAGAAAGCTAGTCACATTTGGAGGGTGGCTTCCTCAACCAAAGATTGGAAGGTTGCTTCCTCAACCAAGATGGGAGCTATCTCTCTTCTATGCATGAGAATTGAAAGCATAGACATAAACATAAACATAAAACTACTGCTATAACAAGCAAGAGATGTTGGACTAAAGCCAAACTAATCTCTAAAATAAATACTTCATAAGGAAAATGAGCTAACTACAATGAAAGTGGGAGTCTAAGCCTCCATCACTATGCTACTTCCTACAATGCTTGGCTCCTCAAGCTCTCCAACAAGGGGAGTATTTATTGGCAAGAGGAGGAGGTAGGGGGGGTGAAAGAATAGTGTTTGCCGCCCAAGTCCAAGTGAACAGTCAACAACTCTGCAGCCAGTCTGTGGATGACGTTCGAACATGAGTTGGCGTTCGAACGTTCTTTCTGTTTTTGCACTGAGGTCGTTCGAACGTTGCTTCTGTTTTGTCACTGAGGGCGTTCGAACGCCAGATCTGCTCTGACCCCTTTCACTCGAGTGATCTGTAGGTCCCCTGTGAAGTGCAGTACCAACTCTCTGCAGTGGTCTGGTCTTCAATCCACTCAAGTGCACGTTCGAACGTGAGTTGGCGTTCGAACGTGACACTCAAGTACTTCAGTGTTCCAGTCTTCTTTCCTAACTGCCACACGCCATCTCTTCAGCATCTGAGTCTGCTACAGTGTCTTGTTTGACGTTCGAACGTGAGTTGCCGTTCGAACGTGGTGACAGTGTTCCAAGCTTCTCCAATTTTGGGCTATAATGTACTGGCACTGCATCCAAGTGTGGTACTTGTTGTTTTTGGGTCATTGTTCAGTTTAGGGCCTGAAATGACATCACTTAAACTCCATTAAAGTACAATTAGTCTTAAAATGTCATAATAATATGTCAATTTTAAGTACTAATCACACTCCCCAACCTAAATATTGCTAGTCTCTAGTAATACGAAAAAGAAAATTCTACTCCTAATGCCATTTTCGTAGGTCATCCGGTTGCATTTAGCTTATGCAACAAGCCGTTGAACCACTAGGTTTACCCTAGCGGACGAGTGTTGTCTCGTGAGGGTTTCCAGAGAAGCTACCCACAAACTTCAGTCGAACAGATGTGTATAGTAGAATGCTGTCTAAAGTAAATTAGCATCATGGTCGTTGAGACACCAGATTTTCAACTTTTGACTTATGTCTCACACATCCTTATTTCACAGGTATTCAATCTATGCAAAAATTATCATTTGATACATTGGTATTTGAAATTCTCAATGCAATAGGAATGATCATTCAAGCAATAAAAATTGTTATGTAACAAATACTCCCTTTTATTCACCTTCCATGGATAGTTTCGATTTCACAAACCTCACGTAGTAAACTCTCAGCAAAGGTTCACTCTGATTATAGTGACTTGTTTCTCACAGATCATGTGATCAGAAGATGGCCAGTCGAAAAATCACATGCACTATTTAAGAAAGGAGTGAAATTTTAAATAAGCAACTACTTATGTTTGGCATAATCTCATGAAAGAATATCAACGCAATTAAAAGGAATGCTATTTACCATATCCCCATTGTGATTAACAACACATGCATGCAACATACTTGAGATCAATTAGGGCTTTGCATGGGTTGTAGCGTGGCCAGAGGTCAGTGGCTAACGAAACGACGTCAGGGATTTTCAAAAGCTATCTGTTATTTGCGTATTATAGCACACCTCTTTCTAGCTTCTTGATATTTTGCCGAAAGATGACATTTCTTTCTTTCATTTTTCTCATTTTTTTCACTTTCTTGGCAAGTTCTTGCCTTTTCGCTTCTGTTTTGTTTCAATTGTTCCAATCAACTCTTCTTGGATGATAATCTCGAATGCTCCTTTTTCTTTTCCTTTTTCTGTATCATCTTACAAAGAGGATGTAAGAAAATTAGATAGCCAAGGTATGTCAAGGATGTTTTCCTGTGGTTTGGTAATCATGTAGGTTTATCAAAGAAAACTTTAAACATTGATAGCTCAAACGTGGCTAACGAGGGAAATTTTTTTTTTTTCAAAGAAAGGTCTAAGGCTCAATATTATATCAAAGATGGCCTAAGATCATTTCTCAAGCATGTGCACATGTATGTGTCGTATGTGATGGTTCCGTGTGGGATATGTCAATAGATCACTTTTAAGTGCGTTAATCAAAGCAAGGTTAATGAGATCATTCAAAAATTGAGATTTGAAAAGAATTTGCTTGAGTAAACATTGATTGTCTCTCGAAAGCATCGTTAGGTTCGAAACTCACACTGGTGTTCTTTGTTATCTCCACTGTGTATGTCAGGTTTTCCAGGGAGTATCGGTTATATACCAATTCCATTTGCGAGTCAGATCCTCCTGTACTTTTAAAATAACAAATATCGATGTACAAATGACAATTTAAGTATAGAGAGAACATCCATGTTTTTCAAGAAATGTGGTTTGAAGTCTTAGTTAATAAATTGAGGTGTCAAACCGATCATGTGCATATTTACTCTAGCAAGCATTCTTATATCCACATTTGTTCCTTCTCCTTTTAATTTCTATGCTAAATCTACAAATGTATAAAACCAAATAAAAGTGATAAATGGAACCATTCATTTCAAAATATCATCCTTTAACATCAACGATTCATTCATTCACAACCACACAAAAACTTACAACTATAAAAGAAGAAATTCATACAAAGAAGTACTTTAAACAAACATAAAACAAAAACATAGGAACAAGAACAGAAATAGAAGTTCCTCTCTCTCACTCTCCTCCTTGGCCACTAGCACTACCCTGTCCACCCCTCAAATACCGAAGGATCTCGTCCTGCTTAGCTTCGATGCTAAGCAGGAAGTCCATAAAAGAGCGTCGGGTGCTGGTGCTGGTGCTAGGTCCTGCCTCTGCTGGCTGATCTCCTTCCCCTCCTACCTCTCTCTCTATCTCTCTCTCCAACTCTTCCTCCACTTCATCCACTCCTTGGGCCGGGGGCTCTTCTTGGCAGGAAGCTTAACCCTTGGCATTGTTCTGGTTTTTTAGCTGGAGGGTTTTGAAAAAAAAAAATTTTGATTTCTTTGTGAAGATAGATCTTCTTGAAGTGGCAAATGTCTTGGGAGACTTGATTTTTGGTAAGGATGGAGAATGGTTGGGGTTTTGGGGTCTGGGTAGTGCAGGGTTTCCAGGGTTTTTCTGATTTTTTCAAAACTTTGGAGAGTTTTGAAATGAAGAAGACGAGCTGGGCTTTTATAACCTGAGTTGTGACGTTCGAACGTTGGTGACGTTCGAACGTTAGTAGAAGGAATTTTAAAAGATCGTTCAAACGTGGTATGGCGTTCGAACGTGATGAGCTCCCAGTACTTTTGTGTTTTTGCAGAGGCCAAAGTACTGTAAGCACTCTTCGTTCGAACGGTCTATTGGCGTTCGAACGTTAATCTCGTTCGAACGGTCTATTGGCGTTCGAACGGACTGAGCTCCCAGTACTTCCAAGTTTCTGCAGAAGCTCATCAGAGGTTGAGTACTGTAGGCAGTCAACGTTCGAACGTTACCTGGCGTTCGAACGTTGATCCAAAAATAAAATTTTTCCTATTGCACTATATACAATCAAAGAAGACAAAACACACAAATTTAATTCAAAAACTAAGGCGTCTTAGGATGAACCCCTACCCATGCTCCAGGTTGGTATTTTGGGGCATTCCTTACTCGGCCCATATTTTCATTTCAATCAAAAAGAAATTTATACAAAAAGGTTTTTACAATTTTTTTTTTTTTTTTACAACAAATTCGGACCTTTGGCATTCACTCCCCCACAAAAGTACATATTTCCTATAAAAAATTATCTAATCTGAGTCTCCCTCTGTGTCTGTGTAAAAGGGACAACCAGTAACTCTCCCAACTTCTTCTCTCACAAATCGGTTAAGCACAGTACCAGAATAGCATGGCGTATCAGGGTAATCCTTACTCAGCCCATTCACTATCCAATCTAATCGATCAAGTGCGCGACCGGAAATTGGTTCAGAACACTGGTTGTACCTTCTTTCGTGAAAGTATCTGCCACACTGTTTACAGGCACCAAGCCTTTTTGCACGACGGCGTTTGTCAAAACTACTTCTGCCACAGAGGGGTTTCGCTTGTTTCTCTTTGATTTCAGCCTTCCTTACTAACCTTGTTTTTTTCATGATCATGGTATGTACATCAGATGGAAAAGTACGTAGGACTCCTAGGCTAAACCAAAACAGATTTACATCCATGATTGCTAAATTTTAAGACTCACTATCTGGTTCTTTTACGTCTGCCAGTCACAAAGACGATTGAAGCTGATTCATAAGCATAATCAATTTATACAATCAATGTTCAAACATGATCAACAACGACAATAAAATTTAAAAAAAATTTGCAAAAATTATGAACGAAACTGAACTATAAACGAAAATGAACTGATCATACCCCCCCAACCTAAACTGAACATTGTCCCCAATGTTTCAAATTTACCGGTTCATTGAGTGTGGAGACGCGGTTGAATGGTAAAGATCTGTTCACCGCTGAGACCTACAAATAAAAACACCAAAAATTACTCATCTGTGCGCAGATCCGGATTTCGGGTAGGCTGAAAATCCTTATGTGTGAGTGCGAACAAGAGAAGAACACCCGTGAGCAAATATAAGATTAAAATGCTAAACAGGAAGCAAAATATCGTGTTTGTGGAGTGTGTGGTCATGGGTGTTTTCTCGGCGACTCGACGGCTAACAGAAGACAGAAAAAGGAAGAAGAAGAAGAAGAAGAAAAATGTGTGGGGGGGCCAACTGCGGCGGCTGGGGAACACGTGGGCGCCTTATAAAGGCGCCCCAGTGGGTCGGGTTGGAGTTGATATTTCCTGACCCGATCCACAGGAGTGTCGGCAGGCGCGAATTTCGGAGGAGTACTCTGGTTCCATTAAAAGAATGGTTTCCACATTTCTAACAAAATCCTCCAAAAATGGTTTTAACCTCTGACCATTAACAGTAAAATTATTACCGTTTGCTGGGTTTTCCACTTCAACTGCTCCGTGATCAAACACCTTTTTCACAATATAAGGCCCAGCCCATCTTGATTTCAACTTACCAGGAAAGAGGCGGAGTCTTGAATTGAATAGCAAGACTTTTTGAGATGGCTCAAAAGACTTCCGCACAATGTGTTTGTCATGAAAAATTTTCATCCTGGTTTTAGCAATCTTAGCATTTTCATATGCTTCATTTCTCAATTCCTCCAATTCATTCATCTGAAGTTTCCTTTTTAGCCCAGCCTTGTCTAAGTCAAAATTTATTGCTTTAATGGCCCAGTATGCCCTATGTTCCAATTCCACAGGCAAGTGACATGGCTTTCCATAGACTAATCGATAAGGAGACATGCCCAAAATTATTTTAAAAGCAGTTCGGTATGCCCAGAGCGCATCAGTTAGTCTTAATGACTAATCTTTGCGATCTGGGTTCACCGTTTTTTCCAAAATTAATTTGATCTCCCGATTAGCTAACTCAGCTTGTCCACTAGTCTGTGGGTGATAAGGGGTTGCAATTTTGTGAAAAATCAAGTATTTTTTCATTAAATTCCAGAAAGGACGATTGCAAAAATGAGCACCCCCATCACTTATGATTGATTTCGGAATTCCAAACCGAGACAAAATATTTTCTTTTAAAAATTTGATCACTGTTTTGTGATCATTGTTTCGGCATGGAATTGCTTCAACCCATTTAGATACATAGTCTACAGCCACTAAAATGTATAGATAGCCAAAGGAAGGGGGAAATGGTCCCATAAAATCGATGCCCCAACAGTCAAAAATTTCAATTACCAAAATGGGGTTTAAGGGCATCATATTTCTTTTAGAAATGTTTCCCAACCTTTGACACCTATCACAAGTTAAACAAAAGGCATGGACATCTTGAAAAAGTGTGGGCCAGTAAAATCCACACTGCAATATTTTTGCAGCGGTTTTTCTTGATGAAAAGTGGCCACCACATGCTTTAGAATGACAAAAAGTTATTACCTGCCTACTTTCATGAGCAGGGATGCAACGTCTTATGATTTGATCTTTACAGTACTTGAATACGTAAGGATCCTCCCAAAAGAAGTTACGTACCTCCCTCAGAAATTTCTTTTGGTCCAACATGGTAAAAGATGGAGGGAGTGTACCAGTAGCAAGAAAGTTAGCAATGTCTGCATACCAAGGTGTATTATCAATCATGAACAGTTGTTCCTCGGGGAATTTCTCATTGATTGGCAGTCCATCCTCATGAAATTCATAGGTTAGTCTGGATAGATGATCTGCCACCACATTCTCGACGCCTTTCTTGTCTTTAATGACAAGATCAAACTCTTGGAGCCAAAGTATCCATCTCAAGAGTCTCGGTTTGGCGTCCTTCTTTGTGAGCAAAACTTTCAGAGCTGCATGGTCAGTGAATACAGTAACAGAAAAACCAACAAGATAAGAACGGAATTTTTCCAGTGCAAAAACTACAGCAAGCAATTCTTTCTCAGTTGTTGAATAATTCATTTGGGCATCATTCAAAGTTTTGCTTGCATAGTAAATCACATGGGGTTTCTTATCTTTTCTTTGTCCCAATAGAGCACCTACAGCAAAATCACTTGCATCACACATTAGTTCAAAAGGAAGATTCCAGTCAGGAGATTGCATTATAGGTGCGGAAATTAACATGTCTTTTAGTTTGTCAAAGGCTTTTTGGCATGCTTCATTCCAATCAAATATTACATCCTGACTTAGGAGGTGACACATTGGTTTTGCTATGGTACTGAAATCTTTGATGAATCTCCTGTAGAATCCTGCATGTCCTAGGAATGATCTAACATCTTTTACAGTCTTAGGAGCAGGCAAATTTCCAATCAAATCAATTTTTGCCATGTCAACTTTCATGCCTTCAGACGACACGATGTGACCAAGAACAATGCCCTGTGTTACCATGAAATGGCATTTTTCCCAATTGAGCACTAGGTTGGCTTCCTTACATCTGATCAGTACTTTCTCCAGATTGGTTAGACACAAATCGAAAGAATCACCATAGACAGAGAAATCATCCATAAACACTTCCAAAATATTTTCAACCATATCACTGAACAAGCTTAGCATACATCTTTGGAATGTTGCAGGAGCGTTACAAAGTCCAAATGGCATTCTTTTAAAAGCAAAGGTGCCAAAGGGGCATGTGAAGGTTGTTTTCTCCTGATCATCTAAGGCTATCTCAATTTGGTTATACCCTGAATATCCATCCAAGAAACAATAAAATGCATGGCCTGCAATTCTCTCCAGGACTTGGTCAATAAATGGAAGAGGAAAATGATATTTTCTAGTGACCAAATTGAGTTTTCGATAATCAATGCACATTCGCCATCCTGTGACGACTCGAGTTGGCACTAGTTCATTTGCATCATTTTTTACCACTGTGACCCCATATTTTTTTGGCACAACTTGGGTTGGACTGACCCATTTACTATCTGAGATAGGGAAGATTATTCCTGCATCTAAGAGTTTGAGTACCTCAATTCTCACAACTTCCTTCATGTGAGGGTTCAGTCGTCGCTGCATTTGACGAGAGGGTTTTGAGTCCTCTTCAAGGTATATGGCATGATTCCAGATTAACGGGCTTATACCTTTCAAATCAGCGATGGTCCATCCAATGGCACTTTTATGACTCCGAAGAACTTCAAGCAATTTAGACTCTTGTAAGTCTGTGAGCTTAGATGAGATTACCACTGGGTATGACTCATTCTCTCCTAAAAATGCATATTTGAGGTCAGATGGGAGAGGTTTCAATTATGGCTTTGGTGGGCTAACACTTGATGAGACTGGCTTTGTGCCACTTGGTGAAATTTCTTCAAATTTGAGTGCCCAGGTCTCAACAGTATGATTAGGGTCAACTGGTGGATTTGGGTCATCATCTGTTATTTCTGATGAGATGATTTCTAACAGAGATGATTCAGCAGGATCCTCACAGAATGTATCATCCAGATGCTCTTGTATCAAAGATTATATGGAGTTTACTTCCCTTTCTTCCTTTTCTTCTTCTGGGTGTTTAGCAATATTGAAAATGTTCATTTCGAGAGTCATATTCCCAAAAGTTAATTTCATGACTCCATTACTGCAATTGATTAAAGCATTGGAAGTTGCTAGGAATGGTCGACCAAGAATGACGGGAATTTGGTTCTCTGAATTTATTGCTGGTTCAGTATCTAGAACAATGAAGTCAACAGGGAAGACAAAACTATCTACTTGGACAAGCACATCTTCAACAATCCCTCTGGGGGTTTTGACAGATCTGTCAGCCAATTGGAGTGTGACACAAGTGGGTTTAAGTTCACCCAAACCCAACTGCTGATAGACAGAGTAGGGTAACAGATTAACACTGGCCCCAAGGTCTAACAAGACTTGTTCAATTCTGAAGTTTCCAATGATACATGAGACAGTCGGACATCCTGGGTCTTTGTATTCTGGAAGGGTTTTCTGTTGGAGGAGAGCACTAGCTTGTTCCGTTAGGAAAGCACTTTTTTGGACTTTCTGGCTTCTCTTGACTGTGCACAAGTCTTTTAGAAACTTGGCATAAGGCGGGACTTGTTTGATTGCATCCAGAAGTGGGATGTTGAGATTTACTTGCTTAAAAAGCTCGTAAATTTCAGGCTGATTTTTCACTTTTTGTTTGGCTTTGAGTCGATGAGGAAATGAGGCCGGAACAAAATATGAAGGTTCCTTTTTCTCAGAAGTCTCTGAATTTTGTTCAATCACAGGCTCAGGGTCTTTCTCAATTGGTTCAGGTTCAGATGATGGATTGGCTGGGCTTGACTCAGGTCTTGGCTTGGGAATGAGTATGTCCCTGATTGTTTTATCAATCACTTTGCCACTTCTTAGTGTCGTGACAGCTTGGGCTTGGTCTTGGGTGTTTCCTGTTGTTGAAGGGTTCCCTACATGGAATTGGCCTTGTGGTTGCTTTGGTTGTGCAGGAAACTTTCCTTTTTCGTGTGTGACCATGGATTGAGTCAACTTTTGGATGTGGCTTTTAAGATCCTCAAAAGATTGAATGGTCTGGGTTTTGAAATCAGTGAAAGCCTGTGCAGAATTATTGTTATAATTCATTTGGCTTTGCATGAATTGATTTAATGTGTCCTCAAGGTTCCTCTTTTGTGGTGGTTGGTATGGTTGATATGCAGGAGGTCCTTGAGGTGGTGGGTATGGCCCTTGTTGTTGGTTCATGGGTATTGGTTGTGTGTTGTTCCAACTGAAGTTAGGGTGATTTCGCCACCCTGGATTGTATGTTTCAGAATATGGGTTGGAGTAGGGCTTGTTGAAGTTGGAAACTACGTGTGTTTGTTCTAACAAGACTTCTTTGAATGCTGGGATGGTGGGACACTCCCCAGTAGGGTGTCCTGTTAGCGCACAGATTCCACACACTTGCTCAGTGGAAGGGCTAACATCAACTTGATGGACTTTCTTCATCTCTAAAGCTTCGAGCTTTCGAGACAATGTGGACATTTTTGCTCTCAAGTCATCATCCTCTCTCAAGACATATTTTCCTCCTTGGGAATTAGATGGTCTGGCTTCTACAGTGGTAGGGGAGGCTGAGTCCCACATCTGAGAACTGTCAGATATGGTGTCAAAGAAATTGAATGCCCCCTCCGGACTTTTTCCCATGAATTCTCCTTGGGCCATCATTTCGACAAACTGACGTAGTCTAGAGGGTAAGGAGTCATAGAAAAATCCTACCAATGTCCAATTTTCAAAAGCATGATGTGGGCAAGATTGGAGTAAATCTTTGAATCTCTCCCAACTTTGATAAAAAGTTTCTCCTTCTTTGACTTCAAAATTCATGATTTGCCTTTTCAATGCATTTGTGCGGTGCAAAGGAAAAAACTTTCTAAAAAATTCATTTTGCAATGCTTGCCAATTGGGTACTGAAAGAGCCTTTAAAGAATTTAGCCATTGTTTGGCTCTATCCCTCAAGGAAAACGAAAACAGTCTCATTTTGGTCAATTCAGAATTGTCTTGAAATGTTCCACACACTTCTTCGAAATCTTTTATATGCAGATATGGATTTTCTGCATCCAATCCATGAAACACGGGCAATAACTGCACTGTCCCCGGCTTTACAGTAAAGAGGGGAGCGTTTTCAGGAAAAATAAAACAAGAGGGGACACTATTTCTTGTGGGATTCAAGTAATCCCGCAAAGTTTGAATGTTAGGGACTTCCTCCTCTCTCATAGGGACTTCTCCATTTCTTTCATTATTTGCCATACTACCCTCACAAGAGTCTGCTACTGATCTAGGTGAATTAGGTTCAGGCTGATTCACGGACTCACACGATTCTGCTGGCAAATTTTGGAAGTGAGGAGTGCCCTCAGTCATAAAGAAAATAAAACAAAGTTATGTACAGTAAGACAAAATATTCACAATGTTGAAGGTCTTTTTACCTTTTACCTTAAAGCACCTTTCAAAAAAAAAATCCCCGGCAACGGCGCCAAAAACTTGACAGTTATCTATCCGATGTACACCCAAGTGCAGGTGGTCAAGCTGTAGTAATAATCCGGTTTGAGTCCGGAGTCGAATCCACAGGGATCTTTTGTTGATATTTCTAAGGTAAGCAGTGGTAGAGACCTTTTGGTGGTAACATTTTTTTGATTTGGATTTGCTGTGAGATGTGGGTTTTGCTGGACAGAATATAAGATTCTTTCCAGGAGATTTTCTTAACAAATTAGGAAATGAATGTTAATAAAAAAAAAAGAGTCACTCTTTAGTGCAAGGATCTGGACATGTAGTTAGTTATCCGGTTTGTCATAATTGTGCTTGATAACTCAATTAACTCCCGTGTCAACAGTAAGTTAATCGGAAGATAAAGATGGATTGTGAGAATTAAGAACATGATTCCGATGTCTTTCTAGAAGTTTACAAGCATTGCTTGTGCCGAGACTTAACCCGTCTACAAAAAATCAAGTGTTTCTACAAAACATCCAATCATGATATTAATAGTCCATTCTTTTTAGTGAAGTACAATAAGGGGGGAGATTGAAGGGTAGTCATGAGGATCTAGCCGGGGTACTTGCCTTGAACTGATGAGCCTTTCTATGCAGGAGTCATCCATGTCATAGAAAGGGCTCACAATTATACAAAGTACCTTAGCTTTGCTAGATGCAATCAATCATCTGATAATAGGGGAAAATAAACGTTAAGCATAAAATAACATTGCACAAATATAATTCCCGGATAACTTATACATGCCCTTCTCCTCTCACTAAAGAGTGAATGAGAAACTACTCACTCTTCATGGCTTGGGTAAAGCTAGAAAAGTGAGTGATGCTCATCCCTCCAAGTGGAGAACTTTAAAAGATAGAGTAACACAAATACGGAGCAAATCTTCCCCAAAGAATGGGTGAATCACGTTCCACCCTTCACGACTTTGATCAAGTTCTAGAAAAGTGGAAGAGTTTCACTCTTCTAAGAAAGAAGGAAGCTCAAGCAATGGAAGTGAAATGCATGAACAATTAAAGTAGAAGAAAGCTAGTCACATTTGGAGGGTGGCTTCCTCAACCAAAGATTGGAAGGTTGCTTCCTCAACCAAGATGGGAGCTATCTCTCTTCTATGCATGAGAATTGAAAGCATAGACATAAACATAAACATAAAACTACTGCTATAACAAGCAAGAGATGTTGGACTAAAGCCAAACTAATCTCTAAAATAAATACTTCATAAGGAAAATGAACTAACTACAATGAAAGTGGGAGTCTAAGCCTCCATCACTATGCTACTTCCTACAATGCTTGGCTCCTCAAGCTCTCCAACAAGGGGAGTATTTATTGGCAAGAGGAGGAGGTAGGGGGGTGAAAGAATAGTGTTTGCCGCCCAAGTCCAAGTGAACAGTCAACAACTCTGCAGCCAGTCTGTGGATGACGTTCGAACATGAGTTGGCGTTCGAACGTTCTTTCTGTTTTTGCACTGAGGTCGTTCGAACGTTGCTTCTGTTTTGGCACTGAGGGCGTTCGAACGCCAGATCTGCTCTGACCCCTTTCACTCGAGTGATCTGTAGGTCCCCTGTGAAGTGCAGTACCAACTCTCTGCAGTGGTCTGGTCTTCAATCCACTCAAGTGCACGTTCGAACGTGAGTTGGCGTTCGAACTTGACACTCAAGTACTTCAGTGTTCCAGTCTTCTTTCCTAACTGCCACACGCCATCTCTTCAGCATCTGAGTCTGCTACAGTGTCTTGTTTGACGTTCGAACGTGAGTTGCCGTTCGAACGTGGTGACAGTGTTCCAAGCTTCTCCAATTTTGGGCTATAATGTACTGGCACTGCATCCAAGTGTGGTACTTGTTGTTTTTGGGTCATTGTTCAGTTTAGGGCCTGAAATGACATCACTTAAACTCCATTAAAGTACAATTAGTCTTAAAATGTCATAATAATATGTCAAGTTTAAGTACTAATCAGTACCCTGCCAATCCCAAGAAACTGCGTATCTCGAAGACTGACTTCGGCCTCTCCCAATTCATAACTGCCTCAACCTTTTCCGGGTCCACGGATACACCCGAAGCCGACACTACATGCCCCAAGAATTTCACCTCAGTAAGCCAAAATTCACACTTACTAAATTTGGCATACAACTGATGGTCTCTCAAGGCCTGGAGAACAATCCTCAAGTGACCCTCATGCTCCTCCTCAGACTTGGAGTAGATCAAGATGTCGTCAACGAAAACCACAACAAACTGATCTAGGTAGGGTTGGAACACCCTTTTGCATGAGATCCATGAATGTCGCCGGAGCATTCGTCAATCCGAATGGCATCACTGTGAACTCAAAATGCCCATACTGCGTCCGAAACGCCGTCTTAGGGATATCCGCCTCCCTAATCCTCAACTGATGACCGGTGCGGAGATCTATCTTGGAGTAAACCCGTGCCCCTCTCAGCTGATCAAACAAGTCATCAATCCTTGGCAAAGGCTACCTATTCTTGATAGTAACCCTATTCAACTGCCGGTAATCTATGCATAATCGAAGGGTTTTGTCCTTCTTATTTGCAAATAACACCGGAGTGCCCCAAGGTGAGGTACTCGGTCTAATGAACCCCCTGTCCAACAATTCCTGTAATTGGACTTTGAGTTCTTGCAACTCAGCAGGCGCCATCCTATGTGGAGTTATAGAAATGGGCAAAGTACCGGGGTGCAACTCAATAGTGAAGTCTACATCCCTATGTGGAGGTAATCCCGATAGTTCATCCGAAAAAACATCCTCATAATCACACACAACCTGAGGTAGACCCAACTCCTGTCTCGCCTCGTCCTCTAGGGTAAGGCTTGCTAGCCAACCCATCAACTGCCCGTGCCATCTAGAGTCGTACACGGCTTGAGGTAAAGCATCGTGCTTTGCCCCCTGGAATTTGAAACAAACACCATCAGGCGTATAAGCAGTGACCCGCTTCCGATCACAATCAATGACGACTCGATGTGCCGCCAACCAATCCATTCCCAGGATTACATCGAACTCCGACATGTCCATGACCCGAAGGTCCACGGTGAGTAGAATCCCTGAGATCTCTAACTCACACCCCCGACATATCTGATCAACCCTCGCCCTAGCACCTAAGGAAGAACTCACATGCAATGGCTCTTCTAAGGTCTCAACCTCTAAGCCCAAGTCTTTCACACAAGATGCAACAATAAATGAATGTGATGCACCAGAATCAAATAATACTCTAGCCTATAAGCGAAAGAGTAGAAATGTACCCTGTACCATTGACTGGTCTGCCGGCTCAGTCTGAGGTATCATGGCGTAGACACGCCCTGGGTCCCCGAAGTTCTGGCTTGTGAGCCCTGCCCTCGGCCCCGACCCATACCCTGGCCCATCTGGCCTGCTTGCGGAGTTCCCGCTCGTGAAGTGGTAGGAGCTTGTGCAACACCTTGGAACGGATATTGGCTTCCCTGGCCCATAGTGGGGTAGGAAGGAGTGTAATGAGACTGTGAATATCCCACTGATGGCTGGGACTGAGACACCCCCTGACCCTGGGATCCCTGCCTCTGAGGACAATCCCGCTTCATATGCCCTGGTTGGTGGCAATGATAGCAAGTCCGTTGGCCTGCCTGAAAATGAGGCCTCTGATTTCTCCTGCCTCGGGGGGACTGACCTTGACCTTGGCCTTGATGCCCCTGCGGAGCAGAAGTTCTCTGCCTCTTCCCCGCACTAGAAGAAGAGGATTGACCCTCCTTCTTCTTGCCTTTACCACCCGCTTCCCGGATGTTCCTTGCATCATCAATCTCTATCTCAATGGCCATAGCTGTCGTGACCATCGTGTCCAAGTCTTGTAGAAGAAGACCCACAATTTTGCCCCAGATGGACAACTTCAAGCCCTCCTCAAACTTACGTACATTGGCCATGTCTGTGGCCACATAATCATCGGCGAAACGGGCTAATTCAGTGAACTTAGCCACGTATTCCATCACCGACATCGTTCCTTGCCTCAAGTCTAAGAACTCCCGGGCCTTTGCATGTCGAGCAGCTGCCGGGAAGTACTTACCCATGAAGAGTTCCTTGAACTCTGCCAAAGTAATTGTCCCCAAGTTCTTTGAGGTCTTGATCCAATCCCACCACACTTGGGATTCTCCCTCTAGCTAAAAAGTAGCTAGGGTTATCTTTGTAGCATCGGAGGTGATCTCCATTGCCCCTATGACCTTGTCTACTTGCTGGAACCAATGATCAGCTACCATCGGGTCCGCCCCTCCCATGAAGATCGGAGGCTGATGTGCCTTGAACTTCTGGAGATGACTTGAGCCTCCTTGGCCCTCACTTGCACTAGCCTGTGCAATAGTAGCTGATGTAGCACTGGCCTGTGCAATAGTAGCAGCCGCAGTACCAATAGTCTCCATGAAGGCTTGTTGGTCAAAGGCCGGTGATGGTTGGTTGTTGTTTCGTCCACCCCGACATCCCCTTCCTCTAGTTGCCATCTACACACACATGAGATAGAAATAGACCAACAACTCCCAAAGTTAGGGATCAAACACAAACGTTGAGAATTCTCTCATTGTCCCCCTAGTAGAACATGTGTCACATACTAATAGACCTTTAACCCTTGAACTATCTTGTTCATTCTTTTTTTCGAACTCCCAAGGTTATGTTTTCTAACCCTAGTGTTCCTCTTTTCTATATACATTTCTATCATGCATATACATCACATAACACATAGCACATAACATGTGTCAACTAAAACACATAACATGAAATGCACAATGAATGTCATGGTCTAGACCCACGCGCAATTAAGCCCTAGGTAAATCGTATACCTAGGCTCTGATACCAAGTTGTGACGCCCCAAAATCCGGGGGTCCGTTGATTACCCATCAACCCGCGGAATGCCCGTGGATACCGAGTAACTCGATATCACAACGTTATGCCCCATTTACCGGGGTCCATAATTTAACAAAATTGGGCAGAGTCTCCTTTGTCCGGGGAGTTTTACCCAAAACACAACCTGTGCATCATAAAATAACAAGACCCATCTGAGGTCCAATATTCAACAATGACCACACCGGGTCCATTTATGAGTAAATATAGACCACACCGGGTCCATCTATCCACACTCATATAAACATGCAAGGCTATATTAAAATTAGTCCATAAAAGTCCAATTACAATTTTTTACATACATTACTTGCCAAATTTTACAAACAAAAAGGATTAAAAGCCACAAGTCGGCTTTTCTTCAACCATGTGGCCCCGATTGTGAGCCGTCCGCCGGCGTATAACCCGCACCTGAAATGTTTCCCGTATAGGGTGATCCAACGCCATGTAGAGTATATTCTACAAAGGCTACTCCCCACCTTAAATGCATATGCAATGTGTATATGCAACAATCAACACATTTATCCATTCAAGCATAGCTATCAAGAATATGCATCCAATGATAGGAATTCTATATCATGTCATGAAATGAGATGAGACTCAATTATGCAACTTCAACCCGAGTCCTCACCGATTCTCACAACACCATGCAATGCACTTGTGAAATGAACCGTCATTTGACGAAAAATCCATCCAATGATCGTTTGAAATAAAAGTTGTTTCATTATAAAACCAAATCATTGATGGGTGTTACTCATTGGATGAGTACTTTTATAAACCAAAATCTTGTATCTTGTTGGGCAACGGATTTTGGTATCTCAACCACCGGTTCCGTAAATACCAGCAGTTTTTTGGAATTTCACCACGGGGAAGTGCCTGAACCATGTGACCGGGTTTTGCACCCGAGGGAGAGTCTAGCCCTACTTGTTATACCCGACACAAGTTTTCTTCCATGCAACCATGCGACTCAAAGGGGATTTTCGATCCACTTTTTCCCGAGCCCACATACCAACCACCAAACAAGGTGTTTGATCAACCATGCATCTCACACACCCAAACTCATGACGTATGCCCATGAATGTGATGCCTCTATGCACAACGATAAAATGTTCAATATGCTATGAATGACATATGAACAATCTCAATACATTTCACATATCCCAAGACATAATTATATCATAAGCATATAATTCTATAATTCTCCATAATGTCAATATAACTCAAGCATATATATAGATTGACAATTTTCATAAAACAATTCCAAGCATGTTATCACAATTTTTATGCCAATAACACACTTAATCACAAAGGCACAATTTAACACATAACCGCCCATGTATTAGCCCACATAACAACCCACTTAACGGGCCAAAAATAATCCACAAAAACAGCCCCTAATCGGAGCACAAAACAGCCCCTAGTCGGAGCACAAAATAGCCCATAATCGGAGCACAAAAACAGCCCCTACATAGGCCTCAAAACAGTCCTTACACAGGCCATAAAAATAGTTCATAACAGGCCATAAAATAGTCCGTAAAATGGCCCTAAAAATAGTCCATGAAATGTCCCTAACAACAGTCCATGAAATGACCTAAAATCAGTCCATGAATTGGCCTAAAAACACTCCATGAATTGGCCTAACATGCAGCCCCATTTCAGCCACCTAAACAGTCCAAAAACTGTCCATTTGGACAGTCTATATGCAGTCTCATTTCAGCCATTAAAAGGCCCACTTAAGGTAAGAATAAAATCAAGGTAGGAAGAACCCTACCTCTTGTAGCGTAGATTGAAGTGTAGAGACGTCAAGAACCCCAAAAATAGCCCAAGAACTTGATTTCTCCAAAATCTTTTCTTTGGACCTTCGGTGAAATCCACTTTTCTTGGTACGTAGACGTAGCCCTCGTCGCGGTGATCGACTTTAACTCTTGGTCCGAGTTAATCCGATCGACGGAACTTCGAAGATCGATGGAAGAAAACTTGATTTCCCACTTTTCTCTTCTCTTTCTCTCACACGTTGGAACCAGCAGATTTGGGAAAGGAAATATCTGATTTTTCAGATATTTAGCCCCTATTTATAAGTTTTAAAACTTGGCTCACATCGAGCCACATGGCCCCCACTTGTTCGGGTCCATTTTCGCTCCGAAACGATTAATTTCGTCCCGGTTTAAGTTCAAATAAATTTTATTTGAACTTTCATCAAATTTTAAGGAAATTTTATAATTTTAATAAAAAAATCGTTTTTAGGGGTCATTGGACACCAGTCACCTCGAAAAACGTGAAAAACCCAACTATCTCGGAATTCGGCGAAATTTGACAGGGTGACTCGGTTTCGCGAGACGAATCCAATGGCGAACTCTGTTTTTTCATCCGAGCTCTAGAACATGAATATTTTAAATACGTATTAGGGTTACAAATTACCATTTTGCCCTTTTTCAGAAAAAGTTCAAATTTGCCCGGATTTTACATTTTTCCCCCCTTAAAAGAATTTCGTCCCCGAAATTCACACACATATACATGCAATCACATGCGTATGCAACAGTCATATAATACATAATGACAACAAGAATGTACCTCCATCCTCAAATAGGAAAGGATAATTGGTACGTATAGTGTCCTCACGCTCCTATGTCGCCTCCTCCACTCCTCGGTGCTGCCACAGCACCTTGACTAGCCTCACAGTCTTGCCTCGCAAAACTTGTTCCCAGCTATCCATGATATGTACCGGTCCCTCCTCGGAGGTCCCATCCGCATCAACAATCAATTCACCCCAATCCACCACATGTGTCGGATCTGGAGTATACTTCCGGAGCATGGAGACATGGAATACTGCATGAACGCCCGATAGATTTGGCGGTAACGTCAACCGATAAGCAACTGTACATACCCTCTCGAGTATCTCGAAGGGCCCGATATACCTCGGCGACAGCTTTCCCCGCTTGCCGAACCTGACCACTCCTCTCTTAGGCATTACCTTCAAGAAGACATGATCTCCCACCTCAAACTCTAGAGGTCGTCGCCGCTTGTCAGCGTAGCTCTTCTGCCGGCTCTGGGCCGTGAGAAGACGTTTTCGTATCAAGTCTACCTTCTCCGAGGTGTCCCTAACCAATTCCGGCCCCGTAGCGGTTCTTTCTCCCACCTCCGTCCAACAAACCGGAGATCGACAAGGTCTCCCATATAGTGCCTCATAGGGTGCCATCTGTATGCTCGCCTGATAACTGTTGTTGTAGGCGAACTCCACGAAGGGTAAGTGTTCTTCACAGCTACCCTTGAGATCTAGGACGGATGCCCGTAGCATGTCCTCTAAGGTCTGCATGGTCCTCTCTGACTGACCGTCCGTCTGGGGATGAAAATCAGTACTCATCATCAATTGTGTCCCTATGGCTCGCTGGAAACTCTCCCAAAAAAGAGCCGTAAACCTGGGATCCCGATCCGATACTATAGATACGGGTACCCCATGTAACCGGACAATCTCCCGTATATATAACTTGCAGAATTCCTCCAGTGTGAAGGTCATCCGCACCGCCAAAAAGTGTGCCGACTTAGTAAGCCGGTCCACTACCACCCATACCGCGTCATGTCCCCGCGATGTTCGTGGCAAGTGGGTCACACAATCCATCGTGACATGCTCCCACTTCCACTCAGCTACCTCCAAGGGCTGGAGCAAACCTGCTGGTCTTTAGTGTTCAGCCTTAACCTGCTGACACGTGAGACATCGACTGACAAAGTCGCCAACTTGCCTCTTCATTCCACTCCAGTAATACTGGAGATGAAGATCATGATACATCTTCGTGCCCCCTGGAAGAACTGTAAAACGGGAGCATTGAAATTCCCTAAGGATCTCCTCTCTCAGATCCGCCAACTGAGGAACCACAACCCTTCCTCGATACCGAAGACTACCATCCGAGTGAATGGCCCAGCCCTCGTCACTTGTACCTGCATGTACACGGTCCCAGATGGACAATAGCTCCGTGTCCTGACTTTGGGACTCAATCACCCTGCTCAGTAGAGAAGGCGTAGCCACCAAACTCCCCAAAGTACCCTGAGCCTGACCCATATAACACAGTCCGAACTGTCCCACAGTCTCGAGCATCTACCACTCTCGGGAAGCCACACTAGCCACAACTCCCCGTGACTTTCGGCTGAGTGCATCAGCCACCACATTTGCTTTACCGGGATGGTAATGCAAAGTGAAGTCATAATCTTCGAGGTATTCCATCCACCTACGTTGTCTCATGTTGAGGTCCCGCTGTGTAAAGATGTACTTCAGACTTTTGTGGTCTGAAAACACCTCGAACTGCTCACCGTACAGATAGTGGCGCCAAGCCTTCAAGGCAAAGACAATGGCCGCCAACTCCATGTCATGTGTGGGGTAATTCTGCTCGTGGTTCTTTAACTGCCAAGAACCATAAGCTACTACCCTCCCGGACTGCATCAAAACACATCCAAGTCCGTCCTTAGAGGCATCAAAAAACACTGTGTACCTCTGTCCCCTTTTCAGTACTATCAGAATAGGAGTTGAAGTAAGCCTCCTCTTCAACTCCTGGAATGCCTTCTCACACGAGTCATTCCACTCAAACTTGACCTCTTTTCGGGTCAACCTCGTCATAGGTGCAACTAATCGAGAGAAGTCCTCAATGAACCTCCTGTAGTACCCTGCCAATCCCAAGAAACTGCGTATCTCGAAGACTAACTTCGGCCTCTCCCAATTCATAACTGCCTCAACCTTTTCCGGGTCCACGGATACACCCAAAGCCGACACTACATGCCCCAAGAATTTCACCTCAGTAAGCCAAAATTCACACTTACTAAATTTGGTATACAACTGATGGTCTCTCAAGGCCTGGAGAACAATCCTCAAGTGACCGTCATGCTCATCCTCAGACTTGGAGTAGATCAAGATTTCGTCAACGAAAACCACAACGAACTGATCTAGGTAGGGTTGGAACACCCTTTGCATGAGATCCATGAATGTCGCTGGAGCATTCGTCAATCCGAATGGTATCACTGTGAACTCAAAATGCCCATACTGCGTCCGAAACGCCGTCTTAGGGATATCCGCATCCCTAATCCTCAACTGATGGTAACCAGTGCGGAGATCTATCTTGGAGTAGACCCGTGCCCCTCTCAGCTGATCAAACAAATCATCAAACCGAGGCAAAGGGTACCTATTCTTGATAGTAACCCTATTCAACTACCGGTAATCTATGCATAATCAAAGGGTTTTGTCCTTCTTATTTGCAAATAACACCGGAGTGCCCCAAGGTGAGGTACTCGGTCTAATGAACCCCCTGTCCAACAATTCCTGTAATTGGACTTTGAGTTCTTGCAACTCAGCAGGCGCCATCCTATGTGGAGTCATAGAAATGGGCAAAGTACCGGGGTGCAACTCAATAGTGAAGTCTACATCCCTATGTGGAGGTAATCCCGATAATTCATCCGAAAAAACATCCTTATAATCACACACAACCTGAGGTAGACCCAACTCCTGTCTCGCCTCGTCCTCTAGGGTAAGGCTTGCTAGCCAACCCATCAACTGCCCGTGCCATCTAGAGTCGTACACGGCTTGAGGTAAAGCATCGTGCTTTGCCCCCTGGAATTTGAAACAAACACCATCAGGCGTATAAGCAGTGACCCGCTTCCGATCACAATCAATGACGACTCGATGTGCCTGATTGACTGATAACAGTGTCGTTATTCCTAACCTCTAAACATCACCCTCACCCTCAATGTGTGTATGTGGCTTATAGTGATGGGGGAGTGTCACTCTCCCTCCGGATGATGCAAGAAGATAGGAAACAACAACAAAATGGATGTGAATGGAAATGTGATGAACAAAATAGATGGAATGAGATGCGGTGTGCACAAAAATGCTCCCCAATCGAAAGGAGTCTTTTGTGGTCGTGTGTTTTACTTGGAAAATATTCCAAGGTCGTCTCCTCAGGGAAGGAAAGGGAGTTGTGTGAAAGTGATTTTGGTGAACAAAAGAGAAAAATGTAAAATCTTTGTTTGAGTTTTGTGGTTGTGATTGAAAATGAAAATGCAATAAAACAAGTGTTGGCTAATTCAAAGAGGTCATTCTAATGGGAATGTCAAGCCAACTCAAAGCCTTCCTCCGATTGAGTATGAATGAACGATTGATTCGGGGGAAGCTAGGGACGAGATTGGTGAGTAATCTAAGCATAAACCGTGACTAGGCCTACAGAATATCAAAGGCTCACCAACTCATCCACTCTCAACCCCGTCAAACCGAACCATTTGACTCTAAAGGGAGGAATGAAGAAGAGTTGAAATGGAATCCCCAAGAGGAATTTTTCCTTGGATTAACCAACTTAAATCCTAGCTAATCACATTAAAAATGCATAAAGGAAAGACAAGCATAATGTAAATGAAAGACATTGTATAGAAATGAAGCTTTAAAGCATGAAACTAAACTTGAAGCAAGAAATCTAAAGCTATGAACAAAAACATTCAATACCCATTTTAAGCTAAAAATGAAGAACATGAAAGCATAACAATGGTGAAATGAAGAACATGTAAGTAAACTTGCAATAAACTTGAAAGGAATGACATTAAAGACAATAAATGAAGCTTACAAGGTTCTTACATTAAACTACAAGTGAAAGAGTGGAAGAAAAATGCAAAAACGTCACTTTGAGCACTATTCATCATCTTCCCCCTTGGAGCTTTCTATATCTAATCCTAAGCTTAGGTAGCCAACTCCTTTTCTTGTGTGTTGAATGTTCAATGTATAATGGAGAGTGAGAGCCTTGAATTTCGTCCATGGAGGGTCCCCCTAGGTGTGTGCAGGTCTTACACCAAAGAGGGGCTGAGTTGAAGCCTTGGACAGGCTAGCCTGCAACCCACATGGCAGCCCATTTCTCTATCTTCCTCCTTGAATGCCAAGTCTCAAAAGTCTTCCAAAATGTGTAAGAGACCTGCAAATGTGTAAGGAAATGTTGGGATAGGCGTGGGAGAAGTGTAGGTGGGACCCCCAAGCCTCAAAATTGAGTTACAGGCTGTTTTCGCGACCAGAAGGTCCGGAGTACCGGTACTGGGTACCGGTACCATTTGGTACCGGTACCGAGTACCGGTACTGTTTTTCTGCACTGGACCACCTTCGGTAGAATCGGCATAACTCTTGATCTAACCATTAGATTGGGCTGAAATTTTGACACCAAACATAAGACACCCATATCTACAACTTTCATGTTTTGAACTCTTCCAAATTCTGAGTAGATCATGGTCAAAATGGAGGAATTCCGAGGCAGTACTTCCAAACGATGTGGCTGCTGATGCCCTTGTTCCCAAGCACCAATGCCTTCTTGATTTCTTCACTTTTAAGCCTCCAATTCTTCATGTATTGTGTCCATGCCGTCACCACACATCCATCAAGGTTGCAATGTCCTAAAATCAATCATTTAAACTATAAAAGGTTGCAACATCAAAATATCAACATTATAGTTCAAAACGGCTAACTTCTAAACACTTATATGCAAAAGTTGAGTTGAAATGCTTGCAATGAGGCCATGAAATATGCAATATTATGTGCTCATCACACCCCCCAACTTAAGCTTTGCTAGTCCCTAGCAAACAAAATGTAAAAGCAAGCAAACAAAAATAAACATATACTAATTCCGCAATTGCATTTAGCACATGCAACAAGCCTTTAAACCCCTAGGTGATCCCTAGTGGACGAGTTTTGTCTCGTGAAGGTTTCCAGTGAAGGTACCTACAAACTTCTTGCTAATATCCAATATTTAAAGTATATTCCCCTATCTTAACTAGTGATGGGATTTCAATAAAAAAAACTATGTTCAAAACATCCTAACTAAAAACACATGCAACACATTATAGCTTTAAATGCTATTCTAGAGTATCCACATACACATTTCCTTTCAAAACTCGTGTGTGTGTGAACTGAACATGTAATTTAAACATTTACACAATGGGGTTCACATTCACGTGGCTATCCAAATTAAGCTTTGATGCAAAAACTCACCAAGGGTTTCTCTCAAAAATGAATAACTCAATGATTATCCTAGCATGCACTCCATGTGTATATGTGAGATAGAATCTTATTCACAAACCAAAATGCTCACATATAATCAAAAAATGAAGCACATGTATACAAATGAAACAACCTTGGCATAATCTCATGAAAGGAATGCTAGGGCATTAGATAGTAAAATTAACTTCTCTTTTTCTTTAAAAGTATGCATCCCCCATGCTTCTCTATATCTTTTAGGACTTTCATGGGTTGTAATGAGGCCTTGGGGTGATGTTGTGGTAAGGGAAACGAAGGATATAGGATAACAAAGAGGGTTGTTCTGGGTGAATGACCTTAATCTTAGAAAAACACTTCCCTTTTATGGGATTTTGATTTTCACACCATCACCACACCCTTTGTTTCTTTTCTTTCTTTTCCTTTACATTTTTCCCTTTTCTTTTTCTCATTCTTTTTCTCCTTTTTCACTCCCTTTCTCTCCTTTTCTTGGATTTTCATTCTTTTTCCATTGAACTCTTTTGAGTTTCAACATCCTTCATCCCTTTTGTTTGAGTTTCCACACCATACTTCCTTTTCTTTTACGATCAAATCATATCCCGCTCTAGGAACAACCAAGGTAAGGTAGATATTTATCATTTTCATTGGCTTGGTTACATGTGTGGCATAGAAACGAATTCAATTAAGGCTCAATCACGGCACTAGGGATAATATTTTCACAAGAAAAAGGCAAAGGCTCAAAGCATTTCAAAGATGGCCTAAGATCATCTCTAGATAAGCATAGGAGGAGCATTTTGCGTTTCAAGACAAAGTCAATCAACTACCCAAAAGCACCTAACCAAAACAAACATAATGAGATTATTGAACAAATTTAGAATTTGAAAAATTGTTCCTTGAGTAAATGTAAGTTCCCTCCAAACAAGGATTGGCATTAAAGCTCACATGGGTTCTTACTCATCTCCACTATTCATGTCAAGCACTCAAATGTGAACTCAATCCGTAAATTGTCCAAATTACACATTCAAGGTGCACAATGGTTGAGTTTGAAAGAAAACACATATGTGATACTCAAGCATAGGATAAACTTCTATAATGTGCTCATGTATTCAAAGTTCAAAATGAAGATCAAGCAATTCACAAATCCTATAACAATTAGGATAAAGGAATATAGTTCAATATTGACTATTTTTCACAAAAATTGTCCAAAATTTTTCAAAATTTTCACATTTCCAACTTATTCTATACACAAAGTGGTGGAACATGTGAATGGTGCACCTCACCCCCCAACTTAAACTATGCATTGTCCTCAATGCACAAGGAATCATGCAATGAAAACAATGAAGGTAAAATGGGAAATGAGATACCCTTTATATATATATATATATATATATATATATATATATATATATATATATATATATATATATATATATATATAAACATAAAAGAGAAAATGAAACACACAAAGCTCATTTACACCCCCCAACTTAGACTAGAACATGGGGGAGAAATGCTGGTGATGCCCTCAAAGCAGGTGGAGCAGCATTGCAGAGATTGGGTCTGTCAGGCAAACAGTACCGGTACTGGGTACCGGTACCGAGTACCGGTACTGCGATTCCAGTAGACTTTTGGTACCGGTACCGAGTACCGGTACTGCGATTCCAGTAGACTTTTAGTACCGGTACCGAGTACCGGTACTGTTCTGCTTTGTCTGTCAAACTACTCCCGCTGAAACATGCTTCATGTTAAAATCTAAACTACAATGATACTCATCATTATACTACAATGACATGAAAAATAAAAATATAACAATAAAAGAGATATAACTACTATGTACATGGAAACAAAACAACAAGGGCTCATGTCAATCCGGCTTCAATTCGGATATGACCCTACGCCCATGGATTTTTTTGATTTTAAAATTTTTTTGTTGTATAAATGCCCTTTCACTCCAATCTATCCAACAATACAAAGGATAATGCTTCAAAAATCTCAACCAAACAAAGTTGTAGGCAAGTTTATGCAATCCCACAAATGGAGTATACAATTTTTCTTTACAAGTCTCAAAACTTAACTCCATTGCAATGCCCTCCCCAAGTTGAGAAATGTGAATCTCAACACCACTCATAGATGGCAAAATGTCCTTGGGCTCATTAGCCTCATGCAAGATAATAACTTCATCAAATGTTTCACAATCTATAGTGGTGGGAGATTCAACATCCATATGCATTTCATTGGGGGGGTCATCCTCAATACATTGACTATGATCAAGGTGTTGTTCTTCATGCATAACAATTGTAGCATTAGTCAATGCATTAAGTTGTTGGGCAATGCATTCCATTTGGGCATTGCATTCCATTTGGGATTGCATAAAATCACACCAAACATTTTCCAATTCTACTTCGGTTGAGTTCCCATATGTTGGATAGTGGGAGAATTCATTTGGTGGTGTGAGATTGGATGAAAAATTATACGGTTCATTCTCCCAACCATAACTCGAATAACTCGGTGAATCATAATGGTTGCGGTAAAAATTTAGGTAGTCCAACTCTGAATTTGAACTTTCGCATTCAAGGTCTTGAACCGGATAATTTATTGGGCATTCACTAGTGAGGTGTCCATTCTCACCACAAATTTCGCAAACGTATTCAAAATAAGGGGCATTTATTGGGCACTCACAAGTGATGTGTCCATACTCACCACAAATCTTGCATACGTTTTCAAAATAAGAGGCCATTCTTGGGCACTCACTAGTAATGTGCCCATAGTCATCACAAATTTCACACACATTTTCATAATATGGGGCATTATATACATTTTCATAAAAATTATAAGACATAATACAAAACACAAACTAAAACAAAAATATTTACAAGTTAGACGACATACCTTGGCCCGTGATGAAAATCACAAGACTTACCTTATGCCGTCCCAAAATCACCTCTCGAACTCGACGCTTTACCTTCCCCGGCAACGGCGCCAAAATGATTGATTGATAACAGTGTCGTTATTCCTAACCTCTAAACATCACCCTCACCCTCAATGTGTGTATGTGGCTTATAGTGATGGGGGAGTGTCACTCTCCCTCCGGATGATGCAAGAAGATAGGAAACAACAACAAAATGGATGTGAATGGAAATGTGATGAACAAAATAGATGGAATGAGATGCGGTGTGCACAAAAATGCTCCCCAATCGAAAGGAGTCTTTTGTGGTCGTGTGTTTTACTTGGAAAATATTCCAAGGTCGTCTCCTCAGGGAAGGAAAGGGAGTTGTGTGAAAGTGATTTTGGTGAACAAAAGAGAAAAATGTAAAATCTTTGTTTGAGTTTTGTGGTTGTGATTGAAAATGAAAATGCAATAAAACAAGTGTTGGCTAATCCAAAGAGGTCATTCTAATGGGAATGTCAAGCCAACTCAAAGCCTTCCTCCGATTGAGTATGAATGAACGATTGATTCGGGGGAAGCTAGGGACGAGATTGGTGAGTAATCTAAGCATAAACCGTGACTAGGCCTACAGAATATCAAAGGCTCACCAACTCATCCACTCTCAACCCCGTCAAACCGAACCATTTGACTCTAAAGGGAGGAATGAAGAAGAGTTGAAATGGAATCCCCAAGAGGAATTTTTCCTTGGATTAACCAACTTAAATCCTAGCTAATCACATTAAAAATGCATAAAGGAAAGACAAGCATAATGTAAATGAAAGACATTGTATAGAAATGAAGCTTTAAAGCATGAAACTAAACTTGAAGCAAGAAATCTAAAGCTATGAACAAAAACATTCAATACCCATTTTAAGCTAAAAATGAAGAACATGAAAGCATAACAATGGTGAAATGAAGAACATGTAAGTAAACTTGCAATAAACTTGAAAGGAATGACATTAAAGACAATAAATGAAGCTTACAAGGTTCTTACATTAAACTACAAGTGAAAGAGTGGAAGAAAAATGCAAAAACGTCACTTTGAGCACTATTCATCATCTTCCCCCTTGGAGCTTTCTATATCTAATCCTAAGCTTAGGTAGCCAACTCCTTTTCTTGTGTGTTGAATGTTCAATGTATAATGGAGAGTGAGAGCCTTGAATTTCGTCCATGGAGGGTCCCCCTAGGTGTGTGCAGGTCTTACACCAAAGAGGGGCTGAGTTGAAGCCTTGGACAGGCTAGCCTGCAACCCACATGGCAGCCCATTTCTCTCTCTTCCTCTTTGAATGCCAAGTCTCAAAAGTCTTCCAAAATGTGTAAGAGACCTGCAAATGTGTAAGGAAATGTTGGGATAGGCGTGGGAGAAGTGTAGGTGGGACCCCCAAGCCTCAAAATTGAGTTACAGGCTGTTTTCGCGACCAGAAGGTCCGGAGTACCGGTACTGGGTACCGGTACCATTTGGTACCGGTACCGAGTACCGGTACTGTTTTTCTGCATAACTCTTGATCTAACCATTGGATTGGGCTGAAATTTTGACACCAAACATAAGACACCCATATCTACAACTTTCATGTTTTGAACTCTTCCAAATTCTGAGTAGATCATGGTCAAAATGGAGGAATTCCGAGGTAGTACTTCCAAACGATGTGGCTGCTGATGCCCTTGTTCCCAAGCACCAATGCCTTCTTGATTTCTTCACTTTTAAGCCTCCAATTCTTCATGTATTGTGTCCATGCCGTCACCACACATCCATCAAGGTTGCAATGTCCTAAAATCAATCATTTAAACTATAAAAGGTTGCAACATCAAAATATCAACATTATAGTTCAAAACGGCTAACTTCTAAACACTTATATGCAAAAGTTGAGTTGAAATGCTTGCAATGAGGCCATGAAATATGCAATATTATGTGCTCATCAGTGCCGCCAACCAATCCATTCCCAGGATTACATCGAACTCCGACATGTCCATGACCCGAAGGTCCACGGTGAGTAGAATCCCTGAGATCTCTAACTCACACCCCCGACATATCTGATCAACCCTCGCCCTAGCACCTAGGGAAGAACTCACATGCAATGGCTCTTCTAAGGTCTCAACCTCTAAGCCCAAGTCTTTCACACAAGATGCAGCAATAAATGAATGTGATGCACCAGAATCAAATAATACTCTAGCCTATAAGCGAAAGAGTAGAAATGTACCCTGTACCATTGACTGGTCTGCCGGCTCAGTCTGAGGTATCATGGCGTAGACACGCCCTGGGTCCCCGAAGTTCTGGCTTGTGAGCCCTGCCCTCGGCCCCGACCCATACCCTGGCCCATCTGGCCTGCTTGCGGAGTTCCCGCTCGTGAAGTGGTAGGAGCCTGTGCAACACCTTGGAACGGATATTGGCTTCCCTGGCCCATAGTGGGGTAGGCTGGAGTGTAATGAGACTGTGAATATCCCACTGATGGCTGGGACTGAGACGCCCCCTGAACCTGGGATCCCTGCCTATGAGGACAATCCCGCTTCATATGCCCTGGTTGGTGGCAATGATAGCAAGTCTGTTGGCCTGCCTGAAAATGAGGCCTTTGATTTCTCCCGCCTCGGGAGGACTGACCTTGACCTTGGCCTTGATGCCCCTGCGGATTAGAAGTTCTCTGCCTCTTCCCCGCACTAGAAGAAGAGGATTAACCCTCCTTCTTCTTGCCTTTACCACCCGCTTCCCGGATGTTCCTTGCATCATCAATCTCTCTCTCAATGGTTATAGCTGTCGTGACCATCGTGTCCAAGTCTTGTAGAAGAAGACCCACAATTTTGCCCCGGATGGACAACTTCAAGCCCTCCTCAAACTTACGTACTTTGGCCATGTCTGTGGCCACATAATCATCGGCGAAACGGGCTAATTCAGTGAACTTAGCCACGTATTCCATCACCGACATCGTTCCTTGCCTCAAGTCTAAGAACTCCCGGGCCTTTGCATGTCGAGCAGCTGCCGGGAAGTACTTACCCATGAAGAGGTCCTTGAACTCTGCCCAAGTCATTGTCCCCAAGTTCTTTGAGGTCTTGATCAAATCCCACCACACTTGGGATTCTCCCTCTAGCTAAAAAGTAGCTAGGGTTATCTTCGTAGCATCGGAGGTGATCTCCATTGCCCCTATGACCTTGTCTACTTGCCGGAACCAATGATCAGCTACCATCGGGTCCGCCCCTCCCATGAAGATCTGAGGGTGATGTGCCTTGAACTTCTAGAGATGACTTGAGCCTCCTTAGCCCCCACTTGCACTAGCCTGTGCAATAGTAGCTGATGTAGCACTGGCCTGTGCAATAGTAGCAGCCGCAGTACCAATAGCCTCCATGAAGGCTTGTTGGTCAAAGGCCGGTGGTGGTTGGATGTTGTTTCGTCCACCCCGACGTCCCCTTCCTCTAGTTGCCATCTACACACACATGAGATAGCAATAGACCAACAACTCCCAAAGTTAGGGATCAAACACAAACGTTGAGAATTCTCTCATTGTCCCCCTAGTAGAACATGTGTCACATACTAATAGACCTTTAACCCTTGAACTATCTCGTTCATTCTTTTTTTCGAACTCCCAAGGTTATGTTTTCTAACCCTAGTGTTCCTCTTTTCTATATACATTTCTATCATGCATATACATCACATAACACATAGCACATAACATGTGTCAACTAAAACACATAACATGAAATGCACAATGAATGTCATGGTCTAGACCCACGCCCAATTAAGCCCTAGGTAAATCGTATACCTAGGCTCTGATACCAAGTTGTGACGCCCCAAAATCCGGGGGTCCGTTGATTACCCATCAACCTGCGGAATGCCCGTGGATACCGAGTAACTCGATATCACAACGTTATGCCACATTTACTGGGGTCCATAATTTAACAAAATTGGGCAGAGTCTCCTTTGTACGGGGAGTTTTACCCAAAACACAACCTGTGCATCACAAAATAACAAGACCCATCTGAGGTCCAATATTCAACAATAACCACACCGGGTCCATTTATGAGTAAATATAGACCACACCGGGTCCATCTATCCACACTCATATAAACATGCAAGGCGAAATTAAAATTAGTTCATAAAAGTCCAATTACAATTCTTTACATACATTACTTGCCAAATTTTACAAACAAAAAGGATTAAAAGCCACAAGTTGGCTTTTCTTCAACCATGTGGCCCCGATTATGAGCCATCCGCCGGCGTATAACCAGCACCTGAAATCTTTCCCGTATAGGGTGAGCCAACGCCCTGTAGAGTATATTCTACAAAGGCTACTCCCCACCTTAAATGCATATGCAATGTGTATATGCAACAATCAACACATTTATCCATTCAAGCATAGCTATCAAGAATATGCATCCAATGATAGGAATTCTATATCATGCCATGAAATGAGATGAGACTCACTTATGCAACGTCAACCCGAGTCCTCACCGATTCTCACAACACCATGCAATGCACTTGTGAAATGAACCGTCATTTGACGAAAAATCCATCCAATGATCGTTTGAAATAAAAGTTGTTTCATTATAAAACCAAATCATTGATGGGTGTTACTCATTGGATGAGTACTTTTATAAACCAAAATCTTGTATCTTGTTGGGCAACGGATTTTGGTATCTCAACCACCGGTTCCGTAAATACCAGCAGTTTTTTGGAATTTCACCACGGGGAAGTGCCTGAACCATGTGACCGGGTTTTGCACCCGAGGGAGAGTCTAGCCCTACTTGTTATACCCGACACAAGTTTTCTTCCATGCAACCATGCGACTCAAAGGGGATTTTCGATCCACTTTTTCCCGAGCCCACATACCAACCACCAAACAAGGTGTTTGATCAACCATGCATCTCACACACCCAAACTCATGACGTATGCCCATGAATGTGATGCCTCTATGCACAACGATAAAATGTTCAATATGCTATGAATGACATATGAACAATCTCAATACATTTCACATATCCCAAGACATAATTATATCATAAGCATATAATTCTATAATTCTCCATAATGTCAATATAACTCAAGCATATATATAGATTGACAATTTTCATAAAACAATTCCAAGCATGTTATCACAATTTTTATGCCAATAACACACTTAATCACAAAGGCACAATTTAACACATAACCGCCCATGTATTAGCCCACATAACAACCCACTTAACGGGCCAAAAACAATCCACAAAAATAGCCCCTAATCGGAGCACAAAACAACCTCTAGTTGGATCACAAAACAGCCCCTAATCGGAGCACAAAAATAACTCCTACATAGGCCTAAAAAAAGTCCCTAAACAGGCCATAAAAATAGTTCATAACAGGCCATAAAACAGTCCATGAAATGGCCCTAAAAACAGTCCATGACATTGCCTAAAAACAGTCCATGAATTGGCCTAAAAATAGTCCATGAAATGGCCTAAAAACAGTCCATGAATTGGCCTAAAAACAGTCCATGAATTGGCCTAACATGCAGCCCCATTTCAGCCACCTAAACAGTCCAAAAACTGTCCATTTGGACAGCCTATATGCAGTCTCATTTCAGCCATTAAAAGGCCCACTTAAGGTAAGAATAAAACCAAGGTAGGAAGAACCCTACCTCTTGTAGCGTAGATTGAAGTGTAGAGACGTCAAGAACCCAAAAAATAGCCCAAGAACTTGATTTCTCCAAAATATTTTCTTTGGACCTTCGGTGAAATCCACTTTTCTTGGTACGTAGGCGTAGCCCTCGTCGTAGTGATCGACTTTAACTCTTGGCCCGAGTAAATCCGAGCGAGGGAACTTCGAAGATCGGTGGAAGAAAGCTTGATTTCCCACTTTTCTCTTCTCTTTCTCTCACATGTTGGAACCATCAGATTTGGGGAAGGAAATATCTGATTTTTTAGATATTTAGCCCCTATTTATAATTTTTAAAACTTGGCTCACATCGAGCCACACGGCCCCCACTTGTTCGGGTCCATTTTCGCCCCGAAACGATTAATTTCGTCCCGGTTTAAGTTCAAATAAATTTTATTTGAACTTTCATCAAATTCTAGGGAAATTTTATAATATTAATAAAAAAATCGTTTTTGGGGGTCACTGGACACCAGTTATCTCGAAAAACGTGAAAATCCAACTATCTCAGAATTCGACGAAATTTGACAGGGTGACTCGGTTTCGCAAGAGAATCCAATGGCGAACTCCATTTCGTCATCCGAGCTCTAGAACATGAATATTTTAAATACGCATTAGGATGGCAAATTACCATTTTGCCCTTTTTCAGAAAAAGTTCAAATTTGCCCGGATTTTACATGGAGCCTAAGACACACTCGCTCAATAGGAGGTGAGATGGAGCATAAAATGCACCCACCCAACGAATGGAAAAGAAAAAAAAATGAAAAAAAATCTTTGGACCTTCTAGTTATATGGTTGCCTTAATAAGCGGAGCTTGATGTGAAACGTAAGTTCATAGAGTTGATATTGAGTATCTCCTATGAAGCATTTGATTACGTAAATGTATTTGGGTGATGACTAGCTTGAACAATTCGGATATGTACATGTATTTAAAGGGTCGTGAGCGAAGGTAAAATTAAGGAGTATGTTGAATTGATAGACTTTGCACTGTTTTGAAGTTTCCCGTGAATTATTATTTGTAGTAACTTTTTGGGGCAGTATTCAAATTCATATTGATCCATTGTTTGAGTAGTTGTTAGAATTAATTTTTATAGTTTTTGTTCTTAGTATTTTGCTTGAGGACAAGCAAACATTTAAGTTTGGGGGTATTTGATGAGTGAGTTTTATACCTACGAATTGAGTACTTTCGGCTTGAGGAATTTGCAAGTTTTCAATTATTTTATGCTCTTTTTTATTTTTTTTGTGTGTTTTGATGTTATTTAGTAGGAATCATCATTTGGAAGCAAACAAGGTCAATTTGGAGCTTAAATGTTGGATTTTTGAAGGCTAAGCAACAAGGGAGGCTGATGGTTTAAAAAAGGCCAGCGCCTTTTCAGCGCCCCTGCGCCCACATACTGTCCAAGCAGCGCCGTTTTAGTGCCTTTTCAGCGCAGCTGCGCTTGTGTTGGCTCTTGACGCGAATTCTGACTTGTTTTTGACCCGAAATTGGACTCTAATGCCTCATATATGCTAGGGTTTGAGTGGGGATATAAATATACTGATTTTGGGGGCTGAAAACATAAGGAGAAGACCAAGGAATGATAGAAAATTGAAGGCAAGAATCGAAGGAACTGACACGAAGAAAATCGGGATTGAAGGCTAGAGAGAGATTGAAGATTGCAACTAAGTTTTCATTCTTTTTCTCTTACTTTTACTTCTTAATTTTCTGGGATGTTGTTTAATTTGAGAAGGATGTTTTTCAATTACATTATGAACTAAATTTTTATTAAGATTGCAACGGAACCTAATGGTTAGTTAAATTGATCTACTCTCGTTTCTAGTTCTTGTTGATCATATATAAGTTGTTTGTCATATTTTGTGCTTAATATATAATTGTGTGGCCAAAAATTAATTTGATAACCTAGATGAAATTGGAAGATGAATTCTAGGTTTAGATCTGAATATGATGACATGCGTCTGGTTAATTCTTCTTAGGATTGAATTGCTGGGTTTGTGTATAAGATAGGAATATACCTATACGCCATGTGTAACTTTTATGAGAGTTTGACCTTAATGAATCTATTCCAACTTATTTTGCATAGGAATATAGCAATTTAATTGGGAAAAACATGCTTATCTAACTATCGGAAGAGGTTTGATAAATAATTTTGAAGTCTCAGTTAACAACTTATTTTGATCAATTAACTGGAAAGAGAGTGGAAAGATTTATACGAAGCATTAGGGGAAGTTGTAATCTTAAATTCTTTAATCCGTTAAATTCAACCCTTGATTATTAATTTTAGATTTAGTTTTAAACTAGTTATTTCATAGTTCAATTTTAATTGTTTAAATAAAATTGAATTGATATAAAGTTAGTACTTGTAAATTATTAGTAATAATTCTCCGTGGGAACGATACTCTACTTATCACTTTATTACTTGTTGATCGTGTATACTTGCACGTAAATTGTCAATACCAAATTTGGACAACAATGATCTGTAAATACAATAATTGACGATCCAACTAGATATGATCGAAATTTATCTAATGCGAACACAACAACAAGTAATTCTTTTTCTATGGTTGAATAGTTCATTTGTGCATCATTTAGAGTTTTGCTTGCATAGTAAATTACACATTTTTTTTTTATCTTTTCTTTGACCTAATACAGCTCCTACTGCAAAATCACTTGCATCACACATTAATTCAAAAGGTAAGGACCAGTCAGGAGGTTGCATGATAGGTGCAGAAATAAGCATGTTTTTTAATTTTTCAAATGCTAATTGACATGCATCATTCCATTCAAATATTCTATCCTGACATAAAAGATTACAAATTGGTCTAGATATTGAACTAAAGTTTTTAATGAATCTTCTATAAAAACCAGCATGACCTAAAAAAGATCAAACATCTTTTACAGTTTTCGGTGAAGGAAGATTAGCTATTAAGTCAATTTTGGATTTATCAACTTCAATTTCTCTTTCAGAGACTATGTGACCTAAAACAATACCTTGTGTAACCATGAAATGACATTTTTCCCAATTTAAAACAAGATTTGTTTCTTCACATCGAATAAGTACTTTTTCAAGATTTTTTAAACATAAGTGAAAAGAATCACCATATACTGAAAAATCATCCATAAAAACTTATAGATATCGTTCCACCATATCACTAAATATACTTAACATACAACGCTGAAAAGTAGCTGCAGCATTACATAATCCAAAAGTCATTCTTTTATAAGCAAAAGTTCTGAACGCACATGTAAATGTAGTTTTTTTCTTGATCATCTGTTTCAATTTCAATCCGATTATAATCAGAATATCCATCTAGAAAACAATAATATGCATGACCAACTATTCTTTCAAGTACTTGATCTGGGAATGGTAACGGAAAGTGATCCTTTCTGGTGAGGAAATTTAGCTTTCGATAGTCAATACATACACACCAACCTATGACTGTACGCATTGTGACTAATTCATTTTCTTGATTTTTTATTACAGTAACACCAGATTTTTTATGAACTACTTGTGTAGGACTGACCCATTTACTATCAGATATATGATAAATAATATTAGCATCTAATAGTTTAAGTACTTCAGCGCGAACTACTTCTTTTAAGTGTGGATTCAATCTTCTTTGCATTTGACGAGATGGTTTAGCATCTTCTTCTAAATAGGTACAATGAGTACATAGAAGTGGACTTATACCTTTTATATCTGCTATTGTCCATCCAATAACACTTTGATGATTTTTCAAAACTTTTTTCAGTTCTTTTTCCTGAATTTCAGATAATTTTGATGCTATTATTACTGGATATATTTCATTTTCTCCTAAAAAAATTTATTTTAAATTGGTTGAAAGAAGTTTTAATTCTGGCTTAAAAACCTTAACATTAGATTCTACATTCTTTGGTAACAATTTTTCACATTGTAGATTCTTTGCGGATATATTTTTAGATTCAGCATCAGATATAGATTCCAATGCAAATAACTCTTTTTTCAAAAATTTATTTTCAAAAAAACTTTGAGTTAATGTTTCCACACAATTTACTTCATGTATCTCTTCCTTTTCTCTAGGTTGTTTCGCACTGTTAAAAATATTTAATTCCAAAGTCATATTTCCAAATAAAAGTTTCATGACTCCATTCCTACAATTAATCAAAGCATTTGATGTAGCTAGGAATGGTCGACCTAAAATTAGAGGTATGGATGCACATGTATGACAAATTGGTTCTGTGTCTATAACGATAAAGTTTGCTGGAAAATAGAATTGATCAACTTAGACAATAACATCTTCCACAACTCCTCGTGGAATTTTTATTGAACAGTCTGCTAGTTGTAGTGTAATATTAGAAGGTTTTAGCTCACTTAATCCTAATTGTGTATATACTGAATATGACATTAAATTAAAACTAGATCCAAGATTTAACAGAGTTTGTTCAATTCGAAAATTTCCAATGAGGCATGAAACTGTAGGACTACCTGGATCTTTATACTTAAGAAGCGTGTCATGCTGTATTATAATATTAACTTGTTCAGTTAAAAATGCTTTCTTTGGTACATTAGTTCTTCTTTTTATTGTGCAAAGATCATTTAAAAATTTAGCAAAAACTGGAACTCTTTTTATTGCATCCAACAAAGGAATATTAATCTTTACTTGTTTAAATAAGTCAAGAATATCAGATTGATCTTTTTCGGATGAAAGTTTCTTGACTCTTTGAGGAAAAGGTAAAGGAATAGGACATGGAGGATCTTTTTCACTTTGTACTTCTGATTGCTTTTTGACTAAAGGTTCAAGTTCAAGTGGTTCATTTACATGAATTGACTTACTTATTTTCTTTGGAATCTTGGGTTTAATAGTTTTATCAATTACCTTACCACTTCTTAGTGTTGTAATTGCTTGTACTTGACTTGGCGAGGCTTCAAATGCCACAAAATTAGCTTGACTCTGACTTTGTGGAGGTTTAGGTTGAGATGAAAACTTTCCTTTTTCTGACGTACTTAAAGATTGGGTCAACTTAGCTAGAGACTCTTAATATCTTCAATACTTTGAGAAGTTTGAGCTTTAAAATCATTAAAAGCTTGAGTTGTTTGAGTATTAAAACTCATTTGACTTTGAATAAATTGGTTCATAGTATCTTCTAGCGTTTTTCTATGAGGAGGTTGATACGGTTGATATTGTTGTTGATTTTGTAGCTGTGGTGGACCTTGTGTTTGATTTGTAGGTTGTGTATTTCTCCAACTAAAATTTGGATGATTTCTCCATCCTGGATTATAAGTTTCAGAATATGGATTTGAATATGGTTTAGTATAAGTTGGAACATCATTAGATTGTTCAATTAAAACTTCTTTAAAGGCAGGTATAGTTGGACATTCCCCAGCAGGATGTCCTGACAACACACAAATTTCACATACTTGATCAGTAGAAGAAACAACAGCTACTTGTTTAATTTTTTTCATTTCCAAAGCTTCTAATTTTTTAGATAAATTAGACATTTTAGCTCTTAAATCATCATTGTCTTTCAAAATATATTTCCCTCTTTCAGATATAGATGACTTATTTTCCACAATATTTGAAGAAGTCGAGTCCCACATTTGAGAACTCTCTGAAATAGTATCAAAAAATTGAAATGCTTCTTCTGAGTTTTTATTCAAAAATTCTCCTTGAGCTATCATTTCAACAAATTGTTGCATTGCAGATGGAAGAGCATCATAGAAAAACCCGACTAACGTCCAGTTTTCAAATGCATGATGTGGACAAGCTTGGAGAAGATCCTTAAATCTTTCCTAACATTGATAAAAAGTTTCTTTTTCTTTTACATCAAAATTCATTATTTGACGTCTTAATGCATTATTACGATGCACAATAATTTTTTAAAAAAAAAACTCAGTTTGTAAAGCTTGCCAAGTTGTGATAGAATTTGCTCTTAAAGAGTTAAGCCATAGTTTAGTTTTATCTTTTAACGAGAAAGGAAAAAGTTTTAATCTGACCATTTCAGAATTATCTTGCAAAGTTCCACAGACTTCTTCAAATTCTTTCATATGAAAATAGGGATTTTCAGTTTCTAAACCATGGAACTGTGGTAGTAACTGTATTGTTCCTGGTTTAATATTAATATTTGGAACGTCTGTTGGAAAAGCAAAACATGATGGGACATTAGTTCTTGTAGGATGTAAATATTCTTTTAACGGTCGAGCATTTTGAACTACTTCTTGTTCTCTAGCTTCTTCCTCCCGAGGTACGTTGTGAGCCATACTTAAGTCAAGTAATTCTTGTGTAGATGAAGATGAAGAAGAAGAGGGAGATGAAGGAGATGACTGATTTACGGAACCTACTGATGAATGAACAGATATAGACTATTAAAAACAAACAAACAAACTATAAACATACAATACAAATAAATTTTTATTTATTTATTTAAATTACTATAACTCCCCAGCAACGACGTCAAAAACTTGATTCGCACTATTTTGTGATCTAAATTATATTATACACCCAAGTATAAGTGGTCGAATTGTAGTTTTCTCGGTTTAAGTCCAAGTATCGATCCTACGAAGAGTTTTAGTAATTAGAATTTAAAATAAATAAAAAACATTAAAGTTGTTTTTTAAAGCAGTATAACATTTAATAGCTTGTGATGTGAGGTTAGATTGATAACTACTCTACTTTAAGTAAAATGCGTAGGTAAGTTTCTTAACGACAATAATATAAAAGATACCCTTCAGTTTAGGGATTCCATATGCTTTATATTGGTTAAATACTTGAAATGCCACCTTACATCAATTAACTTCCATGTTACTGACAAGTTAACCGGTAGGTCTGATGTATGTAAATCATCACACAACAACTTCTTAGGTTTGCTGGTGGTATCCATGACAATTGATTAATCCAAACAAACCAGAAGGACAAGCCATTCATGAGAAATACTTGAATTATTCAATTGATCTTTTGACAGTAAGTGCGTATATAATAAACCATAACACAACAACTTCTTAGGTTAGCTAGTGGTTATAATAAACCATAACTCATCAACTTCTTAGGTTAGCTGGTGGTAATAAGTCATAACACAGCAACTTCTTAGGTTAGCTGGTTATAGATGTGTCAAATGACTAATTCGAGCAAACCAGAAGGACAAATCATTCATGAGGAATTCTTGAATTACTCAATTGGTCATCTGTGATATATATATACCAGTTAAATATCCTCAGCGTTCTGGTGGAGGTGATGAGCACATATTATTGCATATTTGAAGGCCTCATTACATGCATTTTAACTCAACTTTTGCATTTAAGTACTTAGAGTTAGCCAAAGTTGTCAATAATGTTGAATTTTCGATGTTGCATGTAATTATAGCATAAATGATGGATTTTAGAACCTTGTAACTATGTGTGGATGTGTGGTGAAGAGATGGATGATTATCACTTAAAATTAGCATATTACTATGTCGTTTTAAGACTAATTGTACTTTGATGGAGTTTAAGTGATGTCATTTCAGGCCCTAAACTGAACAAGGACTCAAGAACAACAAGTACCACACTTGAATGCAACACCAGCACATTAGAGCATAAAATTGGAAAAGCTTGGAGCACAGCCAGAACGTTCGAATGCCAACTCACGTTCGAACGGCCACATTGAACTATAGCATACTCAACTGCTAAGAGAAGGCGTTTTGCAGTTAGGAAAGAAGACTGTGAAGCTCTGAGGCACTTGAGTGTCACGTTCGAGCGTCAACTCACGTTCGAACGTGCACTTGAGTTGATTGAAGACCAGACTACTGCATAGAGTGTGGAACTGAACTTCATAGAAGACCAACAGATCACTCGAGTGAGAGGGTCATAACACATCTAGCGTTCGAATGCCCTTAGTGCAAAAACAGAAGAAACGTTCGAACGGCAGTCAACGTTCGAACGACCATAAAGCAAAAACAGAAAGAACGTTTGAACGCCAACTCACGTTCGAACGTTCTCCACAGACTGGTAGTAGAGTAGTTGGTTTTTCACGTGGACTTGGTTGGCATACACTATTCCTCCACCCCCTCTTGTCTCCTCCTCTTGCCTATAAATACTCCCATTGTTGGAGAGCTAAGAGAGCCAAGTAGAAGGGTTGATGGAGGCTTAGACTCCCACTCACATTGTAGATTTAAGCTTATATTTTCCTTGTATGAAGTTTTTATTTTACAGATTAGTTTGGCTTTAGTCCAACATCTCCTTGCTTGTTATAAGAGTAGTTTTATGCTTATGCTTTCATTTACATGCATAGAAGGGAGTTAGTTCATCTTTTGGTTGAGGAAACAACCCTCCATTTCTTGGTTGAGGAAGCCACCCTCCAAATGTGACTAGCTTTCTTCTACTTTTATTGTTTATGTACTTCACTTCCATTGCTTGAGCTTCTTTATTTCTTAGAGGAGTGAAACTCTTCCACTTTTCTAGAGCTTTACCAAAGCCGTGAAGGGTGGAACGTGATTCACTCAATCTTTGTTAAAGATTGGCTCCTTGTTCATTGTTATTTTATCTTTTAAGTCTTCTACTTGGAGGGATGAACATCACTCACTTTTCTAGCTTTACCAAAGCCATGAAGAGTGAGTAGTTTCTCATTCACTCTTTAGTAAGAGGAGAAGGGCATGTATAAGTTATCCGGAAATTATATTTGTGCACTGTTCTTATGCTTAATGTTTATTTCTTCTTGCTTATTGGATGATTGATTGCATCTAGCAAAGCTAAGGTACTTTGTATAACCATGAGTTCTTTCTATGACACAGATGACTCTTGCATAGAAAGACTTATCGGTTCAAGGCAAGTACCCCGGCTAGATCTTCAGGACTACCCTTCAATCCTCCCCCTTATTGTGCTTTATTTAAAGAATGGAATATTAATGTCATGATTGGATGTCTTGTAGAAACACTTGCTTGTTTGTAGACGGATTAAGTCTCGGCACAGACAATTCTTGTAAACTTCTAGAAAGACATCAGAATCATGTTCTTAATTCTCACAGTCCATCTTTATCTTCCGATTAACTTGCTGTTGATACGGGAGTTAATTGAGTTATCAAGCACAAGTATAATAAACCGGATAATTAACTACATGTCCAGATCCTTGAACTAAAGAGTGACCCTTTTTCATTAGCATTTATCTCCTGTTTTGTTAAGAAAATTCTCTTGGAAAGAATCTTATATTATGTCCAGGAAATCTCACACCTCACAGCAAATCTCAAGGGTTACAATCAATAGGTCTCCACCACTACTTATCTCAAAAATACCAACAAAAGTTCCCAGTGGATTCGACTTCGGACTCAAACCGGATTATTACTACAGCTTGACTACATGCACTTGGTTGTACACATTTCGGATCAAGTCAATGGACACATTACGTGAGGATTTGGAGTCTTAAAAGTGAAAGAAATCAAGGAGGTATTGTGGTTTGGTAACATAGGCATCAGCACCCACACCATTTTGTAGTAGTACCTTAGTTTTCCTCCTTTTTGACCATGATCTGCTTCATATCTCCAAAAGTTCCAAACATGAAAGTTGTAGAACTGGATGACTTCTGTATTGTGTCAAAATTTCAGCTCAATCGGACGGTTAGATCAAAAGTTTTGAGGATTCTACGAAAAATGGTCCGCAGCAGAAACAGTAACGGTATGCAGTACCGGTACGGTTCTGCCTCTGGAGTTCGGGGTACTGGTACACAGTACCGGTACTGTCTGCTGAACAGCCCAAAACACTTGCAAACCATGCTCCACTTGCTTGGGGGTCCCACCATTGATTCTCCCACTTGTCCCCTGACATCCCTTACACATTTACATGATTCCTACACCCTTGTGGAAGACTTTGAAGGCAATGGCATTAATGGGGATGGGAGAGAAGGGGGTAGCCAGGAGAGTTGTAGGCTAGGCTTGTCTTAGCCTGTGCAATGCATCAACTCAGCCTCCTATGGATGGGAGGCTTATCACACACCTAGGGGGACCCTCATGAACGAAAATTCAGAGCTCTTACACTCCATATACTCAGCATTCACCAAGCATTGAGGGTGGCTACCTAAGCTTAGGAGTAGTTCCAAGGAAGAAGATGATGAATAGTGCTAGGGAGATAAAATTCATGTTTTTGCATTTTCTTCACCCATTTCATTGCAGTAAGTTGTAGTTCTCTTGTAATCTTTATTTCTTCCATTGTAATCTCTTTTAATTCTAGTCTAACCAAGTTTAATTCAAATGCTCTTGCACTTTTATTTTTCTGCTGGGTTTTATCTTCAAGCTTTGTTTTTAGTTATGAAATGAATTCTCCTTTGAAGCTTACATTCTCCTAGCATTAATACAAGTTCTAATCTTCATTTCTTCTACATGTCTCTTTACATTATGCATGTCTTTCCTTTTACCATGAGTAGCTAGATCTTTAAGTTGGCTAATCCAAGGGAGACTTCCTCTTGGGTGTGTCATTTTAACTCATTTTCTTTCCTCCTCTCAGAGTACGATGGTTCGATTTGACTTGGTTGAGAGTGGATGCGGTTGTGATTATTTGATATCCCGTAGGCTTGGTCACAGGTTATGCTTGGATCCTCATCTCCATTTCGTCCCTAGCTTCCCACGAATCAATCGTTCATCTAAGCTCTATTCGAGGAAGGTTTCGAGTTGATTTGGGATTCCCATTGGAGTGAATCCTTCGGATTAGCCAACACTTGTTTTCTTGCATTTTCATTAAGAACAAAACTCACCGAAACCAACTACAAGATTTTACACTTTTTTTTTTACAAAATCACCTTCACACAATTCCATTCTTTACCTGAGGAGATGACCTTGGAATACTTTTCCAAGTAAAACACGACACGCAAAAGACTCCTTGCGCTTGGGGAGCACTTTTGTTCATTTCGCACATTCCATTTCATACATTTCATTTCATCCACCATTCCGTTGTCCTATTTCCCACATCATTCCAAGGGAGAGTGACACTCCCTTCGCACCTACATCATATACACATTGAGGGATGATTTTAGGAGGTTAGGAACAACAACGGTTTTGATCAAGCATTTTTGGCGCCGTTGCCGGGGAAGGTTTAGCGTCGAGTTCAAGGTGATTTTGGGCGGCATAGGTAAGTCTCGTGATTTTCATCATGGGCCGAGGTATGTCGTCTCTTTTGTAAATAGTTTGTAAATAGATTGTGTTTAATATAATGTCTTATACTTTTTATGAAAATGTATCAAATGCCCCATTTTTTGAAAATGTGTGTGAGATTTGTGATGAGTATGGGCACATCACTAGTGAGTGCCCAATAAATGCCCCTTATTTTGAAAATATTTGCAAGATTTATGGTGAGTATGGACACATCACTAATGAGTGCCCAATAAATGCCCCTTATTTTGAAAATGTTTGCGAGATTTGTGGTGAGTATGGACACATCACTAGTGAGTATCCAATAAATTATCCGGTTCAAGACTTTGCATGCAGAGGTTCAAATTCAATTTTGACCTCCGAAAACTTTTACCCCGACCACTATGTTACACCGAGTTATCCGAGTTATGGTTGGGAGAACGAACCTTGTAGTTTTTCATCCGATCTCACACCACCAAATGAATTTTGCCACTATCCAACATATGGGGACTCAACCGAAGAAGAATTGGAAAATATTTTGTATGAGTTTATGCAATGCCAAATGGAAGTCAATGCCCAAGTAGCCCAACAACTTTCTAAAATTAGAGATGGACTTGATACATTGACTAATGCTAAAATTGCTATGCATGAAGAACAAAATCTTGAGCATAGTCAATGTATTGAGGATAGTCATCTCAATGGAATGCATATTGATGTTGAATCTCCCACCACTCTAGATTGTGAAACATTTAATGAGGATATCATCTCACATGAGGCTAATGAGCCCAAGGTCATTTTGCCATCTATGAGTGGTGTTGAGATTCACACTTTTCAACTTGGGAAGGGCATTGCAATGGAGTTAAGTGTAGAAACTTTTAAAGAAATATTGTATGCTCCATTGTTGGTATTGCATAAACTTGTCTATACCTCTATTTGGTTGAGATTTTTGAATTATTATCCTCTGTATTGTTGGATAGATTGGATAAAAAGGGCATTTATACAACAAAAAAATTTTAAAATCAAAAAAATCAATGGGCGCAAGCTCATATCCGAATTGAAGCCGGATTGACATGAGGCCTTTTTGTTTTGTTTTCATGTACATAGTAGTAGATTTCTTTTATTGTTATATTTTTATTTTCATGTTGTTGTAGAGTAGAAGTTGTTTACCTCTCCCTAATTTGGACTCATTTCATTTTGAGCATCATCATAGACAAACTCATTCAATATCATATGCGAGTTTAAGTTGGGGGGTGTAAACAAACTTTTTTGTTTTCCCTTTAAGGTGTATACTAAAAAGAAAAAAAAAAAAGAAAAAAAAAAGAGAAAGAGAAAAAAAGGGGGGGTATCTCATTTCCCATGATACTTTCATTTTTCTCATTGCATGATTCCTTGTGCATTGAGGACAATGCATGGTTCAAGTTGGGGGGGGGGGGGGGTGAGGTGCACCATTTACATTTTTCACCACTTTTTGTATAGAATAATGGGAAATGTGAAAATTTTAAAAAAAAATTGGGACACTTTTTGTGTAAAGTATCTAATATTGAACTATATTCTCCTATCCTAATTATTGTGGGAGTTGTGATTGCTTGATCTTCACTTTGAACTTTGAATACATGAGCACATTATAGAAGTTTATCCTATTGCTAAGAGTATCACATACTTGTTTGCTTTTGAACTCAACCATAAGTGCACCATGAACTTGTAATTTTGGCAATTTACGGATTGAGTCCACATTTAGTGCTTGACATGAATAGTGGAGATGAGTAAGAACCCATGTGAGCTTTAGTGCCAATCCTTGTTGGAGGGAACTTACATTTACTCAAGGAACAATTTTTCAAAGTCTAAATTTGTTCAATAATCTCATTATGCTTGTTTTGGTTAGGTGCATTTGGGTAGTTAATTGACTTTGTCTTGATATGTACAATGCTCTCCCATGCATATCTAGAAATGATCTTAGGCCATCTTTGAAATGCTTTGAGCCTTTGCCTTTTTCTTGTGAAAAATTTATCCCTAGTGCCGTGATTGAGCCTTAATTGTAAATTTGTTTCCATGCCACACATTTGACCAAGCCAATGAAAATGATAAATATCTACCTTACCTTGGTTGTTCCTAGTGCTGAGTATGAGTGATCATAAAAGAGAAGGAAGTATGGTGTGGAAACTCAAACAAAAGGGATGAATGAAGTTGACACTCAAAGAGTCGAACGAAAAAGAATGAAAATCTAAGAAAAGGAGAAAAAGGGAGTGTAAAAAAGAAAAGAATCAAAGAAAAAAGGAAAAAGGAAAAGAAAGAAATGAAACAAAGAGTGCGGTGATGGGGTTAGCCTAGAAATCCCATAAAAGGGAGATATTTTTGAAATAAAGGTCTTTCACTCGGAACAACCCTCTTTGTTACCCTATATCCTTCATTTCATTTGTCTCAATATCACCCCAAGGCCTCATTATAACCCGTGAAAGTCCTAAATGATCTAGAGAAGCATGGGGATGCATACTTTTTAAAGAAAAAGAGAAGTTGGTTTGTTATCTAATGCCTTAGCATTCCTTTCATGAGATTATGCCAACGTTTTTTCATTTTTATGCATGTGCTTCATTTTTCGATTATATGAGAGTATATTTTGTTTTGAGCACAAGATTCTATCTCACATATACACATGGAGAGCATGCCAAGATAATCATAGTGTGATTCATTGTTGAGAGAAACCCTTGGTGAGTTTTGCATCAAAACTAAATTTGGATGGCTAAATGAATGTGAATTCTGTTGAGTAAATGCTTTAATTACATATTCATTTCACACACACACACGAGTTTGAAAATGAATGTGTATGTGAATACTCTAGAATAACATTTAAGGCTATGATGTGTTTCATGTGTGATTAGTTCGGGTATGTTGGACCAAGCTATTTTTGAAATCCCAGTGCTAGTTAGGATAAGAGAATATGCTTTAAATATTGGATACTAAGAAAAGAAGTTTGTAGCTACCTTCACTGGAAACCTTCACGAGACAAAACTCGTCCACTAGGGATCACCTAGGGGTTTAAAGGCTTATTGCATGTGCTAAATGCAATTGCGGAATTAATATATGTTTATTTTGTTTCCTTGATTTTTACATTTTGTTTGCTAGGGACTAGCAAATCTTAAGTTGGGGGGTGTGATGAACACATAATATTGCATATTTGAAGGACTCATTACATGCATTTTAACTCAACTTTTGCATTTAAGTACTTAGAGTTAGCCAAAGTTGTCAATAATGTTGAATTTTTGATGTTGCAGGTAATTATAGCATAAATGATGGATTTTAGAACCTTGCAACTATGTGTGGATGTGTGGTGAAGATATGGACACATTACATGAGGATTTGGAGGCTTAAAAGTGAAAGAAATCAAGGAGGTATTGTGGTTTGGTAACATAGGCATCAGCACCCACACCATTTTGTAGTAGTACCTCAGTTTTCCTCCTTTTTTACCATGATCCACTTCGAATCTAAAAAAGTTCAAAACATACAAGTTGTAGATCTGGATGTCTTCTGTATTGTGTCAAACTTTCAGCTCAATCTGACGGTTGGATCAAAAGTTATGATGATTCTACGAAAACTGGTCTGCATCAGAAACAGTACCGGTACGGTTCTGCCTCTGGAGTTCGGGGTACCGGTACACAGTACCGGTACTGTCTACTGAACAGCCCAAAACACTTGCAAACCATGCTCCACTTGCTTGGGGGTCCCACCATTGATTCTCCCACTTGTCCCCTGACATCCCTTACACATTTACATGATTCCTACACCCTTGTGGAAGACTTTGAAGGCAATGGCATTAATGGGGATGGGAGAGAAGGGGGCAGCCAGGAGAGTTGCAGGCTAGGCTTGTCTTAGCCTGTGCAATGCATCAACTCAGCCTCCTATGGATGGGAGGCTTATCACACACCTAGGGGGACCCTCATGAACGAAAATGCAAAGCTCTTACACTCCATATACTCAACATTCACCAAGCATTGAGGGTGGCTACCTAAGCTTAGGAGTAGTTCCAAGGAAGAAGATGATGAATAGTGCTAGGGAGATAAAATTCTTGTTTTTGCATTTTCTTCACCCATTTCATTGCAGTAAGTTGTAGTTCTCTTGTAATCTTTATTTCTTCCATTGTAATCTCTTTTAATTCTAGTCTAACCAAGTTTAATTCAAATGCTCTTGCACTTTTATTTTTCTGCTGGGTTTTATCTTCAAGCTTTGTTTTTAGTTATGAAATGAATTCTCCTTTGTAGCTTACATTCTCCTAGCATTAATACAAGTTCTAATCTTCATTTCTTCTACATGTCTCTTTACATTATGCATGTCTTTCCTTTTACCATGAGTAGCTAGATCTTTAAGTTGGCTAATCCAAGGGAGACTTCCTCTTGGGTGTGTCATTTTAACTCATTTTCTTTCCTCCTCTCAGAGTACGATGGTTCGGTTTGACTGGGTTGAGAGTGGATGCGGTTGTGATTATTTGATATCCCGTAGGCTTGGTCACAGGTTATGCTTGGATCCTCATCTCCATTTCGTCCCTAGCTTCCCACGAATCAATCGTTCATCTAAGCTCTATTCGAGGAAGGTTTCAAGTTGATTTGGGATTCCCATTGGAGTGAATCCTTCGGATTAGCCAACACTTGTTTTCTTGCATTTTTCATTAAGAACAAAACTCACCGAAACCAACTACAAGATTTTACACTTTTTATTTTTACAAAATCACCTTCACACAATTTTCTTCTTTCCCTGAGTAGACGACCTTGGAATACTTTTCCAAGTAAAACACGACACGCAAAAGACTCCTTGCGCTTCGGGAGCACTTTTGTTCATTTCGCACATTCCATTTCATAGATTTCATTTCATCCACCATTCTGTTGCCCTATTTCCCACATCATCCCAAGGGAGAGTGACACTTCCTTCGCACCTACATCATATACACATTGAGGGATGATTTTAGGAGGTTAGAAAAAACAACAGTTTTGATCAAGCAGGAGGATAAACCATACCGGTGGGAACACCTTAGATATTCGATGGGCATTATAGTTATATATAGTAGTTAAACAACCCTAATAACCCAGAAAGACAAGCCATTCATGAGGATCATTTAGGTTTTGTACCATGCATCAGCAGAACGTCCTCAGCGTTCCGGTGGAGGATAAACCATACAGATAGGAACACCGTAGACATTTAACCGGCAGGTTGATGATGCACTGATGACATAATTCCAGGCACAACACCGAAATTACGTACATCACTGTATCATGCATGAAGCACATAATACATATATAAATAAATATATCAATAAAACATCAGAATTTCCATAATCTAACCAATACTTATACATATGTTCACCCTTTATTGAAGGATATAAGTGACTACTCACGCCTCATTGCTACAGACAAGCAAGGAGTGTAGGCAATTCTCATTACAACTGAAATTAAAATACAAACTCTAAAACTTCTTTCACAAGGAATAACTGAAACACAACCACCTTTATTATTAATTAAAACAACAAAGTGGTGGCAGTTCAATTATCCAAATAGAAAAATACAACAGAAATGTAGAAATACAGAGTATCGGATGGAGTGTAGGACAAACTGGGTTTGAATTTGACTTTCTCTTTTCTCTTTTTCTTTCTCTCTTTCTTTCTCTCTTTGAAGCTCTCCTTTGGCTCTTGGGTGGCCGGCCTTGTTCAAATGAAGGAGGGCACCCCTATTTATAGGAAAAAGGAAGCATGAGGTGGAGGGATAAAGCCAAACCGCCAAGGGTGACCGTCCGGACGCCACCACCACCGTCCGGACGATGGTGCTTTGCAGTTGATCCATGTGTCATTTGCTGGAGCCTACATTTGTCGTTTTACACTTTGGTCCTTGCTCTTTCAAGCTTCTATACATTGTTCCTTGTATTTTTTGTCAATTCCGCATTTAAACCCTGAAATTTCAAACATAAAACTCATAAAACCCTAGTTTACGCACAAACCATAATTCATAATTTTTACTTGTTTTATCTTACAAAGTTGATTACTTAATCATTTTAATTTACATACTAGTTAGAGTTAATCACAATGCTTTCAGTACAATATGTAGCCTGGAATTATGTCATCAATGAATCATCAATCTGCCGATTGAATATCTATGGTGTTCCAACTGAATGGTTTGTCCTTCTGGTGCATTGAGGATGTTTAACTGTTGCATGGTATATAAAACTGTTAGATAAATAACCTAAGTGATCATCTTGAATGGCTTGACCTTTTGGTTCACTAGGGTTGTTCAACTGATATATAAAACTATCAGATAAATAACCTAAATGATCCTCCTGAATGGCTTGACCTTCTGGTTCACTAGGGTTATTTAACTGATATATTAAACTAACAATTGAGTAATTTCAGTATCCCTCCTGAATGGCTTGTCCTTCTGGTTTACTTGAATTAGTCAATTGTTACATATACCACCAGCTAACCTAAGAAGTTGCTATGTTATGGTTTAATATACATTAAACCTACCGGTTGACTTTCCAGTGACCTAGAGGTTAATTGTTGTAAGGTGGCATTTCCAGTACTTAACCAATATAAAGCATATGAGATCCTTGAACTAAAGGGTATCTTTCATATTATTGTCTTTTAATAGTTTACCTACGCACTTTATTTAATTAGACTAGTTATCAATCTAAGCTCACATCACAAGTTATCTATTGTTCCGCTGCTTTAACAACAACTTTACTGTTCTTATTTTAAATTTCAATTATTAAAACTCTTCGTGGGATCGATCTTGGGCTTAAACCAAAAAAACTACAATTCGACCACTTATACTTGGGTGTATGATATAAAGCAGGTCATAAAACAGGTCGAATCAAGTTTTTGGCGCTGTTGCCGAGGAGTTACGGTAATTTGAAATTGAAAAGGGAAGTTGTTTACTTGTATTATATATTTATAGATTGTTTTTTTTCTTTTAATAGTTTATGTTTGTTCATTCATCAGCAGGTTCTGTAAATCAGTCATCTCCTTCGTCTTCATCATCTTCATCTACACAAGCATCATTTGAATTAAGTATGACTCAAAACGTACCTAGGGAGCAAGATCCTAGAGAGCAAGAAGTAGTTCAAAATGTCCGACCTTTAAGAGAATATTGGCATCCCACACGTACCAATGTTCCATCATGCTTTGCTTTTCCAACAGACGCTCCAAATCTTAATATTAAGGCAGGTTTAATACAGTTATTACCACAGTTTCATGGTTTGGAATCTGAAAATCCTTATGTGCATATGAAAGAATTTGAGGAAGTTTGTCGAACTTTTCAAGATAATTCTGAAATGGCTCGATTAAAACTTTTTCATTTTTCTTTGAAAGATAAAGCTAAACTATGACTTAATTCTTTAAGAACTAATTCTATCACAAGCTGGCAAGCTTTGCAAACTGAGTTTTTCAAAAAAAAATTTCCTGTGCATCGTACTAATGCATTAAGACGTCAAATAATGAATTTTTCTGTAAAAGAAGGGGAAATTTTTTATCAATGTTGGGAAAGATTTAAGGATCTTCTCCAAGCTTGTCCACATCATGCATTTGAAAACTGGACTTAAGTTGGTTTCTTTTATGATGTTCTTCCATCTGCAATGCGACAATTTGTTGAAATGATGGCCCAAGGAGAATTTATGAGTAAAAACCCTGAAGAAACATTTCAATTCTTTGATACTATTTCTAAGAGTTCCCAGATGTGGGACTCAACTTCTTCAAATATTGTAGAAACTAAGCCATCTACATCCGAAATAGGAAAATATGTATTAAAAGAAGAAGATAATTTAAGAGCTAAAATGGCTAATTTATCTCAAAAACTAGAAGTCTTAGAAATGAAAAAAATTAAGCAAGTGTCTGTTATTTCTTCTACTGACCAAATATGTGAAATTTGTGCATTGTCAGGATATCCTGCCGGAGAATGTCCAACTATACCCGCATTTAAAGAAGTTTTAATTGAACAATCTAATGCTATTCCAACTTATACTAAGGCTTATTCAAATCCATATTCTGATACGTATAACCCAGGATGGAGAAATCATCCAAATTTTAGTTGGAAAAATACACAACCTACAAATCAAACACAAGGTCCACCACAGCCACAGACTCAACAATAATATCAACCTTCACATAGAAGGACTCTAGAAGATACTATGAATCAATTTATTTAGAGTCAAATGAGTTTTAATACTTAAACAACTCATGCATTTAATGATTTTAAAACTCAAACTTCACAAAGTATTGAAGATATCAATAGTCATCTAGCTAAGCTGACCCAGTCCTTGAGTACATCAGAGAAAGGAAAATTTTCATCTCAGCCTAAACCTCCACAAAGTCAAGCTAATATTGTGTCCTCTGAACCTTCTCCAAGTCAGGTACAAGCAATCACAACACTGAGAAATGGTAAGGTGATTGATAAGACCATTAAACCTAAGATTCCTAAAAAATTACGTAAATCAATTCCTATAAATGAACCACTTGAACCTGAACCGTTAGTAGAAAAGTTACCATAAATACAACATGAAGAAGATCATCCATGTCCTATTCTTTTACCTTTTCCTCAAAGGGTCAGGAAGCCCTCATCTGTAAAAGATCAATCTAAAATTTTTAAGCTGTTTAAACAGGTAAAGATTAACATTCCTTGGTTGGATGCCATTAAAAGAGTTCCAGCTTACGACAAGTTTTTAAAAGATCTTTGGACGGTAAAAAGAATAACCAATGTACCAAAGAAAGCATTCCTAACTGAACAAGTTAGTGCTATAATACAACATAATACTCTTCTTAAGTATAAAGATCCAGGTAGTCCGACAGTCTCATGCATCATTGGAAATTTTCGAACTGAACAAGCTCTACTAGATCTCGGAGCCAGTGTTAATTTAATGTCATATTCAGTATATACGCAACTAGGGTTATGCGAGTTAAAACCTACCAATATTACACTACAATTAGCAGACCGATCTAACAAAACTCCATGAGGAATTGTGGAAGATGTTCTTGTCCAAGTTGATCAATTCTATTTTCCAGTAGATTTTATTGTTTTAGATACACAACCAATTTTTCATGCATCTACATACATACCTGTTATTTTAGGTCGACCATTCCTAGCTACATCAAATGCGTTGATTAATTGTAGGAATGAAGTCATGAAACTTTCATTTGGAAACATGACTTTAGAATTAAATGTTTTTAACATTGTAAAACAACCCAAAGAAGAAGATGAAGTACATGAACTAAATTGTATTGAGTTGTTAACTCAAAGTTTATTTGAAAATATTTTTATTAAAAAAGAGTCATATACAATAAAATCTATACCTGATACTGAATCTGAAGATATGTCAACATGGAATCCAAAATGTGAAAAATTGTTGTCTAAGTCTATACAATCTAATGTCAAAGTTTTTAAGCCAAAATTAAAAACTCTCCCAACTAACTTAAAATATTATTTTTTAGGGGAAGATGAAATCTATCTAGTGATAATATCCTCAAAATTATTTGAAATTCAAGAAAAAGAATTGACCAAAGTTTTGAAAGATCACCAAATTGTTATTGGATGGACAATAGCAGATATAAAAGGTATAAGTACACTTCTATGTACTCATTGTATATACTTAGAAGAATATGCTAAGCCAACTCGTCAAATGCAAAGAAGATTGAATCTACACTTAAAAGAGGTAGTTCGTGCTGAGGTACTTAAACTATTAGATGCTAATATTATTTATCCTATATCTGATAGTAAATGGGTTAGTCCTACACATGTAGTTCCTAAGAAATCTGGTGTTACTGTAATAAAAAATCAAGATAATGAATTAGTTCCTATTCGTACAGTCACTGGTTGGCGTGTGTGTATTGACTATCAAAAATTAAATTCCCTCACCAGAAAAGATCACTTTTCGTTGCCTTTTCTATATCAAGTTTTGGAAAGAATAACTGGTCATGCATATTATTGTTTCTTAGATGGATACTCTTGTGACACCCAAAAATTCAGGTGTCCGTAATTAACCCATGATTAACTCGAATTAAACTAAGATATCAATACGCTCTGATACCAAGCTGTGACACCCCAAAATTCAGGTGTCCGTAATTAACCCATGATTAACTCGAATTAAACTAAGATATCAATGCGCTCTGATACCAAGCTGTGACACCCCAAAAACCGGGGGTCCTTAATTTAGCAAAATTCGGGCAGAGCCTCCTTTGTACGGGAAGCTCTACCCAAAACACAACATGTACAATATACAATCACGTGACCCATCCGAGGTCCAATACACAACATTTGTGAAACCCGGGAAAATTTGAACTTTTTCTGAAAAAGGGCAACATGGTAATTTGCCACTACTGCACGTATTTAAAATACATATGTTCTAAACCTCGGATGAGGAAACGGGGTTCGCCGTTGGATTCGTATCACGAAAACGAGTCACCCAGTCAAATTTCGTCGAATTCCGAAGTAGTCGGATTTTACACGTCGTTCGACGCGACTGCGTGGCGATTTATCTCACGAACGTCCCCATAAATAAATTTTATAAAATTTCCTTAAAATTAAGTTAAAGTTTAAATAAAATTAATTTGAACTTAAACTGGGATCAAATAAATCGTTTCGGGACGAAATCGGACCCGATTAAGCGAATGACACGTGGCGCGACGTGGGCCGAGTATTTAAAACTATAAATAGGGGATAAATATCTTAGAAAATCAGATTTTTGCCCAAATTGTGTCTTTGTTTGGCCGGCCAAGAGAGAGAAAAGAGAGAGAAAGAGAAAAACCTAGTTTCTTAAGCCCTTCCCTTTCAATTTCTCCACTTTCAGTCGCTCGGATTCCGTCGAGCTAGAAGGGAGAAGTGATCACTGTCACAAGGGCTTTCTCTACATACCAAAAACAACGAATTCCACCGAAGGTGAAGAAAATCAAGGTTTTTGGATTTCTTTGTGCCTAGAGGTTTTCTACAACTTCTACTACGCTCCAAGAGGTAGGGGGTTTCCTACCTTGACCTATTATATCCTTACTTGTTGGTAGAGTTTGGGTTGAATGTACATATATATATATATATATATATATGAGAAAGTTACATACATGATTATTTGGAGGCATGCTTTGTGATTTATGGTTTGTGCCCATAAGGTGTTTGTTTAAATGCCTTAGTTGATAAATGAGTGTTATTTGATAAATGGGTGTTATTTCAATTATATTGTGATAACATGTTTGTGTGTATGGGGATAATTGACATTATGCTCTATGTTGTCAAGATATGATTGTGATATGTTGACATGGTTGGAATTTGGTAGTCATATACAATTGATAAGATTGCCATGGATTTTAGATATGTTGAACATATGATTATGTTGCTCATGTGGTGGCCATTACATTTTGAGCATGAATATATCATCACATTCGTTGGCATTGGGCATGAGTGTGGATTGAGTAATGCATGGGTAAATCAACACCTAGCTTGGTGTTTGATTTGGGTGTAGACTCGGGGAAAAATTGGATCGACGATCCTTTTTGGAGTTACACGGTTGCATTGCATAAGGAAAGACTTGTGTTAGGTAAAGCAAGAAGGGGCATGGCGACTTCCTTGGGTGAGAAACCCTAAACCACTTGGTTCAGCCACTTCCCGGGGGTGAAATTCCAGAAAAGTGACATGGCCCACGGAGCCGGCGGTTGTGATACCAAATCCGTTGCCCAAAGAAAACACAAGGGATCTTTGTTATGAAAACAACCATTGTATGGGTTGAATCCAAAGATGACCGGAATTTTTATAAAACGAATGGTTTCTTATTCAAAACGGTCATTGGATGTTTTCCGTCAATAGACGGGTTCACACACATTGGCATTGCATTGTGGTGGAAGCCGCTAAGGGCTTGGGTTAAGGTTCATGGGGGAGTTACATTTCATATCATGACATGGTTTTCTTGCATTCCAACATAGCATGCACAATTGAGTGAAAGGATTGGTTATTATGTTGTATGTGATCACATGAGCATGAGCATCTAGGGGAAGAGTAGCCATTGTAGGATTTTTCTCTACTGGGCGTTGTGCTCACCCTATACGGGAAACATTTCAGATGAGGGTCGTGTGCCGAGGGATGGTTCCCATGATGAGCGCCAAGTTTGAAGAGAGGCCAACATGTGGTCTCTAAGTGATTTGAAATGTCGTTGTAAAACATTATCTTTTGAATTATGATTTGAATTATGAATGTATGAAGTTGTATGTAAAATGACTTGGACGGACTATGTATAATGTGGGAATTTTCATTAAACATGTGTTGGATGAGTTTGGAGTGTATGGGGTAGCTTTAAGGATGGTTTGGAAGGGAAAGAAATCCATTTTTTTGCTCACAGTCTGAAAACCTACCGGAAGGTGTATGTCGGCCTTTCGGAAGGTTTTACTAAAAACCCTGGATGCCTTGTTCACAGCTAATACCTTCCGGAAGGTTTTGCCCACTGGAATGAACCTTCCAGAAGATTTTAGCTACTGGAGTAAAACCTAGCGGAAGGACTTGTCTACTGGAATGGACCTTCCGAAAGGTTTTGCCTTGGGTTTCTTTTTGACTGCCAAAATCTTCCGGAAGGTTTTGTTTTCTGGAATGAACCTTCCGGAAGGTTTTGGCTACTGGAATGAACCTTCTGGAAGGTTTTTGCTACTGATGTCGACCTTCCGGAAGTTCTTGCATTTGATTCTTTTCATTTAACTGTTCTTTCAGCGACCTTCCGGTAGGTGTATGTCGACCTTCCGGAAGGTTTTCCAAAAAATTGAAATTTTCAAAATGCTTAGCCATGCTTTTGGGCTTTGTTTTCTTTGGTTCCTATGACATAAATGGACATAAATTGAGGTATAATTGACCTTGTGGATGGTAAATCCGGTTAAAAGCATGTGAATGACGTGTTGTCGGGTTATACGACTATCACGAGTATTTCCGCGGGTTGACGGATGGTCAACGGTTAATAAAGGACCCCCGGGTTTTGGGGCGTCACAGCTTGGTATCAGAGCTTAGTTATACGGTTTACCTAGGCTTGTTGGGCATTGGGTCTAGACCATTGCATTTCATGTGCATACCTGTTAATTGTTGTGGGTTGCTATATGTTATGTGTTACATGACATGATACTAATATGCATTGTAGAATGTATATGTGAATGAACACCCTAGGTTAGAAAACATAACCTTGGGAGTGGAAAAGTGATGAATGGTATAGTTCATGGTGTAAATGCCTACTAGTGGGTGACATATGTTCTACTAGTGAGACAAAGAGAAGTTTCTCAGTGATAAAATGTTATCCCTACTCTGGAATACTTTGTGAGACTTGTTTGCTATCTGACAAATATAGATGGCTAGTCGAGGAAGAGGACGTCGAGGCGGTGGACGGAACAACAACCAACCACCACCGGCCTTTTATCCACAGGCCTTTATCGAGGCTATTGGCATGGCGGCTGCCACCATTGCACAGTCTAGTGCAAGCGGAAGCCAAGGAGGCACTAGTAACCTTCAGAAGTTCAAGGCCCACAATCCTTCGGCCTTTCTGGGAGGGGCGGATCCAATGGTAGCTGACCGTTGGATTCGGCAAGTGGAGAAAATGTTGAGGGCTATGGAGATCACTTCCGATGCCACCAAGGTGACTCTGGCGACTTTTCAGCTGGAGGGTGAGTCCCAACTATGGTGGGATTGGGTGAAGGACTCCAGAAATTTGGAGACCATGACGTGGGAAGAGTTCAAAGAGCTCTTTATGGGGAAGTATTTTCCGGCAAGCGCTCGACGCGCTAAGGCTACTGAGTTCCTAGAATTGAGGCAGGGAACTATGAGTGTGCTGGAATACGTGGCCAAGTTCACGGAGTTGGCACGTTATGCTGATGATTATGTGGCCTCAGATATAGCCAAAGTACAGAAGTTCGAGGATGGACTGAAATTGTCCATTCGAAGCAAGATTGCGGGACTTCTCCTGCAAGACTTCGATCTGATAGTCAAGACTGCATTGGCTATTGAGAGAGAGTTGGAGAGTGCACGCAACATCTGGGAAGCGGGTGACAAAGGCAAGAAAAAGGAGAGTCAAACTTCTTCTTCGGGTGCGGGAAAGAGGCAAAGGACTTCTGTTCCGCAGGGTTACCAAGGGCAGGGCCGCGGCTATCAAGGCCAAGGCCAGGGTCAGTCTTCCCAAGGAGGGAGAAATCAGAGGCCTGGTTACCAGGCGGGCCAACGGACTTGTTTTTATTGCCACCAGCCTGGGCACATGAAGAGAGACTGTCCTCAACGGCAAGGATCCCAGAGCTATGGGACATCCTAGTCCCAGTCTTCTGTGGGACAGCCGCTGACACAGTTTACTCCTACTTACCCTAACATGGGTTAAAGGGGTCAGTACCAGTCTCAGGGTGCTGCACCAGTTCTTACTACCTTTCGAGCGGGAACTCCGCAAGCAGGCCAGATGGGCCAGGGCACGGGTAGAGGTCGAGGCCAGGGCTCACAGGCCGGGACTTCAAGGACCCAGGGGCGTGTCTACGCCATGATACCTCAGACTGAGCTGGTGGATCAGTCGGTGATACAGGGTACATTTCTACTCTCTCGCCTATGGACTAGAGTGTTATTTGATTCTGGTGCATCGCATTCTTTTGTTGCTGCATCATGTGTGAATGATTTGGGCTTAGAGGTTGAGACCTTAGAAGAGCCGTTGCATGTGAGTTCTCCCCTAGGTACTAGGGTGAGGGTTAATCAGATATGTCGGGGGTGTGAGTTAGAGATCTCAGGGACTCTACTCACCGTGGACCTTCGGGTCATGGACATGTCGGAGTTTGATGTCATCCTAGGGATGGATTGGTTGACGGCACACCGTGTTGTGATTGACTGTGATCGGAAGAGGGTCACTGCTTATACGCCTGAGGGTGTTTGTTTCAAATTTCAGGGAGATAAGCACGATGCTTTACCCCAAGCCGTGTATGAATCTAGATGGCCTAGATGGCACGGGCAGTTGATGGGTTAGCTAGCAAGCCTTAACCTAGAAGACGAGGCGAGACAGGAGTTGGGTCTACCTCGGGTCGTGTGTGAGTATGAGGATGTTTTTCCGGATGAACTACCGGGATTACCTCCACATAGGGATGTAGACTTTACCATTGAGTTACATCCTGGCACTTCGCCCATTTCTATGACTCCACATAGGATGACACCTGCTGAGTTGCAAGAACTCAAGGTCCAATTACAGGAATTATTGGACAGGGGATTTATTAGGCCGAGCACCTCACCTTGGGGCGCTCCGGTATTGTTTGCCAAGAAAAAGGACAAGACCCTTCGGCTATGCATTGACTACCGGCAGTTGAACAGGGTTACTATCAAGAATAGGTACCCTTTGCCGAGGATAGATGATTTGTTTGATCAACTGAGAGGGGCACGGGTCTACTCTAAGATAGATCTCCGCACCGGTTACCATCAGTTGAGGGTTAGAGAGGCAGATATCTCTAAGACAGCGTTTAGAACGCGGTATGGGCATTTCGAGTTCACAGTCATGCCTTTCGGATTGACAAATGCCCCAGCAGCATTTATGGATCTCATGCATAGGGTGTTCCAACCCTACCTTGATCAGTTTGTCGTGGTTTTTGTTGACGACATCTTGATCTATTCCAAGTCTGAGGAGGAGCATGAGGGTCACTTGAGGATCGTTCTTCAGATCTTGAGAGACCATCAGTTGTATGCCAAGTTCAGTAAGTGTGAATTTTGGTTGACTGAGGTAAAGTTTTTGGGACATGTGGTATCGGCTTCGGGTGTATCCGTAGACCCGGAGAAGGTGGAGGCAGTCATGAATTGGGAGAGGCCGAAGTCAGTCTTCGAGATACGTAGTTTCTTGGGATTGGCAGGGTATTACAGAAGATTCATTGAGGACTTCTCCCGACTAGCTTCACCTATGACTAGGTTGACCCGGAAAGAGGTTAAGTTCGAGTGGAATGATTCTTACGAGAAGGCATTCCAGGAGTTGAAGAGGAGACTTACTTCAGCTCCTATTCTGATAGTTCCAGAGAGGGGACAGAGGTACACAGTGTATTGTGATGCCTCCAAGGACGGACTTGGATGCGTGTTGATGCAGTCCGGGAGAGTGGTAGCTTATGGTTCTCGACAGTTGAAGAACCACGAGCAGAATTACCCTACGCACGATATGGAGTTGGCGGCCATTGTCTTTGCCTTGAAGGCTTGGCGCCACTACCTATACGGTGAGCAGTTTGAAGTGTTTTCGGACCACAAGAGTCTAAAGTACATCTTTACACAGCGGGACCTCAACATGACGCAACGTAGGTGGATGGAGTTTTTGGAAGACTATGACTTCACTTTGCATTACCACCCCGGTAAGGCAAATGTGGTGGCTGATGCACTTAGCCGGAAGTCACGAGGAGTCTTGGCTAGTGTAGCTTCCCGAGAGTGGCAGATGCTCGAGACCGTGGGACAGTTCGGGCTACGTTATACGGGGCAGACTCAGGGTACTTTGGGGAGTTTGGTGGTTACGCCTTCCCTACTGAGCAGGGTTATCGAGTCCCAGAGTCAGGACACAGAGTTATTGTCCATTCGGGATCGTATAAAGGCAGGTACGGGTGACGAGGGCTGGACCATTCACTCGGATGGTAGTCTTCGGTATCGAGGAAGGGTTATGGTTCCCCAATCTCCGGATCTAAGGGAGGAGATTCTTAGGGAATTTCATTGTTCCTGTTTTGCGGTTCATCCAGGGGGCACGAAGATGTATCATGATCTTCGTCGCCAGTATTACTGGAGTGGAATGAAGAGGCAGGTTGGTGACTTTGTGAGTCGATGTCTCACGTGTCAGCAGGTTAAGGCTGAACACCAGAGACCAGCAGGGTTACTCCAGCCATTGGAGGTAGCTGAGTGGAAGTGGGAGCATGTCACGATGGATTTTGGGACTCACTTGCCACGGACACCGCGGGGATATGATGCGGTGTGGGTGATAGTGGACCGGCTTACGAAGTCGGCACATTTTTTGGCTGTACGAATGACCTTCACACTGGAGGAATTATGCAGGTTGTATGTACGGGAGATTGTCCGGTTGCATGGGGTGCCCGTATCTATAGTATCGGATCGGGACCCCAGATTCACATCTCATTTTTGGGAGAGTTTCCAGCGAGCTATGGGGACTCAGTTGATGATGAGCACTGCTTTTCATCCCCAGACGGATGGTCAGTCAGAGAGGACTATCCAGACACTAGAGGACATGCTGCGGGCATGCGTCCTAGATTTCAAGGGTAGCTGGGAGGATCACTTACCTTTGGTGGAGTTCGCTTATAACAATAGTTATCAGGCGAGCATACAGATGGCACCCTACGAGACACTATATGGGAGACCTTGTCGTTCTCCAGTCTGTTGGACAGAGGTAGGAGAAAGATCTTCTACGGGTCCAGAGTTGGTTAGAGACACCTCGGAGAAGGTGGATGTGATACGGAAGCGTCTTCTCACGGCGCAGAGCAGACAGAAGAGCTATGCCGACAGACGGCGGCGACCTCTAGAGTTTGAGGTGGGAGATCACGTATTCTTGAAGGTTATGCCTACGAGAGGAGTGGTCAGGTTCGGCAAGCAGGGAAAACTGTCGCCGAGATATATCGGGCCCTTCGAGGTACTCGAGAGGGTTGGTGCAGTTACTTACCGATTGGCGTTACCGCCAAATTTATCGGGTGTTCATGCGGTATTTCATGTCTCTATGCTCCGGAAGTATACTCCAGATCCGACACATGTGGTGGATTGGGGTGAGTTGACTGTTGATGCGGATGGGACCTTCGAGGAGGGACCGGTGCGTATCATGGATAGTCGGGAACAAGTTTTACGAGGCAAGACTGTGAAGCTGGTGAAGGTGCTTTGGCAGCACCGGGGAGTAGAGGAGACAACATGGGAGCGTGAGGACACCATACGTGCCAATTACCCTTTCCTGTATGAGGATAGAGGTACATTTACATACTTACAGCTTGGTATTGAGTGTACATTACTTGTTGCGTATGCATGCTATTAAATGTATATGTGTATGTGAATTTCGGGGACGAAATTCTTTTAAGGGGGGGAGAATGTGAAACCCGGGAAAATTTAAACTTTTTCTGAAAAAGGGCAAAATGGTAATTTGCCACTACTGCACGTATTTAAAATACATATGTTCTAGACCTCGGATGAGGAAACGGGGTTCGCCGTTGGATTCGTATCGCGAAAACGAGTCACCCAGTCAAATTTCGTCGAATTCCGAAGTAGTCGGATTTTACATGTCGTTCGAGACGACTGCGTGGCGATTTATCTCACGAACGTCCCCATAAATAAATTTTATAAAATTTCCTTAAAATTAAGTTAAAGTTCAAATAAAATTAATTTGAACTTAAACTGGGATCAAATAAATCGTTTCAGGACGAAATCGGACCCGATTAAGCGAAGGACACGTGGCGCGACGTGGGCCGAGTATTTAAAACTATAAATAGGGGATAAATATCTTAGAAAATCAGATTTTGCCCAAATTGTGTCTTTGTTTGGCCGGCCAAGAGAGAGAAAAGAGAGAGAAAGAGAAAAACCTAGTTTCTTAAGCCCTTCCCTTTCAATTTCTCCACTTTCCGTCGCTCGGATTCCGTCGAGCTAGAAGGGAGAAGTGATCACCGTCACAAGGGCTTTCTCTACATACCAAAAACAACGAATTCTACCGAAGGTGAAGAAAATCAAGGTTTTTGGATTTCTTTGTGCCTAGAGGTTTTCTACAACTTCTACTACGCTCCAAGAGGTAGGGGGTTTCCTACCTTGACCTATTCTATCCTTAGTTGTTGGTAGAGTTTGGGTTGAATGTACATATATATATATATATATGGGAAAGTTACATACATGATTATTTGGAGGCATGCTTTGTGATTTATGGTTTGTGCACATAAGGTGTTTGTATAAATGCCTTAGTTGATAAATGGGTGTTATTTGATGAATGGGTGTTATTTCAATTATATTGTGATAACATGTTTGTGTGTATGGGAATAATTGACATTATGCTCTATGTTGTCAAGATATGATTGTGATATGTTGACATGGTTGGAATTTGGTAGTCATATACAATTGAGAAGATTGCCATGGATTTTAGATATGTTGAACATATGATTATGTTGCTCATGTGGTGGCCATTACATTTTGAGCATGAATATATCATCACATTCGTTGGCATTGGGCATGAGTGTGGATTGAGTAATGCATGGGTAAATCAACACCTAGCTTGGTGTTTGATTTGGGTGTAGACTCGGGGAAAAATTGGATCGACGATCCTTTTTGGAGTTACACGGTTGCATTGCATAAGGAAAGACTTGTGTTGGGTAAAGCAAGAAGGGGCATGGCGACTTCCTTGGGTGAGAAACCCTAAACCACTTGGTTCAGCCACTTCCCGGGGGTGAAATTCCAGAAAAGTGACATGGCCCACGGAGCCGGCGGTTGTGATACCAAATCCGTTGCCCAAAGAAAACACAAGGGATCTTTGTTATGAAAACAACCATTGTATGGGTTGAATCCAAAGATGACCGGAATTTTTATAAAACGAATGGTTTCTTATTCAAAACGGTCATTGGATGTTTTCCGTCAATAGACGGGTTCACACACATTGGCATTGCATTGTGGTGGAAGCCGCTAAGGGCTTGGGTTAAGGTTCATGGGGGAGTTACATTTCATATCATGACATGGTTTTCTTGCATTCCAACATAGCATGCACAATTGAGTGAAAGGATTGGTTATTATGTTGTATGTGATCACATGAGCATGAGCATCTAGGGGAAGAGTAGCCATTGTAGGATTTTTCTCTACTGGGCGTTGTGCTCACCCTATACGGGAAACATTTCAGGTGAGGGTCGTGTGCCGAGGGATGGTTCCCATGATGAGCGCCAAGTTTGAAGAGAGGCCAACATGTGGTCTCTAAGTGATTTGAAATGTCGTTGTAAAACATTATCTTTTGAATTATGATTTGAATTATGAATGTATGAAGTTGTATGTAAAATGACTTGGACGGACTATGTATAATGTGGGAATTTTCATTAAACATGTGTTGGATGAGTTTGGAGTGTATGGGGTAGCTTTAAGGATGGTTTGGAAGGGAAAGAAATCCATTTTTTTGCTCACAGTCTGAAAACCTACCGGAAGGTGTATGTCGGCCTTCCGGAAGGTTTTACTAAAAACCCTGGATGCCTTGTTCACAGCTAATACCTTCCGGAAGGTTTTGCCCACTGGAATGAACCTTCCGGAAGATTTTAGCTACTGGAGTAAAACCTACCGGAAGGACTTGTCTACTGGAATGGACCTTTCGAAAGGTTTTGCCTTGGGTTTCTTTTTGACTGCCAAAATCTTCCGGAAGGTTTTGTTTTCTGGAATGAACCTTCCGGAAGGTTTTGGCTACTGGAATGAACCTTCCGGAAGGTTTTTGCTACTGATGTCGACCTTCCGGAAGTTCTTGCATTTGATTCTTTTCATTTAACTGTTCTTTCAGCGACCTTCCGGTAGGTGTATGTCGACCTTCCGGAAGGTTTTCCAAAAATTTGAAAATTTCAAAATGCTTAGCCATGCTTTTGGGCTTTGTTTTCTTTGGTTCCTATGACATAAATGGACATAAATTGAGGTATAATTGACCTTGTGGATGGTAAATCCTGTTAAAAACATGTGAATGACGTGGTGTCGGGTTATACGACTATCACGAGTATTTCCGCGGGTTGACGGATGGTCAACGGTTAATAAAGGACCCCCGGGTTTTGGGGCGTCACAACATTGACCGCACCGGGTCCATTTGTGAGTAAACATTGACCACACCGGGTCCAGTTATCCATACTCATATAAAAACATGCAAGGTTATATTAAAAGTACTCCATATAAGTTCGATTACAATTCTTTTACATATATTACATGCCCAAAACATAGTTTTAACAAAAGTTTTACAAAAACCAAGGTTAAGGCCACAATTCGGCCTCTCTTCACCCTTGAGGCTCCAAATGAGAGTCATCCACCGGTGTGTATCCCGCACTTGAAATATTTTCTCGTATAGGATGAGCAACGCTCAATAAAGTATCTCCTACAGAGGCTACTCCCCACCCTAGATACATATGAATGTGCACATGTAACAATCAACAACCATTCTAAACAAGAACATGTGATTCAATGTTGGAATTCTTTTACCATGTCATGCCATGAAATGAGATGAAACTCACTCACGCACTTTAACCCGAGCCCTCACCGGCTCCCACCTCACAATGCAATACCAATGTATGATAAATCCATCATTGATGAAATACATCCAATGATCATTTTGAAATAAAAGTCATGTGTTTATAAAACAAGATCATTGTTGGATGCTACCCATCGAATGACTATTTTATTTATAAAACAAAATCTTGTGTCTTTGTTGGGTAGCGGATCTTCAGAGTTTCACCGCCGGTTCCGCACACCGTTACACTTTTCTGGAATTTCACCACCGGAAAGTGTTTGAACCAAGTAGCCGGGTTTTTCACTCGAGGGAGAATCTAGCACTTCTTGCTATACCTGACACAAGTTTTTCGTGCAACCATGCGACTTAGTTGAATTTTCAACCCAACTTTCTCGAGCCCACCCATCAATCACCAAGTGTGGTGTTTGATCACACCATGCACACACACCCACCTAATGCGATGTCTCTATGTAAATGCAATGTAATGAACCATTGCATGTCAATGTCAAGTCCCATATGTAATGAATGTCATATGGATCAATTTAACCACACACTTCAACATATGTCATGGTAATTTATATCTAATGCACATAATTACCACCATTCATCATGATGCTAATATATTAACAACATATATCAATTACCTTTTTCTCAAGCATGTCACATATAAATTATGTCATAACAAACTTAATTCGCACATAGGCATTTAGCAAAATACCTTCAAGGCACCAATCATGTTATCACATAACCTATGTAAATAACTCATTTCTTTCACAAGGCACAACATAACACATAGCATGCCCACACAATACCAAGCTCCAAGAATTTTCACATGGAACTTCACATATCAATTTCAAACTAGAAATTGATTAAATCATTTCTACACCTACACCTTAACCATAGGCAAGTGAAATACATAGTTCTATATACCTACCCATTTCCATTTAAACCAACTATAATATGAAAGTTTTAAAATACAAAAAACAGCCCACATAAACCCAATTTCCAAGAGTTTACACCAATAGCTTCCACATATCAAATTTAAGCTAGAAGTTCGTCTAAGCCACTTTTATACCCAATTCCTCACTTCCATAACAAGAGGTGTAACACCCCGCATTTTCTTTTATATATGTATATAGATTTATAGTAAATAATTGTTGTAAAAATGTGGATATGTGTAGTGATGGTAGGAATAAAAGCAAAAACTAGAGATACAAATTGATTGGAAAGTTAAGTTTCGAAGGTGTGTAAACTTGAGAAGAGGGATTATGGAAGTTTCTAAATATTGTTAGGTCAAAATAAGTTCTCCATTGAATCCGGAAGGTCGAAAAACATTGGGAGAGGTAATGTGGAGTGTATTGGAAGCTAGGAAGTATTCCGGAGTGAAAACACACTTAGAGAAAATTTGGGTAAAAAGGAGTTGGGACACCTTCTAGTATTTTGGTCATAAATTTTTATCCTTATATCCAATTGATCTGAAATTTTGGCAGTAGATAGTAGACAGCCAGGGCTACAAACGTGTATCTCATGAAAATTTTCCAATTCGACCTCTAAATGGGTCAAACCTTCTATGGAAGTTGGAGCAAAAATCTGTCAAACCGTACCGGTACACCCGACTCCAGTAGCTTTGGAGTACCGGTACTGAGTACCGGTACGATTTTCTCTGACACTCGCCGAACAGTTAAAAAGTCGAGATTTTTGGGTTTAAAACACCTCCTCAAGCCCTCATTTTCCCCATTCTTCATTCCACTCTCACCCTAAACACTTTAGAACCCTAGGAGAGAAAGCAAGGAAGAGAGAAACTCAAGATCAAAGGGGAAAAACTCAAGATTTAAGGGTGATTCAAGATTCAAGCCCTAGATTTCAAGAACATCAAGGTAGGGGTTTTCTTCCATTCTTGTTCATTGATGTTAGGGTTACTATATATATATGTTTTGACTCCTAATCATATGTATTTGCTATGAGTTCATTGTTTCTTGGTTCTCTTGCAATTGTTAACATGTTTTACACAACGTTAGGGTTGTATACCCATGAAATCCCTCTTTTTGTTTGAAAAACCCTAGTTTTCAAGAGTGATGGGTTTTCCTCTTGAACTCTTCCTTTATTCTTGATTTCGAAACCATAGTGTTTTGGGTTGAGTAATAAAATGATATTGTTGTGATCTCTTGCATTTTCTTAGTTGTTTATTGAAATGGTCATGTAATAAATTTGGGGGTTTTTAAGATATACTTGTAAATTGTGAAACATGGTTTGATATTGTATCTCTTATGAGTGTGGGATGACCATGGGTGGCCTTTGACGAGATATCGTAGAGTGGGTAGATGTGTTGCTTGCTCCGTGTAGGTTGGCATTTTTCCTACCACTCGTAGTGGGGTTAGTGCTTTGGTAAGACTAAACCGCTATTGCTCACGGGTGCCGTGTCAGAAGGTTAGTATACTAATACCTGAGTTGGATATGTCCCTGCCATTGGCATGGCATACGCCCTTCCTAAAGGATGGATATCTTTGATAAGATTTGTGTGAGTGTGTGTGGGCTAGATATTACTCAATGTGTCAATTCATGGGGTTTGCCTTACATCATGGTGGAGATACATGTTTATAATGTTGATACGAATGCAATGGTTAGTATTTGTTCATTCTACTAGATACGGTTTCTACAAGAGTTTTGGGAAGTATGGGATTCCGCAAGAACTTGTGAGAAACGGTTTATGGTGGAATGTATTATTAATTGTGTAATTGGTTCCATTTATTCATTAAATTACTGATGTTACCTAAACTTGAGATCTATTGAAATGTCCTTGCTTTCTTTCAAAATTGATATATGATATTTGCGAAATGAGACCGACCATTTTATATTCTTTTATAAACTTTGTTCAAGATTGGGAGGAATATTGCTACAGAGCTTAGTGCTCACCCCCTACAAATTACATTTTTCAAATACGGTGCTAGAGGAGAACCTCGGAGTTGACGAGCAGGGGTATTGGGAGACCCCATCCGAGGGGAATCTAGATCCCGAGGTGGATATATAGAGATATAGCTTCTTTTGCACTAGACTAGAGAATTTATTTTGAGATCATGTATAGTCTAGTATTTTGTTTCTTCCGCTGCTAAGTTTGAGTGTAATTCTTTTGGAATGTAATTTCCATAGCTTGGCCTATTATTTTGGGATGATATTGTGGATATTACTTATGCTGAATGAAATTTTATTTTGTGATGTGTAAATGGACCCGGTGTGGTCAATGTAGTATAATTGCACATGTTGTGTTTTGGGGTAGAGCTCCCCGAACAAAGGAGACTCTGCCCATATTTTGTTAAATTAAGAACCCCCGGTTATTTATGGATTTTTATTAGTTGCTCTCATGGTATAAATGGATTTAGAATGTAATGCCGTCCAGGGTGGTTTTTGGGGCGTTACAAGAGGCAAGTGACATGTATAGTTTCATATACCTACCCATTTCATATGAACATACTAGGTTGAAAATAAACCTAAGTAAGAGGGAACCCTACCTCTTGGAGCGTAAAATGAAGTTTAGAACTTCAAGAACACCAACTCCAACCTCAAACCTTTGATTTTCTCAAAATATTCCCTTTGGATCTTCGGTGAAATCCTTCGTTCTTGGTACGTAAGCGTAGCCCTCGTCGAGGAGATCAACTTTGATTCTTGGTTCGAGTTGATTCGAGCGACGGAACTCCGTGAATCGAAAGGAGAAAAATTGGATTTTTCACCTTTCTCCTCTCTTCTTCCTTCACACATTACACACTGGTTTCAGCAGATATATTTGTCCAAAAAATCAGATTTTTACCGATATTTATAGCCCTTGATGCTTGGTGCACGTCACGCCACACGCCCTCCCTTGTCCGGGTCCGTTTTCACCCCGAAAACGATTAATTTTATCCCGGTTTAAGTTCAAATTATTTTTATTTGAACTTTCCTTCAATTATAAGGAAATTTTATAAACTTTATTTTTGGGGACGTTTGTGAGGTCACCCGACACCCAGTTGTCTCGTAAAACGTGAAAAATCTGACTATCTCGGAATTCGACGAAATTTTTTTGGCCAACTCGGTTTCGCAATACGAATCCAATGGTGAAGTCTGTTACGTCATCCGAGCTCTAGAGAAATATTTATTTTAAATCTGCATTATAGTGGCAAATTACCGTTTTGCCCTTTTCTCAGAAAAAGTTCAAATTTTTCCGGATTTTACATTCTTCCCCTCTTAAAAGAATTTCGTCCCCGAAATTCAGACACATATGTACATTCAACCATGTGTATATGCAACAGTCATATAATACTAATGACTATAAGAATTTACCTCCATCCTCAAATAAGAAAGGATAACTGGTACGTATAGTGTCCTCACGCTCCCATGTCGCCTTTCTATACCTCGGTGCTGCCACAGCACCTTCACTAGCCTCACGGTCTTGCCTCGCAAAACCTGTTCCCGGCTATCCATGATACGCACTGGTCCCTCATCGGAGGTCCCATCCACATCAACAATCAACTCACCCCAATCCACTACATGTGTCGGATCTGGAGTATACTTCCGGAGCATAGGAACATGGAAGACCGCGTGAACACCCGATAGATTTGGCGTGAACACCAACCGGTAAGCAACTATACCAACCCTCTTGAGTACCTCGAAGGGCCCGATACATCTCGGCCAAAGCTTTCCCCGCTTGTCGAACCTGACCACTGTAGTGAAGCCCGAACTATCCCACAGTCTCAAGCATCTGTCACTCCCGGAAAGCTACACTAGCCAAGACTCCCCGTGACTTTCGGCTAAGTGCATCAGCCACCACATTAGCCTTACCAGGGCGGTAATGCAAAGTGAAGTCATAGTCCTCCAGGGTAAGGCTCGCAAGCCAACCCATCAACTGCCCGTGCGAACGGGAATCATACACTATTTGGGGTAAAGCGTTATGCTTTTCCCCTTGGAACTTGAAACAAACACCGTTTGGTGTATAAACGGTGACCCTCTTTCGATCACAATCAATGACGACTCGGTGTGCCGCCAACCAGTCCATCCCAAGGATTACATCAAACTTCGACATGTCCATGACCCGAAGGTCCATAGTTAGTAGAATCTCCGAAATCTCTAACTCACAACCCCGACATATCTGACCAATACTCACCCTAGCTCCTAAGGGAGAACTCACATGCAATGACTCTTCCAAGATTCCAACCTCTAAGTCAAAATCCCTCACACAAGTCAAATAATAATATAACACTAACTTAGTATCCCAAAGTAGGGATCAAAGTTGAAAATTTGAGATTTCTCTCATTGTCTCACTAGTAAAGCGTGTGCCACCACTAGTAGACATTTACACCCTGAACCATCCCGTTCATTCTCTTTTCCGACCCCCAAGGTTATGTTCTCTAACCCTAGTGTCTCTTTTCCATATACATTTAACCACGCAAAATCTTCACATAGCACATAACACATAACATGTAACATATTAAAGCACATAACATGAAATGCACAATGAATGCAATGGTCTAGACCCATGCCCATCAAGCCCTAAGTAAATCGTATACCTAAGCTCTAATACCAAGCAGTGACACCCCAAAATTCAGGTATCCATAATTAACCCATGATTAACTCGAATTAAACTAAGATATCAATACGCTCTGATACCAAGCTGTGACATGATTAGCACTTAAAATTAGCATTTTATTATGTCATTTTAAGACTAATTGTACTTTGATGGAGTTTAAGTGATGTCATTTCAGGCCCTAAACTGAACAAGGACTCAAGAACAACAAGTATCACACTTGAATGTAACACCAGCACATTGGGGCACAAAATTGGAGAAGCTTGGAGCACAGCCAGAACGTTCGAACGCTAACTCACGTTCGAACGCCCATATTGAACTGTAGCAGACCTGACTACTGAGAGGAGGCGTGTTGTAGCTAGGAAAGAAGACTCTGAAGCTCTGAGGCACTTAAGTGTCACGTTCGAACGCCAACTCACGTTCGAACGTGCACTTGAGTTGATTGAAGACCAGACTACTGCATAGAGTGAGGAAATGAACTTCACAGAAGACCACAGGCCACTTGAGTAAGAAGATCAGACCACATCTGGCGTTCGAACGCCCATAATGCAAAGACAGAAGAACGTTCTAACGGCAGACAACGTTCGAACGACCATAAAGCAAAAACAGAGACAACGTTCGAACGCCAACTCACGTTCAAACGTTCTCCACAGACTGGCTGCAGAGTAGTTGGTTTTTCACCTGGACTTGGGCGGCATACACTATTCCTTCACCCCCTCTTGTCCCCTCCTCTTGCTTATAAATACTCCCCTTGTTGGAGAGCCAAAGGAGCCAAATAGAAGGGTTGATGGAGGCTTAGACTCCCACTCACATTGTAGATTTAAGCTTATGTTTTCCATGTATGAAGTCTTTATTTTAGAGTTTAGTTTGGCTTTAGTCCAACATCTACTTGTTTGTTATAAGAGTAGTTTTATGTTTATGCTTTCATTTACATGCATAGAAGGGAGTTAGTTCATCTTTTGGTTGAGGAAGCAACCCTCCATTTCTTGGTTGAGGAAGCCACCCTCCAAATGTGACTAACTTTCTTCTACTTTTATTGTTTATGTAATTCACTTCCATTGCTTGAGCTTCTTTCTTTCTTAGAGGAGTGAAATTCTTCCACTTTTCTAGAGCTTTACCAAAGCCGTGAAGGGTGGAACTTGATTCACTCAATCTTTGTTAAAGATTGGCTCCTTGTTCATTTGTATTTTATCTTTTAAGTATTCTACTTGGAGGGATGAACATCACTCACTTTTCTAGCTTTACCAAAGCCATGAAGAGTGAGTAGTTTCTCATTCACTCTTTAGTAAGAGGAGAAGAGCATGTATAAGTTATCCGGGAATTATATTTGTGCTATGTTCTAATGCTTAACGTTTATTTCTCTTTGTTTATTGGATGATTGATTGCATTTAGCAAAGCTAAGGTACTTTGTATAATCGTGGGTTCTTTCTATGACATGGATGACTCTTGCATAGAAAGACTCATCGGTTCAAGGCAAGCACCCCGGCTAGATCTTCAGGACTACCCTTCAATCATCCCCCTTATTGTGCTTCATTTAAATAATGGAATATTAATGTCATGATTGGATGTCTTGTAGAAACACTTGTTTGTTTGTAGACGGGTTAAGTCTCGGCACAGACAATTCTTGTAAACTTCTAGAAAGACATCGGAATCATGTTCTTAATTCTCACAGTCCATCTTTATCTTCCGATTAACTTGCTGTTGACACGGGAGTTAATTGAGTTATCAAGCACAAGTATAATCAACCGGATAATTAAGTACATGTCCAGATCCTTGAACTAAAGAGTGACCATTTTTCATTAGCATTTATCTCCTGTTTTGTTAAGAAAATTCTCTTGGAAAGAATCTTATATTCTGTCCAGGAAATCTCACACCTCTCAACAAATCTCATAGGTAACAAACAATAGGTCTCCACCACTGTTTATCTCAAAAATACCAACAACAGTTCCCTGTGGATTCGACTCCGGACTCAAACCGGATTATTACTACAGCTTGACCGCCTGCACTTGGGTGTACATATTTCGGATCAAGTTAAGTTTTTGGCGCCGTTGTCGGGGAACTTTGAAAGGTGTTTTAAGGTAAAAGGTAAAAATACCTTCATCTTTGTATAAATTATTTGGTTTACTGTAAAAAAACTTTGTTTTATTTTCTTTATGACTGAGGACACTGCTTACTATCAAAATTTACCGGCAGAATCTTGTGAGTCTGTGAACCAGCCTGAACCAAATTCACCTAGATCAGTAGCAGACTCTTGTGAGAGTAATATGACAAATAATGAAAGAAATGGAGAAGTCCCTATGAGAGAGGAGGAAGTGCCTAACAATCGAACTTTGCGGGATTACTTAAATCCCACAAGAAACAGTGTCCCCTCTTATTTTATATTTCCTGAAAATGCTCCCCCATTTACTGTAAAGCTGGGGACAGTGCAGTTATTACCCGTGTTTCATGGATTAGATGCAGAGAATCCATATCTGCATATAAAAGATTTTGAGGAAGTGTGTGGAACTTTTCAAGACAATTCTGAACTAGCTAAAATGAAACTATTTTCTTTCTCTTTAAGAGATAGAGCCAAACAATGGCTAAATTCTTTGAAAGCTTTTTCAATACCTAACTGGCAGGCATTGCAAAATGAATTTTTTAGAAAGTTTTTTCCTTTGCACCGCACGAATGCATTAAAAAGGCAAATCATGAATTTTGCGGTTAAAGACGGAGAAACTTTTTATCAAAGTTGGGAGAGATTCAAAGATCTGCTCCAATCCTGTCCACATCACGCTTTTGAGAATTGGACTTTGGTAGGATTTTTCTATGACTCCTTACCCTCTAGACTACGTCAGTTTGTCGAAATGATGGCCCAAGGATAATTAATGGGAAAAAGTCCGGAGGAGGCATTCAATTTCTTTGACACCATATCTGACAGTTCTCAGATGTGGGACTTAGCCTCTCCTACCACTGTAGAAGCCAGACCACCTACTTCCCAAGGAGGTAAATATTTCTTGAGAGAGGATGATGACTTGAGAGCAAAAATGTCTACGTTGTCTCGAAAGCTTGAAGCTTTAGTGTAACGCCCCAAAACACACCCTGGACGGCATTACATTCTAAGACCATTCACAACATGAGAGCACTAATATAATTTCATCAATGAGAAAATTCTCCATTCATCATCCATAAAATTTACAATATCATCCCAAATGAATAAGCCAAGCTATGGCATTTACATCTCCAAATGAATTAAAGTAGCACAGCGGAATAAACAAAAGAAGCTAGACTACACAATGTTCCAAAAGAATGTCCTAGTCTAGTACAAAAGGAAAGGAGGTCGCTCTATGCGTCCACCTCGGGATCCACACTCCCGTCAAGTGGAGTCTCCCAAGTAGCGGGCTCCTCGACCCTTACGTCCTCCTCAAGCGGTTAATCTGAAAATGTTAGCGGTAGGGGGTGAGCACAAAGCTCTGTAGAACAATTCTCTCAAACCCATACAAGGTTTAGAAAAGCATTTACAACGGTCGGTCTCATTTTTAACATAACATAGATACATAATTTGAACGAAAGCAGTGACATTTAAAAAGGATCTCAAGTTTATGTATAAACATTACTTAAGGAATAAACAAGCACCACATAAAGATAATCATTAATGGCCATAAACAATCCCAAACAATTCTTTAGGTAGGTGGCATACTTTAAGGTAACCTCCACCCCCCTTTAGATCATCTCTGATTCTCAAGCATCCTTAAAAGGAACCTCTTGAGAACCCGTTCTTTCGGTAGGTGGCATACTTTAAGGCAACCTCCACCCCCATTCTTCCTGTAGGTGGCATACTTAAGAGCAACCTCCACCCCCATTTATTCCGGTAGGTGGCATACTTAAGAGCAACCTCCACCCCCATTTATTCCGGTAGGTGGCATACTTAAGAGTAACCTCCACCCCCATACATTGATTCTCAAGCATCCTTACAAAGAACCTCTTGAGAATGGGTGAGCATTCTTACAAGAAACCTCCCACCAATCACTACATTGTTTCCCAAGCATCCTTACAAGGAACCTCTTGGGAAGGGGGTGAGCATCCTTACAAGGAACCTCTCACTCATGTGCATCACAAACAACCCAACCAAGCATACAATTCCAATATTTATCTCAATTTACAATCATTTATCCAAAACCCCCAAATTAAGCATGTGACATTTTATAATGGCTAACCAAGAAAATACATGAGATCACAATCACATTATTTTGCTACCCAACACAAACAACTACGATTTTTCAAAGTTCATAATAGAGAAAGCATTTAAGAAGAAATACATCACTCTCCTCGACCTAGGGTTTTAAAACATAAAAAGAGATTTCATGGGTATTCAACCCTAACATTGTTCAAAACATGTAATCTTTACCAAAAAGCCTAAGAGAGGATGATTCCATAGCATATAAATACCATTGATAGCCAAAACATACATATATAAATACCCTAGCCTCAATGTAAGAGAGTGAGAGAAAACCCCTACCTTGATGTTCTTGAAGATCTAGGGTTTGATCTTGAATCACTCTTAAATCCTTTGTTTTCCCCTTTTGATCTTGTGTTTTCTCATTCTTTATTCTTTTCTTAGGGCTCTAAGATGTTGGGGTGAGAGTGGGATGGAAGAATGGGTCAAATGAGGCTTAAAAGGGTGTTTTAAAACACCAAAATCCTGACTTTTTCGGTGCCAAGCTTCGGGCGTACCGGTACGCGTACCGGTACGGTTTGGCTACTGGTGTTCGGCGTTCCGGTACGCGTACCGGTACGGTTGGACTGCCAGATTTTTGTTCCAACTTCCAGCGCGATTTTGACCCATTTAGAGGTCGAATTGGAAAATTTTCATGAGATACACTTTTGTAGCCCTAGATGTCTAATATCTACTGTAAAAATTTCAGATCAATTGGATATAAGGGTAAAAAGTTATGACCAAAATACTAGAAGGTGTCCCAACTCCTTTTTACCCAAATTTTCTCTAAGTGTGTTTTCACTCCGGAATACTTCCTAACTTCCAATACACCTCATATTACCTCTCCCAAGGTTGTTTGACCTCCCGGATTCAATGGACACCTTATTTTGTCCTAAAAATATTTAGAATTTCATCTATTCACCCTTTCTAAGTTTAATCGTCTTGGAAACTCCAACTTCCCAATCCATATTTATCTCTAGCGTTCTCCTACTATTACAATCTATATAATTTATTCTTACATCCTTACACATCTCCACATTTTTTACAACCATTATTTAATATACATCTATATACATATATAAACGAAAATGCGGGGTGTTACATTTAGAGATGAAGAAAGTCCATCAAGTTGATGTTAGCTCTTCCACAGAACAAGTGTGTGGAATCTGTGCGCTAACAGGACACCCTACTGGGGAGTGTCCCACCATCCCAGCGTTCAAAGAGGTCTTATTGGAACAGACACATGCAGTTTCCAACTTCAACAAACCTTAGTCCAACCCATATTCTGAAACATACAATCCAGGGTGGCGAAACCACCCTAACTTCAGTTGGAAGAACACACAACCAATACCCATGAACCAACAATAAGGCTCATACCCACAACCTCAAGGAATTCCCGCATATCAACCATACCAACCACCACAAAAGAGGAGTCTTGAGGACACCTTGAATCAGTTCATGCAAAGCCAAATGAACTATAACAATAATTCCACATAGGCTTTCACTGATTTCAAAACACACACCACTCAATCTTTCGAGGATCTTAAAAGCCACATCCAAAAGTTGACCCAATCCATGGTTACACACGAGAAGGGCAAGTTTCCTGCCCAACCAAAGCAACCACAAGGCCAATTCCATGTAGGGAACCCTTCAACAACAGGAAACACACAAGACCAAGCCCAAGTTGTCACTACACTAAGAAGTGACTAGGTGATTAACAAGACCATCAGAGACATGCTCATTCCAAAGTCAAAGCCTGAGTCAATCCCAGTCAACCCATCATCTGAACCTGAACCAATTGAGACTGAACTTGAAGAAGAACCTGAGCCTATGATTGAAGAAGAGCCAGAACCTTTTGAGGAAAAAGAACCTTCTTGTTCTGTTCCCGCTCCTTTTCCTCATAGACTCAAAACCAAACAGAAGTTGAAAAATCAGGCTGAAATTTACGAGCTTTTTAAGCAAGTAAATATCAACATCCCACTTCTGGACGCAATCAAACAAGTCCCGTCTTATGCCAAGTTTCTAAAAGACTTGTGCATAGTCAAGAGAGGTCAGAATGTTCAAAAAAGAGCCTTCCTAACAGAACAAGCCAGTGCCCTTCTTCAACATAAAACCCTTCCAAAATACAAAGACCCAAGGTGTCCGACTGTGTCGTGTATCATTGGAAACTTCAGGATTGAACAAGCACTGTTAGACCTTGAAGCCAGTGTTAATTTGCTACCCTACTCTGTCTATCAGCAGTTGGGTCTGGGTGAACTCAAACCCACTTGTGTCACACTCCAGTTGGCCGACAGATCTGTCAAAACCCCCAGAGGGATTGTTGAAGATGTGCTTGTCCAAGTGGACAACTTTGTCTTCCCTGTTGACTTCATTGTTCTGGATACTCAGCCAGCAATACATTCGGAGAACCAAATTCCCGTCATTCTTGGTCGAACTTTCCTAGCAACTTCCAATGCACTAATCAATTGCAGGAATGAAGTCATGAAATTAACTTTTGGGAATATGACTCTCGAACTGAACATTTTCAATATTGCTAAACATCCAGAAGAAGAAAAGGAAGAAAGGGAAATAAACTCCATTGAATCTTTGATACATGAACATCTGAATGACACATTATGTGAGGACCTTACTGAATCTTCTCTGCTAGAGTTCATCTCATCTGAAACAACAGAGGATGACCCAAATCCACCAACTTGCCCTACTCATGCTGTTAAGACATGGGCCCCCAAATTCGAAGAGATTTCACCAAGTGGCACAAAGCCAGTCTCATCAAGTGCTAGGCCACCAAAGCCTGAATTGAAACCTCTCCCATCTGACCTCAAATACGCATTCTTAGGAAAGGACCAATCATACTCAGTGGTAATTTCATCTAAGCTCACAGACTTGCAAGAGTCTAAATTGATTGGAGTTCTTCAAAGCCATAAAAGCACCATTGGATGGACCATCGCTGACTTGAAAGGTATAAGCCCGTTAATCTGCAATCATGCTATATACCTGGAAGAGGATTCAAAACCCTCTCGTCAAATGTAGCGACGACTAAACCCTCACATGAAGGAAGTAGTGAGAACTGAGGTACTCAAGCTTTTAGATGCGGGGATAATCTTCCCCATCTCTGATAGCAAGTGGGTTAGTCCAACCCAAGTTGTGCCAAAAAAAATCTGGGGTCACAGTGGTAAAAAATGATGCAAATGAACTAGTACCAACTCGAGTTGTCACATGATGGCGAATGTGTATTGATTATCAAAAACTCAATTTGGTAACTAGAAAAGATCATTTTCCTCTTCCATTTCTTGACCAAGTCCTAGAGAGAATTGCAGGCCATGCATTTTACTGTTTCCTAGATGGGTATTCAGGGTATAACCAAATTGAGATAGCACTAGATGATCAGGAGAAAACAACATTCACATGCCCCTTTGGCACCTTTGCATTCAAAAGGATGCCATTTGGACTTTGTAACGCTCCTGCAACATTCCAAAGATGTATGCTAAGCTTGTTCAGCGATATGGTTGAAATTTTTTTGGAAGTATTCATGTATGATTTCTCTGTATACGGTGATTCCTTTGATTTGTGTCTGACCAATCTGGAGAAAGTGCTAACCTGATGTAAGGAAGCCAATCTAGTGCTCAATTGGGAAAAATGCCATTTTATGGTAACACAAGGCATTGTCCTTGGTCACATTGTGTCGTCTGAAGGGATGAAAGTTGACAAAGCAAAAATAGATCTGATTAGAAATTTGCCTGCTCCTAAGACTGTAAAGGATGTCCGATCATTCCTAGGGCATGCAGGTTTCTACAGGAGATTCATAAAAGATTTCAGCACCATAGCAAAACCATGTGTCACCTTCTAAGTCAGGATGTAATCTTTGATTGGAATGAAGCATGCCAGAAAACCTTTGATAAGCTAAAAGACATGTTAATTTCTACCCCAATAATGCAACCCCCTGACTGGAATCTACCCTTTGAAATAATGTGTGACGCAAGTGACTATGCTGTAGGTGCTGTATTGGGACAAAGAAAAGATAAGAGAACCCATGTGATTTACTATGCAAGCAAAACTTTGAATGATGCCCAAATGAATTATTCAACAACTGAAAAAGAATTGCTTGCTGTAGTTTTTGCACTGGAAAAATTCCGTTCTTATAGTGTTGGTTCTTCTGTTACTGTATTCGCTGACCATGCAGCCCTAAAATTCTTGCTCACAAAGAAGGACGCCAAGCCAAGACTATTGAGATGGATACTCTTGCTCTAAGAGTTTGATCTTGTCATCAAGGACAAGAAAGGTGTCGAGAATGTGGTGGCAGATTATCTGTCAAGACTAACATATGAATTTCGTGAGGATGGACTGCCAATCAATGAGAAATTCCCCGATGAACAACTGTTCATGATTGATAAGACACCATGGTACGAGGATATTGCTAACTTCCTTGCTACTGGTACACTCCCTCCATCCTTTACCATGATGGACAAAAAGAAATTTCTGAGGGAGGTTCGTAACTTCTTTTGGGAGGATCCCTACGTATTCAAGTACTGTAAGGATCAAATCATAAGGCGTTGCATCCCCGCTCATGAAAACAGCCAGGTTTTAGCAGATGAACATATCTCTACCATTCAACCTCATCTCAAAGATATGTGAACTGGTAAATTCGAAACATTGGGGACAATGTTCAGTTTAGGTTGGGGGTGAGAACTATAGTTCATATTTTTCATATTTGCCCGTAAATTTTTAAAATTTTTGTTTTTACTGTTGTTGTTGTTATTCTGACCATTTTATGAACCTTGCCTTGTATAAATTGATGATTATGTTTGTGAGTCAGCTTCAATCGTCTTTGTGACTGGCAGACGTTAAAGAACCAAATAGTGAGTCTTAAAGCTTAGAAAACATGGATGTTAAACTTTTTTGGTTTAGTCTAGGAGTTATATGCACTTTTCCATCTGATGTGCATATTGTGATCATGAGAAAAGCAAGACTGGTAAGGAAGGCCGAAATCCAAGAAAAACAAGCGAAACCCCTCTGTGGCAGAAGCACATTTGCCAAACGCCGTCGTGCCAAAAAACTTGGTGCTTGTAAACAGTGTGGCAGAGTCTTTCACGAGAAAATATACAACCAGTGTTCTGAACCAATCTTCGTTCGTGCACTCGATCGATTAGACTAGATAGTGAACGGGCTGAGAAAGGATTACCCTGATACGCCATGCTATTCCGGTACTTTGCTTAACCGGTTTATGAGAGAAGAAATTGGGAGAGTCACTGGTTGTCCAAACTACACAGACACAGAGGGAGACTCGGATTAGAGTATTTTCTGTAGGAAATTGTACTTTTTGTGGAATGAAAGCCAAAGGTCCGATTTTTTTGTAAAAAGTGTAAAAATCTTCTTGTAAAAACTCTTTTGACTGAAATGAAAATATGGGCCGAGTAAGGAATGTCCCAGAATACCAACCTGAACCGTGGGTAGGGACTTATCCTGAGACGCCATAGGTTTTTGATTTAAAATTGTGTGTTTAGCCCTCTCTGATTGTGTATAGTGTAGTACATAATTTTTTGATTTTTGATTCAACGTTCGAACGCCAGGTGACGTTCGAACGTCAGCTGCACAGTACTCAACCTCTGATGAAGCTTCTGCAGAAACTTAGAAGTACTGGGAGCTCAGTCCGTTTGAACGCCAATAGAACGTTCGAACGACAATATACCGTTCGAACGAAGGGAACTTACAGTACTTTGGCCTCTGACAGAACTCAAAAGTACTTGGAGCTCACCACGTTCGAATGACAACCACGTTCGAACGATCTGTTTAAAATCCTTCTAGGCACGTTCGAACGTTACCCACGTTCGAACGTCACGACTCAGGCTATAAAAGCATGGTTCGTCTTCTTCATTTCAAAACCACCCAAAAACCCCCAAAAATCGAAAAACCCTTGGTGACCCTTCACTACCCAGACCCCAAAACACCTACCATTCTCCATTTGTACCTAAAATCAACCCTCCCAAGATTATTCCCATATAAAAAATCTCCATTTTCACAAAGAAATCCAAGATTTCAAAGCCCTCAAACTCAAAAACCGAAACCACCATGCCAAGAGTCAAGCTCCCTGCCAGGCGCAACCCAAACAACCAAGAACCCAACTTCGTCGAGGAGGTGGTCGAAGTAAGAGAGGGGAGGCCACCACTTACGCGAAGATACGACAAGACCCGGTTCCCCACAGCTTTAAAAGCTGACAGGTACGATAACTTCTATCAAAAACATGTTGTGGTATGTGAGAGGGATGTTGTTTTAACTGATTTTGCTGAGTTGGGTTTGCTTGCGGAGATGGAGAGGAGGGGTTGTATTTTGTATTTGCAAAACGGCGGAGAGGCCGTAGTAGACTTGGTAAAGGAGTTTTACTCCAACGCCGAGATCGTCAATGGGGCGTTGAATAGCTATGTGAGGGGAATCCACATTGACGTGGATGAGGATTACATAAGAGAAATTAGGCAAGAGATACCTCGGGTACAAAGGCCCGCCTATCCCCCGAGAAAGAACGTGGCAATGAATGAGGTGGGGAAGGAACTGACTGGAGTGCCTAATTTTTCTTGGACTGGGATGAAATTCTTCAAACAAGGAGAATTGACTAATAAATATAAAATGTTGAACCTGATTGCGGTTGTGAACTTTGCTCCAATAGGAAGAAAAAATGAAATCCTCCCCGACATGGCCCGACTATTGTATGCAATTGGAAAAGGGCAAAGCATCAACCTCCCCTCCCTAGTTTTGACAGAGATGAAAAAAGGGTGTGACGTGAAGTGGAATTCACTTCCCTTCGGCACCCTAGTGACTGAAATATGCAAAGACCATGGGATTAGGGTGAAGCCAGAGATGGAGATTCAGAAGCCAATGGGGCCACTTAACAAGGCATCCTTTCGGAGGAGCCAAGGTCATAAGGTCTTTCACTCTCAGTTTTTGAATAATCTCATTAACCTTGCTTTGATTGACGCACTTAAAAGTGATCTATTGACATATCCCACAGGGAACCTCCGCATACGACGCATACATGTGCACATGCTTGAGAAATGATCTTAGGCCATCTTTGATCTGATATTGAGCCTTAACCATTTCTTTTACAAAATATATCCCTTGTTAACCATGCTTGAGCCATCAATGTATGATTTCTTATTCGATAAACCCGTATGATTACCAAGCCACAAGAAAACATACTTGACATACCTTTGCTATCTAATTTTCTTGCACCCTCTTTTAAATCAATATGATACAGAAAAACAAGAAAAAAAAGGGAAAAAGGCATTCGAGGCTACCATTCAACAAGAATCGATGGGAACAATTGAAACAGAAAAGAAGCAAAAAGGCAAGAAATTGCCAAGAAAGTGAAAAATGAGAAAAATGAAAGAAAGAAAAATCATCTCTGGGCAAAATATCGAAAAGCTAGGAAGAGGTGTGCTACACTACATAAACATAAGATAGCTCATGAATACGTTTGACGTCATTTCGTTAGCCACTGACCTCTGGCCACATTACAAACTATGAAAAGCCCTAATTGATCGCAAGTCTGTTGCATGCATACGTCGTCAATCAAAACTGGGTATGGTAAATGGTATTTCTTTAAATTGCGTCAATATTCTTTCATGAGATTATGCCAAACATGATTAGTTGCTGCCTTAAAAATTTACTCCCTTCCTAATTGTGCATGTGATTTTTCGATTGGCCACCTTCTGATCACATGACCCGTGAGAAACAAGTCACTATAATCGGAGCGAACTTTTGCTGAGAGCATTCTACGAGAGGTTTGTGAAATCGAAGCTATCCATGGAAGGTGTTAAAATGGAGTGTTTGTTATATAACGATTTTTGCTGCTAGAATGATCATTCCAACTACACAGGGAATTCCAAATACCAATGTGATAGATGCTAATTTTTGCCTATAATAGATACCTATGAAAGAGGGACATGCGGGATTTAAGTCGAAATTGAGAATTGGGTGTCCCAACGACCATGATGCTAATTTACTTTAATCAGCAATCTCACATACACATCTGTTCGACTGAAGTTTGTGGGTAGCTTCACTAAAAACCCTCACGAGACAACACTCGTCCGCTAGGGTAAACCTAGTGGTTTAACGGCTTGTTACATAAGCTAAATGCAACCGGATGACCTACGAAAATGGCATTAGGAGTAGATTTTTTTTTGTATTACTAGAGACTAGCAATATTTAGGTTGGGGAGTGTGATTAGCACTTAAAATTTGCATTTTATTATGCCGTTTTAAGACTAATTGTACTTTAATGTAGTTTAAGTGATGTCATTTCAGACCCTAAATTGAACAAGGACTCAAGAACAACAAGTATCACACTGGAATGTAACACCAACACATTAGGGCACAAAATTGGAGAAGCTTGGAGCACAGCCAGAACGTTCGAACGCTAACTCACGTTCGAACGCCCATATTGAACTGTAGCAGACCTGACTACTGAGAGGAGGCGTGTTGCAGCTAGGAAAGAAGACTCTGAAGCTCTGAGGCACTTAAGTGTCACGTTCGAACGCCAACTCACGTTCGAACGTGCACTTGATTTGATTGAAGACCAGACTACTGCATAGAGTGAGGAAATGAACTTCACAGAAGACCACAGGCCACTTGAGTAAGAAGATCAGACCACATCTGGCGTTCGAACGTCCATAATGCAAAGACAGAAGAACGTTTTAACGGCAGACAACGTTCGAACGACCATAAAGCAAAAACAGAGACAACGTTCGAACGCCAACTCACGTTCGAATGTTCTCCACAGACTGGCTGCAGAGTAGTTGGTTTTTCACTTGGACTTGGGTGGCATACACTATTCCTTCACCCCCTCTTGTCCCCTCCTCTTGCCTATAAATACTCCCATTGTTGGAGAGCTAAAGGGAGCAAGTAGGGAGGTTGATGGAGGCTTAGAATCCCACTTATATTGTAGATTTAGCTTACATTTCCTTGTATGAAGTAGTTATTTTAGAGATTAGTTTGGCTTTAGTCCAACATCTCTTAGCTTGTTATAAAAGTAGTTTTATGCTTATACTTTCACTTACATGCATAGAAGGGAGTTAGTTCATCTTTTGGTTGAGGAAGCAACCCTCCATTCCTTGGTTGAGGAAGCCACCCTCCAAATATGACTAGCTTTCTTCTACTTTTATTGTTTATGTACTTCACTTCCATTGCTTGAGCTTCTTTCTTTCTTAGAGGAGTGAAACTCTTCCACTTTTCTAGAGCTTTACTAAAGCCATGAAGGGTGGAATGTGATTCACTCATTCTTTGTTAAAGATTGGCTCCTTGTTTGTTGTTATTTCATTTTGTAAGTCCTCTACTTGGAGGGATGAGCATCACCCACTTTTCTAGCTTTACCAAAACCATGAAGAGTGAGTAGTTTCTGTGACGCCCCAAAATCTGAGGGTCCTGTATTAACCGTTGACAACCCGTCAACCCGCGGAAATACCCGTGGATGTCGCTTAACCCGACACCGCGACACCACATTCCCTTTACCGAGATAAAAGAAAATACAAGTCCAATTTCTTTCGGTTGGTTGACCCATCCGAGACCTAATATACCACCATTGGTATCCCCTTATTATCCATTTGTAACATTAGGAGGGAGGAAAACATAGCCCAAGAACTTGGCAAAAGAAAAAGAAAATAAAAAAAATTCTGAAGTTTGGTGAGCGTACCGGTACGCGTACCGGTACGCTATGACCTCTGGACCTGATCGTACCGGTACGCGTACCGGTACGCTACACCTTCTGGACCCTATCGTACCGGTACGCCTGGCCCCGAATTCCTCTTTTTACCTGTTTTTCGTTTCCAAGCCATTCCAAACCTCCCAAAACTCATCCAACATATGTTTAATGAGATTTTCCATACAATACATAACTTATGCAAATTCTATTACAATTAATTCCATAATTTACACATCAAAATGGAATTTGTACAAAAGTTTTTTACAAAAACTCTAGCTAAGGCCACAAGCCGGCCCCCTTCATGCTTGGTGCTCTCCAAGTGAGCCATCCGCCGGTGCAAACCCCACACCTGAAATGTTTCCCGTATAGGGTGAGCCAACGCCCAGTAGAGTAAATCCTACAAGGGCTACTCTCCCCCTAAATGCTCATGCTCATGCAACATTTATTTGCAAACAACCATTTCTCATAAGAACAAGCATTCAAAGTTGGAATGCAATACTACCATGCCATGAAATGAGATGACACCCACTCATGCAATTCAACCCGAGTCCTCTCCGACTCCTACTACACGATGCAATGTCAAAGTGTTTCATTCCGTCATTTATGTTTACATCAAATGACATTTTCAAAACGAGGGTCATTCTTGGGATCGGACTTCTTTATGGACTTAACCAATGGTCTTCCACACCCGTACACTTTATGGACTCTTATACCAACGGAGTGCACCCTCCAAATCACCGGGTCTTTCACCCGAGAGGTCGTCATGCCTCTTCTTGCTCATCCCGACCCAATTTATCATGCAATCAAGCGGCTTAGCTAGGTCTTTGACCCAACTTTTCCCAAGCCATACCGTCAATCACCAAGTGTGGTGTTGACATCAACCATGCACGCACCCATGTAATGCAATGCTTCCGTGCACATGCAATGCTATGTCCCATTGCATACCACATGATGTTCAATATGTCAAGAACAACCCATGCACAATCTCAACACATCCATGGTAAATTTATATCCTAAGCATATAAATGTCATATTCATTTCAATGTTAATATATCAACATATGCATATATTGACAAACACATTAAATCATATCAATAGCATATGACTTCACAAGTTGAACTTAACATGTTATTTCAATTAAATCAAAACAACCATTCCATTCAAGCAAGGCATTTAATCAAATACCTTCTAGGCACAATTTATAAAACACAAAGCATGCCTCAAATTTTCCCTAAGTTACATAATAATCACAAGTAACTTCATACACCAAAATCAAGCTAGAAAATAGATTAAACCATTTCTATGCTCACTCTTCCATTTCCATAACCTTAAACCTATATATGAAGGTCTATCCCTATACATTACATATCAAGCCTTGAAACTACCAACATCTAAGGGAAGATTACACCAAAGTAGGGAGAACCCTACCTCTTGAAGCGTAATTCACCCGAATGAAGCTTCAAGAATACTTCCCGAGCCAAAGACTATATTTCCCCCAAATCTCCTCTTTTGGATCTTCGGTGAAATCCCCCGTTCTTGGTGTGGTTGCGTAGCCCTCGTCGATGTGATCGACTTTAGCTCTTGGCTCGACGGAATCCGAGCGACGGAACTCCGGGAATCGACGGAGAAAGCTTGAAGATCAAGGTTTTCTCTATTTTCTCTCTTCTCTCTCTCTTGGCCGGCCAAACAAGAACACAAGGGAAGAAAAATTCTGATTTTCTAGATATTTACCCCTATTTATAGTTTTAAATACTCGACCCACGTCGCGCCACGTGTCCCTCGCTTAATCGGGTCCGATTTCGTCCCGAAACGATTCGTTTGATCCCAGTTTAAGTTTAAATTAATTTTATTTGAACTTTAACTAAATTTTAAGGAAATTTTATAAAAATTATTTATGGGGACGTTCGTAGGGTGAATCGCCACGCAGTCGCCTCGAACGACGTGTAAAATCCGACTACTTCGGAATTCGACGAAATTTGACAAGGTGACTATATTTCGCGATACGAATTCAACAGCGAACTTCGTTTCCTCATCCGAGGTCTAGAACATGAGTATTTTAAATACGCATTATAGTGACAAATTACTATTTTGCCCTTTTTTTGGAAAAAGTTCAAATTTCCCGGGTTTTACAGTTTCTCATTCACTCTTTAGTAAGAGGAGAATGGCATGTATAAATTATCCGGAAATTATATTTGTGCATTGTTCTTATGCTTAACGTTTATTTCTCCTTGCTTATTGGATGATTGATTGCATCTACGAAAGCTAAGGTACTTTGTATAACCGTGGGCTCTTTCTATGACACGGATGACACTTGCATAGAAATACTCATCAGTTCAAGGCAAGTACCCCCGCTAGATCTTCATGACTACCCTTCAATCCTCCCCATTATTGTGCTTCACTTAAAGAATGGAATATTAATTTCATGGTTGGATGTCTTGTAGAAACACTTGCTTGCTTGTAGACGGGTTAAGTCTCGGCACAGACAATTCTTGTAAACTTCTATAAAGACATCGGAATCATGTTATTAATTCTCACAATCCATCTTTATCTTCCGTTTAACTTGCTATTGACACGAGAGTTAATTGAGTTACCAAGCACAAGTATAATAAACCGGATAATTAAATACATGTCCAGATCCTTGAACTAAAGAGTGACTCTTTTTTATTAGAGCTTAACTCATATTTTGTTAAGAAAATTCTCTTGGATTCGACTCCAGACTCAAACCGGATTATTACTACAGATTGACCGCCTACACTTGGGTGTACACATTTCAGATCAAGTCATGACACCCCAAAATTCAGGTGTCTGTAATTAACCCATGATTAACTCGAATTAAAATAAGATATCAATACGCTCTGATACCAAGCTGTGACACCCCAAAAACCGGGGGTCCTTAATTTAGCAAAATTCGGGCAGAGTCTCCTTTGTACGGGAATCTCTACCCAAAACACAACCTGTGCAATATACAATCACGTGACCCATCCGAGGTCCAATACACAGCATTGACCGCACCGGGTCCATTTATGAGAAAACATTGACTACACCAGGTCCATTTATCCATAGTCATATAAAAACATGCAATGTTATATTAAAAGTAGTTCATATAAGTTCGATTACAATTCTTTTACATATATTACATGCCCAAAACATAGTTTTAACAAAAATTTTACAAACACCAAGGTTAAGACCACAATTCGGCCTCTCTTCACCCTTGAAGCTCCAAATGAGAGCCGTCCATCGGTGTGTATCCCGCACCTGAAATGTTTTCCCGTATAAGGTGAGCAACGCTCAATAGAGTATCTCCTACAAAGGCTACTCCCCACCCTAGATGCATATGAATGTGCACATGTAACAATCAACAACCATTCTAAACAAGAACATGCGAATCAATGTTGGAATTCTTTTACCATGTCATGCCATGAAATGAGATGAAACTCACTCAAGCACTTTAACCCGAGCCCTCACCGGCTCCCACCTCACAATGCAATGCCAATGTATGATAAATCCGTCATTGATGAAATACATCCAATGATCATTTTGAAATAAAAGTCATGTGTTTATAAAACAAGATCATTGTTGGATGCTACCCATCAAATGACTATTTTATTTTAAAACAAAATCTTGTGTCTTTGTTGGGTAGCGGATCTTCGGAGTTTCACCGCCGGTTCTGCACACCGTTACACTTTTCTGGAATTTCACAGCCGGAAAGTGTCTGAACCAAGTAGCCGAGTTTTTCACCCGAGGGAGAATCTAGCCCTTCTTACTATACCCGACACAAGTTTTTCGTGCAACCATGCGACTCAGTCGGATTTTCAACCCAACTTTTCCGAGCCCACCCATCAATCACCAAGTGTGGTGTTTGATCACACCATGCACACACACCCACCTAATGCGATGTCTCCGTGCAAATGCAATGTAATAAATCATTGCATGTCAATGTCAAGTCCCATATGTAATGAATGTGATATGGAACAATTTAACCACATACTTCAACATATGTCATGGTAATTTATATCTAATGCACATAATTACCACCATTCATCATGATGCTAATATATTAACAACATATATCAATTACCTTTTTCTCAATCATGTCACATATAAATTATGCCATAACAAGCTTAATTCTCACATAGGCATTTAGCAAAATACCTTCAAGGCACCAATCATGTTATCACATAACCTATGTAAATAACTCATTTTTTTCACAAGACACAATATAACACATAGCATGCCCACACAATACCAAGCTCCAAGAATTTTCACATGGAACTTCACATATCGATTTCAAACTAGAAATTGATTAAATCATTTCTACACCCACACCTTAACCATAGGCAAGTGAAATACATAGTTCTATATACCCAATTACCAAGAGTTTACACCAATAACTTCCACATATTAAATTTAAGCTAGAAGTTTGTCTAAGCTACTTTTGTACCCAATTCCTCACTTCCATAACAAGAGGCAAGTGACATGTATAGTTCCATATACATACCCATTTCATATGAACATCCTAGGTTGAAAATAAACCTAAGTAGGAGGGAACCCTACCTCTTGGAGCGTAAAATGAAGTGTAGAACTTCAACAACACCAACCCCAACCCCAACCTCAAACCTTTGATTTTTCTAAAATCTTCCCTTTGGATCTTCGGTGAAATCCTTCGTTCTTGGTACGTAAGCGTAGCCCTCATCAAGGAGATCAACTTTGATTCTTGGTTCGAGTTGGTTCGAGCTACGGAACTCCGTGAATCGAAGGGAGAAAAATTGGATTTCTCACCTTTCTCCTCTCTTCTTCCTTCACACGTTACACACTGGTTTCAGCAGAGATATTTGTCCAAAAAATCAGATTTTTACCAATATTTATAGCCCTTGATGCTTGGTGCACGTCGAGCCACACGCCCCCCTTGTCCGGGTTCATTTTTTGTCCCGAAACGATTAATTTCATCCCGATTTAAGTTCAAATTATTTTTATTTGAACTTTCCTTCAATTATAAGGAAATTTTATAAACTTAATTTTTGGGGACGTCTGTGGAGAACATCCGACATCTAGTTATCTCGTAAAATGTGAAAAAATCTGACTATCTCAGAATTCGACGAAAATTTTCTGGCCAACTCGATTTCGCAATACGAATCCAATGGTGAAGTCCGTTATGTCATCCGAACTCTAGAGAAATACGTATTTTAAATCCGCATTATAGTGGCAAATTACCGTTTTGCCCTTTTTTCAAAAAAAATTTAAATTTTCCCGGGTTTTACATTCTTCCCCCCTTAAAAGAATTTCGTCCCTGAAATTCACACACATATGTACATTCAACCACGTGCGTATGCAACAGTCATATAATACTAATGACTATAAAAATTTACCTCCATCCTCGAATAAGAAAGGATAATTGGTACGTATAGTGTCCTCACATTCCCATGTCGCCTCTCCACACCTAAATGCTGCCACAGCACCTTCACTAGTCTCACGGTCTTGCCTCGCAAAATCTGTTCCCGGCTATCCATGATATGCATTGGTCCCTCCTCGAAGGTCCCATCTGCATCAACAATCAACTCACCCCAATCCACTACATGTGTCGGATCTGGAGTATACTTTCGGAGCATAGGGACATAGAACACCGCGTGAACACCCGATAGATTTGGCGGTAACACCAACTGGTAAGCAACTGTACCAACCCTCTCGAGTACCTCGAAGGGCCCGATACATCTCGGCGACAGCTTTCCCCGCTTGTCGAACCTGACCACTGTAGTCTACCCTGAACTGTCCCACAGTCTCGAGCATCTGTCACTCCCGGAAAGCTACACTAGCCAAGACTCCCCGTGACTTTCCGCTGAGTGCATCAGCCACCACATTTGCCTTACTAGGGCGGTAATTGCTTGGTGAAAACCGTTGTAGTTCCTAACCTCCTAAAATCATCCCTCAATGTGTATATGGTGTATGTGTGAGGGAGTGTCACTCTCCCTCGGAATGATGTGGGAAATAGGACAATGGAATGGTGGATGAATGAAGTGAACAAAATATGTGTGGAAATGATATGTGTGAACAAAAGTGATCCCCAAGCGCAAGGAGTCTTTTGCTTGTCATGTTTTACTTGTAAAAGTATTCCAAGGTCGTCTCCTCGGGGAAGGAAAGTTCAAGTGTGTGAAGGTGATTTTGTCAAAAAAAGAAAGTGTAAAAAAATATTTTGTGTTTGAGTTTTTTTGAGTGAAGTTTGTGAATGAAAATGAAATAAAACAAGTGTTAGCTAATTCGAAGGGTTCATTCCAATGGGAATTCCAAATCAACTCGAAGTCTTCCTCGAATAGAGCTTAGATGAACGATTGATTCGTGGGAAGCTAGGGACGAAATGGAGGTGAGGATCCAAGCATAACCCGTGACCAGGACTACGGGATATCAAAGACTCACAACCGCATCCACTCTCAACCAAGTCAAACCGAACCATCGTACTCTGAGAGGAGGAAAGAAAATGAGTTGAAATGGCACACCCAAGAGGAGGTCTCCCTTGGATCCAACTTAAAAATCTAGCTACTCATGAAAGCAAGAAAGACATGCATAATGTAAAGGGACATAATGAAGAAAGGAAACATTGAACTTAACTTAAAGCAAGAAATCTTAAGCTATGAAGAAAAATATTCAATACCCATTTCAAAGCTTGAAAATGAAGAACTCAAAACAACAATGGTAGAATCTAGAATGCATAACTAATCTTCCAAAGCATTAGAAATAAATGACATTAAAGACAATAAATGAAGCTTACAAGATCCTTACAAAAGATTACAAGTGAAAGGATGGAAGAAAATGCAAAAATCTAAGTTTTCTATCTACTATTCATCATCTTCTTCCTTGGACAACTCCTAAGCTTAGGTAGCCACACCCTTCAAAGCTTGTGAATGCTGAATATATGGAGTGTGAGCCTTGCAATTTCGTCCATGGTGGCCCCCCCTAGCCTCTGTGCAGGCCTCCCATCAATGGGAGGTTAGATGATGGCTTGGGCAGGCTAGGAGCAGCCTACTAAGCAACTCCCCTTGCAGCCCCCTTCTCTCCCATCCTCATTAATGCAATGACCTCCAAAGTCTTCAACAAGGGTGTGGGAGGCATGTAAATGTGTAAGGGATGTCAGGGGACAAGTGGGGGAATCAATGGTGGGACCCCCAAGCAAGTGGAGCATGGTTTGCAGGTGTTTTGGGCTGTTCAGCAGACAGTACCGGAACTGTGTACCGGTACCCCGAACTCCAGAGGCAGAACCATACCAGTACTGCGTACCGGTACTGTTTCTTCTGCGGACCAGTTTTCGTAGAATCATAATAACTTTTGATCCAACCATCCGATTGAGCTGAAATTTTGACACAATACAGAAGACATCCATATCTACAACTTTCAAGTTTTGAACTTTTTCAGATTCGAAGCGGATCATGGTCGAAAAGGAGGAAAACTGAGGTACTACTACAAAATGGTGTGGGTGATGATGCCTATGTTACCAAACACCAATACCTCCTTGATTTCTTTCACTTTTAAGCCTCCAAATCCTCATGTAATGTGTCCATCTCTTCACCACACATCCACACATAGTTGCAAGGTTCTAAAATCCATCATTTATGCTATAATTACCTGTAACATCGAAAATTCAACATTATTGACAACTTTGGCTAACTCTAAGTACTTAAATGCAAAAGTTGAGTTAAAATGCATGTAATGAGGCCCTCAAATATGCAATATTATGTGCTCATCAGTAATGCAAAGTGAAGTCATAGTCCTCCAGGGTAAGGCTCGCAAGCCAACCCATCAACTGCCCGTGCCAATGGGAATCATACACTACTTGGGGTAAAGCGTCATGTTTTTCCCCTTGGAACTTGAAACAAACACCGTCTGGTGTATAAACGGTGACCCTCTTTCGAACACAATCAATGACGACTCGGTGTGTCGCCAACCAGTCCATCCCAAGGATTACATCAAACTTTGACATGTCCATGACATGAAGGTCCACGGTGAGTAGAATCTTTGAGTTCTCTAACTCACAATCCCGACATATCTGACCAATACTCACCCTAGCTCCTAAGGGAGAACTCACATGCAATGGCTCTTCCAAGGTTCTAACCTCTAAGTCCAAATCCCTCACACAAGTCAAATAATAATAGAACACTAACTTAGTATCCCAAAGTAGGGATCAAAAATTGAACATTTGAGATTTCTCTCATTGTCTCACTAGTAGAGCGTGTGCCACCACTAGTAGACATTTACACCCTGAACCATCCCGTTCATTCTTTTTTCCGACCCCCAAGGTTATGTTCTCTAACCCTAGTGTCTCTTTTCCATATACATTTAACCATGCATAATCTTTACATAACACATAACACATAACATGTAGCATATTAAAGCGCATAACATGAAATGCACAATGAATGCAATGGTCTAGACCCATGCCCATCAAGCCCTAGGTAAATCATATACCTAAGCTCTGATACCAAGCTGTGACACCCCAAAATTCAGGTGTCCGTAATTAACCCATGATTAACTCGAATTAAACAAATATATCAATATGCTCTGATACCAAGCTGTGACACGCCAAAAATCGGGGGTCCTTAATTTAGCAAAATTCGGGCAGAGTCTCCTTTGTACGGGAACCTCGACCCAAAACACAACCTGTGCAATATACAATCACCTGACCCATCCGAGGTCCAATACACAACATTGACCACACCGGGTTCATTTATGAGTAAACATTGACCACACAGGGTCCAGATATCCTTACTCATATAAAAACATGCAAGGTTATATTAAAAGTAGTCCATATAAGTTCGATTACAATTCTTTTACATATATTACATGCCCAAAACATAGTTTTAACCAAAGTTTTACAAAAACCGAGGTTAAGGCCATAATTCAGCCTCTCTTCACCCTTGAGGCTCCAAATGAGAGCCGTCCACCGGTGTGTATCCCGCACCTGAAATTTTTTCCCGTATAGGGTGAGCAACGCTCAATAGAGTATCTCCTACAAAGGCTACTCCCTACCCTAGATGCATATGAATGTGCACATGTAACAATCAACAATCATTCTAAACAAAAACATGCGATTCAATGTTGGAATTCTTTTACCATGTCATGCCATGAAGTGAGATGAAACTCACTCACGCACTTTAACCCGAGCCCTCACCGGCTCCTACCTCACAATGCAATGCCAATGTATGATAAATCCGTCATTGATGAAATACATCCAATGATCATTTTGAAATAAAAGTCATGTGTTTATAAAACAAAATCATTGTTGGATGCTACCCATCGAATGACTATTTTGTTTATAAAACAAAATCTTGTGTCTTTGTTGGGTAGCGGATCTTCGGAGTTTCACCGCTGGTTCCGCACACCGTTACACTTTCCTGGAATTTCACCGCCGAAAAGTGTCTGAACCAAGTAGCCATGTTTTTCAACCGAGGGAGAATCTAGCCCTCCTTGCTATACCCGACACAAGTTTTTCGTGCAACCATGCGACTCAGTCGGATTTTCAACCCAACTTTCCCGAGCCCACCCATCAATCACCAAGTGTGGTGTTTGATCACACCATGCACACACACCCACCTAATGCGATGTCTCCGTGCAAATGCAATGTAATGAACCATTGCATGTCAATGTCAAGTCCCAGATGTAACGAATGCCATATGGATCAATTTAACCACATACTTCAACATATGCCATGGTAATTTATATCTAATGCACATAATTGCCACCATTCATCATGATGCTAATATATTAACAACATATATCAATTACCTTTTTTTCAAGCATCTCACATATAAATTATGTCATAACAAGCTTAATTCTCACATAGGCATTTAGCAAAATACCTTCAAGGCACCAATAATGTTATCACATAACCTATGTAAATAATTCATTTCTTTCACAAGGCACAATATAACACATAGCATGCCCACACAATACTAAGCTCCAAGAATTTTCACATGGAACTTCACATATCAATTTTCAAACTAGAAATTGATTAAATCATTTCTACACCTATACCTTAACCATAAGCAAGTGAAATACATAGTTCTATATACCTACCCATTTCCATTTAAACCAACTATAATAGGAAAGTTTTAAAATACACAAAATAGCCCACATAAACCCAATTTCCAAGAGTTTACACCAATAGCTTCCACATATCAAATTTAAGCAAGAAGTTGGTCTAAGCCACTTTTATACACAATTCCTCACTTCCATAACAAGAGGCAAGTGACATGTATAGTTCCATATGCCTACCCATTTCATATGAATATCCTAGGTTGAAAATAAACCTAAGTAGGAGGGAACCCCACCTCTTGGAGCGTAAAATAAAGTGTATAACTTCAAGAATACCAACCCCAGCCTCAAACCTTTGATTTTTCCAAAATCTTCCCCTTGGATCTTCGGTGAAATCCTTCGTTCTTGGAACGTAAGTGTAGCCCTCGTCGAGGAGATCAACTTTGATTCTGGGTTCGAGTTGATTCGAGCGACGGAACTCCGTGAATCGAAGGGAGAAAATTTGGATTTCTTACCTTTCTCCTCTCTTCTTCCTTCACACGTTACACACTAGTTTCAGCCGAGATATTTGTCCGAAAAATCAGATTTTTACCGATATTTATAGCCCTTGATGCTTGGTGCACGTCGCGCCACACGCCCCCTTTGTCCGGGTCCGTTTTCGCCCCGAAACGATTAATTTCATCCCGGTTTAAGTTCAAATTATTTTTATTTGAACTTTCCTTCAATTATAAGGAAATTTTATAAAATTTATTTTTGGGGACGTTTGGGTGGTCACCCGACTCCCAGTTGTCTCGTAAAACGTGAAAAATCTAACTATCTCGGAATTTGACGAAAATTTTATGGCCAACTCGGTTTCGTAATATGAATCCCACAGTGAAGTATGTTACGTCATCCGAACTCTAGAGAAATATGTATTTTAAATCCGCATTATAGTGGAAAATTATCGTTTTGCCCTTTTTTCAGAAAAAGTTCAAATTTTCCCGAGTTTTACATTTTTCCCCCCTAAAAAGAATTTCGTCCCCGAAATTCACACATATGTACATTCAACCACGTGCATATACAAAAGTCATATAATAATAATGACTATAAGAATTTACCTCCATCATCGAATAAGGAAGGATAACTGGTACGTATAATGTCCTCACGCTCCCATGTCGCCTCTCCACACTTCGGTGCTGGCACAACACCTTCACTAGCCTCACGGTCTTGCCCCGCAAAACCTACTCCCGGCTATCCATGATGCGCACTGGTCCCTCCTCGAAGGCCCCATCCGCATTAACAATCAACTCACCCCAATCCACTACATGTGTCGAATCTGGAGTATACTTCCGGAGCATAGGGACAGGGAACACCGCGTGAACACCCGATAGATTTGGTGCTAACACCAACTGGTAAGCAACTGTACCAACCCTCTTGAGTATCTCGAAGGGACCGATACATCTCGGCTACACCTTTCCCCGCTTGCCGAACCTGACCACTGTAGTGTAGCTCGAACTATCCCACAATCTCGAGCATCTGTCACTCCCGGAAAGCTACACTAGCCAAGACTCCCCGTGACTTTCGGCTGAGTGCATCAGCCACCACATTTGCCTTACCAGGGCGGTAATGCAAAGTGAAGTCATAGTCCTCCAGGGTAAGGCTCGCAAACCAACCCATCAACTGTCCGTGCCAACGGGAATCATACACTACTTGGGGTAAAACGTCATGCTTTTCCCCTTAGAACTTGAAACAAACACCGTCTGGTGTATAAACGGTGACCCTCTTTCGATCACAATCAATGACGACTCGGTGTGCCACCAACCAGTCCATCCCAAGCATTACATCAAACTTCGACATGTTCATGACCCGAAGGTCCACAGTGAGTAGAATCTCCGAGATTTCTAACTCACAACCCCGACATATCTAACAAATACTCACCCTATCTCCTAAGGGAGAACTCACATGCAATGCCTCTTCCAAGGTTCCAACCTCTAAGTCCAAATCCCTCACACATGTCAAATAATAATAGCACGCTAACTTAGTATCCCAAAGTAGGGATCAAAGTTGAACATTTGAGATTTCTCTCATTGTCTCACTAGTAGAGCGTGTGCCACCATTAGTAGACATTTACACCCTGAACCATCCCGTTCATTCTCTTTTCCGACCCGCAAGGTTATGTTCTCTAACCCTAGTGTCTCTTTTCCATATACATTTAACCATGCACAATCTTCACATAACACATAACACATAACATGTAGCATATTAAAGCACATAACATGAAATGCACAATGAATGCAATGGTCTAGACCCATGTCCATCAAGCCCTAGGTAAATCTTATACCTAAGCTCTGATACCAAGCTGTGACACCCCAAAATTCAGGTGTCCGTAATTAACCCATGATTAACTCGAATTAAACTAAGATATCAATACACTCTGATACCAAGCTGTGACAACCCAAAAACCGGGGGTCCTTAATTTAGCAAAATTCGGGCAGAGTCTCCTTTGTACGGGAAGCTCTACCCAAAACACAACCTGTGTAATATACAATCATGTGACCCATCCGAGGTCCAATACACAACATTGACCACACCGGGTCCATTTATGAGTAAACAATGACCACACCGGGTCCATTTATCCATACTCATATAAAAACATGCAAGGTTATATTAAAAGTAGTCCATATAAGTTCGATTACATATATTACATGCCCAGAACATAGTTTTAACAAAAATTTTACAAAAATCAAGGTTAAGGCCACAATTTGGCCTCTCTTCATCCTTGAGGCTCCAAATAAGAGCCGTCCACCGGTGTGTATCCCGCACCTGAAATGTTTTCCCGTATAGGGTGAGCAACGCTCAATAGAGTATCTCTTACAAAGGCTACTCCCCACCCTAGATGCATATGAATGTGCACATGTAACAATCAACAACCATTCTAAACAAGAACATGCGATTCAATGTTGGAATTATTTTACCATGTCATGCCATAAAGTGAGATGAAACTCACTCACGCACTTTAACCCGAGCCCTCACCGACTCCTACCTCACAATGCAATGCCAATGTATGATAAATCTGTCATTGATGAAATACATCCAATGATCATTTTGAAATAAAAGTCATGTGTTTATAAAACAAGATCATTGTTGGATGCTACCCATCGAATGACTATTTTATTTATAAAACAAAATCTTCTGTCTTTGTTGGGTAGCGGATCTTCGAAGTTTCACCGCCGGTTCCGCACACCATTACTCTTTTCTGGAATTTCACCGCCGGAAAGTGTCTGAACCAAGTAGCCAGGTTTTTCACCCGAGGGAGAATCTAGCCCTTCTTGCTATACCCGACACAAGTTTTTCGTGCAACCATGCGACTCAGTCGGATTTTCAACCCAACTTTCCCGAGCCCACCCATCAATCACCAAGTGTGGTGTTTGATCACACCATGCACACACACACACACCTAATGCGATGTCTTTGTGCAAATGCAATGTAATGAACCATTGCATGTCAATGTCAAGTCCCATATGTAACGAATGCCATATAGATCAATTTAACTACATACTTCAACATATGCCATGGTAATTTATATCTAATGCACATAATTACCACCATTCATCATGATGCTAATATATTAACAACATATATCAATTACCTTTTTCTCAAGCATGTCACATATAAATTATGCCATAACAAGCTTAATTATAACATAGGCATTTAGCAAAATACCTTCAAGGTACCAATCATGTTATCACATAACCTATGTAAATAATTCATTTCTTTCAGAAGGCACAATATAACACTTAGCATGCCCACACAATACCAAGCTCCAAGAATTTTCACATGGAACTTCACATATCAATTTTCAAACTAGAAATTGATTAAATCATTTCTACACCTATACCTTAACCATAGGCAAGTGAAATACATAGTTCTATATACCTACCCATTTTCATTTAAACCAACTATAATACGAAAGTTTTAAAATACAAAAAATAGCCCACATAAACCCAATTTCCAAGAGTTTACACCAATAGCTTCCACATATCAAATTTAAGCAAGAAGTTGGTCTAAGCCACTTTTATACACAATTCCTCACTTCCATAACAAGAGGCAAGTGACATGTATAGTTCCATATGCCTACCCATTTCATATGAATATCCTAGGTTGAAAATAAACCTAAGTAGGAGGGAACCCTACCTCTTGGAGCGTAAAATGAAGTGTATAACTTCAAGAACACCAACCCCAACCCCAACCCCAACCTCAAACATTTGATTTTCCCAAAATCTTCCCTTTGGATCTTCGGTGAAATCCTTCGTTCTTGGTACGTAAGTGTAGCCCTCGTCGAGGAGATTAACTTTGATTCTTGGTTCAACTTGATTCGAGCGACGGAACTCCGTGAATCGAAGGGAGAAAAATTGGATTTCTCACATTTCTCCTCTCTTCTTCCTTCACACGTTACACACTAGTTTCAGCAGAGATATTTCTCAAAAAAATCAGATTTTTACCGATATTTATAGCCCTTGATGCTTCGTGCACGTCGCGCCACACGCCCCCCTTGTTCGTGTCCGTTTTCGCTCCAAAACGATTAATTTCATCCCGGTTTAAGTTCAAATTATTTTTATTTAAATTTTCCTTCAATTATAAGGAAATTTTATAAACTTTATTTTTGGGGACTTTTGTAAGGTCACCCGACACCTAATTGTCTCGTAAAATGTGAAAAATTCGACTATTTCGGAATTCGAGGAAAATTTTATGGCCAACTTGGTTTCGCAATACGAATCCAACGGTGAAGTCCGTTACGTCATCCGAGCTATAGAGAAATACGTATTTTAAATCCGCATTATAGTGACAAATTACCGTTTTGCCCTTTTTTCAGAAAAAATTCAAATTTTCCCAGATTTTACAACTCTGGTTATAATCAGATTGAAATTGCAATAAACGATCAAGAAAAAACTACATTTACATGTCCTTTTGGTACTTTTGCTTATAAAAGGATGCCTTTTTGATTATGTAATGCTCCAGCTACCTTTCAGCGTTGTATGTTAAGTATATTTAGTGATATGGTAGAACGATATCTAGAAGTGTTTATGGATGATTTTTCAGTATATGGTGATTCATTTCATTTATGTTTAGAAAATCTTGAAAAAATGCTTATTCGATGTAAAGAAACAAACCTTGTTTTAAATTGGGAGAAATGTCATTTCATGGTTACACAAGGTATTGTTTTAGGTCATATAGTTTATGAAAAAGGAATTGAAGTGGATAAATCTAAAATTGACTTAATAGCTAATTTTTCTTCACCGAAAACTGTAAAAGATGTTCGATCTTTTCTAGGTCATGCAGGGTTTTATAGAATATTTATTAAAAACTTTAGTTCAATATCTAGACCTATATGTAATCTTTTGTGTCATGATATATTATTTGAATGAAATGATGCATGTCAATTAGCATTTGATAAATTAAAAAGCATTCTTATTTCTGCACCTATTATGCAACCTCCTTACTGGTCTTTACTTTTTGAATTAATGTGTGATACTAGTGATTATACAGTAGGAGCTGTATTAGGTCAAAGAAAAGATAAAAAAATCTTATGTTATTTACTATGCAAACAAAACTTTAAATGATGCACAAATGAATTATTCAACTACAGAAAAAGAATTACTTGTTGTTGTGCTTGCATTAGATAAATTCCGTTTATATCTGGTTGGATCGTCAATTGTTGTGTTTACTGATCATGCATCTTTAAAATACTTACTTACTAAAAAAGATGCTAAGCCACGTCTCCTAAGTTGGATTTTGTAACTTCAAGAATTTGATCTTATCATTAAAGATAAGAAATGAGTTAAAAATGTGGTAGCAGATCACTTGTCAAGGCTAAACTATGATATAAAGGAAGAACCAATTCCGATTAGAGAAACATTTTTCAGATGAACAACTTTTTGCTATAATAGAAGTACCATGGTATGTAGATATAGCCAATTATTTAACTACTGGTACTATTCCTTCTAATTATACCTGAACTGATAGAAACAAGTTTCTAAATGAGGTACATAATTTTTCTGGGAAGATCCTTATTTTTTTAAATATTGTAAAGATCAGATAATAAGACGTTGTGTACCTAATCATGAAATTGATCAGGTAATTCAGTTTTGTCACTTTGAAGCTTGCAGAGGCCATTTTGCTTCAAAAAAAAATCACTGCTAAAATTTTGCAGTGTGGATTTTATTGGCCAACTCTTTTTAAAGATGTTCATATCTTTTGTTTAAATTGTGATAGATGTCAAAGAATGGGAAATATTTCAAAAATAAATATGATGCCATTAAACCCTATTTTAATTGTTGGGGCATCGCTTTTATGTGACCATTTCCCCCATTATTTGGATATCTGTACATTTTAGTTGCAGTCGATTATGTCTCTAAATGGGTTGAGGCAATTCCATGTAGAAATAATGATCACAGAGCAGTGGTCAAGTTTTTAAAAGAAAATATTTTGTCTAGATTTAGGAATTCCTTGAACTATTATTAGTGATGGTGGATCACATTTTTGTAATAAAGTTTTTGAAAATCTTATGAAAAAATACTCGATTTCTCATAAAATATCTACTCCGTATCATCCACAGACAAGTGGACAAGCTGAATTAGGTAATAGAGAGATAAAATACATTCTAGAGAAAACAGTAAATCCAGATCGTAAGGATTAGTCTTTGAGATTAACTGATGCGCTTTGGGCTTACCGTACTATATATAAAACTATTTTAGGAATGTCTCCTTATCGGTTAGTTTTTGGTAAACCATGTCATTTGCCTTTAGAATTAGAACATCGAGCATATTGGGCAATCAAAATGATGAATTTTGATATGGATAAAGCTGGAATAACTCGTAAATTTCATATTAATGAATTAGAAGAATTAAGAAATGAAGTTTATGAAAATGCAAAGATTGCTAAATCTTGAACAAAAACTTTTCATGATAAAAATATCATGCGAAAATCTTTTGAACCTTTTAAGAAAGTTCTGTTATATAATGCAAAACTCCGTCTATTTCCTGGAAAATTAAGATCTAGATGGACAGGTCCTTATATTGGCAAGGAAATTTTTGATTATGGAGCAATTGAAATTGAGAATCCATTAACTGGAAATATTTTCAAAATAAATGGTCAAAGACTTAAACCCTATTATGATGGATTCACTCAAGATGTAACTTCTATACAACTGTTAGAGCCAGTCTATGCATTCTGAAAAATTTATATTGTTGTTTGATTGTAAATAGTAGTACTAATTGTTTGTTGTTTGTTTTACAGATTAGGTTTTAAATTATCAGTTATATTACCTCCCATACTTTGATAATATTTATGTATTTTTATTGTTTTAATTGCGGACAATGTTTAATTTAAGTTGGGGGGAGAGAAAATTGAAATTTGTGTAATATTTGGGTAATTTGTCACCTGTATTTTGTTTTTGTGTTTTTATAAATTTGTTCGTCTTTGTGAATGGCAGACATTAAAGAACCGGATATTGAGTCAATTTTGAGTCATTTTAAAAATTTTTTGAAAAATAATTGTACAATGGATGAGAAACTGTTTTGGTTAAGTTTAATTTTACTGCGCCATTTTCCAAAAGACATACATTCGTTGATCATGCAAAAAGCAAGAAGAGTTAGAAATTTAGAAATTTTTGAAAGTCAAGCAAGACCTTTGTGTGGAAAAAGTTCATTCGCTAAACACCGATGAGCAATTCGTCTCGGTAGTTGTGTAAGATATGGTCGTTTAATGCATTTAAGAAGAAGGGAAAGTGTAAAAATATTTTGATGTTTAAAGTTGTTTTGTGATCGTGTTCTTGGTGAAAATGAAATGGAACAAGTGTTGACTAATCCGAAGGGGTCATTCCAATGGGAATGCCAAATCAACTCGAGATCTTCCTCCAATGGTGCTTAAATGTTCGATTGATTCGTAGAAAGTGCGGGACCAAAATAGAGGTGAGGATTCAAGCATACCCCGTGACAATCCCTACGGTGTATCAAGAACTCACGACCATGTCCACACTCAACCTAGTCAAACCGATTCATCGTACAATACGAGGAGGAAAGAAGATAAGTTGAAGTAGCATACCCAAGAGGAATTTTCCCTTGGATTAGCCAACTATGAGCTTAGTTACTCATGTTTAAAGCAAGAACATAAATTGCATGAAGAGACATTGTAAGAAATGAAGCTTGAAACTTAAACTAATGTAAGAAAAACACAAACTACAGGAAAATGCATTTAATACCCATTTAAAGCTTGAAATGTAGGAAACCCAAATACATTAATGGTAGAAGTTAAGATATTCAACTAAACTTGAAATATACTGGAAATAAATGGCATTAAAGACAATAAAGGAAGCTTACAAAAGTCTTACAAGAGATTACAAGAGAAATGGATGGAAGAAATGTAAAATTCTGAGCTTTCTCTCTCTAACTATGTCTTCTACCTTGAGCTTCTCTCTCTACAATGTAATATGAACTGAATAATACAATATGAATCATGATTTTCGTCTATAGAGAGCTCTCAAAGGTGTGTGGCAGGCCTTACACCAAAAGGGGGCTGATTGGATGCAATGTTGCAGGCTATAACAAGCATAGCCTTCCTCTCTCATGCCTTGCTCTTCTCTCTCCTCCTCATTAATGCTCAAGCCTTCAAAGTCCAAGCCAAGGTGATGGGAGGCCTGTAGATGTGTAAGGGATGTCAGGGGACATGTTGGAGAAGTGTAGGTGGGACCCCCAAATGGCAGAGCTTGAGTTGCAGGCTGTTTGGGAAAACTGGGCAAAACCTTATGGAAGGTTTGTGCAGGAACATTTAAATGAGGAAACTAGTAGGCAAAACCTTCCGGAAGGTTCATTTCAGTAGACAAAACCTTTCGGAAGGTTTTGGCAGTGAAAAAGCAGACCAAGGCAAAACCTTCCTGAAGGTTTTCATCCAATTTGCATTTTTCTTGGTTTTTTCACCTTCCAAACCTTCCTTTGAGCCATCCCCTTATCTTCAATGACTTCAAACACTTCAATGGGGGCCTAACTCAAACCATTTACATCTTTTTAGCTCCATTTATACAAAACTCCATCAAAGAGAGGATTAAAAGCATTTTTCCCCAATTTCACGACAAAAGCAAGTGTAAAAGGGCATATTAGCATACAATATATGCAATGTTTTGTGCTAATCACACCCCCCAACTTGAGGTTTGCTAGTCCCTAGCAAACATTATTTCAAACCACAAACTATAAATTAAAACAAAATCCATCCATACAAACAAACATCCAAACACTCAAAAAGCATAAATCACATTGCAATTAAAATAAATAGCTTTGGGCAATGATAAAACAAAACAACTGTGGTATTTCATTGATCATTTCAAAAATTTATTTACATCAGGTTCAAGTTCCAAAACAAAACGGCCAAAACCTAAAGATACTTCTACTGGCCGACACAAGAAACCCTAGCTATGTACAACCACAATTCAGAACAAAAAAACAAAAATCCTCAATCCTCCTCCTCATCGAATGCGTCCTCCTCCTCGGTCTCCAACTCAGACTCAGACTCCTCGTCGTCATCGTCATCATCTCCCACCTCCACAGTCGTAGAAGGCACAGGAGTAGAGGGCGAAGGTCCTGCAGGCTACAGCGGAGGTCCTCCGGGGATGGGCTCAGCCGAGAATGTGTGCTGAAAGAGCCTCATAACCATGATCGACAGGCCGTGCATAGTGGACTCTAATGCATCCAAGCGCTGAGGTATGGTACGGGCAGGAGCAAGTGCAAGTATAGGTGGTGGGGGTGCTGAAGAAGATGGCCCAGCTTCTGACGGCATTGGCCCCCTAGCCCAGGGTCTTTCTCCCCCAGTCCTGGCAGCCCTCGTCAGACTGCTAGACTTCCCTATGGTTCCAGTCTCTCGGGGGAGCAATGTATCATGGGCATAGTGCTTCACCTTAGCCAGGTCACAAAGACTGGTGACGAGACTACCAAAAGGGAGATTTGCCTTTGGCTTTGTGATGAGCACAAAACATTGCATATTTAATGGCCTCATTTCATGTTTTTTAACTTAACTTTGCATTTAATTATTTAGAGTTAGTTGAAGTTTTGAATAATGTGAAAATTTTGATGTTGCAGGTAATTATAGCGTAAATGATGGATTTTATAACCTTCCAACTAAGTATGAATGAGTGGTGAAGAGATGGACACATTAAATGAGGATTGAGAGGCTTGGAAGGTGAATAAACCAAGAAAAAAGCAATTTGGATGAAAACCTTCCGGAAGGTTTAGCCCACTGGTTTCCCAAGGTTTTGACATAGTACCGATGTTTTTCCAATATTTGGCCATGATCCACTTCAAATCTGAAAAAGTGCAAAACAGGAAAGTTGTAGATCTGGATGTCTTATATATTGTGTCAAAATTTCAGCTCTATCCAACAGTTGGATCACAAGCTATGACAATTTTACCAAAATTGGTCCAGAGTCGTCACCTTCCGAAAGACATTCCGGAAGGTTTTGCCTACTGGGATCGACCTTCCGGAAGGTTTACAAAAACCTTCTGGAAGGTTTTTCCCAGAACGCCTGCAACTCATGCTCCACTTGTTTGGGGGTCCCACCATTGATTCTCCCACTTGTCCCCTGACATCCCTTACATATATACATTCCTTCTACACCCTAGTGGAAGACTTTGGAGGCAATGAAATTAATGAGGATGGGAGAGGAAGGGTGAGCCAGAGGAGTTGCATTTTTGGCGCCGTTGCCGGGGAAGGTTATATGTCGAGTTCGAAGCTGATTTTGGGTGGCATAGGTAAGTCTCGTGATTTTCATCATGGGCCAAGGTATGTCGTCTCATTTGTAAATAATTATTTTAGTTTGTGTTTTTTGTTATGTTTCCTTATTTTTATGATAATGTGTTAAATGCCCCAAATTTTGAAAATGTGTGTGAGATTTGTGATGAGTATGGGCACATCACTAGTGAGTGCCCAATAAATTATCCGGTTCAAGACTTTGCATGCGAAGGTTCAAATTCAATTTTGGCCTCCAAAAACTTCTACCCCGACCATTATGTTACACCGAGTTATCCGAGTTATGGTTGGGAGAATGAACCTTATAATTTTTCATCCGATCTCACAACACCAAAATGAATTTTGCCACTGTCCAACATATGGAGACTCAATCGAAGAAGAATTGGAAAATATTTTGTGCGATGTCATGCAATACCAAATGGAATTCAATGTCAAAATAACCCAACAACTTAGTGCATTGACTGATGTTGTAATTGTTATGGATGAAGCACAACATCTTGAGCATAGTCAATGTATTGCAGATGATCATCTTAATGGAATGAATATTGATGTTGAATCTCCCACCACTCTAGATTGTGAAAAGCTTAATAAAGATACTATCTCACATGAGGCTAATGAGCCTAAGGTCATTTTGCCATCTAAGAGTGGTGTTGAGATTCACATTTCTCAACTTGGGGAGGGCATTGAAATGGAGTCAAGTATAGAAATTTATAAAGAAAAATTTTATACTCCATTGTTGGGATTGCATAAACTTCCACACACCTCTATTTGGTTGAGATTTTTGAATCATTATCCTTTGTATTGTTGGATAGATTGGTTAGGAAGGGCATTTATACAACAAAAAAATTTTAAAATCAAAAAAATCAATGGGCACAAGCTCGTATCCGAATTGAAGCCAGATTGACATGAGCCTTTTTTTTTTTTTTCATGTACATAGTAGTTAGATTCTTTTATTGTTATATTTTTATTTTCATGTTGTTGTAGTATAGAAGTTGTTTACCTCTCCCTAATTTGGACTCAATTCATTTTAAACATCATCGTAACAAATCTTATTCAATATCATGTGCGAGTTTAACTTTGGGGGTGCAAACAAGTTTTTGGTAGGTTAGATGTCATAGATAGGGTGTTCAAAAGTTTTAAAGTTGACGAAGGATGGATTGGATTTAAGTTTGGAAGTAAAGGAATGGTTTTGCAGCAAAAGCAAAACCTTCCGGAAGGTTTTGATCGACCTTCCGGAAGGTTTTCCTTACTGGACAACTTCGCCTCAACAGTAAGCAAAATCTTCCAGAAGGTTTTGATTGACCTTCCGGAAGGTTTTGCCTATAATGCTAAAAACAAGGGTTTTAAGTTAGAAAATTTTGAAAAACCCTTCACATTTCCCCCAAATCTCAAGCTCCCAAGCTCTCTCCTCTCCTACTCTATTCAAATCTTCAAAACACTTCCTTAATGTATCTTTAATACAAAAAAAAAAAAGAAAAAAAAAGAAAAAAAAAAAGAGGAAAAAGAAAAAGAAAAGGGGGGGGGGGTATCTCATTTCCCATGTTACTTTCATTTTACTCATTGCATGATTCTCTTGTGCATTGAGGACAATGTGTGGTTCAAGTTGGGGGGTGAGGTGCACCATTTACATTTTCCACCACTTTTTGTATAGAATAATGGGAAATTTGAAAATTTTGGACATTTTTTGTGGAAAATATCTAATATTGAATTATATTCCCCTACTTTAATTGTTATGGGAGTTGTGATTGCTTGATCTTCATTTTGAACTTTGAATACATGAGCACACCATAGAAGTTTATCCTATGTCGGAGTATCACATATGTGTTTTCTTTCGAACTCAACCATAGTGCACCTTGAACGTGTAATTTCGGCAATATACGGATTGGAACCACATTTTAGAGCTTGACATGAATAGTAGAGATGAGTAAGGACCCATGAGAGCTTTAGTGCCAATTCTTATTGGAGGGAACTTGCAATTACTCAAAGAACAATTCTTCAAATTTCAAATTTGTTCAATAATCTCATTATGCTTGTTTTGGTTAGATGCATTTGTGTAGTTGATTGACTTTGTCTTGAAATGCATAATGCTCCTCCATGCTAATCTAGAAATGATCTTAGGCCGTCCTTGACTTACTTTGAGCCTTAGCCTTTTTCTTGTGAAAAATATTATCCCTAGTGTCGTGATTGAGACGTAATTGAAATTCGTTTCTATGCCGCATATTTGACCAAGCCAATGCAAAATGATGAAAATCTACCTCACCTTGGTTGTTCCTAGAGCTGAATATGAGTGATCATAAAAGAAAAGGAAGTATGGTGTGAAAAAAAAAGAAAAGGGATGAATGTTGTTGAAACTCAAAGAGTTGAATGGAAAAAGAATGAAAATCCAAGAAAAGGAGAAAAGGGGTGAGAAGAAGAAAAGAATGATCAAAAGAAAAGGAAAATGTTAAGGAAAAGAAAGAAAAGAAACAAAGAGTGTGGTGATGGTGTAAGAATGAAAATCCCATTAAAAGGGAGGTGTTTTTGAAATAAAAGTCTTTCACTCGGAACAACTCTCTTTCTTATCCTATATCCTTCATTTCATTTGCCTCAATATCACTCCAAGGCCCCATTATAACCCGTGAAAGTCCTAAATGATCTACAGAAGCATGGGGGATGCATATTTTTAAAGAAAAAGAAAAGTTAATTTTGCTATCTAGTGCCCTAACATTCCTTTCATGAGATTATGCCAAGGTTGTTTTATTTTCATGCATGAACTTCATATTTTGGATTATATGTGAGCATACTTCATTTTGTGCACAAGATTCTATCTCACATATACACATGGAGAGCATGCCAGGATAACTATAGTGTGATTCATTGTTGAGAGACACCCTTGGTGAGTTTCGCATCAAAGCTGAATTTGGATAGCCAAGTGAATGTGGATTCCGTTGAGTAAATGCTTAAATTACATATTCATTTCACACACACATGAGTTTTGAAAGGAAATGTGTAGGTGAATACTCTAGTATAGCATTTAAGGCTATGATGTGACTCGTGTGTGATTGATTCGGGTGTTTGGACAATGCAATTGTTGACATCCCATTGCTAGTTAGGATAAGGGCATATATTTTAAATATTGGTTGCTAGGAAAAGAAGTTTGTAGGTACCTTCACGAGACAAAACTCGTCCACTAGGGATCACCTAGGGGTTTAAAGGCTTGTTGTATATGCTAAATGCAATAGCGGAATTAGAATAGGTTTATTTTTGTTTGCTTAATTTTTACATTTTGTTTGCTAGAGACTAGCAAAGCTTAAGTTGGGGGGTGTGATGAGCACAAAATATTGCATATTTAATGGCCTCATTTCATGCTTTTTAACTTAACTTTGTATTTAATTATTTAGAGTTAGTTGAAGTTTTGAATAATGCGGAAATTTTGATGTTGTAGGTAATTATAGCGTAAATGATGGATTTTATAACCTTGCAACTAAGTATGAATGAGTGGTGAAGAGATGGACACATTAAATGAGGATTGGGAGGCTTGAAAGGTGAAGAAACCAAGAAAAAAACAATTTGAATGAAAACCTTCAGGAAGGTTTGGCCATAAACCTTCCGGAAGGTTTAGCCCACTGGTTTCCCAAGGTTTTGACACAGTACCGTTGTTTTTCCAATTTTTGACCATGATCCACTTCAAATCTAAAAAAGTGCAAAACATGAAAGTTGTAGATTTGGACGTCTTATGTATTGTGTCAAAATTTCAGCTCCATCCAACGGTTGATTTGGGATTCCCATTGGAATTAACCCTTTAGATTAGCCAACACTTGTTTTATCTCATTTTCCTCGAAACTTCACTCACAAAACTCAAACTAAAAGATTTTTACACTTTTCCATTTTGACAAAATCACCTTCACACAACTCCCTTCATTCCCTGAGGAGATGACCTTGGAATACTTTTCCAAGTAAAACACGACACTCGAAAGTCTCTCTGCACTTGGGGAGCACTTTTGTTCACACACACACACACACACATTTCATCATCCATTTCATTCCCACCATTCCGTTGCCCCTTTTCTCACATCATTCCGAGGGAGAGTGACATTCCCTTATCCCTATAAGCCATACACACATTTAAGGGATAATGTCCGGAGATTAGGCTATACTACAACAGAAACCATCAAGCACTTTGCAGCCAGGGCAAACTCCCGCATTTCCTCAAAAATTAGGTAAGCCACATCTATAGCCACCCCAGTCATAAAAGCGTGGAGCAAGGTAGCTTCTCGATGTTCGGGTTCTTCTCCGAACCCCGGGGCATCAAGTTGTAATGAAGGACTTTATTCATTACCCCATATGAATGTTTGAGGCCCCAGACCAACGTTGTTCCTTTGAACGTGGTCGGGTTCTCATGGGTGAGGGCCACATAGTCCAAAAGAGTCCTACCCCATCCACGTTGTGTGGGTAGACGGGGGTAGTCAGGAGTGGTCTCTCATACTCCATAACCGTGGCGATCGTGGTGGGGGTTACTTCGAATGTTTTTCCCCTCACATTAGTCCTTAGTCTTGCCCCTTCATCACCAAACATCGATAACTTAGTGTAAAAATCACGGCACATTCCCAAGTTATTCCCCTTCACTTCTTTAAACCAAAGATGTAAACCCCGAGCCTCGAGTATTCTCAAAACTTTGTCATTGGGGCCAAGGGAACCCTTGTCGACGTACCTCTCACAAGTGACACCCTTCTCCTCAATTCTCTACATGCGAGATCATGTTTCGCCTTGGTCCTTCCCTCCTCCCTATCTTGGCCACTTGGGCCCTCCCCGACTCACTTTCGGGAGCTAGAGCTCGTAGGTGGAGGAGAGTCCGGGCCCATCCTCTTTGTGCAGGCCATGAGTATCAACAGTGCCCCCAAAGAGAAAAGAGTAAAAAATGTCCACCAAAGACCCTCCAAGGGCTCAAACACATCCACATCAATCCCATTCATACGTGCCATGAAAAAGGAGTAAAGGGTTTTGAGGAAGATTTGAGGATTAACTTGAGGGTTTGAGGGAAATGTGGAAACTAGGGTTTGTGAAGAACACTGAAATTTTCGGGTAAAAATGCTTCAAATCAACTTGAATCAAGGAGAGAAATGGGAAATTTTAGCTTTGGTGGAGTGTTTTGAAGATTTGAAGAGGTTTGAGGGAGAGCTTGAGATGGATGGGAAATGTGAAGGGTATTTCAAAATTTTCGAACTTAAAACCCTCGTTTTTAGGTTTCTGGGCAAAACCTTCCTGAAGGCCGACACAAACCTTCCAGAAGGTTTTGCTTACTGTCTGAGGCAAAAAATTCCAGTGGGCAAAACCTTCTGGAAGGTCAATCAAAACCTTCCGGAAGGTTTTGCTTACTGCCGGGACACCTCTGTCCAGTAAGGAAAACCTTCTGGAAGGTTTTGCTCACTGGTCAGAACCTTCCGGAAGGTTTTGCCTTTGCTGCAAAACCATTCCTTAGTTCAAAAATTCACATCCAATCCATATTTTCTCAATTCCAACACATCTTAATACCCTACCTAAGACATCTAATCTACCAAAAACTCGAACCACACATATGAACCACAATTGAATGATCATGCCCAAATTCATTTCCGAAATTGCAACATGATTTAAGATTTTGATGTTTTTAAAGTACAAGACATGAATTTCTAATTTAAACTACCAAAATGAATACCCAAAATGTAAAACATGAGTTCAAACAACAAGGGCATTCCTAAATCTTATCAAATATCGAAAGTTGAGCAATATTCCTCATCCTTTAAGCATAGGGCTTCCTAACACATCGTTCAACAGCCCGAACCCAGCACACATGAGCAACACCATAGCTTTAAATGCTAGTCTAGAGTATGCACCTACACATTCATTTCCAAACTTGTGTGTGCATGCGTGCAATGGACATGTAATTTAGGCATTTACACAATGCGATTCACATTCACTTGGCTATCCATATTAAGCTTCGATGCAACCTCACCAAGGATGTCTCTCAACAATGAATCACACTCTCGTTATCCTGGCATGCTCTCTACATGTATATGTGAGATAGAATCTTGTGTACAAAACGAATTATGCTCACATATAATCCAAAAATGAAGTTCATGCATAAAAAATGAAACAACCTTGGCATAATCTCATGAAAGGAATGCTAGGGCACTACATAGCAAATCAACTACTCTTTTTCTTCAAAAGAATGCATCTCCCATGCTTCTCTAGATCATTTAGGGCTTCAAGGGTTATAATGGGGCCTTGGGGTGATATTGAGGCAAATGAAATGCAGGATAAAAGATAAAAAAGAGGGTTGTTCCGAGTGAGTGACTTTTATTTCAAAAACATCTCCCTTTTCATGGGATTTTCAGTCCAACACCATCACCACACTCTTTGTTTCTTTTCTTTCTTTTCCTTAACATTTTCCTTTTCTTTTGATCATTCATTCTTCTTCTTACCCTTTTTTCTCATTTTCTTGGATTTTCATTCTTTTCCATTCAACTCTTTGAGTTTCAATATCATTCATCCCTTTTGTTTGAGTTTCCACACCATACTTCCTTTTCTTTTACGATCACTCATATTCAGCTCTAGGAATAACCAAGGTGAGGTAGATTTTAATCATTTTGCACTAGCTTGGTCAAATGTGTGGTATAGAAACAAATTTCAATTAAGGCTCAATCACGGCACTAGGGATAATATTTTCACAAGAAGAAGGCCAATGCTCAAAATATTCAAAAGTGGCCTAAGATCACCTTTAGATAAGTATGGGGGAGCATTATGCATTTCAAGACAAGTCAATCAACTACACAAATGCACCTAACCGAAACAAGCATAATGAGATTATTCAACACATTTGGAATTTGAAAAATTGGTCCTAGAGTAAATGTAAGTTCCCTCAAACAAAGATTGGCACTAAAGCTCTCATAGGTTCTTACTCATATCTACTATTCATGTCAAGCACTAAAATGTGAATTCAATCCGTAAATTGACGAAATTACACATTCAAAGTGTGCATATTGGTGAGTTCAAAAACAAATACACAAGTGATACTCAAGCATAGGATAAACTTCTATTATGTGCTCATATATTCACAGTTCAAAGCAAAGATTAACATATCAACAAACCCAAAACACTCATAATAAGGGAATACAGATCAACATTCAGATATTTTTCTCAAAAATTTTCAAAATTTTCACGTAATTTGCAACAAATGGAAACAAAAATCTGTGTGATATGTGAAAGGTAAATTTCCACCCCAAAAATTGGTATTATCAACAAAAAAAAATTCCACAACCATTGATGTATCATACAAATGATGCACCTCATCCCCCAACTTGATTCATGCATTGTCCTCAATGCAACAAAAAAGATATGATATGCAATGAAGGACTGTAAAAGATGATTAGGGTAAGAGAACACCTCGCATTTGAGTTTTGACAAAAAAACCAATATCTACAACTTAAGAAAAACCAAACTATACGACAAAAGAGAGTAAGTAACATGAAATAAAAGTGAAGTAAGTAAATAAAAACGACTGTACACTAAAAAGCATAAAAACCAGTTACTCCTCCACCAATTTTGGATATACCGGATCCGTCAAATCCTCCACCACTCCTTGTCCTTCAAAACCCTCAAAGAATGGCTTAAGTCTTTAGCCATTGAACTTGAATGTCATGCCATCCTCAGGGTTTGTGACTTCCACGGCTCCATTGGGGTAGGCCACATTGACAAGATAGGGGCCATCCCAATAGGATCGGAGTTTCCCTTGAAAAATTGAGAGACGAAAGTTGTATAAGAGCACTTTTTGGCCGGGCTGACTTCCTCACTATGGATTTGTCATGAAAGATCTTAGCCCGCTCTTTTGAAAATTTGGAGCTCTCATACGCGTCTCTTCGAATCTCTTCCAATTCATTCAATTCTAGCTTCCTATGATCTCTGACCATTCTCAAATTGAAGTTCAAAGTCTTTATGGCCCAATAGGCCTTGTGTTCCATCTCGACGGGCAAATGGCAAGCCTTTCCATAGACAAGCTGGTAGGGAGACATGCCTAAGACAATCTTGTAGGCAGTGCAGTAGGCCCATAGGGCATCAATCAGTCTCAATGACCAATCTTTCCTATTTGGGTTCACCGTTTTCTCTAAGATATTTTTGATCTCCCTATTGGCTAGCTCAGCTTGGTCATTGGTCAGTGGGTGATATGTGGTGGATACCTTATGTGTGACACCATATTTATACATCAAAGACGCAAATGGCCAATTGCAGAAATGCGATCCACTATCGCTTATCATTGCACGAGGCATCCCGAACCTCGAAAAGATATTCTCTTTCAAGAATTTGACCACAACCGGGTGGTCATTGGTCTTGATTGGGATTACCTCCACCCATTTGGACACATAGTCCACTTCTAGTAGAATGTATAGGAAACCAGACAACATGGGGAAGGGACCCATAAAGTCAATGCCCCAACAATCAAATATTTCAATGACAAGTACAGGGGAGAGGGGCATCATATTCCTTCGGGTCACACTACCCATTCTTTGGCATCTATTGCATTCTTTACAAAATGAAACACAGTCTTTGTTAAGTGAGGGCCAGTAAAAACCTGATTGTAGAATTTTTGCCGTAGTCTTCTTCACAGAGAAATGGCCACCGCATGCCTCTAAATGGCAAAATGCAAGGACTTCCCGCTGTTCATTTTCTGGTACGCATATCCGCATGACTTGGTCTGGGCAGTATTTGAACAGATATGGGTTGTCAAAGTAAAAATACTTCACGTCCGCCATAAACCTTCTTTTATCTTCCAGGCTCCAGTGCGGTGGTATTTGTCCTGTTACAAGATAATTACATATGTCAGCATACCAAGGACACACATAATGAATTGAAAGAAAATGTTTATCAGGAAAAGAGTCAGGGATAGGGATGTGCTCATCGGCCTCTTGCACCACCAGTCGGGATAAATGGTTCGCCATCACGTTCTCAACTCGTTTTTTGTCTTTGATTGTCAAATTGAATTCTTGTAGGAGGAGTATCCACCTCATGAGTCTCAGTTTTTCATCCTGCTTAGACAACAAATACTTTAAAGCAGAGTGATCGGTATAGACTAGTATAGGTGAATCAATAATGTAGGACCGAAATTTATCTAATGCAAATACTACAGCTAGTAACTATTTTTCAGTAGTGGTGTAATTCATTTGTGCTTCATTAAGAGTCTTACTAGCATAGTATATTACATAGGGTCTCTTGTCTTCCCTTTGACCGAGCACTGCACCAACCGTGTAATCACTCGCGTCGCACATAAGCTCAAAAGGTAAATCCCACTTGGGTGGTCGCATAATCGGAGGTGTGGTAAGCATGCTTTTGAATTTTGTAAAAGATGCCTCACAATTATCCGACCACTCGAATGTGACATCCTTAGATAGTAAATTGGTCAAAGGTCGGGTCAATGCACTAAAGTCTTTAACAAAACGACAAGAAAAGCCGGCATGGCCAAGAAACGACCTAATATCCTTGATGACCTTTGGCGTAGGGAGGTTGGAAATGACCTCAACCTTTGATTTGTGCACTTCGATCCCCTTCGCCGAGACGATATGCCCAAGAATGATTACTTGTGTCACCATGAAGTGACACTTCTCCCAATTCAAGACTAAGCTCTTATGGTCGCATCTCTCAAGAACTCTATCCAAATTCTTCAAGCATCCACTGAAAGAATCCCCAAAGACCAAAAAGTCATCCATGAACACCTCAACAATTTTCTCCACCATATCACTAAAGATTCCCATCATGCAACGTTGGAAGGTTCCAGGGGCATTACATAACCCGAAAGGCATGTGACGGTAGGCAAAGGTACCGTAGGGACAAGTGAAGGTGGTCTTCTCTTGATCTTCCAATACAATCTCGATTTGATTGTAGGCGGAGTATCCATCTAAGAAGCAATAGAATAGATGCCCCGCTACTCTTTCCAACACTTGGTCGAGGAATGGCAATGGGAAGTGGTCTTTTCTTGTGCATAAGTTGAGCTTTCTGTAATCAATGCACACTCTCCACCCGGTGATCACCCTTGTTGGAATAAGCTCATTATCCTCATTTTCCACCACTGTGACTCCCGACTTCTTGGGTACTACTTGAGTGGGGCTAACCCACTTACTATCAGCAATCGAAAAAATGATGTCCACGTCAAGTAGTTTTAGCACCTCGTCCCTTACCACATCCTTCATAATTGGATTCAACCTTCTTTTTGGTTGTCGGGACGGTTTGGAGTCATCCTCAAGGTAGATGCAGTGTGTGAAAATGAGGGGGCTAATCCCCTTGATGTCGGCAACTGTCCAACCAATTGCTCTCTTATGCTTTTGTTCTTGATCCGAAATGTGTACACCCAAGTGCAGGCGATCAAGCTGTAGTAATAATCCGGTTTGAGTCCGGAGTCGAATCCACAGGGAACTTTTGTTGATATTTCTGAGGTAAGCAGTGGTAGAGACCTATTGATTGTAATCCTTGAGATTTGCTGTGAGATATGAGTTTTCCTGGACAGAATAAAAGATTCTTTCCAAGAGGATTTTCTTAACAAAACAGGAGATAAGTGCTAATTAAAAAGAGTCACTCTTTAGTGCAAGGATCTGGACATGTAGTTAGTTATCCGGTTTGTCATAATTGTGCTTGATAACTCAATTAACTCCCGTGTCAACAGTAAGTTAATCGGAAGATAAAGATGGATTTTGAGAATTAAGAACATGATTCCGATATCTTTCTAGAAGTTTACAAGAATTGTCTGTGCTGAGACTTAACCCGTCTACAAATAAGCAAGTGTTTCTACAAGACATCCAATCATGATATTAATATTCCATTCTTTAAATGAAGTACAATAAGGGGGAGGATTGAAGGGTAGTCATGAGGATCTAGCCGGGGTACTTGCCTTGAACTGATGAGTCTTTCTATGCAATAGTCATCCGTGTCATAGAAAGAGCCCACAGTTATACAAAGTACCTTAGCTTTGCTAGATGTAATCAATCATCCAATAACAAGAAGAAATAAATGTTAAGCATAAAAACAATGCACAAATATGATTCCCGGATAACTTATACATGCCCTTCTCCTCTTACTAAAGAGTGAATGAGAAACTACTCACTCTTCATGGCTTGGGTAAAGCTAGAAAAGTGAGTGATGCTCCAATACTTAAAAGATAAAGTAACAACAAACACGGAGCCAATCTTTAACAAAGAATGGGTGAATCACGTTCCACCCTTCACGATTTTGGTAAAGCTCTAGAAAAGTGGAAGAGTTTCACTCTTCTAAGAAAGAAAGAAGCTCAAGCAATGGAAGTGAAATGCATGAACAATAAAAGTAGAAGAAAGCTAGTCACATTTGGAGGGTGGCTTCCTCAACCAAGAATTGGAGGGTTGCTTCCTCAACCAAAAGATGAACTATCTCTCTTCTATGCATGTAAAATTAAAGCATAAGCATAAGCATAAGCATAAAACTACTTTTATAACAAGCAAGAGATGTTGGACTAAAGCCAAACTAATCTCTAAGATAAAGACTTATACCAGGAAAATAAGTTAAATCTACAATGTGAGTGGGAGTCTAAGCCTCCATCAACTTTCCTACTTTTTTTTTTCTTTAGCTCTCCAACAAGGGGAGTATTTATAGGCAAGAGGAGGTGAAGGAATAGTGTTTGCCGCCCAAGTCCAAGTGAAAATCCAACCACTCTGCTGCCAGTCTGTGGAGAACGTTCAAACGTGAGTTGGCGTTCGAACGTTGTTTCTGTTTTTGCACTAAGGGCGTTCGAACGTTGACTGCCGTTCGAACGTTTCTTCTATTTTTGCACTAAGGGCGTTCGAACGCCAAATGTGTTCTGACCCTTTCACTCGAGTGGTTTGTTGGTCTTCTGTGAAGTTCAGTTCCAACTCTATGTAGTAGTCTGGTCTTCAATCAACTCGAGTGCACGTTCGAACGTGAGTTGGCATTCGAACGTGACACTCAAGTGCTTCAGAGCTTCAGTCTTCTTTCCTAACTGCAACACGCCTTCTCTTAGCAGTTGAGTCTGCTACAGTGTAATGTGGACGTTCGAACGTGAGTTGGCGTTCGAACGTTCTGGCTGTGCTCCAAGCTTCTCCAATTTTGGGCTCTAATGTGCTAGTGTTGCATCCAAGTGTGGTACTTGTTGTTCTTGGGTCCTTGTTCAGTTTAGGGCCTGAAATGACAATTAGTACAATTAGTCTTAAAATGGCATAGTAATATGCTAATTTTAAGTGCTAATCAGCTTCCTCAACACCTCCAAGAGCTCTTCTTCTTACTTTGCATCCAGGGTTGAGCTAATCACCACCGGAAAGGTATTGTCATCCCCAAGATATGCATACTTAAGATGGGATGGTAATGGTTTCAATTCCAAGATGGGTTTTTGCTCATTTGATGGAAAAATCTTCTTGTCTGGGTGCAGAAGCTTCTCAAATGTAGGGGTCCACTTTTCTACCTCTATCAAGCTCTCCGGCTCCTCTTGCTCATCACCCTCTTCCTCCTCCAATTTTAACATGCTCAGCAACTCCAAATGCTCCTCTACCAAGGTGTCAATCCTATTAACTTCTTGTACTTCCTCATCATCCCTCGATTGTTTGTTTAAATTGAACACATTGAAGTCCATAGTCATGCTCCGAAAAGTAAGCTTCATGAGACCATTCCTGGAATTAATAACAACATTAGAGGTCGCAAGGAATGGTCTACCTAATATAACAGGGATTTGGGAGCAAGGGTTAGCAACAGGTTGAGTCTCAAGCACAATAAAATCAACAGGGAAATAAAAGTTATCCACTTGAACCAAAACATCCTCAACCACTCCCTTCGGTGTTCGAATGCTCCGATCCGCCAACTAAAGAGTAATTGAAGTTGGCTTCAACTCTTCAAGCTGGAGTTGCTTGTACACCGAGTAAGGTAGGAGGTTGACACTAGCCCCCAAATCAAGCAATGCTTGCTCCACCCGGTAATTCCCTATTGTGATGACAATGGTAGGGCAGCCGAGGTCTTTGAACTTTGGTGGGTTGTTAGTCCTCAAGATTGAGCTCACTTGCTCGGTGAGGAATGCCTTCTTGTGGACATTGAGTTTTCTCTTCACTGTGCACAAGTCTTTCAAGATCTTTGCACACGATGGAATTTGCCTTATCGTGTCTAGGAGTGGAATGTTGATTTTCACCTGCTTGAACATTTCAATGATATCAGAATAGTTAGCCACCTTGACGGGTGGCTTCAAACGATTTGGAAAAGGGGTAGGAATGGGGGAAACATGCACACTTTCTTCAACCAATTTTTCTTTCTCACCCACCTCATCACTCACCTCGGTGTCATCCTTAGTCTCTTTCTCTAATGGCAATGTGGCATTGGGAGAGACCTTTGGCAAAATGATTTTATCAATTTGTTTGCCACTTCGAAGGGTGGTGACCACCTTGAGTTGCTCACAACTCTCTTTGGTGGGCTCGGACGAATCAATCACATGTTGGCCCTTAGGATTCTCTTGGGGTTGAGCGGGGAATTTCCCCTTCTCTTGTTGTGATAACCCTATGTGATTAGTAATTTTTGTGAGTTGATCCAAAATGTTCTTGTTAAAGGCGGTCTGGATTTGGATGAAAATGTAAAGCACATCCTCCAAGTTCCTCTTATGGGGAGGTTGGTAGGTGGGAGGATTGGATGGTCCTTGTTGGGAAAAACTTTGTGGAGGTGGACTTGGTGAGAAATTTTGTGGTGGTGGGTTTTGTGAATACCCTTGCAGATTAGACTGAGGGTATTGGGAGCTAGACACTTGAACTTGGCCTTGGTATTGACTTTGCTTAGGAGACACGGGAGGTGAAAATGCATTTGAACCATGAGGAGTGGGATTCTCATTTCTCCAACTAAAGTTCGGGTGATTACTCCAACCCGAATTGTAACTGTTTGAGTGCGGAGAGAATGATTGCCTCGTTTGGTTAAAGGCATGCACTTGCTCGTGGTACACTTCCTTAAGTGCCGGAATGTTAGGGAAATCCGATATCGAATGCTCCACACTCTCACAAATTGAGCAAAACTCCTCGGCCTTTGAAACATTGGACACCTTGTGTCTCCTATTGACCTCAAGACTCTCCACTTTCCTAGCCAACTTGGCAATTTTGGAAAGCAAGTCTTCCTGGTCTCTCAAATCATATATCCCTCCCCTTTGTGGTTGACTACTACCCGGAGACGACCTAGGTACATCGGTAGGATCCGTAATGTCCCATGATTGTGCATTTTGGGCCAATGTACTAAAGTAGTCTAGGACCTCATCGGGGTCCTTGTTTAAGAACTCACCATTACACATCATTTCAATGAATTGTCTATGGCCCGGTGTGATTCCTTCATAGAAAAAACTTACCAATTGCCAAGATTCAAAGCCATGATGTGGTACGGATTGGAGCAATTCCTTGTAGCGATCCCAATAGTGATAAAATTGCTCATTAGGATTTTCCAAAAAAATTTGAATTTTCTTTTCTAAAGTGGTGGTTCTATGCACCGAGAAAAAATTATTCAAAAACTCAGAAAGCATTTGAGCCCAAGAGGTGATGGATCAAGGCCGAAAGGAATTCAACCATGTTTTGGCTTTGTCCTTAAGGGAAAAGGGAAACAATTTTAAGCGAGCTATGTCTTCCATAGCATAGTTAGCATTGAAGGTTGTAACTATATCCTCAAATTCTTTGATGTGCAAATAAGGGTTCTCCTTTTCAATTCTGTGGAATGTAGGAAGTAGTTACAACATCCCTGACTTAACTAGGAAGAGTTGAGCTTGGACCGGTAAGAGGATGCATGAGAGGGGAATTTGGATGTTGTTCCCTTCATTCATAGGCGGGGGGAATTGCACTCGTGGATTAGGCATTCTAGGTTCTTGCATTCCCCCACCCCTTTGCATGTTTGGATTGGCACCTACATTCTCAAAATTATCACCCGCATCCTCGGGTGGGTCTTGGTTAATGTTCATGTTGGGGCCTAAGGGTTGTCTAACCAATCGGGTTTGTACGTCCCGTCCCCACATACAACAACTATCTACAAATGAAAATATAACAAACAAAAATATATACAAGGAGCAACGTACCTCAGTCCATGATGAACATCACGGGACATACCTTCGTTGTCCGCAAATCACCTTCTCAATTCAACGCTTGCCTTCCCCAACAACAGCGCCAAAAATGTTTGCTTGTTTCCGTTGTATTCCCTAATCTCCGCACATCATCCCTCAATGTGTGTATTACTTATAGGGATAGGGGAGTGTCATTCTCTCTCGGAATGATGCAAGAGATGGGGAAACGGAATAATGGTGGCTGAATGAAAATGTGTGTGTGTGTGTGTGAACAAAAGTGCTCCCCAAGCAAAGGAAGGCTTTTGAATGTCGTGTTTTACTTGGAAAAGTATTCCAAGGTCGTCTCCTCAGGGAAGGAGGTGAATCGTGTTGAAGGTGATTTTGGTAAAAAAAGGAAAGTGTAAAAATCTTTTGATGTTTAAAGTTAGTTTGTGATCGTGTTCTTGGTGAAAATGAAATGGAACAAGTGTTGACTAATCCGAAGGGGTCATTCCAATGGGAATGCCAAATCAACTCGAGATCTTCCTCCAATGGTGCTTATTAAATGTTCGATTGATTCGTAGGAAGCGCGGGACCAAAATGGAGGTGAGGATTCAAGCATACCCCGTGACAATGCCTACGGTGTATCAAGAACTCACGACCATGTCCACACTCAACCTAGTCAAATCGAGTCATCGTACACTATGAGGAGGAAAGAAGATGAGTTGAAGTAGCATACCCAAGAAGAATTTTCCCTTGGATTAGCCAACTATGAGCTTAGTTACTCATGTTTAAAGCAAGAACATAAATGGCATGAAGAGCCATTGTAAGAAATGAAGTTTAAACTTAAACTAATGTAAGAAAAACACAAACTACATGAAAATGCATTTAATACCCATTTAAAGCTTGAAATGTAGAAAACCCAAATACATTAATGGTAGAAGTTAAGATATTCAACTAAAAGTGAAATGTACTAGAAATAAATGGCATTAAAGACAATAAAGGAAGCTTACAAAAGTCTTACAAGAGATTACAAGAGAAATGGATTGAAGAAATGTAAAAATCTAAGCTTTCTCTCTCTAACTATATATTCTACCTAGAGCTTCTCTCTCTACAATGTAATATGAACTGAATAATACAATATGAATCATGATTTTCGTTCATAGAGAGCTCTCAAAGATGTGTGGCAGGCCTTACACCAAAAGGGGGCTGATTGGATGTAATGTTGCAGGCTATGACAAGCATAGCCTTCCTCTCTCATGCCTTGCTCTTCTCTCTCCTCCTCATTAATGCTCAAGCCTTCAAAGTCCAAGCCAAGGTGAGGGGAGGCCTGTAGATGTGTAAGGGATGTCAGGGGACATGTTGGAGAAGTGTAGGTGGGACCCCCAAATGACAGAGCTTGAGTTGCAGGCTGTTTGGGAAAACTGGGCAAAACCTTCCGGAAGGTTTGTGCAGGAAGAGTTAAATGAGGAAACCAGTGGGCAAAACCTTCTAGAAGGTTTTGTAAACATTTTGGAAGGTTCATTTCAGTAGACAAAACCTTCTGGAAGGTTTTGACAGTGAAAAAGCAGACCAAGGCAAAACCTTCCGGAAGATTTTCATCCAATTAGCATTTTTCTTGGTTTTTTCACCTTCCAAACCTTCCTTTGAGCCATCCCCTTATCTTCAATGACTTCAAACACTTCAATGGGGGCCTAACTCAAACCATTTACATCTTTTTAGCTTCATTTATACAAAACTCCATCAAAGAGGGGATTAAAAGCATTTCTCCCCAATTTCACGACAAAAGCAAGTGTAAAAGGACATATTAGCATACAATATCTGACTCTGAATAAGTGTGATTAAGTGATGTATAATTTTAGGATAGTACATAAATGTAAATAGCTATAGATTAATTAGGAAAAGGAGTAAATAATAAATAACAAATAAATAAATAATAAACCAATTTTTTGAAAAAATGAGTGGTTAGCCAGTTATGTAGAATGTTTAAAGTCGTAATTAATTTTGTAACTGCAGGAAACTAAAGGAAACAGAAAGTCAGCAGTGCAGTGCAATACAAAAACCAGTGTACTAGAACCTTTCGGACGGTGGTACTGGCGTCCGAACAGTAGTGCAGATATAAAAACCCATTTGCATTAAAAACCGTCAGTTTTCATTCTATAGCAAGCTAGAATTCGAAACCAGTGGGTTTTCTCCAAGAAGTTCTTCTCAAATATGCTACATTTGGCCGTTTTTCTTCAAATTTTCTCTAATCATTCACTTACCCATACTATTTTCAAGGTTTCTACCAATTAAAATCAGTCGAAAACAAGCAAGGAGAAAGAAATCAGTAAAAACATGGATTCAAGGCATCGAACAAGAGGATCTTCGAGTCGTGCACGAAGAGGTCAACCTCTGCAACTTGAAGCACCTCCACAGCAACCCCAGCCAGGAAATATTTATAACAAAGTGATTTTTGAGAATGTTGAACAGCAGGCCTGATATGATGCTCATTTTCTCTAAAAAACTATAATTCCTGAAAGAACAGTAGTTTATGAAGATTTTGAAAATATAGGAATTAGACAAATTCTTGATGTACGTGGATGGCTACAATATGTTGGATTTGCTGCTCCTGCTTATGACTGCTTAGTCTGTGAGTTCTATAGTAATGCAGAAATAACTAGGGAAAGACAAATTTGTGTGTTTGTTCGGGGTATAATTTTTCAAGTTACACCGGCTACTATAGCCGATTTTTTCAGACCATGCAAAGACCACCCAACCCGCAATATCCTTACACTCAATTGCCTGATTTAACTGACGTAGGGATAGAGTTGACATGTAATCCAGATTTTGTTTGGGGAAGGCCACATAAATACATAAAGCAAGGGAATTGGACAGACAAGTACGAATTTTGAATCTGATTAGAGTAAACAGTTTGTTACCCCGAGCTAAAAAAAAAATCAGATTTATATTGAGCATACATACTTCTTATATGCCTTTGGGATGGGACACACAATTGATCTTCCAAATCTCATCATGGATCAAATATTCTTACTGTGGACAGAAAGAAACCCTCACTCCCATATGCTATGTTAGTTTCACAATTATGCAGGGACAAGGGAGTGATTACAGATCCATTATGGAAAACAGTGGAACATTTTGCACCATTAGAAAAGACATCTCTGAAGAAGAGTCATGGAGTCCAGCCAGAGGAACAACCCGAAGCACAACCTCCACCACAAGAGGAGCTATTCCAAGTACCTGAAGAATTTATCCCGGAAGAACATCCTCCACCATAAGAAGATTAGCCATACATACCAGTGGATGACAGTACCGATAGACAGATCTTACTAAGGTTGGAGACCACTGTTATCCAGCTTGGTACCTGCATCACCCAGATCAATCAACGTATGGATGATTATGAGTAGAATCAAGTTGAGATATTAAAACTACTGAGAGAGCGTTTTGGTGGAGGATCATCTACTTCTTAAACACTGGAGATTCTACAAAAACTTTGCTATCTTTCACTCATCTTTTATTTATGCACTTTAATTTACTTTATGTTTTGAACCTGTTTTTTTGGTTTTGAACTTGTTTGTGTTTAAATTTGTTTTTATTATGAAACTTATGTTTTTAAGTTAGGAGGATTATTTCATATAATTCACAGTTGAATTAAGTTAGTATTCCCATGCTTTGCAAGAAGAGCCTTAATCTGATCACGTGGAATTTTCATATTTTAGTTGTATATTATCTTAACATTTTTGTTTAAAATTACTCTTATGAGCACAAATAGATTTCTTTATTTTTAGAAACCTTGTGAAATATTACACTCTTTGCATATATAGTGGAGATGTAAAACCAATTGCAGAATTTGAGCCAATCTTTCTTGGAGAGATATTCTATATCTACTCAAATAAGAATCTTCGATTCAACGGTAAATTTTCTTTGAATAATCTCATTAGTTTTGTTTTGATTTACACTCATTAGATTATATTGTTAGCATTATCCTTAAAATTCTTTCACTAAGAAATTATGCAGGTGTATGATTTCTGGAAAATGATCTTAGGAAATTTTTGATTAATTTTGAGCCTTGACCATTTCTTTTACAAAATTATATCCTTAATCAACCGTGATTGAGCCTAAAAGTATAAATTCTTTTCATGAAATCCGAAAAATACCCGAGTCACATGAAAATATATATTAAATCTACCTTTGCTATCTAATTTTCTTGCACCCTCTTCTACATCAGTATGATACAGAAAAGCACAAGATGAAAGAAAGGTAAAAAAGAGCAAAGAAAAGGAAAGCTGAGAAAAGAAAAATCTGTGGAAGAATATAAAAGGACAAAAAATAAATAAAAAAAAAAAGCCAAGAAAGTGAAAAATGGAAAAAGCAAAAAAAAAAGGGATGAATAGGCAAAGTCTTAGAAAGCTAGGAAGAGGTGTGCCACAATATAAAGGGTAGCTTTGGAATCCCATTAACGTCGTTTCTTAAACCCTAAATCGATGGCCACATTACAACCCTAGTCAGGGTTTAGTCAAAAACTTTTTTCAATTCTAGAGAGAGAAGCTCTGACTTCTCTCTAGGATTTTCAAAACTCATGAGTGATACACCAAGTTCATCCCATATCCCCCCAAAACCACCTGATTTACAACCTGTTAATCCACCATAAATACAGCCCACCTATGCTTCTCTCTTCAAACAATCATCCAAACCTGTTTTTGTGGAAGAATCTTTACCCAAGACTGAAAAACCTATTGTGTTTTATGAAGGGGAGCCTGCCTTTTACTTCACCAATGAAGAGGTTAAACAATCATGTTTATCTCTTCAATATGCGCTAATAGGCAAGTGTGCCTATGGTAGACCTAGTCTGGGAGTTATTCGAGAAGTGATAAGGTCCAAATGGGGATTGAAAGGGGAGTTTGAGATTGGTTCAATAAACCCATGACATGTGTTAATTCGTTTTGAAAAGCAAGAGGATTACGTGAAGACGTGGTTAAAGGATGCTACTATGATTAAGGATTACTTGTTCAGATTTTTTAAATGGTTTCCAACGTTCATACCAGGGATTGAACCTTCCATTGTGCCTATGTGGATATCATTACCTAGATTGCCTCTGAATTTTTTCAAGAAACCATTTTTGGAGTTGCTGGTAAAGCCCATAGGTAAAGTTCTGGCATATGATCATGCCACTCTCTCTTTAGCCAGGCCTGGGGTAGCAAGAATATGTGTGGAGGTTAATCTACTTGCCAATAATCCTAATAGAATTTGGATTGATATGGGAGCAGAGGATGCAAGATGGCAGCGGATAGTCTACGAAAGAAACAAGAAGTTCTGTAAAAGTTGCAGAAAACAGGGACATGATGAACTTGAATGCAGAAAGAAGAAGCCAATGGAGAAGACGATGGAACCAGATGGAAAGAATCCAGTAGCAGAATTAGTCGGTGATGAAAAGGAAACTAAGGGTAAGAAAAAAGGAAAATAGATCTTAATTGCAGATAATAAAGGAATGCAGAATCTACTGATGGGCAATAGACTCAAGGAAACTCAGGGGCAAGGGAAAGTTCAACAGCTATCTAAGCAAGTAAATTCGGCCAAACAATGGAAAGAAATCTGGAGGCAGCCGCAGAAGCCGAGGCAAAGCAATAATCCAGAAAAGGAAACGGTAACTGAGTTTGGAAAAGAAACAGAGCCAGTCTTGGAAGGAGATATTATCGAAAAGGAAGATTTGGTTATGATTCTAGAAAGGGGGGACCACTCGGGTAAAGATAATTTAAATGTTTACGGAAAGGATAATCCCTACATGGAAAGTGTATCTGCTCGAGATTTGGAAAATTCGTCACTTCCAAACCAAAATTTGGTTATGGAGAATGAAGAACACGGAGAACAGAATGTCTGTGAATTACCAAATATTTATGCAGAAGTTCGTGATCAGCAGATTGATTCAACAAATCATATTGACAAAGCCCAAGACATGCAGTACGAAGTTCCTGAGAATCTAGAGAATCTGGCTAAGGCAATTAATCCTACCAATCAACAGTTAAAGGAGTTGGATGAAAGACAAGGTCTGCATTTTTCTTCGGGAGTCCAAGAACCATCAGGAGTAAATCAGGAGTTGCATACTTCTACTTTAAAAGAGACGCCCAATTGTCGGTTAAACATGCAAGCTTCCCCTCATTCTCTTTCTCAATCTACTTTTTTAATTGATCATAATTATAAAGTTAAGGAGGGTAGTCACATTAGTCTGGATGATGAGAGTGGTTTACGATATTCCAAAGAGCCACCAGAAAAAGGTTACTGCTCAGACACTGAGGTCTCATCAGCCTTCGAAGACTTTGAAATAGACTCATATTCTGCTACCTTTGGTATTTCGGGAACCAGTCTAACAATGCAGGAGCAAGCTCCCCCTCACACAGGTATGACTACTAGATCGAGATATAGCAGGCTACCTTCCTCCCATTCTCAATGATTAGTATTATTTCGTGGAATGTTAGAGGTGCTAGAAATGAGCCCTCTAGGTTAAGACTAAGACAGATGATTAAGATGCAAGATGTTTGCCTTGTTTCAATTTTAGAACCAAAGATGGACCAGTCTAAGTTGAATGGTTTTTGTAGTTCTATGGGTTTTTCAGCCTTCTTAGCTAATCCATTAGCTGAGAGGAATATTTGGATTATTTGGGATCACAGATTGCAAGTTCAGGTAATTGATTCACATGAGCAAGCCTTGACTGTTCAGGTTTCGTTTCTAGGCTCTGCTCCTTTTAATATAACCTTTATTTATGCGAAGTGTGATCATATCTTGAGAAGACCATTGTGGACTCACTTGGTTTCTTTACTACCTACGAATTTCCCTTGGATGATAGTTAGGGATTTTAATACAATCACAAGTTCTAACGAAAGGAAGGGAGGAGTGACGCCAGGCCTGTCTGTTATGGCTGAATTTAATGACTTCATTAATTTGATGGGATTACAAGACTGTGGCTTCTCAGGTTCGCTTTTCACTTGGTGTAATAATCATGATGGAAGATCTCGTATGTGGCAGCGGATAGATCGTGCACTTACAAATATTCATTAGGGTGGAAGATTTGACAATACTACTGTGGAGCATGCTGCTAGAGGTCAATAAGATCATAGCCCATTAATTATTAAATTTTCAGAAGTGGCTGCTCCTGGAAGGCTTTCTTACATCAAGTTTCTTGATATGTGGAATGAACATGCTGGTTTTCTGGAGTTGGTGGAGCAAAGCTGGAGAGAACATTTTTCGGCTGATCCTATTACTAAGGTCTTTTTGAAGTTAAAGAAAGTAAAACTACACCTCAAGCAATGGAACAAAGACACTTTTGGTAATGTATTTGATAACATCAAAAGATATGAGCAGGAGCTTCAAACGACAAAGGTGGAGTTGGAGACAAGCAGCACATAAGTTGCAATTCAGGCTCACCAGGTAGCTAAGAAGAATCTGGAAACGGCTTTGGCAATGGAAGAGAGTTTTTGGAGGCAAAAAGCAAATATCAAGTGGGCAATTGAAGGTGAAAGAAATTCTAAGCTCTATCATGCTATAGCCAAGGGGAAAGCTGTCTGAAATAGGGTGGAGAGAATGAAGAATCCAGAGGGTGTTTGGTTGGAAGAAATAGATGAAATAGCTAGATGTGGAGTTGATCATTTCTATGGTCTTTATAAGTCTGAACCTCATCAACTGGAAGGAGACCTTTTCACTGTCATTCCCTCCCTTGTATTTGCTGAAGATAACAACATGCTCACTTCTCCAATATATTTAGAAGAACTAAAATCCAGCGTTTTTTCCATGTCTGCACAGAGTGCTCCTGGTCCGGATGGTTTTTTCAGGAAAGTTTTTTCATTGCGCCTGGGAGATAATTAAGATGGATTTGTTGGATGCAGTTAACTATTTTTTACAAGGTGGTCAGATTCCAAGGTCGGTAAATGCCACTTTACTGACATTGATTCCTAAAAAAGACAATCCTTCCTCATTCTCTGAATTCAGGCCAATAAGCTTATGTAGATTTCTTTACAAGATTTTCACTAAATTGCTTGCTACTAGACTGAGTAATGTCCTTCCAAAGCTTATCTCCAAGGAGTAGCACAAATTTGTTAAGGGGAGAGGTATTGGTGACAACATTGGGCTAGCACAGCTTATGATGAATGAATTAGACAAAAAGGTAGAGGCAGGGAATTTTATTCTAAAGCTTGACATGATGAAAGCCTTTGACAGAATGGAATGGGACTTCATTTATCAAACTCTTAGAAGGTTTGGTTTTGCTGAGGAGTTTGTAACTATCATTGCTAATTGTTTCACAACTCAACATATTTCTGTGGTGCTTAGTGGGGTCAGACACGGATTTTTCCCAGCGACAAGGGGCCTAAGACAGGGAGATCCATTGTCTCCCAGTCTATTTATCTTGGCAGAGGAAGTGTTGAGCAGGGGTCTTAAACAGCAATTCCAGAGAGGTCTTATTCAAGGATTCATACTGGAAAAGGGTCTATTCTCTTAAGCCATCTTTTATTTGCAGATGATACTCTCATATTTCTAAGGGGCACAAAGAAGTCAATGCGAAAATCTCTTAAGTTTTGTGGGGAAATATGAAGCTTCCTCTGGTCAAAAAGTTAACAGACAGAAAAGTTCTCTTTTCTGTTCTTCAAAGATCAGCAGTATAAGGAGGAACGTGTTATCACAAATGACACAGATCCCCCTGAAATCAGGTCCGCTGACTTACCTTGGATGTCCAATAATCAGAGGGAGAGTGAAGCTAATCTACTTTGAGGAGTTACTAACTAAGTTCTAGAACAAATTGTTGGGATGGTTTGCTAAATTTCTTTGAAATGTTGGAAGAGTGGTCCTTATTAATTATGTACTAAGTTCAATTCCTATTCACATCCTATCTGTGTTGAATCTGCCAAAAGGAATTATAGCTAGATTAAACTCTGCTATGGCAAACTTTTTCTGGTCGGGGAAGTTAAATGTGAGTAAGAGGCACTGGTGTTCTTGGAAGGATATTACTATGCCTAAGAAGGAGGGAGGATTAGGCATCAGGAAATTTGAGGATTTACAGAAATCCTTTCGAATGAAGCAAGTGTGGCAATTATTGCAAGGGTCTTCTCTATGGTCTGCATTCTTTTCTGCTAAATTCCTTCATAATCAACATGTTCTAAGGAGTGCTAGAAAGATATTTGATAGATCTTTCAATTCCTTAGTTCCTTTCTTTGAAATTGTTGTGGAGAACTCACAGATGCTGGTGGGCACAGGGAATACTATTATTTTTGGTGCGACAACTGGAATGGTAAGGGATCTCTCATTTTAAAAGCTACTACAACTCCCACTGACTTTCTTAAACTCTCTGATATGCTAGTAGATAGGTGCTGGGAACTGGATGGAATCTCACAATTTCTGGACTCTTCTTTGCTACTAGAGATTTTCTCAACTACTCCTCATTTGTCAAACAAAGAGGACAAACTAATATGGAAGCACACACCAGAAGGATTTTTCTCAGTTAAATCAGCATGGCAGCTAATAAGAGCTCCTGGTCAAGGAAATCTCCTAGCAGAAACCATTTGGAAGCAGAAGGTGCCTCCTAGTTCATAGCTTCTAGGGAGGAAACTAATGAAAAGTATATTGCCTATGGACTCTACATTTCAGATTAGGGGGGTCTCAATGGCCAGCAGATGTCCATTATGTTATGGGGAAGCAAAAACAATGCAGCATTTGTTCATAAACTGCAATTATGCTATAGTAGTATGGTTTAAGATCCCCCAAGTTATAGGATTTCACTTAATTCCTAATGAGGCTCCAACGGTGCGTTTCATGAGGCTTGCTATAATATATCATCGCTTATCACTCAGTCACTCTCTGGTTAGGGGTATCCCTTTAATAATCTTTTGGCTACTTTGGAAAGAGAGGTGTAGTAGACTTTTCGAGGACAAGAAGAAGCCTCCTTCAACAATGTTTATGTTAGTTCTAAATTACTGTCGATTGCAAGCTCATAATATTAATTCAAAATCTCTAGACACTCCTGTTGAATTAGAATTGCTGCAATTTCTTCAAATCTCTTCTCTAAGAGCGCCTACAATGCTAATTAAGTGGATTAGTTGGAAGCCTCCACCTGAAGGCTGGTTGAAGCTTAATACGGATGGTTCATCGAGAGGAAATCCAGGTTTATCTGGTGGGGGGGTGGTATTGAGAAATCAGTGGGGGCAGCTAGTCTTAGCAGGGTCTTATTTTTATGGAAACTGCACAAACATGATGGCTGAAATTCTTGCACTTCTGGATGGTTTAAAATTACTTCTTGAATTTGGATTGGAACAGTACCATCTGTTTATCGAAGCAGACTCTAAAATTCTAGTGGATATGGCTCTCCAAGCACTATCTCCATCTTGGAAATATTGGGATCTATTGGACCAGATTACCTCTATGCTTGTCAGATTTAATTTTGAAATGAAGCATGTTTTCAGAGAAGCAAACGCAGTGGCAGATTCTTTGGCCAAGAAAGGGGTCTCTGATATGAGTTCAAAGGTTTATTCCTCATCTAGTATGCTGACTACGCCTACTAAGCTTCTTTTAATGCAAGATGCTAGGGGAATTCCAGTTCTGAGGAAGAAGATTATTACTAAAGGACTGCTATCTTATGTTCAATCTACCAGGTTGCTTTTTGTCTGTGATTGGTGTTATGGGAACATCAAAAAGATACAATCAAGCAAGCACAAGCATATGGATTAAGTCCAGATCACATACCATGCAAAAAACACAGTCCGTATATACAGTCTGAATTACTGATTTATCCCTAAACATGGGGGATAATCTTTCCAGAAGTAAGAAAATTCTACTGAGAAAGAATACATCAGGAACCTGTTTGTCTTCTCTGCTTCTTTAGGATCAATGTTTGCGTCTTTGGTATCTTTGGGGCAGCTTCTTCAATTGGTTTTTGATCTTGTGTCTTTCTTCTCTACTCCGACTGTTGGTATTCTGTAAGGGTCGTATTGGTCTCTGGAATTTCTGGATCAATCACATGTGGCTTCTACCTTTCTGTGGCTGTAAAGAGGAGAGTGTAGGGAATTTTGTGGTTGGATGGATCTTCTGCTATTCTGTGGTTGTCAGAATTTGCTTTCTCTTTTGGGTTGCTTGGCTTTCTTTTCTCTACTTACTGGATAAGCTTTCCTGGGCATGGTTTTTGTTGACTCTTGGTGCTCTTCTGCTGAATTGGAGATCTTCTTGCTCCATGGGATCTTCAAGAATGAGTTGTTGTATCAACAAATCTGCCAGATGTTCACCGTCTTCGCTGGAAATTTCTTTTCCTGATCTCTCTTGGACTCCCAGACTTTTCTTTGGTTCTTCTTCTCTGCAAATCTTGGAAGTTTTTGTCTTGAGATGGTCATTAGTCTCCTGATGGTCCCTTTTCCTCTTCATTGCTGCTTTGAAGGTCTTAGGTGGGATTTTCATCTCATACGATGCTCTAGGAAGGAAATGTCTGGTTTTTTCTGCACCAGGCGTCTCTTTCTTCCTCTCTGCTCTATACAAAATTACAGAGACTTCTATATTTTTAGTTCTGGGTCCATTCATCTGCCTTATCAGAAAATCAGATGTTCCAATCAATAGGTGCATTAGCTTATCAAGTCGCCTTATCTTCTGGGTTTTCATTTCCCAAAAACAATCCCTTCAATTGCCTTATCAGACGACTCTTCACCTGCATTCCAGATTTAATTCTTCCCTTAGCTCAAATTCAATGTTGGCTCAGTTTAGCAGTTCTTCATTAACTCTCCGCAGCTCAGTACTTCCCAATAAGGCTGCTCGGTTTCTCAACTCAATTAGCTTGCCTCCCAGCTCAAGATAACAGCCCATTTAATTTAGCTGATGCTCTCAGCTAATGCATTTCAGGTAGCGGTTCTCTCAACTGGTTATAATTATTGATCCAGCTGGCTCCCTTAAGTCTTAGGCAGTTTGCTTAGGTTAATTTAATTTTTCTATTTCATGTACTAAGCATGCATTTTTGCCTCTTTACTTTTATTATTTCTTTCATGTATTTAGATTGCATCGAGGGGTAAGGTACATACGTCCCCCCCTAGCTAGGTGTAATTTATTTTTTAATTAATAAAATATTCCTCGCACCGTCGAGGTTCAAAAAAAAAATACATTACAACCCTAGGAAAGTCCTTTTTGATTCCAGAAATCATGCATGTGTATTAATCCTATAAATTTGAAAAAAGGAGAATGTTGATAATATGTTTAATGTAGTGTTAATCCTTTCATGAGATTATGTCAAATTCCAATTCTTTTCAAAAAACCGTTCTTTTATATTACATGTGATATTATTTGTTTTGTTAACAATATTCTAATCACATGTAATTACAGAGTGAATAGTCACTATAACATATGTATATTCTTTGTTGAGTATATCCCAGGGGAGGATTGACATCAAGACTACCATGAAAGATGGTAATATTTCCTGAGTGATTTTTGAAATAAAGAAATCATTACACACACACACACACAAGTTTTTATAAAAATATATGGATAATGTTACAACTAACGTGTGTTACTCTTATAGTGATTAGAAAAAGGAAATATTCTAGCAATGCATAAGGAATATTAATTTAATTTTATTTGTGAAAAATATGAATTATGAGCTCCTAACTATTGAAGTTTGTAGGTAGCTTCACTCAAAACCTTCACGAGACAAAACTCGTCCACTAGGGATTACCTAGGGGTTTAACGACTTGTTGCATATGCTAAATGCAATCGTGAAAATCTATGAAAGTGATTTAATTTAATTTAATTTGCTTTTATTTTATTTTTATTTACTAGGGACTAGTAAAGTTTAAGTTGGTGAGTGTGATTAACCCTAATTAGTATATAAATTAAAATAATTAAATAAATCAATTATGTGAGATAAAATAGTTAAAAACTGTTAATTAGGGTTTGTGTGTAAACTAGGGTTTATGTGTGTACTGTTTGAAATTTTAGGGTTTTTTGTGCGGAATTGCGGGAAATCAGGAGGAGCAATGTGAAACCCGGGAAAATTTGATTTTTTTTCTGAAAAGGGGCAAAATAGTCATTTGCCACTACTGAGCGTATTTAAAATACATATGTTCTAGACCTCAGATGAGGAAACGGAGTGCATCGTTGGATTCGCAACGCGAAATCTAGTAACCACCAGAAAATTCGTCGAATTCCGAGATAGTCGGATTTTTGCACGTAGTTCGAGACGACTGCGTGGCGATGGATCTTTTAAAGGTCCCCAATAATGGATTTTATAAAATTTCCTTATAATTGGATTAAAGTTCCAATAAAATTAATTTGGACTTAATCCGGGATTTAATGAGTCGTTTCGGGACGAAAAACGGACCCGAAAGTCGAAAATATGCGGTGCGATGTGGACCGCTCATTTGTGACTATAAATATGGGCTTAAATCAGATTTTTACACAAAATATCAGTGCAAAAACCAGTATACACGTTTTTGGAGAGAGAGGAGAGAAAAAGTGGGTTTTTAAATTTTCTTTCGCCGATTCCGGGAGTTCCGTCCGTCGGAATTCGTCGATTCAAAAGGCAAAGTTGATCTACGCGACAAGGGCTACGCGTGGGCACCAAAAACAAGGAATTTCACCAAAGATCTAAAGAGGCGATCTTGAGAGATTCAAAGTTTTGGAGTGGTTTTGGTGTTTTTGGGGGTTTTCTACACTCCTAAGAGGTAGGGGTTCTCCTACTTTGGTCTATTCTTGTTCTAGATGTAGATAAGTGTATATACATATATATATATATATATATATATATATATATATGTAGGTTTATATATAGATATGCATGGTTCCATGAATTTGGGATGAGGAAGTGTGTTTGGAAAGTATTCATAACAAATTCAACCTTGAAATTAACTATAGAGAATTACATGTGTGAATTCTCCTTAGGATTTGATGAATGTGGGCATGAATTGTTTGTAAATATATTGTATGCCTTTAAGGTGTTTGTTTAAATGCCTTGGTTGATGAAATGAGGTTATTTCAATGATATTGTGATAACATGTTTATGTGTATAGAGACAATTGAAATTATGCTCTATGTTGTCAAGCCATGACTTTGATATGTTGACATGAATATGAGATTTGGTAGTTATATGCACTTGATATAATTGCCATGAAGTTATGACATGTTGAACATGTGGATACATTGCTCATGTGGTAGTTATTGCATTTTGAGCATTTTCATGGCATCACATTCATGGGACTATTGCATGAGTGTTGGTGTGTGGGAGATGCATGGATATAATCAACACCTTGTTTGGTAGTTGATATGTGGGCTTGGAAATGTGGACCGATGGTCACATGCAGTCACATGATTGCATTGCATAAGGAAAACTTGTGTTGGGTATAGCAAGAAGGGGCATGGCGACTTCCTTGGGTGAAAAGCCCTAAACCACTTGGTTCATACACTTCCCGGGGTGAAATTCCGCAAAAGTGTAATGCTTACGGAGCCAGGGTGAAATTCCAAAATCCGTTGCCCAAAGGAAACACAAGATTTGGTTATAAAAACACCCATTCAATGGGTAGATTCCAATAATGATCGGATTTCATAACGATCATTGGAAGGATTTTTTCGTCAATAGACGGGTTGCATTACACTTTGGCGTTGCATTGTGTTGTGTGAGTCGGTGAGGACTCGGATTGAAACGCATGGGTGAGTGTCACTTCATTCCATGGCATAGCATTGTTGCATTCCATCATAGAATGCATAAGTATGAGAAATGTTTAGTTATATGTTTATGTGATGATTACATGAGCATGTGCATCTAGGGGAAGAGTAACCTCTATAGGTTTATCTCTACTGGGCGTTGTGCTCACCCTATACGGGAAACAATTTCAGGTGTTGGGTTTACACCGGCGATTGGCTCCCATGGAGAGCATCAAGGGTGAAGGGGGCCTATGTGTGGCCTTATCTCAAGATTTTGTAAACCTTTTGTTTTAAGATGGTTTATGACATGTAAATATGGTAATCATATTTGAATACTTATAATGGAACCTTGTATGTTATATAAGTATGGTTAATTGGACCCAGTGTGGCCAATGTTTACTTATACATGGACCCGGTGCGGCCATTGCTTTATATTTGACCTCGGATGGGTCTGGTAATTGTGTATTGCACAGGTTGGGTATTGGGTAGAGCTCCCCATACAAAGGAGACTCTGTCCAAATTTCGTAAGTTATGGACCCCGGTAAGTGGGGCATAACAGTGTGATATCGAGACACTAGGTATCTATAGGTATTACGCGGGTTGATGGGTAATCAACGGACCCCCGGATTTTTGGGGCGTCACAAGCAATCTGTCAAAGCTTAAAACAACAGAGGAGGCAAGTGTAATTCAAGAATAAGAACATGCAAGAACATCATGGAACCTCCACCACTTTTCCAACAAACCAGCACCGTCCGAACAGTGCTGGTGGCGTCCGAATTGTGGTTCTTGGCGGTTCATCATTATCCTCCACCTCCAGCTTCACTTTTTGCCTATAAATAGGCTCCTTCATCTTATGCAACCGAGGGGTGGAGAAAAGAGGAAGTTCAGGGGAGCTCCAGAGAGAATTCAAAGGAAAAAGAAAAGAAGAGAAAGCAAGAAAGAAAAGAAGAGAAAGCAAGAAAGAAAAGAAGAAATCTAGAGTGAAACCCTGCCCAACCTACTCTCTAGCCAGAATTCTGTTATTTCTACATTTCTGTTATGCCTTTCTACTTGGAGAGTTGAACTTCCACCACCTTTGTGTCTTAACTGATATTAAGGGTGGTTGTATTTCAATTATTCCCTGGGAAAGGAGTGTCAGTGTGTATATTTTATTTACTATTGTAATGAGAATTACCCGCATATCTTGCTTGTTTATAGCAATGGGGTGTGAGTAATTTACTTATACCCTTCAGTGAGGGGTAAACATATGTATATTATTGGTTAAGTTATGGAAATGTTGATGTTTAATTATGCTATATTGATATATATATACCTCCCTTAATTGATGGATGATTATATTTATAATATGCTCTTGGTTATGAACACCTAGCGGTACTTAATATTCTATACCACACTATCGACTATTATGTACTTCATGTATGATATAGTGATGTACGTAATTGGGTGTTACATAAAGGTCAATTGATTGGTTATAGAAGGGTTAAGTCTTGGCATATCCAATGCTTTCAGTACAATACGTAGCCTGGAATTATGTCATCAATGAATCATCAACCTGCTGGTTGAATATCTATGGTGTTCCAACTGAATGGCTTGTCCTTCTGGTGGACGTAAACCAAGAAAACTACAATTCGACCACTTATACTTGGGTGTATGATATAAAGCAGGTCATAAAATAGGTTGAATCAAAAACAAGGAGGACCAATCAGGGACTTTTGCCGCATAAACTGGCCAACGGGAGAGGAGAATACCTTAAGGCGGTTTAGCCACCATCCAGACGCCACCACCATCGTCCAGATGGTGGCATTCCACTGTTTTTGGTGTGGTTGGTTCCTTGCTTGATTTGATGTAATTGCTCTTTGACCCCCCTTGCTGGTTTGACTTTGACAGTTTGCTCCTCTTTACTTTGCAGCTTTTACGTACAAAACCCAGAAAAATAAGACAATTAACACATTAACCCTAATTTATGCACTAACCCTAATTTTACTTCATTTGACTATTTTAACTCATTTAACTAACATAATTAACCTATTAACCTAACTCACTTACGCACTAATTCGGGTTAATCACACCCCAACCTAAATATTACTAGTCCCTAGTAATAAATGACCAAACAAAATCACTTTCGTAGAATTCACGATTGCATTTAGTATATGCAACAAACCGTTAAACCCCTAGGTGATCCCTATTGGACCAATTTTGTCTCGTGAAGGTTTCCAGTGAAGCTTCCTACAAACTTCAATGGTTATGATATAATAATTCATATTTTTCATAGATAAAATTAAATCACCATTCCTCTGATTTTCCAGGACACCTCTCTTCCCTGATCACAATAAGAGTAACACACATTAGATGTGACATTATCCATATATTTGCAGAAAAACTGGTGTGTGTGTGTGTGTGTATGTGTGCAATAATTCCATTATTTTAAAAATCACTTAAGAAATATCACCACCCTTCACTTTGAAGTACAAGACTTAGCCGCGATGTCAATCCTTTCCTGAAAATCACTCAGCAATGAACACACTCTCGTTATAGTGACTATCACCCAAAAATTACATGTGATAAGAAAATTGTTAACAAAGCAAATAATTTCACATGTAATGTATCAAAAGAATGGTTATTTGAATAAAATTAGAATTTGGCATAATCTCATGAAGGAATATTAACACAACATCAAACACATAATCAACACTTCCCCTTTCTCATGAATAGATGGAAAAAATACACATGCATGACTTCTGGAATAAAAAAGGACTTTATTAGGGTTATAACGTGGCCATGGGTTTAGGGTTTAAGAAACGACATCAATGGTATTCAAATTCTATCCTTTATTTAGTAATGTAGCACACCTCTTTCCTTTTTCAAAACTTTCACATACATGGTATTTCCATTCTTTCATTTTCTTTCTCATTTTTTCACTTTCTTGGCTCTTTCCTTTCTTTCACATAATTTTTTCTTTCTTCGAACAGTAATCACTATCTTCTTTTCTTTGCTCTTTTCTTCCTTTCTTCTACTCTTGCTTTTCATATCACACTGACTTAGAAGAGGGTGCAAGAAAATTAGATAGCAAAGGTATGTCAAATATATTTTTTTGTGGCTCGGTTTATCATATGTGTTTTATGAAAAAGAAATTATATTTTTAAGGCTCAATCACTGCTAACTAGGGATATAATTTTGTAAAAAAATGGCTAAGGCTCAAAATTTAATCAAAGATGGTCTAAGATCATTTTCCATAAATTATACAACTGCATAGTTCCGAATTAAAAATTTAAGGAAAATGCTAACCATGTAATTCAATGAGTGCTAATCAAAACAAAAATAATGAGATTATTGAAAGAGATTTATCGCTGAATCGAAAATTCTTATATGAGTAATTGTAAAATATCTCACCAAGGAGGATTAGCTCGAAATCTACAATAGATTTTTCATCTCCACTACAAATGTAAGCTTAATAAAGTAGTGTAATATTTCAAAAAGTTTCCCAAAATAAGGAATTTTATGTGTTCAAAATAATGAGTTTCTAGGAAAATATTAGGATAGTGCACAACTAATATATGAAAATCCCGCACAATCGGGTTAAGGGTATCCCTGCAAAGCATAAGAATAATAACCTAATTGTAACGTGAATCATATGAAATACGCATCCTAACTTAACAAAATTTAACCAAAACATAAACTAGATTAATTCAAAAACAACATTCAAAACAACATTCAAAACGTAAAGACTGAAATGAAAATGCATAAAATAAAAGTGTTTAGAAAAGATAGTAGTAGAAGTGATAATGTGGAATCTCTAGAAAGGTCTTTGATCAGGAAGTAGATGGGCCTCCACCGAAGTGTCCTCAAGATCTCTGTCTGATTCTGCTCGTAGTCAGCCATGCGTTGATCGATCTGGGCGATGATGGTCCCTAGCTGGGTGATACTAGTCTCCAAACCTAGCAAAATCTGTCGGTCGGACCTATCATCAACCGGTATATATGGTTGTTCCTCCTGTGGTGAGGCTGCTCTGGTGGGTAAAAATCTTCAGCTCCTTGAAATGGTACTTCATGCGGTGCAGGTAGTACCTCGGCTTGCTCCTCAGGTTGGACTCCATGGCTCTTCCTTAAAGATGTCTTATCTGTGACGCCCCAAAATCCGGGGGTCCGTTGATCAATCCATGATTACCCATGATTTTCCATCAACCCGCGGAAAACTCGTGAGTGCCGGTTAACCCGACACCGCAGCACCACATTCCCTTTACCGGGATTTAAAAAAAAAATACAAGTCCAATTAATATCGGTTGGTTGAATCATCTGAGGTCCATTATATCACCATTGGTATCCTTTTATTGTCCATTTATAACATTGGAAGGAAGGAAAACATAGCCCAAAGACTTGGCAAAAGAATAAAAAAATTATGAGTTTTTGGAGAGTGTACCGGTACGCGTACCGGTACGGTGAGCTCACTGGTCCTGGCCGTACCAGTACGCGTACCGGTATGCCCCGCCTTCTGGACAGCTCCGTACCGGTACGCTCTGTCCACCTTTGCCCATTTCACTTGTTTTTCGACTCCAATCCATTACAAATCTCACCAAATTCATCCCAAACTTATACAACATGTATTTATACATTAAAACATGATTGATACAAGTTCTATTACAATTATTGACATAAATTTACATGCCAAAACTAAGTTTTTATAAATATTTTTACAAAAACTTCAAGTAAAGCCACATTCCAGCTTTCTTCCTCCTCAAGTGCCCGAGTGAGTTCCGTATGTCGGCATAAAACCCGGACCTGAAATGTTTTCCCGTATAGGGTGAACCACGCTCAATAGGGTATCTCCTAAAGAGGCTACTCCCCAACCTATATGCATATGAAATGTCCACATGCCAACAAATCAACAATTCTCAACATTTCAATTTAGAATATGCATTCCCGGTTGGAATCTACCATGCCATGCCATGAAATGAGATGTGACTCACTCACGCACATCAATCCCGAGCCCTTCCCGGCTCCTCACACATGCAAGTGCCAATGTATATGAATCCTTCATTTATGTTACACATCAAAAGACAACAATCTAGGGTCTTTATAGGGGTGGATGTTCATGGACTCACACCAAGGGTCACCCAACCCACACGGAATTAACGGACTTCCACCGAGGGTTCCGCGTACACCCACACACTTTATGGGCCAAGCCAAGGGAGTGCGTATCCCAATCACCAGGTCTTGCACCCGAGGGATTTTCTAACCCTTCTTGATACCCCAACCCTATCAACCATGCAAACCGTGCGACTCGGCTAGGTTTTCAACGAAGCTCCCTCGAGCCCACCCGTTATCCACCAAATGTGGTGTTGACGCCACCCATGCACCCACAACCACATATGCGATGCTCCCGTGCATAATGCAATGTAATGCCTCATTGCAACATGATACAAAGTTCAATATGCGATGAATGACATGTGAACTATATTAACATATTTCACATATTCCATGGCAAAATTATATCATAAGCATATAATTTCCATACCTCTTCACAAAGTCAATATATCATAAGCATGTTTATATATCAACAATTCACATAACTCAACTCTCAAGCATGCTATCAACACACTAGATTTTCAAGGCATATGTAAACACATAAACATGCCACAATTTCACATAACACAATAATCACATTGGGTCTATTTCACCTACCCAATTCTAGAAAGCACATTTAGCAATTTCTAATTACCAATCCAAGCTAGGATTTATCTTTACCCATTTCACCCCATTTTAAACAACAATAGGCAAGAGATATATATATATATATATATACAAACCTACCCATTTCACAATAACATTCTAGGATTGCAATAAACCTTATAGTAGGAGGAAACCCTACCTCTTGTAGTGTAAAACGAAGTGTAGAGAACTTCTAGAGCACCTCCCTAGCCCCAAAAACCTTGATTTCTCTAAAGTATCCTCTTGGATCTTCGGTGAAATTCCTTGTTTTTGGTGTGGTTGCGTAGCCCTCATCGATGTGATAGACTTTAGTTCTTGGCTCGACGGATTCCGACCAACGAAACTCCGAGAATCGACGAAAGAAGATTAGATTTTTGATTTTTCTTCTCCTCTCTCCGTCACACGTTTACACACTGGTTTGGGCAGAAAATTCTGCCTAAAATGCATATATTTGCTCCTATTTATAGTTTTAATACTCGGCCCACGTAGCGCCACGTGTCCCCCACTTGTCCGGGTCCGTTTACGCCCCAAAACGATTTATTTCATCCCGGTTTAAGTTCAAATTAATTTTATTTGAACTTTAATTCAATTATAAGAAAATTTTATAAAATTTATTTGTGGGGACCTTTCTGAGGTCAGCCGCCACCTAATCGCCTCGAAATACGTGTAAAATCTGACTATCTCGGATTTCGATGAAATTTGACAAGGTAACTAGATTTCGCGATACGAATCCAATAGCGAAGTCTGTTGTGTCATGCGAGCTCTAAAGAGTACGTATTTTAATTCCGCATTACAGTGGCAAATGACCATTTTGCCTTTTTTCAGAAAAAAGTTCAAATTTACACGGGTTTTACATTCTTCCCCCCTTAAAAAGAATTTCGTCCCCGAAATTCACATACACATACACATAAACTGACATGCATATGCAACAGTCATTCAATAATAAATGATTATAAGAATGTACCTCCATCCTCGAATAAGAAAGGATAATTGGTACGTATAGTGTCATCCCGTTCCCATGTTGCCTCCAACACTCCTCGGTGCTGCCACAACACCTTCACTAGCCTCACGGTCTTGCCTCACAAAACCTGGTCCCGGCTATCCATGATACGTACCGGTCCCTCTTCGAAGGTCTCATCCGCATCAACGACAAGCTCGCCCCAATCCATCACATGAGTCAGATCTGGAGTATACTTCCGGAGCATAGAGACATGGAATACCGCATGAACACCCAATAGATTTGGCGGTAACGCCAACCGGTAAGTGACTGTACCTACCTCTCGAGTACCTCGAAGGGCCCGATATACCTCGGCGACAGCTTTCCCCGCTTGCCGAACCTGACCACTCCTCTCTTAGGTATCACCTTCAAGAAGACATGATCTCCCACCTCAAACTCTAGAGGTCGTCGCCGTCTGTCGGCGTAACTCTTCTGCCGGCTCTGAGCCGTGAGAAGACGCTTCCGTATCAAGTCCACCTTCTCAGAGGTGTCCCTAACCAAATCCGGACCCGTAGAGGGTCTCTCTCCTACCTCCGTCCAATAAATCGGAGATCGACAAGGCCTCCCATATTGTGCCTCATAGGGTGCCATCTGTATGCTCGCCTGATAACTGTTGTTGTAGCCGAACTCCACTAAGGGTAAGTGCTCTTCCCAGCTACCCTTTAGATCTAGGACGCATGCCCGAAGCATGTCCTCCAAAGTCTGGATGGTCATCTCCGACTGACCGTCCGTCTGGGGATGAAAAGTTGTGCTCATCATCAACTGTGTCCCCATGGCTCGCTAGAAACTTTCCCAAAAATGAGCCGTAAACCTGGGATTCCGATCCGATACTATAGATACGAGCACACTATGCAACCGAACAATCTCCCGTACATACAACCTGCAGAATTCCTCCAGTGTGAAGGTCACCCGCACAGCCAAAAAGTGTGCCGACTTAGTAAGCCGGTCCACTATTACCCACACCGCGTCATGTCCCCGCGTTGTCCGTGGCAAGTGAGTCACAAAATCTATCGTGATATATTCCCACTTCCACTCAGCTACCTCCAAAGGCTAGAGTAACCCCGCTGGCCTCTGATGCTTAGTCTTAACCTGCTGACACGTGAGACATCGGCTAACAAAATCTCCGACGTGTCTCTTCATCCCGCTCCAATAATACTGGCGACGAAGGTCATGATACATCTTCGTGCCACCTGGATGCACAGCAAAACAAGAGCAATGGAACTCCCTGAGGATCTCCTCTCTCAGCTCCGCAGACTGGGGAACCACAATCATTCCCCTATACTGAAGACTACCATCCGTGTGAATGGTCCATCCCTCATCACCTGTCCTTGACCGTACTCGGTCCTTGATGGACAATATCTCCGGGTCTTGCCCCTGAGACTCAATCACTCTGCTCAGTAGGGAAGGTGTAGCCACCAAACTTCCCAAAGTACCCTGAGCCTGCCTCATGTAGCGTAGCCTGAACTGTCCCACAGTTTCGAGCATCTGCCACTCCCGGGAGGCCACACTAGCCAAGACTCCCCGTGACTTCCGGCTGAGTGCGTCAGCCACCACATTTGCCTTACCGGGATGGTAATGCAAAGTGAATTCATAGTCCTCCAGAAACTCCATCCACCTGCGTTGCCTCATGTTGAGGTCCCGTTGTGTAAAGATGTACTTCAGACTTTTGTGGTCCGAAAACACCTCGAACTATTCACCGTATAAATAGTGGTGCCAAGCCTTCAAGGCAAAGACAATGGCCGCCAACTCCATGTCATGTGTGGGGTAATTCTGCTCGTGGTTCTTTAACTGCCGAGAACCATAAGCCACTACCCTTCCGGAGTGCATCAAAACGCATCCAAGTCCGTCTTTAGAGGCATCACAATATACTGTGTACCTCTGTCCCCTTTCTGGAACTATCAAAATAGGAGCTGAAGTAAGCCTCCTCTTCAACTCCTGGAATGCCTTCTCACACGAGTCATTCCACTCAAACTTGACCTCTTTCCGAGTCAATTTGGTCATAGGTGCAGCTAATCGGGAGAAGTCCTTAATGAACCTCTTGTAATACCCTGTCAATCCCAAGAAACTGCGTATCTCGAAGACTGACCTCGGCCTCTCCCAATTCATGACTGCCTCAACCTTCTCCGGGTCCACGGATACACCCGAAGCCGACACCACATGTCCCAAAAACTTTACCTCTGTAAGCCAAAATTCACACTTGCTGAACTTGGCATACAATTGATGGTCTCTCAAGATCTGGAGAACAATCCTCAAGTGACCCTCATGCTCCTCCTCAGAATTGGAGTAGATCAAAATGTCGTCAACAAATACTACAATGAACTGATCTATGTAGGGTTGGAACACCCTATGCATGAGATCCATGAATGCCGCTGGAGCATTCGTCAATCCGAATGGCATCACTGTGAACTCAAAATGTCCATATCGCGTCCTAAACGCTGTCTTAGGGATATCCGCTTCCCTAACCCTCAACTGATGGTAACTGGTGCGGAGATCTATCTTGGAGTAGACCCGCGCCCCTCTCAGCTGATCAAATAAATCATCAATCCTCGACAAAGGGTACCTATTCTTGATAGTAACCCTATTTAACTACCGGTACTCTATGCATAGTCGAAGGGTCTTGTCCTTCTTATTGGCAAACAATACCGGTGTGCCCCAAGGTGAGGTGCTCGGCCTATTAAAGCCCCTGTCCAACAATTCCTGTAATTGGACTTTGAGTTCTTGCAACTCAGCAGACACCATTCTATGCGGAGTCATAGAAATAGGAGATGTACCAGGGTGCAACTCAATAGAGAAGTCTACATCCCTATGTGGAGGTAATCCCGATAGTTCATCCGAAAAAAACATCCTCATACTCACAAACCACCCGAGGTAGACCAGACTCCTGTCTCGCCTCGTCCTCCAGGGTAAGGCTTACTAGCCAACCCATCAACTGCTAGTGCCATCTAGAGTCGTACATGACTTGGGGAAAAACATCATGCTTATCCCCTTGGAACTTAAAACAAATACCGTCTGGTGTGTAGGCAGTGACCCTCTTACGATCACAATCAATGACGACTCGGTGTGCTATCAACCAGTCCATCCCAAGGATGACATCAAACTCCGACATGTCCATGACTCTAAGGTCCATGGTGAGTAGAATCCCCAAGATCTCTAACTCACAACCCTGACATATCTGATCAACACTCACCCTAGCTCCTAGGGGAGAACTCACATGCAGTGGCTCTTCCAAGGTTTCAACTTCTAAGCCCAAGTCTCTAACACATGATGCAGCAATAAAAGAATGAGATGCACCAGAGTCAAATAACACCCTTACCCATAAGCGAGAGAGTAGAAATGTACCCTGGATAACCGAATGATCTGTCAGCTCAGTCTGAGAAGTGATGGCGTAGACACGCCCCTGGGTCCCTGAATTTCCGCTTGTGAGCCCTGGCCTCAACCTCGACCCATGCCCTGGCCCATCTGGCCTGATTGCGGGATCCCTGCACGTGAAGTAGTAGGGGCCTGAGTAGCGCCCTGAGACCGGAAATGACTTCCCTGGCCCACGGTGGGGTAGGGAGGAACAAAATGCGTCTGTGCATGTCCCATCGAAGATTGGGACTGGGATACTCCATAGCTTTGAGATCCCTGTCGCTGAGGACAATATTTCCTCAGGTGACCCAGCTGATGACAATGATAGCAAGTCTTATGACTTGCCTGATACGTAGTCCTGAAGTTTCTCTTGCCTTGGGAGGATTGACCTTGGCCTTGGCCTTGATAGCTGCGTCCCTGCCCTTGATGCCCCTGCAGAGCAGAATTCCTCTACTTCTTCCCCGCACAAGAAGAAGAGGATTGACCCTCCTTCTTCTTATCTTTAACACTCGCTTCCCGGATGTTCCGTGTGTCATCCACTTCTTTCTCAATGGCCATAGTTGTCTTGACCATCAAGTCCAAGTCTTGCAGGAGAAGTCCCACAATTTTACCCCGGATAGACAATTTCGGACCATCCTCAAACTTCCTCAGTTTGGCCATGTCTGTGGCCACATAATCATTAGTAAAACGGGCTAATTCAGTAAACTTAGCCACATATTCGAGCACTGTCATCGTCCCTTGTTTCAGGTCTAGGAACTCCCGAGCTTTTGCCTGCCGGGCAGACGTCGGGAAATATTTGCCCATGAAGAGTTCACGGAACTCTTCCCATGTCGTTGCCTCCAAGTCCCTTGAGGCTTTGACCCAATCCCACCACACTTGGGATTCTCCCTCCAGCTGGAATGCAGCTAGCTTTATCTTAGTGGCATCGGAGGTGATCTCCATAGCCTCTAAGATCTTTTCCACTTGTCGGAACCATGGTCAGCCACCATAGGATCCGCTCCTCCCACAAAGGTCGGAGGATGGTGCGCCTTGAACTTCTGGAGGTTACTTGACCCTCCTTGACCCACACTTGCACTAGCCTGTGCAATGGTAGTGGCCGCAACACCAATAGCCTCAACAAAGGCTTGTTGGTTGAAGGTCGGTGGTGGTTGGTTATTGTTCCGTCCACCTGATTGATGAAAAACGTTGTTATTCCCAACCCCTAAACATCACCCTTTTACATGTGTATATGGCTTATGTGTGAAAGGGAGTGTCACTCTCCGTCGGGGTGATGCAAGAGATTAGGCAACAACGGATTGGTGGAAAATGGAATGAACAAAATGTGAAATGAAATGCGGGTGTCTGAACAAAAGTGCTCCCCAATCGCAAAGAGTCTTTTGTGTGTCGGTGTTTTACTTGGAATGAGTATTCCAAGGTCGTCTCCTCAGGGAAGGAAATGTCAAGTTGTGTGAAAGTGATTTTGCAAAAGGAAAAGAAAGTGAAAAATCTTTTGTTTGTGTTTTGTGAGTGAAGTTTTTGAATGAAAATGGAATGAAAACAAATGTTGGCTAATCCAAAGGGTTATTCCAATGGGAATACCAACTCAACTCAAAACCTTCCTCCAAGGGTTTATAGATGAACGATTGATTCGTGGGAAGCTCGAGACAAATGGAAATGAGGATCTAAGCATAAACCGTGACAAGTCTACGGAATATCAAAGCCTCACAACCAAATGGAGGTGAGGATCCAAGCATACCCCGTGACAAATGCCTACGGGATATCAAGGACTCACCACCACGTCCACACTCAACCCAGTCAAACCGAACCATCGTACACCGGGGAGGAAAGAAAATAAGTTGAAATGGAGGGCCCAAGAGGAATTCTCCCTTGAATTAGCCAACTAAAAATCTAGCTAGTCATGCATAAAGGAAATACAAGCATAATGTAAATGGACATAATGAAATGGAGCATGAAACTTGAACTAATACAAGAAAACTTAAACTAAGAAGACAAATATGAAATACCCAATTTAAAAGCTTGAAATGAATAAAACTTAAATAAAAATGGTGAAATCTAAAACATGTAACTAAACTTGGAATAGACTTGAAGTAGAGGAGATTACAATGCAAGAAATAAAGATTACAAGAAGATTAAAGCTTACAGGAACGAAAATGGAAAGGAAAATGCAAGAACATAAGCTTTCTACTATTCATCATCTTCTACATGGAACTAAAACTAAGCTTAGGTAGCCACACTCCTTTGCAATGCTGAATAATGCTGAGTATATGGAGTGTGAGCCTTCAAATTTCGTGCATGGTGGTCCCCCCAGCTGTGTGCAGGCCTCCCATCAATAGGAGGTTGAGTTGAAGCCTTGGACAGGCTAGCCTGCAACCCACCTGGCAGCCCATTTCTCTCCCTTCCTCCTTGAATGCCAAGCCTCAAAAGTCTTCAAGTTGTGTCAGGGAGGCATGGAAATGTGTAAGGAAATGTTGGGGGGCAAGTGGGAGAAGCATTGGTGGGACCCCCAAGCAAGTGGGAAGTGATTTGGAGGCATTTCGGGCTTTTTCAGAAGACAGTACCGGTACTCAATACCGGTACTGTACCGTACTGGTACTTCGAACACCAGTAGCTTCGGCGTACCGGTACTGAGTACCGGTACTGTTTTTCTGCTCCGGACCAGTCTTCGTAGAATTGGCATAACTTTTGATCTAACCGTCCGATTGAGCTGAAATTTTGACACAATACAGAAGACATTTAGATCTACAACTTTCATGTTTTGCACTTTTCAGATTCGAAGTGGATCATGGTCAAAATGGAGGAAAACCGAGGCTCTGTTTCCAGATGGTGTGGCTGCTGGTGCTTTTGTTCCCAAACACCAATACCTCCTTGATTTCTTCACTTTTAAGCCTCCAAATCTTCATGTAATGTGTCCATGCCCTCACCACACATCCATCATAGTTGCAAGGTCCTAAAATCAATCATTTAAGCTATAAAAATTTGCAACAATGAAAATTCAACATTATTCATAAAATCGGCTAACTCTAAGTACTTAGATGCAAAAGTTGAGTTAAAATGCATGTAATGAGGCCTTGAAATATACAATATTTTGTGCTCATCACCACCCCGACGTCCCCTTTCTCTAGTTGCCATCTACACACAGGTAAGATAGCAATATAGCCTCACATAGTGTCCCAAGATAGGGATCAAAATTTAAAACCTTGAGAATTCTCTCATTGTCTCACTAGTAATGCATATGCCACTTACTAGTAGACATTTACCCCATGAACTATCCTGTTCGTTTACTTTCCCACTCCCAAGGTTATGTTTGCTAACCCTAGTATGTCCATTTCCATATACACTTTACCATGTGTATATAATTCACATATAACACAGATCACATAACATGCAGCAATTTGAGCACATAACATGAAATGCACAATGAATGCAATGGCTTAGACCCATGCGCCTCAAGCCCTAGGTAAATCGCATACCTATGCTCTGATACCAAACTGTGACGTCCCAAAATCCGGGGGTCTGTTGATCAATCTATGATTACCTATGATTTCCCATCAACCCGCGGAATACACGTGAGTGCCGGTTAACCCGACACCGCGGCACCACATTCCCTTTACCGGGATTTAAAAAAAAAATACAAGTCCAATTAATATCGGTTGGTTGACTCATCCGAGGTCCATTATACCACCATTGGTATCCTTTTATTGTCCATTTATAACATTGGAATGAAGGAAAACATAGCCCAAAGACTTGGCAAAAGAATAAAAAAATTATGAGTTTTTGGAGAGTGTACCGGTACGGTGAGCTCACTGGTCCTGGCCATACCGGTATGCCCTGCCTTCTGGATAGCTACGTACCGGTACGCTCTGTCCACCTTTGCCTATTTCACCTGTTTTTCGACTCCAATCCATTCCAAATCTCACCAAATTCATCCCAAACTTATACAACACGTATTTATACATTAAAACATGATTGCTATAAGTTATATTACAATTATTGACATAAATTTACATGCCAAAACTAAGTTTTTATAAATATTTTTACAAAAACTTCAAGTAAAGCCACATTCCGGCTTTCTTCCTCCTCAAGTGCTCGAGTGAGTGCCGTCCGTCGGCATAAAACCCGCACCCGAAATGTTTTTCCGTATAGGGTGAGCCACGCTCAATAGAGTATCTCCTAAAGAGGCTACTCCCCAACCTATATGCATATGAAATGTCCACATGTCAACAAATCAACAATTCTCAACATTTCAATTTAGAATATGCATTCCCGGTTGGAATCTACCATGTCATGCCATGAAATGAGATGGGACTCACTCACGCACATCAATCCCGAGCCCTTCCCGGCTCCTCACACAGGCAAGTGTCAATGTGTATGAATCCGTCATTTATGTTACACCTCAAATGACATAACAATCTAGGGTCTTTATAGGGGTGGATGTTCATGGACTCACACCAAGGGTCACCCAACCCACACGGAATTAACGAACTTCCACCAAGGGTTTTGCGTATACCCACACACTTCATGGGCCGAGCCAAGGGAGTACGTATCCCAATCACCAGGTCTTGCACCCGAGAGATTTTCTAACCCTTCTTGATACCCTAACCCTATCAACCATGCAAATCGTGCGACTCGGCTAGGTTTTCAATCAAGCACATTGGTTCTCAACACCTCCACTTCGTCCACCTCAACTACCTGGAGCGATTGGTAGAACTCCCTAACCATTGACAAATTATATCCCTCGACTTGCTTGAACCAACAACTAATGCCATGCCCCTCAATGATTTTTACAACTTCATGCCTTGGGGTGAGTGAGATGTGGTCAAGATGCCGCTCACAAGTGACACTCCTCCCCTGAATCCATTGGCGTCGTGCCTCCTTCCTGGCTTTCTTTCTTTGCACATTTGGGTCCTCACTTGACCCTTCCCCGCTTCTCTTGCGGCTTGTGGAATCCTTGGGTGGAGGGGACCTAGGTCTTTTGGTTCGGGCCATGCAATGCAACAGTGCCCCCATTGAGAAAATCGCAAAAAGGATCAAGAAAAGACCCTCAATCGGGTCTAGGTTTCAGGAACAACATCCAATTTTCGAGCCATGTAGAGATTCTTGAAGGGATTGGAGAAAATTAGGGGGAAAGAGGTTTATAGAAATTCGGTACCTAGGGTTTCACAGGCTTGGAGCACACAAAATCAAGGCTTAGGAAGGGATGAGTTTGGGTTTAGAAGGAGAGATGAGGTGATTTGGAGGCTTGGGGGGTTTTTTCGAGTGAGAGAGGTTGGCTTAGGGTTGTAATTAGAGGTAGGAAATGAAGGATTCTCCCAAGAATTTAACTTAAAAGCCCTAAAAAAATTTCGGTTCAGCAAACCGTACCGGTACGCAGTACCGGTAGCCCGAACTCCAGAGTTATGACCGTACCGGTACTGCGTACCGGTACGCTATGCTCCAGAGGCTACACTGTAACGGTACTCAGTACCGGTACGCTTCTGCTTTGTTTTCCATTTTAATCCTGCTGAGCACACCACTCCACTCCATTCCAACTCAGGACCTCCTTAGACATTTTACCACACTACCTATGACCTCTACTCCATCCCAAACATGTACTCCACTTATAAACCACAATCCGAACCATCATGCCCAAATTATTACTGAAATTGCACAGTGATTTAAACTTTTGATGCATTCAATGTACAAGGAATGGATTTTTATTCTTAACTATCAAAATGAACACCCAAAAATGCAAATCATAATATTAATAATACGGGCATCCCTAATTCATTTCAAATATCAAAAACTTGAGCCATATTCCCCTATTTTGTAAGCATGGTAGTCAATAATAAATTGTTCAGATGTCTGAACTAAGCACACATGAGCAGTACCATAGTCATAAATACTAGTCTACAGTATGCACCTACACATTTATTTCCGAACTCGTGTGTGTGTGTGAATTGAACAAATAATTTGAACACTTGCGCAACAGAATTCACATTCGAATGGCTAGCCAAATTCAGTTTCAATGCAAAACTCACCAAAAGTCACTCTCACAATGAAATACACTCTAGTTATCCTAGCATGCACTCCATGTGTACATGTGAGATAGAATCTTGTGCTCAAAACAAAGTATGCTCACATGTGATCCAAAAATGATGTTCACGTTATGAAAATGAAGCGACTTTGGCATAATCTCATGAAAAGAAAACTAGGGCATTGGGTGGTAAAACTAACTCATCATTTTCTTTGAAGTTATACATCTCCCATGCTTCACTAGATCACTTAGGACTTTGAAGGTTATAATGGGGCCTTGGGGTGATATTGAGGTAAAAGAAACGAAGGACATAGGATACAAAAGAGTTGTTCCAAGTGAAAGTCTTTTTATTTCAAGACACTTCCCTTTTTATGGGATTTCTCATTCCATTCTTACACCTTCACCTCATTCTTTGTTTCTTTTCCTTATTTTCCTTAACATTTCTTTTTCTTTTGATCATTCTTTCTTCTTCTCACCCATTTCCTTCCTTTTCTTGAATTTTTCATTCTTTTTCTAATGAACTTCTTGAGTTTCATTTCCATTTATCCCTTGCTCGAATTTCCACCCCACACTTCCTTTACTTTTGCAATCACTCATTTTCAGCTTTTAGGAACAACCAACGTAAGGTAGATATTTCTCTTTTCTTTCATCGGCTTGGTCAAATGTGTGGCATAGAAATGAATTTCAATTAGGCTCAATCACAGCACTAGGGATAAAATTTCACAAGAAAAAGGCTAAGGCTCAAAGTATTCAAAGATGGCCTAAGATCACTTCCATATACGCATGGGAGGACATTGCATACACAAGACAACATTAGTCTACTACCCAAATGCGCCTAGCCAATACAAACATAATGAGATTATTGAAGAAATTTGACATTGAAAAACTGTTCTTTGAGTAATTGTAAGTTCCCTCCAATAAGGATTGGCACTAAAGCTCTCACAGGTTCTTACTCATCTCCACTACTTATGTCAAGCCTAGAACATGAATTCAATCCGTAAATTGCTGAAATTACACATTCAAAGGTCACATACAGTTGAATTCAAAAATCAATACATATGTGATACTCACGTATATGATCAATTTCCATAGTATGCTCATGTGCACAAAGTTCACAACAAAGATCAATATATCATCTAATCCACACACTCTTCATAAGGGAATACAGATCAACATTTAGATATTTTTCATCAAAAATTTTCAAATTTTTCACATAATTTGCACTAATGTAAGCCAAAAATCTATAAAAATGTGAAATGTGAATTTTTCACCCCAAAAATTGGTATTTGGTATTATCCACAAAAATTTCCACAAACATTGGTGTAGCATGCACCTCACCCCCCAACTTGATTCATGCATTGTCCCCAATGAAACAAAAAAAATGATATGCACTGAAGGACAGTAAAAAGATAGGTAGGGTTAGAGAACACCTCACAATTGAGCTTCGACAAAAGCACCAATATCTAAAATTAAGAAGATCAATACTATACAACCAAAGAAAGTGAGTGACATGAAATAAAAATAACATAAGTAAATGAAAGCAACTGTACATTAAAAATCATAGACATAATCTACTCCTCCACCAAATCCGGATACAGAGGATCTGTCAACTCCTCCTCAACTTCTTGCCCTTCAAACCCTTCAAACCCTTCAAAGAATGGCTTAAGTCTTTGGCCATTGACCTTGAATGTCTGGCCATTCTCCGGGTTTGTCACCTCAACAGCTCCGTTGGGGTAGGCCACCTTGACAAGATAGGGGCCATCCCAACGGGATCGGAGTTTTCCTTGAAAATTGAGAGGCGAGAATTGTATAAGAGCACTTTTTGCCCGGGCTCGAATGATTTCCGTATGATGGAATTATCATGAAAGATTTTAGCCCGTTCCTTTGAGATTTTGGAGCTCTCATACGCATCTCGTCGAATCTCTTCCAATTCATTCAGCTCTAACTTCCTATGATCACCGGCCATTCTCAAATTAAAATTTAAAGTCTTGATGGCCCAATAGGCCTTGTGTTCCATTTCGACTGGCAGGTGGCAAGCCTTTCCATAGACAAGCCGGTAGGGAGACATACCCAAAACAGTTTTAGAGGCAGTGTGGTATGCCCATAGGGCATCGGTCAATCTATCGGACCAATCCTTCCTATTGGGGTTAACCGTTTTTTCTAGAATGTTCTTGATCTCCCTATTGGCTAGCTCGGCTTGGCCATTTGTTTGTGGGTGATAGGCAGTGGATACTTTGTGAGTGACGCCATATTTGAACATTAGAGATGCAAATGGCCTATTACAAAAGTGTGATCCACCATCACTTATGATTGCACGAGGCATCCCAAACCTCGAAAAGATGTTCTCTTTGAGAAATTTGACTACGACCCGGTGGTCATTAGTCTTGGTCGGGATGGCCTCCACCCACTTGGACACATAGTCCACTGCCAGGAGGATGTACAAATAACCAAATGACATAGGGAAAGGACCCATGAAGTCGATGCCCCAACAATCGAATATTTCTATGACTAGCACAGGTGAAAGGGGCATCATATTTCTTCGGGTCACACAACCCAAGCGTTGGCATCGGTCGCATCCCTTACAAAACGAAACACAATCTTTGATAAGAGAGGGCCAGTAAAAACCTGATTGAAGAATTTTGGCCGAAGTCTTTTTCGCTGAAAAATGTCCACCGCACACTTGTGAATGGCAAAATGCAAGCACGTCCCGTTGTTCATTCTCAGGTACACATCTTCTCATGACTTGGTCAGGACAATACTTGAACAAGTATGGATTGTCGAAGTAGAAGTACTTCACACTCGCCATAAATCGTCTTCGATCTTCTGGGCTCCAGTGCGGTGGTATCTGTCCTGTTGCAAGAAAGTTACATATATCAGCATACCAAGGACATATAGAATGAATTGAAAGCAAATGCTCGTCAGGGAAAGAGTCAGGGATAGGAATGTGCTCGCCGGCCTCTTGCACCACAAGCCAGGATAAATGATCCGCCACCACGTTCTCAACTCCTTTCTTGTCCTTGATCGTCAAGTGGAATTCTTGTAGGAGGAGTATCCACCTAATGAGTCTCGGTTTTGCATCCTGCTTTGACAACAAATACTTCAAAGCAGAGTGATCAGTAAAGACAACAATAGGTGAACCAATGATGTAAGAACGGAATTTATCTAAGGCAAACACTACCGCTAGCAACTCTTTCTCGGTGGTAGTGTAATTCATTTGAGCCTCATTCAGTGTTTTGCTAGCGTAGTGTATCACATACGGTCTATTTTCTTCCCTTTGACCGAGCACTGCACCGACCGCGTAATCACTCGCGTCGCACATGAGCTCAAAAGGTCGATCCCAATTAGGTGGTCGCATGATCAGAGGTGTGACTAGCATGCTTTTAAGTTTTTTAAAGGATGTCTCACAATCCTCCAACCACTCAAATGGGACCTCCTTAGACAGTAGGTTGGTCAAGGGTCGGGCCAATGCACTGAAATTCTTTATGAATCGACGATAAAACCCCGCATGGCCTAAAAATGACCGGATGCCTTTGATGGCTCTTGGCATGGGGAGGTTGGAGATAGCCTCCACCTTGGATTTGTCGACTTCAATACCCCTCGCCGAAACTATATGGCCAAGCACAATTCCTTCTGTCACCATAAAGTGACTTTTCTCAATTCAAGACTAGATTCTTCTCCTCACATCTTGTTGGAACCTTCTCCAAGTTTGCCAAACATCCCTCGAATGAATTCCCAAATACCGAAAAGTCGTCCATGAAGACCTCCACTATCTTTTCCACCATATCATTGAAAATCTCCATCATACAGCGTTGAAAAGTCCCCGGGGTATTGCACAGTCCAAATGGCATGCGGCGGTAGGCAAAGGTACCATAGGGGCACGTGAATGTGGTCTTCTCTTGATCCTCCAAAGTAATCTCGATCTGATTGTAGCCAGAGTATCCATCTAAAAAGCAGTAGAATAGATAACCCGCTACTCGTTCTAGGACTTGATCGAGGAATGGCAATGGGAAGTGGTCTTTTCTTGTGCAAGCGTTCAGCTTTCGGTAATCGATGCACACCCTCCATCTGGTGATCACTCTTGTAGGTATAAGTTCATTCTCATCATTCGCAACCACCGTAACTCCGGATTTCTTAGGCACTACTTGTGTGGGGCTAACCCACTTACTATCGGCGATTGGAAAAATGATCCCCACATCAAGTAGTTTCAGAACCTCATCTCTCACCACCTCTTTCATGATGGGATTCAACCGTCTTTGTGGTTGTCGGGAAGGTTTGGAATCCTCCTCAAGATATATGCGGTGGGTGCAAATGAGAGGGCTTATCCCCTTGATATCCGCAATGGTCCACCCAATTGCTCATTTATGCTTTCTCAATACCTCCAAGAGTTCTTTTTCTTGTTCCCTGTTCAATGTAGAGCTAATGACCACCAGAAATGTTTCACCTTCTCCAAGATAGGCGTACTTCAAATGGGAGGGCAAGGGCTTTAACTCCAATTTGGGCTTTTGTTCATCCGATGGAAAAATTCTCTTTTCTAGATGGGGTAACTCCTCGAAAGTAGGGATCCACCTTTCCAGCCCTTTCAAATCTTCTACCTCCTCTTGCTCATCATAGTTATCAAGATCCACATTTCCTTCTTCTTTAAATCTCAACATCCCCTCCAGCTCCAAGTGCTCCTCAATCAGAGTGTCGATTCTATTGACTTCACTTACCTCCTCGTCATCCCCCGGTTGTTTTGCCAAGTTGAATACATTGAGCTCCATTGTTATATTTCCAAATGCCAACTTCATTAGACCGTTCCTGCAATTTATCAAGGCATTAAATGTAGCAAGGAAAGGTCTTCCAGGTATTACGGGAATTTGGGAGCTAAGGTTAGCAACAGGATGTGTATCAAGCACAATGAAATCGACAGGGAAGTAAAATTTATCAATTTGAACTAAGACATCCTCAACTACTACCCTTGGTGTACAGATACTATGATCCGCCAATTGAAGCGTGATTGAGGTGGGCTTCAACTCCTCAAGCTGAAGCTGTTGATACACCGAGTAGGGGAAAAGATTCACACTTGCCCCCAAATCGAGGAGTGCTTGCTCCACTCAACAATTTCCAATGGTGATGGCTATGGTTGGACAACCGAGGTCTTTGAATTTAGGAGGAGTGTAGCTCCTCAATATTGAGCTCACTTGTTCTGTGAGGAACGCCTTCTTGTGGACATTCAATCTCCTTTTCACCGTGCATAGATCCTTCAAAATTTTAACACAAGATGGGATTTGCTTGATGGCGTCAAGGAGTGGAATGTTAATCTTCACCTGCTTAAACATTTCCAAGATATCAGCATAATTAGCCACCTTGACAGGTGGCTTCAAACGACTCGGGAAAGGGGCAAGCATGGGAGGAATAAACACACAATCATCAATTAATTTTTCTTTCTCAACAACCTCTCTTTCTTTCTCTTTACTCACCTCACCCTTGTCGGCGTCACCCAAGATATCTTTTCCTTTTGGCAATGTGGTCTTGGGTTAAACCATTGGCAAAATGGTTTTGTCAATTTCTTTGCCACTACGGAGGGTGGTGACAGCTTTGAGTTGCTCACAACTCTCTTTGGTGGGGTCGGATGACTCAATGGCATGTTGCCCCTTAGGGTTTTCTTGGGGTTGAGCGGGGAATTTCCCCTTCTCTTGTTGTGACACCCCTATGGCATTGGTAATTTTTGTGAGTTGAGCCGAAATGTTGTTGTTAAAGGTGGTTTGGCTTTGGATGAAGTTGTAAAGCACATCCTCCAAAAACGTTGTAAAGCACATCTCGCAGCATGGCCATCATTCCTTGGCTTGAGAGCTCTTTCCCTCCAAAAACGTCCCCTAGTCTCCTCCTAGCTCTCTAATGTGATCCTCAATCCTTCGGGGTTAAAGGGGACAAGCTGGACAGGGCAGTGCAGAGTTAGCCTGCACACCCAGCTGCTTCTTCTTCTCTCTCTTCATTTAACATTCTAGCTTCCAAAGTCAGATGGCGGGTATTGAGAGATTGTACAATGTGATGGGGGGGGGGTCAGAGATATATGGGAGAATGATTGGTGGGTCCCTCAAAAACGGCTGGCTTGAGTTGTAGAGAATGGGGAAGGAACAGCGAACCGTACCGGTACGCAATACCGGTACCCCGAACTCCAGAGGCTGGACCGTACCGCTACCCTATATTCCAGTGGCCAAACTGTACCGGTATGTTTCTGCTGCTTTGTCTGATTTTTCTGATTTCTTCACTCCTGAGCCACTCTTTCATCCTCATTTGCCTCAACTCCTTTGGGAAGGCTTTAATAAGCCTCATTTAGCGCTCTTCTTCTGCAAACACCAAAAATAATCATTAAGCACAATAATAAAACAACTCCAATCAAATAACCCCCAAAAGCAATTGAACATTGGATGATTAGCACTTAAAATATGCAAAGTTTTGTGCTAATCAACTGCCAAAACCTTTCGAAATGTTTTGTCAGCTGGAATGAAGCTTCAGGAAGGTTTGCATCGACCTTCCGGAAGGTTCTGCTAACTGGAATGTTTTTTCAACTGTTCTTGCACAAACCTTCCGGAAGGTTTGCATCGACCTTCCTGAAGGTTTTGCCCAGACAGCCTGTAACTCAAGATTTCCCATTTGGAGGCCCCACCTAAACTCCTCCCACTTGTCCCCTGACATCTCTTACACACAGACAAGCCTCCCATCACCTCATGTTGTACTTTGGAGGCTCAAGCATTGAAGAGGAAGAGAGAGAAGAGGCAAGTGAAGAGAGTTGCAGGCTAGACTTATCCTAGCCTGCCCAAGCCATCAAGTCAGCCCCCTTTTGATTGGAGGCCTATCACACACCTAGGAAGGGCTCCATGGATGAAAATGCATCATATTTTACACATTATTCAGATTGTATTGCATTGTAGAGAGAGAAACTCCAAGGAAGAAGACATAGTTAGAGAGAGAAAGCTTAGATTTTTATATTTTCTTCCATCCATTTCACTTGTAATCTTTCTTAAGACTCTTGTAAGCTTCATTTATTGTCTTTAATGTCATTTACTTCAAGTACATTGCAAGTTTAGTTGAGTATCTTAGATTCTACCATTGTTGTATTTAACTTTTCATCTCAAGTTCTTCAAATGGGTATTAAATGCACTTTTTTGTAGCTTATGTCTTCTTGCATTAATTTAAGTTCCAATCTTCATTTCTTCGCAATGTCTCTTCATTTCATTTATGTTCTTGCATTAAATATGAGTAGCTAAGCTTCAAGTTGGCTAATCAAAGGGAGAGTTCCCCTTGGGTATGTTAAATCAACTCTTTTTCATTCCTCCTCGTAGTGTACGTTGATTTGGTTTTACTAGGTTGAGTGTGGACATGATTGTGAGTTTTTGATACATCGTAGACTTGTCACGGTGAATGCTTGAATCCTTACCTCCATTTTAGTCCCGCGCTTCCTACGAATCAATCAAACATCTAGGCACCATTGGAGGAAGGTCTTGAGTTGATTTGACATTCCCATTGGAATGACCTCTTTGGATTAGCCAACACTTATTTCCATTTCATTTTAATCAAAATCTTCACTCACCAAAACACAAAACTCAAAGATTTTTACACTTTTCCTTTTTCACCAAAGTCACCTTCAAAACGATTCACCTCCTTCCCTGAGGAGACAACCTTGGAATACGACTTCCAAGTAAAATACGACACTCGAAAGTCTCTCTGCGCTTGGGGAGCACTATTGTACACACACACACACATTTCATTACCACTATTCCGTTTACCCCATTTCTTGCATCATTCCGAGGGAGAGTGACACTCCCCTATCCGTATAAGCCATACACTTACTACGGGATGATGTTCAGAGATTAGGACGACGGAATATGAATAAAGCACATACCTGTTATTTTGGGCGATCATTCCTAGCTACATCAAGTTCATTGATAAATTGTAGGAATGGAGTCATGAAACTTTCATTTGGAAACATGACTTTGTAATTAAATATTTTTAACATTGCAAAATAACCCAGAGAAGAAGAAGAATTGCATGAAGTAAATTGTATTGAATTGTTAACTCAGAGTTTATTTGAAAATGCTTGTATGCAAAAAGAGTTATATACATTAGAGTCTATACCTGATAATGAGTCTGAAGATATATCAGCATGAAATCCAAAATGTGAAAAATTGTTGCCTAAGTCTATAGAATCTGGTATCAAAATTTTTAAACTAGAATTGAAACCTCTCCCAACTAATTTAAAATATGTCTTGTTGGGGGAAAATGAAATATATGCAGTGATAATATCCTAAAAATTATCTAGAATTCAATAAAAAAATTGACAAAATTTTTAAAAAATCACCAAAGTGTTATTGGATGGACAATAGCAGATATAAAAAGTATAAGTCCACTTCCATGTACTCATTGTATATATTTAGAAAAAGATGATAAACCATCTCGTCAGATGCAAAAAATATTGAATCCACACATGAAAAAGGTAGTCCGCGCTGAAGTACTTAAACTATTAGATGCTAATATTATCTACCCTATATCTGATAGTAAATGGGTCAGTCCTACACAGGTAGTCCCTAAGAAGTTTGGTTTCACTATAATAAAAAATTAAGAGAATGAATTAGTCCCTATGCGTACAGTCACTGGTTGGTGTGTGTGTATTGATTATCGAAAGCTAAATTCTCTCACTAGAAAAGATCATTTTCCATTGCCTTTTCTAGATCAAGTTTTGGAAAGAATAGCCAGTCATGCATATTATTATTTTTTAGATGGATATTCTAGTTACAATCAGATTGAAATTGCAATAGATAATCAAGAAAAAACCACATTTACATGTCATTTTGGTACTTTTGCTTATAAAAAGATGTCTTTTGGATTATGTAATGCTCCAGCTATCTTTCAGCGTTGTATGTTAAGTATTTTTAGTGATATGATGGAACGGTATTTAGAAGTTTTTATAGACAATTTCTCGGTATATGGTGATTCATTTCATTTATGTCTAGAAAATCTTGAAAAAGTTCTTAGTCGATGTGAAGAAACAAACCTTGTTTTGAATTGAGAAAAATGTCATTTTATGGTTACACAATGTATTGTTTTAGGTCATGTAGTTTCTGAAAAAGAAATTGAAGTTGATAAATCTAAAATTGATTTAATAACCAATCTTCCTCCACCGAAAACTGTAAAAGATGTTCGATCTTTTTTAGGTCATGCAGGATTTTATAGAAGATTTATTAAAAATTTCAGTTTAATATCTAGACCAATATGTAATCTTTTGTATCAGGATATATTATTTGAATGAAATGACGCATGTCAATTAGCATTTGATAAATTGAAACACATGGTTATTTATGCACCTATTATGCAACCTCCTGATTGGTCTTTACCTTTTGAATTAATGTGTGATGCTAGTGATTATGCGGTAGGAGCTGTATTAGGTCAAAGAAAAGATAAAAAAATCTTATATTATTTACTATGCAAGTAAAACTCTAAATGATGCAAAAATGAATTATTCTACTACAGAAAAAGAATTGTTTGTTATTGTGTTTGCATTAGATAAATTTCTTCCATATCTGGTGGGATCGTCAATTATTGTATTTACTGATCATGCGGCTTTAAAATACTTACTTAATAAGAAAGATGTTAAGCCACGTCTCCTATGTTGGATACTGTTACTTCAAGAATTTGATCTTATCATTAAAGATAAGAAAGGAGTTGAAAACGTAGTAGTAGATCACTTGTCAAGGCTAAATTATGATATAAAAGAAGAACCAATTCCAATTAGAGAAACTTTTCCAGATGAGCAACTTTTTGCAATAACAAAAGTACTATGGTATGCAGATATAGAAAAATTATTTAGCTACTGGTACTATTCCTTCTTATTATACCTGGACTGATAAAAACAAGTTTTTGAGTAAGGTACGTAATTTTTTTTGGGAAGATCCTTATTTGTTTGAATACTGTAAAGATCATATAATAAGACTTTGTATACCTAATCATGAAATTGGTCAGGTAATTCAGTTTTGTCACTCTGAAGCTTGCGAAAGCCATTTTGTTTCAAAGAAAACCGCTGCTAAAATTTTGCAGTGTGGATTTTATTGGTCAACTCTTTTCAAAGACGTACATATCTTTTGTTTCAATTGTGACAGATGCCAAAGAATGGAAAATATTTCAAAACGAAATATGATGCCTTTAAACCTTATTTTAATTGTTGAAATTTTTTATTGTTGGGGCATCGATTTTATGGGACCATTTCCCCCATCCTTTGGATATCTATACATTTTGGTTGCATTTGATTATATCTCTAAATGGGTAGAGGCAATTCCATGTAGAAATAATTATCACAAAACAGTGGTCAAATTTTTGAAAGAATATTTTGTCCAGATTTAAAATTCCTCAAACCATTAGCAGTGATGGTGGATCACATTTTTGTAATAAGGTTTTTGACAATCTTATGAACAAATATTCGATTTCTCATAAAATATTCACTCCGTATCATCCACACACAAGCGGACAAGCTAAATTAGCTAAAAGGGAGATAAAATATATTTTAGAAAAAATAGTGAATCCAAATCGTAAAGATTGGTCTTTAAAACTAACTAATGCGCTTTGGGCTTACCGTACTTCGTATAAAACTATTTTAGGAATGTCTCCTTATCGGTTAGTTTTTGGTAAACCATGTCACTTGCCTGTAGAATTAGAACATTGAGCATATTGGGCAATCAAAATGATGAATTTTGATATGGATAAAGCTGGAGTATCTCGCAAACTTCAAATTAAAGAATTTGAAGAATTAAGAAATGAAGCATATGAAAATGCAAAGATTGCAAAATCTAAAACAAAAAATTTGCATGATAAAAATAGCATACAGAAGTTTTTTGAACCTTCTCAGAAAGTTTTGTTATATAATTCAAAACTTCGTCTATTTCCTGGAAAATTAAGATCTAGATGGACAGGTCCTTACATTGTCAAGCAAGTTTTTGATTATGGGGCAATTGAAATTGAAAATCTATTAACCGAAAATGTTTTCAAAGTAAATGGTCAAATGCTTAAACCTTATTATGATGGATTCACTCAAGATGTAACCTCCATACAGTTATTAGAGCCAGTCTATGTGTTCTTAAAAAATTAATATTGTTGTTTGATTATAAATAGTAGTACTAATTGTTTGTTCTGTAATTATGTTTTATATTATCAGTTATATTACCTTCCACACCTGATTATCATTTATATATTTTCACTGTTTTATACATTGCGGACAATGTTTAATTTAAGTTAGGGGGAGGGAATTATTAAAATTTTTATCTTTGTCATTTAAATTTGCTCGTCTCTGTCACTGGCAGATGTTAAAGAACCAGATAGTGAGTCATTTTTTTGAGTTGTTTTTAAAAATTTTCGAAAAATAATTGTAAAATGGACGAGAAACTGTTTTGGTTATGTTTAACTATACTGTGCCATTTTCCAAAAGACATATATTCGTTGATCATGGAAAAAGTTAGATTTGTTAGAAATTTAGAAATCTTTGAATGTCAAGTAAAACCTTTGTGCGGGAGAAGTTCATTTGCTAAACGCCGACAAGCAAATCGTCTCGGTGGTTATGTGAGATGTGGTCGTTTAATGCATTTGAGACAATATAATCAGTGTGCGGAACCAATTTCGGGACGAGCATTAGATCGTCTTGAGTGGATTAGGTATGGGCAGAGTAAGGAATATCCTGAGACGCCATCCTATTCTACTCCTATGTTGTCAAGATATGTGAGAAGTGAAATTAATCGTGTCATTGGTATTGTTGATTTGCAAGATTCTGATTCTGATTAATTGTGATCAAATGATGAATAATTTTGAGAATGGTGCATAAATGTAAATAGCTATAGATTAATTAGGAAAATGAGTAAATAATAAATAAAAAATAAAATAATTAATAAAACCATTTTTTGAAAAAAAAAAAAAAAGAAGAGTGAGTAGCAAGTTATGTAGAATGTGTAAAGTTGTAATTAATCTTGTAACTGCAGGATTTTAAACTGAAGAAGGCAGAATTTCAGCAGTCAGAAACCTACAGGAATTTTACATTCTTCCCCCTTAAAGGAATTTCTTCCCCGAAATTAAACACACATGCACATATAACAACATGTAATTACAACAAGTCATGCATTATTCTATGACTGCAAGAAATGTACATCCATCCTCAAATAAGAACGGATAGGTAATACGGATAGTTTCCTCACGCTCCCATGTCACCTCCTCCATACCACGGTGCTGCCACAACACCTTCATCAGCCTCACAATCTTACCTCGCAAAACCTATTTCTGACTATTCATGATACGCACCAATCCCTCCTCGAATGTCTCATCCACATCAACAACTAGCTCACCCCAATTCATCACATGCATAGGATCTGGAGTGTACTTCCGGAGCATGGAGACATGGAATACAGTGTAAACACTCGATAGATTTGGCGGTAGCGCCAACTGGTAATCGACTGTGCCAACCCTCTCGAGTACCTCGAAGGGCCCAATATACCTCGACGACAACTTCCCTCATTTTTCGAACCTAACCACTCCCCTCTTAGGCATCACCTTCCAGAAGACATGATCTTTAACCTCGAACTCCAGATGTCATTGCCGCTTGTCGGCGTAGCTCTTCTACCGACTCTAAGCCGTGAAAAGACGCTTCCATATCAAGTCTACCTTCCCCGAGGTGTCTCTAATCAAGTCCGGACCTATAGAGGGTCTCTCTCTAACCTCCGTCCAACAAATCGGAGGAATGGCACGACTTTCCATAAAGTGCCTCATAGGGTGCCATCTATATGCTCGCCTGGTAACTATTGTTGTAAGCTAATTCTACTAAGGGTAAGTGCTCTTTCCAGCTACCCTTGAGGTCAAGAACACATGTCTGAAGCATATCCTCTAAAGTCTGGATGGTCCTCTCCGACTGACCATCCGTTTAGGGATGAAAGACTATATTCATCATCAATTGTGTCCCCATGGCCCGTTGGAAGCTCTCCCCGAAATGGGCCGTGAACCTGAGGTCTCGATCTGATACTATATATACAGGTACCCTGTGTAATCAGACTATCTCCAGTATGTACAATTAGCAAAATTCCTCCAGTGTGAAGGTCATCCGCATAACCAAAAAGTATGCCGACTTTGTTAGCCGGTCCACTATCACCCACATCGCGTCATGACCACGCGAAGTCCGTGATAAGTGGATCAAAAAATTCAATGTGATGTGTTCCCACTTCTACTTAGCCACCTCCAAAGGTTGGAACAACCTTGCTAGTCTCTAGTGCTCAGCCTTGACCTGCTGACACATGAGATATCCATTAACAAAATCTTCAACGTGTTTCTTCATCCCGCTCCAATAGTACTAGCGGCAAAGATCATGGTACATCTTCATGCCGCCTGGATGCACAGCAAAACGGGATCAATGGAACTCCCTAAGGATCTCCTCTCTTAGATACATAGACTGGGGAACCACAACCTTTCCCTTGAACCGAAGACTACCCTCCGCGTGAATGGCCCAGCCCTTGTCACCTCTATCCGACTATACCCGGTCCTTGATGGACAATATCTCTAAGTCTTGCCCCTGGGACTCGATCACTATGTTCAATAGGGAAGGCGTAGCTACCAGAATCCCCAAAGTGCCCTGAGCCTGACCCTTGTAGTGTGATTAACCCTAATTAGTATGTAAACTAAAATAGTTAAATAAGTTAATAATGTAAGATTAAATAGTTAAAAACTATAAATTAGGGTTAGTACATAAGCTAGGGTTTATGTGTGTAATGTCTAAAATTTCAGAGTTTTTGTGCGGAAAGCAAGAGGAGCAATCTGCTAAAGTTTAAACCATCAAGGAAGCATGTGTAATTTAAGGATGGAACATGCAAGAATAGTATGGAAGACCTTCACCACATTCCATCAAATCAGCACCGTCCGAACGGTGGTGATGGCATCCGGATGGTAGCTAAGGCGGTTCAGCTTCTTTTCCTTCATTCTAGACATTCTTTTGGCCTATAAATAGGCCTGTCCAGCCAGCCTAACCGAGAGCTTAGAGAGAGGGGGAGTTCTAGGAAGCCTTGGAGAGAATTCAAACACAATACAAAGAGGAATTCAAATAAAGATTCAAGAATCCAAGGGGAGATCCTTTCCAAACTACTTTCCAGCCAGAATTCTGTTATTTCTACATTTATGTTATGCTTTTCTACTTGGAGAGTTGAACTTTCGCCACCTTTGTGTCTTAACTGATATTAAGGGTGGTTGTATTTCAATTATTCCTTGGGAAATGAGTGTCAGTGTCTGTATTTTATTTAGTATTGTAGTGAAACTTACCCGCACTTCTTGCTTGTTTATAGCAATGGGATGTGAGTAGTTTACTTATACCCTTCAGTGAAGGGTGAACATATGTATATTATTGGTTAAATTATGGAAAATGTCGATGTTTAATTATGGTTTATTGATATATATACCTCCCTTAATTGATGGATGGTTATATTTATAATATGTTGATGGTTATGAACACCGAGCAGTACTTAATATTCTATACCATACTATCTACTATTATGTACTTCATGCATGATACAGTGATATACGTAATGGGGTGTTACGTAAAAGTCGATTGATTGGTTATAGAGGGGTTAAGTCTCGGCATAGCCAATGCTTTCAGTTCAATACGTAGCTCAAAATTATGTCATTAGTGAATCATCAACCTGCCGGTGGAATATCTGAAGTGTTCCAACTAAATGGCTTGACCTTCTGGTGCACTAAGGATGTTTAACTGTTGCATGGTACATAGCTGTCAAATGAATAACCTAAGTGATCCTCCTGAATGGCTTGACCTTCTGGTTCACTAGGGTTGTTTAACTGATATATAAGACAAAACTGCCAAATGAGTAATTCCAGTATTCCTCCTGAATGGCTTGACCTTCTGGTTTACTTGAATTAGTCAATTGTTGCATATACCTATCAGCTAACCTAAATAATTATTGTGTTATGATTCAATATACATCAGACCTACCGGTTAACTTTTCAGTGACCGGGAAGTTAATTGTTGTAAGGTGGCATTTCCAGTACTTAACCAATATAAAGCATATGAGATCCTTAAACTGAAGGGTACCTTTCATATTAGTGTCTTTTAACAGTTTAACTACGCATTTTATTTACTCAGTCTAGTTATCAATCTAATCTCACTTCACAAGCTATCTCATGTTACACTACTTTAACAACAACTTCACTGTTCTTATTTTAAATTCCAATTATTAAAACTCTTCGTGGGATCGATCTTGGACTTAAACCGAGAAAACTACAATTCAATCACTTATACTTGGGTGTATGATACAAAATAGGTCACAAAATAAGTCAAATTATAGTGTAGCCAGAATTGTCCCACAGTCTCGAGCATCTGCCACTCCCGGGAATCTATACTAGCCAAGACTCCTTATGACTTCTAGCTGAGTGCATCAACCACCACATTTGCCTTACCAGGGTGAAAATGAAAAGTGAAGTCATAGTCCTCTAGGTACTCTATCCACCTGCGTTGTCTCATATTTGAGGTCCCGTTGTGTGACTCTTATAGTCTGAAAACACCTCAAATTGCTCTCCATATAAATAGTGGCACCATGCATTCAAGGCAAAGACAACGGCCGCCAACTCCATGTCGTGCGTAGGGTAGTTCCTCTCGTGGCTCTTCAACTTTCATGAACCATAAGCCACCACCTTCCCGGACTGCATCAAAACACATCCAAGTTCATCCTTTGAGGCATCATAGTAGACTGTATACCTTTGTCTCCCTCTATAACTAAGAATAGGAGCTTAAGTAAGCCTCATTTTCAACTCCTAGAATGCCTTCTCACACGAGTCATTCCACTAAAACTTAACATCTTTCCTGGCCAACCTCGTCATTGGTACGGCTAGCCATGAGAAGTCCTCAATGAACCTTCAGTAATATCTCACCAATCCTACGAAACTACATATCTCAAAGACTGACTTCGGCCTCTCCCAACTTATGAATGCCTCAACATTCTTTGGGTCCACTGATACACCCGAAGCCGACACTACGTGCCCCACAAATGTCACCTTCATTAGCCAAAATTCACACTTGTTGAACTTGGCGTACAACTGGTGGTCTCTCAAGGTTTAGAGAACAATCCTCAAGCGACCCTCATGCTCCTCTTCAGACTTGGAGTAGATTAGGATGCCATCAACAAAGACCACGACAAACTGATCAAGATAGAGTTGGAACACCCTGTGCATGAGATCCATGAATGCCGCTGGAACATTCATCAAATTGAAGGGCATAACAGTAAACTCGAAGTGCCCATATCCTGTCCTGAAAGTCGTCTTAGGAATATCGACCTCTCTAGTTCTCAATTGATGGTATCCCGTCTGCAGATCTATCTTGGAGTAGACCCATGCCCTTCTTAGTTGATCAAAAAGATCATCAATTTACGGCAATGGGTACCTATTCTTGATGGTGACCTGATTCAATTGTCGGTAGTCTATACAAAGTCTAAGGGTCTTGTCCTTCTTCTTGGCAAATAACACTGGAGAGCCCCAATGTGAGGTACTTGGTCTAATGAAGCCCTTGTTCAACAATTCTTGTAATTGGACCTTGAGTTCTTGCAACTCTGTAGGATTCATCCTATGTAGTGTCATAGAAATAAGGGATGCACCGGGTTGCAACTCAATGGTGAAGTCTACATCCCGATGTGGGGGTAATCTTGGTAACTCATCTGAAAAAACGTCTACATACTCACAAACTGCCCGAGCTAGACCCAACTCTTGTCTTTCCTCGTCCTCAAGCGTAAGACGGGAATCATATACTACTTGGGGTAAAATATCATGATTTTTTCCCTGAAACTTGAAACAAACACCCTCCGGTGTATAGACAGTGACCCTCTTCTTATCACAATTGATGACGACCAATTCATCCTGAGGATGACATCAAACTCTGACATGTCCATAACCCTAAGGTCCACAGTGATTAAAATCCCCGAGATCTCTAACTCACACCCCCGACATATCTGATCAATGCAAACCCTAACTCCTAGGGGAGAACTCACATGCAATGGTTTTTCTAAGGTCTCAACCTTTAAGCCCAAATCTCTCATACAAGATGAAACAATAAATAAATGAGACGCACTCGAATCAAATAATACCCTTGCCTACAAGCGAGAGAGTAGAAATGAACCCTAAATCATTGATTAATCCATCGACTCAGTCTGAGTAGTGACAATGTAGAATCGCCCATGAATCCCTAAAGTCTCAGCCTATAAGCCCTGTCCTCGGCCTCGGCCCATGCCCTGGCCCATCTGACCTGATTGTGGAGTCCCCACACGTGAAGCAGTAGGGGCCTGTGCAGCACTCTAGGACAGGATCTGATTTTTTTGGCCCACGGGGGATAGGAAGAATGAAGAATGTATGTGGATGCCCCACTAATGACTGGGACTGAGATGTCTCATAGCTCTGGGATCCCTGCCTTTGAGGAAAATCCTGCTTCAAGTGGCTCGGCTGGTGACATATGAAGTAAGTCCTCTAGCCGGCCTGATTGGCGACCCTGAAATTTCTCCCACCTTGGGAGGATTGATCTTGACCTTGGCCTTGCCTCTGAGGTCCTTGTGGAGTAGAAGTTTGTTGCTTCCTCCCTGAACTAGTGGAGGAGGACTGACCCATTTTCTTCTTATCCTTAGCACCCGCCTCTCAGATGTTCTTGGCAACTTCCACTTCCCTCTCAATGGCCATGGCCGTCTCGACCATTGAGTCTAAGCCTTGTAGGCGATGACCCACAATAAATCCCCAGATGGACAACTTAAAACCATCCTCAAACCTCCTCACCTTGGCCAAGTCTGTGGCTACGTAATCATCGACGAAACGGGCTAGCTCAGTGAACTTAGCCACGTATTCCATCACTGCCATAGTCCCCTACTACTTCAAATCTAAAAATTATCGGGCTTTCGCTTGCCGAACAGCCGACGGGAAGTACTTGCCCATGAAGAGCTCTCGGAACTCTCCCGAAGTCATTGCCTCTATATTCTTAAAGGCCTTAGCCCAACCCACCACAGATGGGCCTCTCCCTCAAGCTACAACGCAGTTAGCCTTATCTTAGTGGCATCAGATGTGATCTCCATAGCCTCCAAAATCTTGTCTACTTGTTGGAACCAATGGTCGGCCACCATCGGATCTGCCCCTCCCATAAAAGTAGATGGCTTGTGTGCCTTGAACCTCTGGAGGTTGTTCGAGCCTCCTTGGCCTATGTTGGCACTGGCTTGCATAAAGGTGGCATCCATCATGCCCACAACATTCATAAAGACTTGTTGATCAAAGGTCGGTGATGGTTGGTTGTTGTTTTACCCACCCCCTTGACCGTTTCGGTGTCCTCTTCCTCTATTTGCCATCTACAAACACCTAAGATAGCAATAGAGCACTAACTTAGTATCCCAAAGTAAGAAATCAAAGTCAAAACATTGATATTTCTCTCCTTGTGTCACTAGTAGGAGGTTTGCCACCCACTAATAGACACCTTAACCATAAATTTTCTCATCCTTTCTTTTTTCGACCCCCAAGGTTATGTCTTTTAACCATAGTGTCTCATTTCCATACATATAGAATCATGTATGTAATCACATATTACGCAACATGTAGCATTTAATGCACATAACATGTAATGCACAATGGATACAATGGCCTAGACCCATGTCCCGCAAGCCCTAAGTAAATCGAGAACCTAGGCTCTGATACCAAGCTGTGACGCCCCTAAATCTGGGGATCCTTTATTAACCTACTGATTAACCTTCAAGCCACGGAAGTATACGTGAATGTCGTATAACCCGAAACCACATCATCATATCCCATTCACTAGGATCGTAACCCATACAGTGTTTGGGTAGAGTCTCTCTTGCACCCGAGCACTCCCAAACGCATAATCTGTGCACATATCAACCACTTGACAATTTCAAGATCCATCCCCATCAATTAGAACTTAACGTTTGACCAATTACATAATCTCAACAAAGGGCTCAAGATCTGAAGGCTTGACAGAGTTATATTCAAATTTTTGAAAATTTTGGAAGAGGTACCGGTACCTCTTACACGTGGTGTCGGTACCTACACTTTCTGTCTGCCAGGTCCCTACCATTTGCTATTGCACCCACAACCACATATGCGATGCTCCCGTGCATAATGCAATGTAATGCCTCATTGCAACATGATACAAAGTTCAATATGCGATGAATGACATGTGAACTATATTAACATATTTCACATATTCCATGGCAAAATTATATCATAAGCATATAATTTCCATACCTCTTCACAAAGTCAATATATCATAAGCATGTTTATATATCAACAATTCACATAACTCAACTCCCAAGCATGCTATCAACACACTAGATTTTCAAGGCATATGTAAACACATAAACATGCCACAATTTCACATAACACAATAATCACATTGGGTCTATTTCACCTACCCAATTCTAGAAAGCACATTTAGCAATTTCTAATTACCAATCCAAGCTAGGATTTATCTTTACCCATTTCACCCCATTTTAAACAACAATAGGCAAGAGATATATATATATATACAAACCTACCCATTTCACAATAACATTCTAGGTTTGGAATAAACCTTAGTAGAAGGAAACTCTACCTCTTGTAGCGTAAAACGAAGTGTAGAGAACTTCTAGAGCACCTCCCTAGCCCCAAAAACCTTGATTTCTCTAAAGTCTCCTCTTGGATCTTCAGTGAAATTCCTTGTTTTTTGTGTGGTTGCATAGCCCTCGTCGATGTGATCGACTTTAGTTCTTGACTCGACGGATTCCGACCGACGAAACTCCGGGAATCGACGAAAGAAGATTAGATTTTTTATTTTTCTTCTCCTCTCTCCCTCACACGTTTACACAATGGTTTGGGCAGAAAATTCTGCCTAAAATGCAGATATTTGCTCCTATTTATAGTTTTAATACTCGGCCCACGTCGCGCCGCGTGTCCCCCACTTGTTCGGGTTCGTTTTCGCCCCGAAACGATTTATTTCATCCCGGTTTAAGTTCAAATTAATTTTATTTGAACTTTAATTCAATTATAAGGAAATTTTATAAAATTTATTTGTGGGGACCTTTGTGAGGTCAGCCGCCACCTAATCGCCTCGAAATACGTACAAAATCCGACTATCTCGGATTTCGATGAAATTTGACAAGGTAACTAGATTTCGCGATACGAATCCAATGGCGAAATCCGTTGTGTCATGCGAGCTCTAAAGAGTACGTATTTTAATTCCGCATTACAGTGGCAAATGACCATTTTGCCCTTTTTCAGAAAAAGTTCAAATTTACCCGGGTTTTACATTATCTAACGGTGCAAAGTGCTCCATCGTCGGCCAAGCGGGATCCGTGATCACTCCCTTATTCCTACACAGCTCAGAAACTAACATAGCATATGAAAGTGAGTTTTTCTTTGTTTTCACTGTTAGCATCATCTGTTCTATGATCAAGTTAGTGAGATCAATACTGTGTCCCATCCCAAAAGTATATAGGATTGAAAATTGACTCGAAAACTGACTCGCTATCCGGTTATTAAACGTCTGTTAGTCACAAAGACGAATATGGATCGTTCCCTCCCCCCAACCTAAATTAAACATTGTCCTCAAAGTATAGCATAATGAAATAAAATTTTAGACAATTGCTAATAAGATCCGGAGGCGAGACACATCCATAATGCAAAACTAATCTGTAAGACAAATAACAAGCGATTAGTACTACTATTTACAATCAAATACTTATAAAAACTTCTTAAAACACATACACCGGTTCCATTAGCTAAATGGAACTCACATCTTCAACAAAATTATCATGATATAGCTTAAGTCTCTGACCATTTACTTTGAAGATATTTCCAGACAATGGATTCTCAATTTCAACTACCCAATGCTCAAAAACATGCTTTACAATGTAGGGGCATGTCCATATTGACCTTGACTTACCAGGAAATAGCCGGAGTCTTGAATTATATAACAGGAATTTTTGAGATGGCTCAAAAGACTTCCGCACTATATTCTTATCATGAAAAATTTTCATTCTGGATTTAGCAATCTTAGCATTCTCATATGCTTCATTTTTTAGATCTTCTAATTCATTAATCTGAAGTTTGCGTGATGCACTTACTTTGTCAATTTATCATTTTGGTTGCCCAGTATGCTCGATATTCCAATTCCACATGCAAGTGACATGGTTTACCATAAACTAACCAATAAGAAGACATTCCCTAAATAATTTTGTATGCAGTGCAGTAAGCCCAAAGCGCATTAGTCAGTCTTAAAGACCAATCCTTGCGGTCCGGATTTACTATTTTTTCTAAAATGTATTTTATCTCCCTATTGGCCAATTCCGCTTGTCCACTTTTCTGGGGATGATAAGGGGTTGATATTTCGTGAGAAATCAAATATTTTTTCATGAGGTTTTCAAAAAATTTATTGCAAAAATGTGTTCTCCCATCACTGGTAATGGCTCTGGGAATTTGTAACACCCCAAAACACACCCTGGATGGCATTACATTCTAAATCATTCATATCATGAGAGCACTAAAATAATCCATCAATAAATAAGACTTCATAAAGTCATCCATAAAATTTACAGCATTATCCCAAAAGAATAGACCCATTTTGGCCTTTACATCCCAAAAATCCAATAATGTAGCCCAGCGGAATTACAAAAGAAAACTAGACTTTACAAGATTCAAAATGAATATCCTAGTCTAGTACAAAAAGGAAAGGAGGTCGCTCTACGCGTCCACCTCGGGATCCACACTCCCGTCAAGTGGAGTCTCCCAAGTAGCGGGCTCTTCGACCCTTAAGTCCTCCTCAAGCGGGAAATCTGAAAAATGGTTAGCAGTAGGGGGTGAGCACGAAGCTCTGTAGAAAAATTCTCTCAAACCCATACAAGGTTTAGAAAAGCATTTAAAACGGCCGGTCTCATTTCACAAATAGCATACATAATCTTTGCAGTAAAACAATGACATTTTACAACTGATCTCAAGTTTAATTAGCCATAGTACTAGAAATGAACAATAATAACCAATTCTAATAAACATTCATTTTCAAAATATAAACCATTTCCCACACATTATATAATATTGTCCTCTTTTGGCATGAGCATCCTTATAAGAAACCTCTCACCCTCAAGGCTTGGTTACTCAAGCATCCTTATAAGGAACCTCTTGAGGAAAATCACATACTGTCCTCTTTTGGCATGAGCATCCTTATAAGGAACCTCTCACCCTCAAGGCTTAGTTTCTTAAGCATCCTTATAAGGAACCTCTTAAGGAAAATCACATACTCTCCTCTCTTGGCATGAGCATCCTTATAAGGAACCTCTCACCCTCAAGGCATCACAAACTCAAGCATCCTTATAAGGAACCTCTTGAGGGAAATCACATACTCTCCTCTCTTGGCATGAGCATCCTTATAAGGAACCTCTCACCGTCAAGGGTCAAGGCATCACAAACTCAAGCATCCTTATAAGGAACCTCTTGAGGGAAATCACATACTCTCCTCTCTTGGCATGAGCATCCTTATAAGGAACCTCTCACCCTCAAGACATCACAAACAACCCAACCAAGCATACCATTCCAATATTTATATCATTTTACAAGCATCTCTCCAAAATCCCCAAGATATATTATGTAACAATTCCCCAACCAACAAAGAAAATACATGAGATCACAATAACATCATTTTTCTACCCAACACAAACAACTACGGTTTTCGAAGTTCATAATAAAGAAGCATTTAAGAAGAAATACATCACTCTCCCAAAAACTAGGGTTTTAAAACTAGAAAGGAGATTTCATGGGTATTAAACCCTAACAACATGTAATCTTTGCAAAAAGCCTAAGAGATGATGATTCTATAGCATATATATACCATTGATAGCAAAAACATACATATATAAATACCCTAGCCTCAATGTAAGTGAGTGGGAGAAAACCCCTACCTTAAGCTCTTGAAGAAACCTAGGGTTTGAGTCTTGAATCACTTGTGAACCCTTTGTCTTTCCTTGTTTTTCACCTTTGATCTTGTGTTTTTCTCTTCCCCTCTTTCTCTCTAATGTTTTCTAGGGTTTTAAGGTGTGTAATGAAGGCTAAGGGGATGGCAAGAAGTATTTATAGTGGGGGAAAAACCGGCTGTTCGAGAACTAAAATTGTCTGATTTTTACAGTGACTACCGGTAGTTAATTTTGACTACCGGTAGCTCGGGTACATTGGCACTCGACTACCTGTTGACTACCGGTAGCTCGGGTACACTGGACACTCGACTACCTGTTGACTACCGGTAGCTCGGGCACACTGGACCATTGACTACCGGTAGCTCGGGCACACTAGACCATTGACTACCGGTAGTTACTACCGGTAGTTGATCCCATATTTGCCTACTTCCTTTATTTTTCATTTCTAATCCATTCCAATCTCTTCCAAAACCATCACAAACCTCTCCAACATATATTTCTACCTCAAACCTATTTAGTACAAGTTCTAGGACATAAAATTTCATATTTTCACATACTAAAACTAAATTTCAAATATTATTTCCTCGAGTTATACTATATCAACATTTTTAAAACAATTATTTACTATATATCTATATACATATATAAAAGAAAAAAATGTGGGGTGTTACAGAATTCCAAATCTTGACAAAATATTTTCTTTTTAAAAACTTGACCATTGTGCGGTGATCATTATTTTGACACGGGATAGCCTCTACCAATTTGGAAACATAATCAACGACAACCAAAATGTAGAGATAACCAAAGGATGGGGGAAATGGTCCCATAAAATCGATGCCCCAACAATCAAAAATCTCAATAATCAAAATAGGGTTTAAAGACATCATGTTTCTTTTTGAAATATTCCCCATTATTTGAAATCTGTCACAATTTAGACAAAAAACATGCACATCTTTAAAAAGGCTGGGCCAATAAAATCCGCACTGCAGAGCAAAATGTATCTAATGCAAACACAACATCAAAAAATTCTTTTTCTATGGTAGAATAATTCATTTGTGCATCATTCAAAGTCTTGCTTGCATAATAAATCACATATGATTTCTTATCTTTTCTCTGGCCTAACATAGCTCCTACTGCATAATCACTGACATCACACATTAATTCAAAAGGTAAAGACCAATCAGGAGGTTGCATAATTGATGCAGAAATAAGCATGTTTTTCAGTTTATCAAAGGCTAATTGACATGTATCATTCCAATCAAATGGAACATCCTGACATAAGAGATTACACATGGGCCGAGATATCGAACTAAAATTTTTAATGAATCTTCTGTAGAATCCTGCATGACCTAGAAAGGATCGGACATCTTTTACAGTCATGGGTGGAGGGAGATTGGCTATCAAATCAATCTTAGACTTATCAACTTCAATTCCCTCTACATAAACTGCATGACCTAAAACAATACCCTATGTGACCATTAAATGACATTTTTCCCAATTCAACACAAGATTTGTTTATTCATATCGGATAAGTACTTTTTCAAGATTTTCTAAACATAATTCAAATGAATCATCATACAAAGAAAAATCGTCCATGAAGACTTCTAAAAATCGTTCTACCATATCACTGAAAATACTTAACATACAATGCTGAAAAGTAGCTGGAGAGTTACATAATCCAAAGGGCATTCTTTTATAGGCAAAAGTACCAAACAGACATGTAAAAGTTGTTTTCTCTTAATCATCAATTGCAATCTCAATTTGGTTATAGCCAGAATACCTATCTAAGAAAGAATAATATGCATGACCAGCTATTATCTCTAAGACTTTATCTAAGAATGGTAAAGAAAAATGATATTTTCTAGTGAGTGAATTCAACTTTTGATAGTCAATACACATACGCCAACCGATGACTGTACGCATAGAGACTAATTAATTTTCTTGATTTTGTATGATAGTAACACCAGATTTTTTTGGCACTTCCTGTGTGGGGCTGACCCATTTAACTATCAGATATAGGATAGATAATATCAACATCTAACAATTTAAGCACTTCAGCCCTGACTATTTTTTTCAAATGCGGGTTCAATCTTCTTTGTGGCTGTCGGGATAGTTTAGAATCTTCTTCTAAGTTTATGTAATGAGTACATAGAAGAGGACTTGTTCCCTTTACATCTGCTATTGACTAACCGATAGCACTTTTATGATTCTTTATGACTTCAATCAATTTCTTTTCTTGGACTGCTGAACACTTCGAAGATATTATCACTGGATGAGTTTTATCCTCCCCCAAGAAGACATGTTTCAAGTCAGTAGGGAGAGGTTTCAATTCTGGCTTAATAACTTTAACACAGGGCTTTACAGACTTAGGTTCAGCAGGTAGTAATTTTTCAAATTTTGGACTCCATGATTCAATGACTGACACATCTACAGACTCATCATTATGTACAGACTCTAATGCATGTCACTCATTCTTTATACACTCTTTTTCAAATAGACTCTGAGTTAACAACTCGACAATATTCACTTCACTCATCACCTGCCATGTTAAACACATTCAATTCCAAGGTCATATTTCCAAATCAAAATTTTATGATTCCATTCATACAATTAATCAATGCATTTGATGTAGCAAGGAATAGTCAACCTAGAATGACAGGAATGTATATAGAAGCATTCAGAACTGGCTGAGTATCTAAAACAATGAAATCCACTGGGAAATAGAATTTATCAACTTGAACTAACACATCCTCCACAACTCCTCATAGGGTTTTCACAAATCGGTCTGCCAATTGCAATGTGACATTGGTGGGTTTTAACTCACCCAACCCTAACTTTTTATAGACCGAGTATGGAAGTAAATTAACACTGGCTCTCAGATCAAGCAGGGCTTGCTTAATCCAAAATTTTTTGATTATGCATGACACTGTAGGACTTCCAGGATCTTTGTAATTAAGAGGGGCCTTGTGCTGGATGATAGCACTAACCTACTCAGTTAAAAATGCTCTTTTCTGTACATTGATTTTTTCTTTTGACTATGCAAAGGTCCTTCAAAAACTTGGCATAAGATGGGACTTGTTTGATTGCATCCAATAGGGAGATGTTAATCTTTACTTGCTTGAACAATTCAAAGATTTCAGAATGAGTCACAGGTTCAGGCTCAACTGGTTCATTGACTTGGATTGATTCAGGTTTTGGCTTATGAATTAACATGTCTCTAATGGTTTTGTATATCACTTTACCACTTCTCAGTGTGGTAATTGCTTGGACCTGACTTGGAGATGGTTCGGTAGACACAACATTAGCCTGGTTTTGACTTTGTGGGGGTTTTGGTTGAGATGAGAATTTTCCCTTCTCTGATGTACTCAAGGACTGGGTCAACTTGGCTAGATGAATCTTGATGTCTTCAATACTTTGTGAAGTTGGTGCTTTGAAATCATTAAATGCATGAGTGTGCTGAGTATTGAAACTCATTTGGCTCTGAATGAACTGGTTCATGGTGTCCTCTAGACTCCTTTTGTGTGCGGGTTGATATGGCTGATATGACTATTGAGTTTGGGGCTAACTTGAAGGTGGACCTTGTGGTTGACTCATAGGCTGTGTGTTTTTCCAACTAAAATTTGGGTGATTCCGCCACCCTGGGTTATAGGTTTCGGAATAAGGATTGGAATAGGGCTTGTTAAAATTGGAAATGACATTGGACTGTTCCATTAAAACTTCTTTGAATGCAGGAATTGTAGGAGACTCTTCCATGGGATGTCCTGTCAATGCACAAATTTTACATGATTTCTCAGTGGTAGACACTACAAACAATTCCTTCATTTTTTTTTTTATTTCTAAAGCTTCAAGCTTTTGGGACAAAGTAGCCATTCTGGCTCTTAGGTCATCATATTCTTTTAACAGATATTTCCTTCTTGGGATGTAGATGGCTTAGTTTCAACGATGTTTGAAGAGGTTGAGTCCCACATTTGGGAACTCTTAGAAATGTTATCAAAGAATTTGAATGCCTCTTCAGGACTTTTACTCATAAATTCTCCCTGGGCCATCATTTCAACAAACTGACACAATGCAGATGGGAGGGCGTCGTAGAAAAAACCTACGAGAGTCCAACTCTCAAATGCATGATGTGTGTAAGCTTGGAGAAGATCCTTAAATGTCTCCCAAAATTGATAAAAAATTTCCCCTTCTTTAACAGAAAAATTCATGATTTGACGTCTCAATGCATTAATGCGATGCAAAGGAAAAAATTTCTGAAAAATTCAGTTTGTAAAACTTGCCAACTTGGAATTGACTAGGCTTTAAAAGAATTTAGCCACTATGTCCTTTAAAGAGAAAGGAAAAAGTTTCAACCGGGCCATTTCAGAATTATCTTGCAAGGCTCCACAGACATCCTCAAATTCTTTAACATGCAAGTATGGGTTTTCAGATTCCAAACCATGAAACTGTGGTAACAACTGTATTGTCCCTGCCTTAATGTTGAAATTTGGAGCATTTGTGGGAAAAACAAAGCATGATGGGACACTAGTGCATGCAGGATGTAGATATTCTCTTAATGGTCGGACATTCTGAACTACCTCTTGTTCTCGTTGATTATTATGAGTCATGCTTAATTCAAATTATGCGTCTGACGAAGATAAAGATGATGGAGATAAAGGATTAGACTGATTTAGAGACCCGACTGATGACTTAATAGACATAAACTATGAAAATACAACAAACAATATATATACATATAATACAAACTAAACAACCTCCCTGTTCAATTTCGAAATCACCGTAACTCCCCGGCAACGGCGCCAGATATCTTGACTCACATTCGATCTGAATAGTGGTATACACACAAGTATTAGTGGTCAAAATTATAATATAATACTCGATTTAAGTCTGAGGTCGAACCCACATGGAGCTAATATTGGAAATCAAAACAGAATCGGTGAAGTTGTTACATGTACAAAAATGTAGTAGAAATAGTTTGTGGTGTGAGCTTAGAACAATTAAAACTAACTTAATTAAAACTATGGAAATGCGATAATTAAAATATACCATTTAGTTTGAGGATTCCATATGCATTATACTGGTTAAGTACTAGAAATGCCACCTTACAACAATTAACCCCCATTTTACTAGAAAGTCAACCAGTAGGTACGATGTATATTAAACCATATCCAGCAACTGGTTATGTTAGCTGGCAGGTATATTTCTATGCAACAATCAAATAACCCAAGTAAACCAGAAGACAAGCCATTCAGGAGGAATACTTGAATTACTCAATTGGCATCTCTGTAACATGCAACAATTAATCAACTATAGTAAACCAGAAGACAAGCCATTCAGAAGGAATACTACAGTAATTCAATCGGAAGGTTGATGATTCACTGATGAAGAGATTCTGGTTTATACATTGAATCGAAAGCATTGACTAGGCCGAGACTTAACCCGTCTATAACTAATCAATCAGCTGTTACATATGTAACACCCCGCATTTTCGTTTATATATGTATATAGATGTATATTAAATAATGGTTGTAAAAAATGTGGAGATGTGTAAGGATGTAAGAATAAATTATATAGATTGTAATAGTAGGAGAACGCTAGAGATAAATATGGATTGGGAAGTTGGAGTTTCCAAGACGATTAAACTTGGAAAGGGTGACTAGATGAATTTCTAAATATTTTTAGGACAAAATAAGGTGTCCATTGAATCCGTAAGGTCGAACAACCTTGGGAGAGGTAATATGAGGTGTATTGGAAGCTAGGAAGTATTCCGGAGTGAAAACACACTTAGAGAAAATTTGGGTAAAAAGGAGTTGGGACACCTTCTAGTATTTTGGTCATAACTTTTTATCCTTAAGTCCAATTGGTCTGAAATTTTTACAGTAGATAGTAGACATCTAGGGCTAAAAAAGTGTATCTCATGAAAATTTTCCAATTAGACCTCTAAATGGGTCAAAACTGCACTGGAAGTTGGAGCAAAAATCTGGCAGTCGAACCGTACCGGTACGCGTACCGGTACGCCCGGCAAAGCCTAGCCCGACCCGGCTTCGGTTCTTTCTCCATTTCTTTGACTATAAATACATCCTTACACCTCTCTAAGCCTCATTACACCAATTGAAACCCTAGAAACCATTAGAGAGGAAGAGAGGAAGAGAAAAACATAAAATCAAGAGAGATTTACACCTTGAACAAAATCAAACCCTAGTTTTTCAAGAACCCACTTCTCCACCCATTCCCTCTACTATAATTTCACTTCACTTTCACTCAAACCTCTTAGAACCGAAAGAGAAAGTAGCAAGGGAACAAGAAAAAAGGGAAAAGGGGAGTCATTAAAGCTTGGGTTGCTAGAGATATTTGGTTGAGGTAGGGGATTTCTTCCTATTCTCTTACATTGATGTTAGGGTTAATTTATATGTACTCTTTTGTTTCAAACCGTATATACTTGCTAGTATTTACTTGATTCTTGACATCCTTGCAATGATTATCAAGTTTTAAACAAATATATGGTGGAATAACCATTAAATCCTTTTTCTCATCTTAAAACCCTAGGTCTCAAGAGAAAGGGGTTTTTCTTTTGATTCCTCCTATGTTCTCAATTTCAAAACGTTAGTGTTTCATAGTGAACAACAAAATGCTATTTATGATGATCTCTTGTACATTTTATTGTATTACTCTTGTACTACAACTTATGAGAATTGGGGATTTTTCTTGGATATGGCGTGTAAATTGGGGGAATTGTGTGATTGTTGGGAAGGTGAGGTGTTTGTCGGTATAGTATATCTTGCGTAGTTGTACGATGCTAACATGGTTTACTATTGATCGGGTGTCATGTAGTGGGTAGACGGCTTTGTATGCCACGCGGGTATGAACTTTTCCTACCACATAGTGTGGGTAGACATTTTTGTACGCCGTGTGGGTACGAACATTTCCTAGCACTAATGATGACGGAATAGTAACGTGGGTAGTGTCGGATATACATTGTGGGTTATCGTGCATTGTACCGGAAATGGTTTCGACAAGAGTTTCCGGAAGTATGGGATTCCGAGAGAACTTGTTGGAAACGGTTTATGGTAGAATGGGTTATATTTGGATATAGTTTGTTAACTGTATACTGGTTTCACTTATTCATTCAATTACTATTGTTCCTTAAACTTGAGATCTATTCAAATGTCCTGGTTTTACTTCAAATGTTATATATGCTATTTGTGAAAATGAGACCAACCGTTTTATATGCTTTTCTAAACCTTGTTTGAGTTTGGGAAGCTTTTGCTACAGAGCTTCGTGCTCATCCCCTGCTGCTAACATTTTTCAGATTTCCTACAAGAGGAGGACGTAGGGGTCGAGGAGCCCGCTACTTGGGAGACTCCGCTAGACGGGAGTGTGGATCCCGAGGTGGACGCTTAGAGCGACCTCTTTTCCTTTTGTACTAGATTAGGACATTCTTTTGGAACATTGTGTAGTCTAGTTCCTTTTGTTTATTCCGCTGTGCAACTTGGATTAATTTTTGAAATGTAAAGGCCAAAGATGACATATTCTTTTGGATAATGATGTAAATATTTTATGGATGATGAATGAAGTGTAATTTATTTATGGATGATATTAGTGCTCTCATGATGTATATGGTTTTAGTATGTAATGTCGTCCAGGGTGGTATTTGGGGCGTTACAACATAAATCCCAATCACGTACATCACTATATCATCCACGAAGTGCGTAAATAGTAGATAGTATGGTATATAGCATTAGGTACTGCACGGTGTTCATAACTATGAGCATATTATAAATGTAACCATCCATCAATAAGGGAGGTATATATATCAATAAAGCATAGTTAAAACATTGGCATTTTCATAACTCAAACAATATCTTACATATGTTCACCCTTCACCAAAGGGTAAAAGTGGACAAATCACGCCCCATTGCTATAGATAAGCAAGAGGTGCAATATAGTTTCATTACAATACAAAACAAAATACAGACATTCCTTCCTCAAGGAATAGTTGAAACACGACCACTCTTAATACCGATTAGGGCACAAAAGTTGGAGAGGTTCAACCCTCCAAGTAAAAAGGAATAACATAAATGTAGAAGAAAGAAAAAGCTTCGGTTGGAAAGCTGGCTGCAAGTGGTTCGGCAGGGCTTCGCTATACTGTTTCTGACTCTCTCTCACTCACTGACTGTTTCTGACTCTCTAGATTTACTGGCAATGCTCTGAACTCCCCTGACTTCCCTCTACTCTCTATGGATTTTCCCTTCGCTGAATGCTGAAAATGGAAGCTGGAAGGGCCTATTTAAAGGCAATGGGGCTGGCTTAAAGGCGGCAGAAACAAGGAGGACCAATCAAGGACTTTTGCTGCACAAACTGGCCAAAGGGAGAGGAGAAAACCTTAAGGCAGTTTAGCCACCGTCCGGACGCCACCACCATCGTCTGGACGGTGGCATTCCACTGTTTTTGGTGTGGCTGGCTCCTTGCTTGATTTGATGTAATTGCTCTTTGACCCCCTTGCTGATTTGACTTTGACAGTTTGCTCCTCTTTACGCACAAAACCCTAAAAAGTAAGACAATTAACGCATTAACCCTAATTTATGCACTAACCCTAATTTGACTTCTTTTGACTGTTTTAACTCATTTAACAAACATAATTAACCTATTAACCTAACTCACTTACGCACTAATTAGGGTTAATCATGGATCCTCCTCCTCTAAGAATTCAACTTGATCATCAAGGATAAGAAAGGAGTCGAGAATGTAGTGGCCGACCATTTGTCACGGCTTGTCGTCCATGACGCCGAAGAGCACATCCCTATCCCTGATTTCTTTCCCGATGAGCATTTATTTTCCATTGATTCGGTTTGTCTGTGGTATGCTGATATTTGTAATTTTCTTGTCACAGGACAAATACCACCGCATTGGAACCCGGAAGATAAATGAAGATTCATGGCGGATGTTAAGTACTTCTACTTCGATAACCCGTACTTGTTCAAATATTGCCTCGATCAAGTCATGAGGAGATGTGTACCGAAAACTGAACAACGGGATGTCCTTTTCTTCTACCATTCTGAGGCGTGTGGTGGACACTTTTCTTCCAAGAAAACTTCAGCTAAGGTTTTACAAAGCGGTTTTTATTGGCCTTCATTGATTAAAGACAATGTCCCATTTTGCAAAGAATATGATAGGTGTCAAAGGTTGGGAGTGTGACTCTTAGAAACATGATGCCCCTATCCCCTATGCTTGTCATTGAAATATTTGATTATTGGGGCATCGATTTCATGGGTTAATTCCCTATGTCCTTTGGCTACCTTTATATCCTACTGGCAATGGACTACGTGTCCAAGTGGGTAAAGACAATCCCAACCAAGACCAATGACCATCGTTTCATGGTCAAGTTTTTAAAAGAAAACATTTTTTCAAGGTTTGTGATACCTCGTGCAATGATAAGTGATGGTGGGTCTCATTTTTGCAATAGAACATTTGTTTCTTTGATGCACAAATATGGTGTAACACACAAGGTGTCCACCGCTTATAACTCATAGACTAATGGTCAAGCTGAGTTGGCCAATAGGGAGATAAAGAACATACTAGAAAAAAATGGTTAACCCCGATCGCAAGGATTTGTCACTTATGTTGACTGATGCCTTGTGGGCTTGTCGAACTGCCTATAAGACCATACTAGGTATGTCTCCCTATCGGTTAGTCTAAGGCAAAGCTTGTCACTTGCTAGTAGAGATGGAACACAAGGCCTATTGGGGCATAAAAACCTTGAATTTCAATTTGAGAAATGTCAGAGAACATAGGAAATTGAAGTTGAATGATTTGGAGGAAATTCATAGAGATTCATACGAGAGCTCAAAAATTCACAAAGAAAGGGCAAAGATTTTCCATGACAAATCCATTTTGAGAAAGACATTTGAGCCCGACCAAAAAGTGTTCTTGTATAATTCTCGCCTCTCCATTTTTCAAGGAAAACTCAGATCACATTGGGATAGCCCCTATCTTGTCAAGGCGGCCTACCCTAACGGAGCCGTGGAAATAGAAAACCCCAAAGACGGTAAAATATTCAAGGTCAATGGACAAAGACTTAAACCATTCTTCAAGGGTTTTGAGATTCAAACTGTGGAAGAAGAGTTGGTGGATCCGGTCTATCCGGACCTTGTTGAGGAATAACTGTTCAATTAGGTTTTAGTGTACAATCGCTTTCCTTTATTCTTTACTTTGCAAAGTTAATTGGTTACTTACTTTTACCTGTGCATAATGCTCTTTCTTCACATTTGCAGATAGTGGTGTTTTTGTCAAAGCTCGTTGCGAGGTGTTCTCTTACCCTCCTCATTTTATTTTAAGTCCATTATTACAGTCCATATCTTTTTGTTGCGTTGAGGACAATGCATAGTTCAAGTTGGGGGGGGGGGTGAGGTGCACCATTTGTATGATACACCAAATTTTTTTTTATAATACCATTTTGTGGTGAAATGCACCATTCACATATTCTACCATTTTTTTGTATAGAATAGTTGAAAAATATGTTTAAATTTTTAAATTTTTTTGTGAAAAATCTGAATGTTGAACCATATTCCCTTATTCAAAGTGTATGGGTCTAGTGACAGTTTGATCTTTATTTTGAACTTTGAATACATGAGCACATCATAGAAGTTTAACCTATGCCGAAGTATCACATATGTGTTTTCTTTCAAACTTAACCATAGTGCACATTGAATGTGTAATTTTGAAAATTTACAGATTGGATTCACATTTTAGAGTTTGACATGCATAGTGGAGATGAAATAAGTACCCATGTGAGCTTTGGTGTCAATCCTTGTTGGAGGGAACTTACACTTACTCAAAGGAACAATTTTTCAAATTCAAATCTGTTCAATAATCTCATTATGTTTGATTTGGTTATAGTGCATGAGGATAGCTGATTGACTTTGTCTTAAAATGCCAATACGCATCCCCATGCTTATCTAGAGATGATCTTAGGCCATCTTTGAAGTGCTTTGAGCCTTAGCCCGTTTCTTGTTAAAAATTTATCCCTAGTGCCGTGATTGAGCTTTAATTGAAAATTTGTTTCCATGCCACACGATTGACCAAACCAGTGCAAAATGATTAAAACTACCACACCTTGGTTGTTCCGAGACTGACTATAATTGATCATAAAGAAAAGGAAATGTGGTGAGGAAACCCAAAAAGGGATGAATGGTGCTGAAGTCAAATTGTGAATGAAAAATAAGAGGAAATCCAAGAAAATGAGAAAAAGGGGTTGAAAGAGAAAAAGAAATGAAAAAAAAGAGAAGAAAAATGTTGAGGAAAGAAGAAGAAAAAGAAACAAAAAGTGAAGTGAAAGGGGTAAGGCTGAAAATTCCACAAAAAGGAAATTTTTGATAATAAAGGTCATGCCCTCGGATAACCCTTTTTTTGTCTTCTTCTACCTTTCGTTTCACTTGCCCTTAATATCACCCCAAGGCCTCATTACAAACCGTGAAAGCCCTAAATGATCTAGAGAGAGCATGGTGAGAGCACATTTCAAATGAAAAAGAAGAGTTGGTTTTGCTATCTAGTGCCCTAACATTCCATTCATGAGATTATGCCAAGTTCGTTTCAATTGTTATGCATGCACATCATTTTTGGATTATATGTGAGCATTTTGGTTTGTGCATAAGATTCTATCTCACATATAGACATGGATAGCATGCTCAGATAATCATGGAGTATTCATTTTTGAGACAAACCATTAGTGAGTTTTGCATCAAAGCTGAATTTGGATAGCTAAGTGAATGTGAATTCCGTTGAGTAAATGCTTAATTTATATGTGCATTTCACACACAAACGATTTTGAAAACAAATGTGTAGGTGAATACTCTAGAATATCATTTAAAGCCATGATGAAACTCATATGTGCTTAGTTCGGGTGTTTGAGAATTTTTGTCAGGCAACCCTGTGCTTGTAAGATAGGGGAATATTGCTCCAACTTTAGATATGAGAAAGGAATAGGAATGTCTTCTGTATTTCAATTTGTGTTTTATTTAATGGGTGTTCATTTTCTTTGTTGAACTTAGAATTCCATGTCATGTGTTTTGAAAACATCAAAACTCAAACCGCATTGCAATTTCATAAATGAATTTGGGCATGGTCACACATTTGTGGTTAACAAGCATGGATCATGTTTTTTGTGGAGTTAAGGTTGTAAATAGGTCATTAGAATGTGTGGGAGTATAATAAACTTGAAGTGGAGGTGAGAAATGGAGCAGAGGAATTTTTTTTTGAAAAAGTAAAACTTACTGGTAGAAGTTTGCAAAAACCTACCGATAGATTTTTTCTAGTGCACTGTTCTACCGGTAGGTTTTTGACATTCTACCGGTAAGTTTTGCCCAAAAATTAAAAAATGAGGGTTTTAAATCAGAATTTTCAGTGAAACCCTTCACATTCTGAACTCATCTCATCCTCAAAAACCTTCCCCTCTCCTTCAAAACCTTTCAAACACTCAAATAACTTCTTGGCACTCATCAAATCTCCCGATTATCTTCCCCAAAGTTATGATTCATAGTGATTTCTTCTCAATTTCTTGAATTTTTCCCACAAAAACCCTCTTTTCCCCCACAAAGCTTCCCAAATACATCAAAGCCCTAAGTTCTCACCCAAAGCTTGGTATTCAAAGGAATGGCTTGATTGGGTAAGTCTTCTCGTGCTTCATTTGATCTTTTTAATGAACTATGGACTTGGTTATTGCCTTTTGTTGCCCTTGGGGCATTTTTGATTGTTATGGCACAAGCCAAACAAACGGGGCCCGGTTCTCCACCACCCATGGGAACAGGATCCAGCAAGAGGACTACGGGGGCAGGCCCCAGTGGTGAGGAAGGAAGAAAAAAGCAAAAGAATGACACTCGCACGAAGAGCATAGAGGAGAAAAATGTGACGTGTGAGAGGCATGTGAATAGGCCCACCCTCGGGCCAAACGATGAAGTGGTCTGAGTGATAGAGGGCCATGGCATAGATGTCTGGTTCGAGCCCATGGGGGGTTATGTCATTCCCATGTGTATAAATTTCTACCAAAAGTTGAAGGTGGTGGATGAGGATGTATTTTTGTTAAAAACCAATGTGAGGGGGAAGGGAATGTAGATCACAGCGGGAGTCATTGCGGATGCATTGCATTACCAAATACCACCTCTCAACACCACAATCTATCCTTACAACACCCAAGGGCGAAAATCAATTCAGGAATACACAAGCTTAATGCATGAGGATCCGACACAGTTTAAAGGAAAAATTCAAGTTGTGGCACTCAAGCACTCCTACGGGGTAATGAACAAGGTTTTGTATTATAATTTGCTACCTTGGGGAGTGGAGAAGACTCCGGGGGAGGAAAAACTAGCCCTTCTCTATGCTTTCATGATGGGTAAGAGGATGGATATCGCTCTCATGATTTGGATGGTGATGAAGGAGTATGCCCAGGCTAGTAAGCCAAAGGCGAATCTCCCTTATGCCAACCTTGTCATGAAGATCTGCCTCCATAATAAAGTCAAGGGTAGCCCCTCCGATGTAACCCTCCCTCCAGAGTTTGGAGCTATAGGCAAGTCTAGCAGTATGAAGAGGTCGGCCATGACAAGAGGGTCGGCCCAGAGGGAAGAGAGTGGGATTCTAGTGAGAGCCGAGCCATCTACAGCTAGACCCTCTACATCCACGCCACCCACTGCTACCCCACCTCAGACGGCCTCCTAGTACCTTAGTGCGATGGAGGGACGGTTGGACGACTTCGGCGGACTATGCGACTACTGATGCTGATGGTCTCGAAGATATTTGAGAGGACTTTCCCAGGAGAGCCTCTCCCCACAGTGCCACCACCCTCGACCTCCGGGCCATCCACTTCTGCCCCCATGGGCTAGACTATCTTGGGGATGGAGGATTCCGATGATGAGGAGTCTGGTAATGAAGAGGGGGACGACAAGGAGGAGTCCGGTTATGAGGGGTCAGGTGATTATGTAGAGGAGTAGAGAGACCAATTTTGTTTTGTGTTTTGGTAGATTGCACATAAGTGGTTTAGTGGTAGTCGGCTTAGTAGAAGGGTCTCTAGGATCACAGGTCGTTCTTTTTTTGTTTCAAGATCTCTGTATTGAACCTTATGGAGTTATGAATGAAAGAACAACATTTCATTTGTTTCAATTTGCCCAAGTTCATTTACACAATTGCATTATGATTTAAGTATTTTGTTGTTTGGTGAATTGTATAACGTGAATGAAATTGTTGTTCTTTTTATGTAGTGTAGTTTGAAAAAAATTTTGCTAGGGACTAGAAAAACTCAAGTTGGGGGGTGTGATTAGTATAGAATATTGCATATTATGTATCTCATTTGCATCCATTTTTACTTGTTTTGTGGTGAAAATTGGGGGAAATGTTCTCAAACTCACAATTAATGGAGATTCGTGTGATTGTAGGTAAAGAGCAGGTAAGGTCATGCATTACGCCTCCCAATCAAGTGCTCAAAGTCTATGGGGAAGAAAGGAATGCTTAACGGATGGCTTGGGACCTCAAGGAACCAAGGAAATCAAGCAGCAAGACAAAACCTACCGGTAGAAGACAGACAAAACCTACCAGTAGAAAATGCTACTAGAATTCTTCTACCTCAGCCATGCCAAAAACCTAACGATAGGAAATCTTTCTGGACAAAACCTACTGGTAGGCTTTCTTATGTTCCACTTGTAGGTTTTGCCCAGTTTTGCCAAATTGCCTGTCACACAACTCCACCTACTCCGGGGGCCCACCTCTTGTCATCCAAACCATACCCAGACATATTTGACACCCCATGATGCTTTCCTAACACAAAAATTCAGATTTCAAGTGAGAGAGAGAAGGGAAGCAATAGAGAGAAACAGGGGTGGTTGGGAAAGCATGGGAGGAGCATGTTTGGCCTATTTTTGCTTGTTGAAGTGTCCAACCTCTCCCCACTCATTGAAACTTAGTCCACACAGGCTAAGGGAGGAGGATGGACAAAATTTACCAAGTCTTACACCATATTCAATTTTTTACATACTTTTTACAGAGAGAAGCTCCAAGGTAGAAGATGAAGTTATAGAGAGAGAAAGTTGGGTTTTCACATTTCCTTCACCATTTTCATTGTAGTAAGCTTTTTATTACTTTTAATCTTTCCCTCTTTCACTTTAAACTCTTTTATTCATGTTGTAATTAAGCTTAATGAAGTATTTTAGCATGTCCATTTCTACATTTGGGTATTTCCTCTTCAAACTTTGTAATTTGGATATGAATGACTTTACTCTTATAGTTTAAACCTTTTATTGCATCAATACAAGTTCATGCTTCATTTCATTACCATGTATCTTTACCTTATGTTGGTTCTTGCTTTTACTATGATTAGCTAGACTTTTAGTTGGCTAATCCAATGGGAATTTCCTCTTGGATATGTGGAATCGACTCTCTTTCATTCTTCATCATAGTGTAAAGTGTTTGGTTTCAGAAGGTTGAGTGTGGACGTGGTTGTGGGCTCTTGATACACTGTAGACTTGTCACAGGGTATGCTTGTGCCCAACACATCCACATAGTCCCTCACTTCCTACGAATCAATCAAACATTGAGACACCATTGAATGAATGAATTGAGTCGATTGTGCATTTCCATTGGAATGACCTCTATGGATTAGCCAACCTTGCTTTCTTGCATATTTCTCAAAACAAAACTCACCAAAACACAAATTACAAGATTTTCAAATTTTCATTTCTTTCACAAATCACCTTTTGAAAACATTTGACATTTCCTTCGCTAAGGAAATGACCTTGGAATACCCATTTCAAGTAAAACACGACATTGCAAGTCGATCTATGCTTGGGAAGCACTTTTGCACACACACACACACATTTTTTTGTTCACACACGATTTTTCCCCATTTCTTGCATTTGAACCCAAGGGAGAGTGACACTCACCTACTCGTATAAGTCATACACACACACTTCGGGCTCATGTTTGGAGATTAGGGAAAACCATTCAAGCAGCGTTGTCTTTGTCAGGATGTATCTTTTGAATGGAATGATGCGTGTCAGAAAGCTTCTGATACACTTAAAAGCATGCTCATTTCTGCACCAATCATGCAATCTCCTGACTAGACTTTACCTTTTGAAATTATGTGTGATGCTAGTGATTATGATGTAGGTTCAGTACTAGGACAGAGAAGATATTATAGGCCATATGTGATTTACTGCGCAAGTAAAACTTTTAATGATGCATAAATGAATTATTCTACCGTTGAAAAAGAATTGGTTGTTGCTTGATGAGTCTTTTGCTTGTCGTGTTTTACTTGGAAAAGTATTCCAAGGTCGTCTCCTCAGGGAAGGAAAGTTCAAGTGTGTGAAGGTGATTTTGTCAAAAAGAGAAAGTGTAAAATCTTTTGAGTTTTGGTTTGGGGAGTGAAGTTTGTGAATGAAAATGGAATGAAAATGAAATGAAAACAAGTGTTGGCTAATCCAAAGAGTTCACTCCAATGAGGATGTCAATCCAACTCAAAGCCTTCCTCCAATGATGCATAGATGAACGATTGATTCGTGGGAAGCTAGGGACGAAATGGAGGTGAGGATCCAAACATAACCCATGACCAGGCCTACGGGATATCAAAGACTCACAACCGTATCCACTCTCAACCTAGTCAAACCGAACCACCATACACCGAGTGGAGGAAAAAAGAAGAGTTGAAATGGAATCCTCACGGGGAGGTCTCCCTTTGACTAACCAACTAAAACTCTAGCTGCTCATGGTAAAAGGAAAGACATGCATAATGTTAAGAGACATGTAGAAGAAATGAAGATTAAAACTTAACTCAAAGCAAGAAATCTTAAGCTATGAAGAAAAATATTCAATACCCAATTTAAAACTTGAAATGAAGAAAACTTAAATACAACAATGGTAAAATCTAGAACATGTAACTAAACTTGCAAAGCATTAGAAATAAATGACATTAAAGACAATAAATGAAGCTTACAAGATCCTTACAAAAGATTACAAGTGGAAATGGGTGAAGACAATGCAAAAATCCAACTATTCATCATCTTCTTCACCAAAACTACTCCTAAGCTTAGGTAGCCACCCTTGAAAAACTTGTATAATGCTGAATATATGGTGTTTAGAGACTTCATTTTCGTCCATGAGGGTCCCTAGGGTCTGTGTGTGCAAACCTCTCATCAATGGGAGGTGATTTGATGGCTTGGACAGGCTAAGAGCAGCCTACCCAGCAACTCCCCAGGCAGCCCCCTTCTCTCCCATCCTCATTAATGCTCTTGCCTCCAAAGTCTTCAAATTGTGTAAGGGAGGCATGGTTGTAGGTAGAACATGTTGGGATAGGTGTGGGAGAAGTGTAGGTGGGACCCCCAAGCAAGTGGGATATGATTTGCAGGCGTTTGGGCTGTTCTGGGCATTCTGGGCACGGCGTACCAGTACGGTTTGGCTACTGGAGTTCGGCGTACCGGTACGCGTACGAGTACTGTTTGCCTGCTCTGGACCAGTTTTTGTAGAATTATCATAACTTTTGATCCAACTGTCCGATTGAGCTGAAATTTGGACACAATATAGACGACATCCAGATCTACACCTTTCATGTTTTGAAATTTTTCAGATTCGAAGTGTATCATGGTAAAAAATGATAAAAACAGCGGTACTGTGTCAAAACTTTGGGAAACCAGTGGGCTAAACCTTCCAAATTTCATTGTTCTTGGTTTCTTCACCTTTAAGCCTCCAAATCCTCATTGAATGTGTCCATCTCTTCACCACTCATTCATCCTTAGTTGCAAGGTTATAAAATATTTCATTTACGCTATAATTACCTGCAACATCGAAAATTCAACATTATTTATAATTTCGGCCAACTCTAAGTGCTTAAATACAAAGTTGAGTTAAAATGCATGTAATGAGGCCATCAAATATACAATATTTTGTGCTTATCACATCCCCCAACTTAAGATTTGCTAGTCCCTAGCAAACAAAATGTAAAAAGCAAGAAAACAAAATAAACATATACTAATTCCGCTATTGCATTTAGCACATGCAACAAGCCTTTAAACCCCTAGGAGATCCCTAGTGGACGAGTTTTGTCTCGTGAAGGTTTCCAGTGAAGGTACCTACAAACTTCTTTTCCTTGCATCCAATATTTAAAACATATTCCATTATCTTAACTAGCTCTGGGATGTCAAAAACAACTTACTCCGAACACCCGAACCAATCACACATGAGACACATCATAGCCTTAAATGCTATTCTAGAGTATCCACATACACATTCATTTTCAAACTTGTGTGTGTGTGAAATGGACATGTAATTTAAACATTTACACAACGGAGTTCACATTCACTTTGGCTATCCAAATTAAGCTTCGATGCAAAACTCACCAAGGGTGTCTCTCACAATGAATCACACTATAGTTATCCTAGCATGCTCTCCATGTGTATATGTGAGATAGAGTCTTGTGCACAAAACGAAATATACTCACATATAATCCAAAAATGAAGCACATGCATAAAAATGAAACAACCTTGGCATAATCTCATGAAAGGAATGCTAGGGCATTTAGATAGCAAAACCAACTTCTCTTTTTCTTTAAAAGTATGCCTCTCCCATGCTTCTCTAGATCATTTAGGTCTTTCACGGGTTATAATGGGGCCTTGGGGGGATATTGAGGCAAAAGAAATGAAGGATATAGGATAACAAAGAGAGTTGTTCCGAGTGAATGACCTTTATTTCAAAAGATCTCCCTTTTATGGGATTTCTAGGCTAACACCATCACCACACTCTTTGTTTCTTTTCTTTCTTTCCTTAACATTTTTCTTTTTTTCTTTGATCGTTCTTTTTTTTTTTTTTTCATCCCTTTCTCTATCTTTTCTTGGATTTTCATTCTTTTTCATTCAACTCTTCGAGTTTCAACTTCATTCATCCCTTTTGTTTGAGTTTCCACACCATACTTCCTTCTCTTTTATGATCACTCATACTCAGCACTAGGAACAACCAAGGTAAGGTAGATATTTATCATTTTCATTGGCTTGGTCAAATGTGTGGCACGAAAATGAATTTACAATTAAGGCTCAATCACGACACTAGGGATAAATTTTTCACAAGAAAAAGGCAAAGGCTCAAAGCATTTCAAAGATGGTCTAAGATCATTTCTAGATAGGCATGAGAGAGCATTGTACATATCAAGACAAAATCAATTCACTACCCAAATGCACCTAACCAAAACAAGCATAATGAGATTATTGAACAAATTTGGAATTTGAAAAATTGTTCCTTGAGTAAATGTAAGTTCCCTCCAACACAGATTGACACTAAAGCTCACATGGGTTCTTACTCATCTCTACTATTCATGTCAAGCACTAAATGTGGACTCAATCCGTAAATTGTCAAAATTACAAGTTCATGGTGCACTTATGGTTGAGTTCAAAAGCAAACAAGTATGTGATACTCTTAGCAATAGGATAAACTTCTATAATGTGCTCATGTATTCAAAGTTCAAAATGAAGATCAAGTAATCACAAATCCCATAACCATTAGGATAGGGGAATATAGTTCAATATTGGAACCAAAATTTTTCAAACTTTTCACATTTTCCATTATTCTATACAAAAAGTGGTGGAAAATGTAAATGGTGCACCTCACCCCCCAACTTGAACCATGCATTGTCCTCAATGCACAAGGAATCATGCAATGAGAAAAATGAAAGTAAAAATTGGGAATGAGATACCCCTTTTTTTTTCTTTTTTTTTTCATATATATATGTACATTAACGAAAAAAAAATAAAATACAAAAAGCTTGTTGACACCCCCCAACTTAGACTAGAACATGATACCCAATAAGATTTGCTACAATGATGCTCAAAGTGAAATGAGTACAAATTAGGAAGAGGTAAACAACCTTCATGCTAAAATCTACACTACAACATTTATGAAAATAAAACTATAACAATAAAAGGAATCTAAGTACTATGTACATGGAAGTAAAACAAAGAGGGCTTATGTCAATTTGGCTTCAATTCGGATATGAGCTTGCGCCCATTGATTTTTTTCATTTTAAAATTTTTTTGTTGTATAAATGTCCTTTCTATCAAATCTATCCAACAATACAAAGGATAATAATTCAAAAATCTCAACCAAATAGAACCAAATAGAGGTATAGGGAAGTTTATGCAATACCAACAATGGAGCATACAATTTTTCTTTAAAAGTTTCTACACTTAACTCCATTGCAATGCCCCTCCCAAGTTGAAAAGTGTGAATCTCAACACCACTCATAGATGGAAAAATGACCTTGGGCTCATTAGCCTCATGTGAGATAATATCATCATTAAATTTTTCACAATCAAGAGTGGTGGGAGATTCAACATCAATATGCATTCCATTGGGATCATCCTCAATACATTGACTATGCTCAAGATGTTGTTCTTCATGCATAGCAATTATAGCATTTGTCAATGTATTAAGTTGTTGGGTTATTTGGGCATTGAATTCCATTTGGTATTGCATAAAATCGCACAAAATATTTTCCAATTCTTCTTCGGTTGAGTCCCCATATGTTGGATAGTGGCAAAATTCATTTGGTGGTGTGAGATTGGATGAAAAATTATAAGGTTCATTCTCCCAACCATAACTCGGATAACTCGGTGTAATATAATGGTCGAGGTAAAAATTTTCAGAGGCCAAAATTGAATTTGAACCTTCGCATGCAAAGTCTTGAACCGGATAATTTATTGGGCACTCACTAGTGATGTACCCATATTCATCACAAATCTCACACACATTTTCAAAATAAGGGGCATTATACACATTTTCATTAAAATTAGAAAACATAACAAAAAACACAAACTAAAACAAACTATTTACAAGTAAGACGACATATATTGGCCTGTGATGAAAATCACGAGACTTACCTATGCCGCCAAAAATCACCCTCGAACTCGACGTTTTACCTTCCCCGGCAACGGCGCCAAAAATGCTTGATGAAAAACGTTATTGTTTCCTAACCCTTAAATATCATCCCTTAATGTGTATATGATTTATAGTGTGTAGGGGAGTGTCACCCTCCCTCGGAATGATGTGGGAAATAGGGCAACGGAATGGTGGTGGAAATGTGCTGTATGAAATGCGAAATGAACAAAAGTGCTCCCCAAGCACAATGAGTCTTTTGCTTGTCGTGTTTTACTTGGAAAAGTATTCCAAGGTCGTCTCCTCAGGGAAGGAAAGTTCAAGTGTGTGAAGGTGATTTTGTCAAAAAGAGAAAGTGTAAAATCTTTTGAGTTTTGGTTTGGGGAGTGAAGTTTGTGAATGAAAATGGAATGAAAATGATGAAAACAAGTGTTGGCTAATCAAAAGAGTTCACTCCAATGAGGATTTCAATCCAACTCAAAGCCTTCCTCCAATGATGCATAGATTAACAATTGATTCGTGGGAAGCTAGGGACGAAATGGAGGTGAGGATCCAAACATAACCCGTGACCAGGCCTACGGGATATCAAAGACTCACAACCGTATCCACTCTCAACCAAGTCAAACCTAACCACCGTACACCGAGTGGACGAAAAAAGAAGAGTTGAAATGGAATCCTCACGGGGAGGTCTCCCTTGGACTAACCAACTAAAACTCTAGCTACTCATGGTAAAAGGAAAGACATGCATAATGTTAAGAGACATGTAGAAGAAATGAAGATTAAAACTTAACTCAAAGCAAGAAATCTTAAGTTATGAAGAAAAATATTCAATACCCAATTTAAAACTTGAAATGAAGAAAACTTAAATACAACAATGGTAAAATCTAGAACATGTAACTAAACTTGCAAAGCATTAGAAATAAATGACATTAAAGACAATAAATGAAACTTACAAGATCCTTACAAAAGATTACAAGTGAAAATGGGTGAAGACAATGCAAAAATCTAACTATTCATCATCTTCTTCACCAAAACTACTCCTAAGCTTAGGTAGCCACCCTTGAAAAACTTGTGTAATGCTGAATATATGGTGTTTAGAGACTTCATTTTCGTCCATGAGGGTCCCTAGGGTCTGTGTGTGCAGACCTCTCATCAATGGGAGGTGATTTGATGGCTTGGACAGGCTAAGAGCAGCCTACCCAGCAACTCCCCAGGCAGCCCCCTTCTCTCTCATCCTCATTAATGCTCTTGCCTCCAAAGTCTTCAAATTGTGTAAGGGAGGCATGGTTGTAGGTATAACATGTTGGGATAGGTGTGGGAGAAGTGTAGGTGGGACCCCCAAGCAAGTGGGATATGATTTGCAGGCGTTTGGGCTGTTCTGGGCATTCTGGGCACGGCGTACCGGTACGGTTTGGCTACTGGAGTTCGGCGTACCGGTACGCATACCGGTACTGTTTGCCTGCTCTGTACCAGTTTTTTTAGAATTATCATAACTTTTGATCCAACCGTCCGCTTGAGCTGAAATTTTGACACAATACAGAAGACATCCAGATCTACACCTTTCATATTTTGCACTTTTTCAGATTCGAAGTGGATCATGGTCAAAAAGGAGAAAAACAGCGGTACTGTGTCAAAACTTTGGGAAACCAGTGGGCTAAACCTTCCAAATTTCATTGTTCTTGGTTTCTTCACCTTTAAGCCTCCAAATCCTCATTGAATGTGTCCATATCTTCACCACTCATTCATCCTTAGTTGCAAGGTTATAAAATCCATCATTTACGCTATAATTACCTACAACATCGAAAATTCAACATTATTTATAATTTCGGCTAACTCTAAGTACTTAAAGACAAAGTTGAGTTAAAATGCATGTAATGAGGCCATCAAATATACAATATTTTGTGCTCATCAGTTGTTATAGTGCCTGCTTTAGATAAATTCAGATCTTATTTGGTGGGATCCTCAATTGTTGTGTTTACTGATCATGTAGTTTTGAAATACCTACTCACGAAGGACACCAAACTACGTCTCCTCATATGGTTACTTATACTTCAAGAGTTTGATCTTATCATTAAGGATAAAAAGGGAGTTGAAAATGTGGTTGTCGATCATATGTCAAGGCTGAATTATGATACAAAGAGGAGCCACTACCAATCAAAGAAACTTTTTTAGATGAGAAACTGTTTGCAATAAATGAGGTGCCATGGTATCTAGATATTGCCAATTACTTGGCCATAGGAACCATTCCTTTTCACTTCACCTCGATCGATAAGCGAGAATTTTTTAGAGAGGTATGCAATTTTTTTTAGGAAGATCCCTACGTATTTAAATATTGCAAGGATTAGATCATACGACATTGTGTATCCAACCATGAAATCGATTAGGTTATTTCTTTTTATCACTTTGAAACCTGTGGTGGGAACTTTCCTTCAAAGAAAACAACTACAAAAATTTTGCAGTGTGAATTTTACTGGCCCACTCTTTTTAAAGATGTACATATTTTTTGTCTTAATTGTGACCGATGTCAAAAGTTGGGAATTATTTCAAAAAGAAACATGATGCCCTTAAACCCTATTTTGATGATTGAAATTTTTTATTGTCGGGGCATTATTTTATGGGACCATTCCCTCCCTTCTTTGGATATCTGTACATTTTGATTGCTATTGATTATGTTTTTATATAGGTTGAGGCAATTTCGTGTCAAAATAAGGATCACCGCACTGTGGTCAGATTTTTAAAAGAAAATATTTTGTCCGGATTCAGAATTCCTTAAATTATTATAAGTGATGGGAGAACGCATTTTTGCAATAAATATTTTGAAAACCTAATGAAAAAAAATGATTTCACATATATTTTTTGCCTCTTATAATCCTCAGACAAGTGGACAAGTTGAATTAGTCAATCGAGAGATAAAACATATTTTGGAAAAAAATGGTGAAAACCAAATTACAAAGATTAGACCTTGAGGCTAACTAATGTGCTTTGGGAAGACTGCACTGCTTACGAGACTATTTTGGGAATGTCCCTTTATTGGCTGATTTATGGCAAACCACGTCACTTTCCTGTAGAATTGGAACATTGTGCATACTAGGCAATCAAAATGATGAATTTTGATACAGACAAAGCAAGTGCATCCTGCAAGTTTCAAATTAGTGAATTGGAAGAGCTGAGAAATGAGGCATATGAAAGTGCAAAAATTGCCAAGGCTAGAATATAAAACTTTCATGATAAAAATATTATGAGAAAATCTTTTGAACCAACTCAGAAAGTCCTGTTATACAATTCGAAGCTCCGCCTATTTCCTGGCAAATTGAGGTCTAGGTGGACAATCCATACATTGTTAAACAAGTATTTGGATATGGGGCAGTTGAAATTGAAAATCCTTCAAATGGAAACACTTTTAAAGTGAATCACCAGAGACTCAAACCATTTCATGATGCATTTGTTAGGAATGGGGATTCCCTTGTCTTAATGGAACTACAATATTCTCTTTGAATAAATTGCTTTTGTCAAATAGTTGTACTAATGGTACGTTAATTTGGCATATTAGGTTACATTGTCAATAATGTTTCTTCCCATCACCTGTTTATACATTTGTTCTTTTTAAGCTTTTACTTACATATTTTTCACATTGAGGACAATGTTAAGTTTAGGTTAGGGATGGGAATAATTTCACATGTTTTTGAGTTTTTGAAATATCTCTAGAATTATTTTTTTGAAAATCTTCTTTGTGACTAGTAGACATTAAAGAACCAGATAATGAGTATTTTAATTTTAAAAAATGGGTGAAAAACTCTTTTGGTTTAATCTTGGTGTGTTAAGCACATTCCCAATGAATGTACATTCTTTGATTATGACAAAAGTAAGGGCTATGAGAAAGTTATAAATTTTTGAAAGTCGAGCAAAACCTTTGTCTTGGAAGAGTTCATATGCCAAACGACGCCGAGCAAAGCGACTTGGTGGTTGTGTGAAGTGTGGTTGATTAATGCATATGAGAGAATTCAATTAGTGTTTTGAAACAATTTCAAGCCATGCATTAGATCGTCTCGGCTGGATTAAGTATGGATAGAGTAAGGATTACCCTAAGATGCCATCTTATTCCAGTCCAATACTTATAAGATATGTGTAGCGTGAGATTGCCCGGTTCACTGATTCTCCGAGTTTAGAGGAATCTGATGAAAATTAATATTTTGTTATAATTAAGAATGTTAATTTTTGGGGTTTGTGTTCTTTTTAAATTTGTTGTGTTAATTTTAATTCAGTGTGTTGTTAGGAATATTTAACTACTTAAAATTGCATGTTATTTTGATTCTATTTAAGAAAAAAATAAAAACTTATTGATGGTTTTTGAATGCAGGATCAAAATTGCAATGAAAAAGGGAAAACAGGACACAAGGAAGCAGGCTAGGCAAGAAAAGACAGAAATCAGAGAACTGCCACCATCCAGGCGGTGCCCTAGAGTCCGAACAGTACTACTTACCTATATAAAGGCTAGTTCGCGAATTTTAGATCAGTATTTTCCCTCACAGCAACCTTCAGCACAAAATAGTGTCGATTTAGCCCAAGAACCTCAAGGAAACCCTTTTTTTCTCAAGAATCTCAAGGAAAATCATGGGTCCAAGGAAGAAAGCAATTGCACATAAAGAAGCAAGTACATCGAGACAATCAAGGCGAAGAGCTCAGTCTCCATCACCCCCGAGCAATCCAGGGTTGGAGATTCAACAGGAAAGTCCGCAAGATCAAGGTTAGAGTGAGCATGAAAATGCCTTTGAAACCATTGAACAAAGTCTACGGTATGAGCACTATTTTCTTTCCAATACTATAATTGTTGAAAGGGGTGTTATTCCTGAACATTTTAGGCATATTGGAGTGAGGGAAAATTTAGAGACAAGGGGATGGGTGGACTTCATGAAAACAATGGGGCTTGTTTATGAATGTTTGGTTAGGCAATTTTACCGCAATACAACTATAATGGAACCGGGGAAATTTGAAACTTATGTTAGGGGACACAGATTTCGAGTTACTCCTACGACGATTTTTGACATGATTAAACCAATGAGGAGAGAGCCTAATCCCCAATTTCCCCCTAGGACTATTGTTAGTATGTTTGTTATTGCTGTAGAATTAACTGGTAATCCTGATTATTCGAGAAGGCCAAACAATTTCATTAAACAGGGTGATTTAAGTGATAAATATCGAATTCTGAATTTGATTATTGTTAATAATCTGATGCCTCAGTGTCAAAAAAATCGGGTGTTTACTAAGAAAGCTCAGTTTCTGTAATCTTTTGGTGTTGGCCATACCATTGATCTCCCTACATTGATTTTTTAACAAATGGTATTGACAGCGGATGGTAAGAAACCCTCGCTACCTTTTGGAATTTTGGTTACTAATCTATGTTAGAGCAAGGGTGTGATTGCAGATCCTACATGGAGTACTGTGGAAGGATTGGGAGTCCTGGACCGGATGCACCACCAACACCACTAGGCGAGGATGAGGAAGAAGGTGTCGGACAGCAAGCTAAGCTCATCCCATCAATGCCACCAGAAGATGTTAGGGCTGATCGCCAAATTTTGATACGATTGAAAACAAGGAAGAAGGCATTTGATACAGTACAGAGGGAGATTCAGGCGAACCAATAGGATATTATGAGAAGATTGAGGAAAGGATATGGCGGTGGACCATTGTCGTTACCATAGGCTTTGCCTATCTCTTTTGCTCCGTACTCTATCTATGTCATTTTTTAATAATTTTCATTTCAGTATTTTGGATTGTTAGTTATGTGGTTTGTTTTGAATTTCTGTTAGTTTTAATTTCTGCTAGTTATTTTATAGTTTTGGATTTGAATTAGTAATGCTTTTGGATCATGCAGTTAATCATTTTGGTTTCTATATTGTTTAACTGCAAGTTTTTGGTGTTGGAATAAAGTATTATATGCATATCACTTTGAAAATTATTTCAGCATTTTGATTACTTTCAGGTAAAGCCCCACACGTTTCATGAGGGAATTTCATACTTTACCTGTGTTATATCCTTGCATTTTTATTTAAAACCTGCTATTTTGAGCACATCATGATTTACTAATTTTTGAAAATATTTTTGAATAACATGAGTTATTTGGAAAGCTTACATACATAGTGGAGATGTGATATACCATGCAGTTTTTGAGCATATCTTCTTGGAGGGATTTTAAACACTTACTCCAGTAAGAATTTCAGTTCAGCATTAGTCCTTGAATAATCTCATTATTCTTGATTTGTTTAGCACATGTTGAGTAATGTGTCAATATCTCCTTTTTGCAAATTCATATGAGAATAATACATGTGTTACATTCTGAAAAAAGATCTTAGGCCATTTGTGATTATTATTTGAGCCTTATCCATTTCTTTTGCAAAAATATCTCTGGTCAACCGTGATTGATCCTGAAAATAAAAATTCTTTTCTTTAAAGCCACATGTTTTGACCAAGCCAGTGAATATATATATATATATATAGATGTAACATGGCTATCTAATTTTCTTGTACCTTCTTTTAAAAGCATAGTGTATGGTGGTGGGTAATGGAACAAAAAAGAATATGGTTTGAAAGTTGATAAGAAAAGGCCGAATGGAAGAACAGGAAAGAATATGAGAAAAGCAAAAGGAAAAAAATCAACCAGGCTGAGTTGCAATTTTTGAAAAGAAAGAAAAGAGAAAGAGAAATGAAAGGGGTTAATTTGTTCCTATAAAATCAAAATGAAGGATAAAAGGAGAAAATGTACATAACTACAATATAAATTGGATAGCTCTTTTGAACTCCTATTATCCGTCATTTCTTTAACCACTCACCCCTAGCCACATTACAACCAAAAATAAAGTCCTTTTTGATTCCAGAATGTGTTCACATTTGTGATTATTTTTCATCTATTGCAGAAAGGAGAGTTGATAATATTGCTTAATGTGTTGTTATTATTCTTTCATGAGATTATGCCAAAACCCAAATTTATTCATCAAAACCGTCTTTTGATTTTTACATGTGAAATATTTTGCTCTGATTTACAATATTCCTATCACATGTAAATTTTGTGGGATAAGTCACTAAAGCGTGAGTGTCTCATTTTGTTGAGTGATTTCCAAGAAAGGATTGACACCGAGGCTAATTTTTGATAAGGTAGAAGAAGAGCTGTGTTATTCTCCAGATTTTTTAAATAGTAAAACATTGCACATCAACACAAGTATTTCATAAAAATGCTGGGAATGGTTACAAGGGTAGGATGTTATTCTTAAAGTGGAATTGGCAGGGAAGTATTTCAAAAATAAAATGGAATGTTGTTACAATTTGATTAGTGAGTGGTATATAATCTTTTGTATTAATGTATGTATCTTCACTGTAAACCTTCATGGGTTTATACTCGTCCACTGGGGGTCTGATTAACCCTAAAAAGTAGCATTTTTACATTTTTTTAATGGTTAATTGCAACAATTTAGTCATTAAAGAGGTGATATTAAAAGATATTGTTACTAATGGGTGAAATTGTAATATTTTAGAAATACAAGGACTAAAGTGCAGTTTTGGAAAGTTGAAGGACCAAAGTGCAAAAAGAAGAAAGTTTAAAGCTTGCCATCATCCAGATGTTATGGAGCGTCTAGAGAGTAAAGCAAGTGGCTGGCACAAGTCCCAAGGAGCATTTTCCTAAAGAATCATAGAAAGCCCACCCTCCTGACAGTGCCCTAGCATTTGGATGGTACTTAAACCGCCTCAAATGACAACTCTTCCTCGTTGGTCAGCTTGGTGACTACTGCACTCTGATTGGTTGGTTCTGCCACCAGATCAGCCCAGCTTGGCTATAAATACCCCCCTCCTGCCAGATTTTTAAATAATTCTTCATTCTTTAGGTTCAGTTTTCAGTTTCTAGTTTAAGGCTTCCCTATCCTAGCCTCTCTCTTCTACATTTCTTGAAGACCTCTTCTTATGTGACGCCCCAATTTCCGGGGGTCCTATATTAACCGTTGACCAACCGTCAACCCGCGGAAGTATCCGTGAACGTCCCTTAAACCCGACACCACGTCAAATAACATTCCTTTAACCGGAATCATAACCCACAACTGTAAATTGAAGTCAATTATTCATTTGGTTTAACCAAGACCCAACGCACCTTGATTTACACTCCATTATAGTCCATTTACATCATTGGAGGAAGGGAAAACATAGATTGAAAATAGGGCAAAACAATTTAAAAATCAGAAAAAAATTTGGAGAGTGTACCGGTACACAGTACCGGTACTGTGAACCTTCTGGAAAGGGGGTACCGGTACACAGTACCGGTATCATACTGTACCAGTACTCTCTGCCCAGTTTTGCCATTTTCAACCATTTTTCATTTCCAATCCATTCAAAACCTTTCCCAATTAATCAAATACATGTTTGACAGGGATTTTCATATAAAACATGGTTTGTACAAGTTCTATTACAATTGATTCCATATATTTACATATCAAAATGGAATTCTTACAAAAGCTTTACAAAATAACCATAAAAGCCACAAGTCGGCTTTCTTCAACCTTGAGGCTCGAAATGGGAGCCGTCCGCCGGTGTAAACCCTGCACCTGAAATGTTTTTCCCACAAAGAGTGAGCCACGCTCAATAGGGTATCTCCTAATGAGGCTACTCCCCAACCTAAATGCATATGAAATGTTCACATGCCAAAATCAACAATTCATAACATTCCAAGCAAGGAAATATATTCAATGATGGAATTTGCAATGCCATGCTTTGGAATGAGGTGAGACCCACTCATGCATATCAACCGAGCCCTTCCCGGCTCCTCTACACATGCAAGTGTCAATGTGTACCAATCCGTCATTTATGTTGCACATCAAATGACATTTCATTCTAGGGCCTTTATAGGGGTGGATGTTCATGGACTCACACCAAAGGTCACCCAACCTACACGGAATTCATGGACTTCCACCAACGATTTTGCGTACACCGACACACTTTATGGGCTCACATACCAACGGAGTGCGTATCCAATCACCGGGTCTCTCACCCGAGGGATAGTCTAGCCCTTCTTGCTACCCCAACCCTAACAACCATGCAAACCGTGAGACTCGACTAGGTCACCGACCCGTATCACCCGAGCCCACTCGTCGTCCACCAAACTTGGTGAAGGCAACCACCATGCACACACACCCACTAAATGCGATGTTCCCGTGCAGATGCAATGTGATGTCCCATTGCAACAATAATACAATGTTCAATATGATATGAGTAACATATGAACATTTACAACACATTTCACACACTGCATGGCAAAATCATATCATAAGCATATAATTTTCATAAAACAATTTCCAAGCATGTTGTCACATAATCATGTTATCAACATCTTAAATTCCTCAAGGCATATACATAAACACATAACATGCCCACAATTCCATATAACCCAAGATTCACATTGGGTTAATTTCATGTACCCAATTCTAGAAATCTCATTTAGAAACTTCTAATTACCAATCCAATTAGAATTGATCTTTACCCAATTCCATAACCATTTCACCCAAATCAAACAAATAGGCAAGAGATACACATCCTATCATCCTACCCATTTCATTAAAACATTCTAGGTTTGGAATAAACCTTAGTAGGAAGAAACCCTACCTCTTGAAGCGTAAACCCACTTGGTAGACACCTTCAAGATTCTCTATCTTGCCCAAAACCCTTGATTCCTCCAAGCTCGATTTTGGAACTTCGGTGAAATTCGTCTTTCTTAGTAGGGTTTTGTAGCCCTTGAAGAGGAGAACAATTCTTCCTCTTGGCTTGAGTTGATTTGAGCTCCGTGGAGACGAGGATCTTAGAGAGAAGGTGGAGAAAACCTAGCTTTTCTCTCTCTTCTTTCTCACGCTAAAACCGGCTGAACAAATGGGGAGAAAATCTGATTTTCTCCCCTTTAAATACCCTTTAAATACTTGGCCCACAATGCGCCACACGGCCCTTATTTCCCGGGTCCGTTTTAACCCCGAAACGATTAATTTTCGCTCCGGTTCAAGTTCAAAATATTTTTATTTTAACTTGCCATCATTTATTTCCCAAAATTTAAAATTTTATTCAGAATTTCGTTTTTGGGTCTCCCGAGGTCCGACCGCCTCGTAAAACGCGAAAAATCCGACTAACTCGGAATTCAATGAAATTTGACAAGGTAACTAGGTTTCGCGAGACGAATCCAACGGTGATGTCCGTTTCGTCATCCGAGCTCTAGAAAATTTCAGGTTTACAACCTGTACCATAGTGGTAATTTACCATTTTGCCCTTTTTCTCAAAGTTTAAATTTCATCGGGTTTTACATTCTTCCCCCCTTAAAAGAATTTCGTCCTCGAAATTCACACACTCATGCACAAACAACCACATGCATATGCCACAGTCATATAACACTAAATGACTATAAGAATGTACTTTCATCCTCAAATAAGAAAGGATAATTGGCACGTATGGTGTCCTCACGCTCCCATGTTGCCTCCTCCACTCCTCGGTGCTGCCACAACACCTTCACAAGCCTCACGGTCTTGCCTCGCAAAACCTGATCCCGGCTATCCATGACACGCACTGGCCCCTCCTCAAAGGTTCCATTCGTATCAACAACAAGCTCGCCCCAATCCACAACATGCGTCGGATCTGGAGTATATTTCCGGAGCATGGAGACATGGAATACCGCGTGAACACCTGATAAAGTTGGCGGTAACGCCAATCTGTAGGCCACAGTGCCAACTCTCTCAAGTATCTCGAAGGGCCCAATATACCTCGGCGACAGCTTTCCCCGCTTGCCGAATCTGACCACTCCTCTCTTAGGCATCACCTTCAAGAAGACATGATCTCCCACCTCAAACTCCAGAGGTCGCCGCCGTCTATCGGCGTAACTCTTCTGCCGGCTCTGAGCCGTGAGAAGACGCTTCCTTATCAAATCCACCTTCTCTGAGGTGTCTCTAATCAAGTCTGGACCAGTAGAGGGTCTTTCTCCAATCTCCGTCCAACAAATTGGAGAACGGCAAGGCCTCCCGTAAAGCGCCTCATAGGGTGCCATCCGTATGCTCGCCTGATAGCTGTTATTATAGGCGAATTCCACTAAGGGTAAATGCTCTTCCCAGCTACCCTTGAGGTCTAGGACACATGCTCGTAGCATGTCCTCTAACGTCTGAATGGTCTTCTCCGACTGACCGTCTGTCTGGGGATGAAAGGCTGTGCTCATCCTCAACTGAGTCCTCATGGCTCGCTGGAAACTCTCCCAAAAGTGAGCCGTAAACCTGGGATCCCGATCTGATACTATAGATACGGGCACCCCATGCAACCGGACTATCTCCCTTATGTACAACCTGCAGAATTCCTCCAGCGTGAAGGTCATCCGCACCGCCAAAAAGTGTGCCGACTTCGTAAGCCGGTCCACTATCACCCACACCGCATCATGTCCCCGCGATGTCCGTGGCAAGTGGGTCACAAAATCCATCGTGACGTGCTCCCACTTCCATTCAGCCACTTCCAACGGCTGAAGCATACTAGCTGGCCTTTGGTGTTCAGCCTTAATCTGCTGACATGTGAGGCATCTACTGACAAAGTCGCCAATCTGCCTCTTCATCCCGCTCCAATAATATTGGCGACGAAGATCATGATACATCTTCGTGCCGTCTGGATGCACCGCAAAACGAGAGCAATGGAACTCCCTGAGAATTTCCTCTCTCAGATCCGCCGACTGGGGAACCACAACTCTTCCCCTAAACCGAAGACTGTCATCCGAGTGAATGGCCCAGCCCTCGTCACCAGTACCCGCCTGCACTCGGCCCCTGATGGATGATAACTCTGGGTCCTGCCCCTGGGACTCAATCACTCTGCTCAGTAGGGAAGGCGTAGCCACCAAGCTCCCTAAAACACGCCGAGTGCGACCCCGATAATGCAGCCCAAATTGGCCCACGGTCTCAAGCATTCGCCACTCCCGGGAAGCCACACTAGCTAAGACACCCCGTGACTTCCGGCTAAGTGCGTCAGCCACCACATTTGCCTTACCAGGGTGGTAATGCAAAGTGAAGTCATAGTCTTCTAGGTACTCCATCCACCTACGCTGCCTCATGTTGAGGTCCCGCTGAGTGAAGATGTACTTCAGACTTTTGTGGTCCGAAAACACCTCAAATTGTTCACCATATAAATAGTGGCGCCAAGTCTTCAAGGCAAAGAAAACGGCTGCCAACTCCATATCATGCGGAGGGTAACTCTGCTCGTGATTCTTCAATTGTCGAGACCCATACGCCACCACTCTCCCGGATTGCATTAAGACATAACCAAGTCCGTCCTTGGAGGCATCGCAATACACCGTGTAGTTTTGTCCCCTCTCTGGAACAATCAAGATAGGAGCTGAAGTGAGCCTCCTCTTTAGCTCCTGGAATGCCTTCTCACACGAATCATTCCACTCGAACTTGACCTCCTTCCGGGTCAATCTAGTCATAGGTGCTGCTAGTCGGGAGAAGTCTTCGATGAATCTCTGGTAGTACCCTGCCAATCCTAAGAAACTACATATCTCAAAGACTGACTTTGGCCTATCCCAACTCATAACTGCCTCAACTTTCTCCGGGTCAACTGACACCCCCGAAGCTGACACCACGTGTCCCAAAAATTTCACCTCCATGAGCCAAAATTCACACTTACTGCACTTGGCGTACAACTGGTGGTCCCTCAAGGTCTGGAGAACAATCCTCAAGTGACCCTCATGCTCCTCCTCCGTCTTGGAGTAGATCAGGATGTCATCAACAAACACCACGACGAACTAATCTAAATAGGGTTGGAACACCCTGTGCATGAGACCCATGAATGCCGCCGGGGCATTCGTCAATCCAAATGGCATCACAGTGAACTCAAAATGCCCGTAACGTGTTCTGAACGCCGTCTTAGGGATATCTGCCTCCCTAATCCTCAACTGATGGTAGCCCGTGCGGAGATCTATCTTGGAATAGATCCGCGCTCCCCTCAGCTGATCAAACAGGTCATCAATCCTCGGCAAAGGGTACCTATTCTTTATGGTGACCCGGTTCAACTGCCGATAGTCTATACACAATCGAAGGGTCTTATCCTTCTTCTTAGCAAACAGCACCGGAGCGCCCCAAGGTGAAGTGCTCGGTCTAATAAAGCCCTTGTCAAATAATTCTTGTAATTGAACCTTGAGTTCTTGCAACTCAGCTGGCGCCATCCTATGTGGAGTCATAGAAATGGGCGAAGTACCAGGATGTAACTCGATGCTAAAGTCCACATCCCTATGGGGAGGTAATCCCGGTAACTCGTTCGGAAAGACGTCCTCATACTCACACACCACCCGAGGTAGACCCAATTCCTGTCTTGCCTCGTCCTCCAGGGTAAGGCTCGCAAGCCAACCCATCAACTGCCCATGCCATCGAGAGTCATACACGGCTTGGGGCAAAGCATCATGTTTTTCCCCCTGAAACTTGAAACAAAAACCGTCCAGTGTATAGGCAGTGACCCTCTTCCTATCACAATCAATGACGACCCAATGTGCCGCCAACCAGTCCATCCCAAGGATGACATCGAACTCCGACATGTCCATAACCCTAAGGTCCACGGTGAGTAGAATCCCTGAGATCTCTAACTCACAACTCCGACATATCTGATTCACACACACCCTAGCTCCTAGGGGTGAATTCACATACAACGGCTCTTCCAAGGTATCAACCTCTAAGCCCAAATCCCTCACACATGATGCATAAATGAATGAATGTGATGCACCAGAGTCAAATAACACTTTAGCCCATAAGCGAGAAAGTATAAATGTACCCTGAATGACCGACTGGTCCACTGGCTCAGCCTGAGGTGTAATGGCGTAGACACGCCCTTGGGTCCCCGAAGTCCCGGCTTGCATGCCCTGCCCTCGGCCTCGACCCATGCTTTGGCCCATCTGGCCCGACTGTGGAGTCCACGCTCGAAAAGTGGTAGGGGCCTGAGTAGTGCCCTGGAACTGATACTGGCTTCCCTGACCCATGGTGGGGTAGGGAGGAACAAAGTGTGTCTGTGGCTGTCCCACTGATGACTGGGACTGAGATGTCCCATAGCTCTGGGATCCTTGCCTCTGCGGACAATCCCGCTTCATATGCCCCGGTTGGTGGCAATGGAAACATGTCTTCTGGCCTGCCTGGTAGGTAGTCCTGAAGTTTTTCCCGCCCTGGGAAAATTGACTTTGGCCTTGGCCTTGATAGCCGCGGCCCTGTCCTTGAGGAGCAGAGGTCCTCTGCTTCTTCCCCGAACTAGAAGAAAAGGATTGGCCCTCCTTCTTCTTATCCTTGGCACCCGCCTCACGGATGCTTCGTGCATCGTCAACCTCCCTCTCAATGGCCATAGCTGTCTTGACCATAGAGTCCAAGTCTTGCAGGCGGAGGCCCACAATCTTCCCCCGGATGGATAGTTTCAATCCATCCTCAAACCTTCTTACCTTGGCCATATCCGTGGCCACGTAATCATCTGCAAATCGGGCTAATTCTGTGAACTTAGCCACATATTCCATCACAGTCATTGACCCTTGCTTCAATTCTAGGAATTCCCGGGCCTTTGCATGTCGAACGGCCGTTGGGAAATATTTACCCATGAAGAGCTCCTTAAACTCTCCCCATGTCATGGCCTCTAAGTTCTTCGAGGCCGTCACCCAATCCCACCACAATTGGGCTTCTCCCTCTAACTGGAATGCAGCTAGTCTTATCTTAGTAGCATCTGAGGTGACCTCCATTGCTCCTAAGATTTTGTTGATTTGCCGGAACCAATGGTCGGCCACCATCGGGTCCGCCCCTCCCATAAAAACTGGAGGTTTGTGTGCTTTAAACTGTTGGAGGTTACTCGTACCCCCATGCCCGGCATTTGCACTAGCTTATGCAACAGTAGCCGCCATCATGCCCATGGTTTCTGTAAACGCTTGTTGATCGAAGACCGGTGGTGGTTGATTATTGTTCCGCCCACCGCCTCGACGTCCTCTTCTCCCACTTGCCATCTACACACGTCAAATGGCAATGACACACTAACTTAGTATCCTGAGGTAGGGACCAAAGTTAAAATGTTTATAATTTTCTCATTGTCTCACTAGTAGAGCGTATGCCTCCAATAGTAGACATTTATTCTTTGAACTTTCCCGTTCATTTGCTTTCCCACTCCCAAGGTTAAGTTCTCTAACCCTAGTGTGTCCATTTCCATACACATTTTACCATGCATATAATACACATATCACATATCACATAACATGTAGCAATTTAAGCACATAACATGTAATGTACAATGAATGCAATGGTCTAGACCCATGCCCCATCAAGCCCTAGGTAATCGCATACCTAGGCTCTGATACCAAGCTGTGACGCCCCAATTTTCGGGGGTCCTATATTAACCGTTGACCAACCGTCAACCCGCGGAAGTATCCGTGAATGTCCCTTAAACCCGACACCACGTCAAATAACATTCCTTTAACCGGAATCATAACCCACAACTGTAAATTGAAGTCAATTATTCATTTGGTTTAACCAAGACCCAACGCACATTGATTTACACTCCATTATAGTCCATTTACATCATTGGAGGAAGGGAAAACATAGATTGAAAATAGGGCAAAGCAATTTAAAAATCAGAAAAAATTTTGGAGAGTGTACCGGTACACAGTACCGGTACCATACCGTACCAGTACACAGTACCGGTACTGTGAACCTTCTGGAAAGGGGGGTACCGGTACACAGTACCGGTACTCTCTGCCCAGTTTTGCCATTTTCAACCATTTTTCATTTCCAATCCATTCAAAACCTTTCCCAATTCATCAAATACATGTTTGACAGAGATTTCCATATAAAACATGGTTTGTACAAGTTCTATTACAATTGATTCCATATATTTACATATCAAAATGGAATTCTTACAAAAGCTTTACAAAATAACCATAAAAGCCACAAGTTGGCTTTCTTCAACCTTGAGGCTCGAAATGGGAGCCGTCCGCCGGTGTAAACCCCGCACCTGAAATGTTTTTCCCACAAAGAGTGAGCCACGCTCAATAGGGTATCTCCTAATGAGGCTACTCCCCAACCTAAATGCATATGAAATGTTCACATGCCAAAATCAACAATTCATAACATTCCAGGCAAGGAAATATATTCAATGATGGAATTTGCAATACCATGCTATGGAATGAGGTGAGACCCACTCATGCATATCAACCGAGCCCTTCCCGGCTCCTCTACACATGCAAGTGCCAATGTGTACCAATCCGTCATTTATGTTGCACATCAAATGACATTTCATTCTAGGGTTTTTATAGGGGTGGATGTTCATGGACTCACACCAAAGGTCACCCAACCTACACGGAATTCATGGACTTCCACCAACGGTTCCGCGTACACCGACACACTTTATGGGCTCACATACCAACGGAGTGCGTATCCAATCACCGGGTCTCTCACCCGAGGGATAGTCTAGCCCTTCTTGCTACCCCAACCCTAACAACCATGCAAACCGTGAGACTCGACTAGGTCACCGACCCGTATCACCCAAGCCCACTCGTCGTCCACCAAACTTGGTGAAGGCAACCACCATGCACACACACCCACTAAATGCGATGTTCCCGTGCATATGCAATGTGATGTCCCATTGCAACAATAATACAATGTTCAATATGGTATGAGTAACATATGAACATTTACAACACATTTCACACACTTCATGGCAAAATCATATCATAAGCATATAATTTTCATAAAACAATTTCCAAGCATGTTGTCACATAATCATGTTATCAACATCTTAAATTCCTCAAGGCATATACATAAACACATAACATGCCCACAATTCCATATAACCCAAGATTCACATTGGGTTAATTTCATGTACCCAATTCTAGAAATCTCATTTAGAAACTTCTAATTACCAATCCAATTAGAATTGATCTTTACCCAATTCCATAACCATTTCACCCAAATCAAACAAATAGGCAAGAGATACACATCCTATCATCCTACCCATTTCATTAAAACATTCTAGGTTTGGAATAAACCTTAGTAGGAAGAAACCCTACCTCTTGAAGCGTAAACCCACTTGGTAGACACCTTCAAGATTCTCTATCTTGCCCAAAACCCTTGATTCCTCCAAGCTCGATTTTGGAACTTCGGTGAAATTCGTCTTTCTTAGTAGGGTTTTGTAGCCCTTGAAGAGGAGAACAATTCTTCCTCTTGGCTTGAGTTGATTTGAGCTCCGTGGAGACGAGGATCTTAGAGAGAAGGTGGAGAAAACCTAGCTTTTCCCTCTCTTCTTTCTCACGCTAAAACCGGCTGAACAAACAGATTTTCTCCCCCTTTAAATACCCTTTAAATACTTGGCCCACAATGCGCCACACGACCCTTATTTCCCGGGTCCGTTTTAACCCCGAAACGATTAATTTTCGCTCCGGTTCAAGTTCAAAATATTTTTATTTTAACTTGCCGTCATTTATTTCCCAAAATTTAAAATTTTATTCAGAATTTCGTTTTTGGGTCTCCCGAGGTCCAACCGCCTCGTAAAACGCGAAAAATCCGACTAACTCGGAATTCAATGAAATTTGACAAGGTAACTAGGTTTCGCGAGACGAATCCAACGGTGATGTCCGTTTCGTCATCCGAGCTCTAAAAAATTTCAGGTTTACAACCTGTACCATAGTGGCAATTTACCATTTTGTCATTTTTCTCAAAGTTTAAATTTCCTCGGGTTTTACATCTTACCTAGAGGGTTAAACCCCTTTCACTTTTCCTTGCCTTGCCATGGCAAAGCAAGTGTGGTGGTGTTTCATTCTAAATCTCGGGGAAGAGTTAGGAACTTTGATTTAAATTTTATTACGTTGTATTGTAAATCCAACCTTACTTGGAGGAATTAAGATCACCCACTTTTCTAGGTTGTCTATGACTATGAAGAGTATGTAGTTTTTCATTAGCTCATTATTGATGGGGGAAAGACTTGTGTAACATTGCTTGAGTTATGATAATTGCATTTTTCAGTTATGCTTTATTATTATATATCTCCTTTAATTTATGGATGTTACTTTCCTTTAATATTTTGTACTTTGTATTCCTAATGTGTAACCTAGGTTATGCTCATGGTTCATGCAAGTAAGGAGCTAGGGTTTACAGTTATTTTCATACCATCTTTATTGTTTTATGTACTTTGATGAGTGGGTTTTATACCTACGAATTGCGTAATCTCGGCTTGATGAAATTGCAAGTTTTTAAGTATTTTATGTTCCTTTTTATTTATTTTGTGTGTTTTAATGTTATTTTGTAGGGAGCATCATTTGGAAGGAAACAAGATGATTTGAAAGGAAACAAGGTCATTTGGTAGCCTAAATGTTGGATTTTTAAAGACTAAGCAAGAAGGGAAGCTCTAGGCTTAAAAGGGGATCAGCGCAGCTGCGCTAGGACCAGCGCCTAGGTGCTTGAAAAGCAGTAACTCAGCACCCCTGCGCTGGTTTTAAGCGCCTAAGCGCCTGTTTTAAATTGGACACGAATTCTGACTTGTTTTGGGGCCAAAATTGAACCCTAATGCTACATATATGCTAGGGTTTGAGTTGGGATAAATATATACTGATTTTGGGGGCTGCTATCATAGAAGAAAGACCAAGGATTGATAGAAAATTGAAGGTAAGAATCGAAGGAAGCAACACGAAGAAAATCGGGATTGAAAGCTAGAGATAAATTGAAGATTGCAACTAAGTTTTCATTCATTCTCTTACTTTTAGTTCTTGATTTTTTGAGATGTTGTTTAATTTGAGGATGATGTTTTTCAATTACATTATGAACTAAATTTTTATTAAGATTGCAACGGAACATGATGTTTAGTTAACTTTATCTACTCTCGTTTCTAGTTTTTATTGATCATATATAAGTTGTTTATCATATTTTGTGCTTAATATATAATTGTGTGGCCAAAAATTAATTTGATAACCTAGATGAAATTGGGAGATGAATTCTAGATTTAGATCGGAATATGATGACATGCGTCTGGTTGATTCTTCTTAGGATTGAATAGCTGGGTTTGTGTATAGGATAGGAATATACCTATATGTCGTGTGTAACTTTTATGAGAGTTTGAACTTAATGAATCTATTCCAACTTATTTTGTATAGGAATATAGTAATTTAATTGGGAGAGATATGTTTATCTAACTATCGGAAGAGGTTTGATAAATAATTTTGTAAAACCCGGGTAAATTTGAACTTCTCAAAAAAGGCAAAACGGTAATTTGTCACTATAATGCGTATTTAAAATAATAATTCCTCTAGAGCTTGTATGACTCAACGGACTTCGCTGTTGGAATTGTATCGCGAAATCTAGTCACCTTGTCAAATTTCATCGAATTCCGAGATAGTCGGGTTTTGCACGTATTTCAAGGCGACTGGGTGGCGGCTGACCTCACAAAGGTCCCCACAAATAAATTTTATATAATTTCCCTACAATTGAATTAAAATTCAAATAAAATTAATTTGAACTTAAACCGGAATCAAATAAATCGTTTCGGGGCGAAAATAGACCCGAACAAGTAGGGGGCGTGTGGCGCGATCTGAGCCAAGCCTTGAAAATTATAAATAGGATTAAAATTAGATATTTTTCACAAAAATATCTCTGATATTCAGCACACTCACACGTTGGAAGGTGAAGAGAATGGAGAAAGGAGAAAAGAGAAAAATTGGATTTCAAGGCTTTCTCCTCCGATCTACGAAGTTCCATCGGTCGGAATCCGTTGAGCCAAGAGTTAAAGTCGATCACATCGATGAGGGCTACGCAACCACACTAAGAATGAGGGATTTCACCAAAGATCCAAGGAAAGGATTTTGGGAAATCAAGAGCTTTGGGGCTTGGGAGGTGTTCTTGAAGTTCTCCACGCTCCAAGAGGTAGGGTTCCCCCCCTACCTTGGTTTATTTCTCACCTAGGGTATCCCTAGGAAAGGGTTAGGTTATATAACATGCCTATTGTTATGGAAAAAGGGGAAATGAGTATAGAAATGGTTCATTTCTAATATTATCTTGAAAATTGATATATGAGAGTTCCTTGTGAATTTCTTGGAAATTGTGGCATTGTGTTCAAATGCTATGTGTTTTGAAAATGCTCTTATGATTAGATTATGTTTTAAACTCGAAATTATGTGATAACATGTTAGTATTTGTTGTCGATATATGCTTAGTAATATATTGACGGTATGATGATATTTGGTGATTTTATGCCTATGAGATAAATTGCCATTATATATGTGGAATTGGTAGTAGTTGCTCATTTAGCATGCATTCCATCTTGAGCATGATATTGCATTACATTCATGGGCATAAGTCATGAGTGGTGGTGTGTGTGTATGTATGATTGATCACCTCATTTGGTGGTTGATGTGTGGACTCGGGAAAGTTGGATTTAAGGTCCGGCTGAGTCGCATGGTTGCATGGGAAAAACTTGTGTCAGGTATAGCAAGAAGGGCTAGACACTCCCTCGGGTGCGAATCCCGGCTATTGGTTTATATACTTCCGTCGGTGATGAGAGCAAAATATTGCATATTTGATGGCCTCATTATATGCATTTTAACTCAACTTTTGCATTTAAGTACTTAGTGTTAGCCAAAGTTGTGAATAATGTTGATATTTTGATGTTGCATGTTTTGATAGCTTAAATGATGGATTTTAGGACTTTGCAACTATGTTGGATGTGAGGTGAAGTGGTGGACTCATGAAATGAGGATTGAGAGGCTTGGAAGGTAAAGAAATCAAGAAAAATGCATTTTGGATGAAGACCTTCCGGAAGGTTTATGAAGACCTTCCGGAAGGTTTAGCCCACTGGAATTTCGTAATTTTGACACTGTACCACTGTTTTTCTAAATTTTGACCATGATCTACTTCGAATTTTAAAAAGTACAAAACATGAAAGTTGTAGATATGGATGTCTTTTTTATTGTGTCAAAATTTCAGATCAATCCAACGGTTGGATCAAAATTTATTATTTTTCTACCAAAACTGGTCCAGAGCTGTCACCAGATTCCAGTAGGTTAAACCTTCCGGAAGGTTGTCATCGTTCTTCCGGAAGGTATTGTCCAGAATGCGAAAAACAGCCTGCAACTCAACTTTGCGGCTTGGAGGTCCCACCTAATATTCTCCCACTTGCTCCCCAACATTATCTTACACAAGCACATGCTTCCCTTACACATTTGGAGGACTTTGGAGGCTTTGCATTGAAAGAAGGCATGGGAGGGAAGTGGGCTACCATGGGGTTGTTGTCCTAGCTTGTCCAAGGCAATCAACTCAGCCCCCCTTTGGTGTAAGACCTGCACACACCTAGGGGGACCCTCCATGGACGAAATTCAAGGCTCTCACTCTCCATTATACATTCAACATTCAACACACAAGAAAAGGGGTTGGCTACCTAAGCTTAGGATTTGTTTTTTTGAAGCTCCAAGGAGGAAGATGATGAATAGTGAGGTTTTTGCATTTTCTTCTCCGTTTTTGTTGTAGTAAGCTTTCATACTCTTGTAATTCTTAATCCTTGCACTTTAATCTCATCTATTTCATGTTCATTTCAAGTTTAGCCTTGCACTTTACTTTTCACCATTGTTATGCTTTCAAGTTCTTCATTCTTAGCTTAAAATGGGTATTGAATGTTTTTCTTCATAGTTTTAGATTTATTGCTTCAAGTTAAGTTTCATGCTTTAATATCCATTTCCTTTATATGTCTATTTACATTATGCTTGTCTTTCATTTATGCATAAGTAGCTAGCTTTTAAGTTGGTTAGTCCAAGGGTGAATTCCATTTGGGGATTCCATTCCAACTCTCTTTCATTCCTTCTCTCGGTGTATGTTGGCTCGGTTTGATTGGGTTGAGGGTGGATAAATTGGTGAGTCTTTGATATTCCGTAGGCCTAGTCACGGTTTATGCTTGGATACTCACCATTTTATCCCTAGCTTCCCATGAATCAATCGTACTTCTAGGCACCATTGGAGGAAGGCTTTGAGTTGGCTTGATATTCTCATTGGAATGAACCTCTTGGATTAGCCAACACTTGCTTTCTTGCATTTTCATTTTGAACAAAACTCAACAAAACACAAATACAAGATTTTACACTTTCTTTTCTCTTTTTGCAAAATCACTTTCACAAAACTCCCTTTCCTTCCCTGAGGAGACGACCTTGGAATACTTTTCCAAGTAAAACACCGACAACAAGAGACTCCTTACGATTGGGGAGCACTTTTGTTCACACGCATTCCATACATTTTGTTCATTCCACATTTCCATTCACATTTGTTGTTGCTCCTATATCTCTTGCATTATCCGGAGGGAGAGTGACACTCCCCCATCACTATAAGCCACATACACATATTGAGGGTGAGGGTGATGTTTAGGGGTTAGGGAATACAACACGGTTTTCATTCAATCAGTCGGTGCAAGTCCAAAAAAGTGTAACGGCGTACGGAGCCGGTGGTGCGATTCCAAAAATATGTTGCCCAACAAAGACACATGGTTTTGTTTTATAAAATACTCATTCAATGAGTGTCATCCAACAATGATTTGGTTTGTTAACAGATGAGTTTTATTTAAAACAATCGTTGGATGGATTTTCGTCAAAGGACGATTTTATTTCACAAGTGCAATGCATTGTGTTGTGGGAGTCGATGAAGACTCGGGTGAAGGTTGCATGAGTGAGTTCATCTCATTTCATAGCATGACATGAACATTCCTCTCAAGGGATTGCAATTTCTTGATATGAAAAAGAATGTTGTTTGAAATGTGTTGCATGTGACATTGCATGGCATCTAGGTTGAGGAGTAGCATCTGTAGGGGATACTCTATTGAGCGTAGCTCACCCTATACGGGAAAACATTTCAGGTGGGAGATATACTTCGGCGGATGACGTTCATTCGGGACCCCAAGGGTGAAGAGAGGCCGCTTGCGGCTTTGGTTTTGGGATTTTTGTAAACTAAGTATGAGAACTTAGCTTTTGGACATGTAAAATTATGTAAATAATTGTAATATAACTTGTATCAATCATGTTTTAATGTATAAATCCATTCGGTATAAGTTTGGTGTGGATTTGGTGAGATTTGGAATGGGTTGGAAGGGAGAAACAGGTGAAAAGTGCAAAAGTGGATAGAGTGTACTGGTACAGTGTACCAGTACAGAGCTATCCAGAAGGCAGAGCGTACCAGTACGCGTACTGGTACTGCCAGGACCAGTGAGCCCACCGTATCGGTACGCGTACCGGTACACTCTCCAAAACTCAGAATTTTTTTTATTCTTTTGCCAAGTCTTTGGGCTATGTTTTCCTTCCTTCCAATCTTACAAATGGACAATAATAGGATACCAATTGTGGTATATTGGACCTCGGATGTGTCAACCAACCGAAAGAAATTGGAAGTTATTTTTTTTTTTATATATAAAATCCCGGTAAAGGGAATGTGGGCCGCGGTGTCGGGTCAACCGACATCCACGGGTATTCCGCGGGTTGATGGGTAAACATGGGTAATCATGGGTTGATCAACGGACCCCCGGATTCTGGGGTGTCACAGCTTGGTATCAGAGCTTAGGTATACGATTTACCTAGGGCTTGATGGGACATGAGTCTAGACTATTGCATCCATTGTGCATGTCATGTTATGTATTTTAAGTGCTACATGTTATGTGCTATGTGGTATGAGATTATATGCATGATAAAATGTATATAAGAATGAGACACTACGGTTAGAAAATATAACCTTAGGGTCAAGAAGGGAAATGATATGTAAGCCACTGTTTGGGCATCTACTATATTCTACGGTTTTAACTTTTGATCCCTAATTTTGGGATACTAAGTTATTGGTCGATTGCTATCTTATGTGCGTATAGATGGAAACTAGGGGAAGGGGACGTCGGGGTGGACGGAACAACCAACCACCACCGGCCTTTGACCAACAACCCTTCGTGGAGGCTATTGGTGCTGCGGCTGCTACTATTGAATAAGCCAGTGCTACAGCTGCTACAATTGTACAGACTAGTGCAAATGTAGGCCAAGGAGGCTCGAGTAACCTCCAGAAGTTCAAGGCGCACCATCCTCCGACCTTCGTGGGGGGAGCGGATCCTATGGTGGTTGGCCATTGGTTCCGACAAATTGACAAGATCTTAGGAGCTATGGAGATCACCTCCGATGCCACTAAGATAATGCTAGCTACATTCCAGCTAGAGGGAGAATCCCAATTGTGGTGGAGGCAACGATATGGGAAGAGTTTCGAGAGCTCTTCATGGGCAAATATTTTTCGGCGTTTGTTCGACAAGCTAAGGCTTGAGAGTTCCTGGACTTGAGGCAAGGAACGATGAAAGTATTGGAATACGCGGCTAAGTTCACGGAATTAGCCCGTTTCGCTGATGATTATGTGGCCACAGACATGGCCAAGGTGAGGAAGTTTGAGGATGGTCTGAAATTGTCCATCTGGGGTAAAATTGTGGGACTTCTCCTGCAAGACTTGGACTTGATGGTCAAGACAGCTATGGCCATTGAGAGAGAAGTGGATGACGCACGGAACATCCGGGAAGCGGGTGTTAAAGACAAGAAGAAGGAGGGCCAATCTTTTTCTTCAAGTTCGGGGAAGAAGCAAAGGGCTTCGACTCCACAAGGCCTTGGCTATCAAGGCCAAGGCCAGGGTCAATCCTCCCAAGGCGGGAGAAATCAGAGACCTTCCTACCAGGCAGGGCAAAGGACTTGTTTTCATTGTTACCAACCGGGGCATATGAAGCGGAATTGTCCTCAGCGACAGGGATCTGAGAGCTATGGAGCATCCCAGTCCCAGTCTTCGGTGGGACAGGCACAGACGCATTTTGTTCCTCCCTACCCCATCATGGGCCAGGGAAGTCATTTCCAGTCTCAAGGCACTACTCAGGCCCCTATTACTTCACGAACGGGGACTCCGTTATCAGGCCAGATGGGCCAGAGCATGGGTCGAGGTCGAGGACAGGGTTCACAAGCCGGGACTTCAGGGACCCAGGGGGGTGTCTACGCCATTACACCTCAGACTGAGCCAGTGGATCAGTCAGTCATTCAGGGTACATTTCTACTCTCTCGCTTATGGGCAAGGGTGTTATTTGACTCTGGTGCATCTCATTCTTTTATTGCTGCATCATGTGTTAGAGATTTAGGCTTAGAGGTTGAGACCTTGGAAGAGCCATTGCATGTGAGTTCTCCCCTAGGAGGTAGGGTGAGTATTGATCGGATATGTCGGGGTTGTGAGTTACAGATCTCAGGGATTCTACTCACTGTGGACCTTAGGGTCATGGACATGTCGGAGTTTGATGTCATTCTTGGGATGGATTGGTTGACTGCACACCGAGTTGTCATTGATTGTGATCGTAAAAGGGTCACTGCCTACACACCGGAGGGTGTTTGTTTCAAGTTCTAAGGGGAAAAGCATGGTGCTTTGCCCCAAGCCATGTATGACTCTCGATGGCACGGACAGTTGATGGGTTGTCTAGCAAGCCTTACCCTGGAGGACGAGGCGAGACAGGAGTTTGGTCTACCTCGGGTGGTTTGTGAGTATGAGGATGTTTTTCCGGATGAACTACCGGAATTACCTCCACATAGGGATGTAGACTTCACTATTGAGTTGCACCCCGGTACATCTCCTATTTCTATGACTCTGCATAGAATGGCGTCAGCTGAGTTGCAAGAACTCAAGGTCTAATTACAGGAATTATTGGACAAGGGCTTTATTAGACCGAGCACTTCACCTTGGGGCGCTCCGGTGTTGTTTGCCAAGAAGAAGGACAAGACCCTTCGACTATGCATAGACTACCGGCAGTTGAATAGGGTTACTATCAAGAATAGGTACCATTTGCCGATGATTGATGACTTGTTTGATCAACTGAGAGGGGGCGCGGGTCTACTCTAAGATAGATCTCTGCATCGGTTACCATCAGTTGAGGGTTAGGGAGGTGGATATCCCTAAGACGGCGTTTAGGACGCGATATGGGCATTTCGAGTTTACCGTCATGCCTTTTGGGTTGACTAATGCCCCAGCGGCATTCATGGATCTCATGCATAGGGTGTTCCAACCCTACTTAGATCAGTTTGTCGTAGTCTTTGTTGACGACATCTTGATCTACTCCAAGTCTGAGGAGGAACATGAGGGTCACTTGAGGATTGTTCTCCAGACCTTGAGAGACCACCAGTTGTACGCCAAGTTCAGGAAGTGTGAATTATGGCTTACGGAGGTGAAATTTTTTGGACACGTGGTGTCGGCTTCGGGTGTATCCGTGGATCCGGAGAATGTTAAGGCAGTCATGAATTGGGAGAGACCGAAGTCAGTCTTCGAGATACGTAGTTTCTTGGGATTGGTAGAGTACTACCGGAGGTTCATTGAGAACTTCTCTCGACTAGCCGCACCTATGACCAAATTGACCCTGAAAGAGGTCAAGTTTGAGTGGAATAACTCGTGTGAGAAGGCATTCCAGGAGTTGAAGAAGAGGCTTACTTCAGCTCCTATTTTGATTGTTCCGGAGAGGGGACTGAGGTACACAGTGTATTGTGATGCCTCTAAGGATGGACTTGGATGTGTTTTGATGCAGTCCGGGAGACTAGTGGCTATGGTTCTCGGCAGTTAAAGAACCACGAGCAGAATTACCCCACACATGACATGGAGTTGGCGGCCATTGTCTTTGCCTTGAAGGCTTGGCGCCACTATCTATACGGTGAGCAGTTCGAGGTGTTTTCGGACCACAAAAGTCTGAAGTACATCTTTACACAGCGGGACTTCAACATGAGGCAATGCAGGTGGATGGAGTTTTTGGAGGACTATGACTTCACTTTGCATTACCATCCTGATAAGGCAAATGTGGTGGCTGATGCACTTAGTCGGAAGTCACGGGGAGTCTTGGCTAGTGTGGCTTCCCAGGAGTGGTAGATCCTCGAGACGGTGGGACAGTTCAGGCTACGCTACATGGGGCAGGCTCAGGGTACTTAGAGAAGTTTGGTGGCTACACCTTCCCTACTGAGCAGAGAGATTGAGTCTCAGGGGCAAGACCCAGAGATATTGTCCATCAAGGACCGAGTACGGTCAGGGACAGGTGATGAGGATTGGACCATTCACTCGGATGGTAGTCTTCGGTATAGGGGAAGGATTGTGGTTTCCCAGTCGGCGGATCTGAGAGAGGAGATCCTCAGGGAGTTTCATTACTCCCGTTTTGCTGTGCATCCAGGTGGCACGAAGATGTATCATGATCTTTGTCACCAGTATTACTGGAGCGGGATGAAGAGACGCGTCGGAGATTTTGTTAGCCGATGGCTCACGTGTCAGCAGGTCAAGGCTGAGCACCAGAGGCCAGCGGGGTTACTCCAGCCTTTGGAGGTAGCTGAGTGGAAGTGGGAACATGTCACGATGGATTTTGTGACTCACTTACCACGGACATCGCGGGGACATGACGCGGTGTGGGTGATAGTGGACCGGCTTACTAAGTCGGCACACTTTTTGGTTGTGCAGATGACCTTCACACTGGAGGAATTCTGCAGGTTGTATATACGGGAGATTGTCCGGTTGCATGGGGTGCCCGTATCTATAGTATCAGATCGGGATCCCAGGTTTACGACTCTTTTTTGGGAGAGTTTCCAGCGAGCCATGGGAACACAGTTGATGATGAGCACTGCTTTTCATCCCCAGACGGACGGTTAGTCGGAGAGGACCATCCAGACTTTAGAGGACATGCTACGGGCATGCGTCATAGATCTCAAGGGTAGCTGGGAAGAGCACCTACCCTTAGTGGAGTTTGCCTACAACAACAGTTATCAGGCGAGCATACGAATGGCACCCTATGAGGCACTATATGGGAGGCCTTATCGATCTCCAGTTTGTTGGACGGAGGTGGGAGAGAGACCCTCTACGGGTCCGGATTTGGTTAGGGACACCTCGGAGAAGGTGGACTTGATACGGAAGCGTCTTCTCACGGCGTAGAGCCAGCAAAAGAGCTACGCCGACAGACGGCGGTGACCTCTAGAGTTTGAGGTGGAGGATCATGTCTTCTTGAATGTGATGCCTAAGAGAGGAGTGGTCAGGTTCGGCAAGCGGGGAAAACTGTCGCCGAGGTACATCGGACCCTTCGAAGTACTTGAGCGGGTGGGTACAGTTGCTTACCGATTGGCGTTACCGCCAAATCTATCGGGTGTTCATGCGGTATTCCATGTCTCTATGCTCCGGAAGTATACTCCAGATCCGACACATGTGGTGGATTGGGGCGAGCTTGTCGTTGATGCGGATGGGACCTTCGAGGAGGGACCGGTACGTATCATGGATAGCCGGGATCAGGTTTTGCGAGGCAAGACCGTGAGGATAGTGAAGGTGTTGTGGCAGCACCGAGGAGTGGAGGAGGAAACATGGGAGCGTGAGGACACTATACGTACCAATTATCTTTTTTTATTCGAGGATGGAGGTACATTCTTATAGTCATTTAGTATTGAATGACTATTGCATATGCATGTGAGTTTATGTGTATGTGTATGTGAATTTCGGGGACGAAATTCTTTTAAGGGGGGAAGAATGTAAAACCCGGGTAAATTTGAACTTTTTCTGAAAAAAGGTAAAACGGTAATTTGCCACTATAATGCGTATTTAAAATACTCATGCCTCTAGAGCTTGTATGACTCAACGGACTTCGCCGTTGGAATTGTATCACGAAATCTAGTCACCTTGTCAAATTTCATCGAATTCCGAGAAAGTCGGGTTTGCACGTATTTCAAGGCGATTGGGTGGCGGCTGACCTCACAAAGGTCCCCACAAATAAATTTTATAGAATTTTCCTATAATTGAATTAAATTTCAAATAAAATTAATTTGAACTTAAACCGGGATCAAATAAATCGTTTCGAGACGAAAACGGACCCGAACAAGTGGGGGGTGTGTGGCGCGATCTGAGCCAAGCCTTGAAAATTATAAATAGGATTAAAATTAGATATTTTGCACAAAATATCTCTGATATTCAGCACACTCACACGTTGGAAGGAGAAAAGAAGGGAGAAAAGAGAAAAATTGCATTCCAAGGTTTTCTCCTCCGATCTACGAAGTTCCGTTGGTCGGAATCCGTCAAGCCAAGAGTTAAAGTCGATCACATCGACGAGGGCTACGCAACCACACCAAGAACGAGGGATTTCACCGAAGATCCAAGGAAAGGATTTTGGGAAATCAAGAGTTTTGGGGCTTGAGAGGTGTTCTTGAAGTTCTCCACGCTCCAAGAGGTAGGGTTCTCCCCTACCTTTGTTTATTTCCCACCTAGGGTATCCCTAGGAAAGGGTTAGGTTATATAACATGCCTATTGCTATGGAAAAAGGGGAAATGAGTGTAGAAATGGTTCGTTTCAAGTATTATCTTGAAAGTTGATATATGAGAGTTCCTTGTGAATTTCTTGGAAATTGTGGCATTGTGTTCATATGCTATGTGTTTTGAAAATGCTCTTATGATTAGATTATGTTTTAAACTCGAAATTATGTGATAACATGTTAGTATTTGTTGTCGATATATGCTTAGTAATATATTGACGGTATGATGATATTTGGTGATTTTATGCCTATGAGATAAATTGCCATTATATATGTGGAATTGGTAGTAGTTGCTCATTTAGCATGCATTGCATCTTGAGCATGATATTGCATCACATTCATGGGCATAAGTCATGAGTGGTGGTGTGTGTGTGTATGCATGATTGATCACCTCATTTGGTGGTTGATGTGTGGACTCGGGAAAGTTGGATTGAAGGTCCGGCTGAGTCGCATGGTTGCATGGAAAAAACTTGTGTCAGGTATAGCAAGAAGGGCTAGACACTCCCTCGCGTGCGAATCCCGGCTATTAGTTTATACACTTCCGTCGGTGCAAGTCCAAAAAAGTGTAACGGCGTACGGAGCCGGTGGTGCGATTCCAAAAATACGTTGCCCAACAAAGACACATGGTTTTGTTTTATAAAATACTCATTCAATGAGTGTCGTCCAACAATGATTTGGTTTGTTAACATATGAGTTTTATTTAAAACAATCGTTGGATGAATTTTCGTCAAATGACGATTTTATTTCACAAGTGCAATGCATTGTGTTGTGGGAGTCGATGAAGACTCGGGTTAAGGTTGCATGAGTGAGTTCATCTCATTTCATAGCATGACATGAACATTCCTCTCAAGGGATTGCAATTTCTTGATATGAAAAAGAATGTTGTTTGAAATGTGTTGCATGTGACATTGCATGGCATCTAGGGTGAGGAGTAGCCTCTGTAGGGGATACTCTATTGAGCGTATCTCACCCTATACGGGAAAACATTTCAGGTGGGAGATACACTCCGGCGGATGACGTTCATTCGGGACCCCAAGGGTGAAGAGAGGCCGCTTGCGGCTTTGGTTTTGGAATTTTTGTAAACTAAGTATGAGAACTTGGCTTTTGGACATGTAAAATTATGTAAATAATTGTAATAGAACTTGTATCAATCATGTTTTAATATATAAATCCATTTGGTATAAGTTTGGTGTGGATTTGGTGAGATTTGGAATGGGTTGGAAGGGAGAAACAGGTGAAAAGTGCAAAAGTGGACAGAGTGTACCGGTATAGAGCTGTCCAGAAGGCAGAGCGTACCGGTACATGTACCGATACTGCCAGGACCAGTGAGCCCACCATACCGGTACACTCTCTAAAACTCAGAATTTTTTTTATTCTTTTGCCAAGTCTTTGGGCTATGTTTTCCTTCCTTCCAATGTTACAAATGGACAATAATAGGATACCAATGGTGATATATTGGACCTCGGATGGGTCAACCAACCGAAAGAAATTGGAAGGTATTTTTTTTTTATATATAAAATCCCGGTAAAGGGAATGTGGGCCGCGGTATCTGGTCAACCGGCATCCACGGGTATTCCGCGGGTTGATGGGTAATCATGGGTTAATCAACGGACCCCCGGAGTCAGGGGTGTCACAAATTTTGAAGTCTTAGTTAACAACTTAATTTGATCAATTAACTGGAAAGAGAGTTAAAAGATTTATACAAAGTATTAGGGGAAGTTGTAATCTTAAATTCTTTTATCCGGTGAAATCACTCATTGTTTAGTAATTTTAGATTTAGTTTTAAATTAGTAATTTCATAGTTCAATTCCAATTGTTTAAATAAAATTGAATTGATATAAAGTTAGTACTTGGAAGTTATTAGTAATAATTCTCCGTGGGAACGATACTCTACTTATCACTTTATTACTTATTGATCGTGTATACTTGCACGTAAATTGTCAATATCAAATTCAGACAACAAGTTTTTGGCGCCGTTGCCGGGAAATTATTCTAGTAGTTATTTCAATATTAATTTCAATCAATTTGATCTTAGTTTAAACTTATTTAATTTTCTGTTTTAATTGTTTTCGCAAGCACTCTTGAATTTTGTATGCAAACACGATCTACAGGTCAGGAGCTACTACCGTATAAAGACGAAATCGAAAGAAGGCTCCGAAACTTGCGAAAGCAGTGTCAAGAAGCAAATAATCAAGAAACTATGGTCGAAGATGAACAAAAATCACTAAGGGATTATGCTATGCCGCTTGTGACAAAAATACAATCGAGCATTCAAAGGCCTGCAATTCAAGCAAATAGTTTTGAGATCAAGCCGGGTACCATCCAAATGATTCAGAATTCAGTGCAGTTTGGGGGTTTGCCTAATGACGACTCAAACGATCATTTGGTGAGTTTTCTGGAGATTTGAGACACGTTCAAGTATAATGGGGTTAACGAAGATTCGATTAAACTCCGACTTTTCCCTTTCACACTTCGTGATAAGGCAAAGAGTTGGTTGCATTCTTTGCCGCCGGGTTCTATTACTACGTGGACATATTTAGCTAAAAAATTCTTACCTAAATTCTTTCCACCAGCTAAAACCGCAAGGATGAGGAACGACATCACATCATTCGCACAACATGATTCTGAGACTATATGAAGCTTGGGAGCGATTCAATGACTTACTCCGAAAATGCCCTCACCATGGTATTCCTAAGTGGTTGCAAGTTCAAACATTCTACAACGGGTTGTTTAGTGCTACTCGGACTAGTATCGATGTAGCTGCAGGTGGGGCATTGATGGGGAAGAATTTCGATGAAGCTTATGAGTTATTGGAAATGATGGCTGCCAACAATTATCAGTGGCCCTCTGCAAGGATCAATTAGCCAAAGGTAGCTGGGATTTGTGAAGTTGATGCGGTTATCGCATTGGCTGCACAGGTTGCTACATTGACAAAGAAGATTGATGCTTTAGGGGTGCAGCCCATTCAGAGTGTGGCAGTTGTTTGTGACTTGTGTGCTGGGAACCATCCAAGCGATCAATGTGCAATTAATCCAGAGTCGGTACAATACATTAGAAACCACAACAGGCAGCAATATAACAATAATTCCAACAATTATAACCCTGGTTGGAGGAATCATCTGGGCTTTTCATGGAATAATAATCAAGCTCAAACCTCTGCTCCAAGACAATCATACCCACCAGGCTTTCAGAATCAAGCTCCACCACAGTAGGAAACGAAGTCAAATTTGGAGGAGCTGCTTTCCAGGTACATATCACAGAATGAGACAAGGATGAACAGTATGGAAGTATCAATCCGAAACCTGGAAAATCAAATAGGTCAGTGATGAGCACAAAATATTGTATATTTGATGGCCTCATTACATGCATTTTAACTTAACTTTGTAATTAATTACTTAGAGTTAGCCCAATTTATGAATAATGTTGAATTTTCGATGTTGCAGGTAATTATAGCGTAAATCATGGATTTTAGAACCTTGAAACTATGTGTGGATGTGTGGTGAAGAGATGGACACATTACATGAGGATTTGGAGGCTTAAAAGTGAAAGAAATCAAGGAGGTATTGGTGTTTGGTAACATAGGCATCAGCACCCACACCATTTTGTAGTAGTACCTCATTTTCCCTCCTTTTTGACCATGATCCGCTTTCATCGGAAAAAGTTCAAAACATGAAAGTTGTAGATCTGGATGTCTTTTGTATTGTGTCAAAATTTCAGCTCAATCAGACGGTTGGATCAAAAGTTATGACAATTCTACAAAAACTGGTCCAGAGCAGGCAACCCGTACCGGTACGCGTACCGGTACGCCGAACTCCAGTAGCCAAACCGTACCGGTACGCATACTGGTACGCTCTTCTGAAATAGCCCAAAATTGCCCAGAACACCTGCAAATCATCTCCACTTGCTTGGGGGTCCCACCTACACTTCTCCCACGCCTACTCTGACATATTCTACACATAATCATGCCATCCTTACACAATTTCAAGACTTTGGAGACAAGGGCATTAATGAGGATGGGAGAGAAGGGGGCTGCCTGGGGAGTTGCTGGGTAGGTTGCTCCTAGCCTGTCCAAGCCATCAAATCTCTTCCCATTGATGGGAAGCCTGCACACACAGGCTAGGGGAGCCTCATGGACGAAATTTGAAGTCTCTACACTCCATATATTTAGCATTCACAAGCTTTGAAGAGGGTGGCTACCTAAGCTTAGGAGTAGTTTTGGTGAAGATGATGAATAGTTAGATTTTTGCATTGTCTTCACCCATTTTCACTTGTAATCTTTTGGAAGGATCTTGTAAGCTTCGTTCATTTCCTTTAATGTCATTTATTTCAAGTATATTTGAAGTTTAGTCTTGCATTTTAGATTTCACCATTAATGCTTTCAAGTTCTTCATTTTTCAAGTTTTAAAATGGGTTTTGAATATTTTTCTTCATAGTTTGAGATTTCTTGCATTAATTTAAGTTTCATGCTCCATTTCAATTATGTCTATTTACATTATGTCTTTCTTGCTTTCATGAGTAGCTAGAGTTTTAGTTGGTTAATCCAAGGGAGACCTCCCCGTGAGGATTCCATTTCAACTCTTCTTTTTTCCTCCACTCGGTGTACGGTGGTTCGGTTTGACTGGGTTGAGAGTGGATGCGGTTGTGAGTCTTTGATATCCCGTAGGCTTGGTCACGGGTTATGCTTGGATCCTCACCTCCATTTCGTCCCTAGCTTCTCATGAATCAATCGTTCATCTATGCATCATTGGAGGAAGGCTTTGAATTGGATTGACATCCTCATTGGAGTGAACTCTTTGGATTAACCAACACTTGTTTTATTTCATTTTCATCAAGAAAACATCACTCACAAAAAAACCAACTACAAGATTTTACATTTTCCCTTTTGTTCACCAAAATCACATTCACACAACTTGACCTTTCCTTCCCTGAGGAGACGACCATGGAATACTTTTCCAAGTAAAACACGACAAGCAAAAGACTACTTGCGCTTGGGGAGCACTTTTGTTCATTTCGCACATTCCATTTCATACATTTCATTTCATTCCATCAACCATTTTGTTGCCCTTTCTTTTGACATCATCCCAAGGGAGAGTGACACTCCCTTCGCACCCAAATCATATACACATTAAGGGATGGTTTTTAGAGGTTAGGAAACAACAACGTTTTTGGTTAAGCAGTCAGCTTGCTAATGTCATTAACAACCGACCTCAAGGCACTCTACCTAGCGATACGGAGATCAATCCTAAAAGGGAAGGTAAGGAGCACTATAATGCTATTACATTGCAAAGCGGAAAAGAGTTACCTGAGGTTGTTGGTGGAACTCCAAAACAATCACATGGAGATGATACTGAGGGTAAAAAAATAAAAGATAGCAAGAATGTGGAACATGAAAAGAAAGAAGAAGATCCAGTTGCATGTTCTAATGGAGGTAATCCGAGACTTATTGTGCCTCCCGTGCCGTTTCCACAACGTTTGCAGAAACAGAAGTGGGATAAATAATTCTCTAAATTCTTGGATGTGTTTAAGAAGCTCCAAATAAATATCCCTTTCGCAGAAGCAATGGAGAAAATGCCTAACTATGTGAAATTTTTTAAGGAAAGTTTGTCAAAGAAGAGAAAACTAGGCGATTTTGAGATAGTGACACTTACGGAGGAGTACAGTGCTATTCTTCAAAAGAAGCTACCACCAAAGCTCAAAGATCCGGGTAGCTTTACAATTCCATGCACAATAGGCAGTCAGTTTTTCGGGAAAGCATTGTGTGACTTGGGAGCTAGTATTAACTTAATGCCGCTCTCAATTTATCAGCAATTGGGTTTGAAGGAAGCGAAGCCTACTATGCGACCATTCTTAGCAACGGGGAGAACACTTATCGATGTACAGAAAGGTGAGCTAACTATGCGAGTCCAAGATCAAGAGGTTACATTCAATGTATTTTCAACAATGAAATTTCCAAAGGAAGCAGAAGAATGTTTTCGAGTGGATTTGGTGGAAGATGCAGTGAATGAGGTATTCGTAGGAAGCTGTATTTCAGATCCCCTTAAGAACACCAAACTATATAAAGAGAAGGTAAAAATGTGGCATGATAAGATGATCATTGACCAGAAGTTCAAGCCAGGTCAAGTTGTACTCCTTTTTAATTCGCAGTTAAAGTTCTTCTCGGGAAAACTCAAATCAAGGTGGTCAGGGCCATTCATTATTACAAAGGTGTTCCCACTTGGAGCAGTTGAAGTCGAGGAAGCTAATTCGAGGAGAACTTTCAAGGTGAACGGGTAGAGACTTAAGCACTATTGGGGCGACGATATTGATCCTCAAAAGACCTCAATTACCCTTGCTGACCCGGGATGATACAGGGAGTAGTCAGGCTAATGACTATAAAACAAGTGCTATTTGGGAGGCAACCCAAAGTTTAGCTTTTAATTTTAATTTTATGTTTATGTCAATTTAGTTTTTTTATTATTATTTTTTTATTTTTTTAGGAGTAATCATGATATTAGTAAGTTTGTGCATTTTAATTATAGTGTCAATAGCCTGCAGGTACCGAGGATCGAAGCAAAGATCAGAATACCAGCGCCTAGGCGCTTCCTCTCAGCCTCCACAACGCAGCATCCCTTGTACCCGAAGAAAAATCAACACTATAAATGAGTTCAGCTCTACATTCTTGGACAAGAAGCTCACCAAATCAACTCCTACCACTCCCAAAAATTTCAAACCTGTAAAAATACATACACCCCAACTCTTATTCACCCAAAATTCTATTTAATCATCTTTAATCTCTCAACCTCTTTTAGATAACAATCTTACCTTTCATGGACATCGATGAGTCTCAACTAGCACCAAGGACTTCTCCATTCTCCATGGGTAAAGATTAAGCTTTGCAACATGATTTTCCTAGTCCACTTATGTTTCCCGAATACACTCCCGACTCAGCGGACGACGAGGACGCTGACGATGATGCCAACTAGCGACGTCTCTGGGAAGTCCTCTATCTTGATTTTTCCTACTTTATACATTGAGGACAATGTTTAGTTTAAGTTTGGGGGTGTATTCTTGTTTGCATTATTAGGTATGCATTTAGATAGTATGTTCTGCATTTAGAAAACATGTTTTAGTACGACTTGAGCAATGAGTTTAGTGAATTTGATCATGGCCAATGATGAAATGGATTAATTGTTAATTCAAAGGACATTGATGAACATGTTGAGTTTGTAGTTTAACATACTAGTTGGTTTTACACTGGTTATGATTTTTTCATGCATGAGCACATATCCATCTGTTTGGTTAGTTATCACCTAGAGAATTTATTTGGCTAAGTGCTTGTGAGAGATATTAGTGAAACTCTAGAAAACTTATTTAAGCATCATTCAAAGCAAATTGAGGTATTCATGTAAGTGTGGGGAAAATATTGGTTATAATGGCTTAGTATAAAAAAAAAAAAAAATTTCAAAAATTATTTTGATTTGATCCTTCATGAGTTAGAAAAAAGAATAGGAAGACAAGAAACAAGAAAGGGGCATGTCGTGAGTAGAGATGGAGCGTAAAATGTACTCACTCATAAACACATGTTGAGAACGAGATAGAGCGTAAAACGGACTAGTTCAAGAAAATGCGAGATGGAGCGTAAAACGCACTTGCTCAATAGGAGGTGAGATGGAGCATAAAATGCACTCACCAAATGAATGAAAAAGAAGAAAAGAGAGAGAGAGAGAGAGATGAAAAAAATTAAAATAAAATAAAAATCTTTGTACCTTCTAATTATATGTTTTGCCTTTATTAACAGAGGTTGATGTGAAACATAAGTTCATAGAGTTGATATTGAGTATCTCCTATGGAGCGCTTGATTACATAGATTTATCTTGGTGATGGCTAGTTTAAAGAGTTCGAATATGCACATGTATTTAAAGGGTCATGAGCGGAGGTAAAATTAAGGAGTATGTTGAATTGTTAGACTTTGCACCGTTTTGAAGTTTCCCATGAATTATTATTTGTAGTAACTTTTGGGGCCAGTATTCAGATTCATATTGATCCATTGTTTGAGTAGTTAGTTGATAGAATAAATTTTTATAGTTTTTGTTCTTAGTATTTTGCTTGAGGGCAAGCAAAGATTTAAGTTTGGGGGCATTTGATGAATGGGTTTTATACCTACGAATTGCGTAATCTCGGCTTGATGAAATTACAAGTTTTCAAGTATTTTATGTTCCTTTTTATTTATTTTGTGTGTTTTAATTTTATTTTGGAGGGAGCATCATTTGGAAGGAAACAAGATGATTTGAAAGGAAACAAGGTCATTTGGTAGGCTAAATGTTGGATTTTTTAAGACTAAGCAAGAAGGGAAGCTCTAGGCTTAAAAGGGGATCAGCGCAGCTGCACTAGGACCAGCGCCTAGGTGCTTGAAAAATAGTAACTCAGCACCCCTGCGCTGGTTTTAAGCGCCTAGGCGCCTGTTTTAAATTGGACGCGAATTCTGACTTGTTTTGGGGCCGAAATTGAACCCTAATGCTACATATATGCTAGGGTTTGAGTTGGGATAGATATATACTGATTTTGGGGGCTGCTATCATAGAAGAAAGACCAAGGATTGATAGAAAATTGAAGGCAAGAATCGAAGGAAGCAACACGAAGAAAATTGGGATTGAAGGCTAGAGATAGATTGAAGATTGCAACTAAGTTTTCATTCCTTTTTTCTTACTTTTAGTTCTTGATTTTTTGAGATGTTGTTTAATTTGAGGATGATGTTTTTCAATTACATTATGAACTAAATTTTTATTAAGATTGCAACGGAATCTGATGTTTAGTTAAATTGATCTACTCTCGTTTCTAGTTTTTATTGATCATATATAAGTTGTTTATCATATTTTGTGCTTAATATATAATTGTGTGGCCAAAAATTAATTTGATAACCTAGATGAAATTGGGAGATGAATTCTAGGTTTAGATCGGAATATGATGACATGCGTCTGGTTGATTCTTCTTAGGATTGAATAGATGGGTTTGTGTATAGGATAGGAATATACCTATATGTCGTGTGTAACTTTTATGAGAGTTTGAACTTAATAAATCTATTCCAACTTTTTTTGCATATGAATATAGTAATTTAATTGGGAGAGATATGTTTATCTAACTATCGGAAGAGGTTTGATAAATAATTTTGAAGTCTTAGTTAACAACTTAATTTGATCAATTAACTGGAAAGAGAATGAAAAGATTTATACGAAGCATTAGGGGAAGTTGTAATCTTAAATTCTTTTATCCAGTGAAATCACTCATTGTTTAGTAATTTTAGATTTAGTTTTAAATTAGTAATTTCATAGTTCAATTCCAATTGTTTAAATAAAATTGAATTGATATTAAGTTAGTACTTGGAAGTTATTAGTAATAATTCTCCGTGGGAACGATACTCTACTTATCACTTTATTACTTGTTGATCGTGTATACTTGCACGTAAATTGTCAATATCAAATTCAGACAACATACTTCATGGATGCTGTAATGAATTACTAAGCTGAGTTTTATATAAAAGTCGGGAGATTGGTTATCGATGGGTTAAGTGTCGGCATATCCAATGTTTTTGCTTCAAAGCATAATTTGGAGCTCTGGTTTTCATTAACGCATTGATCTTCCAATCAAGTTATCACAGTAAACCTTTGAGTGGTTCTACCTTCGAGTTTGCTAGGGTAAATTGGTTGTCATATGGTGCAAATACATTTTGATTAACCCAACAGTTGTTGTGTTATGATTTTATATTAAATACCTTTCGGTTTACTTACTGTTGACACGGGAATTAATTGTAGTATGGTAGCAATATCATAATCTCAAGCAATGAAATGCATGTCCCGATCGCCGAACTAAAGAGTGCCTTTTTCCAAGTGTTGCAAATTCGTGTTTTTTAAACAAGTTATTGTCAAATCACTAATCTTTTTCTAGGTTTCACTTACTCTTTTTTGTTTCAAGTTTCCAATAGATAACTCCCTGAGGAATTGACCTCAGACTTTACTGAGAATATTATAACTTGACCACTTACACTTCGGTAAGTACGATTAAGATCAAGTCAATTTACTTTGAAGTGAACAGGAGTCTTTGGAATTGAACCGAATGGATACTCGTGTAGTGGCCTTTGTAGTTCGGTTGCATGTAGGTTGCTCTTATTTTCGTTCCGACGTTCTAAGGAGGATTGTAGACTGGCGCATTATGAAAAATCATAATTACTGCTAGAATCCATACTGAGAAAAAATAATAATAGTTATTAACTTGATCAAAATGGTTAAATGAATATGATACCTGAGCGCTACTGAGGTTATCTTGCACATATACTTGGGAAAAATATGTAGAAGAATTATCTAAAAAATAAAGGTCCCAATTATCATTTAACCATGAAGAGCATAATTAATATTCCTCTCAACCACCTATTGAAATAAAATAAGCAAAGAAGATCTTTAGCCAGATTGGTAGCCATAAGCTAAGCATACATAATGTTAGGTAGTATTTAGAAAATTTACCAGTGCTGTTGACAGCATTGAGAGAATTAACTGAGGAGTACACCATCCACAACTTTGCTCCACATGGTTGTGCCCATTAAGAAGATTGTGCAACATACCACTAATTTTAAATCAAGAGTTTAATTAATATGTTTGTACCATTGCTTGAATGGTTTTCCTTAATCTCCAAACATGAACTCGGATTTTGTGTATATGGCTTATACGAGTTTATGAGTGTCAGTTTCCCTCGGGTTCAAATGCAATTAATGGGAAAAATCATGTGTGTGAAAAAAAATGTGTGTGGGTGCAAAAGTGCTCCCCAAGCGTAGAGAGACTTGCAATTTCGTGTTTTACTTGGAATGAGTATTACAAGGTCGTCTCCTCAGGGAAGGAAAGGTCCAATGCTTTGGAAGGGTGATTTGTAAAGAAATGAAAATTGAAAAATCTTGTGAGTTGAGTTTTGATGAGTTGTGTTTTGGTACAAATGCAAGAAAGAAGGTTGGCTAATCCATAGAGGTCATTCCAATGGGAATGCCAAATCGACTCAATTCATTCAACCAATGGTGTCTCACTGTTTGATTGAGTCGTAGGAAGTGAGGGACTAATGTGGATGTGTTGAGCAAAAGCATACCCCGTGCCAAGTGTATGATGTATCAAGAGCCCACAACCACGTCCGTACTCAACCTAATCAAACCAAACACTTTACACTACAAGGAAGAATGAAAAAATGTCGATTTCACATACCCAAGAGGAAATTCCCCTTGGAATAGCAACTTAAAAGTCTAGCTACTCATAGTAAAGGCAAGAACAAACATAGTGTAAAGAGACATGATAATTAAATGAAGCATGAAACTTGTATTGATGCAAGAAAAGGTTATAACTACAAGAGCAAATTCATTCATACCCAAAATACAAAGTTTGAAGAGAAAATACCCAATTGTAGAAATGAAAAAGCAAGAACACTTAACTAAGCCTGATTACAACTTAAATAAAAGAGTTTAGAGTGAAAGAGGGAAAGATTACAAGTAAAATAAAGCTTACTCTAATGAAAATGGTGAAGGAAATGAAATAACCCAATTTTCTCTCTCTAAAACTTCATCTTCAACCTTTGAACTTCTCTCTCTAAAAGCATGTAAAAATATGAATAATGGTGTAAGACTTGGTAAATTTCATCCTTCCCCCTTCCCTTGGCCTGTTTTAACTGAGTTGCAATGAGTGGGGACAGGTTGGACACTTGAACAAGTAAAAATAGGCCAAGCATGCTCTTCCCATGCTTTCCCAACCACCCCTCTTCTCATTCTTGCTTTCCTCCTCTCTCTCACTTGAAATCTGACTTTAGGGGTTAGGAGAGCATCATAGGGTGTCAATTATGTCAGGGTATGGTTTGGATAACAAGAGGTGGGCCCCCGGAGTAGGTGGAGTCGGGTGAGTAGGTTTCTGGCAAAATTGGGCAAAACCTACTGGTAGAACGTAAGAAAACCTACCGGTAGGTTTTTTCCAATAAGCATTTTCTATCGTTAGGTTTTTGCGTGGTTAAGGTAGAAGAATTCCAATAGCATTTTCTACTAGTAGGTTTTGGATCTTTGATGAGCACAAAATATTGTATATTTGAAGGCCTCATTACATGCATTTTAACTCAACTTTTGCACCTAAGTACTTAGAGTTAGCCGATTTTATGAATAATGTTGAATTTTCGTTGTTGCAAGTTTTTATGGCTTAAATGATTGATTTTAGGACCTTGAAACTATGATGGATGTGTGGTGAGGGCATGGACACATTACATGAAGATTTGGAGGCTTAAAAGTGAAGAAATCAAGGAGGTATTGGTGTTTGGGAACAAAAGCACCAGCAGCCACACCATCTGGAAACAGAGCCTCGGTATTCCTTCATTTTTACCATGATCCACTTCGAATATGAAACAGTTCAAAACATGAAAGTTGTAGATCTGGATGTCTTCTGTATTGTGTCAAAATTTCAGCTCAATCCAACGGTTGGATCAAAAGTTATGCCGATTCTACGAAAAGTGGTCCGGAGCAGAAAACAGTACCGGTACACAGTACCGGTACTATACCGTTCCGGTACTGCGTACCGGTACTTTGAACTCCAGAAGGTTTAGAGTACCGGTACACAGTACCGGTACGCTCCCAGAACACCCCATAACTCTTCTCCACTTGCTTGGGGGTCCCACCATTGATTCTCCCACACCTAGGCTGACATTTTATCCCTACAACCATGCCTCCTACACCCTACTTGAAGACATTTGAAGGCTTGGGCATTAATGGAAGAGAGAGAGAAGGGGGCTGCCATGTGGGTTCCAGGCTAGCTCTTCCTTAGCCTGTCAAGAGCCATCATTCAGCCTCCCATTGATGGGAGGCTTGCACACAGCTAGGGGGGGACCACCATGCACGAAAATTGAAGGCTAACTCTCCATTATATTCAACATTTGACACATTGTATTGGGTGGCTACCTAAGCTTAGAATGCTCCAAGGAAGAAGACAATGAATAGTGCTAGAAATTTATGTTTTTGCATTCTCTTCTCCATTTCAAGTGTAGTAAGCTTTTAGATATCATGTAATCTTTATTTCTTGCACTTTAATCTTATTTATTTCAAGTCTATTGCAAGTTTAGTTTCGTACTCTTGAATCTACCATTGTTGTATTAAGTTTTTATTCATTTCAAGCTTAAAATGGGTATTTCATATTTGTCTTCTTAGTTTAAGTTTTCTTGTATTAGTTCAAGTTCCATGCTTCATTTCTTCATTATGTCCATTTACATCATGTAATGCTTTTCCTTTTACCATGAGTAGCTAGATTTTTAGTTGGCTAATTCAAGGGAGAATTCCTCTTGGGCCCTCCATTTCAACTTATTTTCTTTCCTCCCCGGTGTACGATGGTTCGGTTTGACTGGGTTGAGTGTGGACGTGGTGGTGAGTCCTTGATATCCCGTAGGCATTTGTCACGGGATATGCTTGGATCCTCACCTCCATTTGGTTGTGAGGTTTTGATATTCCGTAGACTTGTCACGGTTTATGCTTAGATCCTCACCTCCATTTGTCCCGAGCTTTCCACGAATCAATCGTTCATCTATAAACCCTTGGAGGAAGGTTTTGAGTTGAGTTGGTATTCCCATTGGAATGACCCTTTGGATTAGCCAACACTTGTTTTCTTGCATTTTCATTACAAACACAACTCTACAAAACAAACTAAAAGATTTTACACTTTCTCTTTTTGACAAAATCACCTTCACACACTTGAACTTTCCTTCCCTGAGGAGACAACCTTGGAATACTTTTCCAAGTAAAACACCGACACACAAAAGACTCTTTGCGATTGGGGAGCACTTTTGTTCACACAACACACCCACATTTCATTTACATTTTGTTCATTCCATTTTCCACCAATCCGTTGTTGCCTAATCTCTTGCATCACCCCGAGGGAGAGTGACACTCCCTTTCAGACATAAGCCATACACACATTGAGGGATGATGTTAAGAGGTTAGGGAATAACAACGTTTTTCATCAATCATTTTGGCGCCGTTGCCGGGGAAGGTAAAGCATTGAGTTCAAAGGGTGATTTTGGGCGGCATGGTAAGTCTCGTGATTTTCATCACGGGCCAAGGTATGTCGTTTCTTTTGTAAATATTTTGTTTTAGTTTGTGTTTTGTATTATGTCTTATAATTTTTATGAAAATGTATATAATGCCCAAAGTTTTCAAAATGTGTGTGAGATTTGTGATGAGTATGGGCATGTTACTAGTGAGTGCCCAAGAATGGCCTCTTATTTTGAAAACGTTTGCGAGATTTGTGGTAAGTTTGGACACTTCACTAGTGAGTGCCCAATAAATGCCCCTTATTTTGAAAACGTTTGCGAAATTTGTGGTGAGTATGGACACCTCACTAATGAATGCCCAAGAAATTATCCGGTTCAAGACTTTGCATGCGAAGGTTCAAATTCATTTTTGACCTCCAAAATTTTTTACCCCAATCATTATGTTACACCGAGTTATCCGAGTTATGGTTGGGAGAATGAACCTCATGATTTTTCATCCAATCTCACACCACCAAATGAATTTTGCCATTATCCAACGTATGAGGACTCAACTGAGCAAGAATTGGAAAATACGTTTTACGAGTTTATGCAAAGCCAAATGGAATGGAATGCCCAAATAACCCAACAACTTGATACATTGACTAATGCTATAATTGCTATGCATGAAGAACAACATCTTGAGCATAGTCAATGTATTGAGGTTGATCATCCCAATGGAATGCATATTGATGTTGAATCTCCCACCACTCTTGATTGTGAAAAATTTGATAAAGTTATTATCTCACAAGAGGCTAATGAGCCCAAGGTCATTTTTCCATCTAAGAGTGGTGTTGAGATTCATATTTCTCAACTTGGGGAGGGCATTGCAATGGAGTTAAGTGTAGAAAGTTTTCAAGACAAATTGTTTACTCCATTGTTGGGATTGCATAAACTTGCCTACACTTCTATTTGGTTGAGATTTTTGACTTCTTATCCTTTGTATTGTTGGATAGATGGATTAGGAAGGGCATTTATACAACAAAAAAATTGTAAAATCAAAAAAATCAATGGGCGCAAGCTCATATCCGAATTAAAGCCGGATTGACATGAGCCCTTTTTATTGGTATATTTTTATTTTTCATAATGTTGTAGTGTAGATTTTAGCATGAAGGTGGTTTACCTCTTCCTAAGTTGGACTCATTTCACTTTGAGCATCATTGTAGCAAATCTTATTCGGTATCATGTTCTAGTCTAAGTTGGGGGGTGTAAACAAGCTTTTTGTGTTTTATTAATGTACATATATATATAAAAAAAAAGAAAAAAAAAAAAAAGATGGGGTATCTCATTTCCCATTTTACTCTCATTGTTCTCATTGCATGATTCCTTGTGCATTGAGGACAATGCATGGTTCAAGTTGGGGGGTGAGGTGCACCATTTACATTTTCCACCACTTTTTGTATAGAATAATGGAAAATGTGAAAATTTTGAAAAATTTTGGTTCCAATATTGAACTATATTCCCCTATCCTAATGGTTATGAGATTTGTGATTACTTGATCTTCATTTTGAACTTTGAATACATGAGCACATTATAGAAGTTTATCCTATTGCTAAGAGTATCACATACTTGTTTGCTTTTGAACTCAACCATAAGTGCACCATGAACGTGTAATTTTGGCAATTTACGGATTGAGTTCGCATTTGAGTCCTTGACATGAATAGTGGAGATGAGTAAGAACCCATGTGAGCTTTAATGCCAATCCTTGTTTGGAGGGAAATTACATTTACTCAAGGAACAATTTTTCAAATTCCAAATTTGTTCAATAATCTCATTATGCTTGTTTTGGTTAGGTACTTTTGGGTAGTTGATTGACTTTGTCTTGAAACGCAAAATGCTCCTCCCATGCCTATCTAGAAATGATCTTAGGCCATCTTTGAAATGCTTTGAGCCTTTGCCTTTTTCTTGTGAAAAATTTATCCCTAGTGCCATGATTGAGCCTTAATTGTAAATTCGTTTCTATGCCACACATGTAACCAAGCCATTGAAAATGATAAATATCTACCTTACCTTGGTTGTTCCTAGAGCGGGATATGATTTGATCGTAAAAGAAAAGGAAGTATGGTGTAGAAACTCAAACAAAAGGGATAAATGATGTTGAAACTCAAAAGAGTTGAATGGAAAAAGAATGAAAATCCAAGAAAAGGAAGAAAAGGGGTGAAAGAAGAAAAGAAAGAGAAAAAGAAAAGGAAAATGTTAAGGAAAAGAAGAAAAAAGAAACAAAGAGTGTGGTGATGGTGTTAGCCTAGAAATCCCATAAAAGGGAGATCTTTGTGAAATAAATGTCATTCTGTAACACCCCACATTTTTTTTCTTTTATATATGTATATAGATATATAGTAAATAATTGTTTTAAAAATGTTGATATAGTATAACTCGAGGAAATAATATTTGAAATTTAGTTTTAGTATGTGAAAATATGTAACGCCCCAAATACCACCCTGGACGGCATTACATTCTACAACCATTCATATCATGAGAGCACTAATATAATTCATTCATAAATAAAAGTTCATTCACCATATCTAATGATTACAACATTATCCCAAAAGATCAAGCCAAAATGTGGCGATTTCATCCCAAAAGATTCAAAGTTAATCTAGCAGCGGACTAACAAAAGATTATATTTTTTTACATGATCTCAAAATAACTCTTCCATCTAATACAAAGATGGACAGTCTAAATATCCCCATCTGGATCCACATGCCCGTCACCTATACGATCTCCTTCTGAAGCATCACCTGAAAAATGGATTGTTTGTAGGGGGTGAGCACTAAGCTCTGTAGGAAAATCCTCCCAAACCCGAACAAGGTTTAGAAAACATAGAAAACGGTCGGTCTCTTTTCACAAATAACATATATAGATTTTGAGATAACGCCGGGACATTTAACGGATCTCAAGTTTAAGTAAAAACAGTAATTGAATGAATAAATGCACACAATATACAATTAATACACCATTCCACCATTCACCGTTTCCACAATAACCCATATATAATTTATAATCCATTTCCACCATACACCGCTTCCACAAGTTCTCGTGGCATCCCATACTACCCCAGGACTCTTGTAGAAACTGTCTATGGTAGAATGAACAATATACTACTGTACTCGTATCTCAGGTATGAAGCACGACTCCGCATGGTCACCATCGAGAATATCATGTCCCACGCAAGTACATACCAATGCTACCCCATGAGCAATAGTGGTTTAGTCTTACCAAAGCACTAACCCCACTATGAGTGGTAGGAAAAGTTCTTACCAAAGAAGACGTCTACCCACTCCATGATACCTAGTCAATAGTAACCCATGTTCATATCGAGCAACCATACAAGAGATACGATACCAACTACTTTCTCAATTAACAAGCAAGTTCCACAATTTAGTTTTCTGTGGTATGAGCATCCTTTCAAGGAACTTCTCACCCATGTTCATCCAAACAACATTCCATAATTTCAATACCAACACGTATTACACATATCCAACAATTCCCCCAAATCCACAACTTTCGCAAGTGATATTTCCCATAAAACATATTTAAGAAAAAGTACATGAGATCATCAAAAGTATCATTTTATTGTTCAATACAAATCACTAGAGTTTTGAAATCAAGAACAAATGAAAGATCAAGCTTTGGAACTCAAGAACAAAGGACAAATCAATTCTTGAATCCCTAACAACAAATATCAAGCTTGAAATCAAGAATAAAGGGTAAATCAAGTCTTGAATCCATAACAACAAATATCAAGCTTGGAATCAAGAATAAAGGAACAATTAAGTATTGAAATCAATAACCAAGGATAAATCAAGAGAAAACCCACTTCCCTTGAAGAACTAGGGCATACAAGAGGTTTAGTGATTACCCAACCATCACATAGTTTAATACAAGGTAATAATTGCAAGAATAACAAGAAATGATGAATTCATAGCAAGTATATATGATTGAGAGTCAAGAGAATGCATATATATAGTAGCCCTAACCTCAATGTAAGAGAATGGAAGAAAACCCCTACCTTGAATCCAAGAGTTGTAAGCTAACCCAAGCTCCAAATATCTCTTTCCTCCCTTCTCCTTCTCCTTCTTGTCTTCTCTTAGGGTTCTAAGAGATGTGGGTAAGGGTGTAGTGAAAGTGTATAGGAAGAGAGGAGAAGAATGGTGTTCTTGAGGAATTTCGGTTTTGATTTCTATGAGGTGTGAATCTATCTTGATCTTGGTGTTTCTTCCCTTTCTTTATCTCCTCCTAGGGCTCTAAGATGTTTGTGGTGAGGATGAGATGAAGAATGGGGCAAATAGGGCTTGGAATGGGTGTTTTAAAACCCAAAATCCCGACTTTTTACTGTTCGGGAAGGCTCCAGTCAAAGGGTACCGGTACCGGGTACCGGTACCAATTAGCTACTGGTTCCGGGGTACCGGTACTGGGTACCGGTACTGTTCGGTACCGGTACTGGGTACCGGTACTGTTTGGCTGCTTCGACTTCCAGGGCAGTTTTGACTCCTTTAGAGGTCGAATTGGAAAATTTCCAAGAGATACACTTTTGTAGCCCTAGATGTCTACTATCTACTGTAAAAATTTCAGATCAATTGGATGTAAGAATAAAAAGTTATGGCCAAAATACTAGAAGGTGTCTCAACTCATTTTTACCCAAAAATTTCTCTAAGTGTGTTTTCACTCCGGAATACTTCCTAACTTCCAATACACCTCATATTACCTCTCCCAAGGTTGTTCGACCTTCCGGATTCAATGGAGACCTTATTTTGACCTAGAAATATTCAGAAACTTCCATAGTCCCTTTCCTCAAGTTTACACACCTTCGAAACTTAAACTTCCCAATCAATTTGTATTTCTAGTTTTTGTTTTTATTACTACCGTCACTACACCTATCTACATTTTTACATCAATTATTTACTATATATCTATATACATATATAAGAGAACATGTGGGGTGTTACAAAATATGAAATTTTATGTTCTAGAACTTGTACTAAATAGGTTTGAGGTAGAAATATATGTTGGAGAGGTTTGGGATGGTTTTGGAAGAGATTGGAATGTATTAGAAATGAAAAATAAAGGAAGTAGGCAAATCTGGGATCAACTACCGGTAGTCAATGGTCCAGTGTGCCCGAGCTACCGGTAGTCAATGGTCCAATGTGCCCGACTACCGGTAGTCAATAGGTAGTCGAGTGTCCAGTGTACCCGAGCTACCGGTAGTCAACAGGTAGTCGAGTGCCAATGTACCCGAGCTACCGGTAGTCAAAATTAACTACCGGTAGTCACTGTAAAAATCAGACAATTTTAGTTCGCGAACAGCCGATTTTTCCCCCACTATAAATACTTCTTGCCATCCCCTTAGCCTTCATTACACACCTTAAAACCCTAGAAAACATTAGAGAGAAAGAGGGGAAGAGAAAAACACAAGATCAAAAGTGAAAAACAAGGAAAGACAAAGGGTTCACAAGTGATTCAAGACTCAAACCCTAGGTTTCTTCAAGAGCTTAAGGTAGGGGTTTTCTCCCACTCACTTACATTGAGGCTAGGGTATTTATATATGTATGTTTTTGCTATCAATGGTATATATATGCTATAGAATCATCATCTCTTAGGCTTTTTGCAAAGATTACATGTTGTTAGGGTTTAATACCCATGAAATCTCCTTTCTAGTTTTAAAACCCTAGTTTTTGGGAGAGTGATGTATTTCTTCTTAAATGCTTCTTTATTATGAACTTCGAAAACCGTAGTTGTTTGTGTTGGGTAGAAAAATGATGTTATTGTGATCTCATGTATTTTCTTTGTTGGTTGGGGAATTGTTACATAATATATCTTGGGGATTTTGGAGAGATGCTTGTAAAATGATATAAATATTGGAATGGTATGCTTGGTTGGGTTTTTTGTGATGCCTTGAGGGTGAGAGGTACCTTATAAGGATGCTCATGCCAAGAGAGGAGAGTATGTGATTTCCCTCAAGAGGTTCCTTATAAGGATGCTTGAGTTTGTGATGCCTTGAGGGTGAGAGGTTCCTTATAAGGATGCTCATGCCAAGAGAGGAGAGTATGTGATTTCCCTCAAGAGGTTCCTTATAAGGATGCTTGAGTTTGTGATGCCTTGAGGGTGAGAGGTTCCTTATAAGGATGATCATGCCAAGAGAGGAGAGTATGTGATTTTCCTTAAGAGGTTCCTTATAAGGATGCTTAAGAAACTAAGCCTTGAGGGTGAGAGGTTCCTTATAAGGATGCTCATGCCAAAAGAGGACAATATGTGATTTTCCTCAAGAGGTTCCTTATAAGGATGCTTGAGTAACCAAACCTTGAGGGTGAGAGGTTCCTTATAAGGATGCTCATGCCAAAAGAGGACAATATTATATAATGTGTGGGAAATGGTTTATATTTTGAAAATAAATGTTTATTAGAATTGGTTATTATTGTTCATTTCTAGTACTATGGCTAATTAAACTTGAGATCAGTTGTAAAATGTCATTGTTTTACTGCAAAGATTATGTATGCTATTTGTGAAATGAGACCGGCCGTTTTAAATGCTTTTCTAAACCTTGTATGGGTTTGAGAGAATTTTTCTACAGAGCTTCGTGCTCACCCCCTACTGCTAACCATTTTTCAGATTTCCCGCTTGAGGAGGACTTAAGGGTCGAAGAGCCCGCTACTTGGGAGACTCCACTTGACGGGAGTGTGGATCCCGAGGTGGACGCGTAGAGCGACCTCCTTTCCTTTTTGTACTAGACTAGGATATTCATTTTGAACCTTGTAAAGTCTAGTTTTCTTTTGTAATTCCGCTGCGCTACATTATTGGATTTTTGGGATGTAAAGGCCAAAATGGGTCTATTCTTTTGGGATAATGCTGTAAATTTTATGGATGACTTTATGAAGTCTTATTTATTGATGGATTATTTTAGTGCTCTCATGATATGAATGTTTTAGAATGTAATGCCGTCTAGGGTGTGTTTTGGGGTGTTACACATTCACTCGGAACAACCCTCTTTGTTATCCTATATCCTTCGTTTTCCTTGCCTCAATATCACCCCAAGGCCCCATTAGAACCCTTGCAAGTCCTAAATGATCTAGAGAAGCATGGGGATAGCATACTTTTAAAAGAACAAGAGAAGTTGATTTTGCTATCTAATGCCCTAGCATTCCTTCCATGAGATTATGCCAATGTTGTTTCATTTTTATGCATGAACTTCATTTTTGGATTATATGTGAGCTTATTTCGTTTTGAGCACAAGATTCCATCTCACATATACATATGGAGAGCATGCCAAGATAACTAGAGTGTGATTCATTGTGAGAGACACCCTTGGTGAGTTTGCATTGAAGCTTAATTTGGATAGCCAAAGTGAATGTGAACTCCATTGTGTAAATGTTTAAATTACATGTTCATTTCACACACACACAAGTTTGAAAATGAATGTGTATGTGGATACTCTAGAATAGCATTTAAGGCTATGATGTGCCTCATGTGTGATTAGTTCGGGTGTGTTGAGCAAGCTATTTTGACATCCTAGTGCTAATTAAGATAAGAGAATATGCTTTAATATTGGATACTAAGAAAAGAATTTTGTAGGTACCTTCACTGAAAACCTTCACGAGACAAAACTCGTCCACTAGGGATCACCTAGGGGTTTAAAGGCTTGTTGCATGTACTAAATGCAATTGCGGAATTAGTATATGTTTTATTTTGTTTGCATGCTTTTTACATTTTGTTTGCTAGGGACTAGCAAAACTTAAGTTGGGGGGTGTGATGAGCACAAAATATTGTATATTTGAAGGCCTCATTACATGCATTTTAACTCAACTTTTGCACCTAAGTACTTAGAGTTAGCCGATTTTATGAATAATGTTGAATTTTCGTTGTTGCAAGTTTTTATGGCTTAAATGATTGATTTTAGGACCTTGCAACTATGATGGATGTGTGGTGAGGGCATGGACACATTACATGAAGATTTGGAGGCTTAAAAGTGAAGAAATCAAGGAGGTATTGGTGTTTGGGAACAAAAGCACCAGCAGCCACACCATCTGGAAACAGAGCCTCGGTATTCCTCCATTTTTACCATGATCCACTTCGAATATGAAAAAGTTCAAAACATGAAAGATGTAGATCTGGATGTCTTCTGTATTGTGTCAAAATTTCAGCTCAATCCAATGGTTGGATCAAAATTTATGCCGATTCTACGAAAAGTGGTCCGGAGCAGAAAATAGTACCGGTACACAGTACCGGTACACAGTACCGGTACTATACCGTTCCGGTACTGCGTACCGGTACTTCGAACTCCAGAAGGTTTAGAGTACCGGTACGCTCCCAGAACACCCCATAACTCTTCTCCACTTGCTTGGGGGTCCCACCATTGATTCTCCCACACCTAGGCCGACATTTTATCCCTACAACCATGCCTCCTACACCCTACTTGAAGACATTTGAAGGCTTGGGCATTAATGGAAGAGAGAGAGAAGGGGGCTGCCATGTGGGTTCCAGGCTAGCTCTTCCTTAGCCTGTCAAGAGCCATCATTCAGCCTCCCATTGATGGGAGGCCTGCACACAGCTAGGGGGGGGACCACCATGCACGAAAATTGAAGGCTAACTCTCCATTATATTCAGCATTTGACACATTGTATTGGGTGGCTACCTAAGCTTAGAATGCTCCAAGGAAGAAGACAATGAATAGTGCTAGAAATTTATGTTTTTGCATTCTCTTCTCCATTTCAAGTGTAGTAAGCTTTTAGATATCATGTAATCTTTATTTCTTGCACTTTAATCTTATTTATTTCAAGTCTATTGCAAGTTTAGTTTCGTACTCTTGAATCTACCATTGTTGTATTAAGTTTTTATTCATTTCAAGCTTAAAATGGGTATTTCATATTTGTCTTCTTAGTTTAAGTTTTCTTGTATTAGTTCAAGTTCCATGCTTCATTTCTTCATTATGTCCATTTACATCATGCAATGCTTTTCCTTTTACCATGAGTAGCTAGATTTTTAGTTGGCTAATTCAAGGGAGAATTCCTCTTGGGCCCTCCATTTCAACTTATTTTCTTTCCTCCCCGGTGTACGATGGTTCGGTTTGACTGGGTTGAGTGTGGACGTGGTGGTGAGTCCTTGATATCCCGTAGGCATTTGTCACGGGATATGCTTGGATCCTCACCTCCATTTGGTTGTGAGGTTTTGATATTCCGTAGACTTGTCACGGTTTATGCTTAGATCCTCACCTCCATTTGTCCCGAGCTTCCCACGAATCAATCGTTCATCTATAAACCCTTGGAGGAAGGTTTTGAGTTGAGTTGGTATTCCCATTGGAATGACCCTTTGGATTAGCCAACACTTGTTTTCTTGCATTTTCATTACAAACACAACTCTACAAAACAAACTAAAAGATTTTACACTTTCTCTTTTTGACAAAATCACCTTCACACACTTGAACTTTCCTTCCCTGAGGAGACCACCTTGGAATACTTTTCCAAGTAAAACACCGACACACAAAAGACTCTTTGCGATTGGGGAGCACTTTTGTTCACACAACACACCCACATTTCATTTACATTTTGTTCATTCCATTTTCCACCAATCCGTTGTTGCCTAATCTCTTGCATCACCCCGAGGGAGAGTGACACTCCCTTTCACACATAAGCCATACACACATTGAGGGATGATGTTAAGAGGTTAGGGAATAACAACGTTTTTCATCAATCAATCTTCTACTGGCAGGTTTTGACTAACTTCTACCGATAGGTTTTGGTTGACTTCTACCGGTAGGTTTTGTCCTGCTTTGGGATTTCCTTGGTTCCTTGAAGTCCCAAGCCATCCGTTAAGAATTCCCTTCTTCCCCATAGCCTTTGAGCACTTGATGTGAGGCTTTATGCATGACCTTGCCTGCTCTTTACCTTCAATCACACGAATCTTCATTAATTGTGGGTTTGAAAGCATTTCCCCCAATTTTCACCACAAAACAAGCAATATGGGTGCGAAAGAGATACATGATATGCAATATTTTATACTCATCACACACCCCAACTTGAGTTTTGCTAGTCCATAGCAATCTTTATTTTCAAACTACGCTACATAAAAAACAAACAATTCCATTCATGTTTAACAATTTACCAATCAACAAAATACTCAAATCATAATGCAATCATGTAAATGAAAAAAATAAAATGTGGTTCTTTCATTCATAACTTCATGAGGTTCAGTACAGAGATCTTGAAACAAAAACAACGGCCTGTGATCCAAGAGACTCTTCTACTAGGCCAACTACCACTAAACCACTTATGTGCAATCTACCAAAAACAACAAAACAAGAGTGGTCTCACTACTCCTCTTCATCATCACCCGACTCCTCATCGTCGGACTCCTCCTCATCGTCCCCCTCCTCGTCACCGGATTCCTCATCATTGGACTCTTCCACCTCTAAGACAGTAGAGCCCGTGGGGGCCGAAATGATGGCCCGGTGTGGAAGGTGGTGGCACTGTGAGAAGAGGCTCTCCTAGGAAAGTCCTCTCGAAGATCTTGGAGACCATCAGCGTCAGTAGTTGCATAGTCCCGCCAAAGTCATCCAACCGTCCCTCTATCGCACTAAGGCGCTGGGAGACCGTCCGAGGTGGGGTAGTAGTGGGTGGCGCGGACGTAGAGGGTCCAGCTATAGATGGCTCGGCTCTCGGTGGCCTCCCCCTCTCTTCCCTCTGGGCTGACCCGCCTGTTATGGCCGACCTCTTCATACTGCTAAACTTGCCTATAGCTCCAAACTCCGGCGGGAGGGTCACATCGGTGGGGCTACCCTTGACTTTGTTATGGAGGCAGATCTTCATTACAAGGTGGGCATAAGGGAGATTCGCCTTCGGCTTACTAGCCTAGGCGTACTCCTTCATCACCTCCCAAATCATGAGAGCGATATCCATTCTTTTACCCATCATGAAAGCATAGAGAAGGGTTAGCTTCTCCTCCCCCGGAGTCTTCTCCGCTCCCCGAGGTAGCAAATTGTAATGCAGAACCTTGTTCATTACCCTGTAGGAGTGCTTGAGTGCCCCAACTTGGATTTTTCCTTTAAAATGTGTCGGGTCCTCATATATCAAGCTTGCATATTCCTGAAGTGATTTCCGCCCTTGGGTGTTGTGAGGATAAACTGATGTGTCGAGAGGTGGTCTCTGGTAATGCAATGCATCCCCAATAACTCTCGGTGTGATCTCCATTCTCTTCCCTCTCACGTTAGTCTTTAACAAAAATACATCCTCATCCACCACCTTCAAATTTTGGTAGAACTCCCTACACATGAGGAGGACATAACCCCCTATTGGCTCGAACAAGATATCGATGCCATGGCCCTCTATCACTCAGACCACTTCATCATTTGGCCCAAGGGTGGGCCTATCAACATGTCGCTCGCACATCACATTTTTCTCCTCTATGCTCTTCATGCGAGCATCATTCTTTTGCTTTTTCCGTCATTCCCCACCACTAGGGCCTGCCCCCGTAGTCCTCTTTCGAGATCCCATTCCCACGGGTGGTGGAGAACCGGGCCCGTTTGTTTGGTTCGTGCCATAACAATCAAAAATGCCCCTAGGGCAACAAAAGGCAACAACCAAGTCCATAGTTTATCAAAAAGATCAAATGAAGAGCGAGAAGACTTACCCAATCGAGCCATTCCTTTGAATTCCAAGCTTTGGGAGAGAATTTAGGGCTTTGATGGATTTGGGAAGCTTTGTGGAGGAATAAAGGGTTTTTGTGGGAAAAAATCAAGGAAGTGATAAGTAATCACTATGAATCACAACTTTGGGTAAGATGATCGAGTGATTTGACGAATGCCCAGGAGTTCTTTGAGTATTTAGAAGGTTTTGAGGGAGATGGGAAGATTTTTAAGGATGAGATGAGTGAACAATGTGAAGGGTTTTCACTGAAAATTCTGATTTAAAATCCTCTTTTTGAATTTTTGGGCAAAACCTACCGATAGAACGTCAAAAACCTAATTGTAGAACAGTGCACTGGAAAAAATCTACCGGTAGGTTTTTACAAACTTCTACCGGTAGGTTTCAACTTTTTCAAAAAAAATTCATGTGCTCAATTCTTCACCTCCACTCCAAGTTTATTCAACTCCCACACATTCTAATGACCTATTTACAACCTCAACTCCACAAAAAACGTGACCCATGTGAGTGAACCACAAATGTGTGACCATGCCCAAATTCATTTACGAAAATGCAATGCGATTTGAGTTTTGATTCTTTCAAAACACATGACATGGAATTCTAAATTCAACAACAAAATGAACACCCAATATATAAAGCAAAAATTGAAATACAAAAGGCATTCCTATTCCTTTCTCATAACTAAAGTTTGAGCAATATTCCCCTATCCTCCAAGCACAGGGTTGCCTGAAAAAAATTTTCAAGCACCCGAACTAAGCACACATGAGTTTCATAATGTCTTTAAATGCTATTCTAGAGTATACACCTACACATTTGTTTTCAAACTTGTGTGTGTGTGAAATGCACATGTAATTTACGCATTTACTCAACGGAATTCACATTCACTTAGCTATCCAAATTCAGCTTTGATGCAAAACTCACCAAGGGTTTCCCTCAAAAAATGAAAAACTCTATGATTATCTTGGCATGTTCTCTATGTGTAGATGTGAGATAGAATCTGGTGCACAAACCAAAATGCTCACATATAATCCAAAAATGATGTGCATGCATAACAATTGAAACGACCTTGGCATAATATCATGAATGGAATGTTAGGGCACTAGATAGTAAAACCAACTTTTCTTTTCATTTAAAGTGTGCTCTCGCCATGCTTTCTCTAGATCATTTGGGGCTTTCATGGGTTTAATGAGGCCTTGGGGTGATATTTGAGTTGAGCGAAATGAAGGGTAGAGGGAGACAAAAAGGGTTATTCTGAGGACATGACATTTATTATCAAAAATCTCCTTTTTGTGGAATTTTCAGCTTTACACCTTCACTTCACTTTTATGTCTCTTTTTTCCTTTTTTCCTCAACATTTTTCTTCTCTTTTTCTTTTCTTTTTCAACCCCCCTTTTCTCCTTTTTTCTTGGCTTTATCTCTTCCTTTTGATTCAATGTCATTCATCCCTTTTTGGGTTTCCTCTCCACATTTCTTTTCCTTTAAGATCAATCACAGTCAGTCTCAGAAAACCAAGGTGTGGTAATTTTAATCATTTTACACTAGCTTGGTCAATCATGTGGCATAGAAATGAATTTTCAATTAAGGCTCAATCATGGCACTAGGGATAGATTTTTCACAAGAAAAAGGTTGAGGCTCAATGCAATTGAAAGATGGCCTAAGATCATCTCTAGATAAGCATGGGGAGGCATGTTGGCATTTTAAGACAAAGTCAATCAAATATCCACACACACTCTAATCAAAGCAAGCATAATTAGATTATTGAACAGATTTTGAATTTGAAAATTTGTTCCTTTGAGTAAATGTAAGTTTTCCTCCAACAAGGATTGGCACTAAAGCTCACATGGGTACTTACTTCATCTCCACTATGCATGTCAAGATCTAAAATGTGAATCCAATCCGTAAATTGCCGAAATTACATATTCAAGGTGCACTATGGTTAAGTTCGAAAGAAAACTCATATGTGATACTCCGACAGAGGATAAACTTCTATAATGTGCTAATATATTCAAAGTTAAAAGCAAAGATCTAACTCTCACTAAACCCATAACACTTTGAATAAAGGAATATGGTTCAACATTCAGATATGTTTCACAAAAAATTTTAAAATTTTTCACATATTTTTCAACTATTCTATACAAAAAAATTGGTAGAATATGTGAATGGTGCATTTCACCACAAAATGGTATTACCAACAAAAATTTAGTGTATCATACAAATGGTGCACCTCACCCCCCCCCCAACTTGAACTATATATTGTCCTCAATGCAACAGAAAGATATGGAATGCAATGATGGACTTAAAATGAAACGAGAAGGGCAAGAGAACACCTCACAACGAGCTTTGAAAAAAACACCACTATCTACAAATGTGAAGAAAGAACACTATGCACATATAAAAGTAAGTAAATAATTAAATTTGCAAAGTAAAGAATAAAGGAAAACGACTGTACACTAAAATCAAATTGAATAGTTATTCCCCAAGGTCCGGATAGACCGAATCTACCAACTATTCTTCCATAGTTTGAATCTCAAAACCCTCGACGAATGGTTTAAGACTTTGGCCATTAACCTTGAATGTTTTACCATCTTTGGGGTTTGCTATTTCCACGGCTCCGTTAGAGTAGGCCACCTTGACAAGATAGGGGTCATCCCAACATGATCGGAGTTTTCCTTGAAAAATGGAGAGGCGAGAATTATACAAGAGCACTTTTTTGGCCGGGCTCAAATGTCTTTCTCAAAATGGATTTGTCATGGAAAATATTTTCCCTTTCTTTATGAATTTTTGAGGTCTCGTATGCATCTCAATTTCCTCCAATTCATTCAACTCCAACTTCCTATGTTCTTCGGCTATTCTCAAATTGAAATTCAAGGTTTTTATGGCCCAATAGGCCTAGTGTTCCATCTCTACTGGCAAGTGACAAACCTTGTCGTAGACTGGCCGATAGAGAGACATACCTAGGATGGTCTTATAGGCAGTGCGGTAAGCCCACAAGGCAAATGGTCTATTGCAAAAATGAGACCCACCATCACTTATCATTGCACGAGGTATCCCAAACCTTGAAAAAATATTTTCTTTTAAAAACTTGACCACGAATCGATGGTCATTGGTCTTGGTTGGGATTGCCTCTACCCACTTGGATACATAGTCCATAGCCAATAGGATATAAAGGTAGCCGAAGGACATAGGGAATGGAACCATGAAATCGATGCTCCAACAATCGAATATTTCAATGAAAAGCACGAGGGATAGGAGCATCATGTTTCTATGGGTCACAATTCCCAACCTTTGACACCTCACATTCTTTGCAAAATGAAACACGGTCTTTAATAAATAAAAGCCAATAAAAACCGCTTTGTAAAACCTTAGCTGAAGTTTTCTTGGAGGAGAAATGCCCACCACATGCCTCAGAATGGCAGAAGGAAAGGACATCTTGTTGTTTATTTTCTGGTACGCATCTCCTCATGACTTGATTGGGGTAATATTTGAAAAAGTACGGGTTGTCGAAGTAGAAGTACTTCACATCCACCATGAATCTTCGTTTATCTTCCGGGCTCCAATGAGGTGGTATTTGTCCTGTGGCAAGAAAATTGCAAATATCAGCATACCACGTCCAAACTGAATGGATAGAAAATAAATGCTCATGGGGAAATAAATCAGGGATAGGGATGTGCTCTTCGGTGTCTTGGACAACAAGCCGTCACAAATGGTCCGCCACCACATTCTCGACTCCTTTCTTGTCCTTAATGATCAAGTAGAATTCTTGAAGGAGGAGGATCCACCTAATGAGTCTCAGCTTAGCATCCTACATAGACAACAAATACTTTAAAGCAGAGTGATCAGTGTAGGCTATAATAGGTGAACCAATGATGTATGACCTAAATTTATCCAATGCAAACACTACAGCTAGCAACTCTTTTTCAGTGGTAATGTAATTCATTTGTGCTTCATTTAGAGTTTTGCTTGCATAGTATATTACATATGACCTTTCGTCTTCCCTTTGACCTAGCATTGCGCCGACCGTGTAATCACTCACGTCGCTCATGAGCTCAAATGGTTGTTTCCACTTGGGTGGTCGCATGATTGGAGGTGAAGTGAGCATGCTTTTGAATTTTTTGAAAGATGTCTCACAATCATCTGACCACACAAAGGGAACATCCTTTGCTAGCAAATTGGTCTAGGGTCTTGCCAATGCACTAAAATCCTTAATAAATCGACAGTAAAAACCAGCATGGCCAATAAACGACCTGATATCTTTGACAACCTTTGGAGTGGGTAGGTTGAAAATTGCTTCCACCTTGGATTTTTCTACTTCCATCTCCTTTGCGGACACAATGTGTCCAAGCATAATCCCTTGTTTTATCATGAAATGGCACTTCTCCCAATTTAGCACCAAATTATTCTTCACATCTCTCTAGAAATCTCTCCAAATTTTCCAAGCAACCATCAAATGAGTCCCCAAACACTGAAAAGTCATCCATGAACACCTCCACAATCTTCTCCACCATGTCGCTGAAAATCTTCACCATACATCTTTGAAAAGTTCCCGGGGCATTGCACAAACCAAATGGCATTCGGCGATAGGCATAAGTATCGAAGGGGCACGTGAATGTGGTCTTCTCTTGATCTTTCAAGGAAATCTCTATTTGATTGTAGCTGAAATAACCATCCAAGAAGCAATAAAAAAGATGCCCAGCTACCCTCTCCAACACTTGATCGAGGAATGACAATGGGAAGTGATTATTTCTTGTGCATGAGTTGAGTTTTCGATAATCGATGCAAACTCTCCAAACGGTGACCGCCCTTGTTGGAATCAACTCATTCTCCTCATTTACAACTATAGTGACTCCCGACTTCTTTGGTACTACTTGTGTGGGATTAACCCATTTACTATCGACAATTGCAAAAATAATGCCCATGTCAAGTAGCTTGAGCACTTCATCTCTCACCACATTCTTCATGATAGGATTTAGCCTTCGTTGTGGTTGTCAGGATGGCTTGGAGTCTTCTTCTAAATAGATTCTGTGGGTGCAAATGAGGGGGCTAATTCCTTTGATGTGGGCTATGGTCCAACCGATGGCACTTTTATGCCTCCTCAAAACTTGCAACAAATCCTCTTCTTGCCTTGGCTCCAAAGAAGACCTTATCACCACTAGGAATGTCTTGTGCTCCCCTAGAAATGCATACTTGAGTGTAGATGGCAATGGCTTCAACTCCAAGATGGGTGTTTGCACAGTTGATGAAAAAATCTTCTTCTCTTGCAGAGTGGAAGTTTTTCAAATGTTGGGGTCCAATTCCCCACCCCTTGCACACTTTCTGGCTCCTTATCTTCAATAAAATTTTCCTCCTACAACATAGAATTGCAAAGTAGCTCCATGTGATCTTCCACCAAAGTGTCAATCCGATTGACCTCATGAACTTCCTCATCATCTCCTAGTCGTTTGCAAAGATTGAACACATTGAGATCCATCATCATATTTCCAAAGCCAAGCTTCATTAGACCATTACTGTAATTTATCACAGCATTAGAAGTAGCAAGGAAATGCCTACCTAATAGACAAGAATCTGTGAACTAGGATTAGCAACGAGGTGAGTGCCAAGTACAATAAAATCAACGGGAAAATAAAAATTGTCCACTTGGACTAAAACATCCTCAGCTACTCCCCTGGTTGTTCTCATGCTTCGGTCTACCAATTGAAGAGTGATTGGGGTTGGCTTCAACTCCTCAAGTTGTAATTGTTGACACACCGAAAAAGGTAGGAGGTTAACACTTGCTCCCAAGTCTAGTAGCGCTTGCTCCACACGAAAATTCTCGATGGTTATGGCAATGGTCAGGCAGCCGGGATCCTTGAACTTGGGTGGTGTGTTGGTCCTCAAAATGGAACTCTTTTGTTCAGTGAGGAATGCCTTCTTGTGCACATTTAATTTCCTCTTCACTGTGCACAAATCTTTCAATATCTTTGCACATGAAGGTATTTGCTTGATGGCATCAAGGAGAGGAATGTTTATCTTCACCTGCTTAAAGATTTCAATAATATCCGAATACTTAGCAACTTTAGCCGGTGACTTCAAACATTGGAGAAAAGGGGTCGGGATAGGACAATCATGTACATTTAAATCAACAATCTTTTGCTTTTCATGTGTTTCACCCCCCTCAGAGCTACCCTTAGTCTCTTTTTCATTTTTCAATGTGGCTTTGGGTGAGACTTTAGGCAAAATGGTTTTATCTATTTGCTTGCCACTCCTAAGGGTGGTGACCGCCTTGAGTTGCTCACAACTCTCTTTGGTAGCCTCGGACAATTAAATCACGTCTTGACCCCTTGGGTTTTCTTGGGGTTGAGCGAGAAATTACCCTTTCTCTTGTTGGGACGACCCTATTGCATTGGTCAACTTAGTGATTTGAGTCAGAATGTCATTAAAAGTGGCGGCAGTTTGATTATTGATTGTGGTTTGGCTTTGAATGAATTGGTGCACAACATCCTCCAAATTTCTCTTGTGAGGAGGTTGGTAGGTGGGTGGGTGGGTTAGGTGGTCCTTGTTGACCAAACCCTTGTTGAGATGAGTTTTGTGAAAACCCTTCTGGATTGGACCATGGGTATTGAGAGCTAGATGAGGGACCATGACCATAGTATGATTGGTTTTTCTTGGGTGGAATGGGAGGTGACAATGAGCTAGACCCATGATGAATATGGTTCTCATTCTTCCAACTAAAGTTCGGGTGGTTGCTCCATCCCGGATTATATGTGTTGGAGTGTGGAGAGAATGATTGCCTACTTTGGTTGAAAGCATTCACTTGCTCATGATATACCTCTTTGAGTGCCGAAATGTTTGGGCACTCTGAAATAGAATGCTCAACACTCTCACATATAGAGCAAAATTCCTCGGCCTTTGTGATGTTAGACACCTCATGCCTTCTATTCACCTCTAGACTCTCGACCTTGCGGTATAATTTCGTTATTCTAGCAAGCAAGTCTTCTTGGTCAGGCAAGTTATACATCTCCCTCCACTTAGTTGACTACCTGGAGAGGACCTTGGCACATCGGTGGGATCGGTGATATCCCCAGATTGAGCATTTTCCTCCAATGTGTTAAAGTACTCAAGGGCCTCATTGGGATCCTTACTTAGAAACTCTCTATTGCACATCATGTCGATGAATTGTCGATGGGCCGATGTAATTCCTTCATAGAAGAAACTCACCAATTGCCATGGTTCGAATCCATGATGTGGAATGGAGTGTAACAAGTCCTTGTATCTATCCCAACATTAATAGAACTGCTCATTTGTTTTTTCGAAAAGTTTTGAATTTGTTTCTTAAGAGTAGTGGTCTTTGGCATCGGAAAAAAATTGTTTAAAAATTCAGAAAGCATTTGTGCCCAAGAACTTATTGATCGGGGTTTCAACGAGCTCAACCAAGTTTTAGCTCTGTCTTTGAGGGAGAAGGAAAATAATTTCATGCGAGCCATGTCTTCCATGGCATGATTTGTGATGAATGTTCCAACAATTTTCTCAAATTCCTTAATGAGTAGATAAGGATTTTCTCGTTCCACTCCATGGAATTGAGGAAGTAATTGTAACATGCCTGGTTTAACAAGAAAGCAATGCGCTTGCACGGGTAGAAGTATGCATGAGGGGGTGGTGCTTTGAGTTGGTTGGAGATAATCCCTCATTGACCTTGCTGGAGGGTCCATAGGAAGATTATTTCCTTCAATTCTTGGAGGTGGGAATTGCATTCGAGGGTTTGGCACTCGGAAGTTTTGCATTCCCCCACCCCTCGAAATATGGGCACCATCATCCCCAAAATTGTCTCCGGCATCCTCAGGTGGGTCTTGGTCTATATTCATATTACGTCCTAGGGCACGTCTCACTAGTCTATTTTGATCGTCACGTCCCCACACACAAAAATACAACTTACAATTGAAAGAAAGAATATACACAAATATGTACAAAGGAGAACTGTACCTCGGCCCGTGATGAGAATCACGAAACTTACCTCCGTTGTCCCCAAATCACCTTTGAATTTGACGCTTCGCCTTCCCCGGCAACGACGCCAAAAATGCTTGAATGGTTTTCCTTAATTCCAAACATGAACCCAGATTGTGTGTATATGGCTTATACAAGTTGATGAGTGTCACTCTCCCTCCGGTTCAAATGCAAGAAATGGAAAAAATCGTATGTGTGTTTGCAAAAGTGCTCCCCAAGAGTAGAGAGACTTGCAATGTCATGTTTTACTTGGAATGGGTATTCCAAGGTCATCTCCTCAGGGAATGAAAGGTCAAATGATTTGGAAGGGTGATTTGTAATGAAATGAAAATTGAAAAATCTTGTGAGTTGTGTTTTGGTAAAAATGCAAGAAAGCAACGTTGGCTAATCCATAGAGTCCATTCCAATGGGAATGTCAAATCGACTCAATTCATTCAACAAATGGTGCCTCGGTATTTGATTGATTCGTAGGAAGTGAGGGACTAATGTGGATGTGTTGAGCAAAAGTATACACCGTGAAAAGTCTACAGTGTATCAAGAGCCCACAACCATATCCGCACTCAACCTAATCAAACCAAACACTTTACACTACGAGGAAGAATGAAAAAGAGTCAATTTCACATACCCAAGAGGAAATTTCCCTTGGATTAGCCAACTAAAAGTCTAGCTACTCATAGTAAAGGCAAGAAAAAGCATAGTGTAGAAAGACATGGTAATGAAATGAAGCATGAAAATTGTATTGATGCAAGAAAAGGTTTAAAATACAAGAGCAAATTCATTCATACCCAAAATACAACATTTGAAAAGAAAATACCCAATTGTAGAAATGGAAAAGCAAGAACACTTAACTAAGCTTGATTACAACTTAAATAAAAGAGTTTAGAGTGAAAGAGGGAAATATTACAAGTAAAATACAACTTACTACAATGAAAATGGTGAAGGAAATGTAAAAACTCAACTTTCTCTCTCTAAAACTTCATCTTCAACCTTGGAGCTTCTCTCTCTAAAAGCATGTAAAAATTTGAATAATGGTGTAAGACTTGGTAAATTTCGTCCATCCCCCTTCCCTTAGCCTGTGGGAACTAAGTTGCAACGAGTGGGGAGAGGTTGGACACTTGAACAAGCAAAAACAGGCCAAACACGCTCCTCCCATGCTTTCCCAACCACCCCTCTTCTCTCTCTTGCTTCCCTCCTCTCTCTCACTTAAAATCTGACTTTAGGGGTTAGGGGAGCATCATGGGGTGTCAATTATTTTAGGGTATGTTTTGGATAACAAGAGGTGGGCCCCCATAGTAAGTGGAGCCGTGTGAGCAGATTTCTGGCAAAACTGGGCAAAATCTACCAGTAGAACGTAAGAAAATCACCGGTAGGTTTTTTCTAGTAAGCATTTTCTACCGGTAGGTTTTTGCATGGCTGAGGTAGAAGAATTCCAGTAGCATTTTCTACCGGTAGGTTTTGACTAACTTCTATCTGTAGGTTTTGGTTGACTTCTACAGGTAGGTTTTGTCCTGCTTTGGGATTTCCTTGGTTCCTTGAGGTCCCGAGCCATCCGTTAAGCATTCCCTTCTTCACCATTGCCTTTGAGAACTTGATGGGAGGCTTTATGCATGACCTTACCTGCTCTTTACCTACAATCACACGGATTTCCATTAATTGTGATTTTGAAAGCATTTCCCCCAATTTTCACCCCAAAACAAGCAATATGGTTGCGAAAGAGATACATGATATGCAATATTCTATACTCATCAACCATTATAAAAACTAACTCTGAGAAATGTAACACATAAGTTATGCCACAAGCACAAAAGAATGACTATTTCAAACAATTCTCTAGGACCAACAACTTCAAGTTGCACCAGCGACAAATTAGGGAAATGGAAGCCGCTAGAGAAGTCTCCTAACAAGAAAATAGTTACGTAGTTTCTCAATGAACAATTGTCAAAGAAAACTCTAGTCCTAAAGCAAACTGAAGAAATACAACACCAAATTGAGCAAAAGTTTTAACCTATAATTTACAAAAAATTAACATCCCGAATTAAACCATCTAACTTCTTACATAATTACTATTTTTTCAATGGCTATCACAGATACATCAATAACAAATGCTTTGCATGGATTAAATCATTGCATAGTTTAGTTTATTTGGATTCTTCAGTCTTCACTATAAAGTAAATTCAAACAAAATACTTTAATTCTCATACTCTTTTCTTTTTCCTAGAACCTCACAACATGTGACACCCCAAAATCCAGGGGTCCGTTGATCAACCCATGATTACCTATGATTACCCATCAACCCGCGGAATACATGTGGATGCCGGTTAACCCAACACCGTGGCAGCACATTCCCTTTACTGGGATTTATAAAAAATACAAGTCCAATTAATTTCGGTTGGTTGACCCATCCGGGGTCCAATATACCACCATTGGTATCCTATTACTGTCCATTTATAACATTGGAAGGAAGAAAAACATAGCCCAAGGACTTGGCAAAAGAATAAAAAAATTCTGAGTTTTGGAGAGTGTACTAGTACGCGTATCGGTACGGTGAGCTCACTGGTCCTGGCCGTACCGGTACGCGTACCGGTACGCTCTGTCCACCTTTGCCCATTTCACCTGTTTTCCGACTCCAATCCATTCCAAATCTCACCAAATTCTTCCCAAACTTATACAACATGTATTTATACATTAAAACATGATTGATACAAGTTCTATTACAATTATTGACATAAATTTACATGCCAAAACTAAGTTTTTATAAATATTTTTACAAAAACTTCAAGTAAAGCCACATTTCGGCTTTCTTCCTCCTCAAGTGCCCGAGTGAGTGCCGTCCGTCGGCATAAAACCCGCACCTGAAATGTTTTCCCGTATAGGGTGAGCCACGCTCAATAGGGTATCTCTTAAAGAGGCTACTCCCCAACCTATATGCATATGAAATGTTCACATGCCAACAAATCAACAATTCTCAACATTTCAATTTAGAATATGCATTCCCGGTTGGAATCTACCATGTCATGCCATGAAATGAGATGGGACTCACTCACGCACATTAATCCCGAGCCCTTCCCGACTCCTCACACATGCAAGTGCCAATGTGTATGAATCCGTCATTTATGTTACACATCAAATGACATAACAATCTAAGGTCTTTATAGTGGTGGATGTTCATGGACTCACACCAAGGGTCACCCAACCCACACGGAATTAACGGACTTCCACCGAGGGTTCCGCGTACACCCACACACTTTATGGGCCGAGCCAAGGGAGTGCGTCTCCCAATCACCGGGTCTTGCACCCGAGGGATTTTCTAACCCTTCTTGATACCCCAACCCTATGAACCATGCAAACCGTGTGACTCGACTAGGTTTTCAGCCAAGCTCCCTCGAGCCCACCCGTCATCCACCAAATGTGGTGTTGACGCCACCCATGCACCCACACCCACATATGCGATGCTCCCGTGCATAATGCAATGCAATGCCTCATTGCAACATGTTACAAAGTTCAATATGCGATGAATGACATGTGACTATATTAACATATTTCACATATTCCATGGCAAAATTATATCATAAGCATATAATTTCCATACCTCTTCACAAAGTCAATATATCATAAGCATGTTTATATATCAACAATTCACATAACTCAACTCCCAAACATGCTATCAACACACTAGATTTTCAAGGCATATGTAAACACATAAACATGCCACAATTTCACATAACACAATAATCACATTGGGTCTATTTCACCTACCCAATTCTAGAAATCACATTTAGCAATTTCTAATTACCAATCCAAGCTAGGATTTATCTTTACCCATTTCACCCTATTTTAAACAAAAATAGGCAAGAGATATATATATATATATATATACAAACCTACCCATTTCACAATAACATTCTAGGTTTGGAATAAACCTTAGTAGGAGGAAACCCTACCTCTTGTAGCATAAAACGAAGTATAGAGAACTTCGAGAGCACCTCCCTAGCCCCAAAAACCTTGATTTCTCCAAAGTCTCCTCTTGGATCTTCGGTGAAATTCCTTGTTTTTGGTGTGGTTGCATAACCCTCGTCGATGTGATCGACTTTAGTTCTTGGCTCGACGGATTCCGACCGACGGAACTCCGGGAATCGACGAAAGAAGATTAGATTTTTGATTTTACTTCTCCCCTCTCCCTCACACGTTTACACATTGGTTTGGGCAGAAAATTCTGCCTAAAATGCAGATATTTGCTCCTATTTATAGTTTTAATACTCGGTCCACGTCGCGCCACGTGTCCCCCACTTGTCCGGGTCCGTTTTCGTCCCGAAACGATTTATTTCATCCCGATTTAAGTTCAAATTAATTTTATTTGAACTTTAATTCAATTATAAGGAAATTTTATAAAATTTATTTGTGGGGACTTTTGTGAGGTCAGCCGCCACCTAATCGCCTCGAAATACGTGTAAAATCTGACTATCTCGAATTTCGATGAAATTTGACAAGGTAACTAGATTTCGTGATACGAATCCAATGGAGAAGTCTGTTGTGTCATGCGAGCTCTAAAGAGTACGTATTTTAATTCACGTATTACAGTGACAAATGACCATTTTGCCCTTTTTCAGAAAAAAGTTCAAATTTACCCGGGTTTTACACAACATCCAAATAGAGGGCAATGTTCAAATGAATTAAATTTTTGATCTTAATCCACACATATGTGGTTTACCTTAAGTAAACAACTATGTGTTACCTGTTCATATAAGTTGAAATAAAAAAAATGTCAAACGAAAATTCGACCTGATTCACCCAAGTCAAGTTCTTCCTACTTGGCCTCAAAGGTCTCTCAACTACGCCAACGAATTTCAACTCATAAATAACTTGAGATAAAATTTCCAAAATTATTGTATGATTACGTTAAATAATCAGCAAAATTAATGACAGAAGAGACAATCTGAAGAATCAAAATAAAAAATGATAGTGTTCCCTATTCCAGACCGATACGTGATCAGACGCATCGACCATGAGAAGCCATGGATGAATAGGGTACAACTGAATGTTCACAAAGTTTTTATTCATCGGAAAAAATGGCCTCAAATGCATCAAGAATTGAATATTTGAGAATTAGAGAGCACTTACCAAGAAAAAACAAGAGGCAAAGAAATGCATTGCCGAGCTCTCGTCTGTTGAACAATGACAATGAAGCACAAGATTGCTTCTAAGGGGGACCTCCCATGCATTTAAAATAGTATTTCAATAGTCAGGGACAATTACAACTTTTGATCTAACCAACAATGTTGGTTTTGGTATTCAAAAGGTCATCAGATACCTTCGCTAAGGATAGAAATGACCTAATAGGATTAGCTGAGGATATATAAAGGGAAAATAAAAGTTTTTCAAATTTAGTGACTTTTAGAAGTAGTATAGATTATGCTAATTTTTCTTCTTTGTTTTGCATTTAGTTATTTTAGTTAGAAGCTTTTCCCTAGGTGCTTTCCTTCCCTTATCTTTTTCATTATTCTCAGTGCATTACTTCTTTTGGATTGAGGACAATGTGTAACTTAAGTTGGGGGATGAGGGTTACACCACTAAAAAAAGAGAAAAAAATTCAAAAAAATTCAAAAATAAAAAATATATGTCTATCTGAATTGTATTGTTGTTTCATATTGCTATGAAGTTTAGATTTCCTATTAGAAACTTAGATTGATTGCAAAGTATTACTCTATAGGATTTTATTCTATGTTTGAGTATCATTCTTATGTTTATATTTGGAACTCTTAACTATGTCCACTATGAGCATGTTAATTTTTGTGATTTATTGAATGAGGTTTATATTTTAAAAAAGCTTGACATCTATAGTAGAGATGCATGTCTAGACCTAGTAAGTTTTGTGCCTATCATTTTTTGAGGGTTAGAATACATTTACTCATGAATATTTGTTCTAATTCAATTCCATTCAATAATATCATTATTTTGCTTTGGTTAGGAGCATATGGGTGAATAGTTGGTTATATCTTAAAAAAAATTAAGCAACACTCTTCCATGCTTTTAGAGAAATGATTGTAACGCCCCAAAATTTCCCTTGGACGACTTTACAATTTAAAGTCATTCACATCATGAGAGCAACTAGTAAGATCCATAATTGCAGAAAATTTCATTCATCATCCATAATATCTACATCATCATCCCAAAAGAATAAGCCAAACCATGGCCATTTCATCCAAAAGAACATGCCAAACTGTGGCAATTACATCCCAAAAATCGATTATTAATTTGTAGCGGAATAACAAAAATATTAATATGAACAATATTCTCAAAAGGAATCTCCTAGTCTAAAACGTAAAAAGAACCATCCTAGACAGTTCCCCCGGATCTACATGCCCATCAACTTGAGCTTCCCAAAGCACCTGCTCGTCAACTCCGAGCTCTTCCTCTAAACCATAATCTGAAAATATATTATTTGTAGGGGGTGAGCACTAAGCTCTGTAGCAACATCCTCTCAAACTCGAACAAGGTTTAGGAAACATATAAAACAAGTCGGTCTCATTTCACAAATATCATATATAACTTTTGAAAGAAAAACAGTGACAGTTTATCCGATCTCAAGTTTAAGCAATATCAATGGAGTAAATGAGGAAGTAAAACCAATTTTCACAAAAATGAACAATTTCAACAAATCACTATTAACCATAGCCAACCATTGGCACCATAGACCATAGCTCACAAAGTATTTCAAACCACAACTTGTATCTGTATATCACAATATACCATTACCCACACTTTGTATCTCAGAACATAACTTGTATCTGTAATCATATTATGTATCTCAGGTATGATGTATGACATCACATGAATTAAACACATTGAGAATATCCTGGCCCACACACACACACCCAATCCTCGCAAGGATATTCAACTTTAGGAAGGGCGCATACCAACACATTGGCAGTGACGAATCCAACCCAGGAATAGTATACTAACCCTCAGCCTCGGTACCCGTGAGCGAATAGTGGTTTAGTCCTCACAGGGCACTAACCCCACTACGAGTGGTAGGAAAAATTCAAACCCGCACGGAGTAAGAAACGCATCTACCCACTCTACGATACCTAGTCAACGGCCACCCATGGTCATCCAAACATCCACAAGAGATACCACACCAACCAATTCCTCAAATCACAAGTAAATCAAAAATCCCCAAATTTTCCATGTATTATTCCAATAGAACCATTTAAGAAAAATAAGAAGGAGATCATCAAAAAATACCATTTTATTGTTCAATACCAAGCAATAAAGTTTTGAAATCAAGAACAAATGAAAAATCAAGAGAAAAATCCATTTCTCTTGAAAACTAGGGTTTTAAGTCAAGAAAGTAGATTTAATAGCTATTCCACCATAGCATTGTCCAAAACATGGTAATCTTTACAAGAAGATCAAGAATCAAAGATTTCATAGCATACATATAAGATTTAGAGTCAAAACAATACAGATATATAAGCCCTAGCATCAATGTAAGAGAATAGGAAGAAACCCCTACCTTAAATCAAGAGTTCCAAGCAAATACCCAAGCTCTAGAGACTTCCTTCCTCCCTTTTCTTTTGCCTTTTGTCTTCCCCTAGGGTTCTAAGAGGTTTGGGGTGAGAGTGGAGTGAAAGAATAGAAGAAAATAGGGTGAAAATGTGTTTTAAACTTAGCCCAATCCCGAATTTTACTGTTTTAAAATTTCTGATTTTTACCGACAGTACCGGTATGCTATACCGGTACGGTTTGCTCTCGGGACATCGGGGTACCAATACGCTGTACCGGTACGGTTTGTCCGGATTTGCCTTTTTTCACCTATTTTTCATTTTCAATCCATTCCAAACATTTCCAAAACCAACCCAAACTTATACAACATACATTTGTATATCAAACATAGTTGGTACAAGTTCTATTACATGTGGGGGTTTAGAATGATCTTAGGCAGTTTTTGGAATTTATTTAAGCTTTAAGCCTATTTGTAACGCCCCAAAACACACCCTAGACGACATTACATTCTAAAACCATTGACACAATGAGAGCACTAAGATAATCCATCCATAAGAAAATTTTCCATTCATCATCCATAGAATTTACAATATCATCCCCAAAAGAATAAGCCAAGCCATGGCCACAATATCAAAAGAATAAGCCCAACAATGGCATTTACATTTCCCAAAGAAAACATTGACTATTATAGCGCAGCGGAAATTACAAAAGAGATCTAGACTATACAGTGTTTCTAAATGAATATTCTAGTCTAGAACAAAAGTCAAAGATATCTCTAGATATCCCACTCGGGATCCAAGTATCCCTCGAGTGAAGCTTCTCCATGGCCCGGCTCGTTAGCGCCTAGCTCATCCTCTGGCACAAACTCTGAAAAATATTCAACTGTAGGGGGTGAGCACAAAGCTATGTAGAAAAATCCTCCCAAACCCAAACAAGGTTTAGAAAAGTATATAAAACGGTCGGTCTCATTTCACAACTAACATAAATAACATTTGAGGTAAAACGAGGACATTTAAACAGATCTCAAGTTTAGATAGCAACAGTAATTGAAAGGGATAAATAAACACAATATACCATTGGTAATTCATTCTACCATAAACTGTTTTCAACAAGTTCTCGCGGAATCCCATACTTCCCGAAACTCTTGTCAAAACAATTTCTGGTACAATACACGATGACCCACACTGTGTGCTCGATACAACCCACGTTACTAACCCGTGATCATTAGTGATAGGAAAAGTTTATACCCACACGGCGTACAAAAGCGTCTACCCACTCCATGTGGTAGGAAAAGTCCATACCCGCGTGGCATACAAAGACGTCTACCCACTACATGATACCCGGTCCATAGTAATCCATGTCCGTATCGTACAACCACGCAAGCGATAAAATTCCCACAAATGTCTCACATTCTAACAATACCTTAAACCCCCAAATTCTCACGCAAATTCCACAAAATCCACAAATCCATCATGAGACAATTTCAAATAACAATGAAGAAAAATACAAGAGATCATGTACAATAGCATTTCAATACTCAACACAAAGCACTATAGTTTTCAAAACCAAATTTGAGTGAAGATAGAGAGAGAAATCCATGTTTCTCAAAAACTAAGTTTTCTTATGGCTCTCCACCCATAAATTTTCTCAAAACACAATCAAGTTTACAATAATACCAAGAGACAAGGAACCCATAGCAAATAGATATGATTAGAAGTCCAAATCATACATATATAATAACCCTAGCCTCAATGTAAGTGAATGGAAGGAAACCCCTACCTTGGTGTTCTTGAAAAATCTAGGGTTTGATCCTTGAATCACCCTTTAACCTTGTGTTTTTCCCTTTTTGATCTTGAGTTTCTCTCTTCCTTTCTTTCTCTCCTAGGGTTCTAAAGTGTTTAGTGTGAGAGTGGAGATGAAGAATGGGGCAAATGAGGCTAAAAAGGGTGTTTTAAAACACCAAAATCCCGATTTTTACTGTTCGGCGGGCGTCAGATAAATGGTACCGGTACACGGTACCGGTACGGTATGGCTACTTCGACTTCCAGGGCAGTTCTGACCCATTTAGAGGTCGAATTGGAAAATGTTCATGAGATACACTTTTGTAGCCCTAGATGTCTACTATCTACTGTCCACATTTCAGATCAATTGGACATAAGGATCAAAAGTTATGACCAAAATACTATAAGGTGTCCCAACTCCTTTTTACCCAAATTTTCTCTAAGTGTGTTTTCACTCCGGAATACTTCCTAACTTCCAATACACCTCATATTACCTCTCCCAAGGTTGTTCGAACTTCCGGATTCAATGGACACCTTATTTTGACCTAAAAATATTTAGAAATTCGTCTAGTCACCCTTTCCAAGTTTAAACGTCTTGGAAACTCCAACTTCCCAATCCATATTTATCTCTAGCATTTCTCCTACTCTTACAATCTATATAATTTATCCTTATATCCTTACACATATCCACATTTTTTTTTACAACCATTATTTACTATATATCTATATACATATATATAAAAGAAAATGCGGGGTGTTACAATCCACCCCCCTTAAAGAAAGTTTCGTCCTCGAAACTTACCTCAAGTAGCGAACAAATATGGATACTTCTCCCGCATTTCTTGCTCCGGTTCCCATGTAGCTTCCTCCACTCCATGGTGTTGCCACCGAACCTTTACCAATCTGATGACTTTGTTGCGAATCACTTTTTCCTTGGTGTCGAGAATTTCTACCGGTTGTTCTTCGTAGGTTGCTCCGTCTTGGATTTCAATCTCCTCCAAGTTCACGACTGGAGTTGCATCCGAGTGACACGTCCTCAACATCGACACGTGAAACACGTCGTGTACTCCGGATAGCTGAGCTGGTTATCGAAGTTGATACGCCGCATTGTCTACCGCTTTGATCACTTCAAACGGTCTGGTATATCTTGGCGCTAACTTCTCCTTCTTGCCGAATCGAAACACGCCCTTCTTGTGTGACACCTTGGGAAACATGTAATCTCCCACTTTGAATTCCAAGGATCTTCGTCTGTGGTCCGCATAGCTCTTCTATCTACTTTGCGTCGTGCGTAGCCTCTCTCGGATGAGTTGAATCTTCTCTGTAGTTTCCCCATTGTAGTTCTTACTCCGTTAGTTCGCTGCACACTCTGATATAAATTACAATCCACCAAAGGTTACAGTTGAAACCTAACCAGATTTGTCCTCCCATTTTTGCTTCCAAATCCATATACAATTTTTTTTTTTTCAACGAAATAATTTAAGAAAAATTAACATAATATCATCGAAAATACCATTTTAGTGGTCACTACCAATCACTAGAGTTTTGAATTCATGAGCAAATAAATAATCAAGCTTTGGAATCAAGAATAAATGGCTATCAAGCTTGGAAATCAAGAACAAAAGAACAAGCAAGGTTTGAAATTAATAACAAATGAATCTCAAGTTTTTGGAATCCAAAATAAAGGAACAATCAAGTCTCGAATTCCATAACAAACCCATATCAAGCTTTGGAATCAAAATAAGAAACAATCAAAGCTTGAAATCAAGAACAAAGTAACAATCGAGTCTTGGAGTCAATAACAGATGCATATCAAGCTTTGTAACCAAGAACTAAAGAGTATTAAGTTTTGAACTCAAGGATAAGGAGAAATCAAGTATTGAAATCAAGAGCAATTGAATGTCAAGTCTTGAAATCAAGAGCCAAAGGATGTCAAATATTGAATATCAAGAATACATGAATTACAATAGTTAGAATCAATCAAATGAATACCAAATTTTTGATACCAAGAACAAATGGATCATTAAGCTTAGGAAGTTAAGGACAAGAAAACAATCAAGTCTCGAGATCAATAACAACGGATATCAAGCTTGGAATCAGAGATAAAGTAACAATCATGTATTGGAATCGGTAACAAGCGACTATTAAGGTTTGAAATCAATGACAGAGGCAACATAAAGAGAAAACACCTCTCCCTTGAAAACTAGGATTTCAAGGGCATACCAAAAGGATTTGGTGGTCACCCACCCATAACATAGCTTAGAATAAATAATATTTAAGTTCGGGAATCAAGAACAAAGGAGAAATCAAGAGAAAAAAACACATCTCCTTTGTAAACTAGGGTTTGAAGGTTTAAGAAAAGATTTAGGGTTTACCCCAACCATAATATATTTTGGAACAAGGTAGTATTATCCAGAATAGCAAGACATGATGATTCCCTAGCAAGTAGATATAAATTAGAGTCAAAGAAATACATATAAGTAAACCTACTCGTAACTGAAATGTAATCCGCTTGCACGTAACCCTTACAGACCAGCCTGGTATTCCCCTGTTCTCCCGTAGGCAAGTCAACATATAAAGCATGTTCTAGCTCCTCGGAACCCAATCCCAATTCCACAGTGTCCGCAGTACGTATAAAAGAATGAGTCGCATAGGAATTCAATAAAATTCGGGCCCAAGAATGGTAGAGAAGAACGATACCTTCCACAACGGCATTGGAGGCATCTTCCTCCGGTTGAGTCAAAGCAAAAACCCTTCCTTGATTGGCGCCACCGGGGGCTTGAGCTTGTAACGGTCTCTGTGGTGGTAGTGGCTGTCGTAGCGGTGGCCTGTTTGCATTCACTCGCCCAGTTACTTGGTTGGTCTTGGTGGAAAGCAATGGACAATTATCTTTGAAGTGCCCAACACCTCCACAGGCGAAGCATCGGCGTGCATCCGTGCCTACTCTCTCTGGTACGCCTCCCGCTCCTCGAGCTATCTGAGGTATCTATTGTGCTGGCCTTTGTAGAGGTGGCTTGTTTGCTGGTACTTGCTCGGTTGCTTGTTTGGTCCTTGGGGGAAACGAGGGGCATCTATGTTTGAAGTGTCCATACTCTCCGCATGCAAAGCATTGGCGCGGGTCAGTTCTTGTTCTAGTCTGAGTCACTTCATCTCCTCGAGTTGTCAGAAGTCTCTGTCCACCTGCCTGGTCTGGACTTCGGTATGGTGCTGCTCGCTGCACTCCACTGGTGCTAGGGTCCGTCCTGATCGGACCTCCTCTCGCAAAGCTCTGTCGCTGCTGGCTGTCCTCTATATCTCTCTCCACCAATGCAGCTCGGTCAACTAGGTCCCCATACTCCTGGATCTTGAGAGCCACCAGCTTCTCCCGGATAGCAGGCCTCAAGCCCTACTTAAAGCGCTTGGCCCTGCTGGCCTCAGTAAATATAAACTCTGTAGCATAACGGGATAGCTCATCGAAACTCCTCTCGTACTCGATCACCGTCCTACTACCCTGTCGGAGAGCAAGGAAATCGGCCTTCATTCTGTCTCTTACTGATTCCGAAAAGTACTTGTCTTGGAAAATTTGGTCAAATTCCTCCCAAGTGAGTGCATCCGTGGTCCTCCTTCTTTTCACTGAGTCCCACCAATAGTCGGCCTCCCCCTCGAATAGATAAGTCGCCAAGCCGACCCGAAGATCCTCGGCTATCCCCATGCCATCACATATCTTCTTCACTCGGCGGATCCATTTATCCGCATCCAAGGGGTTAGAGCTCCCTTGGAAAGTAGGCGGGTGTTGCCTCAGAAACTCTCGGAGAACTACCATTCTCCTATTCTCCTCTCCGTTGCCCGGTACTTGGGCTAGTGGATGAGCCCCACCGTTATGGTTGTTCCCATTCTGGTGTTGTACCAGAGTGGTGAGCTCCCTCAAACACTGATAAATGCCATTAATTGCATCGGGAGGTGGTGGCGGTGGTGGGTTTGTTTGACCTCCACGACCACGACCACGCCCTCGTCCACGTACACGTTCACCGTGCATCCTGCACATCAATTTACAATTTAATTTCATTGATGTACAAGACCTCCTAATAGTCAATTTAATCTCAAGTATACAACTCGTGTAAAATCTAGATCAAAAGTTTCGTCCGACCTATTAATACTTCTCTAGTGAGAATCCATAACCTACAGCTCCCATGTAAGACCTAAAGCCTAAGCTCTGATACCAACTTTGTAACGCCCCAAAACACACCCTAAACGACATTACATTCTAAAACCATTGACACAATGAGAGCACTAAGATAATCCATCCATAAGAAAATTTTCCATTCATCATCCATAGAATTTACAATATCATCCCCAAAAGAATAAGCCAAGTCATGGCCACAATATCAAAAGAATAAGCCCAACAATGGCATTTACATTTCCCAAAGAAAACATTGACTATTATAGCGCAGCGGAAATTACAAAAGAGATCTAGACTATACAGCGTTTCCAAATGAATATTCTAGTCTAGAATAAAAGTCAAAGATATCTCTAGATATCCCACTCGGGATCCAAGTATCCCTCGAGTGAAGCCTCTCCATGGCCCGGCTCGTTAGCGCCTAGCTCATCCTCTGGCACAAACTCTGAAAAATATTCAACTGTAGGGGGTGAGCACAAAGCTCTGTAGAAAAATCCTCCCAAACCCAAACAAGGTTTAGAAAAGTATATAAAACGGTCGATCTCATTTCACAACTAACATAAATAACATTTGAGGTAAAACGAGGACATTTAAACAGATCTCAAGTTTAGATAGCAACAGTAATTGAAAGGGATAAATAAACACAATATACCATTGGTAATTCATTCTACCATAAACTGTTTTCAACAAGTTCTCGCGGAATCTCATACTTCCCGAAACTCTTGTCAAAACAATTTCTAGTACAATACACGATGACCCACACTGTGTGCTCGATACAACCCACGTTACTAACCCGTCATCATTAGTGATAGGAAAAGTTTATACCCACACGGCGTACAAAGGCGTCTACCCACTCCATGTGGTAGGAAAAGTTCATACCCGCGTGGCATACAAAGACGTCTACCCACTACATGATACCCGGTCCATAGTAATCCATGTCCGTATCGTACAACCACGCAAGCGATAAAATTCCCACAAATGTCTCACATTCTAACAATACCTTAAACCCCGAAATTCTCACGCAAATTCCACAAAATCCACAAATCCATCATGAGACAATTTCAAATAACAATGAAGAAAAATACAAGAGATCATGTACAATAGCATTTCAATACTCAACACAAAGCACTATAGTTTTCAAAACCAAATTTGAGTGAAGATAGAGAGAGAAATCCATGTTTCTCAAAAACTAAGTTTTCTTATGGCTCTCCACCCATAAATTTTCTCAAAACACAATCAAGTTTACAATAATACCAAGAGACAAGGAACCCATAGCAAATAGATATGATTACAATTCCAAATCATACATATATAATAACCCTAGCCTCAATGTAAGTGAATGGAAGGAAACCCCTGCCTTGGTGTTCTTTAAAAATCTAGGGTTTGATCCTTGAATCACCCTTTAACCTTGTGTTTTTCCCTTTTTGATCTTGAGTTTCTCTCTTCCTTTCTTTCTCTCCTAGAGTTATAAAGTGTTTAGTGTGAGAGTGGAGATGAAGAATGGGGCAAATGAAGCTAAAAAGGATGTTTTAAAACACCAAAATTCCGATTTTTACTGTTCGGCGGGCGTCAGATAAATGGTACCGGTACGCGGTACCGGTACGGTTAAGCTACTGGAGTAGTCGTACCGGTACGCGGTACCGGTACTGTATGGTACCGGTACGCGGTACCGGTACACTTCGGCTACTTCGACTTCCAGGGCAGTTTTGACCCATTTAGAGGTCGAATTGGAAAATTTTCATGAGATACACTTTTGTAGCCCTAGATGTCTACTATCTACTGTCCACATTTCAGATCAATTGGAAATAAGGATAAAAAGTTATGACCAAAATACTAGAAGGTGTCCCAACTCCTTTTTACCCAAATTTTCTCTAAGTGTGTTTTCACTCCGGAATACTTCCTAACTTCCAATACACCTCATATTACCTCTCCCAAGGTTGTTCGAACTTCCGGATTCAATGGACACCTTATTTTGACCTAAAAATATTTAGAAATTCGTCTAGTCACCCTTTCCAAGTTTAAACGTCTTGGAAACTCCAACTTCCCAATCCATATTTATCTCTAGCATTTCTCCTACTCTTACAATCTATATAATTTATCCTTACATCCTTACACATATCCACATTTTTTTTTACAACCATTATTTACTATATATCTATATACATATATATAAAAGAAAATGCGGGGTGTTACACTATTCCTTCTTTTCAATGTCCTTAAAAGCCATGATTGAGCTTTAATGTATTTTTGTTTCTTTCCCAATTAATAACCAAGCCGAGCATAAAAGATGTATACCCTACCTTGGTTATCTCAGGATTTGCTATGTACTTGCTATAAGTTTGGAAATTGTTGGTAGAATGCTCAATCATGAAAGAAAAAGAAAGAATAAAAGAGAAAAGTGATGCTCAAAAGAAAAAAAGAGTTGAAAAGTGTGAAAAAGCCAAAGGCTATTTAAAAGGAAGAGAATGAAGTATCTATGTTTGTTATGTTATGTCAAAAGAAGAATGCAAGTGTTGAATAAAGAATATAGACATGGGATAACTTCTTTTGAATCCTTATTACCCTTCATTTCTCAAACCTTTACCCGAGGCCACATTGCAACTAGAAAAAGACCTATATGATTTTAAAGAGGGTGGATGAGTGTGTAAGCTTTAATGGGGAATTTACCAACAGCATTGCTTCTATGTCTCTTAACATTTTTTCATGAGATTATCTCAAGGTTGTTTTCACTTGATTGATGATCTTTATTCTCAAGACATATGTGAGCATACTTTGTTTTTGTCTGCATAAATTTGATCCTCACATATAATTTATGAGTGAATAGTCACTATAATAAGATATTTTCTTTTTTGAGAATACAAACCTTGGTGAGATTGACATTGAAACTATCATTGGATAGGTACTAGAGATGTGAATTTGTTTGATAAATCTCTTAAATAGATGAATCATATCACACACACACGAATTTTTTATGCTAAGATACTTGTGAATACTCTTATAAAGCATTCAATCCTGTAGTGGAGTTTTTTGTGTATTAATTTGTGTGGATGTGGTATGTCTTTAGTTTCATAGTAATTAAGGAATAATAATGTTTCTGGATAGATAAAATGAAGTTTGTAGGTTTCTTCTCTATAAACCTTCACGAGACAAAAATCGTCTATTAGGTAACCTAGGGGTTTAACAGCTTAGTGCATAGGCTAAAGGCATTCGTGATTGCCTACAAAAGTGGTTAAATGTATGTTTATTAGATTATTTTATTATGCTTTAAATTCCTTTGCATTGTATATGTTTTTTTGGGCATGAATTGCATTGCATATACTTTGAGAATTTTTGAGCACATATGAAATGTAATAAAAGGTTTTTATGGGTATATTTGTAAGTCTTAGGATTTAGATTATTAGTTTAGTTTTTAATTTGAAAAGAAAAAAAGGAGAAAACTAGGAAATTTTAGGACTTTTGTCAGGATGAACCAATAGGTTGAAACCTGAACAGGCCTCATCTGCCTCTCTCTCTTCCTACTCATCCAACCCTTGTTGGACCTCATCAACCCCTTGAGCCAGCTCTCTTGTAGAGCTGCCCCTTCGGTGTGTGTCTAACTCCTCCTCAACGACCCTTTGCTCAATCTCCCCATCAGCTTTTAAATTTCCCAAGTCGGTTGAACAATCACACCCCAATCTCTACACATCTCAGTCACCAAGATTCCAAAGGGAAGTGAACTCCTATTTGCATCACACCCCTTTACCATCTTAGACAAAATAAGGCGGGGAGGTCAATGGATTGGTTCTTTCCCAAGGCATACAATAGTCAGGCCATGTCCGGGTAAATCTCATTTTTGTGCCCTAGAGGCATGAGATTCATCTCATCAATTAAGTTCAACATGTTATACCGATCAGTCAAGTCTCCTTGCTTGAGGAATCTCAAGCCTTCCCACTCGAATTTGGGTTTTCGATCAATTCCCTCCTAACTATCTTCATGTCCACCATCCTTCATCGGGGGATACATAGGTCAGGGGACACAGTGTAAAACCCAGGAAAATTTGAACTTTTTCTGAAAAAGGGCAAAATGGTAATTTGCCACTATAATGTGAAAATTAAAATACGTGTTCTCTAGACCTCGTATAACACAACGGACTTCGCCGTTCGACTCGTATCGCGGAATATAGTCACCCTGTCGAATTTCGTCGAATTTTGAGATAAGTCAGATTTTTGCACGTCGTTCGAGGCGACTAGGTGGCGGATGACCTCACCAAGGTCCCTAAAAATGAGAAACTTAAAATTTAATTATAATTGATTAAAAGTTAAAATAAAATTAATTTGAACTTACCCTGTAATGTAATAAATCGTTTCGGGGCGAAAACGGACCCGAGAAAGGAGGGGCGTGTGGCGCGATTAGAGCCAAGTATTTAAAATTATAAATAGGAGCTAAAATCAGATTTTTAGCACAAATATCTTCATTTCATCCCTCTTTGGCTGGCCATAGAGAGAGAAGAGAGAAAAGAGAAGAAAAGTTTGTCTTCAAGACTTATTTCTTCGATTCCCGGAGTTCCGTCGGTCGGAATCCGTCGATCCTAGAGGCAAAGTTCATTTCCTCGACGAGGGCTACGCGTACGTACCAAGAACAAGAGATTTCACCAAAGATCCAAGAGGAGTCTTTGGGGAAAAATCAAGGTTTTGGGTTGGTTTTGGTGTTCTTGAAGTCTCCATACTTCAATCTACGCTACAAGAGGTAGGGTACTTCCTACTTGGGTTTTACTCCTACCTTAAGGGGTTGTTTTGTTGACTGAAACATGGCTGTATTTTGGACTGAAATATGGCTATTTATAGACTGTTTTAGGGGCTGTTATATGGCCTCTTTTGGGTGGTAATTAGCAGACTGTTTTATGCCTAATTAGCGGACTGTTTTATGCCTGATTAGTGGACTGTTTTGTGTCGGTTTAGCGGGCTGTTTTGTGGCTGAATTTGGGACTGATTATGGCCTGTTTTAAGGGCTGTTTTGTGGCTGAATTTGGGATTGATTATGCCCCTGTTTTAAGGGGCTGTTTAGTGGCTGAATTTGGGACTGATTATGGCCTGTTTAGGGGCTGAATTTGGGACTGTTTTGGGTTGAATTCATGGACTGTTTTAGGGTTGAATTCATGGACTGTTTTGGGTTGAATTCATGGACTATTTTTAGGCCATTTCACGGACTGTTTTAGGCCATTTCATGGACTGTTTTTAGGCCATTTTATGGGCTGTTTTAGAGCCGTTATGAAAGTGAGGATTTGGGAATAGATTTGGCTTGGACAAATTTCTAGTTTAAGTTTTGTATATGGAAGTTACTTATGTAATTTTTCTTGAAACTTGATATTATGTGGGCATTGTTATGTGATAACATGACTTGTTGCCTTGATGGAATTTGCTAAATGCTTATGTGAGATTAAAGTGTGTGGTTGATATATGTTTAAGAATGTATTGACATGGGGGTGAAATTATGGTATTTATATGCTCATGATATAAATTGACATGGATATGTTTATATATGTGGTTCAAATTGTCCATATGGCACTTATCACATATGGAACACGACATTGGTATTGCAAATGTTCATTACATTGCATATGCATAAAGGCATCACATTCATGGGTATAAGGCATGAGTGTGTGTGTGTGTGAGTGGGCATCACATTCATGGGCATAAGTCATGAGTGTGGGTGTGTGGGTGCATGGTTGATCAAACACCATTCTTGGTGGTTGATATGTGAACTCGGGAAATTTGGATCGAAGATCTGGCTGAGTTGCATGGTTTCATGCATAAGAAAAACTTGTGTCGGGTATAGCAAGCAGGGCTAGACTCTCCCTCGGGTGCAAAACCCGGCCACTTGGTTTATACACTTTCCGGCGGTGAAATTCCAGAAAAGTATAAGTTAGGCCAACGGAGCCGGCGGTGCGATTCCAAAATCCGTTGCCCAGGAAGACACAAGATTTTGTTATCTAAAAACACCCATTCAATGGGTAGCATCCAACAATGATTTGATTTTATAAAACACATAATTTTAGTTCAAACCGTCATTGAATGTATTTTCCGTCATAAGACGGGTTCATTACACATGTGCATTGCATTGTGTTGTGGGAGTCGGTGAAGACTCGGGTTGAAGTTGCATGAGTGAGTTTCATCTCATTTCATGGCATGGCATAGGATTCCTATCATTGAATGCATATTCTTGATTGGAATGTTTTGAATGATTAATTGCATGTGCACATTTCATATGCATCTAGGGTGGGGAGTAGCCTCTGTAGGAATTACTCTACTGGGCGTGGCTCACCCTATACGGGAAAATATTTCAGGTGTGGGATATACGCCGGTGGACGACTCTCATTCCGGGCCGCAAGGGTGAAGAAAGCCGACTTGTGGCTTATATAACTCTTTTTGTAAACCTTTTGGAGCAAACTAGTTTTGGCATGTAACTTTTATGTAAAGAGTTGTAAATTGAACTTATATTAACTATGCTTGATGCATAGGTGTGATGTGTTTATATGTTACACTTTTGCAGGCCATGTTACACTTTTATACGCCATGTTACACTTTTACACACCAATGTCACACTTCGTACATTAACATAGGAACCCAAGTTTTTGGGGCATCACAAGTATGCATAAATGGACCCGGTGTGGTCATTATTTTATATTGGGCCTCGGATGGATCATATGATTATATATTGCACAGGTTGGGTTTTGGGTAGAGCTTCCCGTACAAAGGAGACTCTGCCCGGATTTTTTTTAAAGTAGGGATCCCAGTAAATGGGACATAACGGTGTGATATCGAGTTACACGATATCCACAAGCATTCCGCGGGTTGATGGGTGATCAACGGACCCCCGGATTTTGGGGCGTCACAGCTTGGTATCAGAGCTTAGGTATACGATTAACCTAGGGATTGATGGGCATGGGTCTAGACCATTGCATTCCATACGCATTTCATGTATTGTGCTATATTTATTACATGTTATGTGCTTTGAAGTTGTTCCATGCTATGTGCTACTTGCTATGTGGATAATATACATGGTAGGATGTATATGGAAATGAACACACTAGGGTTAGAAAACATAACCTTGGGAGTGGTAAAATGAATGAACGGGATGGTTCATGATGTAATTGTCTAGTAGTGAGTGGTATACGCATTACTAGGGAGACAATGAGAAGAATTCTCAACGTTTCAATTTTGATCCCTACTTTGGGATACTAAGTTAGTACTCTATTGCTATTTGACATGTGTATAGATGGCATATAGAGGAAGGGGACGCCGCGATGGTGGACAGAACAATAACCAACCACCACTGGCCGTTGACCAACAAGCCATTATGGAGGCTATAGGTGCGATGGCTACTGACCTAGCACAGGCTAGTGCAAATCTAAGCCAAGGGGCTCAAGTTATCCAACAGAGTCTGAGTTCCATGGGGCATCAACGTCCATGGAAAAAGCGTAAAACATCGAGGCCTTGCTACCAGGTAGGTTAGAGGATTTGCTATCATTGCCGCCAACCAGGCCACAAGAGACTGGATTGTCCTCAAAGGCAGGGATCCCAAGGCCATGTAAAGAGGAGTTGTCCCTTGAGGCAAACCTCACGGAGTTTCGAGACGTCTCAAACCCAGTCGTCAGTGGGACTCATACAAGCACATGTTGTTCCTCCCTGTCCCACTACGGACTAGGAAAATTTGTTTCAGCTACAGGGCGCTATCCAAGCCCCTAGTACTTCACATGCGGAGACTCCGCAAGTAGGCCGGATGAGCCAGGATGTGGGCCAAGGCCAAGGGCAATCCTCTCAGAGTAGGAGATACTTCAGGGTTCCCAGTCAAGTAGGACAGAGGCCATGTTTCCATTGCTACCAAGTGGGTCACCAGAAACGGGATTGTCCTCAGAGTCAGAGACCCCAGAGATATGAGGCACCTCAGTCCCAGTCATCGATGGGACAACCACAGACTTACCATGTTCCTCCCTACCCCACCTCAGTCCCAGTCATCGATGGGAGCCAGTACCAGTTTCAGGGTACATTTCTTATTTCCCTGTTTGTGGTACACATGTTATTTGATGTGAACATGTCATATACTTTTATTTTCACGTTCTTGCGCATGATATAGTTTTAGATATCGCAAATCTAGAAGGGTTCTTATGGGTAAATTCTCCCCTAGGAGCTAGGGTGAGAGTTGATCAAATATATCGAGGTTGTGAGTTAGAGATCTCAGGGATTCTACTCACCGTTGACCTTAGGGTCATTGACATGTCGGAGTTTGATGTAATCCTGGGGGTGAATTGGTTGATAGTACACCTAGTCGTCTTAGATTGTGATCGTAAGTGGGTCACAACCTACACACCGAATAGTGTTTGTTTTAAGTTCCAGGGGGAAAAATATGATGCTTTACCTCAAGCCGTGTACGACTCTAGATGGCACGGGCAGTTGATGGGTTGGCTGGCGAGCCTTACCCTAGAGGATGAGGCGAGACAGGAATTGGGTCTACCTCGGGTTGTTTGTGAGTATGAAGACGTTTTTTCGGACGAACTACCGGGATTACCTCCACGTAGGGACGTAGACTTCACTATTGAGTTGCATCCCGGTACTTTGCCCATTTCTATGACTCCACATAGGATGGCACCAGTAGAGTGCGAGAACTCTATGTCCGAATACAAGAATTGTTGAACAAGGGCTTCTTTAGATCGAATGCTTCACCTCGAGGCGCTTTAGTTCTAATTACCAAAATTACATAGTAGGTTTGCTCCGTTCTTATTCTACTAGTTTCGGAAAGGGGACAGAGGTACACAGTATATTGTGATACCTCGAAGGACGAACTCGGATGTGTCTTGATGCAGTCCGGGAGGGTTGTGGCTTATGGTTCTCGGCAGTTAACGAATCATGAGCAGAATTACCCCACACACGATATGGAATTGGCGGCCATTGTCTTTGCCTTGAAGGCTTGGCACCACTATTTATACGGTGAGCGTTTTGAGGTGTTTTCGGACCACAAAAGTCTGAAGTACATCTTTACACAGCGAAACCTCAATATGAGGCAACGCAAGTGGATGGAGTGTTTGGAAGATTATGATTTCACTTTGCATTACCACCCCGGTAAGGCAAACGTGGTGGCTGGTGCACTCAGCCGGAAGTCACGGGGAGTTGTGACTGGTGTAGCTTCCCGAGAGTTGATGATGAGCACTATTTTTCATCCCCAGACGGATGGTCAGTCAGAGAGGACTATCCATACGATAGAGGACATGCTACGGCATGCATTACCCTTAGTGGAGTTCGCCTATAACAATAGTTATCAGGCGAGCATACAGATGGCACCCTATGAGGCACTATATGGGAGGCCATGTCGATCTCCGGTTTGTTGGACAGAGGTTGGAGAGAGACCTTCTACGGGTCCGAACTTGGTTAGAGACACCTCAGAGAAGGTGGGCTTGATACGAAAGCGTCTTCTCACGGCTCAGAGCCAGCAGAAGAGCTACGCCGATAGACGGCGGCGACCTCTAGAGTTTGAGGTGGGAGATCATGTCTTGTTGTAGGTAATGCCTAAAAGAGGAGTGGTCAGGTTCGGCAAGCGGGGAAAGCTGTCGCCGAGGTATATCGGGCCCTTCGAGGTACTCGAGAGGGTAGGTACAGTTGCTTACCGGTTGGCGTTACCGCCAAAACCTATCTGGTGCTCATGCGGTATTCCATGTCTCTATGCTCCGGAAATACACCCCAGATCCGACTCATGTGGTGGATTGGAGCGAGCTTATTGTTGATGCGGATGGGACCTTCGAGGAAGGACCGGTGCGTATCATGGATGGCCGGGATCAGGTTTTACGAGGCAAGACCGTGAGGCTAGTGAAGGTGCTGCGGCAGCACCGGGGAGTGGAAGAGGCGACATGGGAGCGCGAGGACACCATACGTGCCAATTATCCTTTCTTGTTTGAGGATGGAGGTACATTTTTATAGTCATTTACTATTACATGACTGTAGCATATGCATGCGGTTACGTGTGTATGTGTGTGTGAATTTCGGGGACAAAATTCTTTTAAGGGGGGAAGAATGTAAAACCCGGGAAAATTTGAACTTTTTCCGAAAAAGGGCAAAATAGTAATTTGTCACTATAATGTGAAAATTAAAATACGTGTTCTCTAGAGCTCGTATGACACAACGGACTTCGCCGTTCGACTCGTATCGCGGAATATAGTCACCCTGCCGAATTTCGTCGAATTCTGAGATAAGCCAGATTTTTGCACGTCGTTCGAGGCAATTGGGTGGCGGATGACCTCACAAAGGTCCCTAAAAAAGAGAAACTTAAAATTTAATTATAATTGATTAAAATTTCAAATAAAATTAATTTGAACTTACCCTGTAATGTAATAAATCGTTTCGGGGCGAAAACGGACCCGAGAAAGGGGGGGCGTGTGGCGCGATTAGAGCCAAGTATTTAAAATTATAAATAGGAGTTAAAATCAGATTTTTAGCACAAATATCTTCATTTCAGCCCTCTTTGGCCGGCCATAGAGAGAGAAGAGAGAAAAGAGAAGAAAAGTTTGTCTTCAAGGCTTATTTCTTCGATTCCCGGAGTTCCGTCGGTCGGAATCCGTCGATCCAAGAGGTAAAGTTCATCTCCTCTACGAGGGCTACGCGTACATACCAAGAACAAGAGATTTCCCCGAAGATCCAAGAGGAGTCTTTGGTGAAAAATCAAGGTTTTGGGTTGGTTTTGGTGTTCTTGAAGTCTCCACACTTCAATCTACGCTACAAGAGGTAGGGTACTTCCTACTTGGGTTTTACTCCTACCTTAAGGGGCTGTTTTGTTGACTGAAACATGGCTGTATTTTGGACTGAAATATGGCTATTTATAGACTGTTTTATGGGCTGTTATATTGCCTCTTTTGGGTGGTAATTAGCGGACTATTTTATCCCTAATTAGCAGACTGTTTTATGCCTGATTAGTGTACTGTTTTGTGTCAGTTTAGCGGGCTGTTTTGTGGCTGAATTTGGGACTGATTATGGCCTGTTTTAAGGGCTGTTTAGTGGCTGAATTTGGAACTGTTTTGGGTTGAATTCATGGACGGTTTTAGGGTTGAATTCATGGACTATTTTGGGTTGAATTCATGGACTGTTTTTAGGCCATTTCACGGACTGTTTTAGGCCATTTCATGGACTGTTTTTAGGCCATTTTACGGGCTGTTTTAGAGCCGTTATGAAAGTGAGGATTTGGGAATAGATTTGACTTGGACAAATTTCTAGTTTAAGTTTTGTATATGGAAGTTACTTATGTAATTTTTCTTGAAACTTGATATTATGTGGGCATTGTTATGTGATAACATGACTTGTTGCCTTGATGGAATTTGCTAAATGCTTATGTGAGATTAAAGTGTGTGGTTGATATATGTTTAAGAATGTATTGACATGGGGGTGAAATTATGGTATTTATATGCTCATGATATAAATTGCCATGGATATGTTTATATATGTGGTTCAAATTTTCCATATGGCACTTATCACATATGGAACACGACATTGGTATTGTAAATGTTCATTACATTGCATATGCATAAAGGCATCACATTCATGGGTATAAGGCATGAGTGTGTGTGTGTGAGTGGGCATCACATTCATGGGCATAAGTCATGAGTGTGGGTGTGTGGGTGCATGGTTGATCAAACACCATTCTTGGTGGTTGATATGTGAACTCGGGAAAGTTGGATTGAAGATCCGGCTAAGTTGCACGGTTTCATGCATAAGAAAAACTTGTGTCGGGTATAGCAAGCAGGGCTAGACTCTCCCTCGAGTGCAAAACCCGGCCACTTGGTTTATACACTTTCCGGCGGTGAAATTCCAGAAAAGTGTAAGTTAGGCCCACGGAGCCGGCAGTGCGATTCCAAAATCCGTTGCCCAGGAAGACACAAGATTTTGTTATCTAAAAACACCCATTCAATGGGTAGCATCCAACAATGATTTGATTTTATAAAACACATAATTTTTGTTCAAACGGTCATTGGATGTATTTTCCGTCATAAGACGGGTTCATTACACATGTGCATTGCATTGTGTTGTGGGAGTCGGTGAAGACTCGGGTTGAAGTTGCATGAGTGAGTTTCATCTCATTTCATGGCACGGCATAGGATTCCTATCATTGAATACATATTCTTGATTGGAATGTTTTGAATGATTAATTGCATGTGCACATTTCATATGCATCTAGGGTGGGGAGTAGCCTCTGTAGGAATTACTCTATTGGGCGTGGCTCACCCTATACGGGAAAACATTTCAGATGTGGGATATACGCCGGTGGACGGCTCTCATTCCGGGCCGCAAGGGTGAAGAAAGCCGACTTGTGGCTTATATAACTCTTTTTGTAAACCTTTTGGAGCAAATTAGTTTTGGCATGTAACTTTTATGTAAAGAGTTGTAAATTGAACTTATATTAACTATGCTTGATGCATAGGTGTGATGTGTTTATATGTTACACTTTTGCAGGCCATGTTACACTTTTATACGTCATGTTACACTTTTACACACCAATGTCACACTTCGTACATTAACATAGGAACCCCGGTTTTTGGGGCATCACAAGTATGCATAAATGGACCCGGTGTGGTCATTATTTTATATTGGGCCTCGGATGGGTCATATGATTATATATTGCACAGGTTGGGTTTTGGGTAGAGCTTCCCGTACAAAGGAGACTCTGCCCGGATTTTTTTTAAAGTAGGAATCCCGGTAAATGGGACATAACGGTGTGATATCGAGTTACACGATATCCACAGGCATTCCGCAGGTTGATAGGTGATCAACGGACCCCCAGATTTTGGGGCGTCACACACAGAGCACTTGCCTCACCTCCACAATCAAATTGCAATCAACATCAATCAAAATCCCTCTCACGTACGTCCTCACCTGCCCCAATCACCACATCGACGTTGGAATAAAATTCCCTCACATCTCCTTAATGGTCTCCCCGCCATGTAACACCCCAAATACCACCCTGGACGGCATTACATTCTAAAACATTCACATCATGAGAGCACTAAATATATATCCATCAAATAAGAAACATTCTTAATTTTTTTAACAAAATTTGGGCAGAGTCTCCTTTGTACAGGAAGCTCCACCCAAAAATCACAACCTGTGCAATTCTATTAACTTGACCACACAGGGTTCATTTAACCATCATAAAATAAACTTTCATTCACCATATATCATATCCACACTATTATCCCAAAAGAATAGGCCAAGCAATGACATTTACATTCCAAGAGAATTAAAGTACACTTGCAGCGGAATAACAAAATATTAGACTTTACATGATCTCCAAATAAACTCTCTAGTCCAGTACAAAAGAAGCTATATCTCTACATGTCCACCTCGGGATCTAGGTACCCCTCCAAGGAAGCTTCCCCAAGGCCCGGCTCATTCACACCGAGCTCCTCCTCTAAAGCCAAATCTGAAAAATATTAATTGTAGGGGATGAGCACGAAGCTCTGTAGCAAGATCTTCCCAAACTCAAACAAGGTTTAGAAAAGCATATAAAACGGTTGGTCTCATTTTCACAAATAGCATATATATACCATTTTGAAGGAAAAGCATGATATTTTAAATAGATCTCAAGTTTAAATGTTCGTAATAATTTAAATGAACCGTAAAACTCAGTCACAATTATCACCATAACCATTTCCAACAGGTTCTTGTGGAGTCCCATACCTCCACAAGCACTTGTTGGAAACCATTCCGTAACAATAATAATAATCTCATGTTCTCATGTATATTGGTTCATCCCCGTACCATGTATGTTGATTGCTTCTCATGAATCTACCCAACGATTGTACCTAGTCCACCAATCACAATCACAGTCACAAGCATTTTAGGAAAGGGCGTCTACCATCCCAATGGCAGTGACGAGTACCTCCCCAGGAAAAGCATACTATCCCTTGTTCGAACTCCAGTGAACGATAGTGGTTTCATTACCAAATGACAACCCACTACAAGTGCTAGGAAACCATCTCACCCCCACGGGGGTAGACTAACCTCTAACACTCTACGGCATCTCTCGAAGGCAATCCAAGTCCCTCACAACAACCATACAATTGAGGAAACCAAAATATTCTCAATTCATCAACATTTCAAGGAATTACCAAATTTCCACAATTCTAATATAATGTTTCATAATATGAGGGAAGAAAATGAGCAAGAGATCCTCATAAGTAACATTTTGGTGTACCATATCAAACACTAAAGTTTTGAAAGCAATACTAAGGAAAAATAGAGGGAAAAGTCCATTTCTCTTTAAAACCAAGGTTTGAAGATGAAAAAGAGAAATTTAAGAGTTACCCAACCATCACAATGTTCAAAACATGGCATTTATTTCAAGAGGAACAAGAGTCATGTATTTCTTATCATGTATATAAGGATGAGAGTGAAAAAGATAGCTTTAATAGTTACCCAACTACCAAAATGTAAAAAGAAAGGAAATCAATGCAAGGAGACAAAGAATCAAGTATTTAATAACAAGTACATATGATTTTAAACCAAAAGAATACATATAATTTAGCCCTAGCCTCAATGTAAGAACATAGGAAGAAATCCCCTACCTTATGCTCTTGAAGAAACCTAGGGTTTGAATCTTGAATCACCTTGTGAACCCTTTGTCTTTCCTTTTAATCTTGAGTTTTATCTTTCTCTCTTTCTCTCTAAGGGTTTCTAGGAGGGTTAGGGTAAGAGGAAGATGAAGAAATGGGGCAAATGGGATGTGGGATGGGTTCTTATAACACAAAATCCCGACTTTTAACTGTTTAGAGGCGTCAGAAGGATGGTACCGGTACCCAGTACCGGTACCCAGAACTTTCTGGAGTCGCAGTACCGGTACTGAATGGTACCGGTACCCGGTACCGGTACCCGTTGTCTGCTGCAACTTCCAGGGCAGTTTTGACCCATTTAGAGGTCGAATTGGAAAATTTCCAAGAGATACACTTTCGTAGCCCTAGATGTCTACTATCTACTGTAAAAATTTCAGATCAATTGGATGTAAGGATAAAAAGTTATGGCTAAAATACTAGAAGGTGTCCAAGATACTTTTTACCCAATTTCACTCTAAAGTGGGTTTTAACTCCAAAATACTTCCTAACTTCCAATACACCTCATATTACCTCTCCCAAGGTTGTTCGACCTTCCGGATTCAATGGAAGCATTATTTTGTCCTAAAAACCTTTAGAAACTTGTCTATTCACCCTTTCCAAGTTTAAACATCTTTGAAACTCAAACCTCCCAATCCATATGCATCTCTAGCATTTCTCCTATTATTACAACCCATATAGCTCATTCTTACATCATTACACATGTCCACATTTTTACATTAATTATTTACTATATATATCTATATACATATCTATAAAAGAAAAATACGGGGTGTTACAATCCACCCCCCTTAAAGAAAGTTTCGTCCTCGAAACTTACCTTAAGTAGCGAACAAACATGGATACTTCTCCCGCATTTCTTGCTCCGGTTCTCATGTAGCTTCTTCCACTCCATGGTGTTGCCACAAAACCTTTACTAGTCGGATGACTTTGTTGCGTAGCACCTTCTCCTTGGTATGAAGAATCTTCACCGGTTGTTCCTCAGAGGTTGCTCCATCTTGAACTTCAATGTCCCCCCAAATCTACGATGTGCGTAGTATCAGTCTGACACTTTCTCAACATCAACACATGACATACGTCGTATACTCCGGATAGCTGGGCTGGTATTCGAAGTTGATACGCCGCATTGCCTACCGCTTTGATCATTTCAAACGGTTCGGTTTATCTTGGCGCTAACTTCTCTTTCTTGCCGAATCGAAACATGCCCTTCTTGTGTGACACCTTGGGAAACATGTAATCTACCACTTTGAATTCCAAGGATCTTCGTTTGTGGTCCGCATAGCTCTTCTGTCTACTTTGCGCCGGGTGTAGCCTCTCTCGGATGAGTTGAATCTTCTCCGTAGTTTCCCCATTGTAGTCCTTACTCCGTTAGTTCGTTGCGCACTCTGATATAAATTACGATCCACCAAAGGTTACATTTGAAACCTAACCAGACTTGTTCTCCCATTTTAGCTCCCAAATCCATATACATTTTTTTTTTTAACGAAATAATTTAAGAAAAATTAACATAATATCATCGAAAATATCATTTTAGTGGTCACTACCAATCACTAGAGTTTTGAATTCATGAGCAAATAAATAATCAAGCTTTGGAATCAAGAATAAATTGCTATCAAGCTTGGAAATCAAAAACAAAAGAACAAGCAAGGTTTGAAATTAATAACAAACGAATCTCAAGTTTTTGGAATCCAAAATAAAGGAACAATCAAGTCTCGAATTCCATAACCAACCCATATCAAGCTTTGGAATCAAAATAAGAAACAATCAAAGCTTGAAATAAAGAACAAAGTAACAATCGAGTCTTGGAGTCAATAACAGATGCATATCAAGCTTTGTAACCAAGAACTAAAGAGTATCAAGTTTTGAACTCAAGGACAAGGAGAAATCAAGTATTGAAATCAAGAGTAATTGAATGTCAAGTCTTGAAATCAAGAACTAATGAATATCAAGTATTGCATATCAAGAATAAATGGATCACAAGGGTTAGAATCAATAACAAATGAATATTAAATTTTTCTATCAAGAACCAATGGATCATCAAGCCTGGGGAAATTAAAAACAAAAGAACAACCAAATCTTGAAATCAAGAACCAAAGGATGACAAATATTGAATATCAAGAATACATGAATTACAATAATTAGAATCAATCAAATGAATATCAAATTTGGCTATCAAGAGCAAATAAATATTAAGCTTGGAAATCAAGAATAAAAGCGTATCAAGCTTAAAAGTCATGAATAAAGGAGAAATTAAGATTTAACGGAACAATCATTTATGGAAATCAATAACAAACGACTATCAAGGTGTGAAATCAATGACAAAGGCAAGATAAAGAGAAAACACCTCTCTCTTGAAAACTAGGATTTCAAGAGCATACCAAAAGGATTTTGGTGGTCACCACCCATAACATAGCTTAGAACAAATAATATTTAAGTTCGGGAATCAAGAGCAAAGGAGAAATCAAGAGAAAAACACATCTCCTTTGTAAAATAGGGTTTGAAGGCATAAGAAAAGATTTAGGGTTTACCCAACCATAATATATTTTGGAACAAGGTAGTATTATCCAGAATGGCAAGACATGCTGATTCCCTAGCAAGTAGATATAAATTATAGTCAAAGGAATACATATAAGTAAACCTACTGGTAACTGAAATGTAATCCGCTTGCACGTAACCCTTACAGACTAGCCTGGTATCCCCCTATTCTCCCATAGGCAAGTCAACATATAAAGCATGTTCTAGCTCCTCGGAACCCAATCCCAATTCCACAACGTCCGCAGTACGTATAGAAGAATGAGTCGCATGGAATCCAATAAAATTCGGGCCCAAGAATGGTAGAGAAGAACGGCACCTTCCACCATGGCGTTGGAGGCATCTTCATCCGGTTGAGTCAAAGCAAAAACCCTTCCTTGATTGGCGCCGCCGGGGGCTTGAGCTTGAAATGGTCTCTGTGGTGGTAGTGGCTGTCGTAGCGGTGGCCTGTTTGCATTCACTCGCCCAGTTGCTTGGTGGGTCTTGGTAGAAAACAATGGACAATTATCTATGAAGTGCCCAACACCTCCACAGGCAGATCATCGGCGTGCATCCGTGCCTATTCTCTCTGGTACGCCTCCCGCTTCTCGAGCTATCTGAGGTCTCTGATGTGCTGGCCTTTGTAGAGGTGGCTTGTTTGCTGGTACTTGCTCGGTTGTTTGCTTGGTCATTGGGGGAAACGAGGGGCATCTACGTTTGAAGTGCCCATACTCTCCGCATGCAAAGCACTGGCGCGGGTCAGTGCTTGTTCTAGTCTGAGTCACTTCATCTTCTCGAAATATCTGAGGTCTTTGTCCAATCACGTCCACGTCCACATACACGTCCACGTTCAAGTACTTGTATTCTCGAATTCAGAGTGTGACCCTCTTCTCGCGAATGGAAGGCCTCAAATCTTGTTCAAAGCGTTTAGCCCTCTTTGCATCAGGGGCCACAAACTCGATTGCATGGCAAGGCAATTCATCGAATTCGAACAAATAATTAACCCCTAACCTAAATAAACAACAAATCTTACCTATTTGATAAACCCATAACCACAAACAAATTCAAGCCTAAGGTTTCTTCAACCTAGTCCTACCTTTCTAGTGGTAATCCATAACCTACAGCTCCCATGTAAGACCTAAAGCCTAAGCTCTGATACCAACTTTGTAACACCCCAAATACCACCCTGGACGGCATTACATTCTAAAACATTCACATCATGAGAGCACTAAATATATATCCATCAAATAAGAAACATTCTTAATTTTTTTAACAAAATTTGGGCAGAGTCTCCTTTGTACAGGAAGCTCCACCCAAAAATCACAACCTGTGCAATTCTATTAACTTGACCACACAGGGTTCATTTAACCATCATAAAATAAACTTTCATTCACCATATATCATATCCACACTATTATCCCAAAAGAATAGGCCAAGCAATGACATTTACATTCCAAGAGAATTAAAGTACACTTGCAGCGGAATAACAAAATATTAGACTTTACATGATCTCCAAATAAACTCTCTAGTCTAGTACAAAAGAAGCTATATCTCTACATGTCCACCTCGGGATCTAGGTACCCCTCCAAGGAAGCTTCCCCAAGGCCCGGCTCATTCACACCGAGCTCCTCCTCTAAAGCCAAATCTGAAAAATATTAATTGTAGGGGATGAGCACGAAGCTCTGTAGCAAGATCTTCCCAAACTCAAACAAGGTTTAGAAAAGCATATAAAACGGTTGGTCTCATTTTCACAAATAGCATGTATATACCATTTTGAAGGAAAAGCAGGATATTTTAAATAGATCTCAAGTTTAAATGTTCGTAATAATTTAAATGAACCGTAAAACTCAGTCACAATTATCACCATAACCATTTCCAACAGGTTCTTGTGGAGTCCCATACCTCCACAAGCACTTGTTGGAAACCATTCCGTAACAATAATAATAATCTCATGTTCTCATGTATATTGGTTCATCCCCGTACCATGTATGTTGATTGCTTCTCATGAATCTACCCAACGATTGTACCTAGTCCACCAATCACAATCACAATCACAAGCATTTTAGGAAAGGGCGTCTACCATCCCAATGGCAGTGACGAGTCCCTCCCCAGGAAAAGCATACTATCCCTTGTTCGAACTCCAGTGAACGATAGTGGTTTCATTACCAAATGACAACCCACTACAAGTGCTAGGAAACCATCTCACCCCCACGGGGGTAGACTAACCTCTAACACTCTACGGCATCTCTCGAAGGCAATCCAAGTCCCTCACAACAACCATACAATTGAGGAAACCAAAATATTCTCAATTCATCAACATTTCAAGGAATTACCAAATTTCCACAATTCTAATATAATGTTTCATAATATGAGGGAAGAAAATGAGCAAGAGATCCTCATAAGTAACATTTTGGTGTACCATATCAAACACTAAAGTTTTGAAAGCAATACTAAGGAAAAATAGAGGGAAAAGTCCATTTCTCTTTAAAACCAAGGTTTGAAGATGAAAAAGAGAAATTTAAGAGTTACCCAACCATCACAATGTTCAAAACATGGCATTTATTTCAAGAGGAACAAGAGTCATGTATTTCTTATCATGTATATAAGGATGAGAGTGAAAAAGATAGCTTTAATAGTTACCCAACTACCAAAATGTAAAAAGAAAGGAAATCAATGCAAGGAGACAAAGAATCAAGTATTTAATAGCAAGTACATATGATTTTAAACCAAAAGAATACATATAATTTAGCCCTAGCCTCAATGTAAGAACATAGGAAGAAATCCCCTACCTTATGCTCTTGAAGAAACCTAGGGTTTGAATCTTGAATCACCTTGTGAACCCTTTGTCTTTCCTTTTAATCTTGAGTTTTATCTTTCTCTCTTTCTCTCTAAGGGTTTCTAGGAGGGTTAGGGTAAGAGGAAGATGAAGAACTGGGGCAAATGGGATGTGGGATGGGTTCTTATAACACAAAATCCCGACTTTTAACTGTTTAGAGGTGTCAGAAGGATGGTACCGGTACCCAGTACCGGTACCCAGAACTTTCTGGAGTCGCAGTACCGGTACTGAATGGTACCGGTACCCGGTACCGGTACCCGTTGTCTGCTGCAACTTCCAGGGCAGTTTTGACCCATTTAGAGGTCGAATTGGAAAATTTCCAAGAGATACACTTTCGTAGCCCTAGATGTCTACTATCTACTGTAAAAAATTCAGATCAATTGGATATAAGGATAAAAAGTTATGGCTAAAATACTAGAAGGTGTCCAAGATACTTTTTACCCAATTTCACTCTAAAGTGGGTTTTAACTCCAAAATACTTCCTAACTTCCAATACACCTCATATTACCTCTCCCAAGGTTGTTCGACCTTCCGGATTCAATGGAAGCATTATTTTGACCTAAAAACCTTTAGAAACTTGTCTATTCACCCTTTCCAAGTTTAAGCATCTTTGAAACTCAAACCTCCCAATCCATATGCATCTCTAGCATTTCTCCTATTATTACAACCCATATAGCTCATTCTTACATCATTACACATGTCCACATTTTTACATTAATTATTTACTATATATATCTATATACATATCTATAAAAGAAAAACACGGGGTGTTACACGCCATTTCTAAAAAAATCCAGCCATTCCCTTTGCCTCATCATATCCAAACTCCCCAACTCCTCAAAGTCATCTAACTTCACATAATTCGTTCACAAACAATTGGTTTATTTTAAAAGTAATTTTCATACCTATTGGCCTTTACTGCATATGGGAAGCGGGTTCAATCGTATCGATGGACAAGGCATGGTGTTTGATTTTGAGGGTTTTGGGTAAAAATAGGGGAAATCACTCTATGGGATGTGGGGAAATTGGATGGAGAATGGCTTGGGTGAAGGATTTTTTTGGTTAAATGCTTGGGTCAAGTGATTTCTAGGCTTGAGGGGGGATTTTGAAACCTAGGGTTTGAGACTTGAGGGCATGGGGGTTGGAAATGAAGTGGAGAAGACGATTCAGATTTTTAAACCCCGACTCAGTGCGCTCGAATGTGGGTTTGGCGTTCGAACAACAGTTAAAAATTTCAAATTCATCTTCGAACCTGAGTTGCGTTTGAACGCCACTTGGTCCTAGTATCTCCCGTCCGACGAAACTTCTCAAAAACTCTAAGATGTTGTAACCAAATGTTGTTCGAACGTTGGTTTTTACATTTGAATGCCAATCTCAAACCAAATTTTTTTTTCTTTTTCAAAAATTTATATTTTTCTTTTCTTTTTCAAAATCAAAATTAAAAAAAAAATTATTTATCTTCATATTACCTTCATTCCCTTACGCCAACTATTTAACCATCTCGGCTAGACCCGCAAGTCCAAACGACTTTACTAAGAATATATTAATATACCTTACCAAAGCTCGTCATGGCAAAGAAAAATATTTAATCCGATTCTCAGTCAATTTCCATTATATTTGAAGAATCAATGAACCTAGCAATTTCTTGCCGCACATACCTAGTAAAAGATGGACCAGAATAGGATGGCGTCTCAAGAAAGTCCTTATTCTGCCCATTCACTATCTAGTCTAAACTTGGTTGAGAGCACTGATTATAATCCCTCATATGAAAGAGTCGACCACATCAATCTCATGGACCAAGTCGTTTGGCTCAGTGCTGCTTAGCAAATTTGTTCCTTCCACACAATGGTTTCGCTTACTGTTCTCATATTTTAATTTTTCTTACCAGTCTTGCTTTATTCATTATTATAGAATGCACATTAGATGCAAATGTGCGTAAAAAACCTAAACTGAGCCAAAAAAAAATTTCACACCCATGATTAAAGAAAATTTTCTGACACTTTATCCGGTTCTTTAATGTCTGTCAGTTACAAAGACGATTGAAGTTGCTGCAAAAATGTTAGACACATGAAAAGTTTTAAAATGTATCTCCTAGGTGAAAAATACTTCCAACCCTCTACCTAAACTCAACATTGTCCTCAATGTTTTGATTTTACCAATAAACGCAAGATGAATTTAATGTTGAAAGGTAGGGACACCCGCACATCGGCTAAAACCCTACAAACACAGTACATGATATTAGTTTACAATAAACACTATATACAAAACATAAAAATTGACAAATTCATTCAAAATATTGTGGATCCATTAGATCAATGGATTCCACATTCTCAACAATACCCTTCGTAAAATGGTTTTAGACATTGGCCATTAACTTGAAAAACATTACTGTTTGAAGGATTCTCAATCTCCATCGCTCCATGGCCAAACACTTGCTTGACAATATAAGATCCTATCCACCTTGACCTCAACTTACTAGGAAATAGGTGGAGCCATGAATTATAAAGCAACACTTTTTGAGTAGGCTCAAATATTTTTCGCACAATGTTCTTGTCATGAAAAAATTTCATTCTAGATTTTGCAATTTTAGCATTATCATATGCCTCATTCCTCAATACCTTAAGTTCGCTAATCTGAAGTTTTCTAGATACCCCTACTTTTTCCAAATCAAAGTTCATTTTCTTAATTGCCCAGTAAGCTCTATGTTCAAGCTCAACAAGTAAATGGCATGGCTTTCCATAAACAAGCCTATAGGGAGACATGCCCAAAATGATTTTAAAAATGGTTCAGTAAGCCCACAACGTATCAGTTAGTCGTAAAGACCAATCTTTGTGATCGGGACTCACTATTTTTTCCAAAATCTATTTTATCTCCCTATTGGCCAATTCTACTTGACCACTTGTCTGTGGATTGTAAGGAGTTGCAACCTTGTAGTGTACAAAATATTTTCTCATCAAGTTTGCAAAATACGAGTTACAAAAGTGCAATACCCTATCACTAATAATGGCTCGAGGTATTCCGAACTATGACAAGATGTTTTTTTTTTCCAAAATTTCACCATAGTGTGATGATCATTATTGCGGCATGAAATAGCCTCTACCCATTTGCAAACATAATCCATAGCAACCAAGACATATAGCTATCCAAACGATGGGGGGAAAAGACCCATAAAACCAATACCCCAACAGTCAAAATTTTCAATAACTAAAATGGGGTTTAGATGCATCATATTTATTTTAGTAATACCCCCAACCATTGGCATCTATCACATGATAAAAAGAAAGCATGGGTGTCTTGGAACAATGTGGGCTAATAAAATTCACACTGAAATTTTTTTGCAACGGTTTTCTTGAAAGAAAAGTGGTCTCCACATGCTTCAGAATGGCAAAAAATTGATTAAACTTTCCATTTCATTGTTTGGTATACATCTCCTAATGATCTGATCCTTACAATATTTAAACAGGTAGGGATCGTCCCAAAATAAGTTGCATACCTATCTCAAAAACTTTGTCCTGTCCAAAGAGGTAAAGGAAGAGGGAACGTACCAATGGCTAAGAAATTAGTAATATCAGCATACCATGGTAACTCTGAGACTGTGAACAGCTGCTCGTCCAGGAAATTCTCATTGATCGATACCTTCTCCTCATGAAACTCATATGTCAGCCTTGAGAGATGATATTCCACCATATTTTCCACTTCTTTCATGTCCTTAATTGTTAGGTCAAATTCCTATAATATGAGTATCCATCTCAACAGTCGTGGCTTGGCATCCTTTTGTGAGAAAAAACTTCAAGGTTGCATGATTAGTTAAAATAGTAGCTGAAGAACCAACCAAATAAGAACAAAACTTCTCTAAAGCAAAAGAAATAGCAAATGACTCCTTTTTAGTGGTGAAATAGTTTATTTTGGAATCATAGAGAGTATTGCTAGCATAATAGATCACATAAGATTTTTTGTCCTTTCTCTATCCCAACACTGCTCCTATAGCATAATCACTTGTGTCGCACATCAATTCAAAGGATAGGGATCAGTCAGGGGGTTGTATTATTGGAACAGAGATTAGTATACCTTTAAGCTAATAAAAAGATTTTTGGTATGCATCATACCATACAAACGATACATCCTGACTAAGGAGATGACACATGGGTTTAGATATGACATTGAAATCCTTAATAAATCTCCTATAAAATCCCACATGCCCTAAGAATGATCGGATGTCCTTAACAGTTTTAGGAGCAGGTAAATTGGCTATGAGATCTATCATTGCTTTGTCAATTTTTATTCTCTTAGCGAAAACAATGTGACCTAATACTATGCCTTGTGTCACCATAAAATCTCACTTCTCCCAATTGAGCACAAGATTGGTCTCCTCACATCTACTCAACACTTTTACCAGATTTCAAACACAAATCAAAAGAATCTCCATAAATAGAAAAATCATCCATAAACACTTCGAAAAACCTCTCAACCATGTCGCTAAATAGACAAAACATGCATCTTTGAAATGTGGTGGGAGCATTACATAAACCAAACAAAATTCTCTTATATGCAAATGTACCAAATGGGCATATGAATGTGGTTTTCTCATGGTCATCAAGTACTATCTCTATCTGGTTATACTCTGAATAGCCATCTAGGAAATAGTAAAATGCATGACTCTCAATCCTCTCTAAGAATTGACCAAGAAAAAGGAAAGGGAAATGGTCTTTCCTAGTCACATAATTTAGTTTCCAGTAGTCTATGCACATGCGCCATCTCATAACAACTCGGGTATGCACCAACTCATTGACATCATTTTTTACTACTATGACCTCGGACATCTGAGGCATAACTTGGGTTGGACTGACCCATTTACTGTCAGAGATGGGGAAGATGATTCCCACATCCAAAAATTTGAGCACCTCAGCTCGTACAACCACTTTCATATGTGGTTTCAACCTTCGCTACATTTGACGAGAATTTTTTGCATCCTCCTTAAGGTATATAGCATGATTACAAATTAGTGGACTAATACCCTTCAAATCAATAATGGTCCACCCAATGAAACTCTTATGATGTCTAAGGAATTATAACATCTTAGACTCTTGTGAACTTGCAAACTTAGATGAAATGACCACCAGATATGACTCATCCTCTCCCAAAAATGCATATTTTAATTCATATGAGAGGGTTTTCAATTCAGGCTTTGGTGGTTTGATACTTAATGAGAGTGGCTTGCTACCACTCAGGACCAACTCTTCAAACTTGGTACCCACGACCCGATTGTATGGACTGGGTAGGCCTCTAGCTCCTTAGTTAGGCTCAAACAATCACCCTCCAATTTTGATTCTAACTTAGATGTGGTAGACTCCAGTGAGTCCTCAAGAAGTGTGATTAACCATAAAAAATGATGTTTTATTATATTTAAAGATTGGTTAATTGCATATTGTTTGTGATTAAATGTGTTAGATTCCTTTATTTTCTAGTTTATTACTTTTTCTAGTTTTTTAATATATTTTTGCAGGTAATTTGATTGATTTAAAGTAATAATGGGTAAAACAAGTGAAACAAACTCTAGAGGAAGAATCACAATTGAGAAGGATTGAAGTGTCAAGATTAAGATATGAATATTTGAACATAATGCAGCAATTTAATCCTTATGAGAGTCCAATTTGATAGAAAACTCATTGAGAGTTGGATTAGGAAAGTATTCTAGAAGATAAGGTTTTGACACGTTTTCCATATTTTGGTCATACCTTCTTACCCAAATGTCCGATTGACCTAATTTTTCTGACATTGGAAAGAAGACTTCAAGGGATATAAAAAGTGTATTTCATAAAAATTTCGTGAATCGGCCTCTAATTATGAGAAAATTGAGCACAAGTATGGACAGATTTAGTACCTGCGCCCCCAAGATTTGATGCACGGGATTTGACCTAAAAAACCTTCTTTTTTGAAAGAAATTTCTCCCAAACCAACCCTAATTCTCCTATCTATACCTAGACTTTAGTATAAATAAAAGGTCTCACCTGTTCCATTTTTTTTTCTATTTTATTGTATTTACTTTATGGCTTGCTAAAAGCCTAATTAAAGCTAGGAGATATATTTTCAATAAAGCATGATATTGTTTTTGATCCAATGTTCTTTCAAAGTATGATTTATTCTTTTAATTTATTTCTTGTCTTTTATTCAATTTTTTGTTCTGTATAATTTTTTAATTTGTTGTGCCACGTACATCGAATGCTTGACTTAATTAAATAATTTTTTTCAAAAAAATAGTTAATTGCTTATTTGCAATAAAATTAGGGTTTACTTGTTGGAAAACTTTATTTATCAGAAACTTCGGGATGGTGAATATTTGTGATCTATAAGTAAATTCATAGTTTTATTCAATTAATCTATTTACTATATTTTAGATGTTTTTATATTATCACCACTAAATATTTTAATTGAAATCACTCCACAGCTACTAATTGAGTTCAAAAACTAGATCATTAATAATTACTATGTGAAATTGAAAGGGAGCTTTAGTATTTTCTCAATTTTTTTAAAACAAATTTTACAGTTTTCCAAATCTCTACAACAATTTTCCAAACTAATTTTCTTTTCTTTCTTTCTTTTTTTTTTTTTTTTTTTTTTTTTTTTTGCGTTCCAAATTTTCCCAATTCCCTTTGGTTTGGCCTTGGACTTCTGAATATTATATTACTTCGAGACAGCCTACACTTGGGTATCTAAGTCACTTTAATTGTTCTTTCGTTTTACCTTCCTAATTTTAAACCAATCTCCTTGAGGATCGGCGTCAAACTACTGAGTTTATTACTATACTTGACCACCTTCACTTGGGTGTACCTTTTTGGAGTCAAGCAATTTTTTATGGTTTACAAAACATATTGCGTATTATTGTAATTAAATGTGTTAGATTCCTTAATTTTCTAGTTTAATAATTTTCTAGTTATTTGATTTATTTTACAGGTAATTTGGTTGATTTAAATAAATAATGAATAAGACAAGTGAAACAAGCAAACACTAGAAGAAATGGATATTTGATAAGGATTGAAGGATCAACATTAAAAGATGAAGATTTGAAGATAATGCAGTAATATAATCCTTATGAGAGTCCAAGTTAGTGGAAAACTTAATTAGAGTCAGATTAGAAAAATATTCTAGAAGATAACGTATTGACAAGTCTTTAGCATTTTGGTCATAACTTTTTACCCTGAAATCTGATTGAATTTTGTTGGTTATTAAATATCTAAATAATAAATTCATATCACAAATTGCCCTCAAAATCTAGGATCCCTAAGTTGCAAGCCTCTTATACACATGCCGAGCAAAATATAGAACTCCACTATATATGTAAAACCAGAGAAAATTTGATTTTTTATGAAAAAGGATAAAACGGTAATTAGCCGCTACGGTAGAGGTTGAAAATCTGAATTTTTTTAGAATTTGGATGACGAAATAAACCTCACTGTTGGATTCGTCTCGCAAAATCTAGTTATCCATTCAATTTTTGTTGAATTCCGAGACAGTCAAATTTTTTGCATTTTACGAGGCGATAGGGTGTCACATGACCAAAATAAACGCGATCAGGAATTTATTTCGAAACGTGAAAAATAATTTAAATTTAGTTCAAATAAAATATGTTGAACTTAAAATGGAACAAGATTTAATTGATTCGGGACGAAATCAGATCAGTAAAAGGCAGGACGTGTGGCGCGTTGTGGGCCAAGCATCCAAGGGGTATAAAAAGGGGGGAAATCAGATTTTTCCCCCAATTTGGCTGCTGAATTTTGTTGGAGAGAGAGAGGGAAGAAGAGAGATTGTGGGCCAAGCATCCAAGGGGAATAAAAAGGGCGAAAAATCAGATGTTTCCCCCAATTTGGTTGCTGAATTTCGTTGGAGAGAGAGAGAGAGAGAAGAAGAGAGAGAAAATTAAGGGTTTCTTTTTCTTCTTCTTGCGATCTAGGGCCAACCTTTGGTCGGATTCCTTCGCGCCAAGAACTAAAGTTCATCTACTCGACGAGAGCTACATCTACGTATCAAAAATCACGAATTTTGACGAAGTCTCAAAGACGAGATTTTTGGAAATCAAGGCTTGAAGCTTGATTTGAGTTTCCTTGGAGTTCTTACTACGTGTATTACGCTTCAAGAGGCAGGGTTCTTCTCCTAGCTAGATTTATTTTCAACTTAGAGTTTCATATAAAATGGGTAGCATGACTTGAGAGGAAATCTCTTGTCTAAACGTATTTCTAGTGCAACTAGAGTATGAGAAGTGGTATAAGAATGTATAAGACCAATTTTTGCATGAATTGGGTTTTGGTGAAATTGCTTGTTTTGGTAATTTCATGAGAAATGTGTTAATTGGGCATGCTATGTGTTTACATTTATGCCTTGAAGGTGTTTGATAAAATGCCTATATTGATTTAACAAGTTGGTTTCATTGAAAATGTTATAACGTGCTTTATGGAAATTGTGGAATGTAATTATATGCTCATGATATAATTGACTTAAAAAATGGTGCATTTCATGCTATTCTCATGATATGATGAACATGACATTGGAATTGTAATTGAAATCTTGGTTGCATAATGATATGAAATGCAATTGTACATTACATTGCATATGCATTGGAAGCATCACAGTGGTGGGAATGTGACATGGGTGTGGGTGTGTGCATATTTTTGGATCAAACATTATTCTTGGTGGTTGAGGCGTGGACTCGAGAAGGTTGGACCTAGGTCCAACTGAGTTGCATGGGTTGCATGGAAAACTTGTGTCGGATACAGCAAGAAGGGCTAGAATCTCCCTAGGGTGTAAGATCCGATTACTGGTTTATACACTTCCGACGGTGAAAGTCCAAAAAATGTATCGGTGTATGCAGAACAGGAGTTGGGATACCAAAATCTGTGTCGGTGTAGTGGACCGTTGGTGCAAGTCTAGGAAATCACCTACCCAAGAATGACACATGGTTCATTTTATAAAGTAGTCACTGGATGTGCAATATCAATGGCAAGGGCTTGGAATGTCCGGATTCATACGTATGACATTGCATATATTATGGGAGCTGATGAAGGCTCGGGTTGTGTTGCATGTGTGAGTCTCACCTCACAACATGGCATGACATTTTGACATTCATTCTTCAAGTTGTATGTTCTTGGATGAATACTTGTTTGATTGTTGAATTGCATGTGAGCATTTCATATGCATCTAGGTTGGGGAGTAGGCTCTTTAGGAGATACTCTTTTAAGCGAGACTCACTCTTTATGGGGACAACATTTCAAGTGCGGGACAAGCGCCGGTGGATGGCTCTCAATTGGGCCCTCATTGATGAAGAAAGCCGAGTTGTGACTTTAAATTACATTTTTGTAAAACAAGTGTGTAATTAATTTTGGACATGTAATATTGTGTAAAGGATTGTAAAATGAACTCATATAAACTATATTTTGTGTAAAATTAGATGTTATATGAGTTTGGGTGGATGTTGTATGAGATTGGATGAGTTGGAATTTGAAAAGGATTGAATTGGGGGAAAACTGGGCTCTTCTACTGATAGAACATTGATTATCTACCGGTAGAAAATTTTCAGAGAGCTCTTCTACTGGTAGAACGTTGATTATCTACCGGTAGAAAAATTTCAAAGAGCTCTTGTATCAGTAGAACGTTGATTATCTACTGGTAGAAGAATTTCAAAGAACTCTTCTACCGGTAGAACGTTGATTATCTACTAGTAGGTCCTCTTAAATTTTTAGAAATTTAAAATAATTTTGTCAAACATTCAGGTCTTGAGTCCTTTTGTTCAAATGATGTAAATGAAGTAATATTAAGGACAAATTGATGTATATTGGACCTTGGAATGTTCAAGTGATTGAAATGTACACAGGTTATGCGTTTGGGAGTGCCCGATACAAGGGAGACTCTGCCCAAACTCTGTGTTGTTTATGATCCCAGTGAAGGGGATGTTATGCCTTGATGTCGGGTTATGCGACATTCACGGGTATTTTCGCAGGTTGATGGGTGATCAACGAGTTGACATAGGACCCCCGATTTTAGGGGCGTCACAATATAAATGTATGCCCTTAAAATGTTCTCATATAAACTCGTGTGTAGTGTGAATTAACTATACCAAGTTAGTAATTCATCTAGTAATCACCCTTAGAACTTTCAACCTATTTTTCTCAATGTCAAATCTCACTAAGTAAAACTTATAAAAAAAATCTCTCAGACTATAGTGATTATTCCCTCAAGCTACACATGTGAGAATAAAATATTTAAATCAAAACAAAATAATGCTCACATGTCTATTAAAATAATTGTCATCCAAAATAAAAAGATTTAACATAGTCTAATGAAAGGAAATCAACTCACAATAAGTAAATTACCACCATTCTCTTCCTTATTCACATAAGTCATGCATCCACCAATACACTCTTAAGATCATATAGGTCTTTATTTAAGGTTGTAATGAGGCTTTGGGATTAGAGTTTTGAAACAAATGATATTCAGGAATTCAAAAGACTATCCCGAGAAAACAATACATTACACAACCAAATTTGTTTTCATAGTCTTTCACTCTTCACCCTTTAAAAGCACAATTTACAATACTTGCTCATATTTTTTTCCTTTTCAAACAAATACTTGCCATTTTTCTCTCTTTTTTCCAATTTGCTTTTAAACAACCAGACATGTCTTCCTTTTTTTTTCATTTTTTTCTTTTCTCTTTTTTTTTTTGATCAAAAGGAACATATATACTCCTCTCATTTTTTTAGCAAATATCCAAATGTAGATATTCACACGTATGCAAAAAATTTCACCTTTCTCATAATATTCCCCAACCACAACACTCCCATTTAGATAAAAAAAAATAGCTCAATCTCGGGATAACCAAGGGTGAAAGACATTGTATCATATTAGGATTGGTTATTATATTTGGTATGAGAAACAAAAATATCTTTTTAAAAAGTCTCAAACATGGCTTCTGGAGATAATAATATTCAAAAAATAAGACTCAGACTCAAATAATGTCAAAAAATGGCCTAAAATCATATCTCAAGAGTTCTTGGTAAAACACTACCTCATGCAAATATTTCAAAGTTAAGCAATCATTCACACTATTGGTGTTGACCAAAACAAAATAATAATACTATTCAAATGAATTAGCAAAATAAAAATATTAATTACTAATTAAATGTAAATAACCCTCCAAAAAAAGGTTGGATCAAAACTCACTAGTTTTTCATGCATCTCCACTATAGGTTTCAAGTTTTCGAGGTAAAATACCTACCAAATTCCAACTTGATATAGTATGTAATGCACAAATTGTGAGTTTTTATAAGAACATGATATGGGATATAGAAATTGTAAAACCCGGGAAATTTTGAATTTTTTTTTAAGGGCAAAATGGTCATTTTGCCACTATAATGCAAAATTAAAATACGTGTTCTACAGACCTCTTATGACACAACGGACTTCGCCGTTGGACTCGTATCGCGGAATATAGTCACCATATCAAATTTCGTCGAATTCCGAGTTAAGTCGAATTTTTTGCACGTCATTCGAGGAAACTGGGTGGCGGATGACCTCACCGAGGTCCCTAAAAGCAATAAACTCAAAATTTAATTATTTTTGATTAAAAGTTCAAATAAAATTAATTTGAACTTAACCCGTAATGTAATTAGTCGTTTCGGGACAAAATCGGATCCGATTAAGCGAAGGACACGTGGCGCGACGTGGGCCAAGTATTTAAAATTATAAATAAGGGTAAATATCTTAGAAAATCAGATTTTTAGCCCACTTGTGTTCTTGTTTGGCCGGCCAAGAGATAGAGAAGAGAAAAAGAGAGAAAAACTCATTTTTCTTCAAGCTTTCTTCTTGATTTCTCGGAGTTCCGTCACTCGGAATCGCTTGAGCCAAGAATTAAAGTTGCTCTACGTGACTAGGGCTACGCGTGGGTACCAAGAACGAAGAGTTTCACTGAAGATCAAAAGGCAAAGTTTTGGAGAAATCAAAGTCTTGAGTTTTTGGGGGTGTTCTTGATGTGTTCTTGAAGCCTAGTCTTCATTTCAAGCTTTAAGAGGTAGGGTTCTTCCTACCTTAGATTAATCTTTCTTTAGATGTTGATAGTTTAAGGGTTTGATATATTTATGCATATGAATAGACTTTTATATGTATGTTTACGTTTATAGAAATGGAAAAGTGAGCATAGAAATCACTTAAGCTAATTGCTAGCTTGATTTTGGTATATGAAAGTTACATGTGATTGACATATATAACTTATGTATTGATATATATGTAGGTTTATGTTTATGGAAATGGAAAAGTGAGCATAGAAAAGGCTTAAGCTAATTGATAGCTTGATTTTGGTATATGGAAGTTACATGTGATTTATTATGTAACTTAGTGAAATTAAAGGCATGCTATGTGTTATATAAATTATGCCTTGAAGGTGTTTGGTCAAATGCCTTGAGTATTTGGAAATTGTTGTTTTGATTGAATTGAAATAACATGCTTAAGTTTAACTTGTGGAATCATATGCTTATGATATGATTTATAATTGAATGTGCTTGTTGATATATGAATGTGTTGATATATTAACATTGAGATGAATATGGTATTTATATGCTTAGGATATAAATTTACCATGGATGTGTTGAAATTGTTCATGTGTTGTTCTTGTCATATTGAGCATTATGTTATGTGCAATGGGACATGGCATTGCATATGCACGGAAGCATCTCATCACATGGGTGTGTGCATGGTTGATGTCAACACCACACTTGGTGATTGACGGTATGGCTTGGGAAAAGTTGGGTCGAAGACCTAGCTAAGCCGCTTGGTTGCATGATAAATTGGGTTGGGGTCAGCAAGAAGAGGCATGACGACCTCTCGGGTGCAAGGCCCGGTGATTTGGGAGATGCACTCCATTGGTGTAAGAGTCCATAAAGTGTGCGGATATGGATGACCCTTGGTATAAGTTCATGAACATCCAACACCAAGAAAGACCCTAGTTTTGAAAATGTCATTTGTTGTGAACATAAATGATGGAATGAAACACTTTGGCATTGCATCGTGTAGTGGGAGTCGGTGAGGACTCGGGTTGAAGTGCATGAGTGAGTGTCATCTCATTTCATGGCATGGTATTGTTGCATTCCAACTTAGAATGCATATCCTTATAGGGAATGATTGTTTATATGTTGCAAATGAATGTTGCATGAGCATGAGCATCTAGAGGGGGAGTAGCCTTTGTAGGATCTACTCTACTGGGCATTGGCTCACCCTATACGGGAAACATTTCAGGTGTGGGGTTTGCACCGGTGGATGGCTCACTTGGATAACATCAGGCATGAAGGGGGCCGACTTGTGGCCTTATTTTGAGTTTTTGTAAAAGAGTTATGAAAACTTGGTCTTTGGCATGTAAATTATGCAATTAATTGTAATAGAACATATATGGACTAATGTTAAAGTAACCTTGCATGTTTTGATATAAGTATGGATAATTGGACCCGGTGTGGCCAATGTTTACTTATAAATGGACCCGGTGTGGTCATTGTTTATATTGGGCCTCGGATGGGTCATGTGAAGTTAAATTGCACAGGTTGGGTTTTGGGTAGAGCTCCATGTACGAAGGAGACTCTGCCCAAATTTTGTTAAGTTATGGACCCCGGTAAATGGGGCATAACAGTGTGATATCGAGTTACTCGGTATCTATTGGTGTTCCGCGGGTTGATGGGTAATCAACGGACCCCCGGATTTTGGGGTGTCATAGAAATATAGAATGAAGTTTTATGTGATGCTTAAACAACTACAAATTTTAAGCTAAGCAAAGTATTCCCATATTGTATTGTCAATTTCTGTATAAAAATGTTATTTAGATCCACTTGAGGCTTGTTTGATTAATTATGTGGGATCAGGGTGTAGTAAAAATTCTTAGTTTGCATATTTGGTTAATTTTTTTTAATTCTTCACAGGATTTAGAGGTGAATGGAGGGATGGTAAAAGCTAAGAAACTACAACCACCTGATAAGGTTAAGCCATTGTTGTGTGGTTGTAAAACAAGGAAAAATTAAAACTTTATTAAAAAATGGCAAAATAGTAATTAGTCATTACGATATGAGTTGAAAACATGAAATTTTCTAAAACTCAGATGAAGAAATGAACATCATTGTTGGATTCGTATCGCGAAATCTAGTTACTCATTCAATTTTCATCGAATTCTGAGGCAGTCGAATTTTGGCATTTTACGATGTGATTGGATGTCACACGACTAGAATAAACGTGATCATATTTTAATCTCGAAACTCAAGAAATAATTTAAAGTTAGTTCAATAAAAATACACTAAACTTAACACAAGACGAGCATTTAGACTATGTATCGACTACCGACGGTTGAATCGGGTCACTATCAAGAACAAGTACACACTGTCGAGGATCGATGATCTTTTTGATTAATTGGAAGGGGCACGGGTCTACTCCAAAATAGATGTACGCATGGGATACCATTAGTTGAGGATTAGGGAGGCCGATATCCCTATGATGGTGTTTAGGACACGATATGGGTATTTTAAGTTCACGGTTATGCCATTCGGGTTAATGAATACCCCAGCGGCATTCATGGATCTGATGCATATGGGGTTCCAATCCTATCTTGACCAATTTTTCGTAATCTTTGTTGATGACATTCTGATGTACTCCAAGTCTGAGGAGGAGCATGAGGGTCACTTAAGGATTGTTCTCTAGACCTTGAGAGACCACCAATTGTATGCCAAGTTCAGCAAGTGTGAATTTTGGCTAATGAAGGTGAAATTTTTGGGACACGTGGTGTCTGATTTGGTGTGTCAGTGGACCTAGAGAAGGTTGAGGCAATTATGAGTTAGGATAGGCTTAAGTTAGTCTTCGAGATACTCCAAGTCTGAGGAAGAGCATGAGAGTCACTTAAGGATTGTTCTCTAGACCTTGAAAGACCACCAATTGTATGACAAGTTCAGCAAGTTTGAATTTTGGCTAACAAAAGTGAAATTTTTGGGACACGTGGTGTCTGATTTGGTGTGTCAGTGGACCTAGAGAAGGTTGAGGCAATTATGAGTTAGGATAGGCTTAAGTTAGTCTTCGAGATATGTAGTTTCTTGGGATTGACAGGGTATTATTGAAGGTTCATTGAGGACTTTTCACGGCTAGCTACACCTATGACTAGATTGACCAAGAAAGAGGTCAAATTCTAGTACGATGACTTATGTGAGAGGGCATTTTAGGAGTTAAAGAGGAGGCTTATTTCAGCTCCTATCCTTGTAGTGTCGGAGAGAGGTTAAAGGTACATTGTCTATTGTGATGCCTCAAAGGACGGACTTGGATATGTTTTCATGTAGTCCGGGAGGGTGGTATCTTATGGTTCACGGTAATTGAAGAGCCATGAGCAAAACTACTCCACACACGACATGGAGTTGGCAACCGTTGTCTTTGCCTTGAAGGCATGATGCCACTATTTGTACGGAAAGCAGTTTGAGGTGCTGGACCACAAGAGTCTGAAGTAGATTTTCACGCAGTAGGACCTCAATATGAGGCAGCGCAGGTGGATGGAGTACCTAGAACATTATGACTTCACTTTGTCTTACCACCCTGGTAAGGCAAATGTGGTGGCTGATTGACTCAGTTGGAAGTCATGGGAAGTCTTGGCTAGTATAGCTTCCCGGGAGTGGTAGATGCTCGAGACTGTGTGACAGTTCGAGCTACACTACAGTGATCAGGCTTAGGGCACTTTGGGCAACCTAGTGGCTATGCCTTCCTTACTAAGTAGGGTGATTAATTCCTAAGGGCAAGACATGGAGATGTTGTCCATCAGGGACTGGGTACAATCAAGTACATGTGATAAGGGTTGGGCCATTCACGCTGATAGTAATCTTCGATACAAAGGAAGGGTTATGGTTTCCCAGTCTTCAGATCTAAAGGAGGAGATCCTCAAGGAGTTTCATTGATCCCATTTTGTTGTGCATCCAAATGGCACAAAGATGTACCATGATATTCGTCGTCATTATTACTAGAGTGGGATGAAGAGACACATTGGAGACTTTGTTAGTAGATGTCTCACGTGTCAGCAGATCAAGGCTGAGCACTAGAGACTAGTAGGGTTGCTCCAACATTTGGAGATGGCTGAGTGGAAGTGGGAACACATCACTATGAATTCTGTGACCCAGTTGCAGACTTCGTGTGGGCATGATGCGGTGTGGGTAATCGTTGACCAGCTTACAATGTTGACACACTTTTTGGATATACGGATGATCTTCACACTGGAGGAATTATGTATGTTGTATATACGGGAGATAGTCCGGTTACACGGGGTACCCGTATCTGTAGTATTGGATCAAGATCCCAGGTTTACGACTCACTTTTGTGAGAGTTTTCAGAGAGCTATGTGGACACAACTGATGATGAGCATAACTTTTCATCCCAGAAGGACGGTCAGTCGGAGATGACCATCCAAGATTTTAGAGGACATGCTTTGGGCATGCGTCCTTGACCATAATGGTAGCTGGGAGGCACACTTACCCTTAGAGGAGTTCAGTTACAACAATAGTTACCAGGCAAGAATATAGATGGCACCCTAAGAGGAACTTTATAGGAGGCCGTGCCATTCTCTGGTGTGTTAGACGGAGGTTGGAGAGGGACCCTCCACAGGTCCAGATTTGATTATGGACACCTCAGAGAAGGTGGAATTGATACGGAAGCATCTTCTTATGGCTCAGACCCGACAAAAGAGCTACGCCGACAAGCAACGGAGACCTTTAGAGTTCGAGGTCGCATATCACATCTTCTTGAAGGTCATGCCTAAGAGAGGAGTGGTTAGATTCGAGAAACGAGAAATGGGAAAAGTTGTTGCCGAGGTATATCGGGTCTTTCGAGGTGTTCGAGAGGGTTGGTACAGTTTTTTACCGATTGGCGTTACCGCCAAATCTACTGGGTGTTTACGCGACGTTCTGATGAGCATAGAATATTGCATATCATGTATCTCTTTTGCACCCATATTGCTTGTTTTGTGATGAAAATTGGGGAAAATGCTTTCAAAATCATAATTAATGGAGATTCGTGTAATTGTAGGTAAAGAGCAGGTAAGGTCATGCATAATGCCTCCCATCAAGTGCTCAAAGGGAATGGGGAAGAAGGGAATGCTTAACGGATGGCTCGGGACTTCAAGGAACCAAGAAAATTCCAAAGCAAGACAAAACCTACCGGTAGAAGATCCAAAACCTACCGGTAGAAAATGCTACTGGAATTCTCATACCACAGCCATGCAAAAATCTAACGGTAGAAAATCTTAATAGAAAAAACCTACCGGTAGGTTTTCTTACGTTCTACCGGTAGGTTTTGCCCAATTTTGCCAGAAACCTGCTCACACGACTCCACCTACTCCGGGGGCCTACCTCTTGTCATCCAAATCATAACCTGACATAATTGACACCCCATGATGCTCTCCTAACCCCTAAATTCAAATTTCAAGTGAGAGAGAGGGGGAAGCAAAAGAGAGAAGAAGGGTGGTTGGGAAAGCATGGGAGGAGCATGCTTGGCCTGTTTTTGCTTGTTCAAGTGTCCAACCTCTCCCCACTCATTGCAACTGAGTTCACACAGGCTAAGGGAAGGGGGATGGGCGAAAATTACCAAGTCTTACACCATTATTCAGTTTTACATGCTTTTAGAGAAAGAAGCTCCAAGGTAGAAGATGAAGTTTTAGAGAGAGAAAGTTGGGTTTTTACATTTCCTTCACCATTTTCATTATAGTAAGCTTTATATTACTTGTAATCTTTCCCCTTTTTACTTTAAATTCTTTTATTCAAGCTTAGTTAAGTGTTTTATATTTCCATTTTCTACATTTGGGTATTTTTCTCTTCAAGCTTTGTAATTTTGGTATGAATGACTTTATGCTTGATTTGGTTCACCCTAATCTCTGAACACAAACCCTCGAATGTGTATATGGATTATGTGTGTGGGTGAGTGTCACTCTCACTCGGGTTCGATGCTAGAAATGAAAAAAATGTGTGTGTGGATGAAAATATGTGTGCGTGCAAAAGTGCTTCCCAAGCAAAGAGAGACTTTCAAGTGTCGTGTTTTACTTGAAATGGGTATTCCAATGTCGTCTCCTCAGGGAAGGAAGGTTGAATTGTAGTGACGGTGATTTTGTAAAAATAGAAAAGTGTAAAATCTTGTGAGTTTTGTGTTTTGGTGAGTGGAGTTTTTGATAAAATGTAATAAAAATAAGGTTGGCTAATCCGGAAGGGTCATTCCAGTGGGAATGCCAAATCAACTCAAAACATTCTTCCAATGGTGTCTCGGTGCTTGATTGATTTGTAGGAAGTGAGGGACTAATGTAGAGGTGTAGGCTCAAGCATACCCCGTGACAAGTCTACGGTGTATCAAGAGCTCACAACCCACGTCGGCACTCAACCTAGTCAAACCAAACACCTTACACTACGAGGAAGAATGGCAGAGAGTTGATTTAGCATACCCAAGAGGAAATCTCTCTTGGATTAGCCAACTAAAAACTTAGTTATCTATAGTTAAAGCAAAAACATTCATAATGTAAAGAGACATGGTAAAGAAATGAAGATTAAAACTTGTATTAATGCAAAGAAAAGTTCAACTACAAAGATAAGTGCATTTTATACCCAACTAAAAAGCTTGAAATGAAAAACTCAAATGTAAACATGGTAGATTCAAGAATACATAACTAAAGTTGAAATACACATGAAATAACTAAGATTAAAGTGCAAGAAATGAAGATTACAAGAGTATTCTAGCTTACTAAAAGTGAAATGGGTAAGAAAATGTAAAAACCAATCTTTCTCTCTCTAAAACTGTCTTCTTCATTGAGCTTCTCCCTCTAAAAGCTTCTCTAGCTGAATAATGGTGTAAGTATGTTACGTTTTCGTCCATCAGCCACCCTATGGTCTGTGAGAGCAGGCTTCCCATCAATGGGAAGTGATTTGACACTTTGACAGGCTAGGAAAAGCTTAGCCTGCAACCCACCATGCCTCCCTCTTTCTCTCGCTTCCTCTTAAATGCATTTTCTTCCAAAGTTCAATCCTAGGTGTAGGGAGGCATGCTTGGATGTAGAACATGTCAGGGATGTGTGGGAGAAAGCATAGGTGGGCCCCCCAAGCAAGTAGAGTCTGAGTTACAAGTTCTGCCATTTTTCAGCAAAACCTACCGGTAGGTCGATGACAAAACCTACAGGTAGGTTTTGTTCCAATGAGAAAAACCTTACAGTAGGTTTTGGCAGATGATCTAGTAGGTCCAAATCCAGTGTGCAAAACCTACCGGTAGTTTTATGAGCAAACCTACCGATAGGTTTTTACATGATTTGCTCATTTCTTGATCTTTTCACGTTCCAAGCCACCCGTTAAGCATCCCATTCATCTCCATTGACTTTGAGCACTATGATGGGGGCTTAAATCAAGGCATTTCCAACTCTTTACCTACAATCACACAGAAACCTCATTAATTGTTTGATTAATTGCATTTTCTCCCATTTTCACTACAAAAGCAAGTATAAAAGGGATACAAAAGTGTACATGATGTGCAATATTTTGTGCTAATCACTTTACTCTTGTTGTTTAAACCTTTTCTTGCCTCAATACAAGTTTCATGCTTCATTTCATTACCATGTCTCTTTACCTTATGTTGGTTTTTGCTTTTACTATGAGTAGATAGACTTTTAGTTGGCTAATCCAAGGGGAATTTCCTCTTGGGTATGTGAAATCTACTCTCTTTCATTCTTCCTCTTAGTGTAAAGTGTTTGGTTTGACTAGGTTGAGTGCGGACGTGATTGTGGACTCTTGATACACCGTAGACTTGTCACGGGGTATGCTTGTGCCCAAGACACCCACATTAGTTCCTCACTTCCTACGAATCAATCAAACACCGAGACACCATTGGATGAATGAATTGAGTCAATTTTGCATTCCCATTGGAATGACCTCTATGGATTAGCTAACCTTACTTTTTTACATTTTTACCAAAACATAACTCACCAAAATGCAATTCACAAGATTTTCAAATTTTCATTTTTTTTACAAATCACCCTTTATAGCATTTGACATTTCCTTCCCTGAGGAGACGACCTTGGAACTTATTCTAAGTAAAACACGACATTGCTAGTCTCTCTACGCTTGCGGAGCACTTTTGCACACACACACGATTTTCCCCATATCTTGCATCAAACCCGAGGGAGAGTGACACTCACCAACTCGTATAAGTCATATACACACAATCCGGGTGCATGTTTGGAGATTAGGGAAAACCATTTCAAGCATGTTCCATGTCTCCATGCTGCGGAAGTACACTCCAGACCCACACATGTGGTGGATTGGGGTGATCTAGTTGTTGATGCTCCGAGACTAGGTTTTCTGTAGCACGACTATGAGGCTGGTGAGGTGTTGCGGTAGCACCGTGGTATGGAGGAGGCAGCAGGTGAGCATAAGGACACTATCCATTCTATCTATCCATTCATGTTTGAGGATGGAGATACATTTCTTGTAGTCATAAAATAGTACATAACTGGTGTAGAAGCACAATATAATAAAGTAGTACATGACAGAGCTGGATTGGTAAGTCTGTTAACGCAGAGTTCGTTTCGTGGTTTGCAATGAACCTTGGAGTAATGCTAGAAAACTATGGTCTGAGCATTCTTCTGGATAGTGGTTCCATGAACAATCTATTACGGGATTGAATATTTTTAGGGTTATGTATGGAAGGAGAGGAGATCGAATGGCAAAGCAAAGGTGTGGTTTTTCATTTGTTTGTCTCTTTTTTTGTTTTTTGGTAGTTACTATTTTTTATATTTGTATCATATGTTTGGTTGCTGGAAAATGAAAGATAAGAACACAACTTCAGGCTTTTGGGTCTTAAGGTGAGGTGAAAGAGGTAGGGACACTATCTTATAGAGTTTATTTCAATATTTTGATTAATGTTGGCCAAATTTGAAAATATTGGTATTAAAAAATCTAAATATTTTTTATTTTCAGTACAAATATATATATATATATATATATATATATATATTTTGGCCATTGGGTCTTATTTTCCATTTGATTCGTTTTGTTATTATGTTACTAAAATTTTTCATTGTTTTAGTTGTGTTGAATTAGAGCCTTGAATGGGTTACTTAAAATAAACCCCCACATTCTTGTCTTTATATAATAATGTAATGATTTTGAAATGCTCATATATTTAGTGAGGGAAGCATTAACTATATAGGTTGTAAAAATAGAAGTTATGAAGTGTTTCGGAGTTAAAACACATTTTTGATAGAACTTGGGTAGAAAGAATTTTGACACAGACTTAGTATTTGGACCATAACTTTTTACCCTGATGTCCATTTGATCTAAAATTTTTACAGTAGTTATTAGACTTCCAGGGCTACAAAAGTGTATTTGATGAAATTTTCCAAATCAATCTCTAAATAGGCCAAAACTTCACTGAAAGTTTCGAGAAAAACTGGGACTCCGTTCGAACATGAATAGACGTTCGAACGACAGTTCGTCGCAGTACTTTTGTGTCTAATAGAAATCTGATGAAAAGTAAAAGTACTGGGAGCAACTAACGTTTGAACGCCATAATGACGTTCGAACGTGAAGCAGTAAATTGCACTACTAACGTTCGAACGTGAGTTACGAATTATGGGTTTCAGATTCATGCACAGGGGACTGTTTCTCCTCCTATAAATACATAAGGATGCCTCTCTTAGCCTCATTTCAACATTTCTAACCCTAGAAATTTTTGGAGAGTAAAAAAGAAGGGGAGAAACACAAGATCAAGGGTGATTTTCACATTGGATCGGATCAAAACCTCTAGTTTTCACACAACACTAAGGAAGCAAGGTAGGGGTTTCTTCTCACTCTTGTTCATTGAGGCTAGGGATTATATATATATATATATATATATATATATTTTTTTTGACTCTAAATCTTAGATATATGTTATGAAATCCTTGTTTCTTGATATTGCAAATCTTACCATGTTTTGAAGAAAGTTAGGATTTGATAGCCATAAAATTCTTGTTCTTGATTCCAAACCCCTATTTTTCAAGAAATTGAGAATTTTCTCTTGATATTCCATTGTTCTTGATTTAAAAACTCTAGTGCTTTGTATGGAACAATAAAATTATATCTTTTGATGATCTCTTGCTTATTTTCTTGAATTGTTATGTTGGAAAAATACCTATGGAATTGGTGGTTTTTTTATTTACTTATGATTTGAGAAATTGGTTGGTATTGTATCTCTCGTGTGGATGTTTTGATGAACATGGGTGGCCGTTAGCCGGGTATCGTAGAGTGGATAGATGCGTTTCTTACTCCAGTGTGGGTTTGAAGGTTCCCTACCACTCGTAGTGAGGTTGGTGCCTTGCGAGGACCAAATCACTATTCGTTCACGTGGTATCGAGGCTGAGGGTTAATATACTATTCCTGGGTTGGATCGTCCCTACCGATGCGTCGGTATACGCCCTTCCTAAAGTTGTATATCTTTGTGAGCATTGGGTGTGTGTGTGTGGGCCAGGATATTCTCAATGTGTGTATTCATGCGAAGTCTTACTTCTTACCTGAGATACAGATACAATTGGGGATAATGATACAAGAAACTGTTGGAAATGGTTTATTGTTGGAAATGGTTTAATGTTGGAATGGTTCATTGTATGGGAATTGATTTTATTTCTTCATTTAATTTATTGATATTGCTTAAACTTGAGATCGAATGAACTGTCACTATTTTCTTTCAAAAGTTGTATATGATATTTGTAAAATGAGACCGACTTGTTTTATATGTTTTAAAAACCTTGTTCGAGATTGAGAGAATTTTCCTACAGAGCTTAGTGCTCATCCCCTACAAATAATATTTATTTTCAGATTCGGTTTAGAGGAAGAGCTCGGAGTTGATGAGCAGGTAGCTTGGGAAGCTCAATTGGATGTATGCGTGGATCCCGAGAGAGATGTCTAGAGTTGTTCTCTTTATGTCCTAGACTAGGAGATGCATTTTGTGACAATGTATGGATGATATTTTGTTTATTCCGCTGCAAAATAAAGTTTGATTTGAGATTGTAATTGCCTTAGTTGGCATATTCTTTTTGGATGTAATGTCCATGGTTTGACATATTCTTTTGGATGATACTGTAGATATTACATATGATGAATGAATTTTCTTTATGAGGATTGGGTGTGTGTGTGGGAGCCAGGATATTCTCAATGTGTGTATTCAAGCGAAGTCTTACTACCTACCTGAGATACATATACAAAAATGTGGGTAATGGTACATTGTGGTTAATGGTACATTGTGGGGAATGATACAAGAATTTGTTGGAAATGGTTTATTTTTGGAAATGGTTTATTGTATGGGAATTGGTTTTATTTTTTCATTCTATATATTGATATTTCGTAAACTTGAGATCAGATGAAATATCACTGTTTTCTTTCAAAAGTCATATATGTTATTTGTAAAATGAGACCGACGGGCTTTATATGTTTTCTAAACCTTGTTCGAACTTGGGAGGATTTTCCTACAAAGCTTAGTGCTCACCCCATAAAAACAATATTTATTTTCAAATTTCGGTTTAGAGGAAGAGCTCAGAGTTGATGAGCAGGTAGCTTGGGAAACTCAATTGGATGGAAGCGTGGATCCCGAGGGGGATGTCTAGAGTTGTTTGATTAGTAGTTAAAATTAGCATATCACTATACCTTTTTAAGACTAATTATACTTTGATGGAGTTTAAATGATGACATTTCAGGACATAAATTGTACAAGGGACCAAAGGAAAACTTTCATGCAACATCAGCATATTCTGGAGCAAAATTGGATAAAGCTTGGACCAAGGAAAGAACGTTCGAACCCCAATCCACGTTCGAACATTCCCTTGAATTATTTGAAGACCATACTGCTGAGACATGGCATGTTGCAGATGAGAAGAAATACATTGAAGTACTTGAGTACAACGTTCGAACGCCCACTCACGTTCGAACGTTCTCCTCCACTATTAAGAACCAGACTAATGAGTGCAAAGGTAGTGGTTCAAAGTGTGTGGAAGTAGATCTCCAAAAGACCACAGACCACTTGAGTGGGAAGATCAGACCCCATCTGGCGTTCGAACGCCCATCTAGCAAAGACAGAAGCAACGTTCGAATGCCAGACAACGTTCGAACATTGTCCTAAGACAGGTGCAGAGTGGTTGATCTTCTCTCCGGACATTGGGACTTTCACTTAGACTTTCAAAGCCTTGTACTATTCCTCCACACTACCTTGCCCCCCCCCCCCCTTTCCTCCTTGTCTATAAATACTCCCATTGTGGAAGCTTCAAGGGAGCTTAGAGTTGGATTGGCACTAGACCAACATTTTCTTGCTTTGTTAGTCTTAGATTTAGGTTTCCAATTACATGCATAGAGGGAGATAGATCACTTTTGGTTGAGGAGGAAACCCTCCAAAAGTGACTAGTTTTCATCTACTTTCAATACTTGTTTCATTCACTTAAATTGCTTGAGTTTCTTCCCGTAGAGGAGTGAAACTCTTCAACTTTTCTAGAGCTTCGCCAAAGCCGTGAAGGGTGGAACGTGATTCACTCGTTCTTTGTCGAAGATCGGCTCCTTGTTTATTGTGTTTTACCTTGTAACTCCTCTACTTGGAGGAATGAGCATCACTCACTTTTCTAGCTTTACCAAAGCTATGAAGAGTGAGTAGTTTCTCATTCACTCTTTAGTAAGAGGTGATGGACATGTATAAATTATCCGGAAGTTATATTTGTGCATCTTCAATTATGCTTAATGCTTTATATTCCCCTTGCTTATTGAATGATTGATTGCATCTAGCAAAGATAAGGTACTTTGTATAACCGTGAGTTCTTTCTATAACATAGATAATTCTTGCATAGAAAGACTCATCGGTTCAAGGCAAGTACCCCGGCTAGATCTTCATGACTACCCTTCAATCTTCACCATTATTGTGCTTCAATTAAAGAATGGAAATGAAACATTAATGTCATGGTTGGATGCCTTGCAGAAACACTTGCTTGTTTGTAGACGGGTTGAGTCTTGGCATAGACAATTCTTGTAAACTTCTAGAAAGACATCGGAATCATGTTCTTAATTCTCACAATCCACATTTATCTTCCGATTAACTTGCTGTTGACACGGGGGTTAATTGAGTTATCAAGCACAAGTTTAATAAACTGGATGATTAACTTCATGTCCAGATCCTTGAACTAAAGAGTGATCTTTTATATTTAAGCTTATCTCATATTTTTTCTAGAAAACCTTCGTGGAAGGAATCCTATATTCTGTCCAGGAAAACCCATACACTACACAACTTCAAAACTCAAGATTTACAATCATTTGGTCTCCACCACTACTTACTTTGAAACACCAACAATAGTTCCCTATGGATTCGACTCCGAACTCAAACCGGATTATTACTACAACTTGACTGCCTGCACTTGGATGTACACATTTCGGATCAAGTCAAGTTTTTGGCGCCGTTGCTGGGGAACCATAAAAGGTATTTTAAGGTAGAAAGAAAAAAAAACCTTCCTTTTTGTATATATTCTTTGGTATACTGTGAATAATTTTATTTTATTTTATTTTCTTTGTTTTTATGTCTGAGGGCACTCCTCACTATCAAAATTTGCCGGCAGAATCTTGTGAGTCTGTGAATCAGCCTGAACCATCTTCACCTAGATCAGTAGTAGACTCTTGTGAAAATAGTATGGCAAATAATGAGAGACAAGGAGATGTCCCTGTGAGAGAGGAGGAAGTGACTAACATTCGAACATTGCGGGATTACTTACATCCCACAAGAAATAGTGTCCCCTCTTGTTTATCTTTCCTGGAAATGCACCCCTCTTTAACGTAAAGGCGGGGACAGTTCAACTACTTCCTCAATTTCATGGACTCGAATCTGAAAATCCGTATCTGCACATAAAAGATTTTGAGGAAGTATGTGGAATATTTCAAGACAATTCTGAACTGAGCAAGATGAAACTTTTTCTTTTCTCTGTAAAGGACAAAGCTAAACAATGGCTAAATTCTTTAAAAGCTCTTTCAATACCTGACTGGTAGGCATTACAAAATGAATTTTTCAGAAAGTTTTTTTCTCTACACCGCACGAATGCACTCAAAAGGCAAATCATGAATTTTTCGGTCAAAGAAGGAGAAACCTTTTACCAAAGTTGGGAGAGATTAAAAGATCTTCTCCATTCCTACCCATATCATGCTTTTGAGAATTGGACTTTGGTAGGATTTTTATATGACTCCTTACCCTTTAGACTACGTCAGTTTGTCGAAATGATGGCTCAAGGAGAATTTATTGGAAAAAGTCCGGAGGAGGCATTTATTTTTTTTGACACCATATCTGATAGTTCTCAGATGTGGGACTCGGCCTCCCCTGCCACTGTTGAAGCCAAACCATTTACTTTCCAAGGGGGTAAGTATGTCTTGAAAGAAGATGATGACCTAAGAGCAAAAATGTCCACCCTATCTCGAAAGCTAGAAGCTTTAGAGATGAAAAAGATCCATCAAGTTGATGTTGGCCCTCCCACAGAACAAGTGTGTGGGATTTGTGCCCTGACAAGACACCCTACTAGGGAGTGTCCTACCATTCCGGCGTTCAAAGAGGTCTTGTTGGAACAAACAAATGCAATTTTCAACTTCAACAAGCCCTACTCCAACCTATATTCTAAAACATACAATCCAGGGTGGCAGAATCACCCGAACTTCAGTTGGAGGAACACACAACCGACTCCCATGAATCAACAACAAAATTCACAACCACCACCTCAAGGACCTCCCGCTTATTAACCATACCAACCACCACACAAAAGGAGCCTTGAGGATACACTGAATCAGTTCATGCAAACCCAAATGAACTACAACACCCATTCCACACAGGCTTTTACCGATTTCAAAGCACATACCACCCAGTATTTCGAGGATATCAAAATTCACATTCAAAAAATTGACCCAAGCCATGAGCACACACGAGAAGGGCAAATTTCCTGCCCAACCAAAACCTCCACAAGGCCAATTTCATGTGGGAAATCCTTCAATCATGGAAACCCCGCAAGACCAAGCCCAAGTCATCACTACACTAAGAAGTGGCAAGTTGATTGACAAAGCAATCAGAAACATGTTGATTCCAAGGCCAAGACCTGAGTCAATTTCATGCACTGAACCAGCTGGACCTGAACTAGTTAAGCCTGAACAAGTTGAGCCTGAGCCTGTGATTGAACAGGATCCAGAATCATCAAAGGAAAAAGAACCTTCATGCCCTATTCCTGCTCCTTTCCCTCATAAACTCAAAACGGTCCAGAAGGTAACCAACCAGCCAAAAATTTACGAGTTTTTTAAGCAAGTAAAGATCAATATCCCACTTCTAGATGCAATCAAACAGGTTCCGTCTTATGCCAAGTTTCTAAAAGACTTGTGCACAATAAAGAGAAGCCAAAATGTCCAAAAAAAAGCCTTCTTGACAGAACAAGCCAGTGCCTTACTTCAACACAAAACTCCTCCAAAATACAAGGACCCTGGGTGTCCAACCGTGTCGTGTGTCATTGGAGACTTTCGAATATAACAAGCTTTGCTTGACCTTAGAGCAAATGTCAATTTACTTCTTTTCTCTGTCTACCAACAGTTGGGTCTGGGTGAACTCAAATCCACTTGTGTCACACTCTAATTGGCAGACAGATCTGTCAAAATTCCTAGGGGCATTATTGAAGATGTACTTGTCCAAGTGGACAACTTTGTCTTCCCTATGGACTTCATTGTTCTAGACACTCAGCCAGCAATGCATTCAGAGAACTAAATTCCCGTTATTCTTGGTCGACCCTTTCTAGCAACCTCCAATGCATTGATCAATTGCAGGAATGGAGTTATGAAATTAACTTTTGGGAATATGACTCTTGAGCTGAATATTTTCAATATTGCCAAACACTCAGGAGAGGACAAAGAAGTGAGAGAAATAAATTCCATTGAGTCATTGGTTCACGAACATGTGAATGATACCTTTTGCAAAACATCTGCTGAATCATATCTGTGGGAACCTAGCACATCTGAATCAACAGATGATGACCCAAATCCACAAAGTTGCCCTACTCATTCTGTTGAGACATGGGCACCCAAATTCGAGGAACTTTCATCAAGTGGTACAAAGCCACTCTCATCAAGTGTCAAGCCACCCAAGCCTGAGTTGAAACCTCTCCCATCCGACCTCAAATATGCATTCTTAGGAGAGGACGAGTCACACCCAGTGGTAATTTCATCTAAGCTCACAAATTTGCACGAGTCTAAACTGATTGAAGTTCTTAAAAGCCATAAAATCACCATTGGTGGACCATCGCTGACTTGAAAGGTATAAACCCGTTAATCTACAATCATGCTATATACCTTGAAGAGAATTCAAAGCCATCTCGTCAAATGTAGCGACGATTGAACCCTCACATGAAGGAAGATTTGAGAACTGAGGTGCTTAAGCTATTAGATGCAGGGATAATCTTTCCCATCTCTGATAGCAAGTGGGTTAGTCCAACCCAAGTTGTGCCCAAGAATTCTGGGGTCAGAGTGGTCAAAAATGATGCCAATGAACTAGTACCAACTCGAGTCGTCACAGGATGGCGGATGTGCATAGACTATCGAAAACTCAATTTGGTAACTAGAAAATACCATTTTCCTCTTCCATTTCTTGACCAAGTCCTAGAGAGAATTGCAGGCCATGCATTCTACTATTTTTTAGATGGGTATTCTGAGTACAATCAAATCGAGATAGCACTAAATGACCAGGAGAAGACAACATTCACATGTCCCTTTGACACCTTTGCATTCAAAAGGATGCCTTTTGGACTGTGTAACGCTCCTGCAACATTCCAAAGATGCATGCTAAGCTTATTCAGTGACATGGTTGAGAAATTTTTGGAAGTGTTCATGGATGACTTCTCTGTATATGGTGACTCGTTTGATTTGTGTTTGACCAACCTAGAGAAAGTACTTTATAAGATGTAAGGAAGCCAGTCTGATACTCAATTGGGAGAAATGTCATTTCATGGTAACACAAGACATTGTCCTTAGTCACATTGTGTCGTCTGAAGGCATGAAAGTTGACAAGGCAAAAATAGATCTGATTGGAAATTTGCCAGCTCTCAAGACTGTAAAGGATGTCCGATCATTCCTAGGACATGCAGGGTTTTACAGGAGATTCATAAAAGACTTTAGTATCATAGCTAAACCTATGTGTCATCTCCTAAGTTAGGACGTAATTTTTGTGTGGAGTGAAGCATGCCAGAAAGCTTTTGACAAGCTTAAAGGCATGTTAATTTCAGCTCCAACCATGCAACCCCCTGACTGGACTCTGTCATTTGAGTTAATGTGTGATGCAAGTGATTATGTTGTAGGTGCTGTGTTGGGACAGAGAAAAGATAAGAAACCATATGTGATTTACTATGCAAGCTAGACTTTGAATAATGCTCAAATGAATTATTCAACAACTGAAAAAGAATTGCTTGCTGTAGTTTTTGCTTTGGAAAAATTTCGATCTTATCTTATTGGTTCTTCTGTTATTGCATTCACTGACCATGCAGCATTAAAAAATGTTCTCACGAAAAAGGATGCCAAGCCAAGGCTCTTAAGATGGATATTCTTGCTCCAAGAATTTGATCTGATCATTAAGGAAAAGAAAGGTATTGAAAATGTGGTGGCAGACCATCTATCAAGGTTAACGTATGAATTTCATGAGGATGGACTGTCAATCAATGAGAATTTCCCTGATGAACAACTGTTCACAGTCATAGAAACACCGTGGTACGCTGATATTGCTAATTTCCTTGCTACTGGTACGTTACCTCCTTCCTTTACATTGATGGATAAAAAGAAATTTTTGAGGGAGGTTCGTAATTTCTTTTGGGAAGATCCATATGTATTTAAATACTGTAAGGATCAAATCATAAGGCGTTGCATCCCCGAGAGTAGGAGCAGACAGATAATATCATTTTGCCATTCTGAAGCATGTGGTGGCCATTTCTCATCAAAGAAAACCACTGCAAAAATCTTGCAGTGTGGATTTTATTGGCCCACAATTTTTAAAGATGTCCATGCTTTTTGTCTGACATGTGATAGGTGCCAAAAGTTGGGAAGTATTTCTAAAAGAAACATGATGCCCTTGAACCCAATTCTGATAATTGAAATTTTTGACTGTTGGGGCATCGATTTTATGGGTCCATTTCCCCCTTCTTATGGCTATCTATACATTTTAGTGGCCGTAGACTATGTGTCAAAATGGGTTGAAGCAATTCCATGCCGAAATAATGATCACCGCACAGTGATCAAGTTTTTAAAAGAAAATATTTTGTCCCGGTTTGGAATTCTGAAATCAATCATAAGTGATGGGGGTGCTCATTTTTGCAATCGTCCTTTCTGAAATTTGATGAAAAAATACTTATTTTTTCATAAAATTGCAACCCCTTATAACCCACAGACTAGTGGACAGGCAGAATTAGCTAATCGAGATATCAAACTGATTTTAGAAAAAAGGTAAATCCAGACCGCAAAAATTGGTCGTTAGGACTAACTGATGCACTCTGGGCTTATCGCACTGCTTTCAAAACAATTTTGGGCATGTCTCCCTATCGATTAGTCTATGGTAAGCCTTGTCACCTACCTGTGGAATTGGAGCACAGAGCATACTAGGCCATTAAAGCAATGAACTTGGACCTAGACAAGGCTAGACTCTCAAGAAAACTTCAAATTAATGAATTAGAAGAGCTGAGGAATGAAGCATATGAGAATGCTAAGATTGCTAAGTCCGAGATGAAAATTTTCCATGACAATAACATTTTAAGGAAGTCTTTTGAACCTTCTCAAAAAGTCCTATTATATAATTCAAGGCTCCATCTTTTTCCTGGGAAGTTGAGATCAAGATGGACTGGACCTTACATTGTCAGACAGGTATTTGTTCATGGAGCAGTGGAAATAGAAAACCCATCAAATGGTAATATCTTTACCGTCAATAGTCAGCGGTTGAAACCTTTTTTGGAGGACTTTGTTAAAAATGTGAAAACCATTCCTTTAATGAATCCAGAATATTCCTCTGAGATTTGCACCTGCCGACACTCAAACGGATCGGGTCAGGAAAAATCCAACCCAACCCGACCCGAGATGACGCCTTTATAAGGCCCTCACCCCTTTTTCCTCGTTTTCCCATCCGACTCTGTTGGCCCCCCCTTTTCCTTTTCTTCTTCTTCTTCTTCTTCATTTTTCTCTGTTATCTGCAAAACCAGAGACCCAGCCCCTGCAAACCAATGACTACACACTCCACAAATACAGTCCTTTGCTTCATGCTTTGCATTTTAATCTTGTATTTACTCATGGTTGTTCTGCTCTTGTTCGCAATCACACACAAAGATTTCCATCCTAGCAGAAACCCAGATCTCCCTAAAGATGATTAATTGTTGTGTTTTGTTTGTAGGTTTCGGCAGATGAACAGATCTCTACCTTTCAACCCCATCTCCAAGATCTATACACTGGAAAATTCAAAACATTGGGAACAGTGTTCAGTTTAGGTTGGGGGGTGAGAACTACAGTTCATATTTTGTGCCTGTAATTTTTTTTGGTTTTGTTGTTGTTGTTGTTGTTGTTGTTTCGGATCATATTGTGTACCTTGCTTCGTATTTTGGATAAATTGATGATTATGTCTATGAGTCAGCTTCAATCTTCTTTGTGACTGGCAGACGTTAAAGAACTAGATAGTGAGTCTTAAAGCTTAGAAAACATGGATGTTAAACTTTTTTGGTTTAGTCTGAGAGTTCTAAGCACTTTTTCATCTGATGTGCATACTGTGATCATGAGAAAAGCAAGACTGGTAAAGAAAACCAAAATCCGAGAACAGCAAACGAAACCACTGTGTGGCAGAAGAACCTTTGCTAAACGTCGTCGTGCCAAAAGGCTTGGTGCCTGTAAACAGTGTAGCAGAGTCTTTCACGAGAAAAGATATAATCAGTGTTCTGAACCAATTTCTGGTCGCGCACTCGATCGATTAGACTGGATAGTGAATGGGCAGAGTAAGGATTATCCTGACAAGCCATCCTATTCCGGTACTTTGCTTAACCGGTTTGTGCGACAGGAAATTAGAAAAGTCACTGATGGTTCAAATGACACGGAAACAGTGGATGACTCGGATTAGACTGCTTTCTAACAAAACTGTGAAAAATTGTGTTTTGGGGATGAAAACCAAGGGTCCGAATTTTTGTAAAATCTGTTTGTACAAACTCTTTTAACTGAAATGAAAACATGGGCCGAGTAAGGAATGTCCTAGAATACCAACCTAAAGCGTGGGTAGGGACTTATCCTGAGACGCCATGAATTTTTGGTTTAAACTTGTGTATATTGCCTTCTCTTATTGTGTATATTAATGTGCAGAAAAACTTTTGATTTTTAATCTGACGTTCGAACGCCAAGCGAAGTTCGAACGTCACCTGCTTGCAGTACTCAGTCTCTGATGAAGCTTCTCATGGAATCAAAAGTATTGGGAGCTCAGCACGTTCGAACGCCAATAGAACGTTCGAACGAGAGTACCACGTTCGAACGCCAATAACACGTTCGAACGAGAAGAACTTACAGTACTTTGGTCTCTGAAAGAACTCAAAAGTGCTGGGAGCTCATCACGTTCGAACGCTATTCACGTTCGAATGATCTTTTTAAAATCCTTCTACATACGTTCGAATGTCATCAACGTTTGAACGTAAATTCCCAGGCTATAAAAGCCTGGTTCGTCTTCTTCATTTCAAAAACCCCAAAACCCTTCAAAAACCTCTAAACCCTAGGTTGACCCTTCACTACCCAAGCCTCAAAACACCACCCATTCTCCATTTCTACCTAAAATCAACCCTCCCAAAGCCATTCCCACGTCAAAAATCCTCATTCTCATAAGAAAATCAAAACTTTCAAAGCCCTAAACACCCCAAATCCGAACACCATGCCTCCAAGAATGAAACTCCCTGCTAGGCGCACCCCAGTCAACCAAGAGCCTAACATGGTAGAATAATTCATCGAAGAGAGGGAAGGGAGGCCCATTGTGCGAAGATATGACCGAACTCGCTTCCCCAACGCCCTCAAGGTAGACAGGTATGAAAAATTTTACCAAAATCATGATGTGGTATGTGAACCTGATGTGGTATTGGGTGATTTTGCTGAATTGGGTATTTTGGAGAATTTTGAGAGAAAGGGGTGGATATTATACATGAGAAACGGCGGAGAAGCCGTGGTTGACTTGGTGCGGGAGTTCTACTCCAACGCCAAGATCATCAATGGGGCAATTAGAACATATGCGAGGGGAGCCCATATTGATGTGCATGAGGAGTATATCCGGGAGTTGAGACAGGAGATGCCTTGGGTGCCAAGGCCAGCCTATCCCCCGAGGAAGAACGTGGCAATGAATGTAGTTGGGACAGAGCTAACGGGGATGGCTAATTTTTGCTTGGGCAGGGTGGAGATTTCTCCGAAAAGGGGAGCTAACCGATAAATATAAAATATTGAATTTAATTGCGGTTTCAAACTTCGCCCCAATCAGACAAAAGAATGAAATCCTCCCAGAGATGGCCCGATTACTCTACGCACTTGGGAAAGGCTAAAGCATAGATCTCCTCTCCCTAATTTTGACTGAGATGAAGAAGGGATGTGACGTGAAAAGAATCTCACTTCCTTTTGGCACTTTGGTAACGGAAATGTGCAAGGACCATGGGATCAGGGTGAGGCCTAAGATGACTATCCAAAAGCCAATGGGGCCACTGAACAAGGCTTCCTTCCCGGAGGAGCCAAGGACATAGTGGTGCCCCGCTGCTAGACAGGAGGAGCCCCCTACCCGAGGAGTCGACGAGGTGCAGGATGAGCTCGATGAGGAGAATGAGGAGGAGGAGAGAGTTGGGAGAGAGAGCATATGCAGCCAGAGGAGGAGGCAGGCACCAGCACCCAGCGCTCACTAAGAGATATCATGCTCAGCATCGAAGCTAAGCAGGATGAGATTCTTTGCCTTCTGAGAGGAGGAGCTGGTGGAGCTAGAGGAGAGTGAGAGAGAGATTTTTGTTCTTGAGTGGAGTATTTGTTTCTTCTTTTCATGGATGAGCTTCTTCTGTTGTGGGTTGTTGTGGATGTTTAAAATTTTTTGTGTGTTTTGTTACTTCTTTGGTTGGATGAATTGAATCCTTGGTGTTTATGTATCATATTTTGTGAAATGAATGGTTCATTTTATCACTTTTATCGTTTTAAATGCATGTGTAGAATTAGATCTTTATTTTTAATTATTAATGAATGAAGGAACAAATGTGGATTCTAAAGACTGTTTGTTAATGTGACTAACCACATGATCGGTTTGACACCACACTTAGCCACATAGACTTAAAACCACATTTCTTGGAAAAATGGTATCTTCTCTATGCTTAAAATGTCAAATGTACATTGGTATTTGTTATTCTTAAGGTACAAGATGATCGGAATCGAAAATGGAATCGATATATAACCGACATTCCCTGAAACACCCGACATAACCAGTGGAGATAACAAATGATACCATGGTAAGTTTTGAGCCTTGCGATGCTTTTGAGAGATGATTAACATTTACTCAAGTAAGGTTTTTCACTCTCAATTTTTGAATAATCTCATTAAATTTGTTTCGATTGACGCAACTAAAGTAATCTATCAACATATCCCATAAGGAATCTATTCATACGACGCATGCATACGCACATACTTGATAAAGGATCTTAGGCAATCTTTGTTTTGATTTTGAGCCTTAGTCATTTCTTTTGCAAATCTATATCCCTAGTTAGCCATAATTGAGCCTTCAATGAATGACTTCTTTTTCAAATAACCCGTATGATAACCAAGCCACAAGAAAATGTATTTGACATACCTTGCTATCTAATTTTCTGACACCCTCTTATAAATCAATATGATACAGAAATGCAAGAAAAAGGAAAAAGACTATGGTGGTTGCTTTTCTATATCCCTAGTGAAAAATGAGAAAAATGAAAGAAAGAAATACCAATTATGGGCAAAATGTCGAAAAGCTAGAAAGAGGTGTGCTACATTACAGAATTAAAAGATAGCTTTTTGAATACCATTGACGTCATTTCGTTAGCCACTGACCTCTAGCCACATTAAAACCTATAAAAAGCCCTAATTGATCTCAAGTCTGATGCATGTATGTGTCGTCAACCAAAAGTGGGGTATGGTAAATAGTATTTCTTTATTTGCATCAATATTCCTCCATGAGATTATGCCAAAACATGATTAGTTTGTTTCCGTAAACTTCACTCCCTTACTAATTGTGCATGTGATTTTTCGATTGGCCATCTTCCGATCACATGTCCCTTGAGAGACAAGTCACAATAAATCAGAGCGAATTTTTGCTGAGAGCATTCTAAGAGAGGTTTGTGAAATCAAAGCTATCCATGAAAGGTGGTAACATGGAATGTTTGTTATATAACAATTCTTCTTGCTAGAATGATCATTCCTACTACACAGGGAATTTCAAATACCAATGTGACAGATGCTAATTTTTGCATAGAATAAATACCTATGGAAAAGAAATGTGTAGGATATAAGTCGAAATTGAGGGTTGGGTGTTGTGACGCCCCAAAATCCGGGGGTCCTTTGTCAATCTGTTGATAACTCAAATTAAACCAAGATATCGATACGCTCTGATACCAAGCTGTGACGCCCCAAAATCCGGGGGTCCTCTGATCACCTATCAACCCGCGGAAATACCCGTGGATGCCGGTTAACCCGACACCAAGGCATCACATCCCCTTTACCGGGATTTTTAAAATAAAGACAAGTCTATATGTTTTTGATTGATTGACCCATTCGAGGTCCAATATACCACCATTGGTATCCCATTATGGTCCATTTATAACATTGGAATGAAGGAATACATAGCCCAAAGACTTGGCAAAACAATTTAAAAATTTTTGATTTTTGGAAAGTGTACCGGTACGGCGTACCGGTACGGATTGCCCAGATTTGCCTGTTTCACCTGTTTTCCATTTCCAATCCACCCCAAACTTATACAACATGCATTTATACATCAAAACGTGATTGATACAAGTTCTATCACGATCATTTACATATTTTCGCATGTTCAAAACTAAGTTTTCATAATTGGTTTACAAAAACTCAAGGTAAAGACACAAGCGGCCTCTCTTCATCCTTGGGGTCCCGAATGAGCGTCATCCGCCGGTGTGTACCTCGCACTTGAAATGTTTTCCCGTATAGGGTGAGCTACGCTCAATAGAGTATCCCCTACAGAGGCTATTCCCCAACCTAGATGCACATGCAATGTCACATGCAATTTCACAACCAACACACATTCCAAACAAGAATACACAATCCCATGAGAGGAATCTCCATGCTATGCTATGAAATGAGATGAACTCACTCATGCAACTTTACCCCGAGTCCTCACCGACTCCCACAACACAATGCAATGCACTTGTGAAGTAAAGTCGTCTTTTGAGAAAAATCCATCCAACGATTGTTTTAATTAAAACTCATTTGTTAACAAATCAAATCATTGTTGGATGACACTCATTGAATGAGTATTTTATAAAACAAAACCATGTGTCTTTGTGGGCAACGGAGTCTCAGAATCGCACCGCCGGTTCCGTACACTGATTACACTTTTCTGGAATTTCACCGCCGGTAAGTGTATGAACCATGTAGCCGGGTCTTGCACCCGAGGGAGTGTCTAGCCCTACTTGCTATACCCGACACAAGTTTTTCATGCAACCATGCGACTCAAGGGGATCTTCGATCCAACCTTCCCGAGACCACATACCAAATCACCAAGTATGGTGTTTGATCAACCATGCACACACACACACACACTCCTAACTCATGCCCATGAATGTGATGTCAATCTTATGCCCAAATTGCAATGCATATTAAATTTGCAACTTCCACACATCAACATGTATCATGGCTATTTATATCACATGCATATAATCACCAAAGTTCATCATACCGTCAATATATCACATGACATATATCAATGACAATAACAAGCATGTTATCATACAATTCATGTCCAAAAACTCATTTCATCCACAAAGGTATACACATAAACACATAGCATACCCATGTAATACCAAATTCCAAGAGATTTCACAAGGAATTTCCACGCATCAAATTCAAGATAGAACTTGAAATAAGCCATATCTATACCCATTTCCTTACTCCCCTAACAAATGGCAAGTTCTATAACCTAACCCTTTCCTAGGGACATCATAAGTTAGGAATAAACCGGAGTAGGAGGGAACCCTACCTCTTGGAGCGTGGAGAACTTCAAGAACACTATCCCAACTCCAAAACCCTTGATCTCTCCAAAGTCTCCTCTTGGATCTTCGGTGAAACCTTTCGTTCTTGGTACGGTTGCGTAGCCATCGTCGAGAGGGTCAACTTTAACTCTTGGCTCGACAAATTCCGACCGGCGGAACTCCGGGAATCGAAGGAGGAAGCCTTGAAAATTTTATTTTTCTCTCTTCTCTCTCTTTCCTCTCTTCAACGTGAGAATCAGCTAAAGAATGGGGAGAAAAATCAGATATTTCCCCCTATTTATAGCCTTTAAATGTGCGGTCCACATCGCGCCGCATGTTCCCTATTTTCGGGTCCGTTTTCGCCTCGAAACGATTTATTTCATCCCGATTTAAGTTCAAATTAATTTTATTTGAACTTTCCTTCAATTATAAGGAAATTTAAGAAATTTTATTTGTAGGGACCTTTGTGAGGTCATTCAACACAAGTCGTCTCGTAAAACGCGCAAAATTCGACTATCTCGGTGAAAATTTACAGGGCAACTAGATTTCGCAATACGAATCCAACGGCGAAGTCCATTGCATCATCCGAGCTCTAGAGAAATACGTATTTTAATTCCGCATTATAGTGACAAATTACCATTTTGCCCTTTTTCGGAAAAAGTTCAAATTTTCCGGGGTTTTACATTATTCCCCCCTTAAAAGAATTTCGTCCCCAAAATTCACACACACATGCATATGTCACAAGTATATCATACTCATACTACAAAAATGTACCTCCATCCTCGAAGAGGAAAGGATAACTGGTACGGATAGTGTCCTCGTGCTCCTATGTCGCCTCCTCCATTTCTCGGTGCTGCCACAGCACCTTCACTAGCCTCACGGTCTTGCCCCGCAAAACCTGATCCCGATTATCCATGATACGCACCGGTCCTTCCTCGAAGGTCTCATCCGCATCAACAAGAAGCTCGCCCCAATCCACCACATGAGTCGGATCTGGGGTGTATTTCCAGAGCATAGAGACATGGAACACCACATGAACACCCGATAGATTTGGCGGTAACGCCAACCGGTAAGCAATTGTACCCACTCTCGAGAGCATCTCGAAGGGCCCGATGTACCTCGGCGATAGCTTTCCCCGCTTGCCGAACCTGACCACTCCTCTTTTAGGCATCACCTTCAGGAAGACATGATCTCCCACCTCAAACTCTAGAGCTCGCCACCGTCTATCGGCGTAGCTCTTCTGTCGGCTTTGAGCCGTGAGAAGACGCTTCTGTATCAAGTCCACCTTCTCCGAGGTGTCTCTTACCAATTTTGGACCCCGTAGGGGGTCTCTCTCCTACCTCCGTCCAACAAACCGGAGAACGACAAGGCCTCCCATATAGTGCCTCATAGGGTGTCATCTGAATGCTCACCTGATAACTGTTGTTGTAGGCGAACTCCACTAAGGGTAAGTGCTCTTCCCAGCTACCCTTGAGGTCTAGGACGCATGTCCGTAACATGTCCTCTAAGGTTTGAATAGTCCTCTCCGACTGACCGTCCGTCTGGGGATGAAAAACAGTGCTCATCATCAACTGTGTCCCCATGGCTCGCTAGAAACTCTCCCAAAAATGAGCCGTAAACCTGGGATCCCTATCCGATACTATAGATATAGACACCCCATGCAACCGGACAATCTCCCGTATATACAACCTGCAAAATTTCTCCAGTGTGAAGGTCATCCGCACAGCCAAAAGTGTGCTGACTTCGTAAGCCGGTCCACTATCACCCATATCGCGTCATGTCCCCGCGATGTCCGTGGCAAGTGGGTCACAAAATCCATTGTGACGTGCTCCCACTTCCACTCCGCTACCTCCAAAGGCTGGAGTAACCCTACTGGTCTCTGGTGTTCAGCCTTCACCTGCTGACATATGAGACATCGGCTAACAAATTCCCCAACATGTTTCTTCATCCCGCTCCAATAGTATTGGCGACGAAGATTATGATACATCTTCGTGCCACCTGGATGCACAGCAAAACGGGAGCAATGAAACTCCCTGAGGATCTCCTCTCTCAGCTCCGCAGACTGGGGAACCACAATCTTTCCCCTATACCGAAGACTACCATCCGCATGAATGGTCTAGCCCTCGTCACCTGTACCTGACTGTATTCAGTCCCTAATGGACAAAATCTCTGTGTCCTGCCCCTAGGACTCGATCACTCTGCTCAGTAGGGAGGACGTAGCCACCAAACTTCTCAAAGTACTCTGAGCCTGACCCATGTAGTGTAGCCCGAACTGTCCCACAGTCTTGAGCATCTGCCACTCCCGGGAAGCCACACTAGCCAAGACTCCCCGTGACTTCCGGCTGAATGCATCAGCCACCACATTTGCCTTACCGGGATGGTAGTGCAAAGTGAAATCGTAGTCGTCCAAGTACTCCATCCTCCTGCGTTGCCTCATGTTGAGGTCCCGCTGTGTAAAAATGTACTTCAGACTCTTATGGTCCGAAAACACCTCGAACTGCTCACTGTATAGATAGTGGCGCCAAGCCTTCAAGGGAAAGACTATGGCCACCAACTCCATGTCGTGCGTATGATAGTTCTGCTCATGATTCTTTAACTGTCGAGAACCATAAGCCACCACCTTTCCCGATTGCATCAAAACACAACCAAGTCCATCCTTCGAGGCATCGCAATACACTGTGTACCTCTGTCCTCTCTCCGGAACAATCAAACTTGACCTCTTGGAATGCCTCCTTTTCCTTTTCAACTCTTGGAATGCCTTCTCACATGAATCATTCCATTCAAACTTGACCTCTTTCCGGGTCAATCTCGTCATAGGTGCAGCTAGTCGGGAGAAGTCCTCAATGAACCTCCGGTAGTACCCTGCCAATCCCAAGAAACTGCGTATCTCGAAGACTGACTTTGGCCTCTCCTAATTCATAAGTGCCTCAACCTTCTCCGGGTCCACGAATACACCCGAAGCCGACACCACGTGTCCCAAAAATTTCACCTCCGTGAGCCAGAATTCACACTTGCTAAACTTGACGTACAACTGATGGTCTCTCAAGGTCTGAAGAACGATCCTCAAGTGACCCTCATGCTCCTCCTCAGACTTGGAGTAGATCAAGATGTCGTCAACAAAGACCACAACAAACCGATCTTAATAGGGTTGAAACACCCTATGCATGAGATCCATGAATGCCGCCGGGGCATTCGTCAATCCAAAAGGCATCACAGTGAACTCAAAATGCCCATACCGCGTTCTGAACACCGTCTTAGGGATATCTTCCTCCCTAATCCACAACTGATGGTAACCCATGCGGAGATCTATCTTGGAGTAGACCCGTTCCTCTCTCAGCTGATCAAATAAATCATCAATCTTCGGCAAAGGGTACCTATTCTTGATAGTAACCCTATTCAACTGTCGGTAGTCTATGCATAACCGAAGGGTCTTGTCATTCTTCTTGGCAAACAACACCGGAGCGCCCCAAGGTGAAGTGCTCGGTTTAATAAAGCCTCTGTCCAACAACTCTTGTAATTGGACCTTGAGTTCTTGCAACTCAGCTGGCGCCATCCTATGTGGAGTCATATAAATGGGCGATGTTCCGGGGTGCAACTCAATAGTGAAGTCTACATCCCTGTGTGGAGGTAATCTCGGTAATTCGTCCCAAAAAACGTCCTCATACTCACACACCACCCGAGGTAGACCAAACTCCTGTCTCGCCTCGTCCTCCAGGGTAAGGCTTGTTAGCCAACCCATCAACTACCCATGCCATCTAGAGTCGTACACGGCTTGAGGTAAAGCATCATGCTTTTTCCCGTGGAATTTGAAACAAACACCCTTTAGTGTGTAGGCAGTGACCCTCTTACGATCACAATCAATGACGACTCGGTGTGCCGCCAACCAATCCATCCTAAGGATGACATCAAACTTCGATATGTCTATGACCCTAAGGTCCACAGTGAGTAGAATCATCGAGATTTCTAACTCACAACCCCGACATATCTGATCAATACTCACCCTAGCTCCTAGGGGAGAACTCACATGCAATAGCTCTTCTAAGGTTTCGACCTCTAAGCCCAAATCTTTCACACATGATGCAGCAATAAAAGAATGAGATGCACCAGAGTCAAATAATATCCTTGCCCATAAACGAGAGAGTAGAAATGTACCCTGAATAACCGACTGATCTGCTGGCTCAGTCTGAGGTGTGATGGCGTAAACACGCCCCTGAGTCCCCGAAGTGCCGACTTGTGAGCCCTGTCCTCGGCCTCGACGCACGCCCTGGCCCATCTGGCCTGATTGCGGAGTCCCCGCTCGTGAAGTGGTAGGGCCTTGTGCAGCACCCTGGAACTAATACTGGCTCCCCTGGCCCATGGTGGGGTAGGGAGGAACAAAGTACATCTGTGCATTCCCCACCGAAGGCTGGGACTGGGACGCTCCATAGCTCTGAGATCCCTGCCGCTGAGGACAATCACGCTTCATATGCCTTGGTTGGTGGCAATGATAACAAGTCTTTTGCCCTGCCTGGAAGGAAGGCCTCTGATTTCTCCCGCCTTGGGAGGATTAACCTTGGCCTTGGCCTTGATAGCCACGGCCCTGTGGAGTTGAAGTCCTTTGCTTCTTCCCTGAACTTGAAGAAAAAGATTGGCCCTCATTCTTCTTGTCTTTAACACCCGCTTCCCTGATGTTCCGTGCGTAATCTATCTCTCTCTCAATGGCCATAGATGTCTCAACCATCGAGTCCAAGTCTTACAGGCGGAGGCCCACAATTTTTCCCTAGATGGACAATTTCAGGCCATCCTCAAACTTCCTCACCTTGGCCATGTCTGTGGCCACATAATCGTCGGCGAAACGGGCTAATTCCGTGAACTTAGCCACATATTCTAATACCGTCATAGTCCCTTGCCTCAAATTCAGGAACTCCCGAGCCTTAGCTTGCCGGACAGACGCCGGGAAATATTTGCCCATGAAGAGCTCTCGGAACTCTCCCCATGTCGTCGCCTCCAAGTTCCTCGAGGCCTTTACCCAATCCCACCACAATTGGGATTCTCCCTCTAGCTGAAATGTAGCTAGCGTTATCTTAGTAGCATCGGAGGTAATCTCCATAGCCCCTAAGATTTTGTCGACTTGTCGGAACCAATGGTCAGCCATCATCGGATCCGCCCCTCCCATGAAGGTCGGAGGCTGGTGTGCCTTGAACTTCTGGAGGTTACTTGAGCCTCCTTGGCCCATATTTGCTTTAGTCTGTGCAATAGTAGCAGCTTTAGCACTAGCATGTGCAATAGTAGCAGCCGCAGCACCAATAGCCTCCACGAAGGCTTGTTGGTCAAAAGTGGTGGTTGGTTGTTGTTCCGCCCACCGCCTCAGCGTCCCCTTCCTCGATTTGCCATCTACACATATGTAAGATAACAATAGAGCCTCACATAGTATCCCAAGATAGGGATCAAGGCCGTAACATTTAGATTTCTCTCCTTATCTCACTAGTAGTGCATGTACCACTATTAGTAGACATCTACACCCTGAATCATCCTGTTCATTCCTTTTCCGACCCCCAAGGTTATGTTCTCTAACCCTAGTGTCTCCCTTTCCATATACATTCTACCATGCATATAATTCATATAACACACAACATGTAACAATTTGAGCACATAACATAAAATGCACAATGAATGCAATGGTCTAGACCCATGCCCATCAAGCCCTAGGTAATTCGTATACCTATGCTCTGATACCAAGCTGTGATGCCCCAAAATTCGGGGGTCCTTTGTCAATCCGTTGATAACTCGAATTAAACCAAGATATCGATACGCTCTGATACCAAGCTGTGATGCCCCAAAATCTGGGGGTCCTCTGATCACCTATCAACCCCCAGAAATACCCGTGGATGCCGGTTAACCCGACACCAAGGCATCACATCCCCTTTACTGGGATTTTTAGAATAAAGACAAGTCTATATGCTTTTGATTGATTGACCCATCCGAGGTCCAATATAGTACCATTGGTATCCCATTATGATCCATTTATAACATTGGAAGGAAGGAATACATAGCCCAAAGACTTGGCAAAACAATTTAAAAATTTCTGATTTTTTGAAAGTGTACCAGTACGGTTTGCCTTCTAGACAGAGGCCGTACCGGTACGGTTTGCCCAGATTTGCCTATTTCACCTGTTTTCCATTTCCAATCCACCCCAAACTTATACAACATGCATTTACACATCAAAACGTGATTGATACAAGTTCTATCACGATCATTTACATATTTTCGCATGTTCAAAACTAAGTTTTCATAATTGGTTTACAAAAACTCAAGGTAAAGCCACAAGCGGCCTCTCTTCATCCTTGGGGTCCCGAATGAGCGTCATCCGCCGGTGTGTATCTCGCACCTGAAATGTTTTCCCGTATAGGGTGAGCTACGCTCAATAGAGTATCCCCTACAGAGGCTATTCCCCAACCTAGATGCACATGCAATTTCACAACCAACATACATTCCAAACAAGAATACGCAATCCCATGAGAGGAATCTCCATGCCATGCTATGAAATGAGATGAACTCACTCATGCAACTTTACCCCGAGTCCTCACCGACTCCCACAACACAATGCAATGCACTTGTGAAGTAAAGTCTTCTTTTGACGAAAATCCATCCAACGATTGTTTTAATTAAAACTCATTTGTTAACAAATCAAATCATTGTTGGATGACACTCATTGAATGAGTATTTTATAAAACAAAACCATGTGTCTTTGTGGGCAACGAATTCTCGGAATCGCACCGCCGGTTCCGTACACCGATTACACTTTTCTGGAATTTCACCGCCGGTAAGTGTATGAACCATGTAGCCGGGTCTTGCACCCGATGGAGTGTCTAGCCCTACTTGTTATACCCGACACAAGTTTTTCATGCAACCATGCAACTCAAGGGGATCTTCGATCCAACCTTCCCTAGACCACATACCAAATCACCAAGTATGGTGTTTGATCAACCATGCACACACACACACACACTCCTAACTAATGCCCATGAATGTGATATCAATCTTATGCCCAAATTGCAATGCATACTAAATGAGCAACTTCCACACATCAACATGTATCATGGCTATTTATATCACATGCATATAATCACCAAAGTTCATCATACCGTCAATATATCACATGGCATATATCAACGACAATAACAAGCATGTTATCATACAATTCATGTCCAAAAACCTATTTCATCCACAAAGGTATACATATAAACACATAGCATACTCATGTAATACCAAATTCCAAGAGATTTCACAAGGAATTTCCACACATCAAATTCAAGATAGAACTTGAAATAAGCCGTATCTATACCCATTTCCCCATTCCCCTAACAAATGGCAAGTTCTATAACCTAACCCTTTCCTAGGGACATCATAAGTTAGGAATAAACCGGAGTAGGAGGGAACCCTACTGATTGGTGAAAAACGTTGTTGTTTCCTAACCTCTAAAAACCATCCCTTAATGTGTATATGATTTAAGTGCTAAGGGAGTGTCACTCTCCCCCGGGGTGATGCAAGAGATTAGGCAACAACGGATTGGTGGAAAATGGAATGAACAAAATGTGAAATGAAATGCGGGTGTGTGAACAAAAGTGCTCCCCAATCGGAAAGAGTCTTTTGTGTGTCGGTGTTTTACTTGGAAAAGTATTCCAAGGTCGTCTCCTCAGGGAAGGAAAGTTCGAGTGTGTGAAATTGATTTTGGTGAACAAAATGGAAAATGTAAAATCTTGTGTTTGTGTTTTGTGAGTGAAGTTTTTGAATGAAAATGCAATGAAAACAAATGTTGGCTAATCCACAGTGGTCATTCCAATAGGAATACCAAATCAACTCAAGCCTTCCTCCAATAGAGCCTAGATGTACGATTGATTCGTGGGAAGCTCGGGACTAAAATGGAGGTGAGGATTCAAGCATACCCCGTGACGATGCCTACGGTGTATCAAGAACTCACAACCATGTCCACACCCCAACCCAGTCAAACCGAGCCATCATACTCTGAGAGGAGGAATGAAAATGAGTTGAAGTGGCACACCTAAGTGGAATTCTCCCTTGGATTAACCAACTTAAAATCTAGCTACTCATGATAAAATGAAAGACATGCATAATGTAAATGGACATAATGAAGAAATGAAGCATGGAACTTGAACTAATGCAAGAAAACTTAAACTAAGAAGAAAAATATTCAATACCCATTTTAAAGCTTGAAAAATGAAGAACTTGAAAGCATTAATGGTGAAATCTAAAATGCAAGACTAAACTTGAAATATACTTGAAATAAATGACATTAAAGGAAAGGAATGAAGATTACCAGATCCTTACCATAAACTACAACTGAAATGATGGAAGAAAAATGCAAAAACATAAATTTCTATTCTACTATTCATCTTCTTCTTCCTAGGAATTATCTAAGCTTAGGTAGCCACTCCTCTATACAATGTGTAAATGCTGAATATAATGGAGAGTTAGCCATCAATTTTCGTGCATGGTGGTCCCCCATAGCTGTGTGCAGGCCTCCCATCAATGGGAGGCTGAATGATGGCTCTTGACAGGCTAAGGAAGAGCTAGCCTGCAACTCACTGAGCAGCCCCCTTCTCTCCCATCCTCCTTTAATGCCAAGCCTTAAAAGTCTTCAAAATGTGTAAGAAAGGCATGGAGATGTGCAAGGAAATGTTGGGGGCAAGTGGGAGAATCATTGGTGGGACCCCCAAGCAAGTGGAGAAGAGTTTGCAGGTGTTCTGGGCTGTTCTGGGAGCGTACCGGTACTGTGTACCGGTACTCTAAACCTTCTGGAGTTCGAAGTACCGGTACGCAGTACCGGTACTGTGTACCGGTACTATTTTCTGCTCCGGACCACTTTTCGTAGAATCGGCATAAATTTTGATCCAACCGTTGGATTGAGCTGAAATTTTGACACAATACAGAAAACATCCAGATATACAACTTTCATGTTTTGAAATTTTTCAGATTCGAAGTGGATCATGGTCAAAATGGAGGAAAACCGAGGCTCTTCAACCCAGTCGTGTGGCTGCTGGCGCCTTTGTTACCAAACACCAATACCTCCTTGATTTCTTCACTTTTAAGCCTCCAAATCTTCATGTAATGTGTCCATGCCCTCACCACACATCCAACATAGTTGCAAGGTCCTAAAATACATGATTTAAGCTATAAAAACATGCAACATCAAGAATTCAACATTATTCATAAAATCGGCTAACTCTAAGTACTTAGATGCAAAAGTTGAGTTAAAATGCATGTAATGAGGCCTTGAAATATACAATATTTTGTGCTCATCACCTACCTCTTGGAGCGTGGAGAACTTCAAGAACACTATCCCAACTCCAAAACCCTTGATCTCCCCAAAGTCTCCTCTTGGATCTTCGGTGAAACCTTTCGTTCTTGGTACGGTTGCGTAGCCCTCGTCGAGAGGGTCGACTTTAACTCTTGGCTCGACGAATTCCGACTGGCGGAACTCCGGGAATCAAAGGAGGAAGCCTTGAAAAATTTGTTTTTCTCTCTTCTCTCTCTTTCCTCTCTTCAACGTGAGAATCAGCTGAAGAATGGGGAGAAAAATCAGATATTTCCCCCTATTTATAGCCTTTAAATGCGCGGTCCACATCGCACCGCACGTTCCCTATTTCTGGGTCCGTTTTCGCCCCGAAACGATTTATTTCATCCTGGTTTAAGTTCAAATTAATTTTATTTGAACTTTCCTTCAATTATAAGGAAATTTTATAAATTTTATTTGTGGGGACCTTTGTGAGGTCATTCGACACAATCGTCTCGTAAAACGCGCAAAATCCGACTATCTCGAAATTCGATGAAAATTTATAGGGCAACTAGATTTCGCGATACGAATCCAACGGCAAAGTCCGTTGCGTCATCCGAGCTCTAGAGAAATACGTATTTTAATTCCGCATTATAGTGGTAAATTACCATTTTGCCCTTTTCGAATAAAGTTTAAATTTTTCCGGGTTTTACAGGTGTCCTAACGACCATGATGCTAACTTACTTTTAACCAGCAATCTCACATACACATCTGTTCAACTGAAGTTTGTGGGTAGCTTCACTGAAAACCCTCACGAGACAAAACTCGTCCGCTAGGGTAAACCTAGTGGTTTAAAGGCTTGTTGCATACGCTAAATGCAACCGGATGACCTATGAAAATGGCATTAGAAATATATTTTCAATTGTTGTATTACTAGAGACTAGCAATATTTAGGTTGGGGGTGTGATTAGTAGTTAAAATTAGCATATCACTATGTCTTTTTTAAGACTAATTATACTTTGATGGAGTTTAAAGGATGACATATCAGGACATAAATTGTACAAGGGACCAAAGGCAAACTTTCATGCAACATTAGCATATTCTGGAGCAAAATTGGATAAAGTTTGGACCAAGGCAAGAACGTTCGAACACCAATCCACGTTCGAACGTTCCCTTGAATTATTTGAAGACCATACGACTGAGACATGGCGTGTTGCAGATGAGAAGAAATACACTGAAGTACTTGAGTACAACGTTCAAACGCCCACTCACATTCGAACGTTCTCCTCCACTATTAAGAACCAGGCTAATGAGTGCAGAGGCAGTGGTCCAAAGTGTGTCGAAGTAGATCTCCAGAAGACCACAGGCCACTTGAGTGGGAAGATCAGACCCCATCTGGCGTTCGAACACCCATCTAGCAAAGACAGAAGCAACGTTCGAACGCCAGACAACGTTCGAATGCCCATCTAGCAGACAGAAGCAATGTTCGAACGCCAGACAACGTTCGAACGTTGTCCCAAGACAGGCTGCAGAGTGGTTGATCTTCTCTCTGGACATTGGGACTTTCACTTGGACTTTCAAAGCCTTGTACTATTCCTCCACACTACCTTCCCCCCCCCCCCCCCTCTTCCTCCTTGCCTATAAATACTCCCATTGTGGAAGCTTCAAGGGAGCTTAGAGTTGGATTGGCACTAGACCAACATTTTCTTGCTTTGTTAGTCTTAGATTTAGGTTTTCAATTACATGCATAGAGGGAGATAAATCACTTTTGGTTGAGGAGGAAACCCTCCAAAAGTGACTAGCTTTCGTCTACTTTCAATACTTGTTTCATTCACTTCCATTGCTTGAGCTTCTTCCCTTAGAGGAGTGAAACTTTTCCACTTTTCTAGAGCTGCGCCAAAGCCGTGAAGGGTGGAACGTGATTCACTCATTCTTTGTCGAAGATCGGCTCCTTGTTTATTGTGCTTTACCTTGTAACTCCTCTACTTGGAGGAATGAGCATCACTCACTTTTCTAACTTTACCAAAGCTATGAAGAGTGAGTAGTTTCTCATTCACTCTTTAATAAGAGGTGATGGACATGTATAAATTATCCGGAAGTTATATTTGTGCATTTTCGATTATGCTTAATGCTTTATATTCCCCTTGCTTATTGAATGATTGATTACATCTAGCAAAACTAAAGTACTTTGTATAACCGTGAGTTCTTTCTATAACATAGATAACTCTTGCATAGAAAGACTCATCGGTTCAAGGCAAGTACCCCGGCTAGATCTTCATGACTACCCTTCAATCTTCACCATTATTGTGCTTCAATTAAATAATGGAAATGGAACATTAATGTCATGGTTGGATGCCTTATAGAAACACTTGCTTGTTTGTAGACGGGTTGAGTCTCGGCACAGACAATTCTCGTAAACTTCTAGAAAGACATTGGAATCATGTTCTTAATTCTCACAATCTACCTTTATCTTCTGATTAACTTGTTGTTGACACGGGGGTTAATTGAGTTATCAAACACAAGTATAATAAACCGAATGATTAACTATCTGTCCAGATCCTTGAACTAAAGAGTGATCTTTTACATTTAAGCTTATCTCATATTTTGTCTAGAAAACCTTCTTGGAAGGAATCCTATATTCTGTCCAGGAAAACCCATACACCACACAACTTCAAAACTCAAGATTTACAATCATTTGGTCTCCACCACTGCTAACTTTGAAACACCAACAATAGTTCCCTGTGGATTCGACTCCGGACTCAAACCGGATTATTACTACAGCTTGACCGCCTACACTTGGGTGTACACATTTCGGATCAAGTCATTGTTCTCTTTATGTCCTAGACTAAGAGATGCATTTTGAGACAATGTATGGATGATATTTTGTTTATTCCGCTGCAAGATAAAGTTTGATTTTGAGATTGTTATTGTCATAGTTTGGCATATTCTTTTTGGATGTAATGGCCATGGTTTGACGTATTTTTTTGGATGATGCTATAGATATTACGTATGATGAATGAAATTTTCTTTATTTATGGATATTATTAGTTGCTCTCATGATGTGAATGATTTTAGATAGTAATGTCGTCCAATGTGGATTTTGGGGCGTTACACTTAATTTGGCATTTGATCATTTATTTCTTGGACCATTGAGGCTTGGAAGCCACTCCTTCTTCGAGACATCTCGAGCAGGTATATTGTTTGTTTTAAGTTTAAAAAATTAGCATTTTTTATAGTTGTGACACTATACTAGCGACTAAATCAACTACGGCCTTCAAATTTAACGTATCACCTTTTTCCTTTTAATTTGAGTTTGACTTTTAACCTCGAAATTGAATGTCGATTCTTAGAGTTTGATGGTACTCAAAATTAATCCTAAGCAGGAGCTCAGCCCCGGAGATCAGGTCCGGAGGTCGGTTCGAAGCTCCAGAGATCAGAGGTCCAGAGCTCCCGCTCCACCCAAGCGGAACGGTAGCCTGATCAATAGGGGAAGCAGATGGGAGATGGTTGGCATCTCCCAAATGGAAATCAAGCAACATCCCGAGCAGGAAACCCTTAATTGATCAGGATCCCCTCCTTAGATTAAGGGGGATCCCATGAATAGGGGGCTAGGATCTCGGTAGAGATCTTGGAGGACTAGGAGTAATATTATAAATATTGTACATAACCCCAAGAAAAGGAGAGAATGAATAAGCATTCAAGAATCATCAATAAAGGCAAAGGAGCAAGAGACTCCATAAAAGAGTGGACTAGCCGAGCTCAATAGCCGGTGAACCACTATATTTCTATGTGTTACACACACCGCACCTCAGATAACTAGAGCACTCACCCACAATTCTACGAGCCTCGTAGCTTAGATCCATCCCATACCATTGAACCCAAACTCATTGCTCATTCGTGTAAAATAACACCATCAGTTTGGCGCCGTCTGTGGGAACGACAGTTCTTGTTACAAATACACTGATTCTTCAGTAATTGATGGTCTCTACGCGAAACATGAGTAAAAGTCAGATGAATCCCCCAAGAACACAGAATCCCCAGGAGGTCACCAGTGGGAGACAACCGGAAAACCTTCATGATTTCATCCCCACTGCTGAAAACGACCCTCCTATGATGGATCCTCCCCCTAACAATGAGCTAGACGCCCTTCGCTTAGTCAATCAACGCTTACTCCAACAAAATGAGGAGCTCTTGAAGCTCTTACAAGGTCCCCATCAGATGCAACCATCTCGGCGAGGCCCAAATGATCTTCCTCTTAGGGAACGACAATGCCTTGATCCCCTCAGGAAAGCAAATGAAGGAGGAGAAAATAGTCAGGCACCCCATCAGCCTCCTAGAAGGGGAATAAATGAAGAAGCGCAAAGCCAGAACGAAGGGTTGGAGAGGAATGATTTCCTACCTTTCCAACAGGAGAGAATGGAGCAATACTGGGAGCACCGCTTCAAAGACATCCAGCAAGAGCTCAGCCACATGAGAGAAGCTGTGAAAGTCAAAACCCCTGTAACGATGGATGCCTTGGTGCAATAAACTGAATCCCCATTCACTCCCGGGGTATTGCATTTCTCCCTTCCTCCGAAGTTCAGAGTACCTCAGATGGAGGTTTTCGATGGGACAAAAGACCCCGTGGATCACCTCAACACCTACAAAAACCAAATGGAGCTGCACGGGTACCAGGATCCTGTGCGATGTAGGGCCTTCGCCATCACCCTGAGGGATGCGCCTTAGCATGGTTCCATAGGCTCCCCCCAGCCTCGATCTCTTCTTTCAAAGAGCTCTCCATTTCCTTTGTGTCTCACTTCATCGGAGCTCGGATCTATAGGAAGCCGAGCTATCATTTATTAAATATAAAACAGAGGCCCGACGAGAACCTGCGATCCTATGTACAAAGGTTCAATTCAGAATCCCTGAAGGTAGATATTCCTGACGAAAAGTTTGCCATTACTGCTTTCATTGTTGGATTAGGAGTGCAGTCAAAGGATTTGATGTTCTCTGTATCTAAGAACCCTCAAGCAAGCATGGCCGAGGTGTTAGCCAAGGCAGAAAAGTATATAAACGGTGAATAAGCACTCCTTTCCAAGGTAGGGAGTACATCCTCGCGAAAGAAGAAGGAAAAAGAAGAGAAGAGAAGGGACCGAAGTCCCAAGAAAGAAAAAAGGCGAGAAAGGTCTCCAATGAAGGATAGAGATCGCTCACCGAAAAGAAGAGGAAATGTTAGAGACCGATTGGGCCCCATGCAGCCTGAGCTACAGCCTAGATACGGACCTCAGCGATTCACTCCTCTCACCGCCGCTGTGTCCCAAGTTCTGTATGAGGTCCAAAACGAGAAGTTCTTAAGGTGGCCACCTCGGATGAAGGCAGATTCAGCAAAGAGAGACCCCACAAAGTATTGTGATTGCCACAGGGATCATGGTCACCATACCGATGATTGCATTCAATTAAAAAAGGAGATCAAGTTCTTAATTCAACGAGGACAGTTACGTCGCTTTGTGGCCCATGATAACCAGAATCGAGCTCTTCCACCGCTGCCACCTCAACAGCAGGCACCTGCGCCACATCAGCAGCCTCTAGGTGAGATCAGAGTAATATCTGGAGGATTTGCGGGAGGCGGAGAGTCCAGCTCAACCAGGAAAGCGCACCTCCGACGAATCAGAGCCGAAGAAGCTCTCGAAGTGCATACTGTATCCAAAGCACCACGCTTAGACACATCGATCACTTTTTCAGATTCTGATTTGGAGGGATGCCAATACCCCCATGATGATCCATTGGTGGTAAGAGCCGTGGTAGCTAATAGGACCGTTCATCGAGTTCTGATCGATAACGGGAGCTCGGCAGACATCATTTTTGCACCTGTCTTCGACAAGATGGACATAGGAAGGGAAAGACTCGAACCTGTAAGTACTCACTTGCTAGGATTCTCAGGAGAAAGGGTGATCCCTCTGGGCTCAATCCAACTAGTGCTCACCCTAGGGGACCCACCTTGCCAAGCCACCACGACCGTAAAATTCTTAGTGGTTGATGCACCTTCTGCATACAATATCCTGCTTGGAAGGCCCTCCCTTAATTCTATAGGGGTTATCCCGTCTGCCTATCACTTGGTCGTCAAATTTCCTACAGAAAATGGAATCGGAGTGGTCCGGGGAGATCAGCGTGTAGCAAGAGAATGTTACATGGCGTCTGTAAAGATGAAAGAGGTTGAAAACATCCAATTGGATGAACTCGACATGAGGGATGAGCTGGAAACAAGACCAATGCCCTCAGAAGAGCTAGAACCAATTCAGCTTGACAAGGAGCCAGAACACCTCGTTTATATAGGGTCCAAGCTGAGCAGAGAGGTCAAACCCCTTCTCATCCAGTTCTTGAAGAAAAATATAGGAGTGTTTGCCTGGAAACAAGAAGATATGGAAGGTATCGACCCCTTGATCATCACGCACAAGCTCAGCGTGAATCCTACCTGCAAACCTATCAAACAGAAGCGAAGAAGTTTCGCCCCGGAACGCCAAAAAAGCAATCAACGAAGAGGTCGGCAAACTCCTCCACGCAAAGGCCATCAGGGAAGTTGACTACCCTACCTGGCTAGCAAATGTGGTTCTTGTCAAAAAAACCAATGGTAAGTGGCGATTGTGCATCGACTTCACTGATCTCAACCGAGCATGCCTGATTCGCACCAAACTTTGTATATGTTGTTGTGCAAATCATCTCGGTTTAATTGATTTTTGGAGATTATATTGATGAGAGTTGCGTCAATTGAGCACTTTTTGGTAATCTGTGATTTTTGCAGTTGAACAATGCAAATGTCGACTTTTTCAAGCACTCTAAAACAAAGCTTTGATGAATGGAGATAGGGGCTAGCCTTGATGTTGGATTAAAAGAAGAAGGAAGAAAAAAACCAGACAACTACCGCACAGCTACCGGTAGCTGATTGCTACTGGAGTTGCAGCTACCGCACAGCTACCGGTAGCTGATTGCTACTGGAGTTGCAGCTACCGCACAGATACCGGTAGCCGATTGCTACTGGAGTTGCAGCTACCGGTAGTCAGTGCACGAGCTACCGGTATCCGAGGCTGTTTCATCCAAATTCTGCTGGGTTGTTCCTGATGCCTCAAGGGCCCCACCATCTAGTCTCCCTCACTCCTCTGACTCGTCCAACATAGAGAACATCCCTCCTTGTCTTTCTTCTTGGACTTTGGAGCCATGACATTAATTGAAGAAAGAGAAAATGAGAGCTGCTGGGTGTGCAGACCTGCTCTGCACACCTCTGTCATTCCCTTTCCATGCTACACTCTACTGCAGGAGCTACAGGAGTGACCAGGCACATTTTTTAGAAACAAAAGTTCTCCAAGGAAGGAAGGAGGGGGAGGAATTCAGCATTCAGCATATTTTTGAATAGGGTTTGAGAGAGAGAAACTCTGGGCGAAGAAGACGATGAACAGTAGTTTTTAGAGAGAGAAAGTTGTGATTTTTGTATTTTCTTCTACTGCATTTATTTTGTAACCTTGAGTAAGGATCTCAGTAGTTCATTGAATGCCATGAATGTTGTTTTCCCTTCATGTTTGGATAGTTGAATGCTCATTTAATATTTCACCATTAATGCTTCAAGTTCTTCACCTTCATATCTATGTAATGGGTTTAAATACATGTTCTTTTAGCTCATAACTTCTTACACTTAGTAGCTTTAGAAGTTCATAGACTTGCAATGCACTTCCATTATATAGTCATTTCCATTCCAAGTATGAGTAGCTAAATCCTCTAGTTGGCAAGACCAAGAGGGATCCCCTTTGGGGATTCCATTTCAACTCTTTCTCCTTTTTCCCTTTAGAGTCAAATGGTTCGTTTTGACCGGATAGAAGATGGATGAATCGATGAGTCTTTGATAAACAGTAGGCGTAGTCACGGTTTATGCTTAGATACTCACCGGTATCATCCTCGGCTTTCCGTGATTCAAGCGTTCATTCATGCTCAATCGGAGGAGTGATTTGAGTTGAGGTGGTATACCCATTGGAGTGATCTCTTGGAATTGCCAACACTTGTTTTTATCATTACATTTTCATTAGCATACACTTCACCAATCAACTCTTAAGACAAAAGATTTTACATTTCCGTGTTTCACCAAATCATTTCAATCTTGATTCACTACCTTCCCTGTGGATACGACCTTGGAATACTCTTCCAAGTTACTCACAACACACGAAAGTCTCCTTGCAATTGGGGAGCATTTTTGTGCATACATTCCCATATTTACATCGTCCCATTTCCCTTTCCTCATTGCCCTTTCTTTTGACACCATCCCTAGGGGAAGAAACTCTTCTCCCCCGTTCATACATTGCATACATTGAGGGATAGTAATTAGGGGTTAGGAAAGGTATCGTTTTTGTGACAATCATTTTGGCGCCGTTGCCGGGGAAGGCAAGTGTAAAATCAAGGAAGTGATTTCCGAACAACCAAGGTAAGTCCCGTGATCTTCATCATGGGCTGAGGTACGTTGTCTCGTGTACATCTTCTTGTTTTTGGATAATTTCATTTGTATAGATATTTTGTTGCATGTGGGGAAGGGACGACTATCATCGATTAGTTAGACAACCCTTAGGCCCCAACATGAACATCGACCAAGACCCACCCGAGAATGTGGGTGACAATGTTGAAAATATAGCTGTCAACCAAAACATGCAAGGGGGTGGGAATTTTAACAATGTAGGTGCAAACATAAATGACCAAAGGGGTGGGGGAATGCCCGAACATAGGGAGCATGACCCAAGATTACACTATCCCCCTCCCGATCAATTTGACAATGTGGGTGTCAACCCAAATATGCGAGGTGGTGGGGGAGTGCAACCACCTAGAATGCCCAACCAACAAGCGCATTTTCCCCCACCAAGGAATGAAGGGAATATCCCACTTGATTTTGAGGCAAGAACTATGCAAGAGTACCTTCAACCGACCCGTAGCACCACACCATCATGCATCCGTCTCCCTGTCCAACATCACCTTTTTGTGTTAAAACCGTGGATGTTGCAACTAATCCCCAAATTCAGGGGGGTTGAAAATGAGAACCCGTATAACCACATAAGGTCTTACGAGGAAATGGTTGCAACGTTTCTCCCAAATCATAATTTGGAAGAGATAGCCAGGATGAAATTGTTCCCTTTCTCTATGGATGGGAAGGCAAGAGTGTGGCTTGATTCCATGGGACCACGAACTATGCTATCTTGGGATAACATTGTCTCCTTTTTCTTAAAAAAATTTTTCCCGGTTCATCGAACCACCTTTTTGAAAAAGGAAATCCAAAACTTTTCTGAAAAACCCAATGAGCAGTTTTATCAATGTTGGGACCGTTATAAGGATCTACTTCACTCCATACCACATCATGGTTTTAACTCATGGCAATTGGTGACTTTCTTCTACGAAGGAATCACCCCAGACCATAGACAATTCATAGATATGATGTGCAATGGTGAATTCTTGAACAAAGATCCCGATGAGGCCCTAGACTATTTTGGTACCCTCGCTGAAAAGGCACAAACTTGGGGTGTTCAGGATCCGGATGACATACCTAGGACAATGCCGGGTAGTAGTCAACCACCACGGGGGGGGATGTATGACTTAAAAGACCGTGAGGATCTACTTTCCCAAATTTCCAAATTGTCTAGGAAAGTGGATAGCCTTGAGGTGGAGAGGAGACGAAATGTCTCTCATGTGTCAAGAGCCGAGGAGGTTTGTTCTGTTTGTGGTGGTGTCGAGCATTCCACATCGGAGTGGCCGAGCATCCCGGCACTTAAGGAGGCATACCATGACCAAGTTAATGCCTTCAACCAACCAAGGCAATCATTTCCTCCAAATCCCAACACTTACAATTCGGGGTATCGTGATCACCCTAATTTCAGTTGGAGGAATGAGAACCCCATTCCTTATGGCTCAAACACATATACACCTCCTGCACCTCCCAAGCAAGGTCCGTATCAATCCCAACATCAAGGTCAGGGGCAAACTTCAAGCTCCCAATACCCACGATCCAACCCACAAGGATACCAATCCAACCCTCCCCCACAGAATTTTTCCGGACAAGGCCCATCTAGTTCTTCCAGCTACCAACCACCTCATAAACGGAGTCTAGAAGATGTGGTCCATGCCTTCATTCAAAGCCAAACCACCTTCAATAAGGACATTTCGGCCCAACTCACCAAGATCACCAATGTCATTGGGTTGTCTCAACAAGAGAAAGGAAAATTTCCCTCTCAACCCCAACAAAATCCCAAAGGTCAAAATGTGGTTGAGTTGGCCGAGACTTCCCAGGAGGGTTTTGAGCAACTCAAAGCTGTCACCACACTTAGGAGTGGTAAACAATTTGAAAAGATGGAGGTGCCAAAGTTGACACCAAAGGCTGCATTACCAAAAGAAAAAGAAATTGAGAGTGAGGCCAAAGAAAGTGAGGCCAAAGAAAGTGTGGTTGACAAGGGCGAGTCGAGTGAAAAGAGTGAGAGAGATGGGGTTGATAAAGAACATGTGATTGATGATGGTTTATGCTTTCCTTCTATGCCCGCCCCTTTTCCCCATCGGTTGAAGCCACCTCTTAAGGTGGCTAATTACTCTGACATTTTGGATTTGTTTAAGCAGGTAAAGATCAACATCCCGCTCCTGGATGCCATCAAGCAAATCCCGTCATGTGCCAAGATATTGAAAGATCTATGCACGGTGAAAAGGAAGTTGAATGTCCGGAAGAAGGCATTTCTCACCGAACAAGTGAGCTATATTGAGGACCAACACTCCTCCAAAATTCAAGGATCCCGGTTGTCCAACAATAGCCATCACCATCGGGAATTGCCGGGTTGAGCAAGCATTGCTTGACTTGGGGGCGAGCGTCAATCTTCTTCCTTACTCCGTGTACCAACAACTCAAGCTTGAAGAGTTGAAGCCCACCTCAGTTACACTTCAACTGGCGGATCGGAGCATACGCACACCAAGGGGAGTAGTGGAAGATGTGCTTGTCCAAGTTGACAATTTTTACTTTCCAGTCGATTTTATTGTATTAGATACACACCCGGTTGCTAACCTTAATTCCCAAATCCCCGTTATTCTTGGAAGACCTTTCCTTGCTACCGCTAACGCTGTGATTAATTGCAGGAATGGTCTAATGAAGTTGGCTTTTGGGAACATGACCATGGAGCTGAATGTATTCAATTTAGCAAAACAACCCGGGGATGATGTGGAGGTGAACGAGATCAATAGAATCGACACTTTGATTGAGAAGCAAGTGGAATTAGAAGGGATGTTGGACTGCATGGAGGAGGATTTTGTTGAACTTGTAAAGTTAGATGAGGAAGAGAGCATGGAATAGTTGAAAGGGGTAACAAAATGGATTCCCACCTTTGAGGAGTTGCCTAAGCAAGAAAAGAAGATTTTCCGGTCGGAGGAACAAAAGCCAAATTTGGAGTTGAAGCCGTTACCCTCACACTTGAAGTACGCCTATCTTGGCAAGGGAGATACATTTCCGGTGATCATTAGTTCCACATTGAACAATGAGCAAGAAAAAGAACTCTTGGAAGTTTTGAGAAGACACAAGGGAGCAATTGGGTGGACCATTGCGGATATCAAGGGAATAAGCCCTATTATTTGCACTCACCGCATTTACCTCGAGGAGGATGCAAGACCTTCCCGACAGCCTCAACGGAGATTGAACCCTCATATGAAGGAGGTGGTGAGGGACGAGGTTCTTAAACTACTTGACGTGGGCATAATATTTCCAATTGCTGATAGTAAGTGGGTGAGCCCCACGCAAGTGGTGCCCAAGAAATCCGGAGTCACAGTGGTAGAAAACGAGGAGAATGAATTGATACCTACAAGAGTGATTACTGGATGGAGGGTGTGCATCGATTACAGGAAATTGAACTCATGCACTAGGAAGGATCATTTCCCAATGTCGTTCCTTGATCAAGTGCTGGAGAGAGTGGCGGGGCACCTCTTCTACTGTTTCCTTGATGGATACTCCGGTTATAATCAGATCGAGATTGCCCTCGAAGACCAGGAGAAAACCACCTTTACATGCCCCTACGGTACCTTTGCGTACCGGCGCATGCCGTTCGGACTCTGTAATGCTCCAGGAACTTTCCAAAGATGTATGATGGGCATTTTCAGTGATATGGTGGAGGAAATTGTGGAGGTGTTTATGGACGATTTCTCCGTATTTGGTGATTCCTTCGACGGATGCTTAGGAAATTTGGAGAAAGTGTTGGGAAGATGTGAAGAAAAGGATCTTGTGCTCAATTGGGAGAAGTGTCACTTTATGGTGACGGAAGGGATTGTGTTGGGGCACATAGTATCGGCAAGGGGCATTGAAGTGGACAAATCCAAGGTGGAGGCCATCTCCAACCTTCCTACGCCGACAACCATCAAGGGAATCCGGTCTTTTTTGGGCCATGCAGGTTTCTATCGCCGGTTCATTCAAAATTTTAGTGCATTGGCCCGACCCCTGACCAATTTACTGTCAAAGGATGTTCCCTTTGAGTGGTCGCATGAGTGTGAGGCGTCTTTTAAGAAACTAAAGAGCAAGCTTGTCACGCCTCCTATCATGCAACCACCCAATTGGGATCTACCCTTCGAGCTTATGTGCGACGCGAGTGACTACGCGGTCGGTGCAGTGCTTGGTCAGAGGAAGGACAATCGACCGCATGTTATACACTACGCTAGGAAAACACTTAATGAGGCTCAAATGAATTACACTACCACTGAAAAGGAATTGCTAGCTGTAGTGTTTGCTCTTGATAAATTCCGTTCATATATCATTGGTTCACCTATTGTTATCTTCACTGACCATTCTGCCTTAAAGTACTTGTTATCTAAGCAGGATGCGAAGCCAAGACTCATTAGGTGGATCCTCCTCCTACAAGAATTTGATTTGACTATTAAAGACAAGAAGGGAGTTGAGAATGTTGTGGCGGATCACTTATCCCGACTGGTGGCACAAGAGACAAATGAGCACATCCCTATCCCAGACTCTTTCCCTGATGAGCAGTTATTGTCCATTCATTCTCATTGTCCTTGGTATGCTGACATTTGCAATTATCTTGCAACAGGACAAATCCCACCACACTGGAGCCCTGAGGATAAAAGGAGATTTATGGCCGACGTGAAGTACTTCTACTTCGATAATCCGTATCTGTTCAAGTATTGTCAGGACCAGATCATGAGGCGATGCGTGCCTGAAACCGAACAGCGGAACGTCCTGACCTTCTGTCATTCCCAAGCCTGTGGTGGGCATTTCTCTGCTAAGAAGACCTCAGCCAAGATTCTCCAATCAGGTTTTTACTGGCCTTCTCTGATTAAGGATTGCATTTCATTTTGCAAAGAATGTGATAGATGCCAACATTTGGGTAGCGTGACCCAAAGGAATATGATGCCCCTCTCCCCTGTACTTGTGATAGAAATATTCGATTGTTGGGGCATCGATTTCATGGGTCCCTTCCCTATGTCGTTTGGCTATCTATACATTCTGCTGGCAGTGGACTACGTGTCCAAATGGGTGGAGGCTATCCCGACAAAGACTAATGACCACCGGGTTGTAGTCAAGTTCTTGAAAGAGAACATTTTTTCGAGGTTCGGGATGCCTCGTGCTTTGATTAGTGACGGTGGATCACACTTTTGTAACAGGCCAGTTGCATCGTTAGTGTTCAAATATGGCGTTACACATAAAGTATCCACCGCTTATCACCCACAAACAAATGGCCAAGCCGAGCTAGCCAATAGGGAGATCAAGACCATCCTTGAGAAAACAGTTAACCCCAATAGGAAGGATTGGTCTGAGAGATTGATTGATGCCCTGTGGGCATATCGTACTGCCTACAAGACAGTTTTGGGCATGTCCCCCTATCGGCTTGTCTATGGAAAGGCTTGCCATCTGCCGGTAGAAATGAAACACAAGGCCTATTGGGCCATCAAGACTCTAAATTTCAATATGAGAATGGCGGGTAAACATAGGATGTTGGAAATGAATGAATTGGAAGAGATTCGGCGGGATGCATACGAGAGTTCAAAAATTTCAAAGGAACGGGCGAAAATCTTTCATGATAACTCCATAGTGAGGAAATCATTCGAGCCCGGGCAAAAGGTACTCTTGTATAATTCCCGCCTCTCCATCTTTCCCGAAAAGTTAAGATCCCGTTGGGATGGCCCCTATCTTGTCAAGGTGGCCTACCCCAATGGACCTGTTGAGATCACCAACCTCAAAGATGGCCAAACATTCAAGGTCAATGGCCAAAGACTTAAGCCATTCTTTGAGGGTTTTGAAAACCAAGTGGTGGAGGAAGAGTTAACCGACCCGGTGTATCCGGATGTGGTTGAGGAATAACAATTGGACCCTTGTTTGCATGTACAGTTTCTTTTGTTTTAATTATGTCATGTTTTTCTGTTATTTCATGTCACTTACTTGTTGTTGGTGTATAGCTTGTTTTCTCTTGAATCCAGATCTTGGTGCTTTTGTCAAAAGCGCAATTGCGAGGTGTTCTCTTACCCTATTTATCTTTTATTGTCTTCCATTGCATAGTATATCCTTTTGTTGCATTGAGGACAATGCATGATTCAAGTTGGGGGGTGAGGTGCACCATTTGTATGCTACACCAAGGTTGCTGGGAAGTATTCTGCTTTTGTCGCATTAGTACAAAATATGTGAGAAATTTTGAAAATTTTTGATGAAAAATACCTTTAAGTTGATCTGTATTCCCTTATGAAGCGAGTATGAACTGGATGACATGTTGATCGTTGTTGTGAACCTTGTGCACATGAGCTTACTATAGAAATGGATCCTATGTATAAGTATCACATATGTATTGATTTTCGAACTCATCTGTATGTGATTTCTGAAGTTGTAATTTCAGTGATTTACGGGTTGGATTCATGTTTTAAGCTTGACATAAGTAGTGGAGATGAGTAAAGACCCATGAGAGTTTTAGTGCCAAACCTTTTTGGAGGGAACTTACGTTTACTCAAAGAACATTTTTTTTGATATCAAGTTTGTTCAATAGTCTCATTATGCTTGTTTTGGTTGGTTGCATTTGGTTAGTAGACTGATTTGTCTTGATCATGTAATGCTTCCCCCATGTGGACCTGGAAGTGATCTTAGGCCATTGTTGAATATGTTGAGCCTTAGCCCTTTTTCTTGAGGAAATTTTATCCCTAGTGTCGTGATTGAGCCCATTTTAAAATTCGTTTCTATGCCACACATTTGACCAAGCCAATGCAAGATGATAAAAATCTACCTCACCGTGGTTGTTCCTAGAACTGAATATGAGTGAGTGCAAAAGAGAAGAAAGTATGGTGTGGAAACTCCAACAAAAGGGATGAATGATTTGAAACTCAAAGAGTTGAATGAAAATCCAAGAAAAGGAGAAAAAGGGGTGAAAAGAATAAAGAGTGATCAAAAGAAAAGGAAGATGTTAAGAAGAATAAAGAAAATAAACAAGGGGTGTGGTGATGGTGAGAAAAATCAAAATCCCATAAAAGGGAAGTGTTTTTCTAAGACTAATGTCTCTCACTCGGAACAACCTTCTTTGTTATCCTAAATCCTTCATTTCTTTTACCTATATATCACCCCAAGGCCCCATTATAACCTTTAAAAGTCCTAGGTGATCTAGAGAAGCATGGGAGGTGCATAAATTCAAAGAAAATGATAAGTTGTGTCTTACTACCTAATGCACTAGCATCCTATTCACGAGACTATGCCAAGGTCGCTTTATTTCTACATATGAACTTCATTTTTGGATTACATGTGAACACCTTGTTTTTGAATACAAGATTCTACGTCACATGTACACATGCAGTGCATACCAGGATAGATTGAGTGCATTTATTGTTTAAGAGTGTTCCTTGGTGAGTTTTTGCATTGAAACTGAGTTGTCTAGCTTTTCAAATATGAATTCTATTTGTAAATCCCTAAATTACTTGTTTAATTCATTTGCACACAAGTTGGAAATTAATATGGTAAGTGCATACTTTAGCCTAGCATCTAAGACTATACTTTTGTTCATGTTTACTTAGTTCTAGTCATATGAGGAATGTGTTAGAAGTGCCATACTTGCAAGAATGAGGGAATATTTCTCAAATTTTGGATATTTGGAAAGATTTGGTATTGCTCAAATGTTAATTAGTGATTTGCATGTTGGGTATTTATTTTGATAATGAAAGTTAGAAATTCACCCACTATACATTGAAGGCATCAAAGTTGTAAATCACATTGCAATTTCGGTAATGAATTGGGCATAATTATTCGAACTGTGGTTTGCAAGTGGATTAGATGTTTAGGGTGGAGTGGAGGTCATGAAAAGAGTGTTAGAATGCATAAGGGAGATCCTAAGAGAGAGTGGAATGGAAGTGAAATGACTGTAGGGGCATTTTGGAATTAAGGCAGCAACTACCGCTCGACTACCGGTAGCCAATTGCTTCTGGTGCAGCAGCTACCGGTAGTCAGTGAACGAGCTACCGGTAGCCGATGGTCAGAACGCCTGAAATTAGGGTTTTTAATTAGGGTTTTTCGGAGAGACTCTTTAGTATCCTCACAATACATTGAACCCATTCCAAATCCCTCTCACCCATAACCCCCCTAGATACCCAAACCGTTCCCTTTCCCCATTCATCTATAAATTCCTAACCATAGAACTGCGAATTTGGAGTTTCTCCTTCAAGATTCAAAGCCTCTGTTTTTCCGAAACCTTGGGCCAGCCAAAAATCTCTCAAACCCACCCCCCTCTTCTCAGTTGCAGACTCACAGAATCATCCCTATGGCTCGTACCAAACGTGCAGGACCAAGTTCCCCACAACCCTCAGTGGCACCCAATCGAAAGAGAAGTGGGGAAGGTTCAAGTGCTCAAAGGGCGGAGCAAAGAAAAAAGGCAAGGAATGAGGCTAGGGATCAGTTTATTAACGAGAAAAATGTGACTTGTGAAAGGGCTGTGCATAGGAGATCTTTGGGTGTGGATCATGTGGTGGTGAAGACCATTGAAGCTCTTGGAATGACATTTTGGTTCAAAGAGGTGAGTGGTTTCAATTTGCCTCAATGCCGAGAGTTTTACCAAAGACTCAAGGTGGCGAATGAGGATGAGAATATTTTGAAAACAAACGTGCGAGGGAAGAGTTTTGAAGTGACTCCCGAAGTGATTGCTACTCTGTTGGAGTACCAACAGCCACCTCCCTCCACTTCGATTTATCCGGATAATGTCGAAAATGCCATACCTATTCAGGACTATGTGAGTTCAATGTATGTTGACCCAACACAGTTTAAGGGAACAGTCCATTCTGGGGGCCTTAAGCATGAATTTGGTTTGATGAATAAAATCCTTCACTACAATCTGTTTCCAAAGGGATCAGAAAAGACACCAAATGTGGAGAAGTTGGGTCTCTTGGATGCAGTGATGACGGGGAAGAAGTTGAATATCGCACTTTTCATCTGGGAGGTAATGAAGGATTTCGCCGAGACTGACCGTCCAAGGGTGAATCTCCCTTATGGAAATTTGGTGACTCGCATGTGTAACAATTTCAAGGTAAAAGGAATTGTTTCTGATAAAATCACCCCTCCGGAGACTGGAACCATTGGGCAAGCTAGTAGCATGAAGAGGACTGCCATGACCCGAGCCGAGCGTGCTAGACCTTCAGGTCCAGGGTCATCTAGTGCAGGACCGCCTGGTGAGGGCCCATCTGAGTCGAGGCCATCCACTGCTATGCCAGAAAGCCTCATTTCTCGCCGTCTGGATTCACTGGAGGGTACTGTGCTGGGAATGGAAGCTGTTATGCAGGGGATGGCAGCGATGATGAAAGATCTATATGTGCATACCTTTCCCGGGAGGTCTATACCGGAAGGGCTCGCACCTCCTGCTTATAGTCCCCCTAGAGCTAGGCCCTCCACGTCCCCAGTGGTGGAAGATGATGATGAATATGAATCCAATGAGAACAGGGAGGGTGATGATGATGACGTGTCTGGGAATGATTCTGGGGAGGAAGGAAGTGGTGATGAGGGGAATGAAGATGAGGGTTAGGGTCCATTGAGTTCCCTTGTTTTGTGTTCTTAGGTTGTTTGTCCTGATGGAGTCAGTGGGTCAATAGAAGGAGCCATGTTAGGTTGTTTTGTCTCTTTTTGAAACCTAACCCTATGTACTCCAAGTTTAATTTTGATCTATTAAAGAAAACCACAGTTTGAATTTAGTTTGCCCTTGTTCATTTCTAAAATTGCAATTTGATTTCTTATGTTTTGATTGATCAAAGAATAGATTGTGGGAATGATTGTTTGTATCATAATGCTGCGTGCTAAAACTTTGCTAGGGACTAGCAAAGCTAAAGTTGGGGGGTGTGATTCGCACCAAACTTTGTATATGTTGTTGTGCAAATCATCTCGGTTTAATTGATTTTTGGAGATTATATTGATGAGAGTTGCGTCAATTGAGCACTTTTTGGTAATCTGTGATTTTTGCAGTTGAACAATGCAAATGTCGACTTTTTCAAGCACTCTAAAACAAAGCTTTGATGAATGGAGATAGGGGCTAGCCTTGATGTTGGATTAAAAGAAGAAGGAAGAAAAAAACCAGACAGCTACCGCACAGCTACCGGTAGCTGATTGCTACTGGAGTTGCAGCTACCGCACAGCTACCGGTAGCTGATTGCTACTGGAGTTACAGCTACCGCACAGCTACCAGTAGCTGATTGCTACTGGAGTTGCAGCTACCACACAGATACCGGTAGCCGATTGCTACTGGAGTTGCAGCTACCGGTAGTCAGTGCACGAGCTACCGGTATCCGAGGCTGTTTCATCCAAATTCTGCTGGGTTGTTCCTGATGCCTCAAGGGCCCCACCATCTAGTCTCCCTCACTCCTCTGACTCGTCCAACATAGAGAACATCCCTCCTTGTCTTTCTTCTTGGACTTTGGAGCCATGACATTAATTGAAGAAAGAGAAAATGAGAGCTGCTGGGTGTGCAGACCTGCTCTGCACACCTCTGTCATTCCCTTTCCATGCTACACTCTACTGCAGGGAGTCACTGCAGGAGCTACAGGAGTGACCAGGCACGTTTTTGAGAAACAAAAGTTCTCCAAGGAAGGAAGGAGGGGGAGGAATTCAGCATTCAGCATATTTTTGAATAGGGTTTGAGAGAGAGAAACTCTGGGCGGAGAAGACGATGAACAGTAGTTTTTAGAGAGAGAAAGTTGTGATTTTTGTATTTTCTTCTACTGCATTTATTTTGTAACCTTGAGTAAGGATCTCAGTAGTTCATTGAATGCCATGAATGCCATGAATGTTGTTTTCCCTTCACGTTTGGATAGTTGAATGCTCATTTAATATTTCACCATTAATGCTTCAAGTTCTTCACCTTCATATCTATGTAATGGGTTTAAATACATGTTCTTTTAGCTCATAACTTCTTACACTTAGTAGCTTTAGAAGTTCATAGACTTGCAATGCACTTCCATTATATAGTCATTTCCATTCCAAGTAAGAGTAGCTAAATCCTCTAGTTGGCAAGACCAAGAGGGATCCCCTTTGGGGATTCCATTTCAACTCTTTCTCCTCTTTCCCTTTAGAGTCAAATGGTTCGTTTTGACCGGATAGAAGATGGATGAATCGATGAGTCTTTGATAAACCGTAGGCGTAGTCACGGTTTATGCTTAGATACTCACCGGTATCATCCTCGGCTTTCCGTGATTCAAGCGTTCATTCATGCTCAATCGGAGGAGTGATTTGAGTTGAGGTGGTATACCCATTGGAGTGATCTCTTGGAATTGCCAACACTTGTTTTTATCATTACATTTTCATTAGCATACACTTCACCAATCAACTCTTAAGACAAAAGATTTTACATTTCCGTGTTTCACCAAATCATTTCAATCTTGATTCACTACCTTCCCTGTGGATACGACCTTGGAATACTCTTCCAAGTTACTCACAACACACGAAAGTCTCCTTGCAATTGGGGAGCATTTTTGTGCATACATTCCCATATTTACATCGTCCCATTTCCCTTTCCTCATTGCCCTTTCTTTTAACACCATCCCTAGGGGAAGAAACTCTTCTCCCCCGTTCATACATTGCATACATTGAGGGATAGTAATTAGGGGTTAGGAAAGGTATCGTTTTTGTGACAATCATTTTGGCGCCGTTGCCGGGGAAGGCAAGTGTAAAATCAAGGAAGTGATTTCCGAACAACCAAGGTAAGTCCCGTGATCTTCATCACGGGCTGAGGTACGTTGTCTCGTGTACATCTTCTTGTTTTTGGATAATTTCATTTGTATAGATATTTTGTTGCATGTGGGGAAGGGACGACTATCATCGATTAATTAGACAACCCTTAGGCCCCAACATGAACATCGACCCCTTGATCATCACGCACAAGCTCAGCGTGAATCCTACCTGCAAACCTATCAAACAGAAGCGAAGAAGTTTCGCCCCGGAACGCCAAAAAAGCAATCAACGAAGAGGTCGGCAAACTCCTCCACGCAAAGTCCATCAGGGAAGTTGACTACCCTACCTGGCTAGCAAATGTGGTTCTTGTCAAAAAAACCAATGGTAAGTGGCGACTGTGCATCGACTTCACTGATCTCAACCGAGCATGCCCCAAGGATAGCTTTCCCTTACCCCAGATCGACTTAATAGTGAATGCCACAGCCGGACACGAGCTCCTTAGTTTCATGGATGCCTTCTTAGGTTATAACCAGATCAGGATGGATCCCAATGACTAAGAGAAGACCTCCTTTGTGACTGAACAGGGAACATACTGTTATCAGGTCATGCCTTTTGGATTGAAAAACGCTGGGGCCACTTACCAGCGGTTGGTGAATAGGATGTTCCAAAAGCAGATAGGTGCATCCATGGAAGTTTACATCGACGACATGTTAGTAAAGTCACTAAAGGCAGAACTCCACATCGAACACCTAGCTGAATCATTCCAGATCCTAAAGGAATACAAGATGAAGCTCAACCCTACGAAGTGTGCATTCGGGGTCTCGGTAGGAAAGTTTCTGGGTTTTATAGTTAGCAGCCGGGGAATTGAAGCTAACCCAGAGAAGGTTAGGGTGGTGGTAGATATGCAATCACCATCCAACACAAGGGAGGTACAACGCCTGATAGGTAGAATAGCTGCCTTGAGCCGTTTTGTGTCCAGGTCAAGCGATAAGTGCCACCCATTCTTTCAAGTCTTGAAGAAGGCATTCTAGTGGGATACCGAGTGCGAAGAAACATTCAAAGCCCTGAAAAGTTATATGAGCTCCCCCCCCCCCGCGTTTTGGTGAGCCCTTTAGAAGGGGAAGTTCTTACTCTCTACCTGGCAGTGTCAGATTTTTCAACAAGTGCAGCGCTGGTTAGGGAGCGAGACAGAGCTCAGCAACCAGTCTACTACTGCAGCAGAGCTCTGAGGGGGACGGAGGAGAGATATCCAAAGATGGAGAAACTCGTCTTAGCTCTGGTTACAACAGCTAGGAGACTTAGGCCCTATTTCCAGGCTCATACTATCGAGGTTCCAACAGACCAGCCAATAAAGCAAGTACTACATAAGCCAGAATCTTCTGGAAGGTTGGTTAAATGGGCCATAGAGCTCAGTGAGTTTGATATCAGATATAAGCCAAGGACTGCCATCAAAGGGCAAATTTTGGCGGATTTCTAGCGGTGGAATAAGGGTCCAGAAAGTGGGGAAGATGAATCAGGGAAAGACCTCTGTTCCTAAAATAGCAGAATCGAAAAGTCCAAAAATGAAGAAACCACCTCAGACTCGAGGGATCCAGAACGAAAATAATAGATAAGTAGTCAAGAACGTACCTAATCGAGGGTGAACAGCAAGCCAAAGTTCGGAGGGAGTAAGCCACGCACACCAGTTCGAAGGAAAAGGAATTTCAGCAAAGCCCTAGATTCACCGAATGATGGGGAAGTCTGAATCCGTAAGGAAGATAGAAGATGGAAGGCTTGAAGATTCAAGGGGGAAAAATGGCCGTTAGTGTCAATTCGAAGGCATTTAAAGCCAACTGCACCGAGTGGAGAACGTGCACGGGAAACGAGGAAAGGAAATGATTACCCATAACCGTCAGGAGCCTGTTCGCACGAGAATCGAGGTCGGGAACCGGAGGTTGGCTGTAACTAGACCTCAACTCAGCCCCTACCCAAGATCACTTGGGCTAAGGGCTGGGGGGCAACTGATGGTACTCAGAATTAATCCTAAGCAGGAGCTCAGCCCCGGAGATCAGGTCCGGAGGTCGGTTTGAAGCTCCAGAGATCAGAGGTCCAGAGCTCCCGCTCCACCCAAGCGGAATGGTAGCCTGATCAATAGGGGAAGCAGTTGGGAGATAGCTGGCATCTCCCAAACAGAAATCAAGCAACATCCCGAGCGGGAAACCCTTAATTGATCAGGATCCCCTCCTTAGATTAAGGGGGATCCCATGAATAGGGGGCTAGGATCTCGGTAGAGATCTTGGAGGACTAGGAGTAATATTATAAATACTGTACATAACCCCAAGAAAAGGAGAGAATGAATAAGCATTCAAGAATCATCAATAAAGGCAAAGGAGCAAGAGACTCCATAAAAGAGTGGACTATATTTCTATGTGTTACACACACCGCACCTCAAATAACTAGAGCACTCACCCACAATTCTACGAGCCTCGTAGCTCAGATCCATCCCATACCATTGAACCCAAACTCATTGCTCATTCGTGTAAAATAATACCATCAGAGTTCATTTTGTTGTCAAGTGTGCAGAAACTTGAGTGCTAGAGTTATTCTTTGGAATTAAAAATTTCCTCTATTCTTGGTTTTACATATTTTAGACTGGAAAAATTGCTTCATGTTCATCAAGATAGCATATGGTTTAATGTTTCTTAGTGTTGCATTTGGTCAACAAAGAAATGAAGCTCTTTACAACTTCCCAATTTACCAAATATTATCAACTTTGAAAGTTATAAAGACGGTTTGGTTTTTGTTACGATTTATGAACTTAATCTCATTACAACCTATTTTGGAGTTTTAGCAAAGATTATTAGTACTCAATACACTGAAGTTTGACATGAATCGGTCTAGATACCAGTACATTCAAGAACAGTTGATCATTGTTAGAGATAAGGATTAGATAGCAATCTTTGAATTCAAATGTACTGATCACATAGGGATTAGATCAAGTAGCAATCTCCTTAACTAACACAACCTCATATTGTAATCAGTTGGGTCTATATATATAAGAGAAACAATTTTTTATCTCCACTCAATCTGCTCTTTCATGGTATTAGAGCAAACCTGAGACAACCATTCTGAATTTTTATTTTTTTTCCCTTGCCACCATGAGTGTTTGCTCATCCTCCCAAACTACTGAGATGCCTTCATCCTCCCCTACTCCAACATTCCCTTCTTCCTCTTCTCATGTTCTCCCTGTCAAACTACAATGTGACAATTATCCCATTGGGGAGAATCAAGTGGTTCCCCTACTTCGTGGCACCTCCTTGCTCAGCTATGTTGACAGAACTGTGCCTTGTCCCCCTCATCACATCTCATCCAGCTCAGATGCTGCACCTACTATCAACACCAACTACATTGATTGGCAACGTCGATATCCACTTCTTCTTGGCGTCTTGTCCTCTTTGTCTGAAGATGTACACGCTCTGGTGATTGGACTTGCTACTTCTCGGGTTGTTTGGACAGCTCTTGAGACTTTTTATGCAGCCAGCCCACTACAAGACTTGCATTTTACAAATCCCCATGGAATTACAGTGCCTCAAAAAAGGCACTGCTTCAATCACCACGTATTTTCATCGTGCAAAAACACTCGCCCATCAACTTGCGATGACAAGGCAATTACTGATGATAATCTCATCCTATACATCTTGGGCGGCCTTCCTTCGGAGTATGGACCCCTTTCATACATCCATCTCTACTTGCATAGATGATATTTCCCTCGCTGATCTATTCAACTTTCTCCTCATTGAAGAGTTCTGTCTGGGCAAAGATACTATTCCGGTTGATTTCCCTCTTCCTTCAGCTATTGTCCTAGTCGCCAATGTTGTACATCGCTCCTCTTCTTCACCCCACAAAGGTGGTCGTGACCAGTCCACTGATCATGGCCATCGTGGAGGCCGTAATAGAGGATGCAGTCGTGGTCATAATCAATTTTATGGCAAGCACCGCAACTCCAACTCAAATTCCTCTTCCACTGGTTCTCGTCCCATATGTTAGGTGTGTAATCGCATTGGACATTTTTCCCTCCAATGTCACAACCATTTCAATGAGGCATTCAAGTATGTTCATCCCTCCTCCTGATCCCATGCTTACAATGCTTCGATCGGTCCCATGCCCACTGATTATTGGTATCCGGACTCGGCTGCTACTCATCACATCACCTCGGCCTTGGCAAATCTCAACTTCGCCTCTGACTACCCGCTGCTTGAATGTTATCTCACTCTCCCCACACCAGATTCTATACCAACCTCAGTCACTACCGCCTCTAAATCCCCACAATGGCGAGCTTCTATGCATGATGAAATCCACGCCTTAATCAAGAATGGCACATGGACTCTTGAACCATCTCTACCCAATCAAAAGCTGGTTGGCTGCAAGTGGGTTTTTTGCATCAAGAAACGAGTTGATGGCAGCATAGATCAATATAAAGCCCGCCTTATCACCAAGGGATACATTTAATAGGAGGGTGTCGATTATAATGAAACATTTCTATTCGCCAACTCGACATCAACAATTGCTCGGCTAAGCAATTTTCTCATCTTTCAGGACTTCATATCCTCTTAGACAGACACCTCGTTATTCATTCGGCGAAACCAAACTTCGGCCACATACATACTCTTATATGTGGATGATCTTGTCATCACGAGAAGCTCCACCTCCTCCATTAATGATCTCTTCCATCAGCCTGGCCATGAGTTTGCCACTAAAGATTTGGACAGCCTCAATTTTTTTCTTGGCATTGACCCTACGCATCATGGCTTATTGCTATCACAATGACAGTACATTGTCAATTTGCTCAAAAAATGTCGTATGGATGTTGCTAAGCCTCTCTCTAACCCGTTTGCTCCTACTGTTAAGCTTCGATGCAATAATGGTGACCCATTCTCTGATGCCCAACTTTATCATCGTGTTGTTGGTTCTCTACAATATGTAACCATCACTCGCCCCGATCTCTCATTTTTTATCAATAAAGTCTGTCAATATATGCACTCACCCACCGAGAAACATTGAATTGTCGTAAAGCGAATTCTTCAGTATCTCAAAGACACCATGGACATTTGTCTTCCCATTCGCTACTCTCCACATTTTGTTCTCTCTGTCTATTCCAATGCTGATTGGGCAGGCTGCTTTGATGATCGAAAGTCTACTGGTGGTTATGCTATTTTTCTTGGCCCGAATCTCATCCCTTGGTCGCCTCGTAAACACCGATCTGTTGCCCAATCAAGCACTTAAGCAGAATATCGTTCTCTTGCAGATGTTACTGCTGAAATTATTTCGATACAATCGCTCTTGCGGGAACTCCATGTCACTACACTTAGATGCCCTACTCCTTGGTGTGATAATGTTGGAGCTACTTATCTCACTGCCAACCCCATTTTCCACGACATAATGAAGCATGTTGAGATAGCATTTCACTTTGTCTGAGACAAAGTTGCCCAGCGTAATCTTGAAATTCGATACATCTCCACCAAAGACTCACTTGCCGACATGTTCACTAAGCCTCTCTCCACTTCGCGGTTTCAACTACTTCGTGCCAAGCTCAGCCTCCTCCATGGGATGCTCAGCTTGCGAGGGCGTGTTAGAGATAAGGATTAGATAGCAATCTTTGAATTCAAATGTACTGATCAGATAGGGATTAGATCAAGTAGCAATCTCCTTAACTAACACAACCTCATCTTGTAATCAGTTGGGTCTATATATATAAGAGAAACAATTTTGTATGTCTACTCAATCTGTTCTTTCAATCATGATATTCTATTAACTATAAAAACTTTATAGTTTAATTGAGAATTTTGAATAGATTTGGAACTCGTGTTTCATTCTCTTCGTTGACAAAGCTAACTCAGGTCTTTGCTCCTTGTTCAACAGAATTGAAGTGTCTGCATTTCATGGCAATTCGGTGGTTCTGGTTATTTATTAGGGGATAATTTTGAAGATCACATTCATTCTGCGATGTCATTATTGAATCAACATGCTTTATTTAACTGGTCATACTCGACACTCTTCGTGTACCAAAGCACAATTGTTATGGTATTGGTTCTTGGCTATGTTCCAGGCCTCTCTTGACTGTAACGATATTAAAAGGAATTTGAGCATCATAATCCAAGAAGCATATGAAATAGGACTAAGTGAGGGAGTGAAAAATTATGAAGAGTTCTGTTCTAATCCAACAAGCATATGAACTAGGACTAATTGCGATACTTAAAAATTAGAGCGGATCTGTCCTTTCACTAATATTATTATTGAAGAATAATTGAAAAAATAGGGTTGTGTCAAGCCGATGATGCCACTAAACGAAATAAGTAAATGTTATTCTTGATTAGAGAAGAATCTTTTCTTTTAGACAGACTGTAATAGGCATTATTGCGCCCAAATAGGTTCATAAAGAGGGATTTGAGCAGTTGAATCGTACTTATAGAAGTGAAGCAGTCTGTGTGTTTGTCAGCTTTGAAGTGCGTATCCAGTAGCATTTAGTACATAACTGTATCCCCTGACCTATTATTTCCTCTTCTTCAGCATAACTTCTTGTCCTTTTGATAGTTTTCTGAAGTAGCAGTCATTCTTAATTTTAATATTCCAATACATAGAAAAATATTTTGACCTTTAGTAAATAAAAATTCTCATTGAACTGCGATCTGCATTGGCTTTTGATGATACCTAGAAAAAAGCTCTAAGTATGAGCTTGGACATGGAGGTCAGACACAGTAACCAGGGCTCCGCAATCCAGACCTCAAGCTCTCCTCAAAGAAAACAAACGGGAAATTGAAAGGGAAACAACTGGCTAGTGAATGGCATCCTCAAAGCAATGGAAAGCTATAATCAAGGCACAAAACTCTCAACTAACCAAGATCCTCTCCCAAAAATCAAGGAAGATCCCACGGATGAAGGGCAAAGATCTCGGTGAAAATCCCTTAGAGATAGGAATTACACTATAAATACTGTACAACGTCTCAATCAAAAGGCAGAGAACCCTATTGGCATCAAAGGCATCTTGTAAAACATTTTCTAGATGAATATAGATTCTAGGAGCAAGAGACTCCATTGAAGAGTGGACTAGCCGAGCTCCCAAGCCGGTGAACCACTATATTTCTACGTGTTACACACACCACACCTCGGACAACGAGAGCATTCAACCACCAATTCACGGGCCTTGTAGCTCAGACCTGTTCCTAGCAATTATACTTTAACTCGCTGCTCATTCACGTGAAATAACACCATCAGTTTGGCGCCGTCTGTGGGAACGACAGTTCTTGTTACAAATATACTGATTTTTCAGTGATTGATGGTCTCTACACGAAACATGAGTAGAAGTCAAATAAATCCACCACGAGTGACAGATCAACATGACGCCACCGACGACGGACAGCCTGAGAACGTCCAGGAGACGAATCCTCCCAAGGGAGTTCCCCCCACCAACAATGAGTTGGCAGCCCTTCGCCAAGCCAACGAGCGCTTGATACAACAAAATGAGGAACTCTTGAAACACTTGCACTGCCCACAGGAGGCACAACGGGCCCAAGAAGGCCAGAATAACCCCCCACGCAGGGAGCAGCAACACCCCAACCCCCTCAGAGAAGCCGACGAAAGGTTGGAAAATAGCCAGACCATGGGGGAAGTCCCTCATCAACCCCTTAGGAACGGCCACAACGAAGAGGTACAAAGTCAGAACGATGGGGGCGAGAGGGACGATTTTTTTCCCTATCAGCAGGACAGGAGAGAACAGCACTGGGAGCAACGTTTTAAGGACATCCAGCAAGAGCTCAGCCACATGAAAGAGGCTATAAAGAGCAAGACTCCGGTTACAATGGACGCCCTAGTACAACAGACTGAGTCCCCATTCACCACTAGAGTGCTGCACTTTCCTCTCCCACCAAAATTCAGGATGCCACAAATAGAGGTCTTTGACGGAACGAAAGACCCCGTAGATCATCTCAACACATACAAGAACCAGATGGAGCTACATGGATACCAGGATCCTGTACGCTGCAGAGCCTTTGCCATCACGTTGAAAGGCTCTGCCCTAGCCTGGTTTAACAGGCTCCCACCAGCCTCGATCTCATCCTTTAGAGAGCTCTCCATAGCTTTTGTATCTCACTTTATAGGAGCTCGGATATACAGAAAGTCGAGCTACCACCTGTTGAATGTAAAACAGGGACCCAACGAGAACCTACGGTCTTATGTCCAAAGGTTCAATTCAGAATCCTTGAAGGTAGATATTCCAGATGATAAATTCGCTATCACTGCTTTCATTGTTGGATTAGGAGTGCAATCGAAGGATTTGATATTTTCTATATCAAAGAACCCGCAAGCAAGCATGACAGAGGTGCTGGCTAAAGCAGAAAAGTATATTAATGGCGAGGAAGCCCTTCTCTCAAAGGTAGGGAGCTCATCCTCACAGAAGGAAAAAGTGAAGGAAGAAAATAAGAGAGATCGAAGTCCTAGGAAAGAAAGAGGACGAGATAGGTCCTCAAGAAGAGACAGGGATCGCTCCTCCAAGAGAAGGGAAGATGTCAGAGAACGAGACGAGCTCTTCAGCTCATGAACATCAGATGAGCTCTTCAGCTCATAAATTTAAGATGAGCTCTTCAGCTCATAAACTCAAGATGAGCTCTTCAGCTCATATACATCCGATGAGCTCTTCAGCTCATAAATTCAAGATGAGCTCTTCAGCTCATGAACTCAAGATGAGCTCTTCAGCTCATAAACATCCGATGAGCTCATCAGCTCATAAATTCACGATGAACTCTTCAGTTCATAACTTGAGCCAAGCAGCTAACGATGAACTATTCAGTTCGTAACTTGAGCCAAGCAGCTCACGATGAACTCTTCAGTTCCTAACTTGAGCCAAGCAGCTCACGATGAACTCTTCAGTTCATAACTTGAGCCACACAGCTCACGATGAACTCTTCAGTTCATAACTTGAGTCACGCAGCTCACGATGAACTCTTCAGTTCGTAACTTGAGCCACGCAGCTCACGATGAACTATTCAGTTCGTAACTTGAGCCACGCAGCTCACGATGAACTCTTCAGTTCGTAACTTGAGCCACGCAGCTCACGATAAACTCTTCAGTTCTTAACTTGAGCCACGCAGCTCACGATGAACTATTCAGTTCATAACTTGAGCCAAGCAGCTCACGATGAACTCTTCAGTTCGTAACTTGAGCCACGCAGCTCACCGATGAACTCTTCAGTTCATAACTTGAGCCAAGCAGCTCACGATGAACTCTTCAGTTCATAACTTGAGTCATGCAGCTCACGATGAACTATTCAGTTCATAACTTGAGCCAAGCAGCTCACGCTGAACTCTTCAGCTCATAATATGAGCCACGTAGCTCGCGCTGAACTATTCAGTTCATGATATGAGCAACACAGCCCACGAAGAACTCCAATAGTTCAGAAAATAGCCCAGGAGCTCGGAATGGGCTATTTAATTTCTAAAAAGAGCCTTGTAGCTCATAATGAATTCTTTAATTCCTTAAAAGAGCCCTGAAGCTCATGATGAGTTCCCTAGTTCATAAAAAGAGCCCGGCAGCTCATAAAGTCAATAATTTTGCTTGAAGAAGCACTGAAGTACTTCTCGAAGCAATGGGAACTCGGCAACCGTAGGAAAAGCAGCAGCTCTCTGCACCTCGAGCTCATGCAAATCGAGGTCGATGTGTAGAAGTCTATCTCAATTCAGCATCGACTCATCCCTTGCCCAAGCTCGCTTGGGCCAAGGGCTGGGGGGCAACTGATGATACCTAAAAAAAAGCTCTAAGTATGAGCTTGGACATGGAGGTCAGACAAGGAGGTCAGACACAGTAACCAGGGCTCCGCAATCCAGACCTCAAGCTCTCCTCAAAGAAAACAAACGGGAAATTGAAAGGGAAACAACTGGCTAGTGAATGGCATCCTCAAAGCAATGGAAAGTTATAATCAAGGCACAAAACTCTCAACTAACCAAGATCCTCTCCCAAAAATCAAGGAAGATCCCACGGATGAAGGGCAAAGATCTCGGTGAAAATTCCTTAGAGATAGGAATTACACTATAAATACTGTACAACGTCTCAATCAAAAGGCAGAGAACCCTATTGGCATCAAAGGCATCTTGTAAAACATTTTCTAGATGAATATAGATTCTAGGAGCAAGAGACTCCATTGAAGAGTGGACTAGCCGAGCTCCCAAGCCGGTGAACCACTATATTTCTACGTGTTACACACACCACACCTCGGACAACGAGAGCATTCAACCACCAATTCACGGGCCTTGTAGCTCAGACCTGTTCCTAGCAATTATACTTTAACTCGCTGCTCATTCACGTGAAATAACACCATCAGCTTTTATAACTGATCAAAAAGGTGAGAAATCGTGTAATGGTTTATGATTTTTATAGAAATGCAAATGCTTTATCCCTTTTTGTTTTGAGCTAGAAAATTGAACTTTTCTACATAACTCGGAATATCCAAAAAGAAGTTTAGACTAATGTTGATGAAGTGCCTTAGTTGAATGTTCTAAAAGCCTAATGGTCAGGGAATGCGTTCTCTGCCACGGTTCAAAAATTGTTCACAAACTAGGTTCTCATGTTTTGTTTGTTAGAAAATATTTAATTGGCATGTGGACATTCAAAAACTGTAACCAGAAGAATAATGATCAATCACTATGGAAAACGAATTGAAGAATAATGACTGGCTTCAGTCCCCTATGTCTTCCAGCAACCCCATATCGTTTTGGATCTTCACAAACAACAAAAAGTGTGATATATATAGTGAAAAAATGGTTAAAGGCATTTTAGTATATTTACATAAAGAATGATAGTTTTGATATTTTCAGAAAATTTATAGTCAAACTGTTACTTTTTGTACTTGCAGAGTTAAAAATTACATTTAAGAGGGTGTCATTGATTTGAAAGAGATGCAATGAAGTTTCAAAATTGAAAGGGGGTGTTATTGAATTTAGACCTAATTAGAGGGAGTGTGGATGAAATTTTCCCAAAAATAAAATGCAGATGAAACAGTAAGACATGATGCTAGTTCAGTAATTCTTCTTGATTCCTAGAGTACTGACAAATAAAGTTCTGAAGAACGCCCAAAGGAATAGTGATTTCTAAGTGCTGTTTAGCACATTCTGTGCATAGCATGGATGACCTATTCCTCTACTTATTTTCAGAAAATTTATAGTCAAACTGTTACTTTTTGTACTTGCAGAGTTAAAAATTACATTTAAGAGGGTGTCATTGATTTGAACGTGTAAACCATAAAGAGATGCAATGAAGTTTCAAAATTGAAAGGGGGTGTTATTGAATTTAGACCTAATTAGAGGGAGTGTGGATGAAATTTTCCCAAAAATAAAATGCAGATGAAACAGTAAGACATGATGCTAGTTCAGTAATTCTTCTTGATTCCTAGAGTACTGACAAATAAAGTTCTGAAGAACGCCCAAAGGAATAGTGATTTCTAAGTGCTGTTTAGCACATTCTGTGCATAGCATGGATGACCTATTCCTCTACTTATTTTTAATGTTATGTTTTGTCGCCATAGAAAAATCATTGCAAAGTCTACTTTGAGCACCAGCTCAGTTCCAGTAATTCAGTTTCTCTAATCAACTCGCTCATGAAACTTCATTGGACCATTATCTTCGGTTAATTTCCCCAAGAAAAATCATTTGACATCCTTGTAAGTTGTGCTAATTTAATTGAAGACATCTAGCAATTTGTACAAGTATAGATCTCATCACAGAATGAAAAAAGCTATTTACTTCATCAAATGACAAGATATTAACAACTATCTATATAATAAAGTAGCTTACAATTCAAATCTCAAAAGATAAACTAAATGACTTTTGTTATTCGCGGTTGAGATCGCTTTAAATTTTATTTTAAAGTTAATCTAACGATTAATATTAACACCCTATATTTAATAGGAAAAATAGGTTCCTAAACGTGTGTTTGGAGTGATTTTTTAAAAGTACTTCTAAAAATTATTTTTCATAAGTACTTTTAAAAAAAAAAAGTGTTTGAAACCAACCCACCCCACCACTACCTCTACCACCACCACCACCACCATTACCCCCGCCATCATCACAACCATCACCGCCAAAACCCCCACCACCGTCGTCGCCCCCACCACCACCCCCACCTCCACCACCACCACCACCACCACCACCGTCGTCGCCACCACCACTAACGCCGCCATCACCACCGCCGCCACCACAGCCACCGCCACCACCACCGCCGTCACCGCAGCCACCACTGTCGCCGTCATCACTACCATCATCGTCACTCAAAACCCACCACCACCATCACCATTCCCACCCACGACTGCTACCACCACCACGGTCATCGCCTTAGCCACCACAACTATCATCGTCTCCCGCCATCACCATTGTCGCCCACCACCACTCACCCTCACTACAATCGATGCTTAAATTTTTTTATCTCTCCTCTATATTTGCGATTTGATTTTGGATGTGAATACAAATATGTTGACCTTTTTTTTATTACTACGTGCCTTCAGGCACGGGAAATAACTAGTAGTTAAATAAGGCTTCAAAACTTGCATATTCTATAGAAACAAAAAACATTTCACCGTTTTGAAATCCGTAAGAGTTAACAGTTTACACTTTGATGAGTCCTCCTGAAACTTTATTGTGCAATTTCTTCCACTAATGCCACCAAACAAAGTAATGAACATCTAACCTTGAACTAGTATGATAATTTCTTGTCTGGCTCTCCTTCCCACTTAGCTAACAACTATACAGGACAACAAACCAGCATACTGAAAGGAAGGAGCACCCCATGGGTGAAGACTCAAAAATAAAGCATCATAATTCATAAACCAACAATCAGATTACTCACTGAAAACCAATACTGAAACAACTTTTATTGGGCCCAAAATCATGCAGCTTCAAAAGTACTTAAACATATGAATAAGAGCAGAAGAAACTATTCACCCATCACCGGCTAAAATTGATCTTTTATCTTGGAATTGATGTCAAAAATCTTCAACCTACCTCACAGTACCTAGAAAATAATTGGTCTAAACAAACCAAATCCTGTCTTATGCACTATAACATGAAAAAGCAAAGAATAGGGCAAAATAAAAGTTTCACCCTCCAAGTTACCTCATTTATATTTGATCCATGGAGTTCCAATTGCAACAATCAAGTCTTCCAAAAATTAATCTGGGTTTCAATGTGATTCCCCTGGCACCTTTGGTGAAATATTTGGATAGAATTAGCAATACATTGTGCACATAACTTCTATAAAGGGTGAATGGCATTTCGACAACCATAAAACTCTTTCCATCGATCTGATGTAACTCTCTCTCTTTCTCTCTCTCTCTCTTCATTACCACTTTTGCCACCTCTGCAACATTTTCCAACATTTTCAACTGTCACATCAACCTTCAAAGCAAAGAATTTAATCGACCTCCACCATCATGGCACCATCTTTGCCATGCCCTTTGTCATCATTGAATCAAGAGATGCGAAATTCATGCAGAACCATCTTGTATAGAGAAATTTGAAGATTAGTTAACTTAATTATTTCAGAGATAGGTACTATCCATGCATATATATTCGCAAGTAGCAATTGCAATAAAAGATTAATTACCTTAAATACTATCTAAATGGGTACCATATACCTTGTCCCGCAAATGCTCTGTGGTGGTGTTCGATGGTAACTATGAATGATCAGATGGTAATAGTTGTGATGGTGGTGACGATGATGGTATAGCCAGTAAGTTAGTGATTGGTTTTTGCAAATTGTGGGAGAGAGAGAGAGATGGATGAAGTGGTGGTGGCCAGCTATAAATAGAGACGTACAGAGAAAGGGGAGGGTATTTTAGAGTGAGGAGAGTAGGAAGTATTGGGCTCACAAAATTGAGTGGCCTTTGCTCACAGAGTTGATTTCTTTAAGTCTTTGACTTTTTACATGATCTGCATGTATATACATACACAAATGCATACATACATATATGGTTGACAGAAAAGAAAACATACATACCCTTCATATCATAAATTACTAGCAAGACATAGCACAAATTTCCACTCAAATTGTGGCGAAAAGTGCTGGAGAGATGATATTGAAATGCATGAAACTTCATTAAGGACTAGATTATTGTAATTGGAACAATAAAGTAAAAAAAAAATGCTATTTTTTACTAAATCTTGCAAATAACTTACCATAACACTGAAAATAATCTTCGAAAGCCCAAGCCACTTCGTTTACCAGGAAAACTCCTAAAGTGAGATCTTCACAGAATTCCAGGCCAAATAGGTGTGCAGCTGAATGTGAAAATATCATGGGAATAATTACATAAATGAGAATGTATACTTGGCAATCAACCATTGACTGAAATCCAAAATCCATACGAGTGCTCTCAATAAGTTAATATAATGATACTCAGGTAATCCTTGTCCTATTTGATGAGAGTGTTTCTGATGTAAATGCCCCAGTGAGAGTATTTGAACAAAGTATAAAGACCACTTGAATTCCTCTTCTGTAGATAAGCTCCCCAACTGTTGACAATGGAAAAAACCTGAGAGAACCGGTACAGCTGTACCAATTTCTTATCAATTTCCGGCGAGACTAAAATTGTCTTTCCACAATATACATGGGCAAGAATTTATGTTAAAAAATGGAAACAGCTCATTTTTATCTCATTAACTTGACCAAATTTCCGTGGCCTCCTCATTGCCTATGGAGTGTCTTCGAACCTAGTCACATACTCTCAATGGTGCAATCATTGGTCTTCACCAAATAAGACCAAACTATTTCATCTCAACATATCCTCAATTGACACATTATTTTTTGTACACATTCATCTCAAATTCTATCTTTTCTTCTTTAGCCAATCCTCTACGCTCATTTTCCTGTACACATGTGCCTTCTTAATTATATGCTATGTGAATTTTTTGGTTGCATCAGTTAGATCAAACCCTCTCCCGAACATCTCGTTCATCCATCTTCTAGCTTCAGTTGTCCTACCATGTTTAAAGAAACCATGCACTAATATATCATAAGTCCACCGATTGGGCTCATACCCCTTTTCACATAGTTTTTTGAAGAACTTGCAAGCATGATCCATGTCACTCATACATAGTCTTCTCAACAACATGTTGTATGTGTAGATGTCAAGAGGGAAGCACCGTTCAATTAGTTCCCCAATTATCTCAATATCTTCGCCTGCTTTACAACCACTAAATGCACCAATCAGCTCCCCAAGCATCAAACTGCTAGGTGTCAAATTGTGCACATCTATTGAACGAGCCCAAGCCCCAAAAAGTTTTTCAGTTTTCAACGAATGCAGCAAAAGCACATTACCGATAAACGATGAAACAGGACGCCCAATATTTATCAAGTCTTCTACAAGATTTACCACCATATAGTATTCCTGATGTGCGCACAGCAACTGTACAAGTACCTCGTAACATTCAAGACTAGGTTTCAAGTGGTTCATCCTCATTTCCAACAAGATGTCCGCTGCATAGTGTGGTTTGTTGGCTTTGCAGAGACCTACAATTATGGTGTTGTACAATTTTCTTCCGATCCTTCTTCTCCTGGACAAATCATGGAAGAAATTTAGAGCATCAGCGATTTTCTCGCTCTTCAGATAACTCTGCAACACTAGAATGTCAGAACTCAAATTGGGCTCAATATCACTTCTCTTCATCATCTCGTACACTTCTCTAGCCAGCTCAGGTTTTTTGGCATGCCCAGCTCCATCAATGAAGAAGTTGTAAACCATAGGATTGGGTTCATGATGTGACAGCTGCATCTCCAGCAACCTGAGAAATTGCTTCTCCGGATTCTCCATCTCACTTAAACTATAAATAACAGCTCTGAACAATTTCTTGGTGGGGTTATGACCTTTTTCTTGCATTTCTATGAGTAGTCTAGCTGCAATATCTCCCCTACCGGACTTAATAAAACCACCGATCAGATTGAAGTATGTACTCTTACTAGAAACTTTATTTAATCTGTTGAGCTGCCCATGTAACAAATAACCGTCTTCCACTCTCCTGGCCCTACACAGAGCCGATATAAACTTGTCATAAGTGGAATCACTAGGCATAAAATTCCTCTCCAGAGCCACAAGAAACATCTCATTCATCTTCTCAAACTTCTCAGCTCTGCACAGAGCATTAACAAGAATTGAAAAGGTCTTTCTTCTGGGAAAATAACAATGCTCAATCGAGTCCCTCAACACACGAAACGCTACATCAACACACTCATCCCCACAGAGAGTATTTATTAGATAGTTGTAAGCCATGTAATTCGGAGACAGCCCAAACTCTGCCCTTGAATCGTACAACTCTAGTGCAACATCCTCCATTCCTGCCTTGCAAAAGAAGCACAATGCAGCATTCATGGTAACATTATCAGGTACTATCTGAAGATCCTTCATCTCCATCAGTAACTCACAAACCTCCTCCAGCCGATTCTCCCTTAAAAGCCTGCATATCAACATATTATACTTGAACACGTCCGGAACGTACCCATCCACTAACTTCTTACACTTCAAAAACTCCAAAGCCCCATCAAGCTTCCCAGCCTGAACAAGGCCCCTAATCCATACCCCATAAGCATGCTCCATAGGAACTAAACCCGTCTTCCGAAACTCCTCCACCAACTTGCCCGCCTTCTCAAACTGGTTATTTTTACATAAAGCATCCACAACCACTCCCACAACCTGTCCATTCAGCGCCAACCCATTTCCCACCACTCCCCTCAAATACTCCTCAGCCCTATCCAACTCCTGCTGCTTACAAAAACTCTTCACCAATATAGAACACGTAATGTCACTCTCAAAATTCCGAATCCTAATCTGTTTAGCAACCATTTCAACAGCATCAAAACAACCATCCTCCACTAAAGCATTCAAAAGCACATGATACGCAAATCCATCTAAATCAATTCCTTGAAACCGCATTCTACCGAACAGTTGAAGTGCGTATTCGGGTTTTCCAGCAACGGCATAACCCATCACCAAAGTACTGTAAAACCTTACTCTATGCACATACCTCTGCTTCATATAGTTCTCCAAGAAGCCCACCATTATTGACATCAGCTTCTCCCTCGACAGGATTTTGAATATGGCGTTGAACGTTGAGCGGGTGTGGTAAAAACCCGGTTGGCGACCGGCCCAATCGAAGAATTTCAAACAAGAGAGCACATCCTTTCCGTAGTTTAACACTTCGAGGACTAGGGCTTCGCATAGGCGGAGGTTGAGACGGGACAAGGCGTATTCGTCTTGGGCAGCTAAGATTTTGTAGATTTGAGAAAGTAAGGCGCAGCTGGAGGTCTTGAACCATTCTTTGAAGGAGAGAACGACGTCGCTTGCCTGTAATTGAGGGGTTCCAGGGATGGATGGAGACAAAGTCGTTGAACTTGAAGGGAGGAATTTGTAGGAAGAAGAGTATGATGAAGTAGGGGGGGTGGTGGTGGTGGAATAGAAGAAGAAGATGGTGTGGTTGGTCGTCGTGGTGGTGACGGTGAATATAGGAAGAAGAGAGAAAAATGCCCCACTGTTCTTGACGGATCTAACGGTTATCATCTTCCTGTGGTTGGTGGTGGCGGTCTTGCCGGTCATCAGTCAGGGGCGGGGAGATTGAGTACCATCTATCATCCAGTGTTGGTGACTGTGTAAGATGAGAGTTCGGCTCGGTGGAGCCGATTCTAACCGAGCCAAATAATAGCATGAATTTAAGGTGGCAATTTGGAATTGGACACGAATTTAACACACTATTAGAGTATTAGGGTTCTTGATATGAATCAGAAGACAACACGACATGTTAGTACTAGGGTTAATCTTAACTTGGAGTCTGAATACTCAAATCTCAATTTACACTCTCAAAATTTAAAAATATTAATTTACAATTTAAAAGACATAAATTTATATTAATGTGCACCTGATACTAACTCCGTCCATTTTACCGTTAAAAAAATTTGAACTAATTATAAATTGTACCCCTCAAAGTTTAAATATTTCATATTTATGATCCAAAAATAATTTTATCAATTAATGTTCGTTAAAAAACTCTTAATTGTATTGTATAATAACATATTCGTGTTATGTTCTAGTCAATACAAATATTTTCCAAAATTTAAAAAAATTATAAAATATCTTTTTTTTTTCCTACAATATTCATTAAATAGCTATTTTTTTCTACAGTTAGATACAAATCTTTTGATTGTCCTATCAAATTAAAGTTAAATACAAATAACACAACGGTAGACAGAAAATATTTATTTAACGAGTATTATAAATAAAAGTAGATATTTTTTAATTTTTAAAAAAATATTAAATAATATTATATGAATTATCGTAAATGTGAAATATATGACACAACGCAATTGACTCGACATGAAAATATTTTTTTATTGACTCGAACACGACATGAATGTTATAACATGATACAATTGAGAGCTATTTAACGAGCATTAGTGGATGAAATTTTTTTTAGAACATAAATGTGAAATAATTAACCCAAACTTTTTTATAGCCTCAGGTGCACATTGATATGTATTTATATCTTTTAGGGTGTAAATTAATATTTTTAAATTTTATGGGTACAAATTGAGATTCGAGTTATCTTTCGAGGTACAAGTTGAGATTAATCTTAAAAAAAAAGCCAGTAACCTATCACAACTTATTAATGGTTCTTATTTTCATTCGTGTTAGTATTTTATGAGTTGGTATTTAGATTTGAACTTGAACCTTGATTCGTCCACATGAGGCAACTGATCTAGAGCCAGTCATTAGTGGTTGGTTAGATATATGTCTCTATCTCTTAATCGGTTTAGGAGATTATGGAAGATCTATAATATAAAACAGGGCGACTTCAATAAGCTCATCCTACGGTCTCAAATTCATTCATCTAATGATTAAGAAATTATCATTTTTTTCTTTAATATTCTCACCCCCCCCCCCTCCACCGGTCAACAATTACGGCTGATCTTAGAACACATCTATAACGGTCTCCAATTCATTCATCCAACAGTCAAGAAATTAACATTTTTTTTCCTTAAAATTTTCCCTCCCAGCCAGTCAACGATTACGGCTGATATTAGAATACGAGATTTTCTCTGACAACATAATTAAATTGGTCAAATTTTTCATTAATATCATCTGTGTAGTGTAACATTTTGAATTTGTATAAGACACAATGATAACATTTTGATTCAAAAAAACTCATCAATTTAACAGATAAAAAAAAACAACAAGGGTGTTGCTTAACACATTTATATTGAATATAATTAATTTTAATTTTATTTATTTAATTAATTATCTCAAGCTAACATGTCTTACACATACCTTGAATCAAAAGTTCAAGACTAATTTTTGTTTATCTCTTAAGAAAATTCAACGCTAATATATTCTTATAAATTAATAATTTTGTAATAACTTGTACTAATTAAAAATAATAATATTTTATACATGATATTTGTAGATCTTTTTTTGATAGAAAATATTTTGACGATATGTTTTTTGATAAATTAAATTTTTTTGTTTGTATTAGATTTAACCCGATTTTTATTACATGTATATAAATTAATATTCGATTTTGATTACATGTATATAAATTAATATTTTTTAAGTTAATTATATCATATTTTTTTAAGTTAAATTAATATTTTTTAAGTTAATTCGATTTTGATTACATGTATATAAATTAATATTCGATTTTGATTACATGTATATAAATTAATATTTTTTTAAGTTAATTCTATCATTATTTTTATCTATTATATTTAAAGAGCTCGTTTGGTAGACATATTATGAGGAGATTAAATATTGGATTTTACTATTTTTTATTTAATCGGACCTAATACTTTATTTGGTAAGTAAATTTGATACCGTATTAATTTCAAAAATGTATACTAATCGTATACTTATCGTAAATTTTTTATACGTTAGACTTATATTATGGAGGTATTTTAATACCACCAAAATAGGTGGTATTATAATCCAACTCAGACGTATTATTTTACACATTTACCATTATAACCCCCTACTGATAAAATCAAACTGTCATCAATGTAACAAACACTGATTGAATGTATTTTTGTTAATTCAACATTAATATGATAAAATAATTCATTAACCAAAAAATCAATTGGATTAAATAATTATTATCCAACGTTTATGTTGTGTATTACCAAATACTAGATAAAATTACATATTATTATAATACCCTATTTAGTCTTGTCTTTTGTCTTTCTGTATTGTATTAGATCGGATTATTTTATCTAATCCATCCATTTCTAATACGGCAACCAAACGAGCCAAAAGTGTGTCCACCCTAGATCATATTTTTGGCTCCGCCACTACTCTCAAGGATCTTCACTCCTTATTTCTCCAAATTAATCGGTTGATTTACGTTGTATTTTGCCTTCAGACACGAGTTACCCCTAGTGTATCTATATTTCCTAATCAGTTTAGGAAATTATGGAAGATAAATCACTATCTCCTAATTAGTTTAGGAGATCATGGAATCATGCTTATTTACGTGGTCACAACCACCTATAAGTATATATGTCTCTAAACATCTTAAACGTATGAAATATCTCTTGGACTACCACCATTGGGCCTTGGATTTGTGAACGTGGGATTACAAGGAGGAACTCTAGCAGTCACTCCTTCATCTTGGCGATTTTTTTGTGTGCAAGGAAGCAACAAGATTGTGATTTAGGTTTGACATATTCAAGCTCGTAACAATAAGTGACGAGCCTATTTTTTGGGTTCTTCAAGAGGTATATTGAAAATTCATTACGTGTTATGTGTGATTAAATGTTAACATTTGTATTAGAGCATAATTTATTTGTTGATTGTCCATAATATGTCTTCCTTGAACATATGATGTATATTTATGTTTTTCGATTCATGACCAGGAATAATCATTAACATGCAAAATAGGTCAAGTTTTGTGACGAGTTTTTGCACAAAAATTTTTGGTGGATTTGTTCCAAATTTTTTTACAATATCATATGTAAAATTTGATGATGTTTTGTTAAGTGGTTTTCAAGAAAAATCAAATCGAAATTTTAGATCTCACAAAATTTATGATATTTTTCAAACTTTGGACTATTTTTTGGACTGTAAAACGTGATTTTTGATGCAAAATATTTATATAAGATGAATCTTTGTTACATAGGCTTCCAATGGTATGTCGTACGCATTTTTTTATTGAATAAATTGGAATAAATTAATGCACGAATTTGTATCGTGCAAAGCCGAAGTTGACTCTTGAAATTTGTTAAGAAAAGTGCGAGTGTGCTTGTGAGGCAGCTACTGTTTTTTGAATTGCAAGAACAAATGTCAAGTTCAAAGTTAAAACTAGTAGGCTATATGTTTAATTACACATTTGTAGACCTCTATATAATTTTTAAACTACAAATATATTGCTAGCATTTTTTATTATTATTTTTTAAAACTCTTTGAGTTTATGATTAAAATTTTAATAAAAATTCTAGAGGTATATTATTGATATAAAGATGTTGGATATGAGTCATAGCCACTGTTTTGGGTTTGTATTAAAATTGTGCAAATTTTCTTCCATTATTTGGTATTTTTTGGGTATCTTCTGGACCCAAAAATTAAAAACGTGTACATGCGATTTTATACTGTTTGTGACCTTCTAATATTTTTTAAGTGGAGTGAGGATCCTAAAAAGTATTTTTCCATTGTGGAATTACTATTCTTTGTAATGAATGAATTATGTGTCATTTTTGACTAATTGAGTTTAATTAAATGCCATCAAAAATGAAATTAATGGGCATCCCCATGAGACTATGAATCCGCTCCCTACGAGGGTGAGTGTAGCACAACAATCTATTTAAAAAGACCTATTGGTATTGCTTTTATGTGCTAGCATGCTAGTTTTAGAATAAATAGATGGTTGATTAAAAATTGGCATTATTTATTTATAACATTATGCTTGTGTGATGTATGGAATAAGAATTATTCTGCTACATATAATGTGAAGCACGACATCCTCATTATTATTTTGATTAGATTGTAGTAGGCTCTTGTTGGAAATGTAATCAAAAGATTGTATTATTATATTTAAGCCTTGTAAGGGAATGTGTTTCGTGCCACACATTATACATGTAAAATTTTTCTAGTATAAGCTTAATAATGTCTGATGAGCCTGAAATTAATTGGGCCAGACTCAATGAATCAAGAGGGGCCCACGTCACCAAATCCCGAAAGGAGCCTAAGTCATGAAGGAAGAGCCGAAGTCATCAAGGAGAAGTCCAAGTCATCAAGGAGGAGCCCAAGGGGGACACCCCAAGGGGTGCCGCCCAAGGGGGACACTCCCAAGGGGCGCCGCCCAAGGGGGACACCCCAAGGTGCGCCACCCAAGGGGGACACTCCCAAGGGGGACATCCCAAGAGGCGCCACCTAAAGGGGACACCCCAAGGGGCACCACCCAAGGGGGACACCCAAGGGGCGCCCCCCAGGTGTTGGTCTTGCTGCCTCTCTTTCGCCCTCCTCATTTGGCCACTCCGACTAAGTCTAACCTAACTCGGGATCCTCTTCCGACGGAATAGGAGCACGAGGGAGAGAATATCGGGATACGCACGAAGATCTAATCCTACCATAATTATACTTACCAAAGTGGTAGAGTACTACCTTAATTGTACTTACCAAAATATTGGTGACCGCCTCACATCACCGCCTCACCATACCTATATAATGTAAGCCCTCTCCATATAGAGGGCAGGACCAATAATCTTGACATCTCTGGACCTTGAGATTCCTACACACACTACACCTCCCTACACACATTGCTTCTCTATCCCAAAGCACTGTAATACTCCCGGAGTTACTCTCCCGGTAACATTGTTCATCAATAAAGATCTCCAGCCACCGCAGCTGTTCCCGAGAGTGGAGTAGGTCATCCAGACCAAAACCACTATAAATCTTTGTGTTGACTCTATATTTACTGTTTTGCCATTGATTGCCTATTTATTGCTCATTAATTACACATGTTCATATACTTGACTATTGATATTGCGCAATACCGATTTGTGCATCATCAGTTTGGCACCGTCTGTGGGAAACGACTAGTTTTCCTGTTCTCATTCAATTCATGGCAATCACGACCAGATCGATGAGTCAGCAATCAAGGGACAACAACTCGGCCCACCGGGAGGAGGCTCCGCCTCCCCTCGCACCCTCGAAACCATCTGCTACGGCCACCCCTGTCGTCGGACAACAACAACTCTTACGAACCATGCAGTTGCTGGTAAAACAAATCCAGCAGATAATTCAGTTGATGCTCGCCCAAGGAGGCGTCGCCCCTCACCCTGTGGGAGGAGCCCCACTTCCTCCAACAGGAGAGGAGCAACAACCTATTCACTCAGGGCGCCAAACAGCACCCCGCCATGGGGTCCCTCGCTAGAGCGCCCCAAGACCACGCCCGGGTGCCCCTCGCCCAGCAGTCCCTCCTCATGTACCTGCACAGGAGGATGAAGGCGAGAGCTAGTATGGCAATCATGGAAGCCAGTACCACCACCCGATGGAGGATGTCCCCAACCAGTGGGACGAGAAGATCAAAGAGGTACAAAACCAACTCGGCAACGCCCTCAACGCCATGAAGGCATAGGTGCCCGAGACAGTGGACTACCTGGTAAGACGTACCGACACACCTTTTGTTGCTGATATAGTTAACTATCCCCTACCTTCGAAGTTCAAGATGCCTACCATCGAGATCTTCGACGATACCAAAGACCTCCTCGACCACCTTGACATATACAAATCCCTCTTGCAACTCCATAACGTGCCTGAGGAGATTATGTGTAGAGCATTCCCTACCACCTTGAAGGGGTCTGCACGCCAATGGTTCACAAAGATCAAGCCCTCCTCCATCCATTCCTTCACAAAACTCAGTAGATCTTTCGTCTCCCACTTCATTGGGGGACGCCGACATCAGAAGCCCGTGACCCACCTGCTCATCATCAAGCAGGACAGGGATGAAAGCCTCAGAGACTACCTTGCCTGTTTCAATGAGGAGGATCTCCATATTGAGGAGCCAGATGACAAGGTAGCCTTGGCCGCCTTCATCGCCGGTCTTCGCACCTCCAGTTTCATGTTTTCTGTCCTCAAGAAGCCGCCCTCCAGCATGCCCGAGCTGTTGTCAAGGGCCCAGAAGTATATGAATGCTGAGGACGTCACTAAGGCCCGTCGAGGTGAGTCCTCCCGAGGAGGGGAGAAAAGGAAGAACACTCGTGAAGACAAGTGGGAGGTAGAGAACAAAAGAAATAGGATAGAGAGAATCTCTGTCAAGGACCGTCTTGGTCCCCCACCTCTGAGAGAGCGGCAAACCTTTACGCCGCTCAATGCTTCCGTGGAGCATATCCTGTTCCAAATACAGGATGACCCTACAGTACGCTGGCCAGAGAAGATGAAGTCTGCCCCGAATCGGAGGAGCCCAAACAAGTACTGCCACTTCCATTACGACCACGACCATGACACTGACGACTGCTTTGATCTCAAAAGGCAGGTCGAAGAGCTTATACAGCGTGGCCAGTTGAGGCAGTACGTTGCTGGTAAAGGACAAGCCCAGCCACCTGGCCAACACCAGGACGACAAAGAACGCCAGCAACCCCTCGGAGAAATCCAGACAATATCCTGAGGACTAGGAGGAGGAGAAGACTTGAACTCTACCAAGAAAGCCTCGGCCTACCTATGGATGCCAAACACCTGAAGATTTTATCTATCCTTTATTGTTTCGGTTGATTTATTTTGTTATTTATTATTTTCTGAAATAAAAATTCTGCGAGGATTATTATGCCCATAACTGTCTTGCTTTCATGAAGTTTGTAGATAGCCTACAACAGTCAGAACATGACCTAACAACGAGGTAGACAAAAAGACAACAGTCGTCATACTTCCTGTGGGACAGAGGACAGTTACTGATCTCCAGCAAAGCAGCAGAGAGGCGCCGCCCACAACAAACCTCAAGGCGTCGCCTACCAAAGCAGTCTCCAGGCTTCCCAAGCGTCACCCAGACCACATACATCCTTTGGCGTTGCCCAGACCTCCATGGCGTCGCTCCAAGGCATTACCTCTTGCTCCAAGCCAGCACACGGCGCCCAGCAGCAGACACCCATCTTAGACGCCCTCCTCATCTCCATCTCAATGGAATGAGCCTAACACCAGGCGTCCTCCTCATCTCCATCTCAATGGAATGAGCCTAGCACCAGGCACCCAACACCAGGCGCCCAGCCTCAGGCACCCTCCTCATCTCCATCTCAATGAAATGAGCTTAACACCAAGCGCCCTCCTCATCCCCATCTCAATGGAATGAGCCTAGCACTAGGCGCCCAACACCAGACGTCCTCTGATTAGTACTTAAAATTAGCATTTTACTATGCCTTTTGAGACTAATTGTATTTTGATGGAGTTTAAGTGATGACATTTCAGGTCTTAAAGTGAACAAGGACTCAAGAACAACAAATATCACATTTGAGTATAACACCTGCACATTAGGGAACAAAATTGGAGAAGCTTGGAGCAAAGCAAGAACGTTCGAACGCCAACTCACATTCGAATGTCCACTTGAACTGTAAGCAGACCTAACTGCTGAGACATGGCGTGTTGCAGCCAAGATGGAAGACTCTGAGGTACTTGAGTACCACGTTCGAACGCCATCTAACGTTCGAACGTCCACTTGAGTTGATTGAGGACCAGACTACTGCATAGAGTGTGGAAATGAACTTCACAGAAGACCACAGGCCACTTGAGTGAGAAGGATGATTAGTACTTAAAATTGACATGTTATTATGACATTTTAAGACTAATTGTACTTTAATGGAGTTTAAGTGATGTCATTTCAGGCCCTAAATTGAACAAGGACCCAAGAACAACAAGTACCACACTTGGATGCAGCACCAACACATTAGGGCCAAAATTGGAAAAGCTTGGAGCACAGCCAGAACGTTCGAACGCCAAATCACGTTCGAACGTCCACATTGCACTGTAGCAGACTCAACTGCTGAAGAGAAGGCGTGTTGCAGTTAGGAAAGAAGATTGGAGCTCTGAAGCACTTGAGTGTCACGTTCGAACGCCAACTCACGTTCGAACGTACACTTGAGTTGATGGAAGACCAGACCACTGCAAAGAGTTGGAACTGAACCTCACAGAAGACCACCAGACTACTCGAGTGATAGGGTCAAAGCAAATCTGGCGTTCGAACGCCCTCAGTGCAAAAACAGAAGAAACGTTCGAACGGCAATAAACGTTTGAACGCCCTTAGTGCAAAAACAGAAAGAACGTTCGAACGCCAACTCACGTTCGAACGTTATTCACAAACTGGCAGCAGAGTTGTTGACTGTTCACTTGGACTTGGGCGGCAAATACTATTCCTTCACCCCCCCCCCCTTGTCTCATCCTCTTGCCTATAAATACTCCCCTTGTTGGAGAGTTATGGGAGCCAAGTAGGAAGTAGGAAATTTGATGGAGGCTTAGACTCCCACTCTCATTGTAGATTTAGCTCATTTCCCTTGTATGAAGTCTTTATTTTAGAGATTAGTTTGGCTTTAGTCCAACATCTCTTGCTTGTTATAACAGTAGTTTTATGTTTATGCTTATGTTTATGCTTTCATTTTTCATGCATAGAAGAGAGATAGCTCACCTTTTGGTTGAGGAAGCAACCCTCCAATTCTTGGTTGAGGAAGCTGATGGCTTGATCCAATGTGTACACCCAAGTGCAGGCGGTCAAGCTGTAGTAATAATCCGGTTTGAGTCCGGAGTCGAATCCACAGGGAACTTTTGTTGATATTTCTAAGGCAAGCAGTGGTAGAGACCTTTTGATTGTAACCTTTTAGATTTGCTGTGAGATATGGGTTTTGCTGGATAGAATATAAGATTCTTTCCAGGAGGATTTTCTTAACAAAATAGGAGATAAATGCTAATTAAAAAGAGTCACTCTTTAGTGCAAGGATCTGGACATGTAGTTAGTTATCCGGTTTGTCATAATTGTGCTTGATAACTCAATTAACTCCCGTGTCAACAGCAAGTTAATCGGAAGATAAAGATGGATTGTGAGAATTAAGAACATGATTCTGATGTCTTTCTAAAAGTTTACAAGAATTGCCTGTGCCGAGACTTAACCCGTCTACAAACAAGCAAGTGTTTCTACAAGACATCCAATCATGATATTAATAGTCCATTCTTTAAATGAAGTACAATAAGGGGGAGATTGAAGGGTAGTCATGAGGATCTAGCCGGGGTACTTGCCTTGAACTGATGAGTCTTTCTATGCAGGAGTCATCCATGTCATAGAAAGAGCTCACAATTATACAAAGTACCTTAGCTTTGCTAGATGCAATCAATCATCCGGTAACAAGGAGAAATAAACGTTAAGCATAAAAGAACATTGCACAAATGTGATTCCCGGATAACTTATACATGCCCTTCTCCTCTCACTAAAGAGTGAATGAGAAACTACTCACTCTTCATGGCTTGGGTAAAGCTAGAAAAGTGAGTGATGCTCATCCCTCCAAGTGGAGAACTTTAAAAGATAAAGTAACAACAAACGCAGAGCTAATCTTCCACAAAGAATGGGTGAATCACGTTCCACCCTTCACGGCTTTAATAAAGCTCTAGAAAAGTGGAAGAGTTTCACTCTTCTAAGAAAGAAGGAAGCTCAAGCAATGGAAGTGAAATGCATGAACAATAAAAGTAGAAGAAAGCTAGTCACATTTGGAGGGTGGCTTCCTCAACCAAGAATTGGAGGGTTGCTTCCTCAACCAAGATGTGAGCTATTTCTCTTCTATGCATGAGAAATGAAAGCATAAACATAAGCATAAGCATAAAACTACTGTTATAACAAGCAAGAGATGTTGGGCTAAAGCCAAACTAATCTCTAAAATAAAGACTTCATAAGGAAAATGAACTAACTACAATGAGAGTGGGAGTCTAAGCCTCCATCACTATTCTACTTCCTACTATTCTCTCCTCTTTAGCTCTCCAACAAGGGGAGTATTTATAGGCAAGAGGATGAAAAAGGGGGGGGGGGTGAAAGAATAGTGTTTGCCGCCCAAGTCCAAGTGAACAGTCAACAACTCTGCTGCCATTCTGTGAATGACGTTCGAACGTGAGTTGGCATTCGAACGTTCTTTCTGTTTTTGCACTGAGGGCGTTCGAACGTTGACTGCCGTTCGAACGTTTCTTCTGTTTTGGCACTGAGGGCGTTCGAACGCCAGATTTGTTCTGACCCCTTTCACTCGAGTGATCTGTTGGTCTCCTGTGAAGTGCAGTTCCAACTCTCTGCAGTGTTCTGGTCTTCCATTAACTCAAGTGCACGTTCGAACGTGAGTTGGCGTTCGAACGTGACACTCAAGTACTTCAGAGCTCCAATCTTCTTTCCTAACTGCAACACGCATTCTCTTCAGCATTTGAGTTTGCTATAGTGTATTGTGGACGTTCGAACGTGAGTTGGCGTTCAAACGTTCTGGCTGTGCTCCAAGCTTCTCCAATTTTGGGCTCTAATGTACTGGTACTGCATCCAAGTGTGGTACTTGTTGTTCTTGGGTCCTTGTTCAGTTTAGGGCCTGAAATGACATCACTTAAACTCCATTAAAGTACAATTAGTCTTAAAATGTCATAATAATATGTCAACTTTAAGTACTAATCACACTCCCCAACCTAAATATTGCTAGTCTCTAGTAATATGAAAAAGAAAATTCTACTCCTAATGCCATTTTCGTAGGTCATCCGGTTGCATTTAGCTTATGCAACAAGCCGTTGAACCACTAGGTTTACCCTAGCGGACGAGTGTTGTCTCGTGAGGGTTTCCAGAGAAGCTACCCACAAACTTCAGTCGAACAGATGTGCATAGGAGAATGCTAACTAAAGTAAATTAGCATCATGGTCGTTGGGACACCAGATTTTCAATTTTTGACTTATGTCTCACACGCCCTTATTTCACAGGTATTCATTCTATACAAAAATTATCATTTGTTACATTGGTATTTGAAATTCTCAATGCAGTAGAAATGATCATTCAAGCAACAGGAATTTTTATGTAACAAATACTCATTTTTATTACCTTCCATGGATAGTTTCGATTTCACAAACCTCACGTAGTATACTCTCAGCAAAGGTTCACTCTGATTATAGTGACTTGTTTCTCACAGATCATGTGATCAGAAGATGGCCAATCGAAAAATCACATGCACAATTTAGGAAAGGAGTGAAATTTTAAAGAAGCAACTACTTATGTTTGGCATAATCTCATGAAAGAATATTAATGCAATTAAAAGGAATGCTATTTGCCATATCCCAATTGTGATTAACAACACATGCATGTAACATACTTGAGATCAATTAGGGCTTTTCATGGGTTGTAGCGTGGCCAGAGGTCAGTGGCTAACGAAATGACGTCAGGGATTTTCAAAAGCTATCTGCTGTTTGCGTATTGTAGCACACCTTTTTCTAAATTCTTGATATTTTGCCGAGAGATGACATTTCTTTCTTTTATTTTTCTCATTTTTTCACTTTCTTGGCAAGTTCTTGCCTTTTTGCATCTGTTTTGTTTCAATTGTTCCAATCAACTCTTCTTGGATGATAATCTCGAATGCTCCTTTTTCTTTTCCTTTTTCTGTGTCATCTTACAAAGAGGATGTAAGAAAATTAGATAGCCAAGGTATGTCATGTATGTTTTCCTGTGGATTGGTGATCATGTAGGTTTATCAAAGAAAACTTTATACATTGATGGCTCAAACACGGCTAACGAAGGATAAAATTTTTTTTTCAAAGAAAGGTCTAAGGCTCAATATTATATCAAAGATGGCCTAAGATCATTTCTCAAGCATGTGCACATGTATGTGTCGTATGCGATGGTTCCGTGTGGGATATGTCAATAGATCACTTTTAAGTGCGTTAATCAAAGCACGGTTAATGAGATCATTCAAAAATTGAGATTTGAAAAGAATTTACTTGAGTAAACATTGATTGTCTCTCGAAAGCATCGTTAGGTTCGAAACTCACCCTGGTGTTCTTTGTTATATCCACTGTGTATGTCGGGTTTTCCAGGGGGTATTGGTTATATACCAATTCCATTTGCGAGTCAGATCCTCCTGTACTTTTAAAATAACAAATATCTATGTACATATGACAATTTAAGTATAGAGAGAATACCAATATTTTCAAGAAATGTGGTTTTAAGTCTCGGTTGATAAATGGAGGTGTCAAACCGATCATGTGCATATTTACTCTAGCAATCATTCTTAACATCCACATTTGTTCCATCACCTTTTAATTTTTATGCTAAATCTACAAATGCATTAAAACAAAGAAAAGTGATAAATGGAACAATTCATTTCAAAATATCGTCTTTTAACATCAACAGTTCAATTCATTCACAACCACACAAAAACTTACAACTATCAAAGAAGAAATTCATAAAAAGAAACACTTTGAACAAACATAAAAACAAGAACAAGAACAGAAATCCTCTCTCTCACTCTCCTCCTTGTGCACCATCTCCTCCATGTCCACCATGTCCACCCCTCAAAAGCCTAAGGATCTCATCCTGCTTAGCTTCAATGCTAAGCATGACGTCCAATAAGGAGCGTCGGGTGCTGGTGCTGGTGCTAGGTCCCGACTCTGCCGGCTGATCTCCCTCTCTCTCCATCTCTCTCTCCATCTCATCAAGCTCCTCTTGTACCTCATCCACTCCGTGGGCCAGGGGCTCTTCTTGCCTTGCCGCTGGGCTGCCACTATGACTTTGGCTTCTCCGGAAGGAAGCCTTGTTCAGTGGCCCCATTGGCTTTTGAATCTCCATCTCAGGCTTTACCCTCACCCCATGCTCCTTGCATATCTTAGTCACGAGGGTGCCGAAGGGAAGCGAATTCCTCTTCACATCACACCCCTTCTTCATCTCATTCAACACTAGGGAGGGGATGTCAATGCTTTGCCCTTTTTCAATAGCATACAACAATCGGGCCATGTCGGGGAGAATTTCATTTTTTCTTCCAATTGGGGCAATGTTTGACACCGTAATCAAATTTAACATTTTGTATTTATCACTAAGCTCCCCTTGTCTAAAAAATTTCTTCCCTGCCCATGAAAAGTTGTGTACTCCCGTTAGTTCTCTCACCACCTCATTCATCGCCACATTCTTCCCTGGGGGATAAACGGGATTTGGGACCCGAGGCACTTCTTGCCTTGCCCCCCAAATATAATCCTTATCAACGTCCACATGGACTCCCCTTACATAAGTTCGAATTTCCCCGTCGATAATCTCGGCATTGGAGCAAAACTCCCGCACCAAGTCGACTACGGCCTCACCGCCGTTCCTCAAATAAAACAACCATCCCCTCCTTTCCATTTCCGCAAAAAATCCCCAACTCCGCAAAATCATCCAAAATCACATCTCTTTCACAAACAATGGCTTTGTTTTGGTAGAAATTTTCATACCTGTCTGCTTTTAGAGCTGTGAGAAATCGAGTCTTGTCATATCTCCTTGTGAGTGGTGGTAATCCTTCTCTCACCTCCACCACTTCTTCGACAAAGTTTGGCTCTTGGGTGTTTGGGTTCCTCCTGGCAGGAAGCTTGACTCTTGGCATTTTTTTTTTGAGCTGGATGGTTTTGAAATTTTTGATTTCTTTGTGAAGATGGATCTTCTTGAAGTGGCAAATGTCTTGGGAGTGTTGATTTTTGTTAAAGATGGAGAATGGTTGAGGTTTTGGGGTCTGGGTAGTGCAGGGTCTCCAAGGTTTTTCGGGTTTTCAGAAGTTTTGGAGGGTTTTGAAATGAAGAAGACGAACCAGGCTTTTATAGCCTGAGTTGTAACGTTCGAACGTTGGTGACGTTCGAACGTGGGTAGAAGGAATTTAAACAAATCGTTTGAACGTGGTTTGGCGTTCGAACGTGGTGAGCTCCCAGTACTTTTGTGATTCTGTCAGAGGCCAAAGTACTGTAAGTACTCTTCGTTCGAACGGTCTATTGGCGTTCGAACGTTATTCTCGTTCGAACGGTCTATTGGCGTTCGAACGGACTGAGCTCCCAGTACTTTCAAGTTCCAACAGAAGCTTCATCAGAGGCTGAGTACTGTAAGCAGTCAACGTTCGAACGTTACCTGGCGTTCGAACGTTGAACCAAAAATTAAAATTTTTCTCTATTGCACTATATACAATCAAAGAAGACAAAACACACAAATTTAATTCAAAAACTAAGGCGTCTCAGGATGAACCCCTACCCACGCTTCAGGTTGGTATTTTTGGCCATTCCTTACTCGGCCCATATTTTCATTTCAGTCAAAAAGAAATTTATACAAAAAGATTTTTACACTTTTTACAACAAATTCGGACCTTTGGCATTCACTCCCCCAACAAAAGTATAATTTTCCTACAGAAGATTATCTAATCTGAGTCTCCCTCTGTGTCTGTGTAAAATGGACAACCAGTAACTCTCCCAACTTCCTCTCTCACAAATCGGTTAAGGACAGTACCAGAATAGCATGGCGTATCAGGGTAATCCTTACTCAGCCCATTCACTATCCAGTCTAATCGATCAAGTGCGCGACCAGAAATTGGTTCAGAACACTGGTTGTACCTTTTTTCGTGAATGTATCTGCCACACTGTTTACAGGCTCCAAGCCTTTTTGCACGACGGCGTTTGGCAAAGCTACTTCTGTCACAGAGGGGTTTCGCTTGTTTTTCTTTGATTTCAGCATTCCTTACTAATCTGGCTTTTCTCATGATCATGGTATGTACATCAGGTGGAAAAGTACGTAGGATTCCTAGGCTAAACCAAAAAAGATTTACATCCATGATTGCTAAATTTTAAGACTCACTATCTGGTTCTTTAACGTCTGCCAGTCACAAAGACGATTGAAGCTGATTCATAAGCATAATCAATTTATACAATCAATGTTCAAACATGATCAACTACGACAATAATAAAAATAAAAAAAAAAAATTTGCGAAAATTATGAACGAAAATGAACTGATCATACCCCCCAACCTAAACTGAACATTGTCCCCAATGTTTCGAATTTACCGGTTCATGGAGTGTGGAGACGAGTTTGAATGGTAGAGATCTGTTCACCGCTGAGACCTTAAAGCACCTTTCAAAGGTTCCCCGGCAACGGCGCCAAAAACTTGATGGCTTGATCCAATGTGTACACCCAAGTGCAGGCGGTCAAGCTGTAGTAATAATCCGGTTTGAGTCCGGAGTCGAATCCACAGGGAACTTTTGTTGATATTTCTAAGGCAAGCAGTGGTAGAGACCTTTTGATTGTAACCTTTTAGATTTGCTGTGAGATATGGGTTTTGCTGGATAGAATATAAGATTCTTTCCAGGAGGATTTTCTTAACAAAATAGGAGATAAATGCTAATTAAAAAGAGTCACTCTTTAGTGCAAGGATCTGGACATGTAGTTAGTTATCCGGTTTGTCATAATTGTGCTTGATAACTCAATTAACTCCCGTGTCAACAGCAAGTTAATCGGAAGATAAAGATGGATTGTGAGAATTAAGAACATGATTCCGATGTCTTTCTAAAAGTTTACAAGAATTGCCTGTGCCGAGACTTAACCCGTCTACAAACAAGCAAGTGTTTCTACAAGACATCCAATCATGATATTAATAGTCCATTCTTTAAATGAAGTACAATAAGGGGGGAGATTGAAGGGTAGTCATGAGGATCTAGCCGGGGTACTTGCCTTGAACTGATGAGTCTTTCTATGCAGGAGTCATCCATGTTTTCATTTACATGCATAGAGGGAGATAGATCACCTTTGGTTGTGGATCACCCTCCAAAAGTGACTACCTTTCTTCTAATTTTAATTTGTGTTTCATTCACTTCCATTGCTTGAGCTTCTTTCTTCCCTTAGAGGAGTGAAACTCTTCCACTTTTCTAGAGCTTCGCCAAAGCCGTGAAGGGTGGAACGTGATTCACTCATTCTTTGTCGAAGATTGGCTCCCTGTTTAGTGTGCTTTGCTTTGTGATCCCTCTACTTGGAGGAATGAGCATCACCCACTTTTCTAGCTTTACCAAAGCCATGAAGAGTGAGTAGTTTCTCATTCACTCTTTAGTAAGAAGAGAATGACATGTATAAATTATCCGGACGTTATATTTGTGCAATTTCGATTATGCTTAATGCTTTATATTCCCCATACTTATTGAATGATTGATTGCATCTAGCAAAGTTAAGGTACTTTGTATAACCAGGAGTTCTTTCTATAACATAGATAACTCTTGTATAGAAAGACTCATTGGTTCAAGGCAAGTACCCTGGCTAGATCTTAATGACTACCCTTCAATCTTCACCATTATTGTGCTTTAATTAAAGAATGGAAATGTAACATTAATGTCATGATTGGATGTCTTGTAGAAACACTTGCTTGTTTGTAGACGGGTTAAGTCTCGGCACAGACAATTCTTGTAAACTTATAGAAAGACATCGGAATCATGTTCTTAATTCTCATAATCCACTTTTATCTTCCGATTAACCTGTTGTTGACACGGGGGTTAATTGAGTTATCAAGCACAAGTATAACAAACCGGATATTTAACTACATGTCCAGATCCTTGAACTAAAGAGTGACTCTTTTACATTAGAGCTTATCTCATATTTTGTTAAGAAAATTCTCTTGGAAAGAATCTTATATTCTGTCCAAAAAATCTCACATCTCACACCTCACACAACTTCAAATCTCAAGGGTTACAATCAATAGGTCTCCACCACTGCTTATCTCAAAACACCAACAAGAGTTCCCTGTGGATTCGACTCCGGACTCAAACCGGATTATTACTACAGCTTGAACGCCTGCACTTGGGTGTACACATTTCAGATCAAGTCACCCTCCTCATCTTCATTTCAATGGAATGAGCCTAGCACCAGGCGCACAGCGCCCAGCCTCAGGCGCCCTCCTCATCTCCATCTCAATGGAATGAGCCTCTGCTACAGTAGACATCTCCCGAGACTATACGTAGCTCGGCCTCTATGACTCTGCTCTTGCGCAAGTAGTCAGTCTCTGCTATGGCAGCCATCTCCTGAGACTATACATAGCTCGGCCTCTATGACTCTGCTCTCACGCAAGTAGTCAGTCTCTACTACGGCAGCCATATCCCGAGACTATACGTAGCTTGGCCTCTATGACTCTACTCTCGCGCAAGTAGTCACCTTGTAAGCCTCTACCACAACAGCTTGGCCGATGTAGTCTGCCATGACAGCCATCCTCCAAGACTCTGAGCAGCTCAGCCTCAGCTCATGTGGCCCTCTCACGGGACGTCCACAGCTCTGACTTTGCTCTCACACAAACAGTCTGCCTCTCTTTCCAAGTCGTCTGCACTGGAGTGTCAACTTCTACAACAGTACAACAGCTAGCTCTGATACACACATGAGTCACAGTTAGAGAAGGAGTGGGGGCACTACGGGGTCCTATCTCCCAAGAAGTAATTGAGCCATCGCCCATAACACCAAAGAAGTAACTAGCGCCATTGAAACGGGCTCCACCACCACTTAGCATGCCTAGGGAGCTGCCAAACCATGGAGCTATCAGAAGAAGAGAAAATTTTTCCAAGTACAGGAGCCAGAAGCTCAGGAAGCGAACATCGGGGAGAGCAAGAAAAACTCCTGCTGAAGAAGAAGAAGCACATACCCTCAACCCCTTCCTCTCACAAAAAGTCAGAGGCTTGGGGCATGGGGGGCAAATGATGAGCCCCAAATTAATCGGGCCAGGCCCAATGAATCAAGAGGGGACCACGTCACCGAAGCCCGAAAGGAGCCTAAGTCATGAAGGAAGAGCCGAAGTCATCAAGGAGAAGTCCAAGTCATCAAGGAGGAGCCCAAGGGGGACACTCCCAACGGGGACACCCCAAGGGGCACCACCCAAGGGGGACACCCCAAGGGGCGCCGCCCAAGGGGGACACTCCCAAGGGGGACACCCCAAGGGGCGCTGCCCAAGGGGGATACTTCCAAGGGGGACACTTCCAAGGGGGACACCCCAAGGGGCACCACCCAAGGGGGACACCCCAAGGGGCGCCGCCCAAAGGGGATACCCCAAGGTGCGCCACCCCAAGGGGCGCCGCCCAAGGGGACACTCCCAAGGGGGACATCCCAAGGGGCGCCACCTAAGGGGGACACCCCAAGGGGCGCCGCCTAAGGGGGACACCCAAGGGGCACCGCCCAGGTGTTGGTCTTGCTGCCTCTCTTTCGCCCTCCTCATTTGGCCACTCCGACTAAGTCCAACCTAACTCGGGATCCTCTTTCAACGAAATAGGAGCACGAGGGAGAGAATATCGGGATATGCACGAAAATTTAATCCTACCATAATTATACTTACCAAAGTGGTAGAGTACTACCTTAATTGTACTTACCAAAATATTGGTGACCGCCTCACCTCACCGCCTCACCTCACCACCTCACCATACCTATATAATGTAAGCCCTCTCCACATAGAGGGCAGGACCAATAACCTTGACATCTCTAGACCTTGAGATCCCTACACACACTACACCTCCCTACACACATTGTTTCTCTCTCCCAAAGCACTGTAATACTCCCGGAGTTACTCTCCCGGTAACATTATTCATCAATAAAGATCTCCGGCCACCGCAGCCGTTCCCGAGAATGGAATAGGTCATCTGGACCGAACCACTATAAATCTTTGTGTTGACTCTATATTTACTGTTTTGTCATTGATCTGTCATTGATTGCCTATTTATTGCTCATTAATTACACATGTTCATATACTTGAGCGTTGATCTTGTGCAATACTGATTTGTGCATCATCAATGTCAATTGGGCTTCGTGGAGCCCATGCACATTTTGTTGTATGACACAATGATATGGATGCAAATGTGACGATTTTAATTATGATTATGTGCAGATAGTAAAAAAAAAAATAAAAAAATAAAAAAATGTGCAGATAGTAGGAGAGGTTAGATCCTCCCAAGATAAATTTGTTCAAGAAACAATTAGAAAATATATTCCTAACTCACATGCATAGGAGATGATTATGAGCTTTTCAGCACATTTTTGATCTTATTATGTGAGAAAGGAAAATATTTTTCTTTTTTTTTAAGAACAAATTTAAAAGATATGTAACTAATGTCAACCTTGCACATATCCATGTAGTGATCAAATGACCACGAAGAATGTAGTTGCTGACCTTACTAGAGCTGATAAATTGAATGGAACCAACTATGACATATGGCACCAAAAAATACAATGCATGTTGAATGAGCAAAAGCTCTTGGAGCACTTGACCCGTTCAATGACCCGCTGAGGATGGGTCCATGGCCCAACACCGTTGAGATCTTCAGGCCTACAAAGTTTGGAATAAGAAAGATCGTAGTGCACGCTATACCATGCTTAGCAGCACACACGAAAATCTTCAAGGGAAATTTGAGAATTCCCTCAATGCCAAAGAGATGTGGGATCAGATGAAATTTTCCTATGGTCGTACTTCAACCACTAGACTGAGGGCACTTACTCTTAAATTTGAGACTTACAAAAATGATCCCCAACACACGATGGCTGAACATCTTAAGGCGATGTCTAGTATGATTCGTGAGTTGAAAGCTGCAAAGAATGAGCTCACTGATGAGCAGCAGATCTAAGCTATTATTAGATCCCTACTTAACTCTTAGACTAACATGAAACGAATCATGACCCACAATGACAACATTAAGAATTTTGTTGACATCTCTCGTCATGTGAAGCTAGAGGCGGAGCGCTAAGAGGCAAACTGTACCGCTGCCCTTGTTGCCCAGAGTGGCAAGCGTCATGATAGGCACAAAGGACAATGAAAATGGGGCAGATAGGACAGGGCTAGCAGATTTGCGCCCAAGGCAAGCAAGATAACCAAGCACCATAGAGGCAAACGTGGTGGGAAAAGAGACAAGAACAAGATGAAGTGCTATAACTGTGGAAAGCTGGGACACTTTGCCTATGATTGCACTGAGCCGGAGCAGGTACATGTTACCTTTGATTCTCTTAGTTCTTGTGCTTATGTATGCACATATGTATTAGTTGCTCACATTAATCCTATGTGGATTGCTGATATAGGAGCAACCAAAAATATAGCTCAAGATTGAGCAGGGTTCTTAGATTATCGCCGCATTCCAACTCCCACCTAGAAAGTCTATATGGGAAATGGAGCTAGTGAGGAAGTACTTCGAGTTGGTTCGTATCAGCTCTCATTGCACATTTGGCGCACATTGCTTCTACACAATGTGTTTTATGGGTCTGGAGTACAATATAATCTACTTTCAGTTTTATTACTTCTAGCTTGAAGGTACTTTTTTAATTTCGATGGAGAGAGGTTGGACATATTAGTATATGGTATTTTGTTTGGACATGGATTCCTTATGGATGGTTTCTTTAAATTTGATATGGTTGATTCTGTTTCCTCATATTCTTATATGGCTAATGTTGATAAAGATTATGATTCTATTATCTAGAATGCTAGACTAGGAAATATAGGACAAGATATGATGACTCGATTAGCTAGAGAAGGCCTTTTAGGCTCCCTCGCTAAAGTCAATCTACCTTTATGTGAGCCTTGTTTAGCTGGTAAAGCATGCAGAAAGCCTTTTGGCAAGGCTGTTAGAGCTACTTAAACACTAGAGCTAATCCACACCGATATTTGTGGACCAATAAATGTGAAGGCACGTACCCCGATAGATTATTACAGCGATATAGTTACATTTATTTAATAGCTCACCACCATGAAGCATTGGATTATTTCAAATTTTTCTTGGCTGAGGTTGAGAATCAAATAGAAAAAAGTGTAAAAGCTCTTCGAACAGACAGTGGACGCAGGTATTTATCTAATCAGTTTAAAAGTTTGTATGAAGAAAGGGGGATACATAAACAACTTACCATCTGGTACTCTGCAACAAAATGTTATAGCGAAGAGAATGAATATAACATTATTAGATATGGTTAGGTCAATGATGGCGCATGCCAACCTCTCAATATCTTTTTTGGGGGATGCATTACTGACCGCTATCTACATACTTAACTGAGTGCCTTCTCAGTCAGTTCCTTCTATCCCATACGAGTTGTGGAATGGCAAAAAGCCTACTTTGGGGCATTTGCGCCCGTGGGGTTCGGCTGGTTATGTGCATAATACATCACACAAGTATGGAAAGTTAGGCCCAGAGCTAGTAAACATATCTTTATAAGGTTATCAGAAAGCTCAAGGGATATGTGATGTATGGTGAACACCCAAATTGAGGAATGACTAAAGTGGAGTAGTGCAATATCGATTTCATTGAGAAGGTATTTCCTAGCATTGGTGATAGTAGTAAGAATCTTGACCTCTATGAATTGGAGGAGCATGAAGATCTCTTACCATCTCCTATGGTTAGTGAGGGTGATCTTCAACCTAGTGGGAGTATACCAAATAGTGGGAATGTACCACTAGATTCAAAAGATTCTCAAGTGCGCCAGAGTGAGCGTGGACACATTCCCCGTCATCATTATGAGATTGAAGGGGATGTTTTGTGTTCCCCAATCAATGAGGAAGAGTCTGCTACCATTAAGGAAGAACTTTCTTCATCTTTTGGGAATGAGTGGTTAGCTACTATAAATGATGAGATGAGCTCAATGGCTTAGAATAAGGTCTAAAAGTTAGTTGACCTTCTGTCAGGGCATAAGACCATTGGAAATAAATGGGTTTTAAAAATTAAACGCAAGACAGATGATTCAATTGACAAGTATAAGGCAAGTCTTATGGCAATATGGTAGCTGATCCATTGACTAAGCCCATTGCCAGAGATGTGTTTTTGTCCCAAATTAGGAGCATGGGACTTCGTAGGATTTGATATATTTGGACTTCTTTTGTAATTGACATTATTATGAGTACGCATTTCTTATACAATTTTATCTTGGACTGGTTGCTGCATTATGTAAATACACACCTTTATATCAAAGGTGTCACTAGGCTTGAATCGACCCACTTATACGGGTGATTCACCTTGGCGCTGAGAAAGCGAGCAAGATGAGACATTTATATCTTTGGCACCTAAGAGGTGAGCAAGATAAACACAAACATCATTGCTATATGTCGCCTTAGTTAGAACTAAGATGAGACCTCATTAGTTCAATCATAGAGTACCTCCACGACTCTATGAAGCCTAAATAGAATCGGATGTGAGTATTTAGACAGGCGCTATGAGAGTGATTGTGTTAAAAAATTCAAGTTAGGTGTTTCTTTAACAACTAGACTAAGATCTGTATGGCATTCTTTTATTCTTTCAAACGTGACACACCTATTATTTTATAGGACAACACCATATCATACGTTTCATACCGTATGTGCTTGAAGCCGACCAATAGTGGGAGTGTTGAATGATCCCTTCTTCAACTCTATGTGAACCACATGGATTCTTTTCGTATATACATCCTTGTTGACCCGTGACTATGTCATTAAAAGGATGGTTAATGTTGCTACTTTAGCATGTACCCTAGGATCTTGATTGATGCAGTCTCGCGGGTCATGACAAGGGAAACAGTTGAGTCCAATTGGATTGGTATGAGGGCCAGGGAAGATTATTCGATGATACACCATGTTTTGCGACTCATTGCCAAGGAAAAATTTTCGTATTTGTTTTTTCAATAAAGTCATGAGTGCATTACATAGTTGTGGTTTAGCATTGCATATTTTGAGAGGTTAATAGTGCTATATCAGGTGTAATCGAATGATTTAGGGTAGTATGAGATGCTTCCGAGTGATGTACTATGTTAGTTTGGTGATAACATAATACTCCTCTTGTTTGCATGCGCTTCTCGTGAGGTCGAACGTTCCATTTCCTGTATGAGGAGATGAATGAAAGAGATAATTTTGAGAGAAGACTTGCCCTATGTGGGCGAGTGAGAGATTTTAGTATTTTATGAGTCAGTATTTGGACATGAACTCGAACCTCGATCTACCCACATGGGGCAAATTGGCTTGACCCGGTCATTGGTGGTTGGTTAGGGATATGTGTCTATCTCTTAATAATTTTAGGAGATTATGGGAGATATATCTATATCTCCTAATCAGTTTAGGAGATTATGAGAGATATATCACTCTCTCCTAATCAGTTTCTCCCTCTTTCATAGAAAAAACCATGATTTGACATCTCAATACATTGATTTAGTGTACAAGGAAAAATTTCGTGAAAAATTCAGTTTGTAAGATTTGCTAACTTAGAATAAATTGAGCTTTCAAAGAATTTAGCCATAGTTTAACTTTATCTTTCAAAGAAAAAGGAAAAAGTTTTAACCAGGGCATTTCAAAATTATCTTGTAATGCACCACATACTTCCTCAAAAACTTTCATATGAAAATAAGGATTTTCAGACTCAAGACCATGACACTATGGTAAAAGCTGTATTGTCCCTGTTTTGATATTAAAATTTGGAGCATTTGTGGGAAAAATAAAACACGAGGGGACACTAGTGCGTGTATGATGCAAATATTATCTCAAAAAGTCTAGTATTCTTAATCATCTCTTGACCTCTTTGATTATTATTAGTCATGCGTAATTCAAAAGAGTCTGAAGATGCTTGTGATGGTGAAGAAGAAGAAGATGAAGCAGATAATAGACTAGACTGATTTACAGACCCTTCTGATGACTTAGCAGACATAAACAACAAAATGAAATAAACATTATATATACATATAACACAATCTAGGCAACTTCCCTATTCTTTTTCAAACTACCGCAACTCCCCAACAACGGTGCCAAAAATTTGACTTGAACTTGATCATACACCAAAGTATAAGTGATCAAGTTGTAATATTACTCGATGAAGTCTGAGATCGATTCCTCGTGGAGTTATCTGTTGGAAACTTGAAATAGAAAAGGGTGAAATTGTCGTGCGCGTAGTGTGCATTACAACAACTTGTGATGTGAGCTTAAGAACTAATAAATAACTTAAAATAAACTTTGATTGCAGCAAATGGAAAAGGTACTCTTTAGTTCGGGGATCCAACATGCATTTTATTACTTGAAATTATGATAGTACCACCTTACATCAATTAACTCCCATGTCAATGGAAAGTTAACCGATAGGTCTGATATATATGTTGAACCATACCACAACAACCGTTAGGTTAGCTGGAAATTTTTTGCAACATACAACAACTAAATAACCCTAGTAAACTCGAAGGTGACCATTTAAAAGGTTTACTATGGCTAATCGATAGGCAGGTCTATGATTCAATGAAAATGGAGTTCTAGTTTATGCATTGAATCAAAAGCATTGGCTATGGCAAGACTTAACCCATCTATAACCAATCTTCTGACTGTCATATAAATCCCAACTACATGCATCATTGTACCATGCATGAAGTACATAATAAAGTAAAGATGAAACGACAATAAACAGTAAATTTAGTCGGTACTTGTAATCATGAGCATAACCCTAGTTATACGTAGTAATACATAATACCGAACATAAATGAAAACCATCCATCATTTAAGGGATTGATTAGCACAAAAACATGACATATTTTGAATGCTAATATGCCGTTTTATAATTGCTTCTGTCATAAAATTGGGGAGAAATTCGTTTAAACTTCTTTTTGATGGAGTTTTGTGTAAATGTAGGAAAAATGATGTAAATAGCTTGATTTAAGCCCCCATTGAAGTGGTTGAAGTCAATGAAGATGAAGGGGTAGCTTAAAGGAAGGCTTAGAGGGTGAAGAGATCAAGCAAATGCAAATTGGTTGAAAACCTTCCGGAAGGTTTGGGTGAAAACCTTCTGGAAGGTTTTGCCTACTGGAGTGAAACCTTCTGGAAGGTTTGGTTTACTGGAATGAATCTTCCGGAAGGTTTTGCCTGTTGACTGCTTCATTTAACTGTTCATGCACAAACCTTCCGGAAGGTTTCTGTCGACCTTTCGGAAGGTTTTGCCCAGATTGCCCAGACAGCCTGCAACTCAAGCTCTGCCATTTGGGAGTCCCACTTACACTTCTCCAACAGATCTCCTGACATCCCCTGCACGTCTAGGAGCCTCCCCTCATCTCTACTTGGACTTGGATGGCTTTTGCATTAATGAGGAGGAGAGAGAATAGGCATGGCAAGAGAGAAAGGCTAGGCTTGTCCTAGCCTGCACCATCCCATCCCTTCCAGCCCCCATGATGAGAATCACATCACACAACATTGGGGAGGGCTCCATGGACGTTTTTGGGCAAGCTCCACCACCATTGTTGAGGATTAGCTAGGATTACATTGAATATATATATATAGAGAGAGAGAGAGTGCAAGGAAGAAATGAATAGTGCTAGAGAGAGAAGTTAATTTTTTCCATTTTTTTTCCATACATTACCTTGTAATCCATTGTAAGACCTTTCTAAGCTTTGTTTGAAGTCTTGAATGCCATTTATTTCAAGTTGCTTTTAAGTTTAATCTTCTATTCAAGCTTTCACCATTAATGCATTCATGTTCTTCATTTTCTTAGTTTTAAAATGGGTATTAAATGCATTCTCTTTTAGTTTATGTTTTCTTGCATTAACTTAGCTAAAATCTTCATTGCTCTACAATGTCTTTCCATTACATTATTGTCTTTCCTTTAAGCACGAGTAGCTAAGTCTTTAAGTTGGCTAATCCAAGGGAGACCTCCTCTTGGGTATGCCATTTCATCTCATCTTCTTTCCTCCCCTCGGTGTACGATGGTTCGGTTTGACTGGGTTGAGTGTGGACACAGTTGTGAGTATTTGATATCCCGTAGACTTGTCACCGGTTATGCTTGGATCCTCACTTCCATCTTGTCCCGAGCTTCCCACGAATCAATCGTTCATCTATGCACCATTGGAGGATGGTTTCGAGTTGACTTGGCATTCCCATTGGAGTGAACCTTTTGGATTAGTCAACACTTGTTTCCCATTTCATTTTCATCACAATACAACTCACAAACCAAACTTCAACAACAAAAGATTTTACACTTTGTTTTTACCACAATCACCTTCAAAACGATTCACCTCCTTCCCTGAGGAGACGACCTTGGAGTATTCTCCAAGTAAAACACGACACACAAAAGTCTTCTTGCGCTTGGGAAGCATTGTTGTACACACGCACTCATTTTACACTTCATTTATCCACCATTCCGTTGCCCTTTCTTTTGACATCATTCCGAGGGAGAGTGACACTCCCCTTCACACATACACCATATAAACATTCGAGGGTGATGTCCAGAGGTTAGGATATACTACAACGGAAACCACCAAGCATTTTTGGCGCCGTTGCCGGGGAAGGCAAGCGTCGAATCAAGAAGGTGATTTCCGGACAACGGAGGTAAGTCCCGTGATGTTCATCATGGGCTGAGGTACATTGATCCTTGTATATACTTTTGTTTGTTTACATTTTCAATTGTAGATAGTTTTGTCATATGTGGGGACGAGACGATCAAAACCGATTAGTTAGACAACCCTTGGGCCCCAATATGAACATTGACCAAGACCCACCCGAGGATGCGGGTGTTAATTTTGATAATGTAGGTGCAAATCCAAACATGCAACGGGGTGGGGGAGGACAAGAACCTAGAATGCCCAATCCACGAATGCAATTTCCTCCTCCCGTTAATGAAGGGAACAACATCCACATTGAACCTCCGACAAGGTCAATGAGGGATTTCCTTCAACCCACACGAAGCACCACACCCTTATGCATCCTCCTCCCGGTCCAAGCTCACCTTTTCCTAGTTAAACCAGGGATGTTGCAACTACTTCCCACATTCCATAGAATTAAGAAGGAGAACCCCTACTTGCACATCAAGGATTTCGAGGAGATAGTTGCGACCTTCCTCACCAATCATGGTATGGAAGATATAGCTAGGCTAAAATTGTTCCCCTTTTCCCTGAGAGATAAGTCAAAAACTTGGCTTAATTCCTTGAGACCTCGATCCATAACATCTTGGAACCAAATGCTCTCCGAGTTTTTAAACAAATTTTTTCCGGTGCATAAAACCATTGCTCTAAAGAAACAAATTCAAAACTTTTCGGAGAAGTCCAATGAGAAATTCTACCAATGTTGGGATCGGTACAAGGAATTGCTACAATCCATTCCACACTATGGCTTTGAACCATGGCAATTGGTGAGTTTCTTCTATGAAGGAATCACACCGGGCCACCGACAGTTCATCGATATGATCTATAATGGGGAGTTTTTGAACAAAGACCCCGATGAGCCCTTAGATTACTTTGAAACATTGACACAAAATGCACAATCATGGGACATTACGGATCCCATCGATGTACCAAGGTCTTCTCCTCAAGGGAGTAGTCAAACTCATGGGGGAGGGATTTATGACTTGAGGGACCGGGAAGACTTGCTTTCCAAAATTGCCAAATTGTCTAGGAAGGTTGAGAGTCTTAAAGTCAATAGGAGACACGAGATGTCTAATGTTTCAAAAATAGAGGAGTTTTGCTCAATTTGTGAGAGTGTGGAGCATTCCATATCGGATTGCCCCAACATTCCGGCGCTTAAGGAAGTGTACCACGAGCAAGTTCATGCCTCTAACCAAACAAGGCAATCATTCTCTCCACACTCAAACACTTACAATGCGGGTTGGAGTAATCACCTGAACTTTAGTTGGAGAAATGAGAACCCCACTCCTCATGGTTCAAATGCCTATTCATCGCCTGTGCCTCTTAGGCAAAATCAATTTCAATCCCAAGGTCAAGCGTCTAGTTCCCAATACCCCCGGCCTAGTCCGCAAGGGTACTCACAAAACCCGCCTTCACAAAATTTCTCCCAAGGTCCACCTCCACAAAATTTTAATCAACAAGGATCATCCAATCCATTCACATATCAACCTCCTCACAAAAGAAGTTTGGAGGATTTGGTTCACTCCTTCATTCAAAGTCAGACTACCTTCAACCAAAGCCAGACCACCTTTAACAACAACATCTCGGCTCAACTCACAAAAATCACCAATGCCATAGGGATATCATAGCAAGAGAAGGGAAAATTTTCGGCTCAATCCCAAGAGAACCCTAAGGGCCAACATATGATTGAGTCGTCCGAGCCCACCAAAGAGAGTTGTGAGCAACTTAAAGCGGTCACCACCCTTCGTAGTAGCAAACAAATTGATAATAATGTTGTGCCAAAGGTCTCACCCAAGGCCACATTGCCAAAAGAAAAAGAGACTGAGGGTGACACCGAGGGGGGTGCGGTGAGTGATGAGGTGGTTGAGAAAGAAAACTTGAGTGATGGATATGTGCATATTTCCCCTATTCCTGCTCCTTTTCCTAATCGTTTGAAGCCACCTATCAAGGTGGCTAATTATGCTGATATACTTGAAATGTTTAATCAGGTGAAGATCAACATTCCACTCCTTGATGCCATAAAGAAAATTCCATCATGTGCAAAGATCTTGAAAGACTTATGCACGGTAAAGAGGATGCTCAATGTCCACAAGAAGGCATTCCTCACCGAGCAGGTGAGCTCAATCTTGAGGACGAACACCCCACCGAAGTTTAAAGACCCCGATTGCCCTAGCATTGCCATAACAATTGGGAATTATCGGGTGGAGCAAGCATTGCTTGATTTGAGTGCTAGTGTGAACCTCCTTCCATACTCGGTGTACCAACAACTTCAGCTCGAAGAATTGAAGCCTACTCCAATCACGCTTTAACTGGCGGACCGTAGTGTCCGAACACCAAGGGGAGTAGTTGAGGATATTTTAGTGCAAGTCGATAAATTTTACTTTCCCGTTGATTTTATTGTGCTTGACACTCACCCGGTTGCAAATCTTAGCTCCCAAATCCCTGTAATACTTGGAAGACCTTTTCTTGCCACATCTAATACTATGATTAATTGCAGGAACGGTCTTATGAAGCTAGCATTTGGGAACATGACTATGGATCTCAACGTGTTCAACTTGTCCAAGCAACCGGGGGATAATGAGGAGGTGCATGAAGTCAATAGAATTGACACCTTGGCGGAAGAACACTTGGAATTGTTGGGCATGTTAAAGTTGAAAGAAGAGGGGAATGTTGATCTAGAGGAGTTTGAGGAACAAGAGGAATCGGAAAGTTTGAAAGGGGTAGAGAAATGGATCCCTACATTTGAGAAGCTCCCACACCAAGACAAGAATATTTTCCCATCCAATGAGCAAAGGCCCAGGTTGGAATTGAAGCCGTTACCTTCCCATTTGAAGTATGCATATCTTGGGGAAGATGAGACATTTTCGGTGGTAATTAGTTCAACGTTGGATACAAAGCAAGAAGAAGAACTCTTGGGAATGTTGAGGAGGCATAAAGGGGAAATTGGATGGACAATTGCCGACATCAAAGGGATAAGCCCCATCATTTGCACACATCGTATTTATCTTGAGGAGGACGCCAAACCGTCTCGACAACCACAAAGAAGGTTGAACCCAATCATGAAAGATGTGGTGAGGGATGAGGTATTGAAACTACTTGACGTGAACATCATTTTTCCGATTGCCGATAGTAAGTGGGTTAGTCCCACGCAAGTAGTACCCAAGAAGTCGGGAGTCACGGTTGTGGAGAATGAAGAGAATGAGCTTATTCCAACAAGGGTGATCACAGGTTGGAGAGTTTGTATTGATTACCGGAAGCTCAACCTGTGCACAAGAAAAGACCACTTCCCAATGCCATTCCTCGACCAAGTGTTGGAACGAGTAGCGGGGCATCTATTCTATTGTTTCTTGTATGGATACTCCGGCTATAATCAAATAGAAATTGCATTGGAAGACCAAGAGAAGACCATCTTCACTTGTCCCTACTGTACCTTTGCTTACCGTCGCATGCCTTTTGAGCTTTGTAATGCCCCTGGAACCTTTCAACATTGCATGATGGGGATCTTTAGTGACATGGTGGAGAAGATTGTTGAGGTGTTTATGGATGACTTCTCGGTCTTTGGGGATTCTTTCAGTGGGTGCTTGGAAAATTTGGAGAAAGTTTTGGAGAGATGTGAAGAGAAGAGTTTAGTTTTGAACTGGGAGAAGTGTCACTTCATGGTGACACAAGGAATTGTTCTCGAGCACATCATCTCGACGAAAGGGATTGAAGTTGACAAATCAAAAGTGGAGGCCATCTCCAACCTCCCTATGCCGAGAGTCGTCAAGGATATCAGGTCATTTCTGGGGCATGCTGGATTTTACCGTCGTTTCATAAAAAAATTTAGTGCATTGGCCCGAACTTTGACCAATTTATTGTCTAAAGATGTCCCATTCGAGTGGTCGAATGATTGTGAAACATCTTTTAAAAAACTCAAAAGCATGCTTGTCACACCTCCGATTATGCGACCACCCAAATGGAATTTACCTTTTGAGCTTATGTGCGACGCAAGTGACTACACAGTCGGCGTAGTGCTCGGTCAAAAGGAGGAGAATAGACCTTATGTAATATACTACGCTAGCAAAACCCTTAAAGAAGCTCAAATGAACTATACCACCACAGAAAAGGAATTGCTAGCAGTAGTATTTGCATTAGATAAATTCCGTTCTTACATCATTGGTTCACCGATAGTAGTCTATACTGATCACTCTGCTTTGAAGTATTTGTTGTCTAAGCAGGATACCAAACTGAGACTCATCAAGTGGATCCTCCTACTCCAAGAGTTCAATTTAACAATCAAAGACAAGAAGGAAGTGGAGAACGTGGTGGCGGACCATTTATATCGACTTGTGGTGCAAGAGGCCGATGAGCATATTCCTATCCCAGATTTCTTCCCTGACGAGCAATTACTTTCAATTCACTCTATTTGTCCATGGTATGCTGACATTTGTAACTATCTTGCAACAGGACAAATACCACTGCAGTGGAGTCCGGAGGATCGAAGAAGATTTATGGTGGATGTGAAGTACTTCTACTTCGACAACCCGTACATGTTCAAGTACTGACCTAACCAAGTCATGCGGAGATGCGTACCGGAGAACGAACAGCGGGATGTCCTTGCATTCTGCCATTCAGAGGCATGCGGTGGCCACTTCTCTGCCAAGAAAACTTCAGCAAAAATTCTACAGTCAGGTTTCTACTGGCCCTCTCTGATAAAAGATTGTTTTTCATTTTGTAAGGAATGTGATAGATGTCAACGTTTGGGTAGTGTGACCCGAAGGAACATGATGCCCCTCTCCCCTGTACTTGTTATAGAAATATTTGATTGTTGGGACATCGACCTTATGGGTCCCTTCCCTGTGTCGTTTGGCTATCTATACATTCTACTGGCAGTTGACTATGTGTCCAAGTGGGTGAAGGCTATCCCAACTAAGACCAATAACCACCGGGTCGTGGTCAAGTTTATCAAGGAGAACATTTTTTCGAGGTTTGGGATGCCTCGTGAAATGATAAGCAATGGTGGATCACATTTCTACAATATGCCATTTGCGTCTTTGATGCACAAATATGGTGTCACACATATGGTATCCACCACATACCACCCACAAACCAATGGTCAAGCTGAGTTGGCCAATAGGGAGATCAAGAATATCTTAGAAAAGATGGTTAACCCAAATAGGAAAGATTAGTCAGACAGACTGATTGATGCCCTATGGGCTTACCGCACTGCCTACAAGACTGTCTTAGGCATGTCTCCCTACCGGCTTGTTTATGGAAAGACTTGCCATTTGCTAGTTGAGATGGAACACAAGGCCTATTGGGCCATAAAGACTTTGAATTTCAATTTGAGGATGGACGGAGAGCATATAAAGCTAGAACTGAATGAATTGGAAGAGATTCGAAGAGATGCGTATGAGAGCTCCAAAAATTCAAAAGAGCGGACTAAGATCTTTCATGACAAATCAGTTGTGAGGAAGTCATTCGAGTCCGGCCAAAAAGTGCTCTTATACAATTCTCGTCTCTCGATTTTCCAAGGCAAACTTCGATCCCGTTGGGACGGCCCCTATCTTGTGAAGGTGGCCTACCCTAATGGAGCTGTAGAAGTCACAAACCCCGAGAATGGCCAAACATTCAAGGTTAATGGCCAAAGACTTAAGCCATTTTTCGAGGGTTTTGAGGGACAAGGAGTGGAGGAGGATTTGACGGATCCGGTGTATCCGGACTTGGTGGAAGAGTAAAAGTTTTTATGCTTCTTAGTGTACAGTTGCTTTTATTTACTGACTTTACTTTTATTTCATGTTACTCAATTTCTTTGTCGTATAGTTTTGTTTTTCTTAGTTTCAGATATTGGTGCTTTTGTCAAAGTTTTAGTGCGAGGTGTTCTCTAATCCTACTCATCTTTTTATAGTCCTTCATTGCATATATATATTTTTTGTTGCATTGAGGACAATGCATGAAACTAGTTGGGGGGTGAGGTGCACCATTTGTATGATACACCAATGTTTTGGAATTTTTGTGGATAATACCAATTTTTGTGGTGAACATTCACCTTTCATATACATACAGATTTTTGTTCACAATAGTGCAAATTATGAGGAAATTTTGAAAATTTTTGTGAAAAATATCTGAATGTTGATATGTATTCCCCTATTAAGAGTGCTTGGGTTAGTTGCTAGGTTGTTTGATGTTTTGTACCCTGAGCACATGAGCATATTATAGAAGTTAATCCTATACGTGAGTTTCACATATGTATATGCTTTTGAACTCAACCGTATGTGCTTGTTGAATGTGTAATTTTAGCAAATTATGGACTGGATTTATATTTGAGGCTTGACATAAATAGTGGAGATGAAGATGAGTAAGAACCCATGAGAGCTTTAGTGCCAATCATTTTTGGAGGGGACTTAAATTTACTAAATGAACAATTCTTAAATTTCAAGTTTGTTCAATAGTCTTATTATGCTTGTTTCGGTTAGGTGCATTAATGTAGTTGATTGACTGGTCTTGAAATGTACAATGCTCTCCTATGCTTACCTAGAAGTGATCTTAGGCTATCTTTGAATATTTCGAGCCTTTGCCTTTTTCTTGTGAAATATTATCCCTAGTACCGTGATTGAGCCTTAATTGAAATTCGTTTCTATGCCACACATTTGACCAAGCCAATGAAAATGATAAATATCTGCCTTAACTTGGTTGTTTCTAGTACTGAATATGAGTGATTGTAAAAGAGAAGGAAGTATGGTGGGGAAACTCAAACAAAGGGATGAATGATGTTGAAACTCAAAGAGTTGAACAAAAAAAGAATGAAAATCCAAGAAAAAGAGAAAAGGGGGTGAGAAGAAGAAAAGAATGATCAAAAGAAAAGGAAAATGCTAAGGAAAAGAAAGAAAAGTAACAAAGAGTGTGGTGATGGTGTAAGAATGAAAATCCCATGAAAAGGGAGGTGTTTCTGAAATAAAAGTCTTTCACTCGGAACAACCCTCTTTGTTATCCCATGTCCTTCGTTTCTTTTGCCTCAAATATCGCCCCAAGGCCCCATTATAACCTTTGAAGTCCTAAATGATCTAGGGAAGCATGGGAGATGCATAATTTTAAAGAAAATGATGAGTTAGTCTTGCTACCTAATGCCCTAGCATTCTTTTCATGAGATTATGCCAAAGTTGTTTCATTTTCATACATGAACTTCATTTTTTGGATTACATGTGAGCACACTTTGTTTTGTACACAAGATTCTATCTCACATGTACACATGGAGTGCATGCCAGGATAACTAGAGTGTTTTTCATTGTTAAGAGTGATCTTTGGTGAGTTTTGCATTGAAGTTGAATTTGGCTAGCCATTCTAATGTGAATTCTGTTGCGTAAATGCTCAAATTACTTGTCCAATCCACACACACACGAGTTTGAAAATGAATGTGTAGGTGCATACTTTAGACTAGTATTTAAGGCTATAGTGATGTTCATGTGTGCTTCGTTTGGGCAGTTGAACGATGTGTTAGGTAGCCCTATGCTTTAAGGACGGGGGAATATTGCTCAACTTTTGATATTTAATAAGTTTTAGGAATACCATTGCCATTTGAATTCATGTTTCATATTTTGGGTATTCATTTTGGTAGTTAAATTAGAATTCCATGTCTTATACTTTGAAAACATCAAAACCTTAAATCATGTTGCAATTTTGGAAATGACTTTGGGCATGATCATTCGATTGTGGTTTATACCAGTGGTTCAAGTTTTTGGTAGGATTGATGTCTTTGAAAGGGTGTAAAAATGTTTTGGAGTTGAGGAGATTTGGATTGGATGAGAATTTTTGAACAAATGAGTGGTTTTGCAGCAAAGGCAATACCTTCCGGAAGGTTTTGTCTACTGGAATTTTTAACCCAAGCAGTAAGCAAAACCTTCTGGAAGTTTTCTGTCGACCTTCCGGAAGGTTTTGCCTAGAAAATAAAAAACAAGGGTTTTAAAGTCGGAAATTTTGAAAAACTCTTCACATTTCCAATCCATCTCTTGCACTCAAACACTCTCATCTCCTTCTACTCTCTTCTAACCTTCCAATTACTTCCCCCAAAGTTCAATTCTCTTACTTTCTCTAAATTAAGGCTTGAATTTAGAGGGTTGTTGTCGAAAATACCAAGTTTTCTACATAAACCCTAATTCCTCATTCTTGCCCAAAATTCTTAGTTCTTCTTTGATCTTGTTCAAATCCCTCTACTCTTGTATGATGGCTAGGATAATTGGGATGTCTTTGGAAGGTTTTGAGCCAGTGGAGAGGATCTTGGTGTGGTTGTTGACTTTCATGGGTTTAGGGGCACTGTTGATGTTCATGGCTCGTACAAAAAGAGCGGGCCCGAACTCTCCTCCACCCCCTACCAACTCTACCTCCCGGAAGAGGACCGGAGAGGGTCCTAGCTCCCAATAGAGGGTGGAGCGAAGAACAAAGGCAAGGCATGATGCCCGGAGGTAAAGGATTGAGGAAAAAGGCGTAACTTGTGAGTGATGGGTGGATAAAGCCTCTCTTGGACCGAGGGATGAGGTGGTGAGAATTATTGAACAACGGGGGTTGAAGTCGTGGTTTGAGGAGGTCAAGGGGTATCACTTGGGGTGGTGTCGCGAGTTTTACCAGAAGTTGGTGGTTTTTGGTGATAATGAGAGTAAGTTGAGGACGAATGTGAGGGGTAAGACATTCGAGGTAACCCCAGCTACGATTGCCACAACGATGGGGTATGAGAGGCCTCCCCTGACCACCCCAGTCTACCCACACAATGTGGATGGGGGTAGGACTCTCAGATATTACGTGCCCCTCACCTATGAGGACCCGACCACGTTCACGGGAACGACGTTGGTCGGAGGCCTCAAGCATGCATATGGGGTCATGAATAAGGTCCTCCATTATAACTTGATGCCCCGGGGTTCGGAGAAGAACCCAAACATAGAGAAGTTGGCATTACTGCATTCCTTCATGACTGGGGTTGCCATTGACGTAGCATATTTGATTTGGTTGGAGATGCGGGAGTTTTCCCAGGCTGCAAAGCCAAAGACAAACCTCCCCTTTGGTAGCCTTGTCACCAAGCTCTGCGATCATGCCAAGGTGAAAATGTATGCACATGACGCACTTCTACCCCCAGAGACTGGAGCTATAGGGAAGTCCAGCAGCTAGAAGAGGGCTGCCAGGACTGGGGGTGGGGGAGCTAGGGCTCCGAGGCCACAGCCGTCAGATGCTGGGACATCTTCTTCAGCACCTCCACCTCCTACACCAGCACCTACACTAGCCTCGTCCCGTACCACTCCTCAGCGCTTGGATGCATTGGAGTCCACTATGCATAGCCTGACGGTCATGGTTACGAGGCTTTTTGAGCATACTTTCCCGGGTGAGCCTATCCCCGGAGGACCACCATGATTAGCACAAAACATTGCATATTTCATGTGCCATTACATTCCTTTTTCACTTGCTTTTGCGGATTAAATGAGTGGAATTGCACTACTTGAGCTATTAATGAAGATTCGTTATGTTTGCAAAGAAAAGGGGTTAAATGATGATAGATAAGCCCTCTCATGGTGTTCAAGACAATTAGAGTTGAGAACGGGGCTTGAGGAGAGCTCAGGAGGTGGAGGAACCAAGATTTTTGCAAAATCAGGAAATACCTACCGGTATGACCTACCTGTAGGTGTTGGCTACTATCCTGCACCTACCGCCAGACGTACCGATAGGTTGAGCCCACTGGAGTGAAACCTACCGGTAGGTTTCCATCGACCTACCGGTAGGTTTTACTGAAAAGTGCCAGATTCTGCATCTCAAGCTCTGCAGCCTTAGGGGTCCCACTAGACATTCTCCTCCCTATTCTTGACTGCTTGATGTTTTTCCTTGTTATCCCTAGCCCCTAAATATCATCCCTCAAAATGTATTGTATATGGATGGAGGGGAGTGTCACTCTCCCTTTGAGTAGTGTCAAAAGAAAGGGCAAGGAGATGAGAAAATGGGATGGTGGAAATGTGTTATGTGTATGCACAAAAATGTTCCCCAAGTGCAAGGAGACTTTTGTGGGTCGTGTTTTACTTGGAGGTACTCCAAGGTCGTTTCCACGGGGAAGGGATGTAAACCAAGGGGAATGTGATTTTGGGTGAAAGAAAGTGTAAAATCTTTTGTTGTTGAAAGTTGTTTGGTGAAGTGTGTTTTGGTGAAAATGAAATGAGAAACAAACGTTGGCTAACCCAAGAGGTCACTGCAATAGGAATACCATCTCAACTCGAATCCCTCCTCCAATAAAGCATAAATGAACGATTGATTCGTGGGAAGCTAGGGATAAGATGGGCGAGTATCTAAGCATAAACCGTGACTAGGCCTATGGAATATCAAAGACTCACCAATTTATCCACCCTCAACCCAGTCAAACCGAACCATTGAACTCTGAAAGAAGGGAGGAGAATGAGTTGAAATGACATATCCAAGTGGAGGTTCCCCTTGGTTTTGCCAACTAAAGGATTTTAGCTACTCATGCTTGGGATGAAATTAACAATGTAATGAGAATGCATTGCAAAGGAATGAAGTTCTTGAGTAACTAAATGCACGCAAACATAAGCTATAAGTGAAAGCAATGAATACCTATTTTAAAAGTAAGAAAAAGAAGAACTTTGATGCATTGATGGTGAAAGCTTTAAAAGAGAATTAAACTTGCAATGAACTTTTAGGAACTAGCATTAATGACATTAAATGAAGCTCTAAAGATTCTTCCAGGAGATTACAAGACAATGAATTGAAAAAAATGTAAAAATCTCAATTTATCTCTCTAGAATACTATTCATCATCTTCTACCCAGACTCTCTCTCTCTATATCCTCTCCTATGTAGTGTATCCAATGCTGAATAATAATGGAGTCCTTTCTTTTTTTTCCCAAAAAAAACGTCCACAGTGTGCTCTACCAGCTGAGTGATGTAATCTCCATCCATAGGTTGTCAAGAGGGATGGGCTGGATAGGGTGGTGCAGAGCTAGCATGCACACCCAGCTCCATTCTTCTTCTCTCTCCTCATTTATCATTCAAGCTTCAAAAGTCAAATGGAGGGTGTTGGAGGGTTGTACAATGTGATGGAGGAGTCAGAGACAAGTGGGAGAGTGATTGGTTGGTCCCTAAAAAACGGAGGACCTGAGTTGCAGAGATTGGGGCAGGGATAGCAGACCGTACCGGTACCCCGAACTCCAGAGGCAGGACCATACCTGTACTGCGTATCGGTACACTATGTTCCAGTGGTCAAACCGTACCGGTACTGCGTACCGGTACGCTTCTGCTGCTTTGTCTAATTTTTCTGATTTCTTCACTCCTGAGCCATTCTTTAGCCACTCTTTCATCCTCATTCACCTCAACTCATTTGGGTAGGCTTTAAGAAGCCTCATTTAGCGCCTTTTTTCTGCAAACACCAAAAATCTTCGTTAAGAACTCTAATAATACAACTCCAATCATTTAACCCCCAAAAGCAATTGAAAATAGGATGATTAGCACCTAAAATATGCAAAGTTTTGTGGTAATCACACCGCCCAGCTTGGGTTTTGCTAGTCCCTTAGCAAAAATTTATTTTCCAAACAAGGTAACGAGCATAACATACAATAAGCCATTTAAACAAACAATTCAATCAATCAATCAAAAAAAACAAAAAAAACAAAAATCATAATGCAATTAACAAAATAACATAGACAAGATTGAGTCAGGAACTGTGGTTTTCCATTAATGTGTTATAAAGTTGGATTACATGGAGTAGGACATCAAAAAGAAACCAAAACGGCCTACAACCCCATCCTAACTATATACAATCCAACACCAAAGGAAAGGCAACAACTACAACAGCCTCCTACTCATCACCCTCTCCATCTCCCCCATCATCAGCCTCATCTTCCTCAGATCCTTCATCTTCCCCAGACTCCTCAGTATCTTCATCGTCATCATCCTCTCCATCATCCCCATCATCAGCCTCAACTGCTGTGGAGGCAGAGGGAGCAGGTGCAGAAGGGACAGTAGCTTGTGGAGTGGGTCCTTCTAGGATGGGCCTCCTTGGGAAGGTATGCATGAACATCTCTCTCAGCATGGTCGTCATCCCCTGCATTGATGCTTCGAGTGCATCCAGACGCTGGGGGATTGAGCGTGCTGGTGCAGCTTTGGATGGCCCAGTGGATGAGGATGGTCCAGGAGCCTCAGCATTAGAACCCAGCGTCTTAGCTCGCTCTCCCTTACTCATTGCTTTTCTCTTCTTACTACTGGCCTTGCCAATAGCCCCGGTCTCGGGAGGAGTGAGCTTGTCAAACGCGTAGCCCTTTACTTTGAAGTGCTCGCACATCCGAGTTACCAAATTCCCGTATGGCAAATTAGTCATCAGCTTCGTTGTTTCAGCAAAATCTTTCATTACTTCCCACATGAAGAGTGCAAAGTCAATTGTTTTACCTGACACGACGACATCTAACAGGGCTAACTTCTCCATATTCGGCTTCTTTTCCGAAGCCCTTGGGAGTAGATTGTAATGGAGGAGTTTATTTAGAAGCCCGTACACGTGCTTTAACCCTCAACTTTGGAAAAGTCCCTTGAATTGAGTGGGATCCTCAAACATTAGAGCCACAAACTCGTCTCTAGTCTTGGCTCTAGTGACATTGTGAGGATAGACAGGCGGGAAGGGTGGTGGTCTCTCGTATTCTCCAAGAAGAGTGGCAATGACATCGGGGGTCACCTCGAACCTTTTACCCCGCACATTTGCTCTCAAAACTTCCACACCGTCCACCATAGCCACCCTAAGCATTTGGTAGAATTCTCTACACATTGAAAAATTATACCCATCAAGGGGCTTAAACCAAAATCTCATGCCATGTCTCTCAATGATCTTCACAACCTCATGCCTTGGGTTCAGTGAGAGGTGATCAAGGTGCCGCTCACAAGTCACACTCCTCCCTTGAATCCACTAGAGTCGTGCCTCGTTCCTGGCCTTCTTCCTTTGCACACTTGGGTCCTCGCTTGACCCTTCACCGCTTCTCTTGCGGCTAGTGGGATCCTCAGGTGGAGAGGAACTGGGTCCAGGTAGTTTGGTTCAGGCCATGCAATGCAACAATGCCCCTATCAAGAGAAATGCAAAGAGGATCAAGAAAAGACCCTCAATCGGGTCTATGGCCTCAAGAACAACATCCAAATGACGAGCCATGTAGAGTTCCTTGAAGAGATTGGAGAAAAATAGGGGTGAATGAAGCTTATGGAAATTCGGCACTTAGGGTTTCACAGGCGTGGATTGCACAAAATCAAAGCTTAAGGAAAGGATGAATTTGGATTTGAAAGAGAGACGAGGGGATTTGGAGGCTTGGGAGGTTTTCGAGTGAGAGGGGGTCGTTTAGGGCTGTAATTAGAGGTGGAAAATGAAGGGTTCCCGGAAGAAATTAACTTAAAGCCCTAATTTTTCTTTTTTCGGTTCAGCAGACCGTACCGGTACCCCGAACTCCAAAGGCAGAACCGTACCGATACGCTATGCTCTAGAGGCCAAACCGTACTGGTACGCGGTACCGGTACGCTTCTGCTTTGTTTGCCAAAATAATCTTGCTGAGCACACCTCTGCACTCCATTCCAACTCAGGACCTCCCTAGACATTTTACCACACTACTTATGACCTCTACTCCATCCCAAAAAATGTACTCCACTTATAAACCACAATCAGAACCATCATGCCCAAATTATTACTGAAATTGCAAAGTGATTTAAACTTTTTGATGCATTCAACGTACAAGGAATGTATTTCTATTCTTAACTATCAAAATGAACACCCAAAATGCAAATCATATAATTAATAATCCCCTATTCTGCAAGCATGAGGCTATCTAACACATTTCTCAGATGATTGAACTAAGCACACATGAGCAAGACCATAGTCATAGATACTAGTCTAAAGTATGCCCCTAAAAATTTATTTTCGACTCGTATGTGTGTGAATTTAACAAGTAATTTTGAGCATTTACGCAACAGAATTCACATTCGAATAGCTAGCCAAATTCAGCTTCAATGCAAAACTCACCAAGAGTCACTCTTAAACAATGAAATACACTCAAGTTATCCTGGTATGCACTCCATGTGTACATGTGAGATAGAATCTTGTGTTCAAAACAAAGTGTGCTCATATGTAATCCAAAAATGAAGTTTAAATGTGAAAATGAAGCGACTTTGATATAATCTCATGAAAAGAATGCTAGGCATTAGGTAGTAAGATTAACTCATCATTTTCTTTAAAATTATGCACCTCCCATGCTTCTCTAGATCACTCAGGACTTCAAGAGTTATAATGGGGCCTTGGGGTAGTATTGAGGCACAAGAAAAGAAGGGTAAAGGATACAAAGAGGGTTGTTCCGAGTGAAAGACTTTTTAGTTCCCAACACCTCTTTTTTTCATGGGATTCATTCCATTTTACACGTTTACCACACTCTTTGTTTCTTTTCTTTAATTTCCTCAACATTTTCTTGTACCTTTGATCATTCTTTCTTTTTCTCATCCTTTTTTTTTTCTTTTCTTGAATTTTCATTCGACAAATATCCCTTGCTTGACTTTCCACATCACACTTCCTTCTTTTGTAATCACTCATTTTCAGCTTTAGGAACAACCAAGGTAAGATAGGTATTTCTTATTTTCTTTGGCTTGGTCAAATGTGTGGTATAGAAACGAATTTAATTTAGGCTCAATCATGGCACTAGGGATAAAACTTGCACAAGAAAAAGGCAAAGGCTCAAAATATTCAAAGATGGCCTAAGATCACTTCCAGGTCCGCATGGGATGGCATTATATGTTCAAGACAAATCAGTCTACTATCCAAATACACCTAACCGAAACAAGCGTAATGAGACTATTGAACAAATTTGACATTGAAAAATTGTTCTTTGAGTAAATGTAAGTTCCCTCCCAAAAAAGTTTGGCACTAAAGCTCTCATGGGTCCTTACTCATCTCCACTACTTATGTCAAGATTAAAACATGAATCCAATCCGTAAATTGCTGAAATTACTCATTCAAGAGTCACATACAGTTGAGTCCAAAAATCAATACATATGCGATACTCATTCATAGGATCAATTTCCATAGTATGCTCATGTGCACAAAGTTCACAACAAATATCAACATGTCATCCAAATCACATACTCTTCATAAAGGAATACAGATCAACATTCAGATATTTTTAATCAAAAATTTTCAACATTTCCACATATTTTCACTAAAAAAATAAATCTATATGATATATGTGAAAGGTGAATTTTTCACCCCAAAAATTGGTGTAACATGTAAATGGCAAAAATTGGTGTAACATGTAAATGATGCACCTCACCCCCCAACTTGATCCATGCATTGTCCTCAATGCAACAAAAAGATATGATATGCACTGAAGGACAGTAAAAAGATAGGTAATTATAGAGAACACCTCGCAATTGAGCTTCGACAAAAGCACCAATATCTGAAACTAAGAAGATCAATACTATACAACCAAAGAAAGTAAGTGACATGGAATAAAAATAACATAAGTAAATAAAAGCAACTGTACACTAAAAAACATAAACATTAGCTACTCCTCCACCAAATCCGGATACACGGGATCCGTCAACTCCTCCTCAACTTCTTGCCCTTCAGAACCCTCGAAGAATGGCTTAAGTCTTTGGCCATTTACCTTGAATGTTTGGCCATTCTCAGGGTTTGTCACCTCAACAGCTCCGTTGGGGTAGGCCACCTTGACAAGATAGGGGCCATCCCAACGGGATCGGAGTTTTCCCTGGAAAATTGAGAGGTGAGAATTGTATAAGTGCTTGGTCAAAAACATTGTTGTTTCCTAACCCCTAAAATAATCCTTTAATGTGTATATGATGTAGGTGCGAAGGGAGTGTCACTCTCCCTTGGGATGATGTCAAAAGAAAGGGCAACGGAATGGTGAATGGAATGAAATGTATGAAATGGAATGTGCGAAATGGACAAAAGTGCTCCCCAAGCGCAAGGTGTCTTTTGCTTGTCGTGTTTTACTTGGAAAAGTATTCCAATGTCGTCTCCTCAGGGAAGGAAGGGAATTGTGTGAAGGTGATTTTGTAAAAATAAAAAGTGTAAAATCTTGTAGTTGGTTTTGGTGAGTTTTGTTCTTAATGAAAATGCAAGAAAACAAGTGTTGGCTAATCCGAAGGATTCAGTCCAATGGGAATCCCAAATCAACTCGAAGCCTTCCTCGAATAGAGCTTAGATGAACGATTGATTCGTGGGAAGGTAGGGATGAAATGGAGGTGAGGATCCAAGCATAACCCATGACCAGGCCTACGGGATATCAAAGACTCACAACCGCATCCACTCTCAACCCAGTCAAACTGAACCATCGTACTCTGAGAGGAGGAATGAAAATGAGTTGAAGTGGCACACCCAAGAGGAGTTCTCCCTTGGATTAACCAACTTAAAAATCTAGCTACTCATGAAAGCAAGAAAGAAATGCATAATGTAAAGAGAAATAATTGAAATGGAGCTTGAAACTTAAATGAATGCAAGAAATCTTAAACTAAGAAGAAAAATATTCAATACCCATTTTAAGCTTGAAAGTGAAGAACTCAAAACAACAATGGTAGAATCTAGAATGCATAACTAAACTTGCAAAGCATTAGAAATAAATGACATTAAAGACAATAAATGAAGCTTACAAGATCCTTGCAAAAGATTACAAGTGAAATGATGGAAGAAAATGCAAAAACATAAGCTTTCTATCTACTATTCATCATCTTCTTCCTTGGACTTTCTAAGCTTAGGTAGCCACCCCCTTTTGATCTTGTGTGAATGCTAAATATATAGAGTGTAGAGACTTCAAATTTCGTCCATGAGGCTCCCCTAGCCTATGTGTGCAGGCTTCCCATCAATGGGAAGAGATTTGATGGCTTGGACAGGCTAGGAGCAGCCTACCCAGCAACTCCCCAGGCAGCCCCCTTCTCTCCCATCCTCCATTAATGCCCTTGCCTCCAAAGTCTTGAAATTGTGTAAGGATGGCATGGTTATGTGTAGAATATGTCAGGGTAGGCGTGGGAGAAGTGTAGGTGGGCCCCCCAAGAAGTTGGAGAAGACTTGCAGGAGTTCTGGGCATTTTGGGCTGTTTCAAAAGAGCGTACCGGTACGCGTACCGGTACCATTCTGCTCCGGACCAGTTTTTGTAGAATTGTCATAACTTTTGATCCAACCGTCCGATTGAGCTGAAATGTTGACACAATATAGAAGACATCCAGATCTACAACTTTCCTGTCTTGAAATTTTTCAGATTCTAAATGGATCATGGTGAAAAATGAGAAAAAAAGCGGTACTATGTCAAAACTTTGGGAAACCAGTGGCTAAACCTTCCAAATTTAATTTTTCTTGGTTTCTTCACCTTTAAGCCTCCAAATCCTCATTGAATGTGTCCATATCTTCACCACTCATTCATCCTTAGTTGCAAGGTTATAAAATCCATCATTTACGCTATAATTACCTGCAACATCGAAAATTCAACATTATTCATAATTTCGGCTAACTCTAAGTACTTAAATACAAAGTTGAGTTAAAATGCATGTAATGAGGCCATGAAATATGCAATATTTTTGTGCTCATCACACCCCCCAACTTAAGCTTTGCTAGTCCCTAGCAAACAAAATGTAAAAAGCAAGGAAACAAAATAAACATATATTAATTCCGCAATTGCATTTTGCATATGCAATAAACCTTTAAACCCCCAGGTGATCCCTAGTGGACTAGTTTTGTCTCGTGAAAGTTTCCAGTGAAGGTACTTACAAACTTCTTTTCTTAGTATCCAATATTTAAAGCATATTCCCTTATCTTTACTAGCACTGGGATGCCAATAATAGCTTGCTCAAAGCACCCGCACCAATCACACATGAGACACATTATAGCCTTAAATGCTATTCTCGAGTATTCACATGCACATTCATTTTCAAACTCGTGTGTGTGTGAAATGAATATGTAATTTAAGCATTTACTCAACGGAATTCACATTCATTTAGCCATCCAAATTCAGCTTTGATGCAAAATTCACCAAGGGTTTCTCTCAACAATGAATCACACTATGATTATGTAGACATGCTCTCCATGTGTATATATGAGATAGAATCTTGTGCTCAAAATGAAATATACTCACATATAATCCAAAAATGAAGCATATGCATAAAAATAAAACAACCTTGGCATAACCTCATGAAAGGAATGCTAGAGCATTAGATAGCAAAATCAACTTCTCTTTTTCTTTAAAAGTATGCATCTCCCATGCTTCTCTAGATCATTTAGGACTTTCACGGGTTATAATGAGGCCTTGGGGTGATATCTAGGCAAATGAAATGAAGGATATATGATAACAAAGAGGGTTGTTCCGAGTGAATGACCTTTATTTCAAAAAGATCTCCCTTTTATGGGATTTCTAGGCTAACACCATCACTTCACTCTTTATTTCATTTCTTTCTTTTCCTTAACATTTTCCTTTTTTTCTTTGATTCTTTTCTTCTTTTCACTCCCTTTTTCTCCTTTTCTTGGATTTTCATTATTTTTCGTTCAACTCTTTGAGTTTCAACTTCATTCATCCATTTTGTTTGAGTTTCCAAACCATACTTCCTTCTCTTTTATGATCACTCATACTCAGCACTAGGAACAACCAAGGTAAGGTAGATATTTATCATTTTCATTGGCTTGGTCAAATGTGTGGCATGGAAACGAATTTACAATTAAGGCTCAATCACAGCACTAGGGATAAATTTTTCACAAGAAAAAGGCAAAGGCTCAAAGCATTTCAAAGATGGCCTAAGATCATTTCTAGATAGGCATGGGAGAGCATTGTACATATCAAGACAAAGTCAATTAACTACCCAAATGCACCTAACCAAAACAAGCATAATGAGATTATTGAACAAATTTAGAATTTGAAAAATTGTTCCTTGAGTAAATGTAAGTTCCCTCCAACAAGGATTGGTACTAAAGCTCACATGGGTTCTTACTCATCTCCACTATTCATGTCAAGCACTAAATGTGAACTCAATCCGTAAATTGCCAAAATTACAAGTTCATGGTGCACTTATGGTTGAGTTCAAAAGCAAACAAGTATGTGATACTCTTAGCAATAGGATAAACTTCTATAGTGTGCTCATGTATTCAAAGTTCAAAATGAAGATCAAGCAATCACAAATCCCATAACCATTAGGATAGGGGAATATAGTTCAATATTGGAACCAAAATTTTTCAAAATTTTCACATTTTCCATTATTCTATACAAAAAGTGGTGGAAAATGTAAATGGTGCACCTCACCCCCCAACTTGAACCATGCATTGTCCTCAATGCACAAGGAATCATACAATGAGAAAAATGCAAGTAAAAATGGGGAATGAGATACCCCTTTTTTTTTCATATATATATGTACATTAACGAAAAAAATAAAACACAAAAAGCTTGTTTACACCCCCCAACTTAGACTAGAACATGATACGCAATAAGATTTGCTACAATGATGCTCAAAGTGAAATGAGTCCAACTTAGGAAGAGGTAAACAACCTTCATGCTAAAATCTACACTACAACATTATGAAAAAAAAAATATACCAATAAAAGAAATCTAACTACTATGTACATGGATACAAAATAAAAAGGGCACATGTCAATCCGGCTTCAATTCGGATATGAGCTTGCGCCCATTGATTTTTTTGATTTTAAAATTTTTTTGTTGTATAAATGCCCTTCCTACCCAATCTATCCAAACATAGTAAGGATAATGATTCAAAATTCTCAACCAAACACAAGTGTAGACAAGTTCATGCAATCCCAACAATGGAGTGTACAATTTCTCTTTATAAGTTTCTACACTTAACTCCATTGCAATGCCATCCCCAAGTTGAGAAATGTGAATCTCAACACCACTCATAGATGGAAAAATGACATTGGGCTCATTAGCCTCATGTGAGATAATAACTTCATCAAATTTTTCACAATCAAGAGTGGTGGGAGATTCAACATCAATTTGCACTCCATTGGGATGATCAACCTCAATACATTGACTATGCTCAAGATGTTGTTCTTCATGTATAGCAATTCTAGCATTAGTCAATGTATTAAGTTGTTGGGTTATTTGGGCATTGAATTCCATTTGGTATTGCATAAAATCGCACAAAATATTTTTCAATTCTTCTTCGGTTGAGTCCCCATATGTTGGATAGTGGTAAAATTCATTTGGTGGTGTGAGATTGGATGAAAAATTATAAGGTTCATTCTCCCAACCATAACTCGGATAACTCGGTGTAACATAATGGTCGGGGTAAAAATTTTCGGAGGCCAAAATTGAATTTGAACCTTCGTATGCAAAGTTTTGAATCAGATAATTTATTGGGCACTCACTAGTGATGGACCCATACTCATCACAAATCTCACACACATTTTCAAAATAAGGGGCATTTACCACATTTTCATAAAGATAAGAAAACATAACACAAAATATAAACTATAACAAAATATTTACAAATGAGACGACATATCTTGGCCCGTGATGAAAATAACAAGACTTACCTATGCCGCCCAAAATCACCTTTTGAACTCGATGCTTAACCTTCCCCGGCAACGGCGCCAAAAATGCTTGGTCAAAAACGTTGTTGTTTCCTAACCCCTAAAATCATCCTTTAATGTGTATATGATGTAGGTGCGAAGGGAGTGTCACTCTCCCTTGGGATGATGTCAAAAGAAAGGGCAACGGAATGGTGAATGGAATGAAATGGAATGTGCGAAATGGACAAAAGTGCTCCCCAAGCGCAAGGAGTCTTTTGCTTGTCGTGTTTTACTTGGAAAAGTATTTCAAGGCCGTCACCTCAAGGAAGGAAGGAAATTGTGTGAATGTGATTTTGTAAAAATAAAAAGTGTAACATCTTGTAGTTGGTTTTGGTGAGTTTTGTTCTTAATGAAAATGCAAGAAAACAAGTGTTGGCTAATCCGAAGGATTCACTCCAATGGGAATCCCAAATCAACTCGAAGCCTTCCTCGAATAGAGCTTAGATGAACGATTGATTCGTGGGAAGGTAGGGATGAAATGGAGGTGAGGATCCAAGCATAACCCGTGACCAGGCATACGGGATATCAAAGACTCACAACCGCATCCACTCTCAATCCAGTCAAACCGAACCATCGTACTCTGAGAGGAGGAATGAAAATGAGTTGAAGTGGCACACCCAAGAGGAGTTCTCCCTTGGATTAACCAACTTAAAAATCTAGCTACTCATGAAAGCAAGAAAGAAATGCATAATGTAAAGAGACATAATTGAAATGGAGCTTGAAACTTAAATGAATGCAAGAAATCTTAAACTAAGAAGAAAAATATTCAATACCCATTTTAAGCTTGAAAGTGAAGAACTCAAAACAACAATGGTAGAATCTAGAATGCATAACTAAACTTGCAAAGCATTAGAAATAAATGACATTAAAGACAATAAATAAAACTTACAAGATCCTTGCAAAAGATTACAAGTGAAATGATGGAAGAAAATGCAAAAACATAAGCTTTCTATCTACTATTCATCATCTTCTTCCTTGGACTTTCTAAGTTTAGGTAGCCACCCCCTTTTGATCTTGTGTGAATGCTAAATATATAGAGTGTAGAGACTTCAAATTTCGTCCATGAGGCTCCCCTAGCCTATGTGTGCAGGCTTCCCATCAATGGGAAGAGATTTGATGGCTTGGACAGGCTAGGAGCAGCCTACCCAGCAACTCCCCAGGCAGCCCCCTTCTCTCCCATCCTCCATTAATGCCCTTGCCTCCAAATTCTTGAAATTGTGTAAGGATGGCATGATTATGTGTAGAATATATCAGGGTAGGCATGGGAGAAGTGTAGGTGGGCCCCCCAAAAAGTAGGAGATGACTTGCAGGAGTTCTGGGCATTTTGGGCTGTTTCAAAAGAGCGTACCGGTACGCGTACCGGTACCCCGAACTCCAGTAGGAAAATCGTACCGGTACGCGTATCGGTACCCTTCTGCTCTGGACCAGTTTTCGTAGAATTGTCATAACTTTTGATCCAACCGTCCGATTGAGCTGAAATTTTGACACAATATAGAAGACATCCAGATCTACAAATTTCATGTTTTGAAATTTTTCAGATTCGAAATGGATCATGATAAAAAATGAGAAAAACAATGGTACTGTGTCAAAACTTTGGGAAACCAGTGGCTAAACTTTCCAAATTTCATTTTTCTTGGTTTCTTCACCTTTAAGCCTCCAAATCCTCATTGAATGTGTCCATATCTTCACCACTCATTCATCCTAAGTTGCAAGGTTATAAAATCCATCATTTACGCTATAATTACCTGCAACATCGAAAATTCAACATTATTCATAATTTCGGTTAACTCTAAGTACTTAAATACAAAGTTGAGTTAAAATGCATGTAATGAGGCCATGAAATATGCAATATTTTGTGCTCATCAATAAGAGCACTTTTTGGCTGGGCTCGAATGATTTCCGTATGATGGAATTATCATGAAAGATTTTAGCCCGTTCCTTTGAGATTTTGGAGCTCTCATACACATCTCGTCAAATCTCTTCCAACTCATTCAGCTCTAACTTCCTATGATCACCGGTCATTCTCAAATTAAAATTTAAAGTCTTAATGGCCCAATAGGCCTTGTGTTCCATTTCGACTGGCAGGTGGCAAGCCTTTCCATAGGCAAGCCGGTAGGGAGACATGCCCAAAATAGTTTTAAAGGTAGTGCGGTATGCCCATAGGGCATCGGTCAATCTATCAGACCAATCCTTCCTATTTGGGTTAACCAGTTTTTCTAGAATGTTCTTGATCTCCCTATTGGCTAGCTCGGCATGGCCATTTGTTTGTGGGTGATAGGCAGTGGATACTTTGTGAGTGACACCATATTTGAACATTAGAGATGTAAATGGCCTATTACAGAAATGTGATCCACCATCACTTATTATTGCACGAGGCATCCCAAACCTCGAAAATATGTTCTCTTTGAAAAACTTGACTATGACCCGGCGGTCATTAGTCTGGGTCGGGATAGCCTCCACCCACTTGGACACATAGTCCACTGCCAGGAGGATGTACAAATAACCAAATGACATAGAGAAAGTGATTAGTACTTAAAGTTGACATATTATTATGACATTTTAAGACTAATTGTACTTTAATGGAGTTTAAGTGATGTCATTTCAGGCCCTAAACTGAACAAAGACCCAAGAACAACAAGTACCACACTTGGATGCAGCACCAGCACATTAGAGCCAAAATTGGAGAAACTTGGAGCACAGCCAGAACGTTCGAACGCCAACTCACGTTCGAACGTCCACATTACACTGTAGCAGATTCAACTGCTGAGAGAAGGCGTGTTGCAGTTAGGAAAGAAGACTGGAGCTCTGAAGCACTTGAGTGTCATGTTCGAACGCCAACTCACGTTCGAACGTGCACTTGAGTTGATGGAAGACCAGACTACTGCAAAGAGTTGGAACTGAATTTCACAGAAGACCAACAGACCACTCGAGTGAAAGGGTCAGAGCAAATCCAACGTTTGAACGGCCTTAGTTCAAAAACGGAAGTCAACGTTCGAACGGCCTTAGTGCAAAAACAGAAAGAACGTTCGAACGCCAACTCACGTTCGAACGTTATCCACAGACTGGCAGCAGAGTTATTGACTGTTCACTTGGACTTGGGCGGCAAACACTATTCCTTCACCCCCTCTTGTCTCCTCCTCTTGCCTATAAATACTCCCCTTGTTGGAGAGCAAATGAGGAAGTAGGAAAGTTGATGGAGGCTTAGACTCCCACTCTCATTGTAGATTTAGCTTATTTTCCTTGTATGAAGTCTTTATTTTAGAGATTAGTTTGGCTTTAGTCCAACATCTCTTGCTTGTTATAAAAGTAGTTTTATGCTTATGCTTATGTTTATGCTTTCATTTTACATGCATAGAAGAGATAGCTCACCTTTTGGTTGAGGAAGCAACCCTCCAATTCTTGGTTGAGGAAGTCACCCTCCAAATGTGACTAGCTTTCTTCTACTTTTATTGTTCATGCATTTCACTTCCATTGCTTGAGCTTCTTTCTTTCTTAGAAGAGTGAAACTCTTCCACTTTTCTAGAGCTTTACCAAAGCGTGAAGGGTGGGACGTGATTCACCCATTCTTTGTTAAAGATTGGCTCTGTGTTTGTTGTTACTTTATCTTTTAAGCTCTCTACTTGGAGGGATGAGCATCACTCACTTTTCTAGCTTTACCCAAGCCATGAAGAGTGAGTAGTTTCTCATTCACTCTTTAGTAAGAGGAGAAGGGCATGTATAAGTTATCTGAGAATCATATTTGTGCAATGTTTTTATGCTTAACGTTTATTTCTTCTTGTTTTTGGATGATTGATTGCATCTAGCAAAGCTAAGGTACTTTGTATAACTGTGAGCTCTTTCTATGACACGGATGACTCTTGCGTAGAAAGACTCATCAGTTCAAGGCAAGTACCTCGGCTAGATCCTCATGACTACCCTTCAATCCTCCCCCTTATTGTACTTCATTTAAAGAATGGAATATTAATATCATGATTGGATGTCTTGTAGAAACACTTGCTTGTTTGTAGACGGGTTAAGTCTCGGCACAGGCAATTCTTGTAAACTTCTAGAAAGACATCGGAATCATGTTCTTAATTCTCACAATCCATCTTTATCTTCCGATTAACTTGCTGTTGACACGGGAGTTAATTGAGTTATCAAGCACAATTATGACAAACCGGATAACTAACTACATGTCCAGATCCTTGCACTAAAGAGTGACTCTTTTTAATTAGCACTTATCTCCTATTTTGTTAAGAAAATCCTCTTGGAAAGAATCTTATATTCTGTCCAGGAAAACTCATATCTCACAGCAAATCTCAAGGGTTACAATCAATAGGTCTCTACCACTGCTCACCTCAGAAATATCAACAAAAGTTCCCTGTGGATTCGACTCCGGACTCAAACCGGATTATTACTACAGCTTGACCGCCTGCATTTGGGTGTACACATATCGGATCAAGAACAAGTTTTTGGCGCCGTTGCCGGGGAACCTTTGAAAGGTGTTTTAAGGTGAAAGGTAAAAAGACCTTCAACGTTGTGTATATTCTTTGGTTTACTGTAAATAACTTTGTTTTATTTTCTTTATGACTGAGGGCATTCCTCACTTCCAAAATTTGCCGGCAGAATCGTGTGAGTCCGTGAATCAGCCTGAACCTAATTCACCTAGATCAGTAGCAGACTCTTGTGAGGGTAGTATGGCAAATAATGAAAGAAATGGAGAAGTCCCTATGAGAGAGGAGGAGGTCCCTAACATCCGAACTTTGCGGGATTACTTAAATCCCACAAGAAACAGTGTCCCCTCTTGTTTTATTTTTCCTGAAAATGCTCCCCTCTTTACTGTAAAGCCGGGGACAGTGTAGTTATTACCCGTGTTTCATGGATTGGATGCAAAAAATCCATATCTGCATATTAAAGATTTTGAGGAAGTGTGTGGAACATTTCAAGACAATTCTGAATTGGCCAAGATGAAACTGTTTTCTTTCTCCTTGAGGGATAGAGCCAAACAATGGTTAAATTCTTTAAAGGCTTTTTCCATACCCAACTGGCAAGCATTACAAAATGATTTTTTTAGAAAGTTTTTTCCTCTACACCGCACAAATGCACTAAAAAGGCAAATCATGAATTTTGCGGTCAAAGAAGGAGAAACTTTTTATCAAAGTTGGGAGAGATTCAAAGATCTGCTCCAATCCTGCCCACATCATGCTTTTGAAAATTGGACTTTGGTAGGATTTTTCTATGACTCCTTACCCTCTAGACTACGTCAGTTTGTTGAAATGATGGCTCAAGGAGAATTCATGGGAAAAAGTCCGGAGGAGGCATTCAATTTTTTCAACACTATATCTGACAGTTCTCAGATGTGGGACTCAGCCTCCCCTACCACTGTAGAAGCCAGACCATCTAATTCCCAAGAAGGAAAATATGTCTTGAGAGAGGATGATGACTTGAGACCAAAAATGTCCACATTGTCTCGAAAGCTTGAAGCTTTAGAGATGAAGAAAGTCCATCAAGTTGATGTTAGCCCTTCCACCGAGCAAGTGTGTGGAATCTGTGCGCTAACAAAACACCCTACTGGGGAGTGTCTCACCATCCCAGCATTCAAAGAAGTCTTGTTGGAACAAACACATGCAGTTTCCAACTTCAACAAGCCCTACTCTAACCCATATTCTGAAACATACAATCCAGGGTGGCGAAACCACCCTAACTTCAGTTGGAAGAACACACAACCAATACCCATGAACCAACAACAAGGGCCATACCCACCACCTCAAGGACCTCCTGCATATCAACCATACCAACCACCACAAAAGAGGAACCTTGAGGACACACTAAATCAGTTCATGCAAAGCAAATGAATTATAACAATAATTCCACACAGGCTTTCACTGATTTCAAAACCCAGACCACTCAATCTTTTGAGGATCTTAAAAGCCACATCCAAAAGTTGACTTAATCCATGGTCATACACGAAAAGGGCAAGTTTCCTGCCCAACCAAAGCAACCACAAGGCCAATTCCATGTAGGGAACCCTTCAACAACAGGAAACACCCAAGACCAAGCCCAAGATGTCACGACACTAAGAAGTGGCAAAGTGATTGACAAAACAATCAGAGACATACTCATTCCCAAGCCAAGACCTGAGTCAAGCCCAGCCAATCCATCATCTGAACCTGAACCAATTGAGACTGAACTTGAGAAAGACCCTGAGCCTGTGATTGAACAAGAGCCAGAACCTTCTGAGAAAAGGGAACCTTCGTATCCCATTCCGGCTCCGTTTCCTCATCGACTCAAAACCAAACAGAAAGTGAAAAATCAGCCTGAAATTTATGAGCTTTTTAAGCAAGTAAATATCAACATCCCACTTCTGGATGCAATCAAACAAGTCCCGTCTTATGCCAAGTTTCTAAAAGACTTGTGCACAGTCAAGAGAAGCCAGAATGTCCAAAAGAGAGCTTTCCTAACGGAACAAGCTAGTGCTCTTCTCCAACATAAAACCCTTCCAAAATACAAAGACCCAGGGTGTCCGACTGTCTCATGTATCATTGGGAACTTCAAGATTGAACAAGCTTTGTTAGACCTTGGAGCCAGCGTTAATCTGCTACCCTACTCTGTATATCAACAGTTGAGTTTGGGTGAACTTAAACCCACTTGTGTCACACTCTAGTTGGCCGACAGATCTGTCAAAACCCCTAGAGGGATTGTTGAAGATGTGCTTGTCCAAGTAGATAGTTTTGTCTTCCCTTTTGAATTCATTGTTCTGGATACTCAACCAGCAATAAATTCGGAGAACCAAATTCCCGTCATTCTTGGTCGGCCATTCCTAGCAACTTCCAATGCTTTAATCAATTGCAGGAATAGAGTCATGAAATTAACTTTTGGGAATATGACTCTCGAACTGAACATTTTCAATATTGCTAAACATCCAGAAAAAGAAAAGGAAGAAAGGGAAGTAAACTCCATAGAATCTTTGTTACAGGAACATCTGGATGATACATTATGTGAGGATCCTACTAAATCATCTCTGTTAGAACTCATCTCATCAGAAATAACAGATGATGACCCAAATCCACCAAGTGGCCCTACTCATACTATTGAGACATGGGCACCCAAATTCGAAGAAATTTCACCAAGTGGCACAAAGCCAGTCTCATCAAGTGTTAGCCCACCGAAGCCTTAATTGAAACCTCTCCCATCTGACCTCAAATATGCATTTTTGGGAGAGAATGAGTCATATCCAGTGGTAATTTCATCTAAACTCATAGACTTGCAAGAGTCTAAATTGCTTGAAGTTCTTCGAAGTCATAAAAGTACCATTGGATGGACCATCGCTGACTTGAAAGGTATAAGCCCGTTAATCTGCAATCATGCCATATACCTTGAAGAGGATTCAAACCCTCTCGTCAAATGCAGCGACGACTGAACCCCCACATGAAGGAAGTTGTGAGAATCGAGGTACTCAAACTCTTAGATGCAGGGATAATCTTCCCTATCTCAGATAGTAAATGGGTCAGTCCAACCCAAGTTGTGCCAAAAAAATCTGGGGTCACAGTGGTCAGAAATGATGCAAATGAACTAGTACCAACTCGAGTCGTCACAGGATGGCGAATGTGTATTGATTATCGAAAACTCAATTTGGTCACTAGAAAAGATCATTTTCCTCTCCCATTTCTTGACCAAGTCCTGGAGAGAATTGCAGGCCATGCATTTTACTGTTTCTTAGATGGGTATTCATGGTATAACCAAATTGAGATAGCCCTAGATGATCAGGAGAAAACAACCTTCACATGCCCCTTTGGCACCTTTGCATTCAAAAGGATGCCATTTGGACTTTGTAACGCTCCTGCAACATTCCAAAGATGTATGCTAAGCTTGTTCAGTGATATGGTTGAAAATTTTTTGGAAGTATTTATGGATGACTTCTCTGTCTATGGTGATTCCTTCGATTTGTGTTTAACCAATCTGGAGAAAGTACTGATCAGATGTAAGGAAGCCAACCTAGTGCTCAATTGGGAAAAATGCTATTTTATGGTAACACAGGGCATTGTTCTTGGTCACATTGTGTCGTTTGAAGGCATGAAAGTTGACAAGGCAAAAATAGATTTGATTAGAAATTTGCCTCCCCCTAAGACTGTAAAGGATGTTCAATCATTCCTAGGACATGCAGGGTTCTACAGGAGATTCATAAAAGATTTCAGTACCATAGCAAAACCAATGTGTCACCTACTAAGTCAGGATGTAATATTTGATTGGAATGAAGCATGCCAAAAAACCTTTGACAAGCTAAAAGACATGTTAATTTCTGCACCAATAATGCAACCCCCTGACTGGAATCTTCCCTTTGAACTAATGTGTGATGCAAGTGATTTTGCTGTAGGTGCTGTATTGGGACAAAGAAAAGATAAGAAACCCCATGTGATTTACTATACAAGCAAAACTTTGAATGATGCTCAAATGAATTATTCGACAACTGAGAAAGAATTGCTTGCTGTAGTTTTTGCACTGGAAAAATTCCGTTCTTATCTTGTTGGTTCTTCTGTTACTGTATTCACTGACCATGCAGCCCTAAAATTTTTGCTCACAAAGAAGGATGCCAAACCAACACTCTTGAGATGGATACTTTTGCTCCAAGAGTTTGATCTTGTCATCAAAGACAAGAAGGGTGTCGAGAATGTGGTGGCAGATCATCTGTCCAGACTAACCTATGAATTTCATGAGGATGGACTGCCAATCAATGAGAAATTCCCCGATGAACAACTGTTCATGATTGATAGGACACCATGGTATGCAGACATTGCTAACTTTCTTGCTACTGGTACACTCCCTCCATCCTTTACCATGTTGGACAAAAAGAAATTTCTGAGGGAGGTTTGTAACTTCTTTTGGGAGGATCCTTACGTATTCAAGTACTGTAAATATCAAATCATAAGACGATGCATCCCTGCTCATTAAAGTAGCCAGAAATAACATTTTGTCATTCTGAAGCATGCGGTGGCCACTTTTCATCAAGAAAAACAGCTGCAAAAATATTGCAGTGTGGATTTTACTGGCCCACACTTTTCAAAGATGTCCATGCCTTTTGTTTAACTTGTGATAGGTGTCAAAGGTTGGGAAATATTTCTAAAAGAAATATGATGCCCTTAAACCCCATTCTGGTAATTGAAATTTTTGACTGTTGGGGCATCGATTTTATGGGATCATTCCCCCCTTCCTTTGGCTATCTGTACATTTTAGTGGCTGTAGACTATGTATCCAAATGGGTTGAAGCAATTTCATGCCGAAACAATGATCACAAAATAGTGATCAAATTTTTGAAAGAAAATATTTTGTCCCGGTTTGGAATTCCGAAATCAATCATAAGCGATGTGGGTGCTCATTTTTGCAATCGTCCCTTCTGGAATTTAATGAAAAAATACTTGATTTTTCACAAAATTGCAACCCCTTATCACCCACAGACCAGTGGACAAGCTGAGTTAGCTAATCGGGAGATCAAATTAATTTTGGAAAAAACGGTGAATCCAGATCGCAAAGATTGGTCCTTAAGACTAACTGATGCGCTTTGGGCATACCATACTGCTTTTAAAACAATTTTAGGCATTTCTCCTTATCGATTAGTCTATGGAAAGCCATGTCACTTGCCTGTGGAATTGGAACATAGGGCATACTGGGCCATTAAAGCAATGAATTTTGACTTGGATAAGGCTGGGCTAATAAGGAAAATTCAGATAAATGAATTGGAGGAGTTGAGAAATGAAGCATATGAAAATGCTAAGATTGCTAAAACCAGGATGAAAATTTTTCATGACAAACACATTGTGCGGAAATCTTTTGAGCCGTCTCAAAAAGTCTTGCTATTTAATTCAAGACTCCGCCTCTTTCCTGGTAAGTTGAAATCAAGATGGACTGGGCCTTACATTGTCAAAAAGGTGTTTGAACATGGAGCAGTTGAAGTGGAAAACCTAGCAAACGGTAATAATTTTACTGTTAATGGTCAGAGGTTAAAATCATTTTTGGAGGATTTTGTTAGAAATGTGGAAACCATTCTTTTAATGGAACCAGAGTACTCCTCCGAAATTTGGGCCTGCCGACACTCCAGTGGATCAGGTTAGGAAATATCTACTCCAACCCGACCCACTGGGGCGCCTTTATAAGGCACCCACTTTTTCCCCAGCCGCCGCAGTTGGCCCCCCCCACTTCTTCTTCTTCTTTTTCTTTTTCTTTTCTTCTTCTTCCTTCTGTTCGTCTTCGAGTTCTCTGTTACCCGAGAAACCACCCATGACCACACACTCCAAAAACACGATTTTTTGCTTCATGTTTTGCATTTTAATCTTATATTTGCTCATGGGTGTTCTTCTCTTGTTCGCACTCACACATAAGGATTTTCAGCCTACCCGAAATCCAGATCTGCGCATCGATGAGTAATTTTTGTGTTTTTATTTGTAGGTCTCAGCGGTGAACAGATCTCTACCATTCAACCTCGTTTCCACACTCCATGAACCGGTAAATTCGAAACATTAGGGACAATGTTCAGTTTAGGTTGGGGGGGTATGATCAGTTCATCAGTTCATTAGTTCATATTTTCGTAAATTTTTAAAATTCTTATTGTCGTTGTTGATCATGTTTGAACATTGATTATATAAATTGATGATTATGCTTATGAATCAGCTTCAATCGTCTTTGTGACTGGCAGACGTTAAAGAACCAGATAGTGAGTCTTAAAACTTAGCAATCATGGATGTAAATCTTTTTTGGTTTAGCCTAGGAGTTCTACATACTTTTCCATCTGATGTACATACTATGATCATGAGAAAATCAAGATTAGTAAGGAAGGTTGAAATCAAAGAAAAACAAGCGAAACCCCTCTGTGGCAGAAACAACTTTGCCAAACGCCGTCGTGCCAAAAGGCTTGGTGCTTGTAAACAGTGTGGCAGAATCTTTCACGAAAAAAGATACAACCAGTGTTCTGAACCAATTTCCGGTCGCGCACTTGATCGATTAGACTGGATAGTGAATGGGTTGAGTAAGGATTACCCTGATACGCCATGCTATTCCGGTACTGTGCTTAACCGATTTGTGAGAGAGGAAGTTGGGAGAGTTACTGGTTGTCCATTTTACACAGACATAGAGGGAGACTCGGATTAGATATTTTTTTGTAGGAAATATGTACTTTTGTTGGGGGAGTGAAAGCCAAAGGTCCGAATTTGTTGTAAAAAGTGTAAAAATCTTTTTGTATAAATTCTTTTGACTGAAATGAAAATATGGGCCGAGTAAGGAATGTCCCAAAATACCAACCTAAAGCGTGGGTAGGGGTTCATCCTGAGACGCCTTAGTTTTTCTTGATTTAAATTTGTGTGTTTTGCTTTCTTTGATTGTATATAGTGTAGTGAAGAAAAAAATTTTAATTTTTGGTTCAGCGTTCGAACGCCAGGTAACGTTCGAACGTCAGCTACTTACAGTACTCAGCCTCTGATGAAGCTTCTGATGAAACGTGAAAGTACTGGGATCTCTATCCGTTCGAATGCCAATAGACCGTTCGAACGAGATTAACGTTCGAACGCCAATAGAACGTTCGAACGAAGAGAACCTACAACACTTTGGCCTCTGACAGAACTCAAAAGTACTGAGAGCTCACCACGTTCGAACGCCAAACCACGTTCGAACGTTCTGTTTAAAATCCTTCTACCCACGTTCGAACGTCACCAACGTTCGAACGCTACGACTCAGGCTATAAAAGCCTGTATTGTCGTTTTCAGCCAAAATCCCCAAATTGTTTTCAAAACCCTAGAACACTTTTCACTCCACAGACCTCAATTCACCCTCATTCCCCAAAAATACCCAAATTCGACCCTCCCTAACTCCTCTCCACATCAAAATCATCAATCCCAGACCAAGAACCCCAAGTTTCCAGCACTTTTCAGCACCCTCTCAAACCAAAACCCACGTTCGAACGCCATGCCAAGGATGAAACTCCCTGCCAGGCGTGCTCCACCAGTGAACCAAGATCCAAATATTGTAGAAGAGGTGATAGAAGAGAGGGAAGGAAGGCAAAGGACAAAGAGATATGACAGGACCAGGTTTCCCAATGCCTTAAAGGCTGAAAGGTATGAAAATTTCTACCATAAGCATGCAGTTGTTTGTGAGAGAGATGTTGTGATTGATGATTTTGCTGGGATTGGAATAAGGCAAGAAATGGAGAGGAGGGAGTGGGTCTGGTACTTGAGGAATGGTGGAGACGCCGTTGTTGACTTGGTGCGGGAGTTTTACTCCAATGCTGAGATCATCAACGGCGCAATCCGGACATATGTTAGGGGTACCCACATTGACGTGGATGAAGCATACATCGTAGAAATAAGGGAGGAAATACCTCGAGTGCAAAACCCTACCTACCCCCCAAAGAAGGACATAGCAATGAATGTGGTGGGAAAGGAATTGACGAGGGTAGCTGACTTTTCATGGGCAGGGAGGAGATTTTTGAGGCAAGGGGAGGTCACCGACAAATACAAAATGATAAATTTGATTGCGGTGTCCAACTTCGCTCCCGTAGGAAGAAAGAATGAGATTTTACCCGACATGGCCCGAATTTTGTATGCCATTGGCAAAGGACATATCATCAACCTCCCCTCTCTCATCCTAAATGAAATGAAGAAGGGGTGTGATGTGAAGAGGAATTCGCTTCCCTTCGGCACCCTAGTGACGGAACTGTGCAAAGACCATGGGGTCAAGGTAAAGCCCGAGATGGAAATCCAAAAGCCAATGGGGCCACTGAACAAGGCTTCCTTCCGGAGAAGCCAAAGTCATAGTGGAGGCCCGGCGGCAAGACAAGAGATGCCACCCACCCGGGGAGTGGATGAGGTACAAGAGGAACTTGATGAGATGAAGGAGTGAGAGATGGAAGAAGAGAGAGATCAGCCACCAGAGGCAGGCCCTAGCACCAGCACCAGCACCAGCACCAGCACCCGACGCTCCTTACGGGACATCATGCTTAGCATTGAAGCTAAGCAGGATGAGATCCTTAGGCTTATGAGGGGTGGACATGGTGGAGCTAGTAGACATGCAGAAGAGTGAGAGGGAGAGGGATTTCTGTTCTTGTGCTTGTTTTTATGTTTGTTTAAAGTGCTTCTTTTTATGAATTTCTTCTTTAATAGTTGTAAGTTTTTGTGTGATTGTGAATGAGTCGAACCGTTGATATTAAAAGATGATATTTTGAGAAATGAATGGTTCCATTTATCACTTTTATTTGTTTGAATGCATTTGTAGATTTAGCATAAAAATTAAAAGGTGATGGAACAAATGTGGATGTTAAGAATGCATGCTAGAGTAAATATGCACATGATCGGTTTGACACCTCAATTTATCAACCGAGACTTAAACCCACATTTCTTGAAAAATTGGTATTCTCTCTATACTTAAATTGTCATTTGTACATCGATATTTGTTATTTTAAAGGTACAGGAGGATCTAACTTGAAAATGGAATTGGTATATAACCAATACCCCCTGGAAAACCCGACATACACAGTGGAGATAACAAAGAACACCAGGGTGAGTTTCGAACCTAACGATGCTTTCGAGAGACAATCAATGTTTACTCAAGTAAATTCTTTTCACTCCCAATTTTTGAATGATCTCATTAACCTTGCTTTGATTGACGCACTTAAAAGTGATCTATTGACATATCCCACAAGGAACCATCGCATACGACACATACATGTGCACATGCTTGAGAAATGATCTTAGGCCATCTTTGATATAATATTGAGCCTTAGACCTTTCTTTGACAAAATTTATCCTTCGTTAGCCATGTTTGAGCCATCAATGTATGAATTTTTCTTTGATAAACCTATATGATTACTAATCCACAGGAAAACATACTTGACATACCGTGGCTATCTAATTTTCTTACATCCTCTTTGTAAGATGATACAGAAAAAGGAAAAGAAAAAAAGAAGCATTCGAGATTATCATCCAAGAAGAGTTGATTGGAACAATTGAAACAAAACAGAAGCAAAAAGGCAAGAACTTGCCAAGAAAGTGAAAAATGAGAAAAGTGAAAGAAAGAAATATCATCTCTTGGCAAAATATCAAGAAGTTAGAAAAAGATGTGCTACAATACGTAAACAGAAGATAGCTTTTGAAAATCCCTGACGTCGTTTTGTTAGCCACTGACCTCTGACCACGCTACAACCTATGAAAAGCCCTAATTGATCTCAAGTCTGTTACATGCATGTGTTGTTAATCAAAATTGGGATATGGTAAATAGCATTCCTTTTAATTGCGTTAATATTCTTTCATGAGATTATGCCAAACATAAGTAGTTGCTTCTTTAAAATTTCACTCCTTTCCTAAATTGTGCATGTGATTTTTCGATTGGCCATCTTCTGATCACATGATCTGTGAGAAACAAGTCACTATAATCAGAGTGAACTTTTGCTGAGGGTATACTACGTGAGGTTTGTGAAATCGAAACTATCCATGGAAGGTGATAAAAGGGAGTATTTGTTACATAACAATTCCTGTTGCATTGAGAATTTCAAATACCAATGTGACAAATGATAATTTTTGCATAGAATGAGTACCTGTAAAATAAGGACGTGTGAGATATAAGTCAAAAAATATTGAGAATCTGGTGTCTCAACGACCATGATGCTAATTTACTTTAATTAGCACTCTCCTATGCACATCTGTTCGACTGAAGTTTGTGGGTAGCTTCCCTGGAAACCCTCACGAGACAACACTCGTCCGCTAGGGTAAACCTAGTGGTTCAACGACTTGTTGCATAAGCTAAATGCAACCGGATGACCTACGAAAATGGCGTTAGGAGTAGATTTTTCTTTTTCGTATTACTAGAGACTAGCAATATTTAGGTTGGGGAGTGTGATTAGTACTTAAAGTTGACATATTATTATGACATTTTAAAACTAATTGTACTTTAATGGAGTTTAAGTGATGTCATTTCAGGCCCTAAACTGAACAAAGACCCAAGAACAACAAGTACCACACTTGGATGCAGCACCAGCACATTAGAGCCAAAATTGGAGAAGCTTGGAGCACAGCCAGAATGTTCGAACTCCAACTCACGTTCGAACATCCACATTACACTGTAGCAGACTCAACTGCTGAGAGAAGGCGTGTTGCAGTTAGGAAAGAAGACTGGAGCTCTGAAGCACTTGAGTGTCACGTTCGAACGCCAACTCACGTTCAAACGTGCACTTGAGTTGATGGAAGACCAGACTACTGCAAAGAGTTGGAACTAAATTTCACAGAAGACCAACAGACCACTCGTGTGAAAGGGTCAGAGCAAATCCAACGTTCGAACGGCCTTAGTTCAAAAACGGAAGTCAACGTTCGAACGACCTTAGTGCAAAAACAGAAAGAACGTTCGAACGCCAACTCACGTTCGAACATTATCCACAAACTGGAAGCAGAGTTGTTGACTGTTCACTTGGACTTGGGCGGCAAACACTATTCCTTCACCCCCTCTTGTCTCCTCCTCTTGCCTATAAATACTCCCCTTGTTGGAGAGCAAAGGAGGAAGTAGGAAAGTTGATGGAGGCTTAGACTCCCACTCTCATTGTAGATTTAGCTTATTTTCCTTGTATGAAGTCTTTATTTTAGAGATTAGTTTGGCTTTAGTCCAACATCTCTTGCTTGTTATAAAAGTAGTTTTATGCTTATGCTTATGTTTATGCTTTCATTTTACATGCATAGAAGAGAGATAGCTCACCTTTTGGTTGTGGAAGCAACCCTCCAATTCTTGGTTGAGGAAGTCACCCTCCAAATGTGACTAGCTTTCTTCTACTTTTATTGTTCATGCATTTCACTTCCATTGCTTGAGCTTATTTCTTTCTTAGAAGAGTGAAACTCTTCCACTTTTCTAGAGCTTTACCAAAGCCGTGAAGGGTGGGACGTGATTCACCCATTCTTTGTTAAAGATTGGCTCTGTGTTTGTTGTTACTTTATCTTTTAAGCTCTCTACTTGGAGGGATGAGCATCACTCACTTTTCTAGCTTTACCCAAGCTATGAAGAGTGAGTAGTTTCTCATTTACTCTTTAGTAAGAGGAGAAGGGCATGTATAAGTTATCCGGGAATCATATTTGTGCAATATTTTTATGCTTAACGTTTATTTCTTCTTGTTTTTAGATGATTGATTGCATCTAGCAAAGCTAAGGTACTTTGTATAACTGTGAGCTCTTTCTATGACACGGATGACTCTTGCATAGAAAGACTCATCAGTTCAAGGCAAGTACCCCAACTAGATCCTCATGACTACCCTTCAATCCTCCCCCTTATTGTACTTCATGGAATATTAATATCATGATTGGATGTCTTGTAGAAACACTTGCTTGTTTGTAGACGGGTTAACTCTCGGCACAGACAATTCTTGTAAACTTCTAGAAAGACATCGGAATCATGTTCTTAATTCTCACAATCCATCTTTATCTTCCGATTAACTTGCTGTTGACACGGGAGTTAATTGAGTTATCAAGCACAATTATGACAAACCGGATAACTAACTACATGTCCAGATCCTTGCACTAAAGAGTGACTCTTTTTAATTAGCACTTATCTCCTATTTTGTTAAGAAAATCCTCTTGGAAAGAATCTTATATTCTGTCCAGGAAAACTCATATCTCATAGCAAATCTCAAGGGTTACAATCAATAGGTCTCTACGACTACTCACCACAGAAATATCAACAAAAGTTCCCTGTGGATTCGACTTCGGACTCAAACCGGATTATTACTACAACTTGACCGCCTGCACTTGGGTGTACACATTTCGGATCAAGAACAGAAAGGACCCATGAAGTCGATGCCCCAATAGTCGAATATTTCTATGACAAGCACAGGGGAAAGGGGCATCATGTTTCTTCGGGTCACACTACCCAAACGTTGGCATCTGTCGCATCCCTTGCAAAACGAAACACAATCTTTGATAAGAGAGGGCCAGTAAAAACCTGATTGGAGAATTTTAGCCGAAGTCTTTTTCGCTGAAAAATGTCCACCGCATGCTTGTGAATGGAAAAATGCAAGGACGTCCTGTTGTTCATTCTCAGGTACACATCTTCTCATGACTTGGTCGGGGCAGTACTTGAACAGGTACGAGTTGTCGAAGTAGAAGTACTTCACATCTGCCATAAATCGTCTTTGATCTTCTGGGCTCCATTGCGGTGGTATCTGTCCTGTTGCAAGATAGTTACATATATCAGCATACCAAGGACATACAGAATGAATTGAAACTAAATGCTCGTCAAGAAAAAAGTCAGGGATAGGAATGTGCTCATCGGCCTCTTGCACCACAAGCCTGGATAAATGATCAACCACCACGTTCTCAACTCCTTTCTTGTCCTTGATCGTCAAGTCGAATTCTTGTAGGAGGAATATCCACCTAATGAGTCTCGGTTTTGCATCCTGCTTAGACAACAAATACTTCAAAGCAGAGTGATCAGTAAAGACAACAATAGATGAACCAATGATGTAAGAACGAAATTTATCTAAGGCAAACACTACCGCTAGCAACTCTTTCTCGGTGGTAGTGTAATTCATCTGAGCCTCATTCAGTGTTTTGCTAGCATAGTGTATCACATACGATCTATTTTCCTCCCTTTGACCGAGCACTGCACCGACCGCGTAATCGCTCGCGTCGCACATGAGCTCAAAAGGTATATCCTAATTGGGTGGTCGCATGATCGAAGGTGTGACTAGCATGCTTTTATGTTTTTGAAAGGATGCCTCACAATCATCCGACTACTCGAATGGGACCTCCTTAGACAGCAGGTTGGTCAAGGGTCGAGCCAATGCACTGAAATTCTTTATGAATCGACGATAAAACCCCGCATGGCCCAAAAATGACCGGATGCCTTTGATGGCTCTCGGCGTGGGGAGGTTGGAGATGGCCTCCACCTTGGATTTGTTGACTTTAATACCCCTTGCCGAAACTATATGGCCAAGCACAATTCCTTCCGTCACCATAAAGTGACACTTTTCCCAATTCAAGACTAGATTCTTCTCCTCACATCTTGTTAGAACTTTCTCCAAGTTTGCCAAACATCCCTCGAATGAATCCCCAAACACCGAAAAGTCGTCCATAAAGACCTCCACTATCTTTTCCACCATGTCATTGAAAATCCCCATCATACAGCGTTGAAAAGTCCTCGGAGCATTGCATAGTCCAAATGGCATGCGGCGGTAGGCAAAGGTACCATAGGGGCACGTGAAGGTGGTCTTCTCTTGATCCTCCAAAGCAATCTCGATCTGATTGTAGCCAGAGTATCCATCTAAAAAGCAGTAGAATAGATGACCCGCTACTCGTTCTAGAACTTGATCGAGGAATGGCAATGGGAAGTGGTCTTTTCTTGTGCAAGCGTTCAGCTTTCGGTAATCAATGCACACCCTCTATCCGATGATCACTCTTGTAGGTATAAGCTCATTCTCATCATTCTCAACCACCGTAACTCCGGATTTCTTAGGTACTACTTGCGTGGGGCTAATCCACTTACTATCGGCAATTGGAAAAATGATCCCCACATCAAGTAGTTTCAGAACCTCATCCCTCACCACCTCCTTCATGATGGGATTCAACCATCTTTGTGGTTGTCGGGAAGGTTTGGAATCCTCCTCAAGATATATGCGGTGGGTGCAAATGAGAGGGCTTATCCCCTTGATATCCGCAATGGTCCACCCAATTGCTCCTTTATGCTTTCTCAATACCTCCAAGAGTTCTTTTTCTTGTTCCATGTTCAATGTAGAGCAAATGACCACCAAAAATGTTTCACCTTCCCCAAGATAGGCGTGCTTCAAATGGGAGGGCAAGGGCTTCAATTCCAAGTTGGGCTTTTGTTCATCAGACGGAAACATTTTCTTTTCTCGATGGAGTAACTCCTCGAATGTAGGGATCCACCTTTCCATCCCTTTCAAATCTTCTACCTCCTCTTGCTCATCATAATTCTCAAGATCCACAATTCATTCTTCCTTAAATTTCAACATCCCCTCCAGCTCCAATTGCTCCTCAACCAAAGTGTCGATTCTATTGACCTCACTTACTTCCTCATCATCACCGGGTTGCTTTGCCAAGTTGAATACATTGAGCTCCATTGTCATATTCCCAAATGCCAACTTCATAAGACCTTTCCTGCAATTTATCACGGCATTAGATGTAGCAAGGAAGGGTCTTCCAAGTATTACAGGAATTTGGGAGCTAAGGTTTGCAACAGGGTGTGTATCAAGCACAATGAAATTGACAGGGAAGTAAAATTTATCAATTTGAACTAAGACATCCTCAACTACTCCCCTTGGTGTACGGATACTACGATCTGCCAATTGAAGCGTGATTGAGTTGGGCTTCAACTCCTCAAGCTGAAGCTGTTGATACACCGAGTAGGGAAGAAGATTCACACTTGCCCCCAAATCGAGGAGTGCTTGCTCCACTCGACAATTTCCAATGGCGATGGCTATGGTTGGACAACCAGGGTCTTTGAATTTGGGAGGAGTGTTGGTCCTCAATATTGAGCTCACTTATTCTGTGAGGAATGCCTTCTTGTGGATATTCAATCTCCTTTTCACCGTGCATAGATCCTTCAAAATTTTAGCACAAGATGGGATTTGCTTGATGGCGTCGAGGAGTGGAATGTTAATCTTTACCTGCTTAAACATTTCCAAGATATCAGAGTAATTAGCCACCTTGACAGGTGGCTTCAAACGACTCGGGAAAGGGGCATGCATGGGAGGAATAAACACACAATCATCAATTAATTTTTCTTTCTCAACAACCTCTCTTTCTTTCTCTTCACTCACCTCACCCTTGTCGGCGTCACCCAAGATCTCTTTTTCTTTTGGCAATGTGGTTTTGGGTCAGATCATTGGCAAAATGGTTTTGTCAATTTCTTTGCCACTACGGAGGGTGGTGACAGCTTTGAGTTGCTCGCAACTCTTTCTCGAAGGCTCCGATGACTCAACAACGTGTTGACCCCTAGGGTTCTCTTGTGGTTGAGCGAGGAACTTCCCCTTTTCTTATTGAAATGCCCCTATGGTGTTTGTCAACTTTGTGAGTTGGGCTCTTATATCATTGATGGCTGTGGCATTTTGGTTATTGATGGCGGTTTGGCTTTGAATGAAGGAATGGACCATATCCTCCAAATTCCTTTTGTGAGGAGGTTGGTATGTGGATGGATTGGACGGTCCTTGAGAAAACTTTTGTGAAGGTGGACTTGGAGAAAAATTTTGTGGTGGCGGGTTTGTCGAATACCCTTGCGGATTAGTCCGGGGGTATTGGGAGCTAGACGTTTGCCCTTGGCCTTGGTATTGATTTTGGTATTGACCTTGCTTAGGAGGCACGGGAGGTGTATGTGCATTTGAACCATGAGGAGTGGGATTCTCATTTCTCCAACTAAAATTAGGGTGATTGCACCAACCCGAATTATACGTGTTTGAGTGAGGGGAGAATGATTGCCTAGTTTGGTTAAATGCATGGACTTCCTTGTGATATGCTTCCTTAAGCGCCGGAATGTTGGGGCACTCCGATATGGAATGCTCCACATTCTCACATATTGAGCAAAACTCCTCGGCCTTTGACACTTGTGACACCTCATGCCTTCTATTGACCTCAAGACTCTCAACCTTCCTAGATAATTTGGAAATTTTTGAAAGTAAGTCCTCCCGGTCACTCAAGTCATAAATCCCTCCCCTATGAGTTTGGCTACTTCCTTGAGGAGAAGACCTTGGTACATCGGTGGGATTCGTAATGTCCCATGACTGTACATTTTCTGCCAATGCATCAAAATAATCTAAGGCCTCATCGGGGTCTTTGCTCAAAAACTCCCCATTGCACATCATATCAATGAACTGTCGATGGCCTGGTGTGATTCCTTCATAGAAGAAACTCAACATTTGCCATGGTTCAAAACAATGGTGTGGAATGGACTGTAGCAAATCCTTATATCATTCCCAGCAGTGATAGAATTGTTCATTGGGCAGCTCAGAAAAGTTTTGAATTTGTTTCTTTAGGGTGGTGGTTTTATGCACCGGAAAAAACTTGTTCAAAAACACGGAAATCATTTGGCCCCAAGATGTCACGGTCCGGGATCTCAAGGCATGAAGCCACATTTTTGCCTTATCACTCAGGGAAAAGGGGAACAATTTCATTCTTGCTATCTCTTCCATATTGTGATTGGGGAGAAATGTTGCAACTATTTCCTCAAAATCCCTTATATGAGAATAGGGGTTCTCATTCTCAATTCTGTGAAAAGTGGGAAGTAATTGTAACATCCCTGGTTTAACTATGAAGAGATGAGCCTGGACCGGAAGGAGGATGCATGAAGGTGTGGTGGTACGGGTTGGTTGAAGGAATTCCCGCATTGACCTCGTCGGAGGATCAATTTGGATATTGTTCCCTCCATTTCTAGGAGGGGGAAAATGCATTCATGGATTGGGTATTCTATGTTCTTGTCCTCCCCCACCCCTTTGCATGTTCGGGTTGGCATCCACATTTTCCAAATTATCACCCGCATCCTTGGGTGGGTCTTGGTCAAGATTCATGTTGGGGCCAAGGGGTTGCCTAACTAATCGATTTTGGTCGTCCCTTCCCCACATGCAACAAAATATCTACAAATGCAATTATACACAAATAAGAATATATACACGGGACAACGTACCTCAGCCCGTGATGAAGATCACGGGACTTACCTCCGTCGTCCGAAAATCACCTTCTTGGTTTGACACTTGCCTTCCCCGGCAACGGCGCCAAAAATGCTTGATATTTTTCCTTGTTATCCCTAATCCCTAAATATCATCCCTCAAAATGTATTTTATATGGATGGAGGGGAGTGTCACTCTCCCTTTGAGTAGTGTCAAAAGAAAGGGAAAGGAGATGGAAAAATGGGATGGTGGAAATGTGTTATGTGTATGAACAAAAATGCTCCCCAAGCGCAAGGAGACTTTTGTGGGTCGTGTTTTACTTGGAGGTACTCTAAGGTCGTTTCCACGGGGAAGGATGTAAACCAAGGGGAAGGTGATTTTGGGTGAAAGAAAGTGTAAAATCTTTTGTTGTTGAAAGTTGTTTGGTGAAGTGTGTTTTGGTGAAAATGAAATGAGAAACAAACGTTGGCTAACCCAAGAGGTCACTCCAATAGGAATACCATCTCAACTCGAATCCCTCCTCCAATAAAGCATAAATGAACGATTGATTCGTGGGAAGCTAGGGATAAGATGGGGGAGTATCTAAGCATAAACCATGACTAGGCCTACGAAATATCAAAGACTCACCAATTTATCCACCCTCAACCCAGTCAAACCGAACCATTGAACTCTGAAAGAAGGGAGGAGAATGAGTTGAAATGGCATACCCAAGTGGAGGTTCCCCTTGGTTTTGCCAACTAAAGGATTTTAGCTACTCATGCTTGGGATGAAATTAACAATGTAATGAGAATGCATTGCAAAGGAATGAAGTTCTTGAGTAACTAAATGCATGCAAACATAAGCTATAAGTGAAAGCAATGAATACCTATTTTAAAAGTAAGAAAAAGAAGAACTTTGATGCATTGATGGTGAAAGCTTTAAAAGAGAATTAAACTTGCAATGAACTTGTAGGAACTAGCATTAATGACATTAAATGAAGCTCTAAAGATTCTTCCAGGAGATTACAAGACAATGTATTGAAGAAAATGTAAAAATCTCAATTTATCTCTCTAGAACACTATTCATCATCTTCTACCCAGACTCTCTCTCTCTCTCTCTATATATCCTCTCCTCTGTAGTGTATCCAATGCTGAATAATAATGGAGTCCTTCTTTTTTTTCCCAAAAAAAATGTCCATAGTGTGCTCTACCAGCTGAGTGATGTGATCTCCATCCATAGGTTGTCAAGAGGGATGGGCTGGACAGGGTGGTGCAGAGCTAGCCTGCACACCCAGCTCCATTCTTCTTCTCTTTCCTTATTTATCATTCAAGCTTCAAAAGTCAAATTGAGGGTGTTGGAGGGTTGTACAATGTGATGGAGGAGTCAGAGACAAGTGGGATAGTGATTGGTGGGTCCCTAAAAAATGGCGGACCTGAGTTGCATAGATTGGGGCAGGGATAGCAGACCGTACCGGTACCCCGAACTCCAGAGGCAGGATCATACCGGTACTGCGTATCGGTACGCTATGTTCTAGTGGCCAAAATGTACCGGTACTGCGTACCGGTACACTTCTGCTGCTTTGTTTGATTTTTTTGATTTCTTCACTCCTGAGCCATTCTTTAGCCACTCTTTCATCCTCATTCACCTCAACTCATTTGGGAAGGATTTAAGAAGCCTCATTTAGCGCCTTTTTTCTGCAAACACCAAAAATCTTTGTTAAGAACTCTAATAATACAACTCCAATCATTTAACCCCCAAAAGCAATTGAAAATAGGATGATTAGCACCTAAAATATGCAAAGTTTTGTGCTAATCACTGACACGCCTTACACAATGGACATCCATCTTGCACCTACATTGGACTTTTGGAGCCTTGATCATCAATGTGGAGAGAGGAGAGAAAAGGTGCTGGGTGTGGAGACAAGGCCTGCACCAACCCTGTCCAACCCATCCCTTCCAGCCCCTATGGATGGAGATTACATCACACAGCTGTGGCATCACTCCATGGACATTTTTGGGGGGGGGGGGGGAGAATACACCATTGGAAGGGAAATATGCAAGAGAGATTGTAATATAGAGAGCGAGAGAGTCTGGGAAGAAGATGAATAGTGTTAGAGAGAGAAGTTGAGATTTTTGCATTTTCTTCCACACATTGTCTTGTAATTTCATGTAAGAATCTCCTAAGCTTTGTTTGAAGTCTTTAATGCAATTTATTGCAAGTTGTTTTCAAGTTTAGTCTTCCATAAAAGCTTTCACCATTAATGCATTCAAGTTCTTAAATTTCTTAGCTTTAGAATGGGTATCCAATGCACTCTCTTTTAGTTTATGTTTTCTGGCATTAACTTAGCTAAAATATTCATTTCTTTATAATTTCTTCTTATTACATTGTTATTTTTACCTTAAGCATGAGTAGCTAAGTTTTTACGTTGGCTAATCCAAGGGAGACCTCCTCTTGGGTATGCCATGTCCACTCATCTTCTTTCCTCCCCTCGGTGTACGTTGGTTCGGTTTGACTGGGTTGAGTGTGGACACGTTTGTGAGTCTTTGATATCTCGTAGACTTATCACGGGTTATGCTTGGATCCTCACTTCCATCTTATCCTGAGCTTCCCACGAATCAATTGTTCAGCTATGCACCATTGGAGGAAGGTTTCGAGTTGACTTGGCATTCCTATTGGAGTGAACCTTTTGGATTGGCCAACACTTGTTTCCCATTTCATTTTCATCACAATACTACTCACAAACCAAACTTCAAAAACAAAAGATTTTTACAGGTTTCTCTTTTACACCAAAATCAACTTCAACAAGATTCACCTCCTTCCCTGAGGAGACGACCTTGGAGTACTCTCCAGGTAAAACACGACACACAAAAGTCTTCTTGTGCTTGGGAAGCATTTTTGTTCACTTACACATTTCATTTTCTACCATTCCATTGCCCTTTCTTTTGACATCATCCCAAGGGAGAGTGACACTCCCCCCCTTTCACACATATATCATACATACATTGAGGGAAGATGTTAGGAGGATAGGAACAACAAGGAAATAAGTCAAGCACACCACCACCTGTACAACCTTCAGCTGGACCCTCTACTGCTGCCTCTATTCCCCCCGTGACTGTGGAGGTGGGAGATGATGATGACGAGGAGGAGGAGTTAGAGTCCGAGTCCGAGACTGAGGACGAGGATGCCTTTGATGTGGATGAGGACTGAGGAGCACTGGGGATTCTTGTCTTTTGTTTTATTTTGAATTTTGGTTGTACACAGTTAGGGTTCCTAGTGTCGGCCAGTAGAAGTATCATTAGGTTTTGGCCGTTTTGTTTTGGAACTTGAACCATTGTAAAGAACTTGTTGAAATGATTAATGAAATACCACATCTCTTTTGTTTAAATAATTGCCCAAATCTATTTTTGCAATTGTAATATGATTTGTGTATTTTGAATGTTATGGATGGTATGGTGGTATGAATGAATTTTGTTTTAATTTTATAGCTTATGCATTGAAATAATGTTTGCTAGGGACTAGCAAAACTCAAGTTAGGGGGTGTGATTTGCACAAAAACATGACATATTTTGGATGCTAATATGCCGTTTTATAATTGCTCCTGTCATGAAATTGGGGATAAATTCGTTTAAACTTCGTTTTGATGGAGTTTTGTGTAAATGCAGGAAAAATGATGTAAATAGCTTGAGTTAAGCCCCCATTGAAGTGGTTGAAGTCAATGAAGATGAAGGGGTAGCTTAAAGGAAGGCTTGGAGGGTGAAGAGATCAAGAAAATGAAAATTGGTTGAAAACCTTCCGGAAGGTTTTGCCGTAGATTTATTTTTCATTGCCAAAACCTTTCGGAAGGTTTTGCCTACTGGAGTGAAACCTTTCGGAAGGTTTTGCCTACTGGAGTGAAACCTTCCGGAAGGTTTTGTCTACTGGAGTGAAACCTTCCGGAAGATTTTGTCTATTGGAATGAACCTTTCGGAAGGTTTTGCCTGTTGACTGCTTCATTTAACTGTTCATGCACAAACCTTCTGGAAGGTTTCTATCGACCTTCCGGAAGGTTTTGCCCAGATTGCCCAGACAGCCTGCAACTCAAGCTTTGCCATTTGGGAGTCCCGCTTACACTTCTCCAATAGATCTCCTGACATCCCCTGCACGTCTGGGAGCCTCCCCTCACCTCTACTTGGACTTGGATGGCTTTTGCATTAATGAGGAGGAGAGAGAAGATACATGTCAAGAGAGAAAGGCTAGGCTTGTCCTAGCCTGCACCATCCCATCCCTTTCAGCCCCCATGATGGGAATCACATCACACAGCATTGGGGAGGGCTCCATGGACGTTTTTGAGCAAGCTCCACCACCATTGTTGAGGATTAGCTAGGATTGCATTGAATATAGAGAGACAGAGTGCAAGGAAGAAAATGAATAGTGCTAGAGAGAGAAGGTAATGTTTTTCCATTTTCTTTCCATACATTGCCTTGTAATCCATTGTAAGACCTTTCTAAGCTTTGTTTGAAGTCTTGAATGCCATTTATTTCAAGTTGCTTTTAAGTTTAATCTTCTATTCAAGTTTTCACCATTAATGCATTCATGTTCTTCATTTTCTTAGTTTTAAAATGGGTATTAAATGCATTCTCTTTTAGTTTATGTTTTCTTGCATTAACTTAGCTAAAATCTTCATTGCTCTACAATGTCTTTCCATTACATTAGTGTCTTTCCTTTAAGCATGAGTAGCTAAGTCTTTAAGTTGGCTAATCCAAGGGAGACCTCCTCTTGGGTATGCCATTTCAACTCATCTTCTTTCCTCCCCTCGGTGTACGATGGTTCGGTTTGACTGGGTTGAGTGTGGACACGGTTGTGAGTCTTTGATATCCTGTAGACTTGTCACCGGTTATGCTTGGATCCTCACTTCCATCTCATCCCGAGCTTCCCACGAATCAATCGTTCATCTATGCACCATTGGAGGAAGGTTTCGAGTTGACTTGGCATTCCCATTGGAGTGAACCTTTTGGATTAGTCAACACTTGTTTCCCATTTCATTTTTATCACAATACAACTCACAAACCAAACTTCAACAACAAAAGATTTTACACTTTGTTTTTACCACAATCACCTTCAAAACGATTCACCTCCTTCCCTGAGGAGACGACCTTGGAGTATTCTCCAAGTAAAACACGACACACAAAAGTCTTCTTGCGCTTGGGAAGCATTTTTGTACACACGCGCTCATTTTACACTTCATTTATCCACCATTCCGTTGCCCTTTATTTTGACATCATTCCGAGGGAGAGTGACACTCCCCTTCACACATACACCATATACACATTCGAGGGTGATGTCCGGAGGTTAGGATATACTACAACGGAAACCATCAAGCAGGGATATATAAATGTTAAAGTATAAATAAAATATCGACATTTCATTACTCAAACAATGTTACACATGTCTTCACCCTTCACTAAAAAATAAAATAAAGACTACTCACTCTTCATTACTATAGACTAGCAAGAAGAGGAAGAAAATCTCATCCCTCCTAGTGAGGTATATCTCTTCAAAATACAAAAGAAAAAAGTAACCAATCCTTCCCTAAGGAATAGTTGAAACACCCCCACTTTTCACTACCGAACTAGGTTGGAAAAGTGAGAGAGGTTCAACCCTCCAAGTAGAAAGGAATAACAAGAAATGTAGAAGAGAGAATTTGGCTTCGGGGTGTTTAAGGTGGGGTGATTTTCTTTCGAGGTTTTCCCTCCAAGGCTTGGGGAAAGACTTGTCAAATTCTCCACAAAACATGCCTATTTATAGGCCTTATGAAGGAGCTTAAGTTGGTTTAGAGGAGAAGAGCCAATATGAGAGCTTTGTTTCATCAATGGACCAATGGAAGAGAAGCTAGGATTGAGGCGGTTAAGGCCACCGTCAGGACACCACCGACATCGTCCAAACGGTGCTCATACATTGGTTTTTGCATGGAAGCCTCTCTTATTGACTTGTTGACCTTGGTCACCGTTGGCATGGCCCTCCTAGCGTTCGGATGTTGCAATGTTGCTGGATTCCTTCTTTGTTTTTCTTCTTTGTTCTTCTTTTCACTTTAGTTCTCCAATTCTCCATAATTGCATACAAAAACCTATATAATAAAGTTTTCACACATTAGTCATAATACTATTTAAATCAAACCTTTTAAACCATTTAACACACACAATTAACTGTAAACCCTAATTTACTAACGTACTTGCTAGGGTTAATCACATCCCTCAACCAAACATTACTAGTCCCTAGTAATCAAAATAAACAAATAAAACATACAACCACTTTCACAGATTTCACAACATTTAGCCCATGCAACAGGCCTTTAAATCACTAGGTGATCCCTAGTGGACGAGTTGTGTCTCATGAAGGTTTCCAGTGAAGGTACCTACAAACTTGAATGGTTAGGACAAGATATTATATACTTATCACACATAAAATTATAGTAGTATTCCATCATTTTTCAAATACTTCCCCATTCATCCCAACTTAAGAATAACATATCCTACTCGTGTAATCATTCTCAATATTTTTATGAAAAAACCTGTGTGTGTCGTAAAACCCGGGTAAATTTGATTTTTTATGAAAAAGGGCAAAACGGTAATTTGCCACTTCAGTATGGATTGAAAACCCAAATTTTTCTAGAGCTCGGATGACGAAACGGACTTCACCTTTGAATTTTTCTCGTGAAATCTAGTTACCCAGTCAATTTTCATCGGATTTCGAGACAACCGGATTTTTCGCGTTTTACAAAGTGATCGGGTGTCGGGTGACCTCATAAACGAACCCGGGAATTTCAAACAACTAATCAAGGTAATCAAGTAGCAGATTGCTTAGCTAATTATGGAGTGATAAGAGGGGAATTTCAAATCTATCCTCATTTTCAGGATATGCTATATCAAGGTAGGAGATTAGTCATACAAGATCAGCTCCAAATGAAGATTTTACGGAAGAAAAGGACCTTCCAATCAGTTGGAGGATAGTGGTTGAATTCCTAATCATAAGCAATTTGAGCAAGATTACAGAATTATACGGCAAGTACTTCATCAAATATGCAATTCACTATTCGAAACAGTCTGTTATTCGAAGTAGGTAAGCTGTCTATCTATTCGAAGCAGGCTGTCTATTCAAAGTAGAATGTTTTTATGGGACTCAGGACTATTAAACACATGCAACTATGTGCTATGTTCAACAAATTTTGGTCTTCTAATTTCATAGGACTTCTTATACAGCTGGACTTAGCCTCTGTTTATGTTACTGTTCAGCTGGACGGATACTTTTCTTACATCTGGGATCAGGTGGATTCTTTTAGCTGCTTCAGCTGGATTTCAAACAGCTGGAGCCTTGTTGCATTTTCTCTCAGCTGCAAATTTTCATCGCCAAGACTCTTTTGTTGCTGCTGGATCCTTTCTTTCAGCTGGCCTTTATCTTTTAGGAAATTCCATGTAAAATTATGCATTAGAATTTTTAATTACCTAATTTCTTGTAATTACATTGCATCAAGGGGTAAGGTATGTCCACCCTAACTAGGTGTAATTTAATCTTTGAATTAATAAAATTCCCTCGTACCATCGAGGTTTACCAAAAAAAAAAATGAACCCGGGAATAAAAATTTCAAAAATTGGATAATAATTTAAAACAAGTTGAAGTAAAAATATTTTGAACTTGAACCGGGATGAAATTTAATCGATTTGGGTCAAAATCGGACCCTAAAAAGGAGAACGTGTGGCGAAATATGGACCAAGCATTTAAAGGGTATAAATAGGGGAGAAAATCATATTTTCTCACCATTCTCAGCTGGGTCTTCACGCTGGAAAGGGAAGAGAGGGAAAAAGAGAGATTTCCAAACTTCTCTGTACGATCTACGCCTTCCCGTCGCTCGAATCAACACGAGCCAAGAAGAAAAGTCAATCTCCTCGTCGTGGGCTACGCGACCATACCAAAAAGGACGGATTTTATCGAAGTTTAAAAAATGAGATTTTGGGGAAAGCTTGGATTAGAGCTTGTTTCGGGTTCTTGAAGCTTCCTACGGTTATTTTACGCTTCAAGAGGTAGGGTTTTCATCCTAACTAGGTTTATTTTCAACTTATGGTGATTATATGAAATGTTTAGGTTGTCAGATGTATTTAACACTTGCCTATTATTGTAAATTGACGAAATGGGCAGAATAAATTCTATCTTGAATTGGTTATGTATAAATTACTTAATGTGATTTCTTGAGTTATGTGATATGTGGGCATGCTATGTGTTTATATTTTGCCTTGGAGAATTAAGTATGTTAATTACATGAAATTATGTGATCACATGCTTGGAAAGTGTTGTTGGGTATAATGTTGATATATGTTTGGTGATGTATTGATATTAAGATAATTTATGGTAATTATATGCTTATGATATAATTTGCCATGGTATATGTTTGAAATGTGGTGGATATGGTTCATATGACACTCATAACATATTGAACATGATTATAGTGTTGTAATTGTCCACTACATTGCATATGCACGGAGGCATCGCATTCATGGGCATTAGGCATGAGTGTGGGTGGGTGTGCATGGTTGTTATCAAACGCCACTCTTGGTGAATGATGTGTGGGCTCAGGAAAGTTGGGCCAAGGCCTAGTTGAGTCGCACGGTTTGCATTGAAATTTGGGTCGGGGTTAGCAAGAAGGGCTAGAAAATCCCTCGGGTGTGAAACCCGGTGAACTGGATATGCACTCCATTGGTATAAGAGCCCATAAAGTGTGTCGGTGTACGTGGAACCATTGGTGGAAGTCCATAAATTCCGTGTTGGTTGGGTGTCCGTTGGTGTAAGTCCATAAATACCCACCCAAGAAAGACCCGGAGATTTTTAAATAGTCATTGGATGTGTAACATCAATGGCGGGGGCTTGGAATGCCGGGAGATCTTACGCATGGTATTTGCATGTATTGAGAGAGAGCCGGTGGAGGCTCGGGTTGAAGTGCATGAGTCTCATCTCATTTCATGTCATGGCTCGGTGATTTCTAACATTGAATTGCGTATTCTTGATTGGAATGGTTGTTGCTTGTTGAATGTTGCATGTGAACATTTCATATGCATCTAGGTTTGGGAGTAGCCTTTTAGGAGATACCCTATTGAGCGTGGCTCACCCTTTATGGAAAAATATTTCAGGTGCGAGTTATACACCGATGGAAGGTTCTCATCCGGGGGCTCAATGAAGAAGAAAAGCCAACTTGTGGCTTTTAAACCATGTTTTATAAAACTTTGATGAAATTCGGTTTTGGGGCATGTAATCATATGAAAATGATTGTAATGGAACTTGTATAAACCTTGTTTTATGTAAAACTTCATGTTATGGGAGTTTGGGTTGGTCTTGCACATGGTTGGAATGGATTGGAATCGAAAACGGATGTAACAGGGGAAAACTGGGCACACGTACCGGTAGGAAGTTGAGCTCTTCTACAGGTAGATGTGGTCTAGCAGCCAGGAGAGATTTTCCAGTAGGGTTCTCCTACTGGTAGAACGTCACTATTCCTACCGGTAGAAGAATTTCAGTAGGTTGTTTCTACCGGTAGAACATGGACCACTTCTATCGGTAGGTTTAGTACACAACTTCTACCGGTAGGTTTTTGAACACTTCTACTGGTAGGTTTTCTACAAACTTCAAGTTTTTGAAACATTTTACCAAACTCTTGGGCAACGATTCCTTGTGCTCAAAGGGATTATATGTGACATGAATAACTATGAATTAAGGTATAAAGGAGCATGGATTGATAAATGATAAAGAATGAAAGTGGGTTACGATCCCGGTTAAGGGGGATACTATTGGCGTGATGTCGGGTTGTGCGACAATCACGGATACTTCAGTGGGTTGATGAGTTATCAACATTTGACAAAGGACCCCTAGTTTTAGGGGTGTCACAGCTTGGTATCAGAGCTTAGGTTGTGATTTACCTAAGGCTTGCGGGGCATGGGTTTAGACCATTGCATCCATTGTGCATTACATGTTATGTGCTTTAAATGCTACATGTTATGTGATATATGTTATGTGAACAATATGCATGATTGAATGTATATGTAAAAGAGACACTAGGGTTAGAGAACATAACATTGGGGGTCGGAAAAAGAATGAACGGGATAGTTCAGGGTGTAGATGTCTACTAGTGGGTGGCACATGCTCTACTAATGAGACAAGGAGAGAGATCTCAAAGTTTGAACTTGATCCCTATCTTGGGATACTAAGTTAGTGCTTTGTTGCTATTTGACATGTATGTAGATGGCAAATAGAGGAAGAGGTCGCGACCGAGGCGATGGGCGAAACAACAACCAACCACCACCGGCCTTTGACCAACAAGCTTTTATGGAGGCTATTGGCATGATGTCAGCTACCTTTGCATAGGCTAGCGCCAATGTGGGCCAAGGAGGCTCAAGTAAACTCCAAAAATTCAAGGCATACAAGCCATTGACTTTTATGGGAGGGGCGGATCCGATGGTGGCCGACCATTGGTTCCAGCAAGTTGATAAGATCTTAGAGACTATGGGGATCACCTCTGATGCCACTAAGATAAGGCTAGCTGCATTCCAGCTAGAAGGAGAAGTCCATTTGTGGTGGGATTGGGCAAGGGCCTCGAAGAACTTAGAGGCAATGACATGGGAAGAGTTTTGGGAGCTCTTCATGGGAAATTACTTTCCATCGGCTGTTCGACATGCGAAAGCCCGGGAATTCTTTGATTTGAAGCAAGGGACTATGACGGTGATGGAATACGTGGACAAGTTCACTGAATTAGCCCGTTTTTCCAATGATTACGTGGCCACAGACATGGCCAAAGTGAGGAGGTTCGAGAATGGTTTAAAATTATCCATCCCGGGAAAAATTGTGGGCCACCGCCTACAGGATTTGGACTTGATGGTTGAGACGGGTATGGCCATTAAGAGAGAGGTCGATGATGCAAGGAGCATTCGGGAGGCGGGTGCTAAGGACAAGAACAAGGCCAAGGCCAAAAGACTTCGACCTCACAAGGGTTCCAAGGACAGGGTCGTGGCTATCAAGGACAGGGCTGTGGCTATCAAGGCCAAGACCAAGGTCAATCTCCCAAGGCAGGAGAAGCTTCAGGACTACCTGTCAGGCAGGTCAGAGGACTTGTTACATATGCCACCAGCCAGGTCACATGAAATGGGATTGTCCTCAGAGGTAGGGATCCTAGAGCTATGGGGCATCCCAGTCCCAGTCATTGGTAGGGCATACATAGACTCATTTCATTCCTCCCTACCCCACCATGGGCCAGGGAAGTCAGTATCAGTTTTAGGGTGCTACTCAGGCCCCTACTACTTCACGAGTGGGGACTCTGCAATCAGGCCAGATGGGCCAGAGTATGGGTCGAGGTCGAGGACAAGGCTCACAGGTTGGGACTTCGGGGAACCAGGGGCGAGTGTACGCCATCACACCCCAGACTAAGTTAGTGGATCAGTCGGTTATTCAGGGTAAATTTCTACTCTCTCGCTTATGGGCAAGGGTATTATTTGACTCTAGTGCATCTCATTCATTTATTTCTGCATCATATGTGAGGGATTTGGGCTTAGAGTTTGAAACCTTGGAAAAGCCATTGCATGTGAGTTCTCCACAAAGGAGTTAGGGTGAGTGTTGATCAGATCTGTCGGGATTGTGAGTTTGAGATCTCGAGGATTCTACTCACCGTGGACCTTAGGGTCATGGACATGTCAGAGTTTGATGTCATCCTTGGGATGGACTGGTTGACGGCACACCGAGTTGTCATTGATTGTGATCGGAAGAGGGTCACTACCTACACACCGGAGGGTGTTTGTTTCAAGTTTCAGGGGGAGAAACATGATGTTTTACCCCAAGTAGTGTATGATTCCCATTGGTACAGGCAATTGATGTGTTGGCTAGCAAGCCTTACCCTGAAGGACGAGGTGAGGCAAGAGTTAGGTCTACCTCGGGTGGTTTGTGAGTATGAGGACTTTTTTCGGACGAACTATCAGGATTACCTCCACATAGGGATGTAGACTTCAGTTTAGAGTTGCACCCCAGTACATCGCCCATTTCTATGACTCCGCATAGAATGACACCTACAGAGTTGCAAGAACTCAATGTCCAATTACAAGAATTAATGGACAAAGGCTTTATTAGACCGAGTACCTCACCTTGGGGCGCTCCGGTGTTGTTTGCCAAGAAGAAGGATGAGACCCTTCGGCTATGTATAGATTACCGATAGTTGAATCAGGTTACTATCAAGAATAGGTACACTTTGCCAATGATTGATGATTTATTTGATCAACTAAGAAGGGCGCCGATCTACTCCAAAATAGATCTACGCACGAGTTACCATCAGTTGAGGATTAGGGAGTCGGATATCCCTATGACGGCATTTAGGATGCGGTATGGGCATTTCGAGTTCACTGTCATGCCTTTTGGATTGACGAATGCCCCGACGGCTGATTAGCACAAAATATTGCATATAATGTATGTTGTTATACCCTTTTATACTTGCTTTTGTTGTGAATTTGGAAAGAAATACATTTAATCTACCTTTTAATGAAGTTTTGTGTGAATGTAGGTGAAGTGTTGTAAATGGCTTGAGTTAAGCCCCCATCGTAGTGCTTAAAAACAATGAAGATGAGGGGATAGCTTATAGGAAGGTTTGGAAGGTGAAGAAACCAAGAAAAAGGCAAATTGGATGAAAACCTTCCAGAAGGTTTGCACTTGGTCTGCCTATGCCTTGCCAAAACCTTCCGGAAGGTTTTTTCTACTCAAATAAACCTTCCGGAAGGTTTGCATCGACCTTCCGGAAGGTTTTGCCTAGAAATGCTAGACAGCTTGCAACTCAAGCTCTACCACTTGGGGGTCCCACCTATGATTCTCCCACTTATCCCTTGATAGCTCTTACATATATACATGGCTCCCCTAACCTAAGGTTGGACTTTGGAGGCCCAAGCATTTATGAGGAAGAGAGAGAAGGTGTAAGCCTGGGGAGTTGTAGGCTAGGCTTTTCCTAGCTTGTCCAAAGCATCAACTCAGCCCCCCCATTGATGGAAAGCCTCTCACCAGACTATAACACCTCCATGGATGAAAATGAAGACATAACTTGATATTTTAGAGCATTGTTCAGCATTATAGAGAGAGAAGCTCAAGGAGGAAGACATAGTTTTAGAGATAGAAGTTAGATTTTTGCATTTCCTTTACCCATTTCACTTGTAATCTTTTGTAAGACTGTTGTAAGCTTCATTTATTGCATTTAATGGCATTTATTTCAAGTGTATTGCAAGTTTAGTCAAGTATCTTTCAATCTACCATTGTTACATTCTATTTTTACACTTCAAGCCTTTTAGTTGGGTATTAAATGCACTCATTTTTGTAGTTTCACTTTTCTTCAATTCAATACAAGTTTAAACTTCCATTTTAATACCATGTCTCTTTATACTTTATATGTCCTTGCATTTAACATGAGTAGCTAAGCTTTAAGTTGGCTAATCCAAGGGAGATTTCCTCTTGGGTATGCTAAATCAACTTTTTTTTATTCCTCCTCGTAGTGAAAAATGGTTTGGTTTGACTAGGTTGAGTGCGGACATGGTTGTGAGATCTTGATACACCGTAGACTTGTCACGGGGTATGCTTGAGTCCTCACCTCCATTTTAGTCCCTCGCTTCCTACGAATCAATCAAATACCTATGCACCATTGGAAGAATGTTTTGAGTTGATTTGGCATTCCCATTGGAAAGTCCTCTATGGATTAGCCAACACTTGTTCCATTATCTTTCTATATCCAATCTTCACTCACCAAAACACAAAACTCAAAGACTTTACACTTTTCCATTTTTTTTCACAAAATCACCTTCACACAATTCACATTCCTTCCCTCAGGAGACGACATTGGAATACAAATTTCAAGTAAAACAAGACAATCAAAAGTCTCTCTACGCTTGGGGAGCACTTTTGTACACACACACATTTCATTCACACACACATTTTCCCATTTCTTGCATGATTTCCGAGGGAGAGTGACACTCACCTAACCGTATAAGCCATGCACATTACTGGAATCATGGTCGAAAATTAGGAACGACGAAATAAGTCAAGAATTTTTGGCGCCGTTGCCGGGGAAAGCAAAATGTTGAATTAAGAAGGTGATTTCAGACAACAGAGGTAAGTCTCGTGAATTCTCATCACGGGCTGATGTACGTTGTTCCTTGTATATACTTTTGTTTACTTGTCTTTTTCATTTATAGATATTGTTTTGTATGTGGGGACGGGACGACCAAAATAGATTGGTTAGACGACCCTTAGGCCCCAACATGAATATTGACCAAGACCCACTCGAGAATGCCGGTGACAACTTTGAGGATGTTGGTGCTAATGTCCCAAGGGGAGGAGGAGTGCAAGACCCTAGAATTCTAAACCCTAGAATGCATTTCCCTCATAGGAATGAAAGGAACAATATCCCCATTGATCCTCTGGCGAGGTCAATGCGGGATTATCTCCAATCCACTCGTAGCACCACTCCCTCATGCATTCTTTTACCGGTCCAAGCTCATGCCTTCCTAGTTAAGCCGTGAATGTTACAACTACTTCCTCAATTCCATGGAATTGAAAGAGAGAATCCTTATTTGCACATTAAGGAATTCGAGGAAATAGTTGCAACCTTCCTCACTAATCATGCCATGGAAGACATAGCTTGCCTAAAATTGTTTCCCTTTTCCCTTAAGGACAAAGCCAAAAACATGGTTAAATTCCTTGAAGCCTCGATCCATAATATCTTGTGCACAAATGTTTTTCGAGTTTTTGAACAAATTCTTTTCAGTGCCTAAAACCACCGCTCTTAAAAAGTAAATCCAAAAATTTTCAAAAAAGCCCAATGAGTAATTTTATGAATGTTGAGATCGCTACAAGGAATTGCTACAATCCATTCCACATCATGGTTGTGAATCATGGCAATTGGTGAGTTTCTTCTACGAAGGGATTGCACCGGACCATCGACAATTCATAGACATGATGTGCAATGGGGAGTTCTTAAACAAGGATCCCAATGAGGCCTTAGATTACTTTAGTACATTGGCACAAAATGCACAATCTTGGGATATTACGGATCCCACTGATGTACGGAGGTCGTCTCCGGGTAGTAATCAATCAAGTAGGGGAGGGATGTATGATTTAAGGGACCGAGAAGACTTGCTTTCCAAAATCACCAAATTTTCTAGGAAAGTGGAGATTCTTGAGTTCAATAGGAGACATGAGGTGTCCAACATTTCCAAGACCGATGAATTTTGCTCTATTTGTGAGAGTGTTGAGCATTCCATCTCGGAATGCCCCAACATTCCGGCACTTAAGAAAGTCTACCATGAGCAAGTCAATGCCTTTTAATCAAAGTAGGCAATCATTCTCCCGGCACTCTAACACTTACAATCCGGGTTTGAGCAATCACCCGAACTTCAGTTGGAAGAATAAGAATCCCACTCCTCACGGGTCTAGTCCATATTCACCCCCCATGCCTCCTAAGCAAAATCAATACCATGGCCAAGGTCAATCGTCTAGCTCTCAATACCCCCGGTCCAATCCACAAGGGTATTCACAAAACCCTCCTTCACAAGGGTATTCACAAAACCCTCCTTCACAAGGGTTTTCACAAAATCCACCTCCACAAAGTTATGGTCAACAAGGACCATCCAATCTTCCCACCTACCAACCACCTCATAAGAGGAACTCAGAGGATGTGGTGCACCAATTCATACAAAGCCAAACCACCATCAATAATCAAACCGCTACCGCTTTCAATGACATTCAGACTCAAATAAAAAAATTGACCAATGCCATAAGGTCTTCCCAACAAGAGAAAGGGAAATTTCCTGCGCAACCTCAAGAAAACCCTAGGGGCCAACACGTGATAGAGTTATCCGAGCCCACCAAAGAGAGTTGTGAGTAACTCAAAGCGGTCACCACCCTAAGGAGTGGCAAACAAATCGACAAGACATTTTTGCCAAAAGTCTCACCCAAGACCACATTGACAAAAGAAAATGAGACTAAGGGTGACTCCGAGGGGGGTAAGGTGAGTGAGAAAGAAAAAAATGTTGACGTGAATGTGCATGCATGTCCCATTCTGGCCCTTTTTCCCAATCGTTTGAAGCCACCCATGAAGGTGGCTAATTATTCTGACATTATTGAGATGTTCAAGCAAGTTAAGATCAACATCCCGCTCCTCGATGCCATAAAGCAAATCCCTTCATGTGCCAAGATTTTGAAGGATTTGTGCACCGTGAAAAGAAAGTTGAATGTGCACAAGAAGGCATTTTTCAGCGAGCAAGTGAGCTCAATCTTGAGGAAAAACACACCGCCAAAGTTCAAAGAGCCCGGATGCCCTACCATTGCCATGACAATAGGGAATTTTCGGGTGGAGCAAGCACTTCTTGATTTGGGGGCAAGTGTCAACCTCCTACCCTTTTCGGTGTACCAACAACTCCAACTTGAAGAGTTGAAGCCAACTCCAATCACTCTTCAATTGGCAGATCGTAGCGTTAGAACACCAAGGAGATTAGTTGATGATTTCTTAGTCCAAGTTGATAATTTATATTTCCTTGTTGATTTTGTTGTACTTGATACTCATCCTGTTGTTAATACTAGTCCATAAATTTTTGTCATACTAAGTAGACCTTCTTGCTACATCTAATGCTGTGATTAATTGAAGGAACGGTCTAATGAAGCTTACATTCGGGAATATGACAATAGACCTTAACGTGTTCAATTTGTGCAAGCAACCGGGGGATGATGAGGAAGTGCATGAAGTCAATAGGATTGACACTTTGGTGGAGGAGCACTTGGAGCTATTGAGCACCTTGAAGTTTAGGGAGGAGAAAATTGTTGATCAAGAGGAGCCAGAAAGTTTACAAGGGGTAGAAAAATGGACCCCTACATTTGAGAAACTTCCACATCAAGAGAAGAAGATCTTTCCATCGACTGTGCAAGATCCCATCTTGGAGTTGAAGCCATTACCATCCAACCTCAAATATGCATTCTTGGGGGAGCATGAGACCTTCCCAGTGGTAATAAACTCAACTTTGGAGGCAAGCCAAGAGGAAGAATTGTTATGTGTATTGAGGAGGCACAAATGAGCCATCGGGTGGACCATAGTCGACATTAAGGGGATTAGTCCCCTCATTTTCATTCATAGGATTTACTTGGAGAAAAATGCAAAACCATCTCGACAACCACAACGGAGACTCAACCCCATTATGAAAGACGTGGTGAGGGATGAGGTACTTAAACTACTTGACGTGGGCATCATATTTCCAATTGTCGATAGCAAGTGGGTTAGTCCCACGCAAGTAGTACGCAAGAAATCAGGAGTTACGGTTGTGGCAAATGAGGAGAACGAGTTAATTCCAACAAGGGTGGTCACTGGATGGAGAGTGTGTATTGATTACCGAAAGTTCAACTCGCGCACAAGAAAAGACCACTTCCCATTGCCATTCCTCGACCAAGTGTTGGAAAGAGTAGCTGGGCATCCATTTTACTGCTTCTTGGATGGCTACTCGGGGTACAATAAGATTGAGATCGCATTGGAAGATCAAGAAAAGACCACCTTCACTTGCCCTTTCGGTACCTTTGCTTACCGACACATGCCTTTTGGGTTATGTAATGCCCCAGGGACTTTTCAAAGATGTGTGATGGGAATCTTCAGTGATATGGTGGAGAAAATCGTGGAAGTTTTTATGGATGACTTCTCAGTGTCCAGGGATTCCTTCAGTGGTTGTTTGGAGAACTTAGAGAGAGTACTTGAGAGATGTGAGGAGAAGAACTTGGTCCTCAACTGGGAGAAGTGCCACTTCATGGTGACACAAGGAATTGTGCTTGGGCACATCGTTTCGACAAAGGGGATCGAAGTCAACAAATCCAAGGTTGATGCAATTTCCAACCTCCCCACACCGAAGGTCATCAAAGATATCATGTCGTTTCTTAGCCATGCTAGCTTTTATCGTCGTTTTATAAAGGACTTTAGTGCATTGGCTCGACCGTTGACCAATTTTCTATCCAAGGATGTCCCATTTTTGTGGTCAGATAATTGTGAGGCATCATTTAAAAAACTGAAAAGCATGGTCACTACACCTCCAATTATGCGATCACCCAAGTGGGATTTACCATTCGACCTCATATGCGACGCGATTGATTACGCGGTCGGCGCTGTGTTAGGTCAAAGGGAAGACAAGAGACCTTATGTAATATACTATGCTAGTAAAACTCTTAATGAAGCACAAATAAATTACACCACCATTGAAAAAGAGTTGCTAGCTGTAGTATTTGCATTGGATAAATTTTGGTCTTACATCATTGGTTCACCTATAGTAGTCTATACCGATCACTCTGCTTTGAAGTATCTTTTCTCTAAGCAGGATGCAAAACCGAGACTCATTAGGTGGATACTGCTCCTATAAGAATACAACTTGACAATCAAAGACAAAAAGGGAGTTAAGAACGTGGTGGCGGACCATTTATCCCGACTTGTAGTTCAAGATGCCGATGAGCATATTCCTATCCCTGACGAGAACTTGGTATGCTGACATATGCAATTATCTTGCTACCAGACAAATACCACCGCACTGGAACCCGGAGGATAGACGGAGGTTTATGGCGGATGTGAAGTACTTTTACTTCGACAACCCGTATTTTTTCAAGTACTACAATGACCAACTCATGAGGAGATGCGTACCTGAGAATGAACAACGAGACATCCTTGCATTTTTCCATTCCGAAGCGTATGGTGGACACTTCTCTTCCAAGAAGACTTCGGCAGAGGTCTTACAATCAGGTTTTTATTAGCCCTTATTAATCAAAGACTGTGTTTCTTTCTGTAAAGAATGCGATAGGTGCCAACATTGTGTAGTGTGACCTGAAGGAACATGATGTCCTTCTCCCCTGTACTTGTTATTGAGATATTTGACTGTTGGGGCATCGACTTCATGGGTCCCTTCCCCGTGTCGTTTGGCTACCTGTACATTCTTCTGGCAGTGGACTATGTGTCCAAATGGGTGGAGGCTATCCCAACCAAGACCAATGACCACCGGGTCATGGTCAAGTTCTTAAAAGAGAACATCTTTTCGAGGTTTGGGATGCCTCGTGCAATGATAAGCGACGGTGGTTCGCATTTCTATAATAGGCCATTTGCATCCTTAATGCATATGTCCGTCACACACAAGGTGTCCACTGATGAGCGCATAATATTACATAATTAATGGCTTCATTACATGATTTTTAACTTAACTTTGCATGTAATTACTTAGAGTTAGTTAAAGTTATGAATAATGTGGAAATTTTGATGTTCCAGGTAATTATAGCGTAAATCATGGATTTTAGAGCCTTGCAACTAAGTGTGGATGTGTGGTGAAGAGATGGACACATTAAATGAGGATTGGGAGACTTGGAAGGTGAAGAAACCAAGAAAAATGGATTTTGGATGAAAACCTTCCGGAAGGTTTGGCCATAAACCTTCCGGAAGGTTTAGCTCACTGGTTTTTCCCATTTTTGACACAGTACTTCTGTTTTTACCATTTTTACCATGATCTACTTCGAATCTGAAAAAGTGAAAAGCATAAAAATTTTAGATCTGGATGTCCTATTTATTGTGTCAAAATTTCAGCTCAATCCAATTGTTGGAGCAAAAGTTATGGCAGTGTTACTAAGACTGGTCCTGAGCTGTCACCTTCCGGAAGACCTTCGAGAAGGTTTTGCCCAGAATGCCCAGAACGCCTGCAACTCATGCTCCACTTGCTTGGGGGTCCCACCATTGATTCTCCCACTTGTCCCCTAACATCCCTTACACATCTACATGCCTCCCAACACCCTTTCTTGGACTTTGGAGGCCATTGCATTTATGAGGATGGGAGAGAAGGGGGCAGCCAGAGGGAGTTGCCGGCTAGCCTTTTCCTAGCCTGCCAAGCCAATCAACTCACCTCCCATTGATGGGAGGCCTGCACATAGCCTATAGAGAGCCTCATGGACAAAATTTGAAGCCTCTCTTCACCATATATTCAGCATTCCACAAGCTTTTGTGTGGGGGCTACCTAAGCTTAGAAAGCTCCTAAGGAAGATGATGAATAGTTACATATAGAAGTTTGTATTTTTTGCATTTTCCTCTTCATTTTAGTTGTAGTTAGCTTTAAATATATTGTAATCTTTAATTCTTATACTTTAATCTTATTTCAAGTGTATTTCAAGTTTAGTTCCATGTTCTTGAATCTACCATTAATGCATTTAAGTTTTCTTCACTTCAAGTTTTAAAATGGGTTTTGAATATTTTTCTTCTTAGTTTAAGATTTCTTGCTTTAAGTTAAATTTTAATCTCCATTTCAATACCATGTCTCTTTACATTATGCATGTCTTTCTTGCTTAGCATGAGTAGCTAGATTTTTAGTTGGCTAATTCAAGGGAGAACTCCTCTTGGGTTTTCCATTTCAACTCATTTTCTTTCCTCCTCTCAGTGTATGATGATTCGGTTTGACTGGGTTGAGAGTGGATGTGGTTGTGAGTCTTTGATATCCCGTAGGCCTGGTCACGAGTTATGCTTGGATCCTCACCTCCATCACGTCCCTAGCTTCCCACGAATCAATCGTTCATCTAAGCACCATTGGAGGAAGGTTTCGAGTTGAGTTGGGATTCCCATTGGAATGAACCCTTTGGATTAGCCAACACTTTTCTCATTTCATTTTCTATCAAGATACACATCACAATCACAAAACTCAAACTCAAAAGATTTTACACTTTTCTTTTGTTCACCAAAATCACCTTCACCACACTTGAACTTTCCTTTCCTGAGGAGATGACCTTGGAATACTTTTCCAAGTAAAACACAACAAGCAAAAGTCTCTCTGCGCTTGTGGAGCACTTTTGTTCACACACACACACACATTTCATTCATCCACCATTATTCTGTTTCCCCATTTCTTGCATTGAACTCGAGTGAGAGTGACACTCACCCACACATATAAGCCACATATATACATTGAGGGTTCATGTTCGGATTTTAAGGAATACAACGGAAACTATCAAGCATCCACCGCTTATCACCCACAAACCAATGGCCAAGCCAAGTTGGCCAATAGGGAAATCAAGAACATCCTAGAGAAAATGGTGAACCCTAATAGGAAAGATTGGTCATTTAGATTGATCGATGCCCTATGAGCATACCAAACTACTTACAATACCATTCAAGGCATGTCATCCTATAGGCAAGGCATATTGGGCCATAAAGACCTTGAACTTCAACTTGAGAATGGCCGGAGAGAATAGGAAGCTTGAGATGAATGAATTAGAAAAGATTCGAAGAGATGCGTATGAGAGCTCCAAAATTTCCAAAGAAAGGGCTATGATTTTTCATAACAAATCCATTTTAAGAAAGACATTTGAGTCCGGACAAAACGTACTCTTGTACAATTCTTGTCTATCTATCTTTCAAGGAAAACTCCGATCCCGTTGGGATGACCCCTATCTTGTCAAGGTGGCCTACCCCAATGGAGCCGTAGAAATCACCAACCCTGAGGATGGCAAGACATTCAAGGTCAATGGTCAAAGACTTAAGCCATTTTTTGCGGATTATGAAGGTCACGGGGTGGAGGAAGAATTGGTGGATCCGGTTTACCCGGACCTTTCGAAGGAATAACTATTCAAATGGTCTTTAGTGTAAAGTCATTTTCACTTACTTTAACTGTTCATGTTTGCTTTAATTTTTGGTATAGTGTTGTCTTTCTTAGTTGCAAATATTGGTGTTTTTTGTCAAAGCTCAAGTGCGAGGTGTTCTCTAACCCTACTCATCTTTTTACAGTCCTTCATTGCATATCATATCTTTTTTGTTGCATTGAGGACAATGCATGAATCAAGTTGGGGGGTGAGGTGTACCATTTGCATGATACACCAATTTTTGTGGAAATTTTTGTTGATAATACCAATTTTTGTGGTGAAATTCACCTTTCACATATCCTACATATTTTTGTTTACAATAGTTGCAAATTATGTGGAAAATTTGAAATTTTTTTGTGAAAAATATCTGAATGTTGATCTGTATTCCCCTATTTAGAGTGTTATGGGTTTGTTGATATGTTGATATGTTGATCTTTGCGTTGAAACTGGAATACATGAGCACATTATAGAAGTTCATCCTATGCTTGAGTATCACATATGTGTTTGATTTTGAACTCAACCTTAAGTGCACCATGAACTTGTAATTTTGGCAATTTACGGATTTGATTCACATTTTAGTGCTTGACATGAATAGTGGAGATGAGTAAGAACCCATGAGAGCTTTAGTACCAGCCCTTGTTTGAGGGAACTTACATTTACTCAAGGAACAATTTTTCAAATTTCAAATTTGTTCAATAATCTCATTATGCTTGTTTTGGTTAGGTGCATTTGGGTAGTTGATTGACTTTGTCTTGATATGTACAATGCTCCCCTATGCCTATCTAGAAATGATCTTAGGCCGTCCTTGATCTATTTGGAGCCTTAGCCTTGTTCTTGTGAAATTATTCCTAGTGCCATGTTTGAGCCTAATTATAAATTCGTTTTCATGCCCCATATTTGACCAAGCCAGTGCAAAATGATAAAAATCTACCACAACTTGGTTGTTCCTAGAGCTGAATATGAGTGATCATAAAAGAGAAGGAATTGTGGTGCGGAAACTCAACAAAAGGGATGAATGAAGTTGAATTCAAAAAGTTGAATGAAAAATGATGGAAAATCCAAGGAAAGGGAGAGAAAAAGGGTTAAAAAAGTAGAATGATCAAAGAAAAAAGGGAAATGTTAAGGAAAAGAAGAAAAAAAAAAAAAGAGTGAAGTGATGGTGTAGACTGAAAATCCCATAAAAATGGAGATCTTTTTGAAATAAATGTCATGCACTAGGAACAACCCTCTTTGTTATCCTATATCCTTCATTTCATTTGCCTCAATATCACCCCAAGGTCCCACTATAACCCTTGAAAGTCCTAAATGATCTAGAGAAAGCATGGAGATATCATACTTTTAAAGAAAAAAGAAAGGTTGACTTTGCTATCTAATGCCCTAGCATTCCTTTCATGAGATTATGCCAAGGTTGTTTCATTCTTATGCTTGTGCTTCATTTTTGGATTATATGTGAGCATACTTTGTTTTGTGCACAAGATTATATCTCACATATACACATTGAGAGCATGTCAAGATAACCATAGTGTGATTCATTGTTGAGAGACACCCTTGGTGAGGTTGCATCGAAGCTTAATTTGGATAGCCAAAGTGAATGTGAATTCCATTGTGTAAATGCTTAAATTACATGTCCATTTCACACACACACGAGTTTGAAAATGAATGTGTTGGTGCATACTATAGACTAGCATTTAAAGCCATGGTGTTGCTCATGTGTGCTTGATTCGGGTAGTTGAACAATGTTGTCATGCAACCCTAGGCTTGTAGGATGGGAAAATATTGCTCTACTTTCGATATTTGATAAGATTTAGGAATGCCATTGTTATTTGAATCTATGCTTTACATTTTGGGTATTCATTTTGGTAGTTAAACTTAGAAATCCATGTCTTGTATTTTGAAAACATCAAAATTTTAAATCATGTTGCAATTTCGGAAATGACTTTGGGCATGATCAATCAATTATGGTTCACATGTGTGGTTCAACTTTTTGGTAGATTAGATGTCATAGATAGGTTGTTAGAATGCTTAGGAGTTGGAAAAAGTTGGTTTGGAAGTGAAATTTGGAGCATAGGAATGGTTTTGCAGCAAAGGCAAAACCTTCTGGAAGGTTTTCATCGACCTTCTGGAAGGTCTTGCCCAGAATGCTAAAAACGAGGGTTTAAGTTCTAATTTTTCGGGAAACCCTTCACATTTCCTCCAAATCTCAAGCTCCCAAACTCTCTCCTCTCCCTCTAACCTCTTCTAAACTTCAAAACACCTCACCCAAACCATAATATACTACATTCCTCTCGTCTAGGGTTGATTTTGAGTGGATTTTGCCAAAAATTTTGTGATGGTTTCCAAATTTTCCCCCAATTCTCAAGTTCTCGTTGATCTTCTCCAAAATCTTTAACTCCCTTGCTATGGCTCGTTTAGGAAAGACCTCCCTCGACATGTTTGATCCCATTGAGTGGGTTGTGATGTGGTTCTTGACATTCATTGGTGTTGGTGCACTGTTGGTCCTCATGGCCCGCACCAAACGTACGGGTCCGGATACCCCACCACCCACGGGCACTAGCTCCCGCAAAAGGAATGAGGAGGGCTCGAGTAGTGGAGACCGGGAGGAGAGAAGGATGAAAGCAAGACACGACGCGCGTAAACAAAGGATCAATGAGAAAAATGTCACGTGTGAGAGGTTTGTGGACAAGATCACACTTAGGCCAAACTTGGGGTTGTGTAGAGAGTTCTATAAGAAATTTTTGGTGTTGGGCAAGGATGGTAGTGTGCTAAGGACTAATATGTGGGGGAAGACCTTTGATGTGACCCCCGAATTGATTGCCACATTACTGAGGTATCAAAGGCCTCCCCCTACTACCCCGGTTTACCCACACAATGTTGAAGGGGGTAGAACACTCTCTGATTATATGCGGCTCACCTATGAGGACCCGACCACATTCAAAGGGACAACTCTATTCGGGGGCCTCAAGCACTCTTACGGGGTCATGAACAAAGTCGTCAACTATAATTTGATGCCTTGGGGTTCTGAGAAGAGCCCAAATATCGAGAAACTCGCCCTCCTCCATGCATTTATGACGTGGAAGGAGATTGATGTGGCCCTTTTGATATGGAGGAGATGAAGGAGTTTGCTCAGGCTGCAAAGCCGAAGGCGAATCTCCCCTTCGGTAATCTCGTCACGCGGATGTGCTCTCACTGCAAAGTGAAGTCCTACGCACATGATACACTGTTACCCCCTGAGACTGGTGCTATTGGGAAGTCGAGCAGCAATAAGAGAGCAGCCAAGACAGGGGGTGAGAGAGCTAGAGCATCGGGACCAGAGCCATCTTCAGTTGGGCCACCATCCTCTTCTGAGCCTACCACTTTTGCCCCAGCCCGCACTGTGTCTCAGCGTTTGGACGCCCTGGAGACGACTATGCATGGGCTTTCGTTGATGGTGACTGATTGATTGAAAACGTTGTATTCCCTAACCTCTTAACATCATCCCTCACTATGTGTATGGCTTATAGGACTAAGGGAGTGTCATTCTCCCTTTGAATGATGCAAGAGATAGGGCAACGAAATGGAGGATGGAATGAATGAAAATGTAAATGAAATGTGAACAAAAGTGCTCCCCAATCGCAAGGAGTTTTTTGTGTGTCGTGTTTTACTTGGTGGTATTCCAAGGTCGTCTCCTCAGGGAAGGAAAGTTCAAGTGTGTGAAGGTGATTTTGTCAAAAAGAGAAAGTGTAAAATCTTTTAGTTTGTTTTGGTGAGTGGAGTTTGTAAATGAAAATGCAAGAAAACAAGTGTTGGCTAGGGGTCATTCCAATGAGAATCCCAACTTAACTCGAAACCTTCCTCCAATGGTGCTTAGATGAACGATTGATTCGTGGGAAGCTAGGGACGAGATGGAGGTGAGGATTCAAGCATACACCGTGACAATGCCTACGGTGTATCAAGAACTCACAACCAAATGGAGGTGAGGATCCAAGCATAACCCGTGACCAGGCCTACGGGATATCAAAGACTCACAACCACGTCGACTCTCAACCTAGTCAAATCGAACCACCGTACACCGAGTGGAGGAAAAAGGAAGAGTTGAAATGGAATCCTCACGGGGAGGTCTCCCTTGGATTAACCAACTTAAAATCTAGCTACTCATACTTGAAGGAAGGCATACAATATGTAAAGAGACATGTAAAAGAAATAAAGCATGAAACTTAAAGGAATGCAAGAAAACTTAAACTAAGAAGAAAAATATTCAATACCCATTTTAAAACTAAGAAATGAAGAAAGGTTAACACAACAATGGTGAAATGAAGAACATGTAATTAAACTTGCAATATTCTTGAAATAAAAGAGATTACAATGCAGGAAATAAAGATTACAAGGGAACTACAACTTACTGCAATGAAATGGGAGAAGAAAATGCAAAAACATGAATTTTATCTCTATAGCACTATTCATCATCATCTTCATTGAGCCAAGACTACTCCTAAGCTTAGGTAGCCACCCCAAATACAATGTGTAAATGTTGAATATAATGGAGAGTTAGCCTTCAAATTTCGTGCATGGTGGTCCCCCCTAGCTGTATGAAAGGCCTCCCTCATTAGGGGGCTGAATGGATGGGTGTTGCAGGCTAGGACAAGCCTCCCCCAGGCTACCCCTTCTCTCTCTCGTCCCCATTAATGCCCAAGCCTTCAAAATCTTCAAGTAGGGTGCAGGAGGCATGGTTGTAGGGATAAAATGTCGGGCTAGGTGTGGGAGAAGTGTAGGTGGGGCCCCCAAGCAAGTGGAGCATGATTTCAGGCGATTCTGGGCTGTCAGGGAGCGTACCGGTACTGTGTACCGGTAATCTAAACCTTCTGGAGTTCGAAGTACCGGTACGCAGTTCCGGAACAGTACCATACCGGTACTGTGTATCGGTACTGTTTTCTGCTCCGGACCAGTCTTCGCAGAATTGGCATAACTTTTGATCTAACCATCCGATTGAGCTGAAATTTTGACACAATATAGAAGACATCAAGATCTACAACTTTCATGTTTTTCAATTTTTCAGATTAGATGTTGATCATGGTAAAAATGGAGGAATACCGAGGATCTGTTTCCAGATGGTGTGGTTGCTGGTGCTTTTGTTCCCAAAAACCAATACCTCCTTGATTTCTTCACTTTTAAGCCTCAAAATCTTCATGTAATATGTCCATGCCCTCACCACACATCCATCATAGTTGCAAGGTCCTAAAATCAATCATTTAAGCTATAAAAACTTGCAACATTGAAAATTCAACATAATTCATAAAATTGGCTAACACTAAGTACTTATATGCAAAAGTTGAGTTAAAATTAATGTAATGAGGCCTTCAAATATACAATATTTTGTGCTCATCAGTGACGAGGATCTTCCAACATACCTTCCCGGGCGAGCCCATCCCCGGTGGACCTCCACCGCCTCCAGCTGGACCATCTACCTCCGTTCCCATACCTTCTATGGTTGTTGAGGTGGGAGGGTCCGGTGATGACGACGATGATGATGAGGAGGAGGAGAGTGAGTCCAAGAGTGATGCTGATGATGATGATGATGATGGGGATGAGAGTGATGATTAGGATGTTTTCTTGTGCTTTGTTTCCTTTTGGTTTTAGGTTGTACAGTTAGGGTTAGTTTATCGGGCTTGTAGAAGTGTCTCTAAAATGGTTGGCCATTTTTTTTTGAACACTAACTCATTGTACTGAATTTTTGAAAGGGATTAATGGAAAATACCACAGTTGTTCATTTTATTTTGCCCAAGTCCATTTTTTTTTAATTGCAATGTGATTTTTACATTTTGAATGTTTGATTATTTACTTGTATGAATGGATTGTGTTGTAGTTTTGGATCTTGTGGTTTGAAATAAAGTTTGCTAGGGACTAGCAAAACTCAAGCTGGGGGGTGTGATTAGCACAAAATATTGCATATATTGTATGTTGTTATACCCTTTTATACTTGCTTTTGTTGTGAATTTGGAAAGAAATGAATTTAATCTACCTTTCAATGTAGTTTTGTGTGAATGTAGGTGAAGTGTTGTAAATGGCTTGAGTTAAGCCCCCATCGTAGTGCTTAAAGACAATGGAGAAGAGGGGATAGCTTATAGGAAGGTTTGGAAGGTGAAGAAACCAAGAAAAAGGCAAATTGGATGAAAACCTTCTGAAAGGTTTGGCCATAAACCTACCGGAAGGTTTGCACTTGGTCTGCCTATGCCCTGCCAAAACCTTCTGGAAGGTTTTGCCTATTGGAATAAACCTTCCAGAAGGTTTGCATCGACCTTCCGGAAGGTTTCGCCCAGAAATGCCAGGCAACTTGCAACTCAAGCTCTACCACTTGGGGATCCCACCTATGATTCTCCCACTTATCCCCTGACATCTCTTACACACATACATGTCTCCACTAACCTAAGGTTGGACTTTGGAGGCCCAAGCATTTATGAGGAAGAGAGAGAAGGTGTAAGCTTGGGGAGTTGTAGGCTAGGCTTGTCCTAGCCTGTCCAAAGCATTAACTCAGCCCCCCATTGATGGAAAGCCTCTCACACAGACTATAACACCTCCATGGACAAAAATGAAGACATAACTTGACATTTTAGAGCCTTGTTCAGCATTACAGAGAGAGAAGCTCAAGGAGGAAGACATAGTTTTAGAGAGAGAAGTTATATTTTTGCATTTCCTTTACCCATTTCACTTGTAATCTTTTGTAAGACTCTTGTAAAATTCATTTATTGCACTTAATGACATTTATTTCAAGTGTATTGCATGTTTAGTCTAGTATCTTTCAATATACCATTGTTACATTCAAGTTTTACACTTCAAGCTTTTTAGTTGGGTATTAAATGCACTTATTTTTGTAGTTTCACTTTTCTTCACTTCAATACAATTTTAAACTTCCATTTCAATACCAAGTCTCTTTATACATTGTATGTCTTTGCATTTAACATGAGTAGCTAAGCTTTAAGTTGGCTAATCCAAGAGAGATTTCCTCTTAGGTATGCTAAATCAACTCTTTTTCATTCCTCCTCGTAGTGAAAGGTGGTTTGGTTTGACTAGGTTGAGTGCGAATGTGGTTGTGAGCTTTTGATTCACCGTAGACTTGTCACGGGGTATGCTTGAGTCCTCACCTCCATTTTAGTCCAATGCTTCCTATGAATCAACCAAACACCTATGCACCATTGGAAGAATGTTTTGAGTTGATTTGGCATTCCCATTGGAAAGACCTCTTCGGATTAGTCAACACTTGTTCCATTACATTTCTATATCCAATCTTCACTCACCAAAACACAAAACTCAAAGACTTTACACTTTCCCATTTTTTTTTTCACAAAATCACCTTCACACAATTCACCTTTCTTCCCTGAGGATACGACCTTGGAATACAAATTTCAAGTAAAACACGACACTCAAAAGTCTCTCTACGCTTGGGGAGCACTCTTGTATACACACACACATTTCATTCACACACATTTTTCCATTTCTTGCATGATATCTGAGGGAGAGTGACACTCACCTAACCGTATAAGCCATGCACATTACCGGAATCATGGTCAAAAATTAGGAACAATGGAATAAGTAAATCAGCGGCATTCATGGATCTCAAGTATAGGGCATTCCAACCCTACCTAAATCAGTTTTGTCGTGTTCTTTGTTGACGATATTTTGATCTACTCCAAGTCTGAGGAGAAACAAGAGGGCCACTTGAGGGTTGTTCTCCAGACCTAAAGGGACCATCGGTTGTAAGCCAAGTTCAGCAAGTGTGAATTTTGGGTTACGAAAGTGAAGTTTTTGGGACACGTGGATTCGACTTTGGGTGTGTCAGTTGACTCAGAGAAGGTTGAGGCGGTTATGAGTTGGGAGAGGGAAAAGTCAATCTTTGAGATACACAGTTTCTTGGGATTGGTAGGGTATTACAGGAGGTTCATTGAGTACTTCTCCCGACCTGTTGCACTTATGACGAGATTGACCCGAAATGAGGTCAAGTTTCAGTGGGATGACTCGTGTGAGAGGGCATTCCAAGAGTTGAAGGGGAGGCTTACTTCAGCCCCTATTTTGATAGTCCCAGAGAGGGGACAGAGGTACACGGTGTATTATGATGCCTCCAATGACGGACTTGGATGCATTTTGATGCAGTCCGGGAGAGTGGTAGCTTATGGTTCTCGACAGTTAAAGAGTCACGAGCAGAACTACCCTACGCAAGACATGGAGTTGGCGGCCATTGTCTTTGCCTTGAAGGCTTGGCACCACTATTTGTATGGTGAGCAGTTTGAAGTGTTTTCAGACCACAAGAGTCTGAAGTACATCTTTACATAGCGGGACCTTAACATAAGGCAACGCAGATGGATGGAGTATTTGGAGGACTACGACTTCACTTTGCATTACCATCCTGGTAAGACAAATATGGTGGCTGATGCATTCATCCGAAAGTCACAAGGAGTCTTGGCTAGTGTGGCTTCTCGGGAGTGGCAGATGCTCGAGACTATGGGACAGTTTGGCTTGCACTACAAGGGTCTGACTTAGGGCACTTTGGGGAGTTTGGTGGCTACACCTTCCCTATTGAGCAGAGTGATCAAGTCTTAGGGACAGGACACGAAGATATATTCCATTAGGGACCGGGTACAGTTGGGTACAGATGATAGTCTTCAGTTCAGGGGAATGGTTGTGGTTCCCCAGCCTACGGATCTAAGAGATGAGATCCTTAAGGAGTTCCATTGCTCCCGTTTTGCTGTACATCCAGGTGGCACGAAGATGTACCATCATCTTCGTCGCCAATACTATTGGAGTGGGATGAAGAGGCACGTTATAGATTTCGTTAGTTGATGTCTCACATGTCAGCAGGTCAAGGTTGAGCACCAAAGACCAGTAAGGTTGCTCCAGCCTTTGGAGGTGACCGAGTGGAAGTGGGAGCACATCATGATGGATTTTGTGACCCACTTGCCACAGACATCGTGGGGACATGACGCGGTGTAGGTGATAGTGGACCGACTTACGAAGTTGGCACACTTTTTTGGCAGTGTGGATGACCTTCACCCTGGATGAGTTCTGCAGACTTTATATACGAGAGATAGTCTGGTTGCATGGGGTGCACGTATCTATAGTATCGGATCAGGATCCTAGGTTTACGGCTCCTTTTTGGGAGAGTTTCCAGCGATCCATGGGGACACAGTTGATGATGAGCACAACTTTTCAACCCCAGATGGACGGTCAGTCAGAGAGGACCATCCAGACTTTAGAGGACATGCTACGAGCATGCGTCCTAGATCTCAAGGGTAGCTGGGAAGAACATTTACCCTCAGTGGAGTTCGCCTACAATAATAGTTATTAGGTGAGCAAACAGATGTCACCCTATAAGACACTTTATGGGAGGCCTTGTCGTTCTCTGGTTTGTTGGATGGAGGTTGGAAAGAAACTTTTTATGGGTCTGGACTTGATTAGAGACACCTCGGAGAAGGTGGACTTGATACAGAAGCGTCTTCTCATGGCTTAGAGCCAGCATAAGAGCTATGCCGACAGACGGCGACGACCTCTGGAGTTTGGGGTTGGAAATCACGTCTTTTTGAAGGTGATGCCTAAGAAGGGAGTGGTTAGGTTCGGGAAGCGGGGAAAGTGATGAGCACAAAATATTGTATATTTGAAGGCCTCATTACATTCATTTTAACTCAACTTTTGCATATAAGTACTTAGTGTTAGCCAATTTTATGAATAATGTTGAATTTTCAATGTTGCAAGTTTTAATAGCTTAAATGATTGATTTTAGGACCTTGCAACTATGATGGATGTGTGGTGAGGGCATGGACACATTACATGAAGATTTGGAGGCTTAAAAGTGAAGAAATCAAGGAGGTATTGGTGTTTGGGAACAAAAGCACCAGCAACCACACCATCTGGAAATAAAGCCTCGGTATTCCTCCATTTTGACCATGATACGATTCGAATCTGAAAAAGTTCAAAGCATAAAAGTTGTAGATCTGGATGTCTTCTGTATTGTGTCAAAATTTCAGCTTAATCGGACGGTTGGATCAAAAGTTATGCCAATTCTACGAAGACTGGTCTGGAGCAGAAAAAGCGTACCAGTACGCGTACCGGTACACCGAACTACAGTAGCTTTAAAGAGGATGGGAGAGAAGTGGGCTGCCAGAGGTGTTGCAGGCTAAGCTTCTCCTAGCTTGTCCAAGACTTCAAATCACCTCCCATTGATGGAAGGCCTGCACACACAGGCTAGGGGAGCCTCATGGACGAAATTTGAAGTCTCTCACTCCATATATTGAGCATTACACAAGTTCTTCAAAGGTGGCTACCTAAGCTTAGAATAGTTAGGAAGAAGATGAATAGTAGAAATGTTTATGTTTTTGCATTTTCTTCCATCTTTTCACTTGTAGTTTAATGTAAGGATCTTGTAATCTTCATTTAATGTATTTAATGTCATTTACTGCAAGTACATTTCAAGTTTAATCACATGTTCTAGATTCCACCATTGTTGCTTCCAAGTTTTCTTCATTTCTTGCTTTAAAATGGGTATTGTATATTTTTCTTCATAGCTTAAGTTTTCTTGGTTTAAGTTAAGTTCCATGTTTTATTTCTTCATTATGTCTCTTTACATTATGCATTCCTTTCTTGCTTTCATGAGTAGCTAGATTTTTCGTTGGCTAATTCAAGGGAGACCTCCTCTTGGATTTTCCAATTCAACTCATTTTCTTTCCTCTCTTGGTGTACGATGGTTCAGTTTGATTGGGTTGAGGGTGGAGAAGTTGGTGAGTCTTTGATATTCCGTAGGCCTAGTCACGGTTTATGCTTAGATAGTGACCCATCTTATCCCTAGCTTCCCACGAATCAATCGTTCATCTATAAACCCTCGGAGGAAGGTTTCGAGTTGATTGGGCATTCCCATTGGAGTGAACCTTTTGGATTAGTCAACACTTATTTTTATTGTATTTTCATTCACAAACTTCAAACACCAAAACTGAAACAAAAGATTTTACACTTTTCCTTTTTGACAAAATCACCTTCACCACACTTGAACTTTCCTTCCCTGAGGAGACGACCTTGGAATACTTTTCCAAGTAAAACACAACAAGCAAAAGACTCCTTGCGCTTGGGGAGCACTTTTGTTCATTTCGCACATTCCATTTCATACATTTCATTTCATTCCATCAACCATTTCGTTGCCCTTTCTTTTGACATCATCCCAAGGGAGAGTGACACTCCCTTAGCACATAAATCATATACACATTAAGGAATGATTTTTAGAGGTTAGGAAACAACAACGTTTTTCATCAAGCAGAAAGCTATCGCCGAGGTATATCGGGCCCTTCGAGGTACTCGAGAGGGTGGTGCAATTGCTTACCAGTTGGCGTTACCATCAAATTTATTGGGTGTTCATGCGGTGTTTCATGTCTCCATGCTCCGGAAGTACACCCCAGATCTGACACATGTGGTAGATTGGGGCGAGTTAATTGTTGATGTGGATGGGACCTTTGAGGAGGGACCGATGCGTATCATGAATAGCCGAGAGCAGGTTTTACGAGACAAGACTGTGAGGCTAGTGAAGGTGCTATGGCAGCACCAAGGTGTGGAGGAGGCGACATGGGAGCGTGAGAACACTATACGTACCAGTTATCCGTTCTTGTTTGAGGATGGAGGTACATTTTTGTAACCATGAGTATTATATTACTTGTTGCATATACATGCGGTTAAGTGTGCATGAGTGTGTGAATTTCGGGGACGAAATTTTTTTAAGGGGGGAAAAATGTAAAACCCGAGTAAATTTGAATTTTTATGAAAAAAAGGTAAAATGGTAATTTGCCACATCGATAAGGGTTGAAAAATCAAATTTTTCTAGAGCTCAGATGACAAAACGGACCTCACCGTTGGATTCATCTCGCGAAATCTAGTTACCCAATCAATTTTTGTCGGATTCTAAGACAGTTAGATTTTATGCGTTTTACGAAGCGATCGGGTGTCGGGTGACCACATAAACAAAACCGGGAATAAAAATTTCAAAAATTGGATAATAATTTAAAGCAATTTGAAATAAAAATATTTTGAACTTGAACTGGAATGAAATTTAATCGATTCGGGTCAAAACCGGACCCGGGAAAGGAGAACGTGTGGCGAAATGTGGACCAAGCATTTAAAGGGTATAAATAGGGGAGAAAATCTGATTTTCTCCCCATTCAACTGGGTCTTCACGTTTGAGAGGGAAAAAGAGAGATTTCTAAACTTTTCTCTACGATCTACGCCTTCCCGTCACTCGAATCAACACGAGGCAAGAACAAAAGTCGATCTCCTCGTCGTGGGCTACGCAACCATACCAAAAAGGACAGATTTCACCAAAGTTTCAAAAACAAGATTTTGGGGAAAGCTTGGATTAGAGCTTGTTTCGGGTTCTTGAAGCTTTCGATGGTTATTCTACGCTTCAAGAGGTAGGGTTTTCATTCTAACTAGGTTTATTTCCAACCTAGGGTGATTATATGAAATGGGTAGGTTGTTAGATGTATTTAACACTTGCCTATTGTTGTAAATTGATGAAATGGGTAGAATAAGTTCTATCTTGAATTAGTTATGTAGAAATTACTTAATGTGATTTCTTGAGTTATGTGATATGTGGGCATGCTATGTGTTTATATTATGCCTTAGAGAATTAAGTGTGTTAATTACATGAGATTATGTGATAACATGCTTGGAAAGTGTTGTTGGGTATAATGTTGATATATGTTTGGTGATGTATTGACATTAAGATGATTTATGATAATTATATGCTTATGATATAATTTGCCATGGTATATGTTTGAAATGTGGTGGATATGGTTCATATGACACTCATAACATATTGAACATGATTATAGTGTTGCAATTGTATACAACATTGCATATGCACAGAGGCATCGCATTCATGGGCATTAGGCATGAGTGTGGGTGGGTGTGCATGGTTATTATCAAACACCACTCTTGGTGATTGATGTGTGGGCTCGGGAAAGTTGGGCCATGGCCCGGCTGAGTCGCACGATTTGCATTGAAAATTGGGTCGGGATTAGCAAGAAGGGCTAGAAAATCACTCGGGTGAGAGACCCGGTGAATTGGATACACACGCCATTGGTATAAGAGCCCATAAAGTGTGTCGGTGTACGCGGAACCGTTGGTGGAAGTCCATGAATTCCGTGTCGGTTGGGTGTCCACTGGTGTAAGTCCATAAATACCCACCCCAAGAAAGACCCGAAGATTTTTAAATAGTCATTAGATGTGTAACATCAATGGCATGGGCTTGGAATGCCCAGAGATCTTACGCATGACATTTGCATGTATTGAGAGAGAGCCGGTGGAGGCTCGAGTTGAAGTGCATGAGTGAGTCTCATCTCATTTCATGGCATGGCTCGGTGATTTCTAACATTAAATTGCGTATTCTTGATTGGAATGGTTGTTGCTTGTTGAATGTTGCATGTGAACATTTCATATGCATCTAGGTTTGGGAGTAGCCTCTTTAGGAGACACCCTATTGAGCGTGGCTCACCCTTTATGGGAAAACATTTCAGGTTCGAGTTATACACCGATGGAAGGCTCTCATCAGGGGGCTCACTGAAGAAGAAAATCCAACTTGTGGCTTTTAAACCATGTTTTATAAAACTTTGATGAAATTCGATTTTGGGGCATGTAATCATATGAAAATGATTGTAATGGAACTTATATGAACCATGTTTTACATAAAACTTCATGTTATGGGAGTTTGGGTTGGTGTTGCACATGGTCGAAATGGATTTGAATCGAAAACGGAAGAAACGGGGGAAAACTGGGCACACCTGCCGGTAGGAAGTTGAGCTCTTCTACCGGTAGATGTGGTCCAGTAGCCAGTAGGGTTCTCCTACCGGTAGAATAATTCCAATAGGTTGTTTCTACCGGTAGAACATAAGCCACTTCTACCAGTAGATTTTCTCAGATTTTTTAAAAACAGGAGACCAATACACAACTTCTACCGGTAGGTTTTTGAACACTTCTACTGGTAGGTTTTCTACAAACTTCAAATTTTTGAAACGTTTGACCAAACTCTTGGGCAACAATTCCTTTTGCTCAAAGGTATTATATGTGACATGAATGATTATGAATTAAGGTATAAAGGACCATGGCTTGATAAATGATAAAGTATGTAAATGGTTTATGATCCTGATTAAGGGGATGCTATTGCGGTGATGTCGGGTTGTGCGACAATCACGGGTACTTTCGCATGTTGATGGGTGATCAACGGTTGACAAAAGGACCTCCGGTTTTAGGGGTGTCACATGTGCAATGTTTTACTATTCTAAAAATTTGGAGAATAACACAACTCTTCTTCAAGCTTATCAAAAATTAGCTTCGATGTCAATCATTTCCTGTGAATCACTCATAAAATAATACACTCAGGCTGTAGTGACTTATCACTCAAAATTTACATGTGTTAGGAATATTGTGAATCAAAGCAAAATGTTTCACATGTAAGGATCAATAACGGTTTTAGAACAAAACTGGATTTTGGCATAATCTCATGAACGAATATTAACACTGAATTAAGTAATATTATCAACATCTCCCATGCATTAGGTGACATAGAATCACTCACGTAAACACACCCTAGAATAAAAAAGGACTTCTTTAAGGTTATAACGTGGCCAGGGGTAAGTGGTTAAAGAAATGATGGAGAATTTTGCACATTTTATCCCTCTTTCATTTTTACTGTCTTTGGATAACTTCACCCCTTTTCCTTTTTTTCTTTCAATTTCAATTCTCAGCATACTTGCTTGATTTATTTATTTTTCAATTTTTTTCTTCCTTCTGCTTTACTCATTTCCTTTTCCTTTTGTATTCAGTTTTTTCATTGTCACAGCCTGCATCCTCTTTTTTGTTTTTTTTTTTCTGTCTCCATATAGTCTGCTTTTCAAGATAGTGTGTAAGAAAATTAGATAGCCAAGGTAGGTATGTATATACTTTTACTAGCTTGGTAAAAAATGTGGCTTGTAAAGAAAAGAATTATTTTCATTTTCAGGCTCAATCACAGCTGACTAAAGATAATTTTGCAAAAGAAATGGATAAGGTTCAAATAATAATCACAAATAGCCTAAGATCATTTTTCAGAATGTATTGCATGCATAATTCTTATATGAAATTGCAAAGGGGATTGTTAACATATTACTCAACAAGTACCAATCAATATAAGAATTATGAGATTATTCAAGGATTAAAGGTGAACTGAAATTCTTATTTGAGTAAATGTTAAAAATCTCTTCAAAGAAGATAGGCTCAAAAACTGCATGGTTGATCACATATCCTCTATGTATGTAAGCTTTCCAGAGAACTCATGTTATTCAAAAAGATTTTCAAAAATAGCAATTCATGTTGTGCTCAAAATAGTTTGTTTTAAATAAAAATGTAGGGATGATGCACAAGTAAAACATGAAATTCTCCAATAGGATGGCAAATGTTATATATTCTAGTAGATAGAATACTGAAATAATTTCATAGTGACCTGCACATAATATTTCATCCTAACACCAAAAATTTTGCAGTCAAAATATAACTCGAACTAATCAGCTTCAATTTATCAAAAGTAGTTCTACTTAAAATCCCAAACACATGATTAATCTAAAATTCAAAAACCAACATAAATGTAAAGTTAAACCAAAAACAATATCCAAAATACAAAAGTCATGTAACCATTGAAAGTAAAGAGTCAAAAGAGTGTGTGAGTGAGTGAGAGAGAGAGAGAGAGAGAATGAATTAGAAAGTGCTAGGGCAAGCCTATGCGGATGATGATGGTCCTCCAACTCTTCTTCTCAGGTGGCTAAGAATTTTTCCCTGTCTGTAATATTTATCCCCGAAGATACAGTGAATCGACCAATCTCACGCTGCACATATCTTATAAATAAGATGGCGTCTTAGGATAATCTTTGCTCTGCCATACATAATCTAGTCAAGACGATCAAGTGCATAACCGGGCACTAAATTCCAGACAGAAAAACCACCAACTACAAAACAACTATACAAAAATAAAAATTCTAACTACTATGTACAAGAAGAGCTTAGGGGATAGATCAATCGGGATTACGTTCCCAATTGGAGTCAGTGCCCAGTTTCAGTCGGGGCTTGATTCCTCAAACGAACTTCTTCTTGGTTAAGTCTCTTATATCTCCTGATAATTCTTATGAAGAATTTAACAAATTATCATAAAACTCAACATCAGGATTCCCACTATCATGAACAAAATTAATCAAACAGACTTGTACATGGTTAGAACAAGAAGACGTGTTGAATTTCTCCTCTACAATCTCATCAACTACATCTACCTCACAAATTTTTCCTTCCTCACATGGGTGTTTTATCTTCAATTCATTGGTCATATTTTCAAATGAAAATTTTATGACACCATTTCGACAATTGATTAATGCATTTGATGTGGATAGGAATGATTGTCCTAAAATGACAGGAATTGTGTAGCAGTACGCAAAATAGGTTGGGTATCCAAAACAATAAAATCCACAGGAAAATAGAATTTATCAACTTGAAAAAGAACATCCGTAACAACTCCTAGTAGAATTTTCATAGATCGGTCAGCCAACTACAATGTAACATTTGTGGGTTTCAACTCACCCAACCTTAACTGCTCATAGATTGTATATGGGAGTAAATTGACACTTGCTCCAAGATCAAGCAAAGCTTGCTCAATTCTGAAGTTTTCTATTATGCATAAAACTGTGGGACTCCAAAGATCTTTGTACTTTAATGGGGCCTTGTGCTAAATGATAGCATTGGCCTATTCAGTCAAAAATGCTATTTTCTGTACATTGATAACTCTTTTTACTGTGCAAAGGTCTTTCAAAAACTTAGTATATGATGAGACTTGCTTGATTGCATCCAATAGAGGGATGTTAATCTTCATTTTCTTAAACAACTAAAAAGTTTTAGCATGATTATTCAATAGTTGAGGTTTCTTGACTCATTGAGGAAAAGACGAAGGAACAAGATTTGATTTTTCTTTTTCATTAGGAAACTCTGTTTCCTTTTAAACAATTGGTTCAGGCTCAACTAGTTCATTTACAGGGATTGACACAGCTACTAGTTCAAGAGTTTTGGTTTTGATGGTTTTTGTCAACAATTTTACCACTCCTCAGTGTGGTAATTGCTTGGACTTGACTTGGAGAAGGTTCAAAAGATATGACATTAGCCCGAGTTTGACACTTTGGAGGTTTATGTTGAGATGGGAATTTTCCCTTCTTAGTTGTATTTAGGGACTGAGTCAACTTGGCTAAATTACTCTTAATATCCTCAATATTTTGTGATATTTGAGCTTTGAAATCAGTGAATGCATAAGTGGACTGTTTGTTGAAGGTCATTTGTGTCAGCATAAATTGGTTTAGAGTATCCTCTAGGTTTCTTTTTTGAGGTGGCTGGTGAGGTTGATATGGCTGTTGAGTTGAAGGTTGTGGTGGAGGTGGACTTGATTGCTGACTCATAGGTTGGGTGCTTCTCCAACTAAAAGTTGGATGGTTCCGCCATCCTAGATTGTATGTTTTAGAGTATGGGTTGTGATTGATGGAAAAACGTTGTTGTATCCTAACCTCTAAACATCATCCCTAAATGTGTGTATGGCTTATAGGAATGGGTGAGTGTCACTCTCACTCGGAATGATGCAAAAGATTAGGCAACAATGGAATGGTGATGGAAATGAATGGAATGAACAAAATGTTATGAAATGGAATGCGTGTGTGGTGAACAAAAATGCTCCCCAATCGAAAGGAGTTTTTTGTGGTCGTGTGTTTTACTTGGAAAATATTCCAAGGTCATCTCCTCAGGGAAGGAAAGGGAGTTTTGTGAAAGTGATTTTGCAAAAGTGAAAAGAAAGTGTAAAATCTTGTATTTGTGTTTTGGTGAGTTTTGTTAAAAATGAAAATGCAAGAAAGCAAGTGTTGGCTAATCCAAAGGGTTCATTCCAATGGGAATACCAAATCAACTCAAAGCCTTCCTCCGATTGAGCATGAATGAACGATTGATTCGGGGGAAGCTAGGGACGAGATTGGTGAGTATCTAAGCATAAACCGTGACTAGGCCTACGGAATATCAAAGGCTCACCAACTCATCCACTCTCAACCCCGTCAAACCGAACCATTTGACTCTAAAGGGAGGAATGAAGAAGAGTTGAAAATGGTATTCCCAAGAGGAATTTTCCCTTGGATTAACCAACTTAAATCCTAGCTACTCATATTAAAAATGCAAGACAAGCATAATGTAGATGGACATGGAAGAGAAATGGAGATTTAAAGCATGAAACTTAACTTGAAGCAAGAAATCTAAAGCTATGAAGGAAAATATGCAATACCCATTTTAAGCTAAGAAATGAAGAAAACATGGAAGCAACAATGGTGAAAGCTAAAATGAAAGATTAAACTTGAAATGAACTTGCAGTGAATAGCATTAAATAAATTAAATGAAGCTTACCAAGTTCTTACAAAGGATTACAAGTGAAATGGATGGAAGAAATGCAAAAACGAAATTACATTACACTATTCATCTTCTTCCTCAATGGAGCAAAAACTAAGCTTAGGTAGCCAACTTCTATACAAGCTTGTAATGTTCAATATATGCTGTGTGGAGACTTGCCAAAACGTCCAAGAGGCTCCCCCCTAGCTGTGTGTACGAGCTCCCATCAAGAGAGGGCTGAATGGATGGCTTGACAGGCTAGGAGATCATAGCCCTGGCAGCCCACTTCTCTCCCATCCTCCATCAATGCATTGGCCTTCAAAGTCTTCCACTTGAGTGTAGGAGGCCTGCAAATGTGTAAGTAAATGTTGGGATAGGCGTGGGAGAAGTGTAGGTGGGACCCCCAAGCCTCAAAGTTGAGTTACAGGCTGTTTTCGCAACCAGAAGGTCCAGAGTACCGGTACTAGGTACCGGTACTGTTTTTCTGCACTGGACCACCTTCGGTAGAATCGGCATAACTCTTGATTTAACCGTTGGATTGGGATGAAATTTTGACACCAAACATAAGACACCCATATATACAACTTTCATGTTTTAAAATTTTCCAAATTCTGAGTAGATCATGGTCAAAATGGAGGAATTCCGAGGCAGTGCTTCCAATTGTTGCTGCAGCTGGTGCCCTTGTTCCCAAGCACCAATGCCTTCTTGATTTCTTCACTTTTAAGCCTCCAATTCTTCATGTATTGTGTCCATGCCTTCAACACACATCCAACATAGTTGCAATGTCCTAAAATACATGATTTAAGCAATAAAAACTTGCAACATCAAAATATCAACATTATTCATAATTTCGGCTAACTCTAAGTACTTAAATGCAAAAGTTGAGTTAAAATGCATGTAATGAGCCCTTCAAATATGCAATATTATGTGATCATCAGGTTGGAGTATGGTTTGTTGAGATTGGAGATGACATTGGTTTGTTCCATTAAAACTTCCTTAAATGCAGGAATGGTAGAACACTCCCCTGTGGGATTTTCCGACAATGCATAGATTCCACACACTTGGTCAATAAGAGACACAACAAAAACTTCATTGACCTTTTTCATTTTTAGAGCATCTAGCTTTCGAGACAAAGTAGCCATTCTGGCCATCAGGTCATCATCCTCTTTTAACACATATTTTCCTCCATGAGATGTGGATGGTCTGTTTTCAACAATGTTTGGTGAGGCAGAGTCCCACATTTAGGAAATCTCAAAAATAGTATCAAAAAACTCGAATGCCTTATTGGGATTCTTTCCCATGAATTCTCTTTGGGCCATCATTTCTACAAATTGGTGCAATGCATAGGGTAAGGCATCATAAAAGAAACCAACTAGGGTTCAACTATTGAATGCATGATGTGGGCAAGCTTGGAAGATCCTTAAATCTCTCCCAATACTAGTAAAAAATTTCTCCCTCTTTCATAGAAAAATCCATGATTTGACGTCTTAATACATTGGTTTGGAGTAAAGGAAAAAATTTCTTGAAAAATTCAGTTTGTAAGACTTGCCAACTTGGAATAGATTGAGCTATCAAAGAATTTAGCCACTATTTAGCTTTATCCTTCAAAGAAAAGGAAAAAATTTCAACCGGGCCGTTTCAAAATTATCTTGTAATGCACCACATACTTCCTCAAAATCTTTCATATGCAAATAAGGATTTTCAGACTCAAGACCATGAAATTGTGGTAAAAAATGTATTGTCCCTGCTTTGATATTAGAATTTGGAGCATTTGTGAGAAAAACAAAACATGAGGGGACACTAGTGTGTGTAGGAGGCAAATATTCTCTCAAAGGTCTAGCATTCTGAATCACCTGTTAACCTCTTTGATTATTATTAGCCATGCTTAATTCAAAAGAGTTTGAAAATGCTTGTGAGGGTGAAGAAGAAGAAGATGAAGAAGATGATGGACTAGACTGATATACAAACCCTACTGATGACATAGCAGACATAAACAATAAAATGAAATAAATAGTATATATACATATAACACAATCTAGGAAACTTCCCTGTTCTTTTTCAAACTATTGTAACTCCCCGACAACGGCGCCAAAAACTTGACTTGAACTTAATCGTACACCCAAGTATAAATGGTCAAGTTGTAATATTACTCGATAAAGTCTAAGGTCGATTTCTTGGGGAGTTATCTATTGGAAACTTGAAATAAAAAAAAAATGTGAAATTGTTGTGCGCGTAGTGTGTTACAATAGCTTGTGGTGTTAGCTTAAGAACTGATAAATAAACACTAAAAATAAAATTTGATTAAAACAAATGAAAAATGTACTCTTTAGTTCAAGGATCTAACATGCATTTCATTGCTTGAAATTATGATAGTGCCACCTTACATCAATTAACTCCCATGTCAATGGAATGTTAATCAATTGGTCTAATGTACATGTTGAACCATACCACAACAACTGTTAGGTTAGCTAGACGGTCTATGCACCATACAACAACCAAATAACCCTAGTAAAGCTGAAGGTGAACCATTCAAAAGGTTTACTATTACTAATCAAAAGTATTGGCTATGGCGAGACTTAACCCATCTATAACCAATCTTTCGACTATTACATAAATCCCAACTACATGCATCATTGTATGATGCATGAAGTACATAATAAAGTAAAGACAAAATGACAATAAATAGTAAACCTAGCTCGAAACTCATTACCATGAGCATAACCCTGGTTATACGTAGTAATACATAATATTGAACATAAATGAAAACTATTCATTATTTAAGGGATGTATAAATGTTAAAACATAAATAAAACATAGGCACTTTCATTACTCAAACAATGTTACACATATGTTCACCCTTCACTAAAGATTAAAAGAAAGACTACTCACTCTTCATTGCTATAGACGAGCAATAAGAGCAACAAAATCTCATCCCTCCTAGTCAGGTATATGTCTTCAAAATACAAAATAAAAAAGTAACCAATCCTTCCTCGAGGGATAGTTGAAACACTCCCACTTTTCACTACCGAACTAGAGTGGAAAAGTGAGAGAGTCTCAACACTCCAAGTAGAAAGGAATAACAAGAAACGTAGAAGAGAGAATTTGGGTTAGGGGTGTTTAAGGTGGGATGATTATTCGTTCGAGGTTTTCCCTCCAAGGCTTGGGAAAAGACTTGTCAAATTCTCCACCAAACATGCCTATTTATAGGCCTCATGAAGGGAGCTTAAGTCAGTTTAGAGGAGAAGAGCCAATAGGAGAGCTTTGTTGCATTAATGGACCAATGGGAGAGAAGCTAGGTTTGAGGTGGTTAAGGCCACCATCCAGACGTCACCACCACCGTCCAAATGGTGCTCATCCATTGGTTTTTGCATGGAAGCCTCCCTTGTTTACTTATTGACCTTGGCCACCATTGGAATGGTCCTCCTAGCATCTGGATGGTGCAATGTTGCTGGATTTCTTCTTTGTTTTTCCTTCTTTGTTCTTTTTTTCACTTTATCCCTCCAATTTCCCATAATTGCATACAAAACCGTACAAAATAAATTTTTCACACATTAGGCATAATAATATTTAAATCAAAGCTTTTAAACCATTTAATGCACACAGTTAACCCTAAAGCCTAATTTACTAACGCACTTTCTAGGGTTAATCATGATCATGCAATTCTAGAGATTCGTCAATCCAGATCCATATTCCTATTAGCTATACAAAGCTAGTTTTAATGGCAAAACTCACCAAGGTTTTTGCACCCAAAAGGGATTTATCAGATTATCATAACTATTCCACTCATACGTATATGTAAGGATCAAATTTTACACACATATGTCCCCAAAAATGAAGTACATGAGTTAAATAAAACAACCTTGGTATAATCTCATGAAAGCAATATTTAGAGACATATAAGTAATGTAGCTGACATATCTCATAAACATTAAAGCTTACACACTCAACCATACCCTCCAAAATCAAATAAGACTTTCCATGGTTGTAATGAGGGCTTAGGTGAAGGTTTAAGAAATGACTGATTTAAGGATTCAAAATGGGTTATCCCATAGACAACTTTCATATTCAATATACACTGAACCCTTCTTTTTAGCATATGCACAAATATTCCCCATTCTTCCTTCTAAAGCCTTTGGCTTTTTCATTGTTTCATCATTTTTCAACATATTTTCACAATTCCATTTCAGTTTCCAAAATTTTTCCTTCTTTTATTTCTCATCATCTTTCTTTTTCATTCACTGTTGATTGAAAATTCCACCTCAACTTTCCACACATATCAAATGAACACACATCTAGAGATAACCAAGGTAAGATGTATACTTATATGATTGTCTTGGTATTTAATTGAGGTAGGAAAATAAAAATTCAACATAGATCAATCACGAATACTAGATATAATGCAATGAAAGCATAGGCTTATGGCTCAAGTAAAATTCAAAGGTGGTCTAGAATCATCTTTCAGAAAGTATGGCAAAATGTTGCTCGTTATAGAGATATAACCAACTCACTACTCCTATGTTTCTAACCAAAACTAGAGTAATGAGATTATTGAATAACATTGGATTTTGAAATGAATGTCATACGAGTAAATGTATTATAACCCTCCAAGAATAATAAGCACGAAACTCACAAGGTTTATACATGCATTTCTATTATGGATGTCAAGCTTTTTCAAAACATGAACCAGCCTCTTAAATCTCAACAGAAATTGCATGCTCATTATGAACAAAGTTTGGGTTTTTAAATACCAACATGACCATGATATTCAAGCATAGACTACAAGTCTCCAAAGTACAATATGTAACCAATTCGGGTACCACATAACATATCTAAATCTTAGAGTTCTTAAGAAACAACAAGTATCCTTCAACCATACATATTTTTTCAAAATTTTTCACTATGTACAACTAACTTCTACAAACTTATATAATTAAAATAAATAAATAGGAGCAACACAATGGTGTAACCTCACCCCCAACTTAAAATTTGCATTGTCCTCAATGCAATAATGATAATGCAATGAGTAACATTAAAAGAGTGAGGGAAAGAAAACACTTGAGCACATCACCTAACTAAACTGACTGCAAAACAATAAAAGAACAAATTAGCATAAACGAAAATAAAAAAAAAAACTAATTAAACCAAAAATAAGAAGTTAACTAACAAATCTAATATACAAACAGAAACAGTTTATTCAACAAGTGCAACTGGGCTGCAATTGCCCAATACCTGACTTCTCTCGGGATATGCTTTCACCAAAGAACAATTCTTGTTGAAGGTTCCTCTCCACACCTTGTAACTCCTACAAGTTGTTTAACAAGTCAATATAAAAATAGCCCCAGAGTTATTTTAATTACATTTAGAATTAATCAAGCATAATTGAAGAGGATCAGAATACATAGAAGTCTCAAACTTATCTACCATACATTCATCTATTAGGTCTATCTCACAAAACTCTCTTTCACCACCCAGTTGGTTCGCTACATGGAAAATATTAAATTCAACAGTCATATTCCCAAAAGACCATTTCATCACACCACTCTTGCAATTTATTAATGCATTGGATGTTGCAAGGAATGGGCATCCTAAATAATGGGAATACGTGTAGCTGGGTTAGCAACTATTGTAGTGTCTAGTGTTACAAAATCGATAGGGAAGTAAAACCTATCTACCTAAGCCAACACATCCTCCACTACCCCCTCGGTACTTTTACACTCCAGTCTGCCAATTGAAGAGTAATTGAAATAGGCTTTAATTCTCCCAAGCCTAATTGTTTGTAGATCGAAAAGGGTAGGAGATTCACACTCTCACCTAAGTCCAGAAGAGCTTGTTCAACCCAACAATCCCCAATGGTAATTGTAATAGTGGGACAACTGATTCGCCACTTTTTTGTGATCTAAATTATATTAATTATACACCCAAGTATAAGTGGTCAAATTGTAGTTTTCTCGGTTTAAGTCCAAGTATCGATCCCACGAAGAGTTTTAGTAATTTAGATTTTAAAATAAAGAAAAATAGTAAAGTTTGTTGTTTTGAGTAGTATGATGTTTGATAGCTTGTGATGTGAGCTTAGATTGATAACTAGTTTAATTTAAATACACTGCGGAAATAAAGTGCGGAGATAATAAAAATGCGTAAGTAAAGCGTATAAGTGATAACAATATAAAAGATACCCTTCAATTTAAGGATCCATATGCTTTATATTGGTTGATTACTGGAAATGCTACCTCACAACAATTAACTTCCATTTTACTGGAAAGTCAATCGGCAGGTCTGATGTATATAAACTATAACACAGCCGCTTCTTAGGCTAACTGGTAGTAATAAATTATAATGCAGCAACTTCTTAGGAAAGCTGGTTATATTTACGTCAATTGATTAACCCAAGCAAACTAGAAGGACAAGCCATTCATGAGTAATACTTGAGTTATTCAATTGATCTCTTGATAGCAAGTACATAAAGATTAAACCATAACACAACCACTTCTTAGGTTAACTGGTGGTAATATAGCATAACACAACAACTTCTTAGGAAAGCTGGTTATAAACGTTCCAATTAACTAATTCAAGTGAACCAGAAGAACAAGCCATTCATGAGGAATACTTGAATTACCCAATAGGTCATCTGTGATATATATATATATGCATGCCGGTTAAACATCCTCAGCGTTCCATCGGAGGACAAGCCATACCAGTAGGAACACCGTGGTTGTTAGACTGTCCATATAGTTAGATATATATATATATATATATATATAGATATATGCCAGTTAAACATCATCAGCGTTCCATCGGAGGACAAGCCATACCAGTAGGAACATCGCGGTTGTTAGACTGTCAGTATAGTTAGATATATAATAAGTAAAGAAACCATAATAACCCAGAAGGACAAGCCATTCATGAGGATCATTTAGGTTTTGTACCACACATCAGTAGAAAATCCTCAACGTTCCAATGGAGGACAAGCCATACCGGTAGGAACATCGTGGATCTTTAACTGGCTGGTCTTATGATACACTGATGACATAACAATCACACTTCCATTTGTCCCTGACACTCCTTACACACTGGACATCCTTTCCTCAACCTACATTGGACTTTTGGAGCTTTGGGCATTAGTGAGGAGAGAGGAGAGAGGAGAGAGAAGATGTTGGGTGTGCAGACAAAGCCTGCACTTGCCTGCACCAACCCATCCTTTGCAGCCCCTATGGAGGAAGATCACATCACACAGCTAAGGGACACTCCATGGACGTTTTTGGAAGCTCAAGACACCATTATTCAGCATTATTATTCTAGATAGATTGTAATATAGAGAGAGAGAGAGAGAGTCCAAGGAAGAAGATGAATAGTGCTAGAGAGATAAGTTAATATTTTTTGCATTTTCTTCCATACATTGTCTTGTAATACCTTGTAAGGATCTTCTAAGCTTTGTCTTAAGTCTTTAATGTCATTTATTGCAAGTTGCTTTCAAGTTTAGTCTTTCATCCAAGCTTTCACAATTAATGCACTCATTGTTCTTCATTTCTTAGTTTTAAAATGGGGTATTCAATGCACTCTCTTTTAGTTTATGTTTTCTTGCATTAACTTAGCTAAAATATTCATTGCTCTACCATGTCTTTCCATTACATTATTGTCTTTCCTTTAAGCATGAGTAGCTAAGTCTTTAAGTTGACTAATCTAAGGGAGACCTCCTCTTGGGTATGCCATTTCAACTCATCTTCTTTTCTCCCCTAAGTGTATGATGGTTCGGTTTGACTAGGTTGAGTGTGGACATGGTTGTGAGTCTTTGATATCCCGTAGACTTGTCACGGGTTATGCTTGGATCCTCACCTCCATCTTGTCCCTCGCTTCCCACGAATCAATCGTTCATCTATGCACCATTGGAGGAAGGTTTCGAGTTGACTTGGCATTCCCATTGAAGTGAACCTTTTGGATTAGCCAACACTTGTTTCCCATTTCATTTTCATCATTATACAAATCACAAACCAAACTTCAACAACAAAAAATTTTACACTTTGTTTTTACCAAAATCACCTTCAACACGATTCACATACTTCCCTGAGGAGACGACATTGGAATACTTTCCAAGTAAAAAACGATACTCAAGAGACTCCCTGCGCTTGGGGAGCACTTTTGTTCACCACACACACACATTTCACATTTCATTCCACCATTCTGTTGCCCTTTCTTTTGACATCATTCCAAGGGAGAGTGACACTCCCCTCCACACATATACGATATACATTGAGGGATGATGTTCGGAGGTTAGGGTATACTAGAACGGAAACCATCAAGCACACATCCAATGAACATTTAATAAATTCCTAGTCTCACACCAACGGTCTACCACACCGACACGACATTTGAGGTGTCCCACCTTCGTTTTCGAGTACACCGACAAAATTTTCTGGAATTTCACCTCCGACCAAGTTAGTGAACCAAGTAACCGGAGCTTGCACCCAAGGGAGAATCTATCCTTTCTTTCTATACCCGACACAAGTTTTCCATGCAATATTTAGTGCGACTCAATTAGACCTTGATGCAAAATTTTCGAGTCCACCCAGCAATTCACCACGTGTTGATTGATCAACCCATGCACCCACACTCATGCCAATGCCCATGAATGTGGTGAAACCCGTGCATATGCAAATCTAATGTACAATTACCACGTTCATCATATCATGAACATATTATGAACATATTCAATTTCCACAACATTTCCAAGTCCTCAATGTCAATATGTCATAAGGCATATACCAACATGTAACAACATCAATCCCAAGCATGTTATAACATCTTCAATTCAATTAATACACTTAATGAACATAGAAATTTTATCAAACACCTTCAAGACATAAATGTAAACACATATCATGTCCAATTTAACACATTTGTTCATGAATTGACAAAGAAGCAATTTCAACAAACCCAATTCATGCTAGAATTAATTTCATACATTCTTATACCATTTCTCATACTCTAGTTACACTAGGAGTACATCTAAACAAGAGATTTAATCTCTAATCATGCTACCCATTCCATATACAACCCTAGGTTGAAAATAAACATAGTTAGGAAAGGAACCCTACCTCTTGAAGCTTAATATGTGACGCCCCTAAAACCGGAGGTCCTTTGTCAGCCCATTGATCCTCAATCAACCCGCAAAAATACACGTGAATGCTGCATAACCCGGCACCACAACAATAACATCCCCTTCACTAGGATCAAGAACGACACAGCGTTTGGGCAGAGTCTCCCTTGTACCGAGCATCCTAAATGCAAAACCTATGTACATATCTATCACATGACCATTCCAAGGCCCAATATGCATCAATTTATGCTTGATTTTATTCCATTTACATCCTTGAAACAAAAGGACTCAAGACCCGAAGGCTTAACGGAAGAATTTTAATTTTCTAAAAATTAAAGGAGACCTACCGGTAGAAAAAGCAATGTTCTACCGATAGGAAAACTCACTGAAAAACTTCTATCAGTAGAAGATTGACTTTCTACCGGTAGAAGAGCTCACTGGAAAGTTTCTACCGGTAGAAGAGCTCACTAAAAAACTTCTACCTGTAGGTAATCAACGTTCTACCAGTAGATCACCACAGTTTTCCCCCAATTCGATCCTTTTTCCAATTCCAACTCTTCCAATCTCATACAACAACCCAAACTCATATAACATACAATATTTATACATAACATAGTCCATACAAGTTTGTTTTACAATTTTTTACAATATTACATGACCAAAAACTAAATTCCATGTTTGTTTTACAAAAACGTAATTTAAAGCCACATATCAGCTTTTCTTCATAAATGAGGGCCCGAGTGAGAGCCATCCACCGGCGCATGTCCCGCACTTGAAATATTATCCCATAAAAGGTGAGCCACGCTCAATAGGGTATCTCCTAAAGAGGCTACTCCCCAACCTAGATGCATATGAAATGCTCACATGCAACTCAACAATCAACAAACAATCCAATTAACAATATGCATTTCATAATGGAATTTTCTATGCCATGCCATGTTATGAGATGAGACTTACACAAGCAACTCAACCCGAGCCTTCACTAGCTCCCATAACACATGCAATGTCATGCGTATGAATCCGGGCATTCCAAGCCTACGCTATTGATGTTATACATCCAATGACCATTTATAAATCCCGGGTCTTTCTTGGGGTGGGTATTTATGGACTTACACCAACTGGCACCCAATCGACAGAACATTTATGGACTTCCACCAACGGCTCCGCGTACGCCAACACACTTTATGGACTCAATACCGACGAAGTGCATATCCAAAATCACCGGCTCTTGCACCCGAGGGACAGTCTAGCCCTTCTTGCTAACCCGACCCTGTTTTCAATGCAACCTGTGCGACTCAATCGAACCAAGGTCCAACTTTCTTGAGCCCACACATCATCCACCAAAAGTGGTGTTTGATCAAAATCGTGCACACACTTCCACACTCATGTCATTTGCCCACGAATACGATGTTTCCCGTGCATATGTAATGTAATATACAATTGCATTTTCCAATATCAAGTTCAATATGTCATGAGCACAATATGAACAATATTCCTTCAACATTTCCAAGTCCTCAATGTCAATATATCATGATGCATATACCAACATTTCCCAACATCAAATCCCAAGCATGTTATAACATAATCAATACAATTAACACACTTAATCCACATAGGCATTTCATAAAACATCTTCAAGGCACAAAATCATGTAACACATAATATGCCAAAATCATAACATTTCTCAAGAAATCACAAACAAGTAATTTCAACAAACTCAATTCATGCTAGAATTGATTTTAACCATTCTTATACCCATTTTCCACATTTTAACTACCATAGGCATGTGTCATACATGAGATTACATCTCTAACACTCTACCCATTTCAGATGTCAACCCTAGGTTGGAAATAAACCTAATTAGAAAAGGAACCCTACCTCTTGGAGCGTAATACAAGTGGTAGAAAGCCTCCAAGAACCCCAACCAAACTTTAACTCTTGATTTCCAAAAATCTTGTCTTTTGGACTTCGTCGAAATCCATGTTTTTTGGTATGTAGGTGTAGCTCTCGTCGTGTAGATCAACTTTAGTTCTTCGCCCAAGTCGATTCAACTAACGGTTGGCCCTAGATCGTAGAACGAAGCTTGAAGAATCCCTTGATTTTTCCCTCTTCTTCCCTCTCTCTCATTTTTTGAAAATCTGATGGGTAATGGGGAGAAAATTTGATTGTTTCCCCTTTTTATACCCCTCAGATACTCGGCCCTCGTTGCGCCACACGTCCGCCTTTTCTAGGTCTGATTTCGTCCGAAATAATTAAATATCGTCCCGGTTCAAGTTCAATATATTTTTATTTGAACTAAATTTAAATTATTTTCTAATTTTGCAATTTAATTCCCGGTCGCTTTTATTTTGGTCCCACGACGCTCGATTGCCACGTAAAAAAAAATCTGACTGTCTCGAAATTCAACGAAAATTGACTTGGTAACTAGATTTCGCGAGATGAATCCAACGGTGAGATCCGTTTCGTCATCCGAGTTCTAGAAATTTTTTTGATTTTCAACCTGCACCTAGTGGTAAATTACCGTTTTACCATTTTTCATAAAAAAATTAAATTTTCCCGAGTTTTACATAGTACATGTAGTAGAAGCTTCAAAATACCCAAATCAATATTCAAAGATTTGACCCCAGCAATCTCATTCTTGAGACTTTGGCAAAACCCGTGATTTTTGGTACGTGGTTGTAGCTCTCGTCGTGTAGAACAACTTTTGTTCTTGGCCTGAAGCGATTCGACGAACGGATAGTCGTAGATCGCAAGGAGAAGTGTGATATTTCTTGAGTTTTCTCTCTCTTCTTCTTTCTCTCTATCCGGAAAATCTGGTGTAAAATGGGGAGAAAATATGATTTTTCTCCCCTATTTATACCCTCTAATACTTGGTCTACATTAAGCCACACGTCCCATCTTTTCTTGATCTGATTTCATCCTGAATAAATTAAATCTCGTTCTATGTTAGGTTCAATATATTTTATTTGAGCTAAATTTAAATTATTTTTTGTATTTCGCATTTAAAACCTGATCGCGTTTATTTTAATCTCATGACGCCCGATCGTATCGATAAACTGAAAAATTCGAATTTCTCAGAATTCGATGAAAATTGACTGGGTAAATAAATTTCGCAAGACAAATCCAATAGTGAGCTTCATTTTTTCATCTGAGTTCTAGAAAAATTTTGGGTTTTCAACCCCTATCATAACAGTTAATTACCATTTTCCCTTCACAATAAAATTTTAGATTTTCCTGGGTTTTACATTCTTCCCCTCTTAAAACAAATTACATCCCTGAAATTTACACAACGTGCACATATAACCACATGCATATGCGACAAGTCAAATAATGATTTATGACTACGAAAAAGTACCTCGATCCTCGAAGAAGAACGGATAGGTAGCACGGACAGTGTCCACATGCTCCCATGTCGCCTCCTCCACACCTCAGTGCTGCCACAACACCTTCACCAGCCTCACAAAAACCTGTTCTCGGCTATCCATGATACGCACCAGTCCCTCCTCGAAGGTCTCATCCGCATCAACAACTAGCTCACCCTAATCCACCATATGTGTAGGATCTGGAGAGTACTTTTGGAGTATGGAGACATGGAACATTGCGTTATGGAGACATGGAACATTGCGTGAACACCAAATAAATTTGGAGGTTACGCCAATCGGTAAAAGATTGTGTCAACCCTCTCGAGCACTTCGAAGGACCTAATATACCTCGGTGACAGTTTCTCTCGCTTCCCGAACCTGACCACTCCCCTCTTAGGCATCACCTTCAAGAAGACGTGATCCCTGACCTCGAACTCCAGAGGTCGCCACTGTCTGTCAGCGTAGCTCTTCTGGCAGCTCTGAGCCATAAGAAGACCCTTTCGTATCAAGTTCACCTTCTCCGAGGTGTTTCTAATTAATTCTGGACCTGTAGAGGGTCTCTCTCCAACCTTAATCCAACAAACGACCTCCCATAAAGTGTCTCAGAGGGTGCCATCTATATGCTCGCCTGATAACTATTGTTGTAGGCGAACTCCCCTAAGGTAAGTGTTCTTCCCAGCTACCCATGAGGTCAAGGACTGATGAGTACAAAATATTGTATATTTGATGGCCTCATTACATGCATTTTAACTCAACTTTGTATTTAAGTACTTAGAGTTAGCCGAAATTATGAATAATGTTGAATTTTCGATGTTGTAGGTAATTATAGCGTAAATGATGGATTTTATAACCTTGCAACTAAGCATGAATGAGTGGTGAAGATATGGACACATTCACTGAGGATTTGGAGGCTTAAAGGTGAAGAAACCAAGAAAAATAAAATTTGGAAGGTTAAACCCACTGGTTTCCCAAAGTTTTGACACAGTACCGCTGTTTTTCTAATTTTGGACCATGATCCACTTCGAATCTGAACAAGTGCAAAACATGAAAGTTGTAGATCTGGATGTCTTCTGTATTATGCAAAATTTCAGCTCAATCGGAAGGTTGAATTAAAAGTTTTGATAATTCTACGAAAACTGGTCCAGAGCAGGCAAACCGTACCGGTATGCCTAACTCCAGTAGCCAAACCGTACCGGTACGCCGTGCCCAGAACAGCCCAGACACTTGCAAATTATATCCCACTTGCTTGGGGGTCCCACCTACACTTCTCCCACACCTATCCCAACATGTTCTACCTACAACCATGCCTCCCTTACACAATTTGAAGACTTTAGAGGCTTGGCATTTAAGGAGGATGGGAGAGAAGGGGGCAGCCATGATGGTTGCAGGCTAAGCTTGTCTTAGCCTGTCAAGGGCCATCAACTCACCTCCCATTGAGGGGAGGCCTGCACACACCTAGGGGGACCACCATGGACGAAAATGCAAGGCTCCTTCACCATATATTTAGTATTACACAAGTTCTTCAAGGGTGGCTACCTAAGCTTAGACAGTTCCTAGGAAGAAGAAGATGAATAGTGGAATAGAAATTTATGTTTTTGCATTTTTCTTCCATCATTTCAGTTGTAGTTTATTGTAAGGATCTTGTAATCTTCATTCCTTTCCTTTAATTTCATTTATTTCAAGTATATTTCAAGTTTAGTCTTGCATTTTAGATTTCACCATTAATGCTTTCAAGTTCTTCATTTTTCAAGCTTTAAAATGGGTTTTGAATATTTTTCTTCATAGTTCAAGTTTTCTTGCATTAGTTCAATTTCCATGTTTCATTTCTTCATTATGTCTCTTTACATATTGTATGCCTTTCCTTCAAGTATGAGTAGCTAGATTTTAAGTTGGTTAATCCAAGGGAGAACTCCTCTTGGGTGTGCCACTTCAACTCATTTTCATTCCTCCTCTCAGAGTACGATGGTTCGGTTTGACTGGGTTGAGAGTGGATGCGGTTGAAAGCCTTTGATATCCCGTAGGCCTGGTCACGGGTTATGCTTGGATCCTCACCTCCATTTCATCCCTAGCTTCCCACGAATCAATCGTTCATCTAAGCTCTATTCGAGGAAGGCTTCGAGTTGATTTGAGATTCCCATTGGAGTGAATCCTTCGGATTAACCAACACTTGTTTTATTTCATTTTCATTCACAAACTTTACTCACAAAAACTCAAACAAAAGATTTTACATTTTTCCTTTTTGACAAAATCACCTTCACACACTTGAACTTTCCTTCCCTGAGGAGACGACATTGGAATACTCTTCCAAGTAAAACACGACAAGCAAAAGACTCCTTGCGCTTGGGGAGCACTTTTGTTCATTTCGCACATTCCATTTCATACATTTCATTTCATTCCATCAACCATTCTGTTGCCCTTTCTTTTGGCATCATCCCAAGGGAAAGTGACACTCCCTTCGCACCTAAATCATATACACATTAAGGGATGGTTTTTAGAGGTTAGGAAACAACAACGTTTTTCATCAAGCAAGGACGCATGCTTGAAGCATGTCCTCCAAAATTTGGATGGTCTTCTCTGACTGACCGTCCATCTAGGGATGAAAAGTTGTACTCATCATCAACTGTATCGCCATAGCCCACTGGAAACTCTCCCAAAAATAGGTTGTGAACCTGGGATCCTGATCCAATACTATAGATACGGGTACCCCTTGTAACCAGACTATCTATTGTATATAAAACCTATAGAATTCCTCTAGTGTAAAGGTCATCCGCACAGTCAAAAAGTGTGCCAACTTCATAAGTCGGTCCACTATCACCCATATCGCATCGTGTCCACACGAAGTCCTTGGTAAGTGGGTCACAAAATCCATAGTGATGTGCTCCTACTTCCACTCAGCCACCTTCAAAGGCTGGAATAACCTCGCTGGTCTTTGGTGCCCAACCTTGACCTGCTGACACATGAGACATCTACTAACAAAGTCTCAAACGTGTTTCTTCATCCCGCTCCAATAATACTAGTGGCGAAGATCGTGGTACATCTTCGTACCACCTGGATGCACATCAAAAATAGAAGCAATGGAACTCCCTAAGGATCTCCTCTCTCAGATCTGCAGACTTGGAAACCATAACCCTTTCTCTGAACCGAAGACTACCATTTGCGTGAATGGCCCAGCCCTCTTCACTCGTACCTGACTGTACCCAGTCCCTGATGCACAATATCTCCATATCCTGGCTTAGGGACTCGATCACTCTGGTCAATAGGGAAGGTGTAGCCATTAGACACTCCAAAGTGCCCTGAGCTTGATCCTCATAGTGTAACCCATACTGTCCCACAGTCTCGAGCATCCGCCACTCCCGAGAAGCTTTACTAGCTAAGAATCCCCATGACTTCCATATGAGTGTATTAGCTACCAAATTTGCCTTACTAGGATAGTAATGCAAAGCAAAGTCATAATCCTCTAGGTACTCCATCCACCTGCACTGTCTCATGTTGAGGTCCTATTGTGCGAAGATGTACTTCGACTCTTGTGGTTCGAAAACACCTCAAACTGCTCACCATACAGATAGTGGCTCCAAGCCTTCAAGGCGAAGATGACAACCGCCAACTCCATGTCGTGGGTAGTTTTGGTCATGACTCTTTAGTTACCGAGAATCATAAGTTACCACTCTCCCGGACTGCATCAAAACACATCCAAATCCATCCTTGGAGGCATCATAGTATACCATGTACCTTTTTCCCCTATCAGGATCTATTAGAATAGGTGCTAAAGTAAGACTCCTCTTTAAATCATAGAATGCCCTCTCACACGAGTCATCCCACTGAAACTTGACCTCCTTCCTAGTTAACCTCGTCATAGGTGCAGCTAATCGGGAGAAGTCCTCAATGAACCTCCGGTAATACCCCGTCAATCCTCAGAAACTGTAGACTTGGAAACCTTAACCCTTTCTCTGAACCGAAGACTACCATTTGCGTGAATGGCCCTGCCCTCTTCACTCGTACCTGACTGTACCCAGTCCCTGATGCACAATATCTCCATATCCTGGCTTAGGGACTCGATCACTCTGGTCAATAGGGAAGGTGTAGCCATTAGACACTCCAAAGTGCCCTGAGTTTGATCCTCATAGTGTAACCCATACTGTCCCACAGTCTCGAGCATCCGCCACTCCCGAGAAGCTTTACTAGCCAAGAATCCCCATGACTTCCATATGAGTGTATTAGTTACCAAATTTGCCTTACTAGGATAGTAATGCAAAGCAAAGTCATAATCCTCTAGGTACTCCATCCACCTGCACTGTCTCATGTTGAGGTCCTATTGTGCGAAGATGTACTTCGACTCTTGTGGTTCGAAAACACCTCAAACTGCTCACCATACAGATAGTGGCTCCAAGCCTTCAAGGCAAAGATGACAACCGCCAACTCCATGTCGTGAGTGGGGTAGTTTTGGTCATGACTCTTTAGTTACCGAGAATCATAAGTTACCACTCTCCCGGACTGCATCAAAACACATCCAAGTCCATCCTTGGAGGCATCATAGTATACCATGTACCTTTTTCCCCTATCAGGATCTATTAGAATAGGTGCTAAAGTAAGACTCCTCTTTAAATCATAGAATGCCCTCTCACACGAGCCATCCCACTGAAACTTGACCTCCTTCCTAGTTAACCTCGTCATAGGTGCAGCTAATCGGGAGAAGTCCTCAATGAACCTCCGGTAATACCCCGTCAATCCTCTGAAACTGTATATCTCGAAGACTGACTTCGGCCTCTCTTAACTTATGACGGCTTCAACCTTCTCCGGGTCAACTGACACAACCGAACCCAACACCATGTGTCTCAGAAAGTTCACCTCCGTTAGCCAAAATTCACAATTGCTGAACATGACATACAACTGGTGGTCTCTCAAGTTCTGGAGAATAATCCTCAAGTGACACTCGTGCTCCGCCTTAGACTTGGAGTAGATTAGGATGTCATTAACGAAAACCACGACAAACTAATCTAAATAGGGTTGGAACACCCCATGCATGAGATCCATGAATGTCGTCGGGACATTCGTCAATCCAAATGGCATAACTGTGAACTTGAAATACCCATTCCGCATTCTAAACAAAGTCTTAGGGATATCGATCTACCTAATCCTCAACTGATTGTATCCCGTGCGTAGATCCATCTTGGAGTAGACTCATGCCCCTTTCAGTTGATCAAACAAGTCATCGATTTGCGGTACTGGATACCTATTCTTGATGGTGACCCGATTCAATTGCATGTTGTTTATGCAAAGTCTAAGGGTCTTCTCTTTCTTCTTGGCAAACAATACCAGAGCACCCCAAGGTAAGGTACTCGGTCTAATGAAATCCTTGTCCAATAATTCTTACAATTGGACGTTGAGTTCTTGCAACTCTACAGGTGCCATTCTATGTGGTGTCAAAGAAATGGGAGATGCATTGGGTTTTAACTCAATGGTAAAATCTACATCCCGATGTGGAGGCAATGTCGGTAGCTCATCTAGAAAAATGTTCGCATACTCACACACTACCCGAGGTAGACCCAACTCATGTCTTGCCTCGTCCTCAAGAGTAAGGCTTGCTGGCCAACCCATCAACTACCCGTGCCAACAGGAATCATATACCGCTTGGGGTAAAACATTGTGCTTTTCTCCATAAAACTTGAAACAAACACCCTCTGGTGAATATGTAGTGACCCTTGTCCGATCACAATTGATGACGAATCGGTGTGCCGCCAACCAATCCATCCCGATGATGACATCAAACTCTGGCATGTCCATAACCTTAAGGTCCACCGTGAGTAGAATCCCCGAGATCTCTAGCTCACACCCCCGATATATCTGATCAATGCAAACTCTAGCTCCTAGGGGAGAACTCACATGCAATGACTCTTCCAAGGTCTCAACCTCTAAGCCTAAGCCATTTACATATGATGCAGTTGTGAATGAATGTGAAGCACCAGAATGAAATACAACTCTTGCCCATAAGCGAGAGAATTAGAAATGTACCCTAAATCACCAACTGATCCACCGACTCAATATGAGGTGTGATGGCATAGACTCGCCCATGGGTCCTCAAAGTCCCAGCCTATAAGCCCTGTCCTTGTCCTCGGCCAATGCCTTGGCCCATCTGGCCTAATTGCGGAGTCCCCACTTGTGAAGTAGTATGGACCTGTATAGCACCCTGGAACTAGAACTGATTTCCCTAACCCATGGTGGGGTAAGGATGAATGAAATAGGTATGTGGATGCCCCACTGATGACTGGGATTGAGACGCCCCATAACTCTGGGATCCCTGCCTCTGTGCGCAATCCCGTTTCAAGTGGCCTGGCTGTCGACACAAATATCATGTCCTTTGGCCTCCTTGGAAAGTCCCCTTAAAGTTTTTCCCCTCTTGAGAAAACTGATTCTAGCCTTAGCCTTGGTAGCCCCAATCTTGTCCCTAAGACCCTTGTGGGGTAGATATCCTTTGCTTCTTCCCCGAACTGGAAGAAGATGATTGGCCCTCCATCTTCTTATTCTTAGCACCTGCCTCCTAGATGTTCCTTGTGTCTTCCACTTCCCTCTCAATGGTCATGACCATCTCGAAAATTGAGTCCAAGTCTTGTAGACGGTGGCCCACAATCTTTCTCTGGATGGACAACTTCAAGCCATCCTTGAACCTCCTCACTTTGGCCATGTCTGTAGCCACATAATCATCGGCGAAACGGGCTAACTAGGTGAACTTAGTCACATATTCCATTGTCGTGATATTTACTTGCTTGAAATCTATGAATTCCTGAGTTTTTGCTTGCCGAACAGCCGACGGGAAATACTTGTTCATGAAGAGTTCATGGAACTCTCCCCATGTAATTGTTTCTATGTTCTTTGAGGCCTTTGCCCATTCCTACCATAGATGGGCCTCTCCCTCAAGCTGGAATGCAACTAACATTATGTTAGTGGCGTCAGATGTGATCTTCATACCCTCTAAGATTTTGTCCACTTGTTGGAACCAATGGTCAGCTACCATCGGATTTGCCCATCCCATAAAGGTTGGTGGCTTGTGTGCCTTGAACCTATGGAGGTTATTCGAGCCTCGTTGGCCCACATTAGCTCTAACTTGTGCAAAGGTAGCCGTCAATGTGCCTATAGCCTCTATGAAGGCTTGTTGGTCAAATGCCGGTGGTGGTTGGTTATTGTTCCGTCCACCCCCTCGACAATTCTGGTGTCCTCTTCCTCTACTTGCCATATACACGCATGTAAGATAGCAATAGAGTACTAACATAGCATCTCAAAGTTAGGGATCAAAGTCAAAACATTGAGGTTTCTCTACTTGTCTCACTAGTAGGCTATGTGTCACCCACTAGTAGACACCTTATGAACCTTCCCGTTCCTTATTTTCCGACCCCCAAGGTTATGTTCTTTAACCCTGGTGTCTCATTTTCATATACAATTAATCATGCATATAATTCACATAGCACATAACATGTAATGCATAATGGATGCAATAGCCTAGACCCATGCCCCGCATGCCTTAGGTAAATCGAGAACCTAGGCTCTGATACCAAGCTGTGACGCCCCAAAATCTAGGGATCCTTTCTCACCCGTTAATCACCGTATATGCCGTATAACCCAACACCACGTCATCACATCCCCTTTACCGGGGTCGTTACCAGCACCGAGTTTGGGCAGAGTCTCCCTTGTACCGGAGCACCCCCAAATGCATAACTTGTGCACATATCAATCACTCGACGATTGCAAGGTCTAATCTCCATCAATTTACACTTAATATTGAACCAATTACATCCTTTAAGCAAGAAAGCTCAAGGCCCGAAGGCTTGGCAAGTTATATTTAAAATTTTAAAACGTTTGAAAGAGGTACCGGTACTTGAGCCTTTTGTCTGCTAGGTACTGGTACCATAGTAACAGAGTATCGATACCTGGACCTTTATTTCCCAGGTTCCTTCTAGTTGTCAGGTACCGGTACCTAGGTGACAGGGTACCAATACCTGAGCCCACTGTTTGCTAGGTACCGGTACCTACACGTCGTAGTATTGGTACTTGAGCCAACTATCTCTTGAGGTACGGGTACTTGAAGCCTTGGTACTAGTACCTAAGCCCACTGAAATTTAGGTACTGGTACCCGTATGTCGAGGTACTAGTACCTGGCCCATCCAACAGCGTGGTACCGGTACTTGATCACTTAGGTACCGGTACCTGGGCCCAGTTTTTCCCCAATTCTTTGCAATCTTAAACCATTGTCCATCAAACCCATTTCATACTCATTCATATATTCATTTACAAAAATTCTAGTCCCTAAGAGTTAAATACATGTCCACTTAATACAATTTAAAAGTTCAATTCAAATTAAACAATTGTTTTACAAAAATGTAATTTAAAGCCACAACTCGGCTTCTTCATCAACAAGGGACCAAGTGAGGGCCGTCCACTGACACTTGTCCCGCACATGAAATGTTTTTCCCTTAAAGGGTGAGCCACGCTCAATAGGATATCTCCTAAAGAGGCTACTCTCCAACCCAGATGCATATGAAATGTTCACATGCCATTCAACAATCAATCAAACATCAATTTAAGAATATGCAATTCATAATGGATTTCACAATTCCATTCCCTGTCTTGAGATGATACTCACACATGCAATGCAACCCGAACGCTCCACCGACTTCCATACCATATGCAATGCCATGCGTATGCAATCCGGGCATTCCAAACCCCTGCCATTGATGTTATACATCCAATGGCCATTTTATAAAAATCCTCGTGTCTTTGTTGGGTAGGTAAATTCCTGGTCTCACACCAATGGTCTACACACGGACACGACATTTGAGGTCTCCCACCTCCGGTTCAGAGTACACCGACACACTTTTCTGAAATTTCACCTCTGACTAAGTTAGTAAACAAAGTAATCGAGGCTTGCACCAGAGGGAGAATCTATCCTTTCTTGCTATACCCGACAAAAGTTTCCCATGCAATGTTCAGTGCGATTCAATTTGACCTTGATCCAAAATTCCCGAGTCCACCCATCAATTCACCACTTGGTGATTGATCAACTAATGCACCCACACACTGACACTCATGCCAATGCCCATGAATGTGGTGCAACGCGTACATATGCAAATATAATGTACAATTACCACGTTCATCATATCATGAGCATATTATGAACACATTCAATTTCCACAACATTTTCAAGTCCTCAATGTCAATATGTCATAAGGCATATACCAACATTTCACAACATCAACCCCAAGCATGTTATAACATATTCAATGCAATTAACACACTTAATCAACATAGACATTTTATCAAACACCTTCAAGCCATAAATGTAAACACATATCATCCCCAATTTAACACATTTCTTCATGAACTGACAAAGAAGCAATTTCAACAAACCCAATTCATGCTAGAATTGATTTCATACATTCTTATACCATTTTCCATACTCTAGTTACACTAGGAGTACATTTAAATAAGAGATTTAATATCTAATCATGCTACCCATTCCATATACAACCCTACGTTGAAAATAAACCTAGTTAGGAAATGAACCCTACCTCTTGAAGCATAATACACGTAGTAGAAGCTTCAAAATACCAAAATCAAGCTTCAAAGCTTTGACCCCAACCTCGTTTTGGTATATGCTTGTAGCTCTTGTCATGTAGAACAACTTTTGTTCTTGTCCCGAAGCGATTCGACGACCGGATAGTTGTAGATCGCAAGTAGAAGTGGCAGATTTCTCTCTTTTTCTCTCTCTATCAAAAAAATCTAGTGTAAAATGGGGAGAAAATCTGAATTTTCTCCCATATTTATACCCTATAATACTTGGTCCATATTAAGCCTCACGTCCCGTATTTTCCTGATCCAATATTATCCCGAATCAATTAAATCTTGTTTCGTGTTTGGTTCAATAGATTTTATTTGAACTAACTTTAAATTATTTTTCGTGTTTCTCAGTTAAAACCTAATCGCATTTATTTTTCACGCATCGGAGAACGTGAAAAATCTGATTGTCTCAAAATTCGATGAAAATTGAGTGGATAACTAGATTTTGCAAGACGAATCCAGCGGTGAGGTCTGTTTCGTCATCCGAGTTCTAAAAAAATTTGAGTTTTCAACCCGTATCGTAACGACTAATTACCATTTTACCCTTCACAATAAAATTTTAAATTTTCCTGGGTTTGACACCTTAGTCCATTCTTCCCGAGCTCCACTCATCAACTCACCTAGGTGGTGATTGACCCAAACCCATGCAGACACACTCATACTCATGTTAATGTGCACGAATGTAGTGGAACCTGTGCATTACAATGTAATGTACAACTGTAATTCCATACCATCATAATGTTAATTACATCATTAGGCATAAAATAACATTCCATAACCATCACCTAGCATGTTATCAGCATTACCAACTCAAATAATACACTTGCATATAAATAGACATTTTATCAAACACGTAAAGGGCATAGCTGAGAACACATTGCATACCCAGTCATTCCACACATACTTGCCATGTTCACACCTAGAATCAAATAGAAGTAGGTATAACATGCTCAATAATTTGCCAAACATCTCACTAGTTACACTAGCTGCATGGTGGATATGTAAACATTCTACATAACCCTACCCATACCATATACAAACTTAAGATTGCAAATATTTCTAAATAGGAGGAAACCCTAACCTCTTGTAGCATAAACAAAGAAGAGAAAACTCTTTAGAATGCCCAAGGAAATCTCTTCAAAGCCCTAGCCCCAAAACCCTTAAGTTCCAAAATTTGTGGAAAGAGGTTGAAATTGGTGTTGACGTGTAGTCCTCGTCGAGTAGAGCAACTTCTGCTCTTGGTTGATGAAGATTCAACAGTTGGACCATGAGATATGGGAGGAAGAAGAAGGAGAAGTTGAAGAACTCAAAGCCTTTCTCTCTCTCTCTCTCCCCGAAATTTGCAACAAAAAATGGGTGAAAAAATCTGATTTTTTTTTACTTTAAATCCCCTTTTTATACTTGGCCCATAATGTGTCACATGTCATTTTTCTATTGGTTGGAAATCTAAGAAAACCAATCACATTGCACCACTTGTCTACTTAGATAAGATTAGTTGACTAGTCTTTCAATTATATTGTGGGTCCCGCGAATAAAACTAAGTTGCTAGAATTTAATCATGCGTCACTTGATCATGTGTTTCGTCTTTGTTTTATGTGAAAATTATGACTATTTCAGAGTTCGATGATTTTTCTACTGGCTAGCCCAAATTTACGAGATGATTCCAATGATGAGTTCTGTTTCGTCATCCGAGTTCTATAAAATTTGAAGCTTTCGACCCGTGCTTTATCGATTATTACTGTTTCGATCCCTTTAATTAAGATTTTAATTTTTCTTGAGTTTCACATTCTCGCCCCCTTAAGGGAATTTCGTCCCTGAATTACACACACCTGCACAAATGCAACATGGATGCATATGCACCAAGTCATATACTATGCTATGACTACAAGACATGTATCTCCATCCTCAAACAGGAATGGATAGGAAATGTGGATAATGTCCTGACACTCCCATGTCACCTCCACCATACCACGGTTCTGCCACATCACTTTCACCAACCTCACAGTCTTGCCATGCAAAATCTGATCTCGGCTATTCATGTTACTCACCGGTCCCTCCTCGAAGGTCACATTTGTATCAACAAGCAGCTCACCCCAACCCACCGCATGTGTAGGATATGGGGTGTACTTCTAGAGCATAGAGACATGGAACACCGCGTGAACACCCAGTAGATTTTGCGGCAATGCCAACCGGTAAGAAACTGTACCAACCCTCTCGAGTACCTCGAAGGGCCAAATATACCTCGGCGACAACTTTTCCCATTTCCTGAATCTGACCACTCCCCTCTTAGGCATGAACTTCAAGAAGACGTGAATCTCCAATGTCGAACTCCAGAGGTCTCCACCACCTGTTTGCGTAGCTCTTCTATCGGCTTTGAGTCGTAAGAAGATGTTTTTGGATCATGTCCACCTTCTCTGAGGTGTCCTTGATCAAATCTGGACCTATAGAAAGTGCCTCTCCAACCTCCGTCCAATAGATCGGAGAATGGCACGACCGCCCATACATTGCCTCGTAGGGTGCCATTTATATGCTTGCTTGATAATTGTTGTTGTAGGCAAACTCCACTAATGGTAATTGATCCTCCCAGCTATCTTGGAGGTCAAGGATGCATGCTCGAAGCATGTCCTCTAAAATCTAGATGGTCCTCTCCAACTGATCGTTTGTTTGGGGATGAAAAGCGGTTCTCATTATCAACTGTATCCCCAAAGCTCGCTGCAAGCTTTCCCAAAAATGAGCCGTGAACCATGGGATCCCGATTTGATACTATAGATATAGGCACCCTATGTAACCAGACTATTTCTTGTATATACAACCTACAAAACTCCATTAATGAGAAATTCATTCGCACGACCAAAAACTGTGCTGACTTCGTAAGCCGGTCCATTATCACCCATAATACATCGTGTCCATGCGAAGTCTGTGGTAAATGGGTCACAAAATCCATAGTGACATGCTCCCACTTCTCCTTAGCCACCTCTAAAGGCTGGAGTAACCCTGCTGGTCTCTAATGCTCAGCCTTAACCTGCTAACATGTGAGACATCTACTAACAAAGTCTCCGACATGCCTCTTCATCCCTCTCCAGTAATACTGGCGGTGAAGATCGTGATACACCTTAGTGCTACCGGGATGCACTACACATCTAGAGCAATGAAACTCCCACAATATCTCCTCCTATAAGTTAGCGGATTGAGGTACCGCAACTCTGCCCTAGTATCTAAGACTACCATCCATATGAATGGCCCTGCCCTCATCACCTATACCCTCTTGTGCCATGTCGTTGATGGAAAATATCTCCATGTCCTACCCTAGGAATCGATCACCCTACTCAGTAAGGAAGGCATAGTCACCAGACTGGCCAAAATTCCCTGAACCTGATCCTTATAGTGTAGCCCGACTACCTACTGTCTCGAGTATCTACCACTCTCGGGAAGCTATACTACCCAAGACTCCTCATAACTTTCAGCAAAGTGCATCAGCCACTACATTTTCCTTACAAGAGTGGTAATACAAAGTAAATTTATAATCATCCTGGTACTCCATCCACCTGTATTGCCTCATATTGTGGTCCCGCTATGTAAAGATGTACTTTAGACTCTTGTGATTTGAAAATTCCTAAAATTATTTTTCGTACAAATAGTGGCACCATGCGATGAGCGCGTAATATTGCATATTTAACGGCCTCATTACGTGCATTTTAACTCAACTTTGCATTTAATTAGTTAGAGTTCGTCGAAGTTGTGAATAATGTGGAAATTTTGATGTTGCAGGTAATAATAGAGTAATTGATGGCTTTTGGAACCCTGCTACTATGTGTGGATGAGTGGTGAATAGATGGACACATTACATGAGGATTATGAGGCTTTTAAGAGAAATAAATCAAGGAGGTAGAGACACTTGGTATCATAGGTACCGATATCTAAGCCTATTTGAATTTTGGTACCGGCACCCGCACCATTTGGTAGCAGCACCTCTATATTCCCCATTTTTTACCATGATCCACTTTGAATCTGAAAAAGTGAAAAACATGAAAGTTGTAGATATGGATATCCTTTGTATTGTGTCAAAATTTTAGCTCATCGGACGGTTGGATCAAAAGGTATGACAAATTTACAAAAACTAGTCCTGAGCTAGCTTCCCATTTACGACCTTTCGGAAGGTTTTGCACACTAGAAAAAACCTTCAAGGAGGTTTTTCTTTGACCTTCCGGAAGGTTTGGCTCAAAAATGCCAGACACCTGCGACTCAAGCTCCACTTGCTTGGGGGTCCCACCTATGATTCTCCCACACATCCCCTGACATATTCTACATATATACATACCTACCTACACCCTAAATTCAACTTTGGAAGATGGAGGATGGGAAAGGAGGAGAAAGAAGGAAGGAGGCATGGTGGGTGCAGGCTATGCTTGTCCTAACCTGTCCAATGCATCACCTCACCTCCCATTGATGGGAGGCCTGCACACAGGCTAGGAGAGCCTCATAGACGAAAAATGCAGGGCTCTATACCATTTATTCAACTTCACACAAGCTTTTGAAGGAAAGGAGGCTACCTAAGCTTAGGAGTAGTATAGAGAGAGAAGCTCCAAAGGAAGAAGATGAAGTTTTAGAGAGAGAAAGTTAGGTTTTTGCATTTTCTTCTCCATTTCAGTTGTAGTAAGCTTTAAATCACTTGTAATCTTTACTTCTCGCACTTTAATCTCCTTTATGTCAAGTGTATTCAAGTTTAACTACATTTTCTAGCATTTCAAGTTTTACATTTGGGTATTTGCCTTCAATATTTGTATTTTGACTATGAATGCCATTTCTCTTATAGTTTAACTATTTTCTTGCATTAATACAAGCTCCATGTTTCATTTATTCACCATGTCTCTAAACATTATGAATGTCTTTGCATTTATTATGAGTAGCTAAGTTTGTAGTTGGCTAATCCAAGGGAGATTTCCTCTTGGGTATGCTAAATCAACTATCCGTCATTTTTCCTCGTAGTGTAAAGTGTTAGGTTTGACTTGGTTGAGTGCAAACGTGGTTGTGAGCTCTTGATACACCGTAGACTTGTCATGGGGTATGCTTGAGCCTACACCTCCACATTAGTCCCTCACTTCCTACGAATCAATCAAGCTCCGAGACACCATTGGAAGAATGTTTTGAGTTGATTTGGCATTCCCATTGGAATGACCCTTTCGGATTAGCCAACCTTGTTTTCATTACATTTTTAGCAAAAACTCAACTCACAAAAACACAAAATTACAAGATTTTACACTTTTTCATTTCTTTACAAAATCAATTTCACTACAATTCAACCTTTCTTCCCTGAGGAGACGACCTTGAAATACCCATTCCAAGTAAAACACGACACTCGAAAGTCTCTCTTCACTTGGAGAGCACTTTTGCAAACACATATTTTCATCCACACGTACGTTTTCCCCATTTCTGGCATCGAACCCAAGGGAGAGTGACACTTCCCTATCCATATAAGCCATATACACATTGAGGGTTCATGTTCGGAGATTAGGGTGAACGCCATCAAGCATTTTTGGCACCATTATCGGGGATCGAACCCGGGTCACTCGCGTGATAGGCTGATTTGAAAATTCCTCAAATTATTTTTCGTATAAATAGTGGCACCATGCCATTAAGGAAAAGACAACGACCACCAACTCCATGTTGTGTATAGGTTAGTTCTACTTGTGATTCTTCAATTGTCGTGAACCATAAGCTACCACCCTCCCGAACTACATCAAAACACAACCTAGTCCATCCTTAAAGGCATCATAGTAGACTATGTACCTTTGTCCCCTATCTATAATAATCAAAATAGGAGCCGAAGTCAGCCCACTGAAACCTAACATCTTTCTTGGCCAGCCATGTCATTGGGGTTGTTAGGTGGGAGAAGTCCTTAATGAACCTCTTGTAGTACCCTGCCAATACCAAGAAACTCCATATCTCATACACTAACTTCGGCCTCTCCCAACTCATGAATGCCTCAACCTTCTCCAGGTGAACCGATACACCCGAAGTAGATACCACGTTCCCAAAAACATCACTTTAGTCAGCCAAAACTCACACTTGCTAAATTTGATGTACAACTGATGGTCCCTCGAGGTCTAAAGAAATATCCTCAAGTGACCCCATGCTCCTCCTCAAACTTAGAGTAGATCAGTATGTCATAAACAAAGACCACGATGAACTTATTTAGGTAGGGTTGAAATACCCTATGCACGAGATCCATGGATGCTACTGGATATTTGTCAACCTGAATGGCATGATCATGAACTTGAAGTGGTCATATTGAGTCCTGAATGTCATCTTAGGAATGTTGACCTCCAGTACCTTTAACTAATGGTACCTTGTGCACAAGTCTATCTTATAGTAGACCCGAGCTCCTCTCAACTGGTAAAATAGGTCATATATGCACGACAATGGGTACTTGTTCTTGATTGTGACCTGATTCAACTATCTGTAATCTATACAAAGCCTAAGGGCCCTCCAGCTTACAGATTTAGCCCTCCAGCTTACAGATTTTTTGAGATGCAGTATGGATGTCTTCGCATGGTCGCATGAAGACATCGATGGCATCGACCCTAAGGTCGCCACCCACCGCCTCAATGTCAACCCTCATTATAAGCCTATTCACCAAAAGTTAAGAAGCGCATCCACTGAAAGGGCACAAGCGATGGACAAGGAGGTGAGAAAGTAGATAGAAAACGGGGCAATCAAAGAAGTGGCCTATCCAGTGTGGCTATCAAATGTGGTGATGGTGACTAACTCAACAAGGCATGCCCTAAAGACAGCTACCCGTTGCCACGTATCGACATCCTCATCGACGCCACTGTAGGCCAGGAGCTCCTCACCTTCCTGGACGCATACTCTGGATATAACCAAATCAACATGCATCCCCTAGACCAGGAGACGACGTCATTCATCACGCTGAAGGGGACCTACTGTTACAGGGTCATGCCCTTCGAACTAAAAAATGCGAGAGCAACCTACCAATGGCTAGTGAACAAGATGTTCCAGTCTCAGATCGGGAGAACAATGGAAGTATACGTGGATGAAATGCTGGTAAAAAGCCTTGCCGCAACAGACCATATAGACCACCTTCAAGAAACCTTCGATGTTCTCAGGTCATACCGCATAAAGCTGAACCCTGAGAAATGCGCCTTTGGAGTCGGATCAGGAAAGTTCTTCATCTTCATGATCAACCAGAGGGGAATTGAGGTGAATCCTGACAAGATCAAAGCCATACTGGATATGAAGTCACCCACCACAACCAAGGAACTCCAGCGCCTCAATGGAAGAATTGTAGCACTCAACAGATTTGTTTCCAAGTTTGCAGATAAGTGCTTACCCTTCTTCAAGATTCTGCGGAAAGCCTTTGAGTGGGCACCTGAGGTACAAGAAGCTTTTCAAAAACTCAAAGCTTAGTTGGCTACGCGTCCCCTCCTTTCACATGCCACACCAGGTGAAACTTTATAGTTGTACCTCTCTGTTTTTGCATCAGCTGTAAGCTCTATGCTCATCAGGGAGAATGAAGGAGTACAAAAGCCTGTTTATTATGTAAGTAGAGCATATCGAGGAGCAGAAATAAGATATTCTGGACTAGAAAAGTGGGCACTCGCCCAAATCTCAACAGCAAGGCATCTCCGACATTACTTCCAAAGTCACACCATCGTCGTTGTCACGGACCAGCCTCTAAAGAGGGTTCTGGGGAAGCCAGACGTATCTGGAAGACTCTTTAAGTGGGCAGTAAAGCTAGGCGAGTTCGATGTACAATACCAACCAAGGGCAGCTATCAAAGTACAAGCCTTGGCAGACTTTATTGTGGAGCTAACACCGGCGGAGGAAGAGGGCAGCGGACCCTCGACACCTCAGGAAGCCTCATCAAAAAATTACCCAAACACTCAGGCGCTAAGGCTTGGCACCCAAGAAAACCTGGCATCCTACAAGGGCGCCCAGGGCATCCAGGTGCCCACTACGGCCTCCAAGTCCCCCTTTCTACCACCTCCCTTGGAGCTTTACATGGATGGCTCCTCGACCAGCAAAGGAGGTGGAGCAAGCCTAATCCTGATCAGCCCCGACGACACTCCCATCAAGTATGCCATGAAGCTCCACTTTACAGCCTCCAACAATGAGGCATAATATAAAGCCCTCCTTTTTGGCTTAAGGTTGGCAATTGAAATGGGAACCCAACACCTCAACACTTATAGTGACTCTCAATTGAGTTCGAAGCAAAATGAACTAAAATGCAGAAGTACCTTGCTATGGTGCAAGTCTTGCTGCCTAAGTTCCACCACTTCTAGATCTATCACATCTCGAGGGAAGACAATATTGTTGTGGATGCCTTGCCCAGGCTCGCCTCATCCTCGGAAGCCCCACCAGGACCAGCATTCATCGGTTACCAGTTCGAACCAAGTAGGCTGGACATGGAAGCCATAAACATCAACTGTGCATCTACCGAGTCGAACTGGATGACCCCAATAAGGGCATACCTCTAGGAGGGCGTGTTGCAAGATGACCCGTTAGAAGTCAAGAAACTCAGAATGAGAGTCTCCAAGTTCACCATTTTGCAGGACATCCTGTACAAAAAGGGCTATTCCCTACCACTACTACGCTGTCTCTCCCTAGAGGAAGCTAACTATGCCCTACGATAGATCCATGAAGGTGTTTGTGGAAACCACTCTGGAGGATGCTCCCTCGCCCACAAGGCACTCAAGTAGGGTTATTTCTGGCCCAGCATGGTGAGGGATGCCCAGGAGTTCACCAGGAAATGCGACAAGTGCCAGCGCTTCGTCACTGTGCCCAGACAGCCACTAGAAGCGCTGACAGTCATCACAAGTCCATGGCCCTTTTTCAAATGGGGCATCAACATCTTGGGCCCCCTACCTCTAAGTAGAGGGCAGTACAAGTTCGTGGTGGTGGCGATCGACTACTTCACAAAGTGGGCAGAGGTCGAACCCTTAGCAAAGATAACATATGCAAAGGTCAAGGATTTCATCTAGAAGAATCTGGTTTTCCACTTTGGAGTACCCCATGCCATAGTCAGTGACAATGCCAAGCAATTTGACAACAAGCTCTTGAACTCGTTCTGCGCCAACCTCCAAATAAAGCAGCCCCAGTCCAGCCCAGCGCACCCTCAAGCGAACGGGTAGGCAGAGGTCACAGTCAAAACAGTGCTACGTAACCTAAAGACCAGGCTGTAAAAAATAAAGGGTCTCTAGGTGGACGAACTCCCAAGTGTATTATGGGCCTACCGAACGACACCAAGGACTTTGACTGGAGAAACTCCTTTCTCACTCGCCTTTGGAACTGAGGCAGTCGTACCTGTGGCAATCGGAGTACATTCTCTAAGGGTCCAACACCACGACCCCATCACCAACGAGGAAGAAATTTGCGTCAACCTCGACCTGGTGGAGGAGGAAAGAGAAATGGCTATGGTTCAGAATACATAGTACAAGCACCGCATGGCGAGATACTACAACTCGAGGGTAAAGTCTTGTTCCTTCCAACCAGGAGACTTGGTCCTCAAGAAAGTGATTCTCGCCATAAAAGATTCGCGAGAAGGAAAGCTTGGACCAAACTGGGAAGAACCCTACCTCATAATAGAAGTAGTGAGGCCAGACACCTACAGGATCCAGAATTTCGAAGGAAAGGTCTTACCCCATCCCTGGAATTCTGAGCATCTAAAGAGGTACTACCAATGACACCTTAGGAGAGTAGAAGTAGTAAAGCTGGGGAATTTGATCTAATTTCTTGTACCTTTTTTGGGTTATTACCCACCATTGCTTAACATAAGTAGTAATTGAATAAAATTTTCTACATTGACTTCAAAAGTTCTCGACACTCTTGCATTCTATTTCAAAAGGACATTAGTGGCAAAAAACCACTTTTACATGAGTAAGGCTACAAACTGCCTTTCTGAAAAAAAAAATCAAAAAGTCCCCATCACTCTAACTAATCTTATGGCCGACATCCCCTTCGTCCTCGCCCTCTACACTATCAAAGTCACCATCATCAGCATCATCAGGCACCTCGTATGGCACAAATCCTGAAAGTTCAATATCCGGGAAAGCAGTAGAAATCTTTCCCCGATGCTCCTCTTAGCCATCAATGAAGGCATCTACAAGGCCACTCTCTAAATCAACCTCACCCTTCATGGTCCTCTCACGAGCCAGTAGCAGATCCGCCTCAGCCCAAGAAATCCTCTCGTGAGCTGCCTTCACCTCTGCCTCCGCTCTCAAGTAGGCAGCCTCTTTGAGCGCGTCCCTCTCACAGGTCGCCAAAAGTTTAGCTGCAAGCTTAGTCGCCCTGTCGCGGGTCGCTAAAAGCTCCACTTCAGCCCTCGTGCAAGCAACCTCTCTGAGCACGACCCTCTCATGGGTCGCCACAAGCTCAGCCTGGGAAGCCCTACCATCAGCTTCATGCTCAGCAATCCTCCCTTGAGCAATAAGAAGCTCATTTTGCACAGCCTCATGACTCCGCTTCAGCTGGCTATAATGAACCATTCTTGAAAAAAGACACACAGAGGCAGTTGAAACCTGGAACAAAAAAAGAGGCAAAAGAATGCTAGTGCCTAAGAAGGGACTGGAGAAAGGGAGAAAACAGACAACTTACCTGAGCTAGACCTTTCCATAAAAGTGTCGATGACACCCTCGGTGCCCAGAGCACTAATTTCATTAACATATGTCAGAAACATAAACCCCCCAAGTCGCTCCCTGACGACTCGCACATCACCCAACATGGAGCGAATCTGAGCAGGTGCTCTTGTAGAAGTTCCCATAGGAGGAGTCGATGAATGGGGGGCAGGAGGTGTGGTCGACAGGAGAGTCTTTAGAGTGATGGTCACATCTGAACGAGTCATTGACTGAGGAGGCGCCACCGGAGGGGTCATCTCAGAGGGGCTCGCCAAAGCGTCACTCACCCTCGCCACCTTAGGAGGAGGAGTGCTCCTAGTGGAATAATGGGACTCTACCACTGTCATGTGCACTGAAGAAGGAGAAAAGTGTTATCATAATAAAAACCAAGTAAAGAAGGGGAAGACGAGGGAATCAACATACCCTTTCTCTTCAAAGAGGAACTGCCAGGTCTCGGAGAGGGTGCACCGGCCCTAGCATCGACTGTACGAGAGCCTCTAGCTCCACCCTTCTTGAGCATGAGAGCTCCTTTACAGGGTGAGCCCTCATGGCTTGCAACTTCCACTCTTGGTCCTTCGGGAGCACAGGAGAACTTACAAGGGATGTGGTGAGTACGCATTTACAAAAAAGGTGAAGGAAAGAGAGCAAGTGTGGGCGTAACAATTCTCTTAGGTGTGTCCCATCTTATTGGTACAAAAGCTCTATCAGCCACTAAAGCCCACTCTCCGCCAATGAACATGAAGCGAGACTTCCAGCTATGGCAGTTTGAGCGCAATCCAGTAATCAGTTTACCTCCCCTCGGAGCAAAGTAGTACCAACCATGATTAGGAGTAGGAGTTTCACTCAAAGTATAAGCTGCACATAAATCTTCAGGAGAAGGATCCTTATGATGCACCTTTCTTCACAGTGCCAGAACCTCCAGCAAAACTCTCCAACCTTTGGGCGCCAAACACCCTGGTGCAAGTGAAATGCAATGTAAAATGCGACAAATAGAAGAAGGCATTGGGAACCTCAGCCCAGCATCAAGCACCTCCTTATAAATGGTAATGTCTCCAGAGGAGTCATCACAAGCAGGCTCGCCCATCTCGGCTCGACGACACAGTATCGTTGGGAGAATCTTATAAGTAGAGAAAATTCGTAGAATATCTACATCGGTATTGAAAGTACTAGAGATGCTACTTACCTTAGAACCGTCATCGTTAAGAGTTACATTTCCTCGATGCTTGCTATTGCGGGGGCGAAGTGAGGCATTGCCCGAGCCACTACCATGAGAGCCTCGAGTGATTTGACTCCAAGAAGTTCCACCTGAACGAGCCAGATCATCCGTTGTTTTACTGGAATCAGCACCACCAAAAGTGCCCAGCGAGCTCTCTTCTGGCACTCATGAAGATCCATGTCCGGTGTACACCACCACCACACTTGGCTCGCCTAACGATGACGACCCCGTTGTGCACAACCCCGCCTGATTTCGCCTAGTGGCCCTCGATGCCGCCTGCACATATACCTGGCCAAGCCCAGTGTCTCTCAGTAGTAGTGAGGTCACGCTAGATCCGCCTCGCCCAGCACCAGTGGGGTCTTGCCATCAGCTTCAGTCGCCGGAGCAGCCTTACCCAGCACAAGCGACACCTCGTCGTCAGTACCAATCACCCGAGGTGCCTCACTATAAGCTTCCTTCACTAGCTCGCCGGGGCATGGTGCCGGTAGCGCGTGACCCTCGGCGTCGACCCGAGGAGTCTCGGCCTCCTTGACTTGTGCCTCGGCTTCGGCACTCCTTTCATGGTCGGCGAGAAGCACCCCTGGCGCCCTCCTCTGAGCGGAGCCCATGGCGATGTGGGCATGGCGTCGCCGCCCACCTTCGTCCTGGGTTGCCTCGACAAGCATCGCCTCACCCATTCAAGCCCCCTCTTCACCATCTTGATTCACAAGATCGCCTCTAGCCAAGGCCCGAACTCCATTCACATCACCGTGACCCACAGCACCCCCTGGCTCACCCAAATTTGGTTGCGCGCCGGCACTGGATACTCGATCAATGCCTGCTCCTCCTTCATCAATGACAGTGGGTGCTTGCGTCTCCCCCTCTTCAGTCGACATTGCCTCTGAATACTCAACTCTGGGATCTCACCTTTGCCTTTGTTCTTGAAGAGCCTCACGAAGGAGCTCTCTCTCTCAAGATTGGATGAAATAAGGAGAAAAGGAGAAACCCCCAATTTATAGCCTAGGGTTTTTCCAAATCCTATAAGGAGATAAAAGTGGGAAAATTTATAGAGCTGGAGATTTCCTACAGAGCTAAAATATATATTAGGAAGGAAGGAGGAGCCTTAGTATGTGATTCAAAAAATCGGGCAGGTGGAACCCTACGACCTGACCGGGCAGGTCGATCCCCGAAATCCAGTCGAAGCGCAACATGGACGTAGCGGGATTCTTCTTAGATTGCTAGAGAGTCCTTGTCGGGTTGAACTAATTTCCTTGACGTTGACTTTGTTTCTGTAGTCAAGAGGAGTCTTCGTGACTCAGAATTCAAATTCAACTAAATGCCCTCTTCTCTAAGTTTCATTGGACATAGGGCATTGGGGGGCAAATGATGGGCCAGGACCAAGGGCCCAACTCATGTAATAAGCCCAGTCTGAATAAAGATCCCAATTTTAAGAGATCTAGTGGGTCCAGCCCAAAAGGGTTCCATGCCCAGTCAAGCTCATCAGGGTTCGAAGAGCTACATCATAAGGGAAGGCAGGTTCATTCCAAGAGCCTCATCCACGCTGCCTTAGAAAGAGTCAACCACCACGCCATCCTTTGACCGGATCTTATGGGGAGCGCCGTAACTGCCTCATCCATTGAGAAGATGGTGCCAGCTCCACCAAATTAGCCTTTTAGTTACTGATAAGCCACCTCAATCTGTTAGGAGGCGACTATAAATTGTAAGCCCCGCCAACACATGGGGCATCACACACAATCAAGCACGCCTGCTATCACTCTCCCCTGTCTCTCTCATAGCTTGTATCTCCCTGCTTTCCCTACACTCCTCGAAGTAATAAAATACCCAGGCGACCCTAGCCCTTCATAGTGGATGTAGGTCAAGTTGACCAAACCACTCTAAATCTTTGTCTTACTTAAGTTACTATCTCTCTACTTAATTACTGCATTAATTGCTACTCACTCGACAGGTGGTGCATAAAACCAATTTGTGCATCATCAATACCTTTAAACCCTATTTTGATTATTGAATTTTTTGATTGTTAGGGCATCGATTTTATAGGGCCATTTCCTCCCTCCTTTGGATATTTGTACATTTTGGTTGCTATCGATTATGTTTCTAAATGGGTTGAGGTAATTCCTTGTCAAAATAATGATCATCGCATTGTGATAAGATTTTTAAAAGAAACTATTTTGTCTAAATTCAGAATTCCTCGAGCAATTATAAGTGATGCGGGTGCACATTTTTGTAGTAAATATTTTGAAAATTTAATAAAGAAATATTTGATTTCACATAAAGTATCCATCCCTTATCATCCTCAGACAAGTGAAAAAGCTGAATTAGCTAATAGGGAGATAAAATATATTTTTGAAAAAATAGTTAACCCAAATCGCAAAGATTGGTCCTTGAGGCTGACTGATGCACTTTGGGCTTACCACACTGTATATAAAATAATTTTGAACATGTCTCCTTATCAGCTGGTTTATGGTAAACCATGTCACTTACCTTTGGAATTAGAACATCGAGCAAATTGGGCAATCAAAATTATGAATTTTGATATAGATAAAACAAGTGTATCTTGCAAGCTTCAAAGTAATGAATTGAAAGAGTTAATAAATGAAGCATATGAAAATGCAAAAATTGCCTAGGCCAGAATGCAATTTATTTTATTTTTATAAAAATATTGTGCAAAATTCCTTTGTACCATCTCAAAAATTTATATTATACAATTCAAGGCTCCGCCTATTTTTCTGGTAAGCTAATGTTTAGGTAGGCGGGTCCGTACATTGTTAAACAAATTTTTGAACATGGGGCAGTTAAAATTGAAAATCCGTTAAGTGGAAATATTTTTAAAGTGAATGCTCAAAGGCTTAACTCATATTATGATGGATTCCATTCAGCTAATGGAACCAGAGTATATGTCTTGAGAAATTATTATGCATATTTGTTTGTAAATAAGTACTAATTGTTTCGATTGTTTTGCAGATTAGGGTTTTGCACTGTGGATTTGTTTCATTTTCAGACCTTATAATTGTCTTTAAAATTTTGCTTTATAATTTTTTACATTGAGGACAATGTTAAATTTAGGTTATGGGGAGGGAATAATCCATAATCGTATTTATGACTAGCAAATGTTAAAGAATCAGATGGTGAGTCTTTTTAAAATTTTCTCTTCAAAATTTTTATTGATGGATGAAAAACTCTTTCGGTTTAGTCTGGGTGTGTTACGCATTTATCCAAAGGATGTACACTCTTTGATCATAACAAAAGCAAAAGTTATGAGAAAGCTAGAAATCTTTGGTAGTCAAGCAAAACTTTTGAGCGGAAAAAGTTCATTCACTAAACGCTGACGAGCAAATCATCTCGGTGGTTTTGTAAAGTGTGGTCGATTAATGCATATGAGAGAATTCGATCAATGTTTCGAACCAATTTCAGGTGGTGCATTAGACCGTCTTAACTGGATTAAGCATATGCAGAGTAATGATTCCCCTGAAACCCCATCTTATTCCAGTCCAATGCTCACAAGATATGTGCGACATGAGATTATCAATTCATTAATGTTCTCAACTTAGAGGATTTTGATTGAAAAACCAACAATGGTCAAGAATGTGTAGTTTTAGGATTTTCTATATAGCTTATGTATTTAGATATGTTATTTGGTGTGTTTAATTTTAAATTTTAGAAAATTGCATTTTTATGTTTAGATTATTATTTTAATGATGATTTGTGTTTATTAGGCAGTTAATGGAAGAATTTTGAATTAATATTGAGTTTTATAACTACAAGAAATGTAACTGAAATCAGGAAAACCGCTGAAAATCAAGAAGACTGTCAGAATGCCTGTCTGGCAGAAACAGAAAGCCAGCACTGTCCGGATGGTAGTGGTGGCGTCTGGACGGTACTATTTCCTATAAAAATAGTCTGTTCACAAACTAGGCCATTTTGGAGTTCCCTCGTAGTAGTTTTTCAAAAAAACAGCAACCCTCACTTCCTTCTCTCCTCAGATCTTCCCTACCCATCAACTTTTCTTCAATTCTACTCCGATTAAACACTTACCAATCCTGTTATATATTCTTTTACCGATTCAAATCTTGTGAAACCCATCTTTTTTCAAGAAATCCAAGATCTTCATGGATCCAAGAAGGAAATCAAGAGCTTGCAAGGATGACGCGTCTTCAAGTTGTCCGAGGAGAGAAGTCTCTCCACCACCCCTAGCAATGCCACAAGAAGAGGAGCAACCCCAAGTTCAAAATCAATTTGATAATGATATGTTTGAGAATATTGAGCAACAAATCTAGTATGATACTCTCTTTTTTAACTAAAACTATCATTTCGGAAGGGTCTGTGATTTACGAAGATTTTGAGCACATTGGGGTTAGACAAAATTTAACGGCACAGGGATGGTTGAATTATATGAAAACTGTGGGTATTGCTTATGAAATTTTGGTACGTGAATTCTATGGTAATGCTAAAGTAACTGGCCCACGAAAATTGCTTGCATATGTTAGGGTGTTAAATTTCAAGTTACAATATCTATTATTGCTGATCATTTGAACCCTATACCGAGACACCCTTATCCCCATTCCCCTCTTACCCTGCTACATGGTATGTCTAATGTTGGGATTGAGTTTACTGGGAATTCAGATTATGTCTGGGGTAGGCCCAATAAATACATTAAGTAGGGAGATTTGACTAATAAATATCGCATTTTGAACCTGATTACTTTGAATAGTTTGTTGTCCCAATCCCAAAAAAATCAAGTCTTCACTAAGAAAGCATATTTTCTATATTCTTTTGGGATGGGACATACTATTGACCTACTGACTCTAATTATAGATCAAATGATATTGACATTGAAAAATAAATAACCCTAATTTCTTTTTGTTGTTTTAGTATCTAATTTGTGTAGACAAAATGGAGTGATATCAGCTCCATCATGGCCTATTGTGGAGCATTTGGCACCCCAAGAAAAAACTTCTTTGAAAAAGAGCCATGGAATTCAGGCAAAGGTGCAAAAAGAAATACCACCAGAGCCACAAGCAAACAAGTTTCTAGAAGGTGCAGATTTTCAACCACCTGAAAAGCCCTAGCAATAGTAGCAGGAGCAGCAACCATGTATCCCAGTGGATGATCGGACTGACAGGCAGATTTTGTTGGGTCTTAAGATGAGGATGACCTAGTATGAGGAGAACCGGAGATAGATCCTGAGGATACTTGGGAGGATATATGGTGGTGGCTGCTCATCGTCAACTTAGTCAGCCAGAATCCCCTGTATTTCTCTAACTTTCACTCTCTACCTTTCTCAAACTCTTTATTTACTTTCCAATTCATGCACTGCATTTTCTTAAGTACTTTGGATATTTTTGGGAATTTAATTTTATGTTTTGGATGTTGGTTTAATTCCAGCTAATTTAGTTAGTTTGTGTTGATTTCGTATTGTTTTGCTATGTTAAGATGATTAGTTCAAATGATTCATGGTATGATTAAACTGCCATTCTGCTACTTGCAGGTATAACCCTAACCAAATCACGGGGATTTTTATACTATTTGTGCACTATCCTTACATTTTCACATAAAAAAAAAAATTTACTATTTTGAGCACGTAATGATTTCTTATTTTGAAAAACCTTTTGAAATCACATGATCCTTTGCGAAGCTTACATACATAGTGGATAATCTCATTAATCTTTTTTTGATTGACACTGATTGAATGACTTGTTAGCATTCTCCTTTAAATTTCATATGAAAATCATGCCGGTGTATGAGTTCTAGAAAATGATCTTAGGCCATTTGTATTTTTATTTTGAGCCTGGACCATTTCTTTTGCAAAAATATATCCCTAGTGAGCCGTGATTGAGCCTAAGTAAAATTTCTTTTCTTAAATCCATATGTTGACCAAGCCAATGAAAATATATTTATCCAACCTTCGCTATCTAATTTTCTTGCACCATCTCTGAAAGAAGGCATTATACGGAGAAACAAAGTGGAGAAATATGGTTGAAAATAAAGAAAATTTAAAGAAAAGGAAAGAATGTGTGGGAAGAAAATGGAAAATGGTGAAAGCAAATTTTTCAAAGAATAGAATGGCCAAGAAATTACAGGCCTAAGATTGAAAATGAAGAATGGAGAATATGATGTTTTTGTAGCAGTTTTGAAAAATAAAGAGAGATATGTGCTACCAAAAATGAAAAAGATAGCTTTTGAATCCCTTAGACATCATTTCTTAAGCCCAACACCCTTAGCCATGTTATAACCCTAATAAAGTTTTTTTTACTCCAAAAGTCATTCATGTGTATCATTTTCAATTATTTATTATAAGGGAGAGTGTTGATAATGTTATTTGATGTAGTGTTGATATCCTTTCATGAGATTATGCCATGTTCCATTTTTATTCAAGTAACCTTCTTTTGGAATATTACATGTGCCATTACTTTGCTTTGATTTCAATTTTCTTATCACATGTAATTTTTGAGTGATAGTCACTAAAAATTGAGTGTGTAATTGTTGAGTGATTTTTAGGAAAGGATTGACATCGAAGCCAATTTTCGTACAACATAGCAAAGGTTTGTGATATTTCTTAAGTGTTTTTGAGATAAAGAAATTCACACACACACACACAATTTTTTCTAAAAATATACTGAATAGTGTTACAATTGGTGTGTGTTACTCTTACAGTGATAAGGAGAGGGAGAATTATAGTATAAAGATGGAATGATGATTTAATTTTATATGTGAAAAATATGGATTATTTTATCTTAACTATTGAAGTATATAAGTACCTTCACTAGAAACCTTCACGAGACGAAACTCATCCATTAGGGATCAATTAGGGGTTTAACAACTTGTTGCATAGGTTAAATGCAATCGAAAAATCTACAAAAGTGATTGTATATATTTATTTGTATTACCAGGGACTAGTAATGTCTGGTTGGGGGTGTGATTAACCCTAAAAAATTCGTAAATGAATTAGGATTTAGGGTTAATTATGTGCATTCAATGATTTAAGAGGATTAATTGAGATTATACTATGACTAATGTTTGAATTATTTATTTTGTAGGGTTTCATACATAATTAAAGAAACTTGGATGGTTAAAGTGTGAAAGAAGAACAAAATGAGGGAGGCAAATGGAAAAATCAGCACACAATCACCATCCGGATGGTGAAACCACCACCCTAATGTTGGCCAAAGTCAAAAAGGTCAACAAAGGGGGTTGAAAGGAAAAATCCAGAGGATTAGTGATTGATGAAAAACGTTGTTGTTTCCTAACCCCTAAATATCATCCCTTAGAATGTGTATATGGGGTATGTGTGAAAGGGAGTGTCACTCTCCCTTGGGGTGATGCAAGAGATTAGGCAACAACGGATTGGTGGAAAATGGAATGAACAAAATGTGAAATGAAATGAAATGTGGGTGTGTGAACAAAAGTGCTCCCCAATCGCAAAGAGTCTTTTGTGTGTCGGTGTTTTACTTGGAAAAGTATTCCAAGGTCGTCTCCTCAGGGAAGGAAAGTTCAAGTTGTGTGAAGGTGATTTTGCAAAAGGTAAAGAAAGTGAAAAAAATTTTGTTTGAGTTTTGTGGTTGTGTTTGTGAATGGAAATGCAAGAAAATAATTGTTGGCTAATCCAAAAAAGGTCATTCCAATGGGAATACCAAATCAACTCAAGCCTTCCTCCAATAGAGCCTAGAAGTACGATTGATTCGTGGGAAGCTTGGGACTAAAATGGAGGTGAGGATTCAAGCATACCCCGTGACAATGCCTACGGTGTATCAAGAACTCACAACCATGTCCTCACCCCAACCCAGTCAAACCGAGCCATCGTACTCTGAGAGGAGGAATGAAAATGAGTTGAAGTGGCACACCCAAGAGGAATTCTCTCTTGTATTAACCAACTTAAAAGCTAGTTACTCATGCATAAAAGAAAGACAAGCATAATGTAAATGAAAGACATTGTAGAGAAATGAAGATTTAAAGCATGAAACTTAACTTGAAGCAATAAATCTAAAGCTATGAAGGAAAATATGCAATACCCATTTTAAAAGATGAAATGAAGAAAACTTGAAGCAACAATGGTGAAATGAAGAACATGCAAGTAAACTTGGAATAAACTTGAAACAACTAAGATTAAAGTGCAAGGAATGAAGATTACAAGAAGTTTAAAGCTTACAACAATTGAAATGGAAAGGAAAAATGCAAAAACATAAACTTACATTACACTATTTATCATCTTCTACATGGGATTTTCTAAGCTTAGGTAGCCACCCCCCAATACAATGTGTAAATTCTGAATATATTGGAGAGTTAGCCTTCAATTTTCGTGCATGGTGGTCCCCCCTAACTGTGTGCAGGCCTCCCATCAATGGGAGGCTGAATGATGGCTCTTGACAGGCTAAGGAAGAGCTAGCCTGCAACTCACTGGCAGCCCCCTTCAATCCCCTCTTCATTTAATGCCAAGCCTTAAAAGTCTTCAAAATGTGTAAGAGAGGCATGGAGATGTGCAAGGAAATGTTGGGGGCAAGTGGGAGAATCATTGGTGGGACCCCCAAGCAAGTGGAGAAGAGTTTGCAGGTGTTTTGGGCTGTTCTGGGAGCGTATCGGTACTGTGTACCGGTACGCAGTACCGGAACGGTATAGTACTGGTACTATGTACCGGTACTGTTTTCTGCTCCGGACCACTTTTCGTAGAATCGGCATAACTTTTGATCCAACCGTTGGATTGAGCTGAAATTTTGACACAATACAGAAAGCATCTAGATCTACAACTTTTATGTGTTAAACGTTTTCAGATTCTAATGGGATCATGGTCAAAATGGAGGAAAACCGAGGCTCTTCAACCCAGTGGTGTGGCTGCTGGCGCCTTTGTTACCAAACACCAATACCTCCTTGATTTCTTCACTTTTAAGCCTCCAAATCTTCATGTAATGTGTCCATGCCCTCACCACACATCCAACATAGTTGCGAGGTCCTAAAATACATGATTTAAGCTATAAAAACATGCAACATCGAGAATTCAACATTATTCATAAAATCGGCTAACTCTAAGTACTTAGATGCAAAAGTTGAGTTAAAATGCATGTAATGAGGCCTTGAAATATACAATATTTTGTGCTCATCAATTAGCACCATCTGGACGGTGGTGGTGGTGTCCGTACTGTGGCCTTAACTGCCTCACCTTCAAGCTTCTCTCCTATTGGTCCATTGATGCTGCAAAATCCCTGATTGGCTGCCTTGACCCTTCATCGGAGCCTATAAATAGGCATTTTCAGAGTCATTTTAAGGGAAGATCTTCCACCTTTGGCGAGCCAGAGTCCGAGAGAAAAATACCCTAACCTAAACACTCCTCCTAACCAAAAATTCTCTTTTTCTACATTTCTTTCACTTCGTTTCTACTTGGGTGTTTCAACTATTCCTCAGGGAAGGATTATTTGTGTGTTGTTTTGTATTTGCGTTGTATTGTAATGGGATTGTCTTACCCTACTTGCTTGTCTATAGTAATGAAGTGTGAATAGTCCATTTATACTCTTTAGTAAGAGGTGAAGACATGTGTAATATTGTTTGAGTAATGGAAATGCCGATGTTTTATCTATGTCTTAATGTTTATACCTCCCTTAAGTGATGAATGGTTTTCATTTCTGTTTGGTATCATATTACTATACGCTCATGGTTACGAGTACCATGATAAACTTATTGCTATATATCATGACTCAATGATGTACATAGTTGGGATTTATGTAATAGTCGTGAGATTGGTTATGGACGAGTTAAGTCTTGCCATAGCCAATGCTTTTGATTCAATACATAAACTGGAACTCTGTCTTCGTTGAATCATAGACCTGCTAATCAATTAGCTATAGTAAACCTTTTGAATGGTTTGTCTTCGAGTTTACTATGGTCAATTGGTTGTTGCAAGGTGCATAGACCTTCCAGCTTACTTAACAGTTGATGTGATATGGTTTAACTTATACATCAAACCTACTGATTAATTTTCCAGTAATATAGGAGTTAATTGCTTTAAGGTGGCATTTTCATAATCTCAAGCAGTAGAATGCATGTTGGATCCCCGAACTAAAGAGTACCCTTTTTTCAATTACTATAATCAAAAGTTTAGTTTAGGTAGTTACTTACCAGTTCTTAGTTCACATCACAAGATATTGTAATGCACACTACGTGCACGACAATCTTACCTTTTCTATTTGAGTTCCAAGAGATAACTGTAACGCCCCAAAACACACCCTGTACGGCATTACATTCTAAGACCATTCACAACATGAGAGCACTAAGATAATTCCATAAATAAGAAAATTTTTCCATTCATCATCCATAAAATTTACAATATCATCCCAAAAGAATGAGCCAAGCTATGGCATTTACATCACAAATGATCAAACGTAACTTAGCAGCGGAATAACAAAAGAAAACTAAACTTCAAATGATTTCGAAATAAATTCTCAAGGCTATTACAAAGGAAGCTATGTCTCTACAGGTCCATCTCGGGATCCACATTTCCTCCTATAGGAGCTTCCCAATATTCCGGCTCGTCAGTTCCGAGTTCCTCCTCTATACCAAGACCTGAAATATGTTGTTTGTAGGGGGTGAGCACTAAGCTCTGTAGCAACATTCCTCCCAAACTCGAACAAGGTTTATAAAAGTATATAAAATGGCCGGTCTCATTTCACAAATAGTATATATAATCTTTGAAGTAAAACAGGGACATTTTAAAATGGATCTCAAGTTTAAGTAGCGACAATAATTTAAATGAACAGTAAAAGAAACCAAGATCCAAGACATATCCATTTTTCCGAAATATAAACCGGTTTCCCACAAGACCTTGTGGAATTCCCATACTCCCACAAGTTCTTGTAGGAAACCATTTTCCACAATACTACAATAATTCATAACTTGACATTAATGGCCATAAACAATTCCCAACAATTCTTCCGGTAGGTGGCATACTTTAGAGCAACCTCCACCCCCATTCTTCCGGTAGGTGGCATACTTAAGAGCAACCTCCACCCCCATTTATTCCGGTAGGTGGCATACTTAAGAGCAACCTCCACCTCCATTCATTGATTCTCAAGCATCCTTACTAGGAACCTCTTGAGAATGGGTGAGCATTCTTACAAGAAACCTCTCACTCATTTGCATCACAAACAACCCAACCAAGAATATCATTCCAACAATTATGTCAATTTACAATCATCTATCCAAAATTCCCCAAAATGTATAACATGTAACAATTTCACAACCAACAAAGAAAATACATGAGATCACAATAACATCATTTTTCTACCCAACACAATGCACTAAGGTTTAGAAAATCCATAATACGGAAAGCATTTAGGAAGGAAATACATCCCTCTCCAAAAACTAAGGTTTTCAAACTAGAGAAGAGATTTCATGGGTATTAAACCCTAACTTTGTGTAAAACATGAAATCTTTGCCAAAAAGCCTAAGAGATGATGATTCCATAGCATATATATACCATTGATAGCCAAAACATACATATATAAATACCCTAGCCTCAATGTAAGAGAGTGAGAGAAAACCCCTACCTTAATGTTCTTGGAAAAATTAGGGCTTTGATCTTGAACCAACCCTTTAATTCCTTATTTTTCACCTTTGATCTTGTGTTTTTCTCTTCCCCTCTTTCTCTCTAATGTTTTCTAGGGTTTTAAGGTGTGTAATGAAGGCTAAGGAGGTGAGAGGATGTATTTATAGTGGGGGAAAAATCGAGGGTTCGCGAAATAAAAAAATTCGGATTTTTACAGTGGCTACCGGTAGCTCGGACACACTGGACTATTGGCTACCGGTAGCTGGTTTTGGCTACCGGTAGTCACTACCCAGATTTTCGACTTCCACTTCCAGTGCATTTTTGACCCATTTAGAGGTCGAATTGGAAAATTTTCATGAGATACACTTTTGTAGCCCTAGATGTCTACTATCTACTGTAAAAATTTCAGGTCATTTGAAATTAAGAATAAAAAGTTATGATCGAAATAGTAGACAGTGTCCAAAATCCTTTATACCCAAATTTTCTCTAAAATGTGTTTTAACTCCAAAATACTTCCTAACTTCTAATACACCCCATATCACCTCTCCCAAGGTTTTTCGACCTTCCGGACTTAATGGAAACCTTATTTTGACCTAAATCCATTTAGAAACTTACTTAATCCCTCTTCTCAAACTTACACACCTTCAAAACTTCAACTTCCAAATTAATTTGCATCTCTAGTTTATTCCTACCATCACTACACATATCCACATTTTTACAACTATTATCTACTATATATCTATATACATATATAAGAGAAAAATACGGGGTGTTACAATAACACCTTCTGGATTCACCCTCATACTTAATCGAGTAATATTTCAACTTGACCACTTATACTTGGTTGTATGATTAAGATCAAGTCACCGGCCTCCCAGATCCTTTTAGCTTCGTCGACCTCTCTCTCGATGGCCATGGTTGTCTCAACCATTGAGTTTAGGTCATATAGGCAATTATCCACAATCTTGCCCTGGATTGACAAATTTAAGCCATCCTCAAATCTTCTTACTTTAGCAAAGTCTGTGGCCACGTAGTCATCAGCAAAATGGGCTAGTTCTTTAAAATTTGCCATGTATTGCATCATTGTCATAGTCCCCTTCTTTAGGTCTAAGAATTCTCAAACTTTCACTTGCCGAAGAGACGACTGGAAATAGTTGTTCATGAAGAGCTCTTGGAACTCTTCCCATGTCATCGCCTCAATGTCTCTCGAGGTCCTTGCCCATGTCCACCATTGATGGGCCTCTCCCTCAAGCTGGAACATTGCCAACCTTATCTTAGTGGCATCGGATGTGATCTCCATAGCCTCCAAGATCTTATCTGTGATGCCCCAAAAACCGGGGGTCCTTTGTCAACATGTTGATCACCCATCAACTCGCAGAATACCCGTGGATACCATGTAAGTCGATATCACATCGTTATGCCCCATTTACCGGGATCCATAATTTAACAAAATTCGGGCAGATTCTCCTTTGTACGGGGAGCTCTACCTAAAACACAACATGTGCAATCATACAACTTTTAATTGCATGACCCATCCGAGGTCCAATATACATCAATTCATACTCCCACATCATGAATTTATGCATCAAACATAGTTAAAACAAGTTCGATTACAATCATTTCCATAGATTTACATGTCCAAAACTGAATTTCACAAAAGTTTTACAAAACAAGGTATAAAAGCCACAAGTCGGCTTTTCTTTATCCTTGACGCCCCAAATACGAGCCGTCCACCGGTATATAACCCTCACCTGAAATGTTTTCCCATAAAGGGTGAGTCACGCTCAGTAGGGTATCTCCTAAAGAGGCCACCCCCTAACCTAAGTGCATATGAAATGTCCACATGCAACATTCAACAAGCAATAATCATTACAATCAAGAATATGCAATTCAATGTTGGAAATCACTATGTCATGCCATGAAATGAGATGAGACTCACTCATGCACTTTAACCCGAGCCCTTACCGACTCCCGTAACACATGCAATGCCAATGTGTATAAATCCGCCATTTATGTTACACATCAAATGATTATTAAAAATCTTTGGGTCTTTCTTGGGGTGAGTATTTATGGACATACACCAACGAGTACCCAACCGACATGGAATTTATGGACTTCCACCAATGGTTCCTCGTACACTGACACACTTCATGGACTAAACCAAAGGAGTGCATATCCTAAGTAACCGAGTCTTGCACCCGAGGGATTGTCTAGCCCTTCTTGATAACCCCAACCCTATTTTCAATGCAAACCATGCGAGTCAGTCGAATCTTCGATCCAACTTTCCCCGAGCCCAAGTATCATCAACCAAGAATGATGTTTGATCAAACCATGTACACACACCCACCAAATGTGATGTCTCCGTGTATATGCAATGTAATGAATCATTGCAATATCAATATCATGTCCAATATCTAATGAATGTCATATGAACTATTTCAACCACATTTCAACACATTCCATGGGCAATTATATCCAAAGTATATAATCTCCATAAATCATCACAATGCCAATACATCATCAAGCATATATCAACATTTTTATCCAAAAATTTCCAAGCATGTTTTCACATAATCTCATGCAATTAACACACTTTATTTCACATAGGCATTTAATCAAACACCTTCAAGGCACCAAATCATGTACTCACATAAAATGCCCAAATTCATCAAATAACTCAAGAAATCACATTAATTGATTTCTACATACCCAATTATCCAAACTTTCAAGAAATCACAAGCTAGCAATTTCTAATTACCAATTCATACAAGCATTGAATTTACCCATTTTCATTTCTCATTTCATCGAATCATAACCATAGGCAAGTGCTAAAATACATATAATAGCCCACCCATGTCATATAGTCATCCTAGGTTTGAAATAAACCTAGTTAGGATGAAAATCCTACCTCTTGAAGCGTAAGACAATGCTAGGAAGCTCCAAGAACCCAAATCTCACCCAAAACCAAGCTTTCCCCAAAATTCCATCTTTGAATCTTTGGTGAAACCCATCCTTTTTGGTATGGTTGCGTAGCCTTCATCGCGTAGATCGACTTTAATACTTGGCCCGAAGGATTCCAACCGACGGAACTTCGTAAATCGTAGGGAGAAGTTTGTAATTCTCTCTTTTTCCTCTCTTCCTCTTCCAACGTTAAAACCCAACAAAACTAGCAAAGATTTTTGTCTCCTATTTATACCCTTTAATTACATACCTTTTTGTTCAAAAGAATATACAAGTTTTGGTTTACAAAATATATAAGGCTAAGTAAATAAAATGGGACTAATTAACTCAAAAGTGAATCCATGTTCGGCTTCAATCCTCAAAGTGAGCCCATGTGAGGGCCGTTACCGGAAGCACGTCCAGTACTTGAAAAATGTTCCCACAAAGGGGTGAACCGAAGCTCAGTAGGGCATCTCCTATAGAGAATACCTCTCAATGCCAATGCATATGATATGAATGCACTCTCATCAAGTCATAGCATATATCACAAGTAACATAAAAATGATACTAAGCATGTCAACCATGAATGATGCTTCATAAATGCATGTCCAACACTGACCCCCTATCATGCCATGAATCAGGCCTTCTAAGCCCCTACCATTGATGTTATACACACTTAATGACCATTTATCAATTCTTATGTCTTTCTTGGGTAGGTAATTTATGGACATTTCACCAACAGGCTACCAAACCGACACGACATTTTAAGGGTATCCCACCTCTGGTTTCACGTATATCAGCACACTTTCATGGGTTCGTTACACCACTGGATGGTGTGTGACCAACATACCAGACCTTGCACCTAAGGTCGATAACCTATCTAGGAATACCTAACACCTTTTTCATGCAATGTTCTGTGAGACTCAATTAGACCTTAGTCCAATCTTCCCGAGCCCCACCCATCAACTCACCTAGGTGGTGATTGACGCAAACCCATGCACACATACTCACACTCAAGTCAATGCCCACAAATGTAGTGCAACCCGTGCGTATGCAATGTAATGTAAAATTGTAATTCCATTCTATCATAATGTTAATTATATCATGAGGCAGATAATAACATTCCATAACCACCACACATATATATATATATAGGCATTTTATCAAACACCTAGAGGGCATAAATGAAAACACATTGCATACCCACTCATTCCACACATACTGACATGTTCACCACCCAAAATCAAATAGAAGTAGGTATAACATGCTCAATAATTCACCAAACATCTCACTAGTTACACTAGCTATATAATGGATATGTAAACATTCAACATAACCCTACCGATACCATATACAAACTTGAGATTGCAAGTAATTCTAAATAGGAGAAACCCTCACCTCTTGTAGCACAAACAAAGAAGCGAAAACACTTTAGAATCCCCAAGGTAAACTCTTCAAAGCCTTAGCCTCAAAACCTTTGAATTTTAAATTTTGTGGAAAGGTGTTGAAATTGGTGTTGACGTGTAGCCCTCATCGATTAGAACGACTTTCGTTCTTGGTTGATGAAGATCCAACGGTTGGATCTTGAGATATGGGAGGAAGAGGAATTAGAAGTTGAAGAACTCAAAGTCTCTCTCTCCAAAATTCGCAAGAGGAAATGGGTGAAAAAAATATGATTTTTTTCATTTTAACTCCCTTTTTATACTTGGTCCATAATGTACATGTACTTTTTCTATTGGTTGGAAATCCAAGAGAGCCAATCACAATGTGCCACTTGTCCACTTGGATAAGATTAATTGACTAGTCATTCAATTATATTTTGGGTCTCGTGATATTTAACAACAGGTTGATGTTTGTGGAAAAAATATTTGGAAAACATTCACAAGACTAAACATGTCCACCAGGGGGAACCTAGGGTTTAAAGGCTTGTTGCATATGCAATGTAAAACCCGGGAAAATTTGAACTTTTTTCGAAAAAGGGCAAAATGGTAATTTACCACTATAATGCGGAATTAAAATACGTATTTCTCTAGAGCTCGGATGATGCAATGGACTTCGCTGTTGGATTCGTATCACGAAATCTAGTTGCCCTGTAAATTTTTATCGAATTTCGAGATAGTTAGATTTTACGCGTTTTACGAGATGACTTTGTGTCGAATGACCTCACAAAGTTCCCACAAATAAAATTTATAAAATTTCCTTATTATTGAAGGAAAGTTCAAATAAAATTAATTTGAACTTAAACCGAGATGAAATAAATCGTTTCGGGGCCAAAACGGACCTGGAAATAAGAAACGTGCGACGCAATGTGGACCCCGCATTTAAAGGCTATAAATAGGGGGAAGTATCTGATTTTTCTCCCCATTCTTCAGCTGATTCTCACGTTGAAGAGAGGAAAGAGCGAGAAGAGAGAAAAACTAATTTTTCAAGGCTTCCTCCTTCGATTCCCGAAGTTCCGCCGGTCGGAATTCGTCGAGCCAAGATTTAAAGTCGACCCTCTCGACGAGGACTATGCAACCGTACCAAGAAAAAAAGTTTTCAACGAAGATCCAAGATGAGACTTTGGGTAGATCAAGGGTTTTGGAGTTGGGATAGTGTTCTTGAAGTTCTCCACGCTCTAAGAGGTAGGGTTCCCTCATACTCCAGTTTATTCCTAACTTATGATGTCCCTAGGAAAGGGTTAGGTTATAAAACTTGCCATTTGTTAGGGGAATGGGGAAATGGGTATAGATATGGCTTATTACAAGTTCTATCTTGAATTTCATGTGTGGAAATTCCTTGTGAAATCTCTTGGAATTTGGTATTACATGGGTATGCTATGTGTTTATATGTATACCTTTGTGGATAAAATGGGTTTTTGGACATGAATTGTATGATAACATGCTTGTTATTGTCCTTGATATATGCCATGTGATCTTTTGACGGTATGATAAACTTTGGTGATTATATGCATGTGAGATATATTGCCATGATACATGTTGATGTGTGGAAGTTGCTCATTTAGTATGCATTGCAATTTGGGCATAATATTGACATCACATTCATGGGCATGAGTCATGAGTGTGGGTGTGTGTGTGCATGGTTAATCAAACACCATACTTGGTAATTTGGTATGTGGTATCGGGAAGGTTGGATCGAAGATCCCCTTGAGTCGCATGGTTGCATGGAAAAACTTGTGTCGGGTATAGCAAGTAGGGCTAGACACTCCCTCGGTTGCAAGACCCCGCTACATGGTTCATACACTTACCGGCGGTGAAATTCCAGAAAAGTGTAATCGGTGTACGGAACCGGTGGTGCGATTCCGAGAATTCGTTGCCCACAAAGACACATGGTTTTGTTTTATAAAATACTCATTCAATGAGTTTCATCCAACAATGATTTGATTTGTTAACAAATGAGTTTTAATTAAAACAATCGTTGGATGGATTTTTGTCAAAAGACGGTTTTACTTCACAAGTGCATTGCATTGTGTTGTGGGAGTCGGTGAGGACTCGGGGTAAAATTGCATGAGTGAGTTTATCTCATTTCACAGCATGGCATGGAGATTCCTCTCACGGGATTGCATATTCTTGTTTGGAATATATGTTGGCCGTGAAATTGCATGTGACATTGCATGTGGATCTAAGTTGGGGAATAGCCTCTGTAGGGGATACTCTATTGAGCGTATCTCACCCTATACGGGAAAACATTTCAGGTGCGAGATACACACCGGCAGATGACGCTCATTCGGGACCCCAAGGATGAAGAGAGGCCGCTTGTGGCTTTACCTTGAGTTTTTGTAAACCAATTATGAAAATTTAGTTTTGAACATGTGAAAATATGTAAATGATCGTGATAGAACTTGTATCAATCACGTTTTGATGTATAAATGCATGTTGTATAAGTTTGGGGTGGATTGGTTAAGGTTTGAAATGGATTGGAAATGGAAAACAGGTGAAACAGGCAAATTTGGGCAAGCCGTACCGGTACGTCTCTGTCCAGAAGGCAAATTGTACCGGTACGCCGTACCGGTACACTTTCCAAAAATCAGAAATTTTTAAATTGTTTTGCCAAGTCTTTGGGCTATGTATTCCTTCCTTCCAATGTTATAAATGGACCATAATGGGATACCAATTGTGGTATATTGGACCTTGGATGGGTCAATCAATCAAGAGCATATAGCCTTATTTTTATTTTAAAAATCCCGGTAAAGGGGATGTGATGCCTTGGTGTCGGGTTAACCGGCATCCACGGGTATTTCCGCGGGTTGATAGGTGATCAAATGACCCCCGGATTTTGGGGCGTCACAGCTTCGTATCAGAGCGTATCGATATCTTGGTTTAATTCGAGTTATCAATGGATTGACAAAGGACCCCCGGATTTTGGGGCGTCACAGCTTTGTATCAGAGCATAGGGATACGAATTACTTAGGGCTTGATGGGTATGGGTCTAGACCATTACATTCATTGTGCATTTCATGTTATGTGCTCAAATTCTTACATGGTGTGTGCTATATGAATTATATGCATGGTATAATGTATATGGAAAAGAAGACATTAGGGTTAGAGAATATAACCTTGGGGTCGGAAAAGGAATGAACGGGATGATTCAGGGTGTAGATGTCTACTAGTGGTGGTACATGCACTACTAGTGAGACAAGGAGAGAAATCTAAATGTTACGGCCTTGATCCCTATCTTGGGATACTATGTGAGGCTCTATCGTTATCTTACATATGTGTAGATGGCAAATCAAGGAAGGGGACGCTGAGGCGGTGGGCGAAACAACAACCAACCACCACCGGCTTTTGACCAACAAGCCTTCGTGGAGGCTATTGGTGCTGTGGCTACTACTATTGCACAGGCTAGTGCTACAGTTGCTACTATTGCACAGACTAGTGCAAATATGGGCCAAGGAGGCTCAAGTAACCTCCAGAAGTTCAAGGCACACCAGCCTCCGAACTTCATGGGAGGGGCGGATCCGATGGTGGCTGACCATTGGTTCCGACAAGTCGAAAAAATATTAGGGGTTATGGAGATCACCTCTGATGCCACTAAGATAACGCTAGCTACATTTCAGCCAGAGGGAGAATCCCAATTGTGGTGGGATTGGGTAAAGGCCTCGAGGAACTTGGAGGCGACGACATGGGGAGAGTTCCGAGAGCTCTTCATGGGCAAATATTTCCCGGCGTCTGTCCGGCAAGCTAAGGCTCGGGAGTTCCTGAATTTGAGGCAAGGGACTATGACGGTATTATAATACGTGGCTAAGTTCATGGAATTAGCCCGTTTCGCCGATGATTATGTGGCCACAGACATGGCCAAGGTGAGGAAGTTTGAGGAGGGTCTGAAATTGTCCATCCGGGGAAAAATTGTGGGCCTCCGCCTGCAAGACTTGGACTCGATGGTCGAGACATCTATGGCCATTGAGAGAGAGATAGATGACGCACGGAACATCCAGGAAGCGGTTGTTAAAGACAAGAAGAAGGAGGGCTAATCTTTTTGTTCAAGTTCGGGGAAGAAGCAAAGGACTTTAACTCCTCAGGGCCGTGGCTATCAAGGCTAAGGCAAAGGTCAATCCTCCCAAGGCGGGAGAAATCAGAGGCCTTCCTTCCAAGCAGGGCAAAGGACTTTCTATCTGCTTGGTGTTTTTCCTTGTTATCTCTAACCCCTAAATATACTCCCTCAAAATGTATTGTATATGGATGGAGGGGAGTGTCGCACTCCCTTTGAGGATTGTCAAAAGAAAGGGCAAGGAGATGGGAAAATGAGATGGTGGAATTGTGTTATGTGTATGAACAAAAATGCTCCCCAAGCGCAAGGAGACTTTTGTGGGTCGTGTTTTACTTGGAGGTATTCCAAGGTCGTTTCCGCGGGGAAGGATGTAAACCAATAGGAAGTGATTTTGGGTAAAAGAAAGTGTAAAATTCTTTGTGGTTGAAAGTTGTTTGGTGAAGTGTGTTTTGGTGAAAATGAAATGAGAAAACAAATGTTGGCTAACCCAAGAGGTCACTCCAATAGGAATGCCATCTCAACTCAAATCCTTCCTCCAATAAAACATAAATGAGCGATTGATTCGTGGGAAGCTAGGGATAAGGAGGGTGAGTATCTAAGCATAAACTGTGACTAGGCCTACGGAATATCAAAGACTCACCAATTTATCCACCCTCAACCCAGTCAAACCGAACCATTGAACTTTGAAAGAAGGGAGGAGAATGAGTTGAAATGTCATACCCAAGTGGAGGTTCCCCTTGGTTTACCCAACTAAAGGCTTTTAGCTACTCATTCTTTGGATGAAATTAACAATGTAATGAGAATGCATTACAAAGGAATAAAGTTCTTGAGTAACTAAATGCACACAAACATAAGCTATAAATGAAAGCAATGAATACCCATTTTATAAGTGAGAAAATGAAGAACTTTGATGCATTGATGGTAAAATCTTTAAAAGAGAATTAAACTTGCAATGAACTTGTAGGAACTAGCATTAAAAACATTAAATGAAGCTCTAAAGAGTCTTACAGGAGATTACAAGACAATGTATTGAAGAAAATGTGAAAATCTCAATTTTATCTCTCTAGAACATTATTCATTATCTTCTACCCAGACTATATCTCTCTATATCTGTATATCCATGTGTAACTAATTTGAATGCCCAATGATGGAGAGCTCTTTCCCTCCAAAACGTCCCCTAGTCTCCTCTGTAGCTCCCTGATGTGATCCTCAATCCTTAGGGGTCAAGGGGGACAAGCTGGACAGGGTAGTTCAGAGCTAGCCTGCACACCCAACTGCCTTATTCTTCTCTCTCTTCATTTATCATTCCTGCTTCCAAAGTCAAAATGGGGGTGGTACAATGTGCTGGAGGAGTCAAAGACAAGTGGGAGAATGATTGGTGGGTCCCTAAAAAATGGCGGACTTGAGTTGCAGAGATTGGGGCAGGGATAGCAGACAGTACCTGTACGCGGTACTGGTACCCCGAACTCGAGAGGCTGGACCGTACCGGTACGCAGTACCAGTACGCTTCTGCTGCTTTGTCTGATTTTTCTGATTTCTTCACTCCTGAGCCACTCTTTGATCCTCATTCACCTCCACTCATGTGGGAAGGCTTTAAGAAGCCTCATTTAGCGCTCTTTTTCTGCAAACACCAAAATATGCAAAGTTTTGTGCTAATCACTATCATTGCCACCAACCAGGGCATATGAAGCGTGATTGTCCTCAGCGGCAGGGATCTCAAAGCTATGGAGCATCCCAGTCCCAGCCTTCGGTGGGGCATGCATAGACGCACTTTGTTCCTCCCTACCCCACAATGGGCCAGGGGAGCCAGTATCAGTTCCAGGGTGCTGCACAAGACCCTTCGGCTATGCATAGACTACCGGTAGTTGAATAGGGTTACTATCAAGAATAGGTACCATTTGCCGAGGATTGATGATTTATTTGATCAGCTGAGAGGGGCGCGGGTCTACTCCAAGATAGATCTCCGCACGGGTTACCATCAGTTGAGGATTAGGGAGGAAGATATCTCTAAGACGGCGTTCAGAACGCGGTATGGGCATTTTGAGTTCACCGTGATGCCTTTTGGATTGACGAATGCCCCGACGGCATTCATGGATCTCATGCATAGGGTGTTTCAACCCTATTTAGATCGGTTTGTTGTGGTTTTTGTTGACGACATCTTGATCAACTCCAAGTCTGAGGATGAGCATGAGGGTCACTAGAGGATCGTTCTCAAGACCTTGAGAGACCATTAGTTGTACGCCAAGTTCAACAAGTGTGAATTCTGGCTCACGGAGGTGAAATTTTTGGGACACGTGGTGTCGGCTTCGGGTGTATCCGTGGACCCGGAGAAGGTTGAGGCAGTTATGAATTGGGAGAGGCCGAAGTCAGTCTTCGAGATACGCAGTTTCTTGGGATTGGCAGGGAACTACCGGAGGTTCATTGAGGACTTCTCCCGACTAGTCTCACATATGACGAGATTGACCTCGAAGGAGGTCAAATTTGAATGGAATGATTCGTGTGAGAAGGCATTCCAAGAGTTGAAAAGGAGGCTTACTTCAGCTCCTATTTTGATTGTTCTGGAGAGAGGACAGAGGTATACAGTGTATTGCGATGCCTCGAAGGATGGACTTGGTTGTGTTTTGATGCAATCGGGAAAGGTGGTGGCTTATGGTTCTTGACAGTTAAAGAATCATGAGCAGAACTATCCTACGCATGACATGGAGTTAACGTCCATAGTCTTTGCCTTGAAGGCTTGGCGCCACTATCTATATAGTGAGCAGTTCGAGGTGTTTTCAGACTACAAAAGTCTGAAGTACATCTTTACACAACGGGACCTCAACATGAGGCAACGTAGGTGGATGGAGTATCTGGAGGACTATGACTTCACTTTGCATTAGCATCTCGGTAAGGCAAATGTGGTGGCTAATGCACTCAGCCGAAAGTCACGGGGAGTCTTGGCTAGTGTGGCTTCCCGGGAGTAGCAGATGCTCGAGACTGTGGGACAGTTCGGGCTACACTACATGGGTCAGGCTCAGAGTACTTTGGGGAGTTTGGTGGCTACGCCCTCCCTACTGAGCAGAGTGATCGAGTCCCAAGGGCAGGACACAGAGATTTTGTCCATTAGGGACCGAGTACAGTCAGGTACAGGTGACGAGGGCTGGACCATTCATGCGAATGGTAGTCTTCGGTATAGGGGAAAGATTTTGGTTCCCCAGTCTGCAGAGCTGAGAGAGGAGATCCTCAGGGAGTTTCATTGCTCCCGTTTTGCTGTACATCCAGGTGGCACGAAGATGTATCATGATCTTCGTCGCTAATACTATTGGAGCGGGATGAAGAAACATGTTGAGAAATTTGTTAGCCGATGTCTCACATGTCAGCAGGTGAAGGCTGAACACCAGAGACCAGCAGGGTTACTCCAGCCTTTGGAGGTAGCGGAGTGGAAGTGGAAGCACGTCACGATGGATTTTGTGACCCACTTGCCACGGACATCGCGGGGACATGACGCGGTATGGGTGACAATGGACCGGCTTACGAAGTCGGCACACTTTTTGGCGGGGCGGATGACCTTCACACTAGAGGAATTCTGCAGGTTGTATATACGGGAGATTGTCCGATTGCATGAGGTGCTCGTATCTATAATATCGGATCGGGATCCCAGGTTTACGATTCATTTTTGGGAGAATTTCCAGTGAGCCATGGGGACACAGTGGATGATGAGCACTGCTTTTCATCCCCAGACGGACGGTCAGTCGGAGAAGACTATCTAGACCTTAGAGGACATGCTACAGGCATGCGTCCTAGACCTCAAGGGTAGCTGGAAAGAGCACTTAACCTTAGTAGAGTTTGCCTACAACAACAGTTATCAGGCGAGCATACAGATGGCACCCTATGAGCACTATATGGGAGGCCTTGTCGTTCTCCGGTTTGTTGGGCGGAGGTAGGAGAAAGACCCCCTACGGGTCCGGAATTGGTTAGAGACACCTCGGAAAAGGTGGACTTGATACGGAAGCGTCTTCTCACGGCTCAAAGCCGATAGAAGAGCTACGCCGACAGACGGCTGCGACCTCTAGAGTTTGAGGTGGGAGATCATGTCTTCTTGAAGGTGATGCGTAAAAGAGGAGTGGTCAGGTTTGGCAAGCAGGGAAAGATGTCGACGAGGTACATCGGGCCCTTCGAGATACTCGAGAGGGTGGGTACAGTTGCTTACCGGTTGGCGTTACCGCCAAATCTATCGGGTGTTCATTCGGTGTTCCATGTCTCTATGCTCCAGAAATACACCCCAGATCCGACTCATGTGGTGGATTGGGGTGAGCTTATTGTTGATGCGGATGAGACCTTCGAGGAAGGACCGGTGCGTATCATGGATAGCCAGGATCAGGTTTTGCGGGCCAAGACCGTGAGGCTAGTGAAGGTGTTGTGGCAGCACCGAGAAATGGAGGAGGCGACATGGGAGCGCGAGGACACTATCCGTACCAGTTATCCTTTCCTCTTCGAGGATGGAGGTACATTTTTGTAGTATGAGTATGATATACTTGTGGCATATGCATGTGATTGAATGTGCATGTGTGTGTGAATTTTAGGGACGAAATTCTTTTAAGGGGGGAAGAATGTAAAACTCGGGAAAATTTAAACTTTTTCCGGAAAAGGGCAAAATGGTAATTTGTCACTATAATACGGAATTAAAATACGTATTTCTCTAGAGCTCGGATGACGCAACAGACTTCGCCGTTGGATTCGTATTGCGAAATCTAGTTGCCCTGTAAATTTTCATCGAATTCAGAGATAGTCGGATTTTGTGCGTTTTACGAGACGACTGTGTCGAATGACCTCAGAAAGGTGCCCACAAATAAAATTTATAAATTTCCTTATAATTGAAAGAAATTTCAAATAAAATTAATTTGAACTTAAACCGGGATGAAATAAATCGTTTCGGGGCGAAAACGGACCCGGAAATAAGAAACGTGCGGCGCGATGTGGACCGCGCATTTAAAGGCTATAAATAGGGGGAAATATCTGATTTTTCTCCCCATTCTTCAGCTGATTCTCACGTTGAAGAGAGAGAAGAGAGAAGAGAGAAGAGAGAAAAACTAATTTTTCAAGGCTTCCTCCTTCGATTCCCAGAGTTCCGCCGGTCGGAATTTGTCGAGCCAAGAGTTAAAGTCGACCCTCTCAACGAGGGCTACACAACCGTACCAAGAATGAAAGGTTTCACCGAAGATCCAAGAGGAGACTTTGGGGAGATCAAGGGTTTTGGAGTTGGGATAGTGTTCTTGAAGTTCTCCACGCTCCAAGAGGTAGGGTTCCCTCATACTCCGGTTTATTCCTAACTTATGATGTCCCTAGGAAAGGGTTAGGTTATAGAACTTTCCATTTGTTAGGGAATGGGGAAATGGGTATAGATATGGCTTATTACAAGTTCTATCTTGAATTTGATGTGTGAAAATTCCTTGTGAAATCTCTTGGAATTTGGTATTACATGGGTATGCTATGTGTTTATATGTATACCTTTGTGGATGAAATGGGTTTTTGGACATGAATTGTATGATAACATGCTTGTTATTGTCATTGATATATGCCATGTGATCTTTTGACGGTATGATAAACTTTGGTGATTATATGCATGTGATATAAATTGCCATGATACATGTTGATGTGTGGAAGTTGCTCATTTAGTATGCATTGCAATTTGGGCATAAGATTGACATCACATTCATGGGCATGAGTCATGAGTGTGGGTGTGTGTGTGCATAGTTGATCAAACACCGTACTTGGTGATTTGGTATGTGGTCTCGGGAAGGTTGGATCAAAGATCCCCTTGAGTCGCATGGTTGCATGGAAAAACTTGTGTCGGGTATAGCAAGTAAGGCTAGACACTCCCTCGGATGCAAGACCCGGCTACATGGTTCATACACTTACCGGCGGTGAAATTCCAGAAAAGTGTAATCGGTGTACGGAACCGGCGGTGCGATTCCGAGAATCCGTTGCCCACAAAGACACATGGTTTTGTTTTATAAAATACTCATTCAATGAGTTTCATCCAACAATGATTTGATTTGTTAACAAATGAGTTTTAATTAAAACAATCGTTGGATGAATTTTCGTCAAAAGACGGCTTTACTTCACAAGTGCATTGCATTGTGTTGTGGGAATCGGTGAGGACTCGGGGTAAAGTTGCATGAGTGAGTTCATCTCATTTCATAGCATGGCATGGAGATTCCTCTCATGGGATTGCATATTCTTGTTTGGAATGTATGTTGGCTGTGAAATTGCATGTGCATCTAGGTTGGGGAATAGCCTCTATAGGAGATACTCTATTGAGCATAGCTCACCCTATACGGGAAAACATTTCAGGTGCGAGATACACACCGGCGAATGACGCTCATTCGGGACCCCAAGGATGAAGAGAGGCCGCTTGTGGCTTTACCTTGAGTTTTTGTAAACTAATTATGAAAACTTAGTTTTGAACATGTGAAAATATGTAAATGATCTTGATAGAACTCGTATCAATCACGTTTTGACGTATAAATGCATGTTGTATAAGTTTGGGGTGGATTGGTTAAGGTTTGGAATGGATTGGAAATAGAAAACAGGTGAAACAGGCAAATCTGGGCAAACCGTACCGGTACGCCGCACCGGTACACTTTTCAAAAATTAGAAAATTTTAAATTGTTTTGCCAAGTCTTTGGGCTATGTATTCCTTCCTTCCAATGTTATAAATGGACCATAATGGGCTACCAATGGTGGTATATTGGACCTCGGATGGGTCAATCAATCAAGAGCATATAGACTTGTTTTTATTTTAAAAATCTCGGTAAAGGGGATGTGATGCCTTGGTGTCGGGTTAACCGGCATCCACGGGTATTTCCGCGGGTTGATAGGTGATCAAAGGACCCCCGGATTTTGGGGCATCACAGCTTGGTATCAGAGCGTATCGATATCTTGGTTCAATTTGAGTTATCAACGGATTGACAAAGGACCCCCGGATTTTGGGGCGTCACATGCTAAATGCAATCGTGAGTCTTATGAAAGTGGATTGTGTTTTTTGCTATTAGGTTATTTTGTTTTTAGCTTTTAGTTTTAGGGATCTACATATTACTAGGGAGTAGTAATATTCTAGTTAGCGGATGCGATAAACCATAAAATGCGTATTTTGCACAAAAAAAAACTCCTATTTGGAAAGGGATTGCTCCCAAACCAACCCTAGACCTACTAGTATATATATAGGATCTCTCTTATGTTGAGGAAGATCTTGGATCTCTTCTCTTAACCTTCTATATTATTATTTTTGTTTTAGCTTTGTTGAGATCTACAATGTCTTGTGAGTAGTTTTCTTTGTTATTCTCTTGCCTAAGATATGGATTTTTTATTGTTCTTTTGGATATTTATGAAATTCTTAATTTATTCCTAGTGTAAATATTTATTTTTACAAGATTGATTGAATGTCTTTAGCAAAGTTTTATACTCTATATAATTATTTGATTATCTGTTGATAAGATTGAGTTTTTGGTATATTCAAAGGTTATGATTCCTTGCTAGTTTTATAAACTATTTCTTCAAATATTATTTTCAAAGGAATCAAATTATTATTTTCAAAGCTATATTTTCTGATTGACTACACCGAAGTTGGAAATCAACTAAGTTATCAGAAAATTGAATAAATATAATTATCTGATGAACATAAGCAGATCTACATCTCGAAGCTAAAGGGTTGTTTTTCTAATAGATTATTTTCTTTAAATTTTACTTACAATCATTAGTCAACCAATTCAATATTTTTAAGAATTTTAGTTCTTCCTTTACATTTGCCTCTAAATTCCCTTTAATCCTTGTGATTCGACCTTGACTCCTTGACAACCTGCACTTGGGTGTACCTATTTGAGATCAAACAGTTCACTATCTTTTAATTTATATTTTTTAAAAAATTTAAATTATACTTCAAAATAATGTAAATTAAAAATTTATAATCAATCATAAAATATTTTATTTTTTTAGGTCTTATAAAATATTGTATTCCATTACTGAATTTCGTGACTTCAGTGTCAAGGTTGATTCCGTGATTTTTGGTAGTGAAACTTCAGATCAAAGATGAAATTTTTATTTTTATTTTTATTGTAGTTCACTGTTTGTGAAAATTTTGAATAGTAAATTAGGAATTTCACTCTATTAAAGTTCACTATTTGTGAATTTTTTTTTAACTAGGAGTTTTATTATATTAAAATTCACTATCTTTGGAGTTTATTGTTTATGTTTTTTTAAATATTTTTTGAATTCACTATTTTTAATATATATTTTTTAATTAAAATTTTTAATATTTTTTGAGTTCACTACTTTTGATATATGTTTCTCAATTTAAATGAAACGTCTTAACTAAATCTAATCAATTTCATTAATTAAGCATAATTTATTTGTGTTAACTATTTTTAGTTTACTGTCATTGATTTCACTGTGAACTAGTAGTTTCATTCTATTAAAAATTACTATTTGTGAGAATTCTGTGAGCTAGAAGTTTTATTCTGTTAAATTTCACTATTTCGGAGTTCACTATTTATGGTTTTTTTCAATATTTTTTGAGTTCACTGTTTTTAATATATATTTCTCAATTCAAAATTTTAATATTTTTGTAATTAACTGTTTGTGATAATTTTCTAAACTAGGAGTTTTATTCTAAGAAATTCACTATTTATATATTTTTTAATATGTTTCAGTTCACTATTTTTTCATTGTTTTAGGTGGTAGGTGGTGTGCGGTGATGGTGGGTGGTTTGTGGTGACTATGGTAGTTGTTCACTATATTTGAGTTCACAGTGAACTAGGAGTTTTTATTCTACTAAAGTTCACTATTTGTGAAATGGAAATTTCATTCTACTAAAGTTCATTATTTTTGGAGTTCACTGTTAATGTTTTGTGGGTGGTGGTGGCGGCGGCGGCGGTGCTAGGCAACGATGGTGGCAGTGCGTGGTGGTGGCGGTGGTGGGAGGTGGCAAATGGTGGTGGCGGTGATGAGATGATGATTGTAGTGGTAATAAATATAAGAATGGGATAATGATTGAGGTTTTTAAATAACCTCCTTTATTAATGGTATTTTTGTCAAGTGTTGATTTTACGGACTTTTGGCCTTAAAAGTGTTGAGGTCGGAACAAATGCCAAAAAAGTCTGTAAATGTGTACCTCTTGCCAAATCTCCCTTTAATTAAACAAACTAATATTCTCTTTGGAATAAATTGAATTTGAATTGTTTGTAAAATTTTGGGAATGTGACCTAGTCTTCTAAACCGTCTCCACTTCTCTAGTTTTCTCAACGTTAAGTCTTAACTGGGTACAGATCCGAGATGCATGGGTATAGATTTGAACTCGGTTTTCTATGATTGTCTTGATTTCCTAGCTCTTTATTTTATGGGCAAAGAGTGGTGTAGTTTTGAATTGATCTTCTTGGAAAAATACGAATAGGAGCTTCCCTCATGGTTATACATATGGCATTGCTAGACACTGTGACGCCCCAAAATCCGGGGGTCCGTTGATTTCCCATCAACCTGCGGAATACCCGTGGATACCGAATAACTCGATATCGTGCCGTTATGCCCCATTTATCGGGGTCCATAATTGAACAAAAAATCGGGCAGAGTCTCCTTTGTACGGGGAGCTCTACCCAAAACTCAACATGTGCAATATATATTCAAATGACCCATCCGAGGTCCAATATAAAGCAATGACCGCACCGGGTCCATTTATAAGTAAACATTGGCCACACCGGGTCCAATTATCCATACTTATATCAAAACATGCAAGGTTATTTTAACAACAATCCATATACGTTCTAATACAGTTATTTGTAAAAGACTACATGTCCAAAAACATAATTTTCGCAAGTGTTTTACAATAACACAAAATAAAGCCACATACGGCTTTATTCAAACATGAGGGTCCAACATGGAGCCATCTGCCGGTGTATCTCTCCCACCTGAAATGTTTTCCCGAACTTTGATCTTTGAAGCATCTTCATAAACATAGGTTGAAATTTACAAAGACTTCACAAATTAGTCAATTACAATAAAATTCCTAACACTTCTATTCTTCATGCATAGTAGAGGAGATATGTAATTGTGGTAGGGTTGCTTATTTTGGGGACACCGTATAATTCTTCTGCAAAGGCATGCAACATCCTATAGAAAGTGACTTGGTCCATACCTCATTCCTTCTACACGTACATTGATACTGCCTTTTTGTTCTACAAATTCAATTCAGGCGAATCCAGGTACTATCTCTCCATATTTTTACTAAAATTATTCCATCAATTTTAAGAAATTTTAGAAATATGGAGAACACCCCTTTTGTGCTTCTTCTGATTATACTTATCAAAACAATAGTTGGACTTGAAATGATGGTGGCAAAAAAATGCTTTTTTTTACTTGACCTTGATGAAAGTAACCTATGTTTTGAATAATGATGACCCTAGGGATTTAGATGAAATGATGACTAAGAACAATTTGTTACTCATAATCAACTTATTGAAAGGTGTAGAAATTGTATGTTGAATTCTTTGTTCGATGATCTCTATGATTTTTGTGGTCAAACCTACCCCATTGCTAAATGCTTATGGAATGCCTTCAAGAAAAAAATATGACCTCGAAGAGACCAGAGTGGAAAAATATGTTGTTAGTAGATACTTTAAGTTCCAAATGAGTGAAGATAAATCTATTTTGTCCTAAACCCATGAATAAACTTATAGTGCACGCGATAATTTTTGAAGTATGAAGATAGATGAACAATTTCAAGTGGTAGCCCTAATAGAAAAACTTCTTGCCTCTTGAAAGGAATTTAAAAGTGCTTTGAGGCATAAGAAAAATTCCTTAGAAAACCTCAATACCCATATGGGAATTAAAGAAGAGGTAAGAATGCAAGATACGAAAGATGAACTAAATGGTGAATCTATGGCTATGGTTTACTTTGTTGCTTCGCGTAGTCAACCACAAAAGAAAAATTATTGTTAGGATCATGTTTGTAATTGACTAATTTTGTGATTTCTTTTTGTAAATCTCAACCTATTCCATGGTCATGATGCTAAAAAGTTAAAGATCCTAAAGTGCCAATGGAAGGAAGGATATCGTGCTTCAAGCAATAACAAGAGTCACCACCCTCCCACTGCTCTCCCATTGCTCGAGCACCTCATTTGCAAATTTGTATTTTCTTGGTCCCCAAGATAAACTCTATTCCGAGCCTATAAATACAGAATTTCTTTCCTATGCTAGGGTAAGTTTCTTGAGAGTAAATTTTACCTATCTAAAATCTTGAGAGTTTGTGAGCAAACCTTGATCCTAATTCGAAAGTTAACCCATCTTGTGATTCCTATTCAAACTCACACCTTGGAGAAGAAGAACTTGCTTGGTTCTACCAAACCCATTTGTTAAGTGTGCATACTAAGGATCTTGGTGGAAAAATTGCTCAAGGCCTAAAAAAACCGTGCGGGCGGGGAGTTCAAGTAAAGCTATACATAATGTTGAAGAGGGAGTTTCAGCAGAGAGGTTTCATGAAAGAAATGAGCGTCTAACACTTTTATTAGTTGTGATATCAGTCTCGAGTACTTGTAAACTGACTTTGGGATAGTGGATTAGGTTTTGGTGAAAGTCGATTGGTTTTCCACGATGTTTTTTGACGTTTACTTTCTTTATTGTTATATTAGTACACACTTGTGATTTGTAGCACACACAGGCACTATGTATTTTTTTATTTGACTATTAGAGTATTCATATGATATGTTTGTCCTTTAATATGGTTATGTCTGAAAATGTTTCCCAAGCGTAGGAAATTCTATCGTGTAGTAACTCAAAAAATATCGAGGTTGTTTCCACATGGAAACAAGGACCAATTCAAATAGTGATATGATTCAAACAAAATAAACTTATTTCGATTTCAAATGTGGTGATGATTGGTAAAAACTAAGAAACAATATTAAGATAGATCGGCTAATCTTCGGATTTTATCCCAACATGAATAGGATTCTTGACCCAATTTATAACTCATCCAAGATTGAAATCAAACTCACTTCGACGAAGAATATTCAATAAAAATAAAATTTAGAAAATATGTGCTTTGATGACAAAACTAATTTATGAAAGAATTGGTATCATGTTGATTACAGGGACTCCAAGAATTACCCATACAAAATTCCATTCTCAACGGTTAATCAAGAATGTTTACAAATCAACCATGTGTTCAAAAACAATAATTTTAAATCAACAAAACAACATGAAACATTAGTACCCTATTAGAGTCAAAATCACCCACTCACGGATAAGAATCCCTCCTCCGATTATGCCAAAACTAAACTACTCACACATAGTGTGTTTTGAATTAAAAGCGAGTAGGAAAGACATAGAAATTGAAAAAAAATTAGAAAGAAAAATTAATGTAACTACTTTGTATTTAAACAAGAGCTAAATTTATTAAAAAGAATGAGAAATTGAAAATATTTTGTTTATCGACTAAGAAGAAGACAAAAGTAAAAACGACGCTCTATGTACTTTATGCTGAAGAAGAAAAACGCTGAAGAATCCTCTCTATTGCCCTAGAAGAAAACATTCAAGAAGAGATACGCCCCAGGTAAAAAAACGCTCAAGAGATATCTTGGATCCTCCCTATTTTCAGTTTTTAAGAAAAACAAAGAGAGAGAGAGAGAGAGAGAGAGAGATACATCCAATCCTCCCAAGATACAGAAGATACTCTGCTTCCTCTTTACATTTATCATCCATCCATAGAAAATCTCCAAAAATATCTCCTAAGATTTGGCCGATTAAAATTTCCAAATAAAATCTTGTTCTTTGCATTTCAACTCTCTTGTACTATTACAAAAGGAAGAATGAACCAGTAGGAAGGCCCTCTGTTCACAATGAACTGGTAGGAAACAAGTGGAACCGGTAGAAAAGCTCTTAGTTTTATTTGACTTCAGATGAACCTATATAAGACTAGCGTTGAGCCAGTCTGTCTACTGCCTGATGAACCGGTACAACCACTCTTTTTTTCTTTTTTGCCGTGATGCTCTTGGTTTAATGTCCAGCTTGTCTAGCTGGCTTCCGAAGCTCCTCACAGCATCCAAATGAGTGTAAAACATCATTCTTACACCGGATTAACTCTAAACACATGGTTTCCTCATAAAACACAAACTCAACTAAAATAAAACATATAATTAACGAATAAAACTAAAGTGATTGGTTTGAGACATAAAATTATGCGGAATTGTTTACTCAATACACACCTCAACTTAAGCTTTGCTAGTCCCCAGCAAACGCAAAACACAAATAAAATCTTACATTACACCTTAAATTCGCAAGCATTGTCAAATATAACAAATCACAATAAATCACAATGCATATACTTAAATTTAAATTACAAAACCATTTTCTTAGATGATCACGATTGCATTTAAGCCCTTAAATCCCTAGGTTACCCCTAGTGGATAAGTTTTATCTCGTGAAGGTTTCCAACGAAGATACCTACAAACTTTTTTTTCTCTATCCGGAATATATTATTATTCCCTAATTAAAATAAAAATAAGGATATACCACATTCACTAAAATTAATTCGCTCACAACTATGCTATAGACTTAAATGCTATGTAAGAGTATTCACATTCATATTAACATCAGAAACTCGTGTATGTGTGTGAGATGATCACTAAATTCAAAAAAATTACCAAACAACATGCACATCTTAATTAGCTATCCAATGTTAGTTTTGATGCAAATCTCACCAATCCTAGCTGTTGATATACCGAGAATGGCAGAATATTGACATTCGAACCCGAGTCTAGATATTCTTGTTCCACTCAACAATCCCCTATAATTATTGAAATCGTGGGACAACCTAGATCCTTGAACGTGGGTGGAGTGTTGGTCTGTAGGATTGTAAAACCTGAAAATTTTTTAATTTTATTAAAAAGGGTAAAATGGTAATTAGTCGTTCCGATATGGGTTGAAAACTTGAATTTTTCTAGGACTTGAATGACGAAATAGACTTCACTGTTGGATTTTTTTCGCGAAATCTAGTTACCTAGTCAATTTTCGTCGAATTTCAAGATAGTTAGATTTTTTACACTTTACGAGGCGATCAGGTGTCGCGCGACTAAAATAAAGGTGATTACATTATATTCATGAAAACCTAAAAATAATTTAAATTTAGTTCGATAAAAATATATTGAACCTAACTCGGGATGAGATTTAATTGATTCAGAATAAAATCGAATCAAAAAGACCGAGACGTATAGCGCAACGAGGGCCAAACAAATGAGGGGTATAAAAAGGGGGTAAAAATCAGATTTTCCTCCATATTCTTCAGCTAATTCTGGATAAAGAGAGAGAAACAGAGAAGAGAGAGAAAAATAGAAAAGTCTCCCTCACCATCTTCTTCCTCCAATCCACGATTCTGACCATCGGATCTCTTTGGGCCAAGCGATAAATTCGCTCTACGCAACGAAAGCTACGCATACATACGAAAGATCATGAGTTTTGCCAAGATCTCAAGGACGAAATTTTTGGGATCGAGTTTTGCAAGCTTGATTTGAGTTCGTTGGGACGTGTTCTACGCGAATATACGCTACAAGAGATAGTATTCCTTTCCTAACTAGGTTTTTTTCCAAAAAATATGAAAAGGGTAGAGCGTTAGAGATGTATTCTAATGTATAACACATACGTAGTGTAGTTGAAATGTAGAAAATGGGTATAAGAATATGTTAAAACCAATTATTGTATGATTTTGATATGATGAAATTGCTTGGCTTTGAATTTCATGAAGAATGTGTTGTTTGGGCATGCTATGTGTTTACATTTGTGTCTTGAAGGCGTTTGAAAAAATTCCTATGGATTATTAAGTGAGTTATTTAAATGGAAGATGCTATAACATGCTTAGTGGTGTTGGAAAATGTTATTATATGCTTTATGATATAATTGACATTTGAGAAATTGGGAATGTTTATGCAAATGGAATATGTTCATAATATACTCATGATATAATGAACATGATATTGTATGTTTATAGTTGTACATTACATTTGCATATGTATGAGTAGCATCGCATTCGTGGGCATTCGAGTTTGGGGGTGTGTGCATGGTTTTGATTAAACACCATCCTTGGTGAGTTGATACATGGGCTCGAAAAGGTTGGACCTAGGTTCGACTTAGTCGCATGGGTTGCATTGAAAATATGTGTTGAGGTTAGCAAGAAGGGCTAGATTCTCCCTTGGGTGCAAGACCTGGTAATTTCGGATACGCACTCCTATTGGTACTGAGTCTATAAAGTGTTGGTGTACACGGAACCGTTGTTGGAAGTCCATAAATATCCACCCCAAGAAAAACATAAGATTTTATAAAATGGTCATTGGATGTCTAACAACAATGGTGGGGGGTTGGAATGCCCGGATGAATACGCAAGGTATTGCATGTGTTATGGGAGCCGGTGGAGGGCTCGGGGTTGCATTTCATGTGTGTGAGTTTTATCTCATAACATGGCATGAAAAGTGTAGCATTCATTTATGAATTGTATGTTCTTGAGTGAAAGATTTATGTGATGAATTGTATGTGAAATTTCATATGCATCTGGGTTGGGGAGTAGTCTCCTTAGGAGATACTTTATTGATCGTGGCTCACCCTTGATGGAACATATTTCAGGTGTTGGACAAGCTCTGATGGACTGCTATCATTTGGTCCCTTGTTGATGATGGAGCCGAAACGTGGCTTTTGAATTGCATTTTGTAAATCAATCATGTAAATTTGTTCTGAACTTGTATTGTAAAACCCTGGAAAAAATTTGAATTTTTATGAAAAAGGGCAAAACGGTAATTAGTTGCTACGGTACGGGTTGAAAGTCCAAATTTTTCTAGAACTCGAATGATGAAACGGACCTCACCGTTGGATTTTTCTCACGAAATCTAGTTACCTAGTCAATTTTTGTTGAATTCTGGGAAAGTCAGATTTTTGCATTTTACGATCGGGAATTAATTGCGATCGGGATTTTTTGGGTGTCGCGTGACCAAAATAAACGCGATCAGGAATTAATTGCAAAACTTGAAAAATAATTTAAATTTAGTCCAAATAAAATATGTTGAACTTAAAACGAGACGAGATTTAATTGATTCGGGACGAAATTGGATCAGTAAAAGGCGGTACGTGTATTTGGCTGCTGAATTTCATTGGAGAGAGAGAGAGAGAGAGAGGGAAAAGAGAGAAAATCAAGGGATTCTTCATCTTCTTCTTGCGATCTAGGGCCAACCTTTGGTCGGATTGCTTCGGGCCAAGAACTAAAGTTCATCTACTTGACGAGAGCTACATATACGTAAAACAAATCGTGGATTTCGCCGAAGTTTCAGATACGGAATTTTTGGAAATCAATAGTTGAAGCTTGATTTGTGTTCTTCTACCACTTGTATCACGCTTGAAGAGGTAGTGTTCTTCTCCTAGCTAGGTTTATTTTCAACGTAGGGTTTCATATGAAATGGGTAGCATGACTTGGGATGAAATCTCTTGTCTAAATGTGTTTCTAGTGTAACTAGAGTATGTGGAATGGTATAGAAATGTGCTAAAACCAATTATTTCATGAATTGGGTTTTAGGTGAAATTGCTTGTTTTGGTAATTTCATGAGAATTATGTTGATTAGGCATACTATTTGTTTACATTCATGCCTTGAAGGTGTTTGATAAAATGCCATGTTGATTTAGCATGTTGGTTTCATTGTAAATGTTATAACATGCTTGATGAAAATTGTGGAATATAATTATATGCACAAGATATAATTGACATTGTGAAAATGGTATATGTCATGCTACTCTCATGATATGATGAACATGACATTGGAATTGCAATTGAAATATTGGTTGCATAATGATATGAAATGCAATTGTACATTACATTGCATATGCACAGGAAGCATCACATTCGTGGGTATGTGACATGGGTGTGGGTGTGTGCATGGTTTTGATCAAACACCATTCTTGGTGGATGATGCGTGGGCTCGGGAAAGTTGGACCATGGTTCGATCGAGTCGCACGGGTTGCATTGAAAATAGGGTTAGGGTTAGCAAGAAGGGCTAGATTATCCCTCGGGTGTAAGATCCGGTGACTTGGATACGTACTCTGTTGGTCTTGAGTCCATAAAGAGTGTCCGCGTATGCGGAGCAGTTGGTGTAAGTCCATAAATGTTGTGTCGGTTGGGTGCCCATTGATGGAAGTCCATAAATATCCACCACAAGAAAGACCCAGAATTTATAAATGGTCATTGGATGTGCAACATCAATGGCAGGGGCTTGGAGTGTCCGTATTCATACGCATGGCATTGCATGTGTTATGGGAGCTGGTGAAGGCTCAGGTTGCATTGCATGTATGAGTCTCACCTCATAACGTGGCATGGTATCATGACATTTGTTCTTCAAGTTGTATGTTCTTCGATGAATGTTTGTTTGATTTTTGAATGGCATGTGAGCATTTCATATGCATCTAGGTTGGGGAGTAGCCTCTTTAGGAGATAACCTATTGAGCATGACTCACCCTTTATGGGGACAACATTTTAGGTAAGAGACAAGTGCCGGTTGATGACTCTCACTTGGGCCCTCATTGATGAAGGAAGCTGAGTTGAGGCTTTGAATCACATTTTTGTAAGACAAGTGTGTAATTAGTTTTTGGAAATGTAATATTGTGTAATGGATTGTAAAACGAACTCATGTGAATTATATTTTGTGTAAAATTTGATGTTATGTGAGTTTGGGAGGGTGTTGTATGAGATTGGATGGGTTGAAATTGAAAAATGATTGAATTGGGGGCAAACTGGGCTCTTCTACCGGTAGAATGTTGATTATCTATCGGTTGAAATATTCCAGAGAGCTCTTCTACCAGTAGAACATTGAGTATCTATCGGTAGAAGAATTCCAAAGAGCTCTTCTACTAGTAGAACGTTGATCATCTATCGGTAGGTCCTCTAAAATTTTCGATAATTTAAAATAATCTTGTCAAGCCTTCGAACCTCGAGTCCTTTTGTTCAAAGGATGTAAATGGAGTAATATTAAGGACAAATTGAGGTATATTGGACCTTGAAATGTACACAAATTATGCATTTGGGAGTGCCCGATACAAGGGAGACTCTACCCAAACTTTGTGTTGTTTATGATCCCGGTGAAGGGGATGTTATGTTGTGGTGTCGGGTTATGCGGCACTTACGGTTACTTCCACGGTTTGATGGGTGATCAACGGGTTGACAAAGGACCCCCGGTTTTAGAGGCATCACATTTATATTGGTAATAATGTAAAACCCGGGTTTGAACTTTTATGAAAAAGGGTAAAACGGTAATTTGTTATTTCGGTACGGGTTGAAAACCTAAATTTTTCTAGAACTCGGATGACAAAACAAACCTCGCCGTTTGATTCGTCTCGTGAAAGCTAGTTACCCAGACAAATTTCATCGAATTCCGAGATAGTTGATTTTTTAGCGTTTTACGAGGCGGTCGAGTCTCGAATCACCCAAAAACGAAATTTTTAATAAAATTTCAAAAGTTGGAAAATAATTTAAAGAGATTTCATAGAAAAATATTTTGAACTTGAACTGTGGCGAAATTTAATCATTTCGGGGCAAAAACAGACCAAGGAATGGTTGACGTGTGGCGCGACGTGGACCAAACATTTAAAGGTTATAAATAGGGGAGAAAGTCAGACTTATCCCCTATTCATCAGCTGGGTCTTTACATTGGAAGAGAAGAGAGGGAAATGAGAGAAAAAAAAAAAGAGATTTCAAGACTCTCTACGATCTACGCTTCTCCGTCGGTCGAATCAACTCGAGCCAAGAATTAAAGTCGATCTTCTCGACGATGGCTACACAACCATAGCAAAAAGGAAGAATTTCACTGAAGATTCAAAAATGAAATTCTTGGGGAATTCAAGGTAGAGCTTGGGGGGTGTTCTTGAAGGTTGCTACTACTCGTTTTTATAATTCAAGAGGTAGGGTTTTCTTCCTACTTAGGTTTATTCCCAACTTAACCTTGAAATATGAAATGAGTAGGTTGTTAGATGTATTTTAACACTTGCCTATTGTTGTTGATTTGGTGAAATAGGTATTGAAAATGGGTAGAATAAATTCTATCTTAAATTGCGTATGTAGAAATTGCTTAATGTAATTTCTTGATAAATGTGGAATTTTGGGCATGTTATGTGTTTACATGAGTTGTGTCTTGTATGGGTGTTTGATAAAATGCCTTGAATGATTGAAGTTGTTGTTTTGATGAAATTGAAATAACATGCTTGGATGATGTGGTAAATTGAAATCATATGCTTATGATGTGATTTACAATTGGAAATGTAAATGTTGATATGTGCTTATGATATATTAGCATTGTGATGATTGGGACAATTATATACTTTGGATAGAATTAGCCATGGAATGTGTTGAAATGTGGTAGAAATAGTTCATATGACATTCATTACATATGGATATGATATTGATATTGCAATTGTTCATTGCATTGCATATGCACAGAGACATCACATTCATGGGCATTAGGCATGCGTGGGGGTGTGTGTATGTCTTTGAATCAAACATCACACTTGATGGTGGATAAGTGGGCTCGGTATAGTTGGACCAAAGTTCAACAGAGTCGCACGGTTGCATGAAAGAGAAAAACTTGTGTCGGGTATAGCAAGAAGGGCTAGACACTCCCTCGGGTGCAAGACCCGATTACTGGTTTATACACTTCTGTCGATGCAAGTCCAAAAAAGTGTATCGGTGTGCGGAACCGGCGGTGCGACACCAAAACTCCGCTACCCAACAAAGACACATGATTTTGTTTTATAAAAATAGTCATTGGATGTATAACATCAATGGAAGATTTATTACACATTGTCATTGCGTTGTGTCGTGGGAGTCGATGAGGGCTCGGGTTAAAGTGCATGAGCTAGTCTTATCTTATCTCATTTCATGGCATGACATGGTGGAATTCCAACATTGAATTGCATATTCTTGTTTGGGATGGTTGTTGCTTGTCGAATGTTGCATGTGAACATTTCATATGCACTTAGGTTGGAGAGTAGCCTCTGGAGGAGATATTGATTGGTTGAAAACGTTGTATTCCCTAACCTCTTAACATCATCCCTCAATGTGTGTATGACTTATAGGACTAAGGGAGTGTCACTCTCCCTCGGAATGATGCAAGAGATAGGGCAACGAAATGGAGGATGGAGTGAATGAAAATGTAAATGAAATGTGGGTGTGTGAACAAAAGTGCTCCCCAATCGCAAGGAGTCTTTCGCGTGTCGGTGTTTTACTTGAAAAAGTATTCCAAGGTCGTCTCCTCAGGGAAGGAAAGTTGAAGTTGTGTGAAGGTGATTTTGCAAAAGGTAAAGAAAGTGAAATCTTTTGTTTGATTTTTGGTGTTTGAAGTTTGTGAATGAAAATACAATAAAAACAAGTGTTGGCTAATCCAAGAGGTTGTGTCGGTGTTGAAGTTGTGTTGGAAAACCCAAGAGGTGGTCTCCCTTGAATTAGCCAACTAAAATCTAGCTACTCATACTAAAAGGAAAGACATGTATAATGTAAAGAGATATGTAGAAGAAATGAAGATTAGAACTTGTATTTATGCTAGAAGAATGTAAGCTACAGAGGAGAATTCATTTCATAACTAAAAACAAAGCTTGAAGATAAAACCCAGCAGAAAAATAAAAGTGCAAGAGCATTTGAATTAAACTTGGTTAGACTAGAATTAAAAGAGATTACAATGGAAGAAATAAAGATTACAAGGGAACTACAACTTACTGCAACGAAATGGGAGAAGAAAATACAAAAACATAAGCTTTCTACTATTCATCATCTTCTACATTGGACTACTCCTAAGTCCTAAGCTTAGGTAGCCACACTAATACAATGTGTAAAATGCTGAATATAATGGAGAGTTAGCCTTCAATTTTCGTGCATGGTGGTCCCCCCTAGCTGTGTGCAGGCCTCCCATCAATAGGAGGCTAAGTTGAAGCTTGGACAGGCTAGGAGAAGGTTAGCCTGCAACTCCCCTGGCAGCCCCCTTCAATCCCCTCTTCATTAATGCCATTGCCTCCAAATGTCTTCAAGTAGGGTGTAGGAGGCATGGTTGTAGGGATAAAATGTCGGGCTAGGTGTGGGAGAATCAATGGTGGGACCCCCAAGCAAGTGGAGAAGAGTTTGCAGGTGTTCTGGGAGCGTACCGGTACTGTGTACCGGTATGGTTTGGTTACTGGAGTTCGAAGTATCGGTACGCAGTACTGGTACGGTTTTCTGCTCCGGACCAGTCTTGGTAGAATAGACATAACTTTTGATCCAACCGTTGGATTGAGCTTAAATTTTGAAAAAATATAGAAGACATCCATATCTACAACTTTCATGTTTTGAACGTTTTCAGATTCGAAGCGGATCATGGTCAACATGGAGGAATACCGAGGCTCTGTTTCCAGATGGTGTGGCTGCTGGTGCTTTTGTTCCCAAACACCAATACCTCCTTGATTTCTTCACTTTTAAGCCTCCGAATCTTCATGTAATGTGTCCATGCCCTCACCACACATCCATCATAGTTGCAAGGTCCTAAAATACATGATTTAAACTATAAAAACATGCAACATCGAGAATTCAACATTATTCATAAAATCGGCTAACTCTAAGTACTTAGATGCAAAAGTTGAGTTAAAATGAATGTAATGAGGCCTTCAAATATACAATATTTTGTGCTCATCAGATATCTTATTGAGCATGACTCACCCTTTATGGGAAAACATTTCAGGTGCGGGCTATACGCCAGTGGAAGGCTCTCACTCGGGGCCTCAAAGATGAAGGAAAGCTGACTTGTGGCTTTTAAAACCATTTTTGTAAAATTTTTATGGAAGTTGGTTTTTGGAATGTAATTATATGGAAATGATTTTAAAAGAACTTGCATAGACCATATTTTATATGAAAAAACTTCGTTATACATGTGTTGGAATGTTATGGAATTGATTGGAATTGAAAAAGGAAGGAATCGTAGGAGAACAGACATAACCTTCCAGAAGGTTGAACAAAACCTTCAAGAAGAAATTTGCCAGTAGGCAAAACCTTCTGGAAGGTTGGACAAAATTTTCCGGAAGAAATTCTCCAGTAGGCAAAACCTTTCGGAAGGTCTGACAAAACCTTCTGGTAGGTTTTCCAAAAATCTGAAATTTTGAGAGTGTTTTCCTATGCTTCCGGGCTTTGATTCATTTTATACAAATGATGCAAATGAACAATAATGGAGTATAAATAATGGTATATTGGACCTCAGATGGGTCATGTGGTTTAAATGTACACAAGTTATGCGTTTGGGAGTTCCCGGTACAAGGGAGACTCTGTCCAAACTTTTTATTGTTTGTGCCTTGGTGTCTGGTTATGCGACATTCACAGGTATTTCCGCGAGTTGATGGGTGATCAACGGGTTGACAAAGGACCTCCAGTTTTAGGGGCGTCACATCTTGGTATCAGAGCCTAGGTTTACGAATTACCTAAGGCTTGCGGGGCATGGGTTTAGACCATTGCATCCATTGTGCATGACATGTTATGTGCTTTAAATGTTACATGTTATATTTTATGTGTTATGTGAATTATATGCATGGTAAAATGTGAATGGGAAAGTGACACTAGGGTTAGAAAACATAACCTTGGGGGTCAAAAAAAGAATGAACGGGATGGTTCAGGGTGTAGGTGTCTACTAGTGGGTGACATATGCTCTACTAGTGAGACAAGGATAGAAATCTCAAAGTTTGAACTTGATCCCTATCTTGAGATACTAAGTTAGTGCTCTATTGCTATTTGACATGTGTGTAGATGGAAAATAGAGGAAGATGACGCGGTCGAGGCGGTGGGCGGAACAACAACCAACCATCACCGGCCTTTGACCAACAAGCCTTCATGGAGGCTATTGGCACTATGGCCACTACTTTCGCACAAACTAGTGCTAATGTGGGCCAAGGAGGCTCAAGTAACCTCCAGAAGTTCAAGGCACACAAGCCTCCGACTTTTATGGGAGGGGCGGATCCAATGGTGGCCCACCATTGGTTCCAGCAATTTGATAAGATCCCAAAGGCAATGGAGATCACCTCCGATGCCACTAAGATAAGGCTAGTTGCATTCCAGCTAGAAGGAGAAACCCATATGTGGTGGGATTGGGCAAAGGCCTCGAAGAACTTAGAGGTGATGACATGGGGAGAGTTCCAGGAGCTCTTCATAGGCAAGTACTTTCCATCGGCGATTCAACATGCGAAAGCCTGCTTGGTTAAAAACGTTGTTGTTTCCTAACCTCTAAAAACCATCCCTTAGAATGTGTAGTGTACGGATAAAGGGGAGTGTCACTCTCCCTTAGGATGATGTCAAAAGAAAGGGCAACAGAATGGTGGATGAATGAAATGAAATGAAATGCGTGTGTGAACAAAAGTACTCCCCAAGCGCAAGGAGTCTTTTGCTTGTCGTGTTTTACTTGGAATGAGTATTCCAAGGTCGTCTCCTCAGGGAAGGAAAGTTCAAGTGTGTGAAGGTGATTTTGGTGAACAAAAGAGAAAAGTGTAAAATCTTTTGTTTGTGTTTTGGTTTGTGAATGAAAATGAAATAAAACAAGTGTTGGCTAATCCAAAGAGTTCACTCCAATGAGGATGTCAATCCAACTCAAAGCCTTCCTCCAATGATGCATAGATGAACGATTGATTCGTGGGAAGCTAGGGACGAAATGGAGGTGAGGATCCAAGCATAACCCATGACCAGACCTACGGGATATCAAAGACTCACAACCGCATCCACTCTCAACCCAGTCAAACCGAACCACCGTACACTGAGTGGAGGAAAAAAGAAGAGTTGAACTGGAATCCTCACGGGGAGGTCTCCCTTGGATTAACCAACTAAAACTCTAGCTAATCATACTTGAAGGAAAGACAATGATGTAATGGAAAGACATTGTAGAGAAATGAAGATTTGAACTTAGTTTAATGCAAGAAAACTTAACTACAAAGAGAGAAATGCAATACCCACTTTAAAACTAAGAAATGAAGAAAGCTTGACATAACAATGCTGAAATGTAAAAAGTAGAACTAAACTTGAAATAAATGACATTAAATACAATAAATGAAGCTTACAAGATCCTTACAAAAGATTACAAGTGAAAATGGGTGAAGACAATGCAAAAATCTAACTATTCATCATCTTCTTCACCAAAACTACTCCTAAGCTTAGGTAGCCACCCCCACTCAAAGCTTGTGTGAATGCTGAATATATGGAGTGTAGAGACTTCATTTTCGTCCATGAGGGTCCCTAGGGTCTATGTGTGCAGGCCTCCCATCAATGGGAGGTGATTTGAAGTATTGGACAGGCTAGGAGAAGCTTAGCCTGCAACTCCCCTGGCAGCCCCTTCTCTCCCATCCCCATTAATGCCATTGTCTCCAAAGTCTTCAACAAGGGTGTAGGAGGCATGTAATATGCAGAAAATGTCAGGGGGCAAGTGGGAGAATCATAGGTGGGACCCCCAATCAAGTGGAGCATGAGATGCAGGCTATCTGGGCTGTTCAGGCAAAGCGTACCGGTACTGCGAACTCCAGTAGCATCAGCGTACCGGTACGGTTTCTACTCCGGACTAGTTTTCGTAGAATTGTCATAACTTTTGATCCAACTGTCCGATTGAGCTGAAATTTTGACACAGTATAGAAGACATCCAGATCTACAACTTTCATGTTTCAAACTTTGTCATATTCGAAGTGGATCATGGTAAACAATGAGAAAAACATCGGTACTGTGTTAAAACTTTGGGAAACCAGTGGGCTAAACCTTCCAAATTTCATTTTTCTTGGTTTCTTCACCTTTAAGCCTCCAAATCCTCATTGAATGTGTCCATCTCTTCACTACTCATTCATCCTTAGTTGCAAGGTTATAAAATCCATCATTTACGCTATAATTACCTGCAACATCGAAAATTCAACATTATTCATAATTTCGGCTAACTCTAAGTACTTAAATACAAAGTTGAGTTAAAATGCATGTAATGAGGCCATGAAATATGCAATATTTTGTGCTCATCAAAGCCCGAGAATTCTTGGAATTGAAACAAGGGACAATGATGGTGATGGAATACGTGGCTAAGTTCACTAAATTAGCCCGTTTCACCGACGACTATGTGGCCACAGACATGGCCAAAGTGAGGAGGTTTGAGGATAGTTTGAAATTCGGGTGCTAAGGACAAGAAGAAGGAGGACCAATCCTCTTCTTCTACTTCGGGAAGAAGCAAAAGACTTCTACTCTACAGGCAGGGACATCAAGGGCAGGGTCGCGGCTACCAAGGCCACGACCAAGGTCAATCCTCCCAAGGCAGGAGACACTTCAGGGCTTCCAGCCAAGTAGGCCCACGGGCATGTTTCCATTGCCACCAACCGGGTCACATGAAGCGGGATTATCCTCAGAGGCAGGGATCCTAGAGCTATAGGGCGTCTTAGTCCCAGTCATCGGTGGGGCATACGCAGACGTATTTTGTTCCTCCCTACCCCATCATGGGCCAGGGAAGCCAGTATCAGTTTCAGGGTGTTGCACAAGTGCCTACCACTTTACGAGCGGGGACTCCGCAATCAGGCCAGATGGGTCAAGGCATGGGTCGAGGCAGAGGACAAGGCTCACAGGCTGGGACTTCAAGGACCCAGGGGCGTATCTACGTCATCACTTCTCAGACTGAGCCAATGGATCTGTCGGTTATTTAGGGTACATTTCTACTCTCTCGCTTATGGGCAAGGGTATTATTTGACTCTGGTGTATCTCATTCATTTATATCTGCATGTGTGAAAGATTTGGGCTTAGAGGTCGAGACCTTGGAAGAGCCATTGCATGTGAGTTCTCCCCTAGGGACTAGGGTGAGTATTGATCAGATATATCGGGGTTGTGAGCTAGAGATCTTAAGGATTCTACTCACCGTGGACCTTAGGGTCATGGACATATTGGAGTTTTGATGTCATCCTTGGGATGGACTGGTTAACGGCACACCGAGTCGTCATTGTTTGTGATCGTAGGAGGGTCATTGCCTACACACCAGAGGGTGTTTGTTTCAAGTTCCAGGGGAAAAATCATGATGCTTTATCCCAAGCCATGTATGACTCTCGATGGCACGGGCAGTTGATGGTGGGCTATCAAGCCTTACCCTGGAGAATGAGGCGAGACAGGAGTTGGGTCTACCTCGGGTGGTTTGTGAGTATGAGGACGTTTTTTCGGATGAACTACCGAGATTACCTCCACATAGGGATGTAGACTTCACTATTGAGTTGCACCCCGGTACATCTCTTATTTGTATGACTTTGCATGGAATGGCGTCAGTTGAGTTGCAAGAACTCAAGGTCCAATTGCAAGAATTGTTGGACAAGGGCTTTATTAGACCAAGCACTTTACCTTGGGGCTCTCCGGTATTGTTTGTCAAGAAGAAAGATAAGAATCTTCGACTATGTATAGATTACCGTCAGTTGAATCAGGTTACTATCAAGAATAGGTACCCTTTGCTGAGGATTGATGATTGTTTGATAAGCTGAGAGGGGTGCGGGTCTACTCCAAGATAGATCTACGCACGGATTACCATCAGTTGAGAGTTAGGGAGGCAGCTATCCCTAAGACGGCGTTTAGGACGTGGTATGAGCATTTCGAGTTCACAGTTATTTCTTTTGGATTGACGAATGCCCTAACAGCATTCATGGATCTCATACATAGGGTGTTCCAACCCTACCTAGATCATTTTTTCGTGGTCTTTGTTGACGACATCTTGATCTGCTCCAAGTCTGAGAATGAGGATGAAGGTCAATTGAGGGTTTTTCTCCAAACCTTGAGGGACCATCAGTTGTACGCCAAGTTCAGCAAGTGTGAATTTTGGCTCCCAAAGGTGAAATTCTTGGGACACGTGGTGTCGACTTTGGGTGTGTCAGTTGATTCGAAGAAGGTTTAGGTAGTTATGATTTGGGAGAGGCCGAAGTCAGTCTTCGAGATACGTAGTTTCTTGGGATTGGCGGGGGTATTACAAGAGGTTCATTGAGGACTTCTCCCGACTAGCTGCACCTATGAAGAGATTGACCCGGAAGGAGGTTGATTAGTACTTAAAATTAGCATTTTACTATGCCTTTTTTAGACTAATTGTACTTTGATAGAGTTTAAGTGATGTCTTTTCAGGTCCTAAACTGAACAAGGACTCAAGAACAACAAGTATCACACTTGAATGTAACACCAGCACATTAGGGCACAAAATTGGAGAAGCTTGGAGCACAGCCAGAACGTTTGAATGCCAACTCATGTTCGAACGTCCACTTGAACTGTAGCAGTCCTGACTGTTGAGAGAATGCGTGTTGCAGCCAAGAAAGAAGACTCTGAAGCTCTGAGGCACTTGAGTGTCACGTTCGAACGCCAACTCACGTTCGAACGTCCATTTGAGTTGATTGAGGACCAGACTACTGCATAGAGTGTGGAAATAAAATTCACAGAAGACCACATACCACTCGAGTGAGAGGGTCAGATCACATCTGGCGTTCGAATTCCCATAATGCAAAGACAGAAGAAACATTCGAACGACATAAAACGTTCGAACGCCCATAAAGCAAAAAAAGAGAAAACGTTCGAACGCCAACTCACGTTCGAACGTTCTCCATAGACTGACTGCAGAGTAGTTGGTTTTTCACTTGGACTTGGGTGGTACACTATTCCTTCAGCCCCTCTTGTCTCCTCCTCTTGCCTATAAATATTCTCATTGTTGGACAGCTAGGGACGAAATAGGGAGGTTGATGGAGGCTTAGACTCCCACCAATATTGTTGTAGAGTAATTTTACATTCTCTTATATGAAGTAGTTGTTTTAGAGATTATTTTGGCTTAGTCCAACATCTCTTAGCTTGTTATAAAATCAGTCTTATGTTTATGCTTTCATTTCCATGCATAGAGGGAGATAGCTTACCTTTGGTTGTGGATCACCCTCCAAAAGTGACTATCTTTCTTCTACTTTCAATTTGTGTATCATTCACTTCCATTGCTTGAGCTTCCTTCTTCTCTTAGAGGAGTGAAACTCTTCCACTTTTCTAGAGCTTCGCCAAAGCCGTGAAGGGTGGAACGTGATTCACTCATTCTTTGTCGAAGATAGGCTCCTTGTTTATTTTGCTTTGTTTTGTGAATCCTCTACTTGGAGGAATGAGCATCACTCACTTTTCTAGCTTTACCAAAGCCATGAAGAGTGAGTAGTTTCTCATTCACTCTTTAGTAAGAGGAGAAGGGCATGTATAAATTATCCGGATGTTAAATTTATGCAATTTCGATTATGCTTAATGCTATATATTCCCCATGCTTATTGAATGATTGATTGCATCTAGCAAAGCTAAGGTACTTTGTATAACCAGGAGTTCTTTCTATAACATAGATAACTCTTGTATAGAAAGGCTTATTGGTTCAAGGCAAGTACTCCGGCTAGATCTTCATGACTACCCTTTAATCTTCACCATTATTATGCTTCAATTAAAGAATGAAAATGGAACATTAATGTCATGATTGGATGTCTTGTAGAAACACTTGCTTGTTTGTAGACGGGTTAAGTCTCGGCACAGACAATTCTTGTAAACTTCTAAAAAGACATCGGAATCATGTTCTTAATTCTCTTAATCCACTTTTATCTTCCGATTAACCTGCTGTTGACACGGGGGTTAATTGAGTTATCAAGCACAAGTGTAACAAACCGGATAATTAACTACATGTCCAGATCCTTAAACTAAAGAGTGACTCTTTTACATTAGAGCTTATCTCATATTTTGTTTGGAAAAATCTCTTGGAAAGAATCTTATATTCTGTCCAGGAAATCTCACACCTCACACAACTTCAAATCTCAAAGGTTACAATCAATAGGTCTCCACCACTGGTTACCCCAAATCACCAAGAAGAGTTCCCTGTGGATTCGACTCCGGACTCAAACCGGATTATTACTACAGCTTGACCGCCTGCACTTAGGTGTACACATTTCGGATCAAGTCATGTTTTTGGCGCCGTTGCCGGGGAACCACGAAAGGTGTTTTAAGGTAAAAGGTAAAAAGACCTTCATCTTTGTATATATTCTTTGGTTTACTGTGAATAACTTTGTCTTATTTTCTTTATGACTGAGGGCACTCCTCACTATCAGAATTTGCCGGCAGAATCTTGTGAGTCTGTGAATCAGCCTGAACCAAATTCACCTAGATCAGTAGCAAACTCTTGTGAGAGTAATATGACAAATAATGAGAGAAACGGAGAAGTCCCTATGAGAGAGGAGGAAGTGCCTAACATTCGAACTTTGTCGGATTACTTAAATCCCACAAGAAACAGTGTCCCCTCTTGTTTTATATTTCCTGAAAATGCTCCCCTATTTACTGTAAAGCCGGGGACAGTGCAATTATTACCCGTGTTTCATGGATTGGATGCAGAAAATCTATATCTGCATATAAAAGATTTTGAGGAAGTGTGTGGAACATTTCAAGACAATTCTGAACTAGCCAAGATGAAACTTTTTTCTTTCTCTTTAAGGGATAGAGCTAAACAATGGCTAAATTCTTTATAAGTTTTTTCAATACCTAACTGGCAGGCATTGCAAAATGATTTTTTTAGAAATTTATTTCCTCTACACCGCACAAATGCACTAAAAAGGCAAATCATGAATTTTGTGGTTAAAGAAGGAGAAAATTTTTACCAAAGTTGGGAGAGATTCAAAGATCTGCTCCAATCCTGCCCACATCACGCTTTTGAGAATTGGACTTTGGTAGGATTTTTCTATGACTCCTTACCCTCTAGACTACGTTAGTTTGTCGAAATGATGGCTCAATGAGAATTTATGGGAAAAAGTCCAGAGGAGGCATTCAATTTTTTTTGACACCATATTTGACAGTTCTCAGATGTGGGACTCAGCCTCTCCTACCACTATAGAAGCCAAACCATCTACTTCCCAAGGAGGTAAGTATGTCTTGAGAGAGGATGATGACTTGAGAGCAAATATGTCTAAGTTGTCTCGAAAGCTTGAAGCTTTAGAAATGAAGAAAGTCCATCAAGTTGATGTTAGCTCTTCCACAGAACAAGTGTGTGGAATCTGTACGCTAACAGGACACCCTACTGGGGAGTGTCCTACCATCCCAGCGTTCAAAGAAGTCTTGTTGGAACAAACACATGCAGTTTCCAACTTCAACAAGCCTTACTCTAACACATACTCTGAAACATACAATCCAGGGTGGAGGAACCACCCGAACTTCAGTTGGAAGAACACACAACCAATGCCCATAAACCAACAACAAGGTTCATAACCACCACCGCAAGGACTTCCCGCATATCAACCATACCAACCACCACAAAAGAGGAGCCTTGAGGACACACTAAATCAGTTCATGCAAAGCCAAATGAACTATAACAATAATTCCACACAGGCTTCACTGATTTCAAATACTAGACCACTCAATCTTTCGAGGATCTTAAAAGCCACATCCAAAAGTTGACCCAATCCATGACCATACAAGAAAAGTAGATGGTTTGGGGAACCCTTCAACCACAGGAAGCCCACAAGACCAAGCCCAAGTTGTCACTACACTAAGAAGTGGCAAGGTGATTGACAAGACCATCAGAGACATACTCATCATTTGAGCTTGAACCAATTGAGACTAAACTTGAGGAAGAACCTGACCCTATGATTGAACAAGAGCCAAAACCTTCTGAGGAAAAGAGAACCTTCATGTTCCATTCCTGCTCCTTTTCCTCATAGACTCAAAACCAAACAGAAGTTGAAAAATTAGCCTAAAATTTATGAACTTTTTAAGCAAGTAAATATCAACATTCCACTTCTGGACGCAATCAAAAAAGTTCCGTCTTATGCCAAGTTTCTAAAAGACTTGTGCATAGTCAAGAGAAACCAGAATGTCAAAAAAAGAGCATTCCTAACAGAACAAGCCAGTGCCCTTCTTCAACACAAAACCCTTCCAAAATACAAAGACCCAGGGTGTCCAACTGTGTCATGTATCATTGGAAACTTCAAAATTGAACAAGCACTGTTAGACCTTGGAGCCAGTGTTAATTTGCTACCCTACTTTGTCTACCAACAGTTGGGTCTGGGTGAACTTAAACCCACTTGTGTCACACTCCAGTTGGCCGACAGATCTGTCAAAACCCCTAGAGGCATTGTTGAAGATGTGCTTGTCCAAGTGGACAACTCTGTCTTCCCTATTGACTTCATTGTTTTAGATACTCAGCCATCAATACATTTGGAAAACCAAATTTCCGTCATTCTTGGTCGAGCTTTCCTAGCAACTTCTAATGCACTAATTAATTGCAGGAATAGAGTCATGAAATTAACTTTTGGGAATATGACTCTCAAACTGAACATTTTCAATATTGCTAAGCATCCAGAAGAAGAAAAGGAAGAAAGGGAAATAAACTCCATTGAATCTTTGATACAGGAACATCTGAATAACACATTTTGTGAGAATCCTACTGAATCTTCTCTGCTAGAGTTCATCTCATCTGAAACAATAGATGATGGCCCAAATCCACAAAGTTGCCCTACTCATGCTGTTGAGACATGGGCCCCCAAATTCGAAAAGATTTCACCAAGTGGCACAAAACCACTCTCATCAAGTATCAGGCCACCAAAGCCTGAATTGAAACCTTTTCCATCTGACCTCAAATACACATTCTTAGGAGAGGACAAGTCATACCCAGTGGTAATTTCATCTAAACTCATAGACTTGCAAGAGTCTAAACTGGTTGAAGTTCTTCAAAGCCATAAAAGCACTATTGGGTGGACCATCGCTGACTTGAAAGGTATAAGCCCGTTAATCTGCAATCATGTTATATACCTTAAAGAGGATTCAAAACCCTCTCGTCAAATGCAAAGACGACTAAACCCTCACATGAAGGAAGTTGTGAGAACAGAGGTACTCAAGCTCTTAGATGCAGGGATAATCTTTCCCATCTCTGACAGCAAGTGGGTTAGTCCAACCCAAGTTGTGCCCAAAAAGTCTGGGGTCACAGTGGTAAAAAATGATGCAAATGAACTAGTACCAACTTGAGTCGTCACAGGATGGCGAATGTGTATTGACTATCGAAAACTCAATTTGGTCACTAGAAAATATCATTTTCCTCTTCCATTTCTTGACCAAGTCCTAGAGAGAATTGTAGGCCACACATTCTACTGTTTCCTAGATGGGTATTCTGGATACAATCAAATTGAGATAGCACTAGATGATCAGGAGAAAACAACCTTCACATGCCCCTTTGGCACTTTTGCATTCAAAAGGATGTCATTTGGACTTTATAACGCTCCTGCAACATTCCAAAGATGTATGCTAAGCTTGTTCAGTGATATGGTTGAAATTTTTTTGGAAGTATTCATGGATGACTTTTATGTATAAGGTGATTCCTTTGATTTGTGTCTGACCAATCTGGAGAAAGTGCTAATCAGATGTAAGGAAGCCAATCTAGTGCTCAATTGGGAAAAATGTCATTTCATGGTAACACAAGTCATTGTCCTTGGTCACATTGTGTCGTCTGAGGGCATGAAAGTTGACAAGGAAAAAATAAATCTGATTGGAAATTTGCCTGCCCCTAAGACTGTAAAGGATGTCCGATCATTCCTAGGGCATGCAGGTTTTTACAGGAGATTCATAAAAGATTTCAGTACCATAGCAAAACCCATGTGTCATCTTCTAAGTCAGGACGTAATCTTTGATTGGAATGAAGCATGCCAGAAAGCCTTTGACAAGCTGAAAGCCATGTTAATTTCTGCTCCAATAATGCAATCCCCTGACTGGAATCTACCCTTTGAACTAATGTGTGATGCAAGTGATTATGTTGTAGGTGCTGTATTGGGACAAAGGAAAGATAAGAAACCCCATGTGATTTACTATGCAAGCAAAACTTTGAATGATGCTCAAATGAATTATTCAACAACTGAAAAAGAATTGCTTGTTGTAGTTTTTGCTCGAAAAAATTTCGTTCTTATCTTGTTGGTTCTTTTGTTACTGTATTCACTAACCATGCAGCCCTAAAATTCTTGCTCACAAAGAAGGATGCCATGCCAAGACTCTTGAGATGGATACTCTTGCTCCAAGAGTTTGATCTTGTCATCAAGGACAAGAAAGGTGTCGAGAATGTGGTGGCAGATCATCTGTCCAGATTAACATATGAAATTCGTAAAGATGGACTGCCAATCAATGAGAAATTCCCCGATGAACAATTGTTCATAATTGATAAGACACCGTGGTACGCAGATTTGCTAACTTCCTTGCTACTGGTACATTCCCTCCATCCTTTACCATGATGGACAAAAATAAATTTCTGAGGGAAGTTCGTAACTTCTTTTGGGAGGATCCCTACGTATTCAAGTACTGTAAGGATCAAATCATAAGGCGTTGCATCCCCGCTCATGAAAGCAGCCAGGTAATAACATTTTGTCATTTTGAAGCATGTGGTGGCCATTTTTCATCAAGAAAAATCGCTACAAAAATATTGCAGTGTGGATTTTACTGGCCCACACTTTTAAAAGATGTTCATGCCTTTTGTTTAACTTGCGATAGATGCCAAAGGTTGGGAAGCATTTCTAAAAGAAACATGATGCCCTTAAACCCCATTCTGGTAATTGAAAATTTTGACTGTTGGGACATCGATTTTATGGGGCCATTTCCCCATTTCTTTGGCTATATATACATTTTAGTGGCTGTAGACTATGTATCCAAATGGGTTGAAGCAATTCCATGCCGAAACAATGATCACCAAACAGTTATCAAGTTTTTGAAAGAAAATATTTTGTCCCGGTTTGGAATTCCGAAATCAATCATAAGTGATGGGGGTGCTCATTTTTGCAATCGTCCCTTCTGGAATTTGATGAAAAAATACTTGATCTTTCACAAAATTGCAACCCCTTATCACCCACAGACCAGTGGACAAGCTGAACTAGCTAATCGGGAGATTAAATTAATTTTAGAAAAAACGGTGAATCCAGACCGCAAAGATTGGTCGTTAAGACTAACTGATGCACTCTGGGCATACCGCACTGCTTTTAAAACAATTTTAGGCATGTCTCCTTATCGATTAGTCTATGGAAAGCCGTGTCACCTACCTGTGGAATTGGAACATAGGGCATACTAGGCTATTAAAGCAATGAATTTTAACCTGGACAAGGCTGGACTAGCAAGGAAACTTCAGATAAATGAATTGGAGGAATTGAGAAATGAAGCATATGAGAATGCTAAGATTGCTAAAACCAGGTTGAAAATTTTTCATGACAAAAACATTGTGCGAAAATCTTTTGAGCTTTCTCAAAAAGTCCTGTTATTTAATTCAAGACTCCGCCTATTTCCTGGTAAGTTGAAGTCAAGATGGACTGAGCCTTACATTATCAAAAAGGTGTTTGGACATGGAGCAGTTGAAGTGGAGAATCCATGGAATGGTAATATCTTTACTGTTAATGGTCAGCAGTTGAAACCATTTTTGGAGGATTTTGTTAAAAATGTGGAAACCATTCTTTTAATGGAACCAGAATACTCCTCCGAGATTCGTGCTTGCCGACACTCAAGTGGATTGGGGCAGGAAAAATCTAACACAACCCGACCCACTGGGGCGCCTTTATAAGGCTCCCACTCTTTTCTTCTTTTTTTCCTAGCCGCCGCTGTTGCCCCCTCCCCCCCCCCCCCATTTCTTCTTCTTCTTCTTCTTCTTTTCTTCTTCTTTCTTTTCTTCTTTGTTTTCTCTGTTATTTGATAAACAACCAATGACCACACAATCTACAAACACAATATTTTGTTTCATGTTTTGCATTTTAATCTTATATTTGCTCATGGGTGTTCTTCTCTTGTTCGCACTCACATACAAGGATTTTCAGCTTACCCGAAACCCAGATCTGCGCACAGATGAGTAATTCGTGTATTTTTATTTGTAGGTTTCAACAAATGAACAGATCTCTACCATTCAACATCATCTCTAAGATCTGTGAAATGGTAAATTCGAAACATTGGGGACAATGTTCTGTTTAAGTTGGGGGGTGAGAACTACATTTCATATTTGCTCGTAAATTTTTAAAATTTTTGCTGTTGTTGTTGTTGTTATACCTTGCCTGGTATAAATTGATGATTGTGTCTGTGAGTCAGCTTCAATCGTCTTTGTGACTGGTAGACGTTAAAGAACCAGATAGTGAGCCTTAAAGCTTAGAAAGCATGGATGTTAAACATTTTTGGTTTAGTTTAGGATTTATACGCACTTTTCCATTTGATGTGCATACTATGATCATGAGAAAAGCAAGACTGGTAAGGAAGGCCGAAATCCAAGAAAAACAAGAGAAACCCCTCTGTGGCAGAAGCACCTTTGCTAAACACCGTCGTGCCAAAAGACTTGGTGCTTGTAAACAATGTGGCAGAGTCTTTCACGAGAAAAGATATAACCAGTGTTCTGAACCAATTTTCGGTCGCGCACTCGATCGATTAGACTGGATAGTGAATGGGCTGAGTAAGGATTACCCTGATACACCATGCTATTCCGATACTTTGCTTAACCGGTTTGTGAGAGAGGAAATTGGGAGAGTCACTGGTTTTCCGAACTACACAGACACATAAGGAGACTCGGATTAGATTATTTTTTGTAAGAAACTGTACATTTGTTGGGATGAAAGCCAAAAGTCCAAATTTTTTGTAAAAAGTGTAAAAATCTTTTTGTACAAACTCTTTTGACTAAAATGAAAATATGGGCCGAGTAAGGAATGTCCCTGAATACCATCCTAAAGTGTGGGTAGGGACTTATCCTGAGACGTCATAGGTTCTTGGTTTAAACTTGTATGTTTAGTCCTCTCTGATTTTGTATAGTGTAGTGCAGAAATATTTTATTTTTGACTTAACGTTCGAACGCCAGGTGACGTTCGAACATCAGTTGCTTACAGTACTCAACCTCTGATGAAGCTTCTGATGAAACTTAAAAGTACTGGGAGCTCAGCCCATTCGAACGCCAATAGAACGTTCGAACGAGATTAACGTTCGAACGCCAATAGACCGTTCGAACGAAGAGAACTTAGAGTACTTTGGCCTCTGACAGAACTCAAAAGTACTGGGAGCTCACCACGTTCGAACGATATGTTTAAAATCCTTCTATACAAGTTCGAACATTACCCACGTTCGAACGTCACGACTCAAGCTATAAAAGCCTGGTTCGTCTTCCCCATTTCAAAAACCCCAAAACCCTTCAAAATCTCTCAAACCCTAGACTGTCTTTTCACTACCCAGACCACAAAGCACCCCTCATTCCCCATTTCTACCTAAGATCAACCCTCCCAAAACCATTCCCACATCAAAAACTTCCATTTCCACCAAGAAATCAAAAATTTCAACACCCTCACAAACTCAAAACACCATGCCAAGGGTCAAGCTACCTGCCAAGCGCATTCCATCAACCCAAGAGCCCAATTTCATTGAGAAAGTGGTTGAAGTAAGAGAAGGGATGCCTCCCCTTATGTTGAGATACGACAAGACCAGATTTCCTACGGCTTTAAAAGCTAACAGGTACGACAATTTTTACCAAAAACATGTTGTGGTTTGCGAGAGGGATGTGGTTTTGACTGATTTTACTAAATTGGGTATAATGGCGGAGATGGAGAGGGGGTTGGGTCTTGTATTTGCAAAACGGCGGAGAGGTCGTAGTAGACTTGGTGCGGGAGTTTTACTCCAACGCCGAGATCGTCAATGGGGTGTTGAAAAGTTATGTAAGGGGCATCCACATAAATGTGGATGAAGATTACATTTGAGGGATAAGGCAAGAAGTGCCTCGGGTACCAAGTCCCGCCTATCCCCTGAGAAAGAACGTGGCAATGAATGTGGTGGGGAAGGAACTGACTGGAGTGCCTAATTTTTCTTGGACTGTGAAGAAATTCTTTAAACAAGGAGAATTGACTGATAAATATAAGATGTTGAACTTGATTGCGGTTGCCAACTTTGCTCCGATAGGAAGAAAAAATGAAATCCTCCCCGACATGGCCCGACTATTGTATGCAATTGCAAAAAGGGCAAAGCATCGACCCCCCCTCCCTAGTTTTGACAGAGATGAAGAAAGGGTGTGACGTGAAGCGGAATTCACTTCCCTTCGGCACCCTAGTGACTGAAGTATGCAAAGACCATGAGGTTAGGGTGAAGCCAGAAATAGAGATCCAAAAGCTAATGGGGCCACTGAATAAGGCGTCCTTCCGGAGGAGCCAAGGTCATAGTGGCGGACCAGCGGCCAGACAGGAGATGCCCCTACCCATGGAGTGGACGAGGTGCAAAAAGAGCTGGATGCGGAGGAGGAGAGAGAGATAAAGGAAGAGAGAGAGCAGCCATAGGAGGCAGCCCCCAGCACCAGCAGTCGGAGATCACTGAGAGACATTATGATTGGCATCGAGGCCAACCAAGACAAGATTCTCCGACAGCAGGAGGAGATCCTTGGCCTTTTGAGGGGTGGACATGGTGGACCTGGTGGGGAGTGAGAGAGAGGGATTCCTGTTCTTGATTATGGTTTTTGTGTGTTTATTACTTCTTTTTATGAGTTTCTTCTTTGGTAGTGTTAAGGATATTGTAAGTTTTTGTGTGATTGATTATTTCTTTTTTGTGGATGAATTGGATCGTTGATCTTTGATATGAACAAATCATAGGTAGATTGATCTTGTGTAAGGTTTTGTGTGATTGATCTTTGATTGACGCAATTAAAAGTGATCTATTGACATATCCCACTGGGAACCTTCGCATACGACACATACATGTGCACATGCTTGAGAAATGATCTTAGGCCATCTTTGATTTGATATTGAGCCTTAGCCATTTCTTTTACAAAATTATATCCCTAGTTAACCATGCTTGAGCCCTCAATGTATGATCTCTTCTTCGATAAACCCGTATGATTACCAAGCCACAAGAGAACATACTTGACATACCTTTGCTATCTAATTTTCTTGCACCCTCTTATAAATCAATATGACACAGAAATGCAAGAAAAATGGAAAAGGCTATGGAAAAAGAAAAGAAGCAAAAAGGCAAGAAATTGCCAAGAAAGTGAAAAATGAGAAAAATGAAAGAAAGAAATATCATCTCTGGACAAAATATCAAAAAGCTAGAAAGAGGTGTGCTACACTACATAAACAAAGGATAGCTTTTGAATACTATTGACATCATTTCGTTAGCCACTGACCTTTGGCCACATTACAACCTATGAAAAGCCCTAATTTGATCTCAAGTCTGTTGCATGCATGTGTCGTCAATCAAAAACTGGGGTATGATAAATAGTATTTCTTTAAATTGCATCAATATTCTTTCATGAGATTATGCCAAACATGATTAGTTGTTTCTTCAAATTTCACTCCCTTCCTAATTGTGCATGTGATTTTTTCGATTGGCCACCCTCTGATCACATGATCCATGAGAAACAAATCACTATAATCGGAGCGAACTTTTGCTGAGAGCATTCTACGAGAGGTTTGTGAAATCGAAGCTATCCATGGAAGGTGGTAAAATGGAGTGTTTGTTATATAACAATTCTTGCTGCTAGAATGATCATTCCTAATACACAGGGAATTCCAGATACCAATGTAACAGATGTTAATTTTTGCATAGCATAAATACCAATGAAAGAGAATTATGCGAGAGATATGTCGAAATTGAGGGTTGGGTGTCCCAACGACCATGATGCTAATTTACTTTAATCAGCAATCTCACATACACATCTGTTCGACTGAAGTTTGTGGGTAGCTTCACTGAAAACCCTCACGAGACAACACTCGTCCGCTAGGGTAAACCTAGGGGTTCAACGGCTTGTTGCATACGCTAAATGCAATCGGATGACCTACGAAAATGGCATTAGGAGTAGATTTTCAATTGTTGTATTACTAGAGACTAGCAATATTTAGGTTGGGGGGTGTGATTAGTACTTAAAATTAGCATTTTACTATGTCTTTTGAGACTAATTGTACTTTGATAGAGTTTAAGTGATGTCTTTTCAGGTCCTAAACTGAACAAGGACTCAAGAACAACAAGTATCACACTTGAATGTAACACCACCACATTAGGGCACAAAATTGCAGAAGCTTGGAGCACAGCCAGAACGTTCGAATGCCAACTCACGTTCGAACGTCCACTTGAACTGTAGCAGTCCTGAATGCTGAGAGAAGGCGTGTTGCAGCCAAGAAAGAAGACGTTGAAGCTCTGAGGCACTTGAGTGTCACGTTCGAACGCCAACTCACGTTCGAACGTCCACTTGAGTTGATTGAGGACCAGACTACTGCATAGAGTGTGGAAATGAACTTCACAGAAGACCACAGACCACTCGAGTGAGAGGGTCAAAGCACATCTGGCGTTCGAATGCCCATAATGCAAAGACAGAAGAAACTTTCTAACGACATAAAACGTTCGAACGCCCATAAATCAAAAACAGAGAAAACGTTCGAACGCCAACTCACGTTCGAACGTTCTCCACAGACTGGCAGTAGAGTAGTTGGTTTTTCACTTGGACTTGGGCGGCATACACTATTCCTTCAGCCCCTCTTGTCTCCTCCTCTTGCCTATAAATACTCCTATTGTTGGAGAGCTAGGGACGAAGTAGGGAGGTTGATAGAGGCTTAGACTCCCACAAATATTGTTGTAGAGTAATTTTACATTCTGTTATATGAAGTAGTTGTTTTAGAGATTAGTTTGGCTTAGTCCAACATCTCTTAGCTTGTTATAAAATCAGTCTTATGCTTATGCTTTCATTTCCATGCATAGAGGGAGATAGCTTACCTTTGGTTGTGGATCACCCTCCAAAAGTGACTATCTTTTTTCTACTTTCATTTTGTGTATCATTCACTTCCATTGCTTGAGCTTCCTTCTTCCCTTAGAGGAGTGAAACTCTTCCACTTTTCTAGAGCTTCGCCAAAGCCATGACGGGTGGCACGTGATTCACTCATTCTTTGTCGAAGATCGGCTCCTTGTTTATTTTGCTTTGTTTTGTGAATCTTCTACTTGGAGGAATGAGCATCATTAACTTTTCTAGCTTTACCAAAGCCATGAAGAGTGAGTAGTTTCTCATTCACTCTTTAGTAAGAGGAGAAGGGCATGTATAAATTATCCGGATGTTAAATTTGTGCAATTTCGATTATGCTTAATGCTATATATTCCCCATGCTTATTGAATGATTGATTGCATCTAGCAAAACTAAGGTACTTTGTATAACCAGGAGTTCTTTCTATAACATAGATAACTCTTGTATAGAAAGACTCATTGGTTCAAGGCAAGTACCCCAGCTAGATCTTCATGACTACCCTTCAATCTTCACCATTATTGTGCTTCAATTAAAGAATGGAAATGGAACATTAATGTCATAATTGGATGTCTTGTAGAAACACTTGCTTGTTTGTAGACGGGTTAAGTCTCGGCACAAACAATTCTTGTAAACTTCTAGAAAGACATCGGAATCATGTTCTTAATTCTCTTAATCCACCTTTATCTTCCGATTAATCTGCTGTTGACACGGGGGTTAATTGAGTTATCAAGCACAAGTGTAACAAATCGGATGATTAATTACATGTCCAGATCCTTAAACTAAAGAGTGACTCTTTTACATTAGAGCTTATCTCATATTTTGTTTGGAAAAATCTCTTGGAAAGAATCTTATATTCTGTCCAGGAAATCTCACACCTCACACAACTTCAAATTTCAAAGGTTACAATCAATAGGTCTCCACCACTGGTTACCCCAAATCACCAAGAAGAGTTCCCTGTGGATTCGACTCCGGACTCAAACCAAATTATTACTACAGCTTGACCGCCTGCACTTGGGTGTATACATTTCAGATCAAGTCAGAGGTCAAGTTTCAGTGGGATGATTCGTGAGAGAAGACATTCCAAGAGTTGAAAGGGAGGCTTACTTCAGCCCCTATTCTGATAGTCCCAAAGAGGGGACAGAGGTAAACAGTGTTTTGTGATGCCTCCAAATACGGACTTGGTTGCGTTTTGATGCAGTCTAGAAGGGTGGTGGCTTATGGTTCTCGACAGTTAAAGAACCACGAGTAGAATTACCCCACACATGACATGGAGTTGGCGGTCATTGTCATTGCCTTGAAGGCTTGTCGCCACTATTTATATGGCGAGCAGTTTGAGGTGTTTTTGGACCACAAGATTCTAAAGTACATCTTTACACAGTGGAACCTCAATATGAGGCAACGCAGGTGGATGAAGTATTTGGAGGACTACGACTTCACTTTGCATTACCACCCTGGTAAGGCAAAGGTGGTGGCGGATGCACTCAGCCATAAGTCACGGGGAGTCTTGGCTAGTGTGGCTTCCAGGGAGTGGCAGATGCTCAAGATTGTGGGACAGTTCGGGCTACACTACAGGGGTCAGGCTCATGGCACTTTGGAGAGTTTGGTGGCTATGCCTTCCTTATTGAGCAAAGTGACCGAGTCCTAGGGACAAGGCATAGAGATATTGTCCATTAGGGACTAGGTACGATCGGGTACAGGTGACGAGGGCTGGGCCATTCACATGGATGATAGTCTTCGATTTAGGGGAAGGATTATGGTTCCCTAGTCGGCGGATCTAAGAGAGGAGATCCTCAGGGAGTTCCATTACTCCCGTTTTGTTGTGCATCCAAGCGACACGAAAATGTATCATGATCTTCGTCGCCAGTATTATTGGAGCAGGATGAAGAGGCACATTGGAGATTTCGTTAGTCGATGTCTCATGTGTCAACCAGTCAAGATTGAGCACCAGAGACCAACAAGGTTGCTCCAGCCTTTGGAGGTGGCTGAGTGTAAGTGGGAGCATGTCCCGATGGATTTTGTGACCCACTTGCCACGGATATCACGAGGGCATGATGCAGTGTGGGTGATAGTGGACCGGCTTACAAAGTCGGCACATTTTTTGGCTGTGCGGATGACCTTCACGCTAGAGGAATTCTGCAGGCTGTATATACGAGAAATAATCTGGTTACATGGGGTGCCCATATCTATAGTATCAGATCGAGATCCCAGGTTCATGGCCCATTTTTGGGAGAGTTTCCAGCGGGACATGGGGACACAGTTGATGATGAGCACAACTTTTCATCCCCATACAGACGGTCAATCAGAGAGGACCATCCAGACGCTAGAGGACATACTACGGGCATGCATCCTAGATCTCAAGGGCAGCTGTGAAGAGCATTTACCCTTAGTGGAGTTCGCCTACAACAACGACGAGCATACAAATGGCACCCTATGAGGCGCTATATGAGAGGCCGTGTCGTTCTCCAATTTGTTGGACGGAGGTTGGAGAGAGACCCTCTATGGGTCCGGAGTTGGTTAGGGACACCTTAGAGAAGGTGGACCTGATACGAAAGCGTCTTCTCACGGCTCAGAACCGGCAGAAGAGCTACGCTGACAGACGACATAGACCTCTAGTGTTTGGGGTTGGTGATCATGTATTTCTGAAGGTGATTTCCAAGAGAGGAGTGGTCATGTTCGGGAAGCTGGGAAAGCTGTCGCCGAAGTATATTGGGCCCTTCGAGGTACTCGAGAGGGTTGGTACAATTGCTTATCGGTTGGCGTTACCGCCAAATCTATCGAGTGTTCACGCGGTGTTCCATGTCTCTATGCTCAGGAAGTATACTCTAGATTCGACACATGTAGTGGATTGGGGTGAGTTGATCGTTGATGCAGATGGGACCTTCGAGGAGGGACCGGTGCGTATCATGGATAGCTGGGAGCAGATTTTGCGAGGCAAGACCTAGAGGCTAGTGAAGGTGTTGTGGCAACACCGAGGTGTGGAGGAGGCGACATGGGAGCGTGAGGACACTATGCGTACCAGTTATCCATTCTTGTTCGAGGTTGGAGGTACATTTTCATAATCATAAGTACTGCATTATTTGTAGCATATATGCATATTTAATGGCTTCATTACATGTTTTTTAACTTAATTTTGCATGTAATTACTCAGAGTTAGTTAAAGTTAAGAATAATGTGGAAATTTTGATGTTGCAAGTAATTATAGCGTAAATGATGACTTTTGGAACCTTGCAACTAAGTATGAATGTGTGGTGAAGATATGGACACATTAAATGAGGATTGGGAGGCTTGGAAGGTGAAGAAACCAAGAAAAATAGATTTTGGATAAAAACCTTCCGGAAGGTTTAGCTCACTGGTTTTTTCCATTTTTGACACAGTACCTCTGTTTTTTCAATTTTTTACCATGATCCACTTCAAATCTGAAAAATTGAAAAACATGAAAGTTGTAGATTTGGATTTTCTCTGTATTGCTTCAAAATTTCAGCTCAATCCAACGGTGGGATCAACAGTTATCACAATTTTACTAAGACTGGTCCTGAGCTGTCACCTTCCGAAAGACCTTCCGGAAGGTTTTGCCTATTGGAATCGAACTTCCGGAAGGTTTTGCCCAGAATGCTCAGAACGCCTGCAACTCATGCTCCACTTGCTTGGGGGTCCCACCATTGATTCTCCCATTTGCCCCCTGACATATTCTACATATATACATGCCTCCTACACCCCAAAGTCAGCAAAAGAAGATGGAGGATGGGAGAGGAGGAGAGAGAAAGATGGAGGCATGGTGGGTTGCAGGCTAGCCTTGTCCTAGCCTGTCCAAGCATCAACTCAACCTCCTATGGATGGGAGGCCTGCTCTCACAGGCTAGGGGAGCCTCATGGACGAAAATGCATCTCTACACACCATATATTCAACATTCCACAAGCTTTGAAGGAGGTGGCTACCTAAGCTTAGGAGTAGTTCCAAGGAAGAAGATGAATAGTTAGAAAGCTTGGATTTTTGCATTGTCTTTACCCATTTTCACTTGTAATCTTCTTGAACACTTTTGTAAGCTTCATTTATTACCTTTAATGTCATTTATTTCCAGAGTATTGCAAGTTTAGTTATGCATTCTAGATTCTACCATTGTTGTTTTGAGTTTTCTTCATTTCAAGTTCTTAAAATGGGTATTGAATGTTTTTCTTCACAGTTTAAGATTTCTTGCATTAGTTAAGTTCCAAGCTTCATTTCTTAAAATGTCTCTTCATTATGTCTATGTTGTTGCTTTCATGAGTAGCTAGATTTTTAGTTGGCTAATCCAAGGGAGATCTCCTCTTGAGTGTGCTATCTCAACTCATTTCCATTCCTCCTCTCGGTGTATGATGGTTCGGTTTGATTGGGTTGGGGTGTGGACATGGTTGTGAGTCTTTGATATCCCGTAGACTTGTCATGGGTTATGCTTGGATCCTCACTTCCATCTCGTCCCGAACTTCCCACAAATCAATCGAGCATCTAGGCACAATTGGAGGAAGGTTTCGAGTTGATTTGACATCCCCATTGGAATGACCTCTTCAGATTAGCCAACACTTGTTTTCTTGCATTTTCATTCACAAACAAAACTCACTAAAACAAACTCAAAAGATTTTACACTTTTCCATTTTTACAAAATCACCTTCACACAACTTGACATCCTTCCCTAACGAGACGACATTGGAATACTTTTCCAAGTAAAACACGACAGGCAAAAGTCTTCTTGTGCTTGAGAAGCATTTTTGTTCATATTTCATTCATTTCACACCACATCATTCTGTTTCCCATTTCTTGCATTTGAACCCGAGTGAGAGTGACACTCACCCACACATATAAGCCATACACACATTGAGGTTTCTTGTGTGACAATTGGGAATACAACGGAAACAATCAAGCAGTATCATGGATAGCCGGAGCAGGTTTTGCGAGGCAAGACCCTAAGGCTAGTGAAGGTGTTGTGGCAGCACCGAGGTGTGGAGGAGGTGACATGGGAGCGTGAGGACACTATGCATACCAGTTATCCATTCTAGCTCGAGGATGGAGGTACATTTTCATAATCATAAGTACTGCATTATTTTTAGCATATGCAAGCGATTAAGTGTGCTTGTATGTGTGAATTTCGAGGACGAAATTCTTTTAAGGGGCAAAGAATGTAAAACTCGAGTAAATTTGAACTTTTATGAAAAAGGGCAAAACGATAATTTGTTATTTTGGTATGTGTTGAAAACCTAAATTTTTCTAGAACTCGGATGACAAAATGAACCTCACCGTTTGAATTCGTCTCGCGAAAGCTAGTTACTTAGACAAATTTCATCAAATTCCGGGATAGTCAGATTTTTTGCGTTTTACGAGGCAGTCGGGTCTTGGGTGTCCCAAAAACGAAAATTTTAATAAAATTTTGAAAGTTGGAAAATAATTTAAAGAGATTTCATAGAAAAATATTTTGAACTTGAACCAGGGCGAAATTTAATCGTTTCGGGGCGAAAACGGACCCGGGAATGGGGGACCTGTGGCGTGACGTGGACTAAGCTTTTAAAGGGTATAAATAGGGGGGGAAATCAGAATTCTCCCCTATTCATCAGCTGGGTCTTTACGTTGGAAGAGAAGAGGGGGAAAGGAGAGAAAAAAACGAGATTTCAAGACTTTTCTCTACGATCTACGTCTCTCCGTCGGTCGAATCAACTTGAGCCAAGAATTAAAGTCGATCTACTCGACGAGAGCTACACAACCATACCAAAAAAGAAGAATTTCACCGAAGAACGAGATTCTTGGGGAATGCAAGGTAGAGCTTGGGGGTGTTCTTGAAGGTTGCTATTACTCATTTTTATGCTTCAAGAGGCAGGATTTTCGTCCTACTAAGGTTTATTCCCAACTTAGGCTTGAAATACGAAATGGGTAGGTTGTTAGATGTATTTTAACACTTGCCTATTGTTGTTGATTTGGTGAAATGGGTATTAGAAATGGGTAGAATAAATTTTATCTTAAATTGAGTATGTAGAAATTGCTTAATATAATTTCTTGAGAAATGTGAAATTTTGGGCATGTTATATGTTTTACATGAGTTGTGCCTTGTATGGGTGTTTGATAAAATTCCTTGAATGATTGAAGTTGTTGTTTTGATGAAATTGAAATAACATGCTTTGATGATGTGGTAAATTGAAATCATATGCTTATGATGTGATTTACAATTGGAAATGTAAATGTTGATATGCGCTTATGATATATTGACATTGTGATGATTTATGGACAATTATATGCTTTGTATATAATTAGCCATGGAATGTGTTGAAATGTGGTAGAAATTGTTCATATGACATTCATTACATATGGATATGATATTGATATTGCAATTGTTCATTACATTGCATATGCACGAATGTATCACATTCATGGGCATTAGACATGAGTGGGGTTGTGTGTGCCTGTCTTTGAATCAAACATCACACTTGATGGTTGATAAGTGGGCTCGGTATGGTTGGGCCAAAGTTCAACAGATTCGCACGGTTGCATGAAATAGAAAAACCTGTGTCGGGTATAGCAAGAAGAGCTGAACACTCCCCTGGGTGCAAGCGGTTAATGGTTTATACACTTCCGTCGGTGCAAGTCCAAAAAAGTGTATCGGTGAGCAGAACCGGCGGTGCGACACCAAAACTGCGCTACCCAACAAAGACACATTATTTTTTTTTATAAAAATAATCATTGGATGTATAACATTAATAGCAGATTCATTACACATTGGCATTGCATTGTGTTGTGGGATCTAGTGAGGGCTCGGGTCAAAGTGCATGAGTGAGTCTTATCTCATTTCATGGCATGGCATGGTACAATTCCAATATTGAATTGCATATTCTTGTTTGGGATGGTTGTTGCTTGTTGAATGTTACATGCGAACATTTCATATGCACTTAGGTTGGGGAGTAGCCTCTGTAGGAGATATCCTATTGAGCGTGGCTCACCCTTTATGGGAAAACATTTCGGGTGTGGGCTATACGCCGGTGGAAGGCTCTCACTCGGGGCCTCAAAGATGAAGAAAAGCCGAGTTGTGGCTTTTAAAACCAATTTTGTAAATTTTTTGTGGAATTTGGTTTTTGGAATGTAATTATATGGAAATGATTGTAATAGAACTTGTAGAGACCATATTTTATATGAAAAAAATTCGTTATACATGTGTTGGAATGTTGTGCAATTGATTGGAATTGAAAAAGGAAGGAATCGCAGGGGAACAAACAAAACTTTCTGGAAGGTTGAACAAAACCTTTCGGAAGGAATTTTCCAATAGGCAAAACCTTCTGTAAAGTTGGACAAAAATTTCCGGAAGAAATTCTTCAGTGGGCAAAACCTTCCGGAAGGTCTGACAAATGATGCAAATGAACAATAATGGAGTATAAATAGTGGTATATTGGACCTCAGATGGGTTATGTGGTTTAAATGTACAAAAGTTATGCGTTTGGGAGTTCCCAGTACAAGGGAGGCTCTGTCCAAACTTTTTATTGTTTGTGCCGTGGTGTCGGATTATGCGGCATTCACTGGTATTTTCGCGGATTGATAGGTGATCAATGGGTTGACAAAGGACCCCCGGTTTTAGGGGCGTCACAAATAGAGCATGTAATGAGACTCTATTGGACAATGTTTTCATGTAAATGAATGAATATGTTGAGTGTGGTATGAGTTTGGATGAGATGAAATGAAAATTTGAAAGATTGAAGGAAATCCTGGCTCAGGTACTGGTACCTAGGTGATTAGGTACCGGTACCACTATGTCGGAAGACCCAGGTACCAGTACCAAGGCTTACAAACACCGGTATTTGGATTTTAGTGGGCTTATGTACCGGTACCTAGGCTTTCAGGTATCGGTAGCTAGGCTACTAAGCACTAGTACCTAGCAAACAGTGGGCCTAAATACCGGTACCAAGTCACATTATTATCGGTACGTGGCAAACTGAAGGCTCAGGTACCGATACCACTTGCACAAGGTACCGGTACCCCTTCCCAAAACTTGAAATTGTAAAATGTAATAGTGAGGGGCCATCACTTCATGACTGATTCTCTTTGGATGATGAAAATGAAGAATAATAAGTCCTAATCATTGGGGTTTGGACCTTGAAATGGTCCTATGATTATTGTATGCATAGGTTACGGATTGGGTAGGTCTCCCGTACAAAGGAGACTTTGCTCAAAGTCTGTTTTGGTTATGATATCGATGAATGGGGTGTAAAGACGTGGTATCGGGTTATGTGGTACTCATGGGTATTTCTGCGGGTTGGTGGGTGATTAACGGGTTGAGAAAGGTGATTAGTACTTAAAGTTGACATATTATTATGACATTTTAAGACTAACTGTACTTTAATGGAGTTTAAGTGATGTCATTTCAGGCCCTAAACTGAACAAGGACCCAAGAACAACAAGTACCACACTTGGATGCAACACCACCACATTAGAGCCAAAATTGGAGCAGCTTGGAGCACAGCCAGGACGTTCGAACGCCAACTCACGTTCGAACGTCCACATTACACTGTAGCAGACTCAACTACTGAGAGAAGGCGTGTTGCAGTTAGGAAAGAAGACTGGAGCTCTGAAGCACTTGAGTGTCACGTTCGAACGCCAACTCACGTTCGAACGTGCACTTGAGTTGATGGAAGACCAGACTACTGCAAAGAGTTGGAACTGAACTTCACAGAAGACCAACAGACCACTCGAGTGAAAGGGTCAGAGCAAATCTGGCGTTCGAACGCCCTTAGTGCAAAAACAGAAGAAACGTTCGAACGCCCTTAGTGCAAAAACAGAAACAACGTTCGAACGCCAACTCACGTTCGAACGTTCTCCACAGACTAGTAGCAGAGTTGTCGACTGTTCACTTGGACTTGGGCGACAAACACTATTCCTTCACCTCCTCTTGTCTCCTCCTCTTGCCTATAAATACTCCCCTTGTTGGAGAGCTTCAGGAGGCAAGTAGGAAGTAGGAAAGTTAATGGAGGCTTAGACTCCCACTCTCATTGTAGATTTAGCTTATTTTCCTTGTATGAAGTCTTTATTTTAGAGATTAGTTTGGCTTTAGTCCAACATCTCTTGCTTGTTATAAAAGTAGTTTTACGCTTATGCTTATGTTTATGCTTTCATTTTACATGCATAAAAGAGAGATAGCTCACCTTTTGGTTGAGGAAGCAACCCTCCAATTCTTGGTTGAGGAAGTCACCCTCCAAATGTGACTAGCTTTCTTCTACTTTTATTGTTCATGCATTTCACTTCCATTGCTTGAGCTTCTTTCTTTCTTAGAAGAGTGAAACTCTTCCACTTTTCTAGAGTTTTACCAAAGCCGTGAAGGGTGGAACGTGATTCACCCATTCTTTGTTAAAGATTGGCTCCGTGTTTGTTGTTACTTTATCTTTTAAGCTCTCTACTTGGAGGGATGAGCATCACTCACTTTGCTAGCTTTACCCAAGCCATGAAGAGTGAGTAGTTTCTCATTCACTCTTTAGTAAGAGGAGAAGGGCATGTATAAGTTATCCGGGAATCATATTTGTGCAATGTTTTTATGCTTAACGTTTATTTCTTCTTGTTGTTGGATGATTGATTGCATCTAGCAAAGCTAAGGTACTTTGTATAACTGTGAGCTTTTTCTATGACACGGATGACTCTTGCATAGAAAGACTCATCAGTTCAAGGCAAGTACCCCGGCTAGATCCTCATGGCTACCCTTCAATCCTCCCCCTTATTGTACTTCATTTAAAGAATGGAATATTAATATCATGATTGGATGTCTTGTAGAAACACTTGCTTGTTTGTAGACGGGTTAAGTCTCGGCACAGGCAATTCTTGTAAACTTCTAGAAAGACATCGGAATCATGTTCTTAATTCTCACAATCCATCTTTATCTTCCGATTAACTTGTTGTTGACACGGGAGTTAATTGAGTTATCAAGCACAATTATGACAAACCGGATAACTGACTACATGACCAGATCCTTGCACTAAAGAGTGACTCTTTTTAATTAGCACTTATCTCCAATTTTGTTAAGAAAATCATCTTGGAAAGAATCTTATATTCTGTCCAGGAAAACTCATATCTCACAGCAAATCTCAAGGGTTACAATCAATAGGTCTCTATCACTGCTCACCTCAGAAATATCAACAAAAGTTCCCTGTGGATTCGACTCCGGACTCAAACCGGATTATTACTACAGCTTGACCGCCTGCACTTGGGTGTACACATTTCGGATCAAGAACAAGTTTTTGGCGCCGTTGCCGGGGAGCCTTTGAAAGGTGTTTTAAGGTGAAAGGTAAAAAGACCTTCAACGTTGTGTATAGTCTTTGGTTTACTGTAAATAACTTTATTTTATTTTCTTTAGGACTGAGGGCACTCCTCACTTCCAAAATTTGCAGGCAGAATCGTGTGAGTCCGTGAATCAGCCTGAACCTAATTCACCTAGATCAGTAGCAGACTCTTGTGAGGGTAGTATGGCAAATAATGAAATAAATGGAGAAGTCCCTATGAGAGAGGAGGAGGTCCCTAACATCCGAACTTTGCGGGATTACTTAAATCCCACAAGAAACAGTGTCCCCTCTTGTTTTATTTTTCCTGAAAATGCTCCCCTCTTTACTGTAAAGCCGGGGACAGTGCAATTATTACCCGTGTTTCATGGATTGGATGCAGAAAATCCATATCTGCATATAAAAGATTTTGAGGAAGTGTGTGGAACATTTGAAGACAATTCTGAATTGGCCAAGATGAAACTGTTTTCTTTCTCCTTGAAGGATAGGGCCAAACAATGGTTAAATTCTTTAAAGGCTTTTTCCATACCCAACTGGCAAGAATTACAAAATGAATTTTTTAGAAATTTTTTCCTCTACACCGCACAAATGCACTAAAAAGGCAAATCATGAATTTTGCGGTTGGGAGAGATTCAAAGATCTGCTCCAATCCTGCCCACATCATGTCTTTGAAAATTGGACTTTGGTAGGATTTTTCTATGACTCTTTACCTCTAGACTACGTCAGTTTGTCGAAATGATGGCCCAAGGAGAATTCATGGGAAAAAGTTCGGAGGAGGCATTCAATTTTTTCGACACCATATCTGACAGTTCTCAAATGTGGGACTCAGCCTCCCCTACCACTGTAGAAGCCAGACCATCTAATTCCCAAGGAGGAAAATATGTCTTGAGAAAGGATGATGACTTGAGAGCAAAAATGTCCACATTGTCTCGAAAGCTTGAAGCTTTAGAGATGAAGAAAGTCCATCAAGTTGATGTTAGCCCTTCCACCGAGCAAGTGGGTGGAATCTGTGCACTAACAGGACACCCTACTGGGGAGTGTCCCACCATCCCAGCATTCAAAGAAGTCTTGTTGGAACAAACACATGCAGTTTCCAACTTCAACAAGCCCTACTCCAACCCATATTCTGAAACATACAATCCAGGGTGGCGAACCCACCCTAACTTCAGTTGGAAGAACACACAACCAATACCCATGAACCAACAACAAGGGCCATACCCACCACCTCAAGGATCTCCTGCATATCAATCATACCAACCACCACAAAAGAGGAACCTTGAGGACACACTAAATCAGTTCATGCAAAGCCAAATGAATTATAACAATAATTCCACACAGGCTTTCACTGATTTCAAAACCTAGACCACTCAATCTTTTGAGGATCTTAAAAGCCACATCCAAAAGTTGACTCAATCCATGGTCATACACGAAAAGGGCAAGTTTCCTGCCCAACCAAAGCAACCACAAGGCCAATTCCATGTAGGGAACCCTTCAACAACAGGAAACACCCAAGACCAAGCCCAAGCTGTCACGACACTAAGAAGTGGCAAAGTGATTGACAAAACAATCAGAGACATACTCATTCCCAAGCCAAGACCTGAGTCAAGCCCAGCCAATCCATCATCTGAACCTGAACCAATTGAGACTAAACTTGAGAAAGACCCTGAGCCTGTGATTGAACAAGAGCCAGAACCTTCTGAGAAAAGGGAACCTTCGTATCCCATTCCGGCTCCGTTTCCTCATCGACTCAAAACCAAACAGAAAGTGAAAAATCAGCCTGAAATTTATGAGCTTTTTAAGCAAGTAAATATCAACATCCCACTTCTGGATGCAATCAAACAAGTCCCGTCTTATGCCAAGTTTCTAAAAGACTTGTGCACAGTCAAGAGAAGCCACAATGTCCAAAAGAGAGCTTTCCTAACGGAACAAGCTAGTGCTCTTCTCCAACATAAAACCCTTCCAAAATACAAAGACCCAGGGTGTCCGATTGTCTCATGTATCATTGGGAACTTTAGGATTGAACAAGCTTTGTTAGACCTTGGAGCCAGCGTTAATCTGCTGCCCTACTCTGCCTATCAGCATTTGAGTTTGGGTGAACTTAAACCCACTTGTGTCACACTCCAGTTGGCCGACAGATCTGTCAAAACCCCCAGAGGGATTGTTGAAGATGTGTTTGTCCAAGTAGATAGTTTTGTCTTCCCTGTTGACTTCATTGCTCTGGATACTCAACCAGCAGTAAATTTGGAGAACCAAATTCCCGTCATTCTTGGTCGGCCATTCCTAGCAACTTCCAATGCTTTAATCAATTGCAGGAATGGAGTCATGAAATTAACTTCTGAGAATATGACTCTCGAACTGAACATTTTCAATATTGCTAAACATCCAGAAAAAGAAAAGGAAGAAAGGGAAGTAAACTCCATAGAATCTTTGATATAGGAACATCTGGATGATACATTCTGTGAGGATCCTACTGAATCATCTCTGTTAGAACTCATCTCATCAGAAATAACAGATGATGACCCAAATCCACCAAGTGGCCCTACTCATACTGTTGAGACATGGGCACCCAAATTCGAAGAAATTTCACCAAGTGGCACAAAGCCAGTCTCATCAAGTGTTAGCCCACCAAAGCCTTAATTGAAACCTCTCCCATCTGACCTCAAATATGCATTTTTGGGAAAGAATGAGTCATATCCAGTGGTAATTTCATCTAAACTCACAGACTTGCAAGAGTCTAAATTGCTTAAAGTTTTTCGAAGTCATAAAAGTACCATTGGATGGACCATCGCTGACTTGAAAGGTATAAACCCGTTAATCTGCAATCATGCCATATACCTTGAAGAGGATTCAAAACCCTCTCGTCAAATGCAGCGACGACTGAACCCTCACATGAAGGAAGTTGTGAGAATCGAGGTACTCAAACTCTTAGATGCAGGAATAATCTTCCCTATCTCAGATAGTAAATGGGTCAGTCCAACCCAAGTTGTGCCAAAAAAATCTGGGGTCACAGTGGTCAGAAATGATGCAAATGAACTAGTACCAACTCGAGTCGTCACAGGATGGCGAATGTGTATTGATTATCGAAAACTCAATTTGGTCACTAGAAAAGATCATTTTCCTCTCCCATTTCTTGACCAAGTCCTGGAGAGAATTGCAGGCCATGCATTTTACTATTTCTTAGATGGGTATTCAGGGTATAACCAAATTAAGATAGCCCTAGATGATCAGGAGAAAACAACCTTCACATGCCCCTTTGGCACCTTTGCATTCAAAAGGATGCCATTTGGACTTTGTAACGCTCGTGCAACATTCCAAAGATGTATGCTAAGCTTGTTCAGTGATATGGTTGAAAATTTTTTGGAAGTATTTATGGATGACTTCTCTGTCTATGGTGATTCCTTCGATTTGTGTTTAACCAATCTGGAGAAAGTACTGATCAGATGTAAGGAAGCCAACCTAGTGCTCAATTGGGAAAAATGCCATTTTATGGTAACACATGACATTGTTCTTGATCACATTGTGTCGTCTGAAGGCATGAAAGTTGACAAGGCAAAAATAGATTTGATTGGAAATTTGCCTGCCCCTAAGACTGTAAAGGATGTCCGATCATTCCTAGGACATGCAGGGTTCTACAGGAGATTCATAAAAGATTTCAGTACCATAGCAAAACCAATGTGTCACCTCCTAGGTCAGGATGTAATATTTGATTGGAATGAAGCATGCGAAAAAGCCTTTGACAAGCTAAAAGACATGTTAATTTCTGCACCAATAATGCAACCCCCTGACTGGAATCTTCCCTTTGAACTAATGTGTGATGCAAGTGATTTTGTTATAGGTGCTATATTGGGACAAAGAAAAGATAAGAAACCCCATGTGATTTACTATGCAAGCAAAACTTTGAATGATGCTCAAATGAATTATTCGACAATTGAGAAAGAATTGCTTGCTGTAGTTTTTGCACTGGAAAAATTCCATTCTTATCTTGTTGGTTCTTCTGTTACTGTATTCACTGACCATGCAGCCCTAAAATTTTTGCTCACAAAGAAGGATGTCAAACCAAGACTCTTGAGATGGATACTTTTGCTCCAAGAGTTTGATCTTGTCATCAAAGACAAGAAGGGTGTCGAGAATGTGGTGGCAGATCATCTGTCCAGACTAACCTATGAATTTCATGAGGATGGACTGCCAATCAATGAGAAATTCCCCGATGAACAACTGTTCATGATTGATAGGACACCATGGTATGCAAACATTGCTAACTTTCTTGCTACTGGTACACTCCCTCCATCCTTTACCATGTTGGACAAAAAGAAATTTCTGAGGGAGGTTCGTAACTTCTTTTGGGAGGATCCTTACGTATTCAAGTACTGTAAAGATCAAATCATAAGACGATGCATCCCTGCTCATGAAAGTAGTCAGGTAATAACATTTTGTCATTCTGAAGCATGCGGTGGCCACTTTTCATCAAGAAAAACAGCTGCAAAAATATTGCAGTGTGGATTTTACTGGCCCACACTTTTCAAAGATGTCCATGCCTTTTGTTTAACTTGTGATAGGTGTCAAAGGTTGGGAACCATTTCTAAAAGAAATATGATGCCCTTAAACCCCATTCTGGTAATTGAAATTTTTGACTGTTGGGGCATCGATTTTATGGGACCATTCCCCCTTCCTTTGGCTATCTGTACATTTTAGTGGATGTAGACTATGTATCCAAATGGGTTGAAGCAATTCCATGTCGAAACAATGATCACAAAACAGTGATCAAATTTTTGAAAGAAAATATTTTGTCCCAGTTTGGAATTCCGAAATCAATCATAAGCGATGGGGGTGTTCATTTTTGCAATCGTCCCTTCTGGAATTTAATGAAAAAATACTTGATTTTTCACAAAATTGCAACCCCTTATCACCCACAGACCAGTGGACAAGCTGAGTTAGCTAATCGGGAGATCAAATTAATTTTGGAAAAAATGGTGAATCCAGACCGCAAAGATTGGTCATTAAGACTAACTGATGCGCTCTGGGCATACCGTACTAATTTTAAAACAATTTTAGGCATGTCTCATTATCGATTAGTCTATGGAAAGCCATGTCACTTGCCTGTGGAATTGGAACACAGGGCATACTGGGCCATTAAAGCAATGAATTTTGACTTGGACAAGGCTGGGCTAACAAGGAAACTTCAGATAAATGAATTGGAGGAGTTGAGAAATGAAGCATATGAAAATGCTAAGATTGCTAAAACCAGGATGAAAATTTTTCATGACAAACACATTGTGCTGAAATCTTTTGAGCCATCTCAAAAAGTCTTGCTATTTAATTCAAGACTCCGCCTCTTTCCTGGTAAGTTGAAATCAAGATGGACTGGGCCTTACATTGTCAAAAAGGTGTTTGAACATGGAGCAGTTGAAGTGGAAAACCCAGCAAACGGTAATAATTTTACTGTTAATGGTCAGAGGTTAAAACCATTTTTGAAGGATTTTGTTAGAAATGTGGAAACCATTCTTTTAATGGAAATAGAGTACTCCTCCGAAATTCGCGCCTGCCGACACTCCAGTGGATCGAGTCAGGAAATATCTACTCCAACCCGACCCACTGGGGCGCCTTTATAAGGCACCCACTTTTTCCCCAACCGCCGTAGTTGCCCCCCCCCCCACTTCTTCTTCTTCTTCTTCTTTTTCTTTTCTTCTTCTTCCTTCTGTTCGTCTTCGAGTTCTCTGTTACCCAAGAAACCACCCATGACCACACACTCCACAAACACGATTTTTTGCTTCAGGTTTTGCATTTTAATCTTATATTTGCTCGTGGGTATTGATTGATTGGAAAAACGTTGTTGTTTCCTAACCTCTAAACATCACCCTCACCCTCAATGTGTGTATGTGGCTTATAGTGATGGGGGAGTGTCACTCTCCCTCCGGATGATGCAAGAAGATAGGAAACAACAACAAAATGGATGTGAATGGAAATGTGATGAACAAAATAGATGGAATGAAATGCGTGTGTGGTAAACAAAAGTGCTCCCCAATCGCAAGGAGTCTTTCGTTGTCGATGTTTTACTTGGAAGAGTATTCCAAGGTCGTCTCCTCAAGGAAGGAAAGGGAGTTTTGTGAAAGTGATTTTGCAAAAGTGAAAAGAAAATGTAAAATCTTTTGTTTGAGTTTTGTGTTTGGTTTGTAAATGAAAATGCAAATAAAGCAAGTGTTGGGTAATCCAAAGGGTTCATTCCAATGGGAATACCAAATCAACTCAAAGCCTTCCTCCGATTGAGCATGAATGAACGATTGATTCGGGGGAAGCTAGGGAGGAGATTGGTGAGTAATCTAAGCATAAACCGTGACTAGGCCTATGGAATATCAAAGGCTCACCAACTCATCCACTCTCAACCCCGTCAAACCGAACCATTTGACTCTAAAGGGAGGAATGAAGAAGAGTTGAAAATGGTATTCCCAAGAGGAATTTTCCCTTGGATTAACCAACTTAAATCCTAGCTAATCATACATAAAAATGAAAGACAAGCATAATGTAAAGACATATAATGAAGACATGAAGCATGAAAATTAACTTACAACAAGAAATCTAAAGCTATGAAGAGAAATATTCAAAACCCATTTTAAGCTAAAAATGAAGAACATGAAAGCATAACAATGGTGAAATGAAGAACATGTAAGTAAACTTGCAATAGACTTGAAAGGAATGAGATTAAAGACAATAGATTAAACTTAGAAGATCCTTACAAGAGATTACATGACAATGGAATGAAGAGAATGCAAAAATGTAAACTTTCGGCACTATTCATTGTCTTCTTCATTGGAACTAAACTAAGCTTAGGTAGCCAACATTTTACAAATGAATGTAATGCTGAATATAATGGTGTGAGAGAGTTGCCTTTTCGTCCATGAGGCTCCCCCCTAGCTGTGTGTACGAGCTCCCATCAAGAGAGGGCTGAATGGATGGCTTTGACAGGCTAGGAGATCATAGCCTGGGCAGCCCACTTCCCCCCATTCCTCCTTTAATGCATTGGCCTTTAAAGTCTTCCACTTGAGTGTAGGAGGCCTGTAAATGTGTAAGGAAATGTTGGGATAGGTGTGGGAGAAGTGTAGGTGGGACCCCCAAGCCTCAAAGTTGAGTTACAGGCTGTTTTCGCGACCAGAAGGTCCGGAGTACCGGTACCGAGTACCGGTACTGTTTTTCTGCACTGGACCACCTTCGGTAGAATCGGAATAAATCTTGATCTAACCGTTGGATTGGGCTGAACTTTTGACACCAAACAGAAGACATCCATATCTACAACTTTCATGTTTTAAACTTTTCCAAATGCTGAGTAGATCATGGTAAAACTGGAGGAATTCCGAGGCAGTGCTTCCAATTGTTGCTGCAGCTGGTGCCCTTGTTCCCAAGCACCAATGCCTTCTTGATTTCTTCACTTTTAAGCCTCCAATTCTTCATGTATTGTGTCCATGCCTTCACCACACATCCATCAAGGTTGCAATGTCCTAAAATCAATCATTTAAGCTATAAAAGGTTGCAACATCAAAATATCAACATTATAGACAATTTTGGCTAACACTAAGTATTTAAATGCAAAAGTTGAGTTATAATGCATGTAATGAGCCCTTCAAATATGCAATATTATGCGCTCATCAGGTGTTCTTCTCTTGTTCGCACTCACATATAAGGATTTTCAGCCTACCCGAAATCCAGATCTGCGCACAGATGAGTAATTTTTGTGTTTTTATTTGTAGGTCTCAGCGGTGAACAGATCTCTACCATTCAACCTCGTCTCCACACTCTATGAACTGGTAAATTCGAAACATTGGGGACAATGCTCAGTTTAGGTTGGGGGGTATGATCAGTTCATCAGTTCATTAGTTCAAATTTTCGTAAATTTTTAAAATTTTTATTGTCGTCGTTGATCATTCTTGAACATTGATTGTATAAATTGATGATTATGCTTACGAATCAGCTTCAATCGTCTTTGTGACTGACAGACGTTATAGAACCAGATAGTGAGTCTTAAAACTTAGCAATCATGGATGTAAATCTTTTTTGGTTTAGCCTATGAGTTCTACATACTTTTCCATCTGATGTACATACTATGATCATGAGAAAATCAAGATTAGTAAGGAAGGCTGAAATCAAAGAAAAACAAGCGAAACCCCTATGTGGCAGAAGCAGCTTTGCCAAACGCCGTCGTGCCAAAAGGCTTGGTGCCTGTAAACAGTGTGGCAGATTCTTTCACGAAAAAAGATATAACCAGTGTTCTGAACCAATTTTCGGTCGCGCACTTGATCGATTAGACTGGATAGTGAATGGGCTGAGTAAGGATTACTCTGATACGCCATACTATTCCGGTACTGTGCTTAACCGATTTGTGAGAGAGGAAGTTGGGAGAGTTACTGGTTGTCCATTTCACACAGACACAGAGGGAGACTCGGATTAGATAATTTTCTATAGGAAATGTGTACTTTTGTTGGGGGAGTGAAAGCCAAAGGTCCGAATTTGTTGTAAAAAGTGTAAAAATCTTTTTGTATAAATTCTTTTGACTGAAATGAAAATATGGGCCGAGTAAGGAATGTCCCAAAATACCAACCTGAAGCGTGGGTAGGGGTTCATCCTGAGACGCCTTAGTTTTTCTTGATTTAAATTTGTGTGTTTTGCTTTCTTTGATTGTATATAGTGTAGTGAAGAAAAAATTTTAATTTTTGGTTCAATGTTCGAACACCAGGTAACGTTCGAACGTCAGCTGCTTACAGTACTCAGCCTCTGATGAAGCTTCTGATGAAACGTGAAAGTACTGGGATCTCTATCCGTTCGAACGCCAATAGACCGTTCGAACGAGATTAACGTTCGAACGCCAATAGAACGTCCGAACGAAGAGAACTTGCAGTACTTTGGCCTCTGACAGAACACAAAAGTACTGAGAGCTCACCACGTTCGAACGCCAAACCACGTTCGAACGTTCTGTTTAAAATCCTTCTACCCACATTCGAACGTCACCAATGTTCGAACGCTACGACTCAGGCTATAAAAGCCTGTATCGTCGTTTTCAGCTAAAATCCCCAAATTGTTTTCAAAACCCTAGAACTCTTTTCACTCCACAGACCTAAATTCACCCTCATTTCCCAAAAATACCCAAATTCGACCCTCCCTAACTCCTCTCCACATCAAAATCATCAATCCCAGACCAAGAACCCCAAGTTTCCAGCACTTTTCAGCACCCTCCCAAACCAAAACCCATGTTCGAACGCCATGCCAAGGATGAAACTCCCTGCCAGGCGTGCTCCACCAGTGAACCAAGATCCAAATATTGTAGAAGAGGTGATAGAAGAGAGGGAAGGAAGGCAAAGGACAAAGAGATATGACAGGACCAGGTTTCCCAATGCCTTAAAGGCTGAAAGGTATGAAAATTTCTACCATAAGCATGCAGTTGTTTGTGAGAGAGATGTTGTGATTGATGATTTTGCTGGGATTGGAATAAGGCAAGAAATGGAGAGGAGGGAGTGGGTCTGGTACTTGAGGAATGGTGGAGACGCCGTTGTTGACTTGGTGCGGGAGTTTTACTCCAACGCTGAGATCATCAATGGCGCAATCCGGACATATGTTAGGGGTATCCACATTGACGTGGATGAAGCATACATCGTAGAAATAAGGGAGGAAATACCTCGAGTGCAAAACCCGACCTACCCCCCAAAGAAGGACATAGCAATGAATGTGGTGGGAAAGGAATTGACGGGGGTAGCTGACTTTTCATGGGCAGGGAGGAGATTTTTGAGGCAAGGGGAGCTCATCGACAAATACAAAATGATAAATTTGATTGCGGTGTCCAACTTCGCTCCCGTAGGAAGAAAAAATGAGATTTTACCCGACATGGCCCGACTTTTGTATGCCATTGGCAAAGGACATAGCATCGACCTCCCCTCTCTCATCCTGAATGAAATGAAGAAGGGGTGTGATGTAAAGAGGAGTGCACTCCCTTTTGCTACTTTGGTGACTGAAATGTGCACGGAACATGGGGTGAGGGTGAAGCCCGAGATGGAAATCCAAAAGCCAATGGGGCCACTGAACAAGGCTTCCTTCCGGAGAAGCCAAAGTCATAGTGGCGGCCCAGCGGCAAAGCAAGAAAAGCCCCCTGCCCACGGAATGGATGAAGTACAAGAGGAACTTGATGCAGAGGAGGAGAGAGAGATGGAGAGAGAGAGAGATCAGCCACCAGAGGCGGGCCCTAGCACCAGCACCAGCACCCGACGCTCCTTATGGGACGTCATGCTTAGCATTGAAGCTAAGCAGGATTAGATCCTTAGGCTTCTGAGGGGTGGACATGGTGGACATGGTGGAGCTAGTGGACATGCAGAAGAGTGAGAGGGAGAGGGATTTCTGTTCTTGTGCTTGTTTTTATGTTTGTTTAAAGTGCTTCTTTTTATGAATTTCTTCTTTGATAGTTGTAAGTTTTTGTGTGATTGTGAATGAGTCGAACCGTTGATATTAAAAGATGATATTTTGAGAAATGAATGGTTCCATTTATCACTTTTATTTGTTTGAATGCATTTGTAGATTTAGCATAAAAATTAAAAGGTGATGGAACAAATGTGGATGTTAAGAATACATGCTAGAGTAAATATGCACATGATCGGTTTGACACCTCAATTTATCAACCGAGACTTAAAACCACATTTCTTGAAAAATTGGTATTCTCTCTATACTTAAATTGTCATTTGTACATCGATATTTGTTATTTTAAAGGTACAGGAGGATCTAACTCAAAAATGGAATTGGTATATAACCAATACCCCCTGGAAAACCCGACATACACAGTGAAGATAACAAAGAACACCAGGGTGAGTTTCGAACCTAACGATGCTTTCGAGAGACAATCAATGTTTACTCAAGTAAATTCTTTTCACTCTCAATTTTTGAATGATCTCATTAACCTTGCTTTGATTGACGCACCTAAAAGTGATCTATTGACATATCCCACAAGGAACCATCGTATACGACACATACATGTGCACATGCTTGAGAAATGATCTTAGGCCATCTTTGATATAATATTGAGCCTTAGACCTTTCTTTGACAAAATTTATCCCTCGTTAGCCATGTTTGAGCCATCAATGTATGAATTTTTCTTTGATAAACCTATATGATTACCAATCCACAGGAAAACATACTTGACATACTTTGGCTATCTAATTTTCTTACATCCTCTTTATAAGATGATACAAAAAAAGGAAAAGAAAAAGAAGCATTCGAGATTATCATCCAAGAAGAGTTGATTGGAACAAGTGAAACAAAACAGAAGCAAAAAGGCAAGAACTTGCCAAGAAAGTGAAAAATGAGAAAAGTGAAAGAAAGAAATGTCATCTCTCGGCAAAATATCAAGAAGTTAGAAAAAGGTGTGCTACAATACGTAAACAGAAGATAGCTTTTGAAAATCCCTGACGTCGTTTCGTTAGCCACTGACCTCTGGCCACGCTACAACCTATGAAAAGCCCTAATTGATCTCAAGTCTGTTACATGCATGTGTTGTTAATCAAAATTGGGATATGGTAAATAGCATTCCTTTTAATTGCGTTAATATTCTTTCATGAGATTATGCCAAACATAAGTAGTTGCTTCTTTAAAATTTCACTCCTTTCCTAAATTGTGCATGTGATTTTTCGATTGGCCATCTTCTGATCACATGATCTGTGAGAAACAAGTCACTATAATCAGAGTGAACTTTTGCTGAGGGTATACTACGTGAGGTTTTTGAAATCGAAACTATCCATGGAAGGTGATAAAAGGGAGTATTTGTTACATAACAATTCCTGTTGCTTGAATGATCATTCCTACTGCATTGAGAATTTCAAATACCAATGTGAAAAATGATAATTTTTGCATAGAATGAATACCTGTGAAATAAGGACGTGTGAGATATAGGTCAAAATTGAGAACCTGGTGTCCCAACGACCATGATGCTAATTTACTTTAATCAGCACTCTCCTATGCACATCTGTTCGACTGAAGTTTGTGGGTAGCTTCCCTGGAAACCCTCACGAGACAACACTCGTCCGCTAGGGTAAACCTAGTGGTTCAACGGCTTGTTGCATAAGCTAAATGCAACCGGATGACCTACGAAAATGGCATTAGGAGTAGATTTTTCTTTTTCGTATTATTAGGGACTAGCAATATTTAGGTTGGGGAGTGTGATTAGTACTTAAAGTTGACATATTATTATGACATTTTAAGACTAACTGTACTTTAATGGAGTTTAAGTGATGTCATTTTAGGCCCTAAACTGAACAAGGACCCAAGAACAACAAGTACCACACTTGGATGCAACACCACCACATTAGAGCCAAAATTAGAGCAGCTTGGAGCACAGCCAGGACGTTCGAACGCCAACTCACGTTCGAACGTCCACATTACACTGTAGCAGACTCAACTGCTGAGAGAAGGCGTGTTGCAGTTAGGAAAGAAGACTGGAGCTCTGAAGCACTTGAGTGTCACGTTCGAACGCCAACTCACGTTCGAACGTGCACTTGAGTTGATGGAAGACCAGACTACTGCAAAGACTTGGAACTGAACTTCACAGAAGACCAACAGACCACTCGAGTGAAAGGGTCAGAGCAAATCTGGCGTTCGAACGCCCTTAGTGCAAAAACAGAAGAAACGTTCGAACGGCAATTAACGTTCGAACGCCCTTAGTGCAAAAACAGAAACAACGTTCGAACGCCAACTCACGTTCGAACGTTCTCCACAGACTGGCAGCAGAGTTGTTGACTGTTCACTTGGACTTGGGTGGCAAACACTATTCCTTCACCTCCTCTTGCCTATAAATACTCCCCTTGTTGGAGAGCTTCAGGAGGCAAGTAGGAAGTAGGAAAGTTGATGGAGGCTTAGACTCCCACTCTCATTGTAGATTTAGCTTATTTTCCTTGTATGAATTCTTTATTTTAGAGATTAGTTTGGCTTTAGTCCAACATCTCTTGCTTGTTATAAAAGTAGTTTTATGCTTATGCTTATGTTTATGCTTTCATTTTACATGCATAGAAGAGAGATAGCTCACCTTTTGGTTGAGGAAGCAACCCTCCAATTCTTGGTTGAGGAAGTCACCCTCCAAATGTGACTAGATTTCTTCTACTTTTATTGTTCATGCATTTCACTTCCATTGCTTGAGCTTCTTTCTTTCTTAGAAGAGTGAAACTCTTCCACTTTTCTAGAGCTTTACCAAAGCCGTGAAGGGTGGAACGTGATTCACCCATTCTTTGTTAAAGATTGGCTCCGTGATGAGTTTGAGGGACCTCGTTCACAGATCTTGTCGATGATGAGGCTTCCGTCTCTTTATGAGGTGTATGCGATGATTGAGCAGCATGAGCGCCGCCTCCGTGTTGCATCACTTCCAGTTACGGCCTTGACTCCTCCAGCTGACCAGATGGCTCTTGCAGCTACTACCGGGTCTCGTTCAGGATCCTCAGCCAGAGGTGGACAGCCCTCGGACCAGCGCCGTCAGGGCGCCTCAGATCAGCGCAGACAGGGGGATTCACGTCAGTGCGATTATTGTGGCCGACCAGGACATCTCAAAGCTGCTTGTTGGAAGCTCCATCCGGAGCTTAAGCCGCCTCCTCGCGGTCGTACTGCTGCTATTGCTGAGATACCACCACCTACTTCCGCTGCTCCTGCTGCTACTCCTACTATTCCTCCTTGGCAGAGTGATATGGATGCTATCACTTCTCGATTGGATAGACTTATGTCCGCTCTGACTTCTCAGGGTCCGACTTCTGCTACTGCCACCACTACAGGTATACCTCGTGCTTTTCATGCTCGCACCAGTCCGTCTCCTCTTTGGATGCTGGACTCGGGTGCGAATGGTCATATGATAGGTGAGGCCCATCACTTCACCACTTTTGACGAGCAGTTACATACACAGGTTCAGCTAGCAGATGGGACACATGCCCCTATTATTAGTAGGGGCACAGTCCGCCTCCCAGATGGCTTTACATTACATTCAGTTTTTCATGCGCCAAAGTTGGCCATGAATCTATTATCTGTACATCAGTTAGCCAGAGATTTTCGCTGTGCGGTTGTATTCTTATCTGATTCGTGTTATTTGCAGGACCTGAGTACCAGGAGGATTATTATCAGGGGACATGAGAGAGATGGACTGTATTATCTAGGCGATCCACCTCCAGTTTCACCAGTTCCTTCACCTCCATCACTTGCACCTGATTTGTCTTTATGTGTTCCTAGCTTGCATGCTCGTATTTTACCTAGTACTTGTCGTTATGATTTTTCGTCACAAACTGTTCAGTTGTGGCATGACCGTTTTGGACATACAAATTTTAAATATTTATGTATGTTGTTTCCTGCTTTGAGCAAAGCTTGTGTTGATGGTAAACTTGATTGTGTTATATGTTCCCTATCGAAACATGTTAGGACCAGTTATATTCCTCGCATGCACCAGTCACCCAAACCATTTGACCTAATACACTCTGATATTTGGGGACCCTCTCCAGTTACTGCTCTGTCAGGTGCTCGATACTATGTGACATTTATAGATGACCATACCCGTTGTACCTGGGTCTACCTTTTGCATAGGAAGTCTGATGTACTCCCAATCATCACTCAGTTTCTCCAGATGATTAAGACACAATTCGATGTCATTGTTCGTGCTCTTCGTTCGGATAATGCCAAAGAATATGTGTCTGATGCCTTAGTGTCTCACCTTTCTTCCCAGGGTATCCTTCAGCAGCTCACTTGTCCATATACTCCTGAGCAAAATGGAGTTGCTGAAAGGAAAAATAGGAGTCTGATAGGGATGGTACGTTGTATGCTTAGAGGTATGGGGGTACTGATTCGCACTTTTTAGTGTGTCTGAATTATATTATTATTTTACACCCAAGTATAAGTGATCAAATTGTAGTTTTCTCGGTTTTTAAGTCCAAGTATCGATCCCACAGAGAGTTTTAGTAATTAGAGGTTAAATATAAAATAAAAACAATAAAATAAAAATAAAGCTATAAAGAGGTTGTTTGGAGTAGTTTGATGTTTGAGAGCTTGTGGTGTGAGCTTAGTCTGTTCGAGTAACTTAACTTAAGTAAAAGACGGAATTAAATTGCAACAATAATGAAATGCGTAAGTAAAGTAGATTAATGACAGAAATATAAAAGATATCCTTCAGTTCAAGGATCCCACATGCGTTAGATTAGTCGTATTATGGAATTGCTACCTTACATCAATTAACTTCCATTTTACTGGTAAGTCAATCGGCAGGTCTGATGTATACAAATAAGAACACAATAGCTTCTTAAGCTCATTGTGGTAGTAATATATTATAACTCAGCTGCTCCTTAGGCTACACTGGTTATAGATGTCCAATTGATTAATTCAAGCAGAATCCGCAGGTGGTATAGACTATCTTCCGGTAACTTGTCAGGTCAACCGGTGGTAGTTAATCATAATACAGCCGCTTCTTAGACTAACTGTATTTAGATATGTCACCCAGAAAGTGAAGTCATTCCAACAGAATACTTGAATTATTCAATAGGTTATCTTGTAATATATATATTGACAGTAGAATTTCCTCAGCGTTCCGGTGGAGGACTAGCCATACCGATAGGATCACCGGGGTTATTCTAGCAGGCAATATTATTATATATAGTAATACCAGGCGTCAGAGGAACTTCCTCAGCATTCCGGTGGAGGATTAACCATACCGGTAGGAACGCCGGGGTCATTCTAGCTGGCCCGTCTTATATATATAATAAACGTATAAATAAAACATCAGCAATTCCATAAACAGACCAATATTATACATGTATTCCCCTCGAACCGGAGGATATACGGAACTAGTCACGCTCCATTGCTATAGACAAGCAAGGAGAGCTAGCAGTTGTCATTATAACAGAAAGTAAAGTGCGGAATTTAAATGTCTTTCGCAGGGAACGATTGAAACACAACCACTCTTATGCTCGATTAAGATAAAAAAGTGGCAGCAGTTCAACTATCCGAATGGAAAGATACAATGAAAATAGAACAGTACAGGACGTAGGACTGAAATATAACACGGACCGGAACGTGCTTTCTCTTTTCTTTTCTCTCTTTTCTTTCTCTCTTTTTCTCTCTTCTGACTTGCTTGGACAAGCTTCAGAACTCTCAGACTCCTCTCGTATCTCTCTCAGTTCCTTTCTTAATTTCTCCTTCTGGTCCGACCTTCATGAAATGGAGAAGGCAGCCCCTTTATATAGGCACAGATGAAGCATGAGGTGGAGGGATAACTTTAAGCCAACTTGGGTGACCGTCCGGACGGCACTGCCACCGTCTGGACGGTGAAACCTTGCTGGACGTTTGCAACTTGCATGTGATGACTTTTGCTTTGTAGAAATTACACTTTGGCCTTTTGTCCTTTCAAGCTTTGACAGTTTGTTCCTTGTATTTTGTAGTATTTATGCATTAAACCTGAAACTTTTGGACATAAAATGTAAAACTTTTAATTTACATACAAACTATAATTCATAATATTTACTACTTTTTAGTTATTTTATTATACTAATTTGACTTTATTAATAACTTTAATTTATACTTAATTAGGGTTAATCACACCCCCTAACTTAGACTTTACTAGTCCCTAGTAAAATAAAAAGAAAATATAATACAAGTAGGGGTAAAATCATTTTCGTAGATTTTTTCACGATTGCATTTAGCATATGCAATAAGCCGTTAAACCCCTAGGTGATTCCTAGTGGACGAGTTGTGTCTCGTGAAGGTTTCCAGTGAAGCTACCTACAAACTTCAGTAATTAGGAATGCATATTTCATATTTTTCATATGCATGATTAGAATGATATTTCTTCTGTCTTGCTAGAATACTTCCTTTTCTGATCACCTTGAGAGTATCATATGTTGGGTGTAGTATTATCTATATATTTTTATGAAAACTTGTGTGTGTGTGTAGTGATGTTTTTATTTTCAAAAATCACTTGAAAAATATTACCCTCTTTCATGGTAGTCTTGATGTCAATCCTTCCCTGGAATACACTCAGTAAGAATAGCACACATGTTATAGTGACTGTTCTCACAATTTTACATGTGATTGGAATATTGATTACAAAACAAATTATTTCACATGTAATAGAAAGGAGCGGTTATTTTGAATAAACTGGAAATTGACATAATCTCATGAAAGAATATTAACACTGTATTAAATATATTATTAACATTTTCCTTTTTAGATTGCTAGAATGGATGCAAATATATGATTTCTGGAATCAAAAAGGACTTTGTTAAGGTTGTAACGTGGTCAGGGGTCGGGGTTTAAGAACTGACGTCGGTGGGATTCAAGTGCTATCATTTAACATTGTGGCACACCTCAGTTTAGTTTTCTTATGACTTTGCAGGTTATTTTTTTTTATTTTTCTCATTTTTCACTTTCTTGGCTATTTTCTTTCTTTTTGTTTTCTTTTCTAGACTTTTCTTTCGAGCCGGGATTTTCTTTTTCTCTTTTTTTTGCTTTTTTGCTTTTTCCTGCTTTTCTGTATCCTGCTGCTTAAATCGAGGGTGCAAGAAAATTAGATAGCAAGGGTAGGTGTATTATATTTTTATGTGGCTCGGGTGTTTCTTAGGGTTTAAGAAAAGACTATTATTTTCTTTCAGGCTCAATCACGGCTGACTAGAGATAATTTTGTAAAAGAAATGGTTTAGGCTCAAGATTAATGAAACATGACCTAAGATCATTTTCCAGAAATCCTATATTTGTATTCTTTCTAGATAAACAATTAAGGGCAATGTACATAATATATCTCAATACGTGCTAATCAAAGCAAATAAATGAGATTATTCAAAGAAAAGTTACCGCTGAATCGAAGATTTGTAGTTGAGTAGATGTAGCATTTCTCTCCAAGAAAGAATGGCTCTAATTCTGCATTTGGTTTTTACATCTCCACTATATATAGAAAGAGTATAATATTTTGCATGGTTTTCAAAAATAAAGACATCTATTTGTGCTTCTAAGGTTAAGTTCGAATAAAAATATTGAGATAACGTACAGCTAAAATATGAAAGTCTCATGAGATCAGATCGAGAGTATTTTTGCAAGGCATTAGAATATAATCCTAATCTAACTATGAATGAATATGCTTCCTACTTTAGCAATGTATGCTCTCATTTTGACAAAAACAATTTAAACATATTTAAATTTAAAACATACTAGTTCAAACATATATAAGCAAAACTTAACTAAGTTCAAATCACACAAGCATAAAACATAAAACATAACTTCAAGTTTTAAGTGCAGAAATTTAAAGTGCATAAAATAAAAGGGTGAATGAAAGAAAGTAAAATTTTTTTGTTTTTTTGTTTTTATAAACTCTCCAGTCGATTTAAGAGTTAGAAGATTCTCCTCTGGAATGGTCTTGAAGATCTTCTTGTTTGTTGTCTTCGATCCATTTTTTTGACTGGTTCTTGATTTGTAATTGCAGGTTATTTCTTTGATGTTCTACACTGGTGTTCTTTTTCCTGTCAATTCCTGCAATTTACAACATTAAATATAAGTTTATTCTTATTTCTTATTTATGGATTTCCTGTTTAAATTAATAGCAATTTATATTTATTTACAGCTATACATATATTTCCAAAAAACTATACATTTCATTGATCATATCTAGTCTGTATCAGAACTGTCTGGTTCAGTAACATTAGTGACACGGTTAATTTCAGATCTCACGTATCTATTTAGCATCGGGCCGGAATAGGATGGCGTCTCAGGGTAATCCTTGCTCTGCCCATCCCTAATCCACCGTAAACGATTTAACGATCGACCTGAAATTGGTTCCGCACACTTATTATACTGTCTCAGATGTTTAGTACGACCACATTTTACACAAGCACAGAGACGATTTGCTCTTTGATGTTTAGCATATGTGCTTTTTCCATATAGGGGTCGTGCTTGGCTTTCAAAGATTTCTAAATTTTGAACATATTTAGTTTTTTTTTTTTTTTTTTGCATGATCAATGTATGTATATCTTTTAGAAAGTGACGTAATAAAATTAAAATCAACCAAAATAGTTTTACATCCATACTGTATATTCTTGGTTTTGTTTAATATAAGATAAAAGACTCTCTATCCGGTTCTTTAACGTCTGCCAGTCACAAAGACGAACAAAATTTTTAAATCACGATTACTATTTTAAACTCATAAAGTAAACTCACACGCCTATCTCCCCAACTTAATTTAAATATTATCCTCACTCTATAAGATGAAAGTAGAAAATTGCTAATTAGGTCTTGCAGCGAGAGATATTTATAGTATAAGATTCTAATATAAAAGACAAATAAAGAAACTATACAAAAGACATAAAAACATAAAACAAAGAAAATTCTAACTACTATATACAAGAAGTGCATAAAGGATAGATCAATCGGGCTTGAGTTCCCAAGTAGAGTTTCTTACATTCCCTGATACTTTCGGCGAAGAATTTAACAAATCAGCATAAAATTGTACCTCAGGATTTCCACTATCAACAATAGAATTAATTAAACAGACTTGTAGAGGTTCATAATAAGAAGAGGTGTTAATTTTCTCCTCTACAATCTTATCAATTTCATCTTTTCCTGAAAAAACATATTTTAAATTGGATGGAAGAGGTTTTACTTCTGGCTTAAAAATTTTGACATTAGATTCCATAATTGTTGGGGACAATTCTTCATATTGTATATCTTTTACAGATGTAATTTCAGATTCAGTATCAGGTATTGATTCTAATGCAAATAACTCTTTTTCTAGAAAGTTCTTTTCAAAAAAACTTTGAGTTAATGTCTCAACACAATTTACTTCGTACGGTTCTTCTTCTTCTCTAGGTTGTTTTGTTCCTTTAAAAACATTTAATTCCAAAGTCATGTTTCCAAATGAAAGTTTCATGACTTCGTTCCTACAGTTAATCAATGCATTTGATGTAGCTAGGAATGGTCGACCTAAAATAAGAGGTATGTATTGAGATGCATACATCTGACAACTTGGTTCTGTGTCTATAACAATAAAATCTGCTGGAAAATAGAATTGATCCACTTGGACAATAACATCTTCCACAATTCCTCTTGGAATTTTCACTGATCGGTCTGCTAATTGTAATTTAATATTGGAAGGTTTTAATTCACTTAGTCCTAGTTGTGTATAGACTGAATATGGCATCAAATTACAACTGCATCCAAGATCTAACAGAGCTTGTTCAATTTGAAAATTTTCAATAAGACATGAAACTGTAGGACTACCCGGATCTTTGTACTTAAGAAGTGTATCATGTTGTATTATTGTACTAACTTGCTCAGTTGCAAATGCTTTCTTTGGTACATTAGTTCTTCTTTTTATTGTGCAAAGATCTTTTAGGAATTTAGCATAAACTGGAACTCTTTTTATTGCATCTAATAATGGAATATTGATCTTTACCTGTTTAAATAGCTCGAGAATATCAGATTGATCTTTTTCAGTTTGAAGTTGCTTGACTCTTTGAGGGAAAGGTAAAGGGATAGGACATGGCGGATCTTTTTCATTTTGTACTCCTGGTTGCTTTTTGATTAAAGGTTCAGATTCAAGTGGTTCGTTTACAGGAATTGACTCACGTATTTTCTTTGAAATCTTAGGTTTGATGGTTTTATCAATTACCTTACCACTTCTTAGTGTTGTAATTGCCTGTACTTGATTTGACGAAGATTCAGAGGATGCAGAATTAACATGACTCTGACTTTGTGGAGGTTTAGGTTGAGAAGGAAACTTTCCTTTCTCTGACGTACTCAAGGACTGGGTCAACTTAGCAAGATGACTCTTAATATCTTCAATACTCTGGGAAGTTTGAGCTTTAAAATCATTAAAAACTTGAGTTGTTTGGTTATTAAAACTCATTTGACTTTGAATAAATTGATTCATAGTGTCTTCCAGAGTTCTTCTTTGAGGAGGTTGATAAGGTTGGTACTGTTGTTGATTTTGTGGCTGTGGTGGACCTTGTGTTTGATTTGTAGGTTGTGTATTTCTCCAACTAAAATTCGGATGATTTCTCCATCCTGGATTGTAAGTTTCAGAATATGGATTTGAATATGGTTTATTATAAGTTGGAATAGCATTAGATTGTTCTATCAAAACTTCTTTGAATGCAGGTATAGTTGGACATTCCCCAGCAGGATGTCCTGACAACGCACAAATTTCACACACTTGATCAGTAGAGGTTACAACAGATACTTGTTTAAGTTTTTTCATTTCTAAGGCTTCTAATTTTCGAGATAAATTAGCCATTTTAGCTCTTAAATCATCATCGTCTTTTAAAATATATTTTCCTCTTTTAGATGTAGATGGCTTATTTTCCACAATATTTGAAGAAGTCGAGTCCCACATCTGGGAACTCTCTGAAATAGTATCAAAAAATTGAAATGCTTCTTCTGGGTTTTTATTCATAAATTCTCCTTGAGCCATCATTTCGACAAATTGTCGTATTGCGGATGGAAGAGCATCATAGAAAAATCCGACTAAAGTCCAGTTTTCAAAAGCATGATGTGGACAAGCTTGGAGAAGATCTTTAAATCTTTCCCAACATTGATAAAAAGTTTCACCTTCTTTCACAGAAAAATTCATTATTTTACGTCTTAATGCATTAGTACGATGCACAGGAAAAAACTTTTTAAAAAACTCAGTTTGTAAAGCTTGCCAATTTGTGATAGAATTTGCTCTTAAAGAGTTAAGCCATAGTTTAGCTTTGTCTTTTAACGAAAAAGAAAAAAGTTTTAATTTAATCATTTCAGAACTATCTTGCAAAGTTCCACAGACTTCTTCAAATTCTTTCATATGAACATAAGGATTTTCATCTTCCAAACCATGGAACTGTGGTAGTAGTTGTATTGTTCCTGGCTTGATATTAATATTTGGAGCGTCTGTTGGAAAAGCAAAACATGACGGAACATTAGTTCTAGTAGGATGTAAATATTCTCTTAATGGTCTAGTATTTTGAACTATTTCCTGTTCTCTAGCCTCTTCCTCCCTAGGTACATTTTGAGCCATACTTAAGTTAAATGATTCTTGGGTAGATGCAGATGAAGAAGATGAGGAAGATGAAGGAGTTGACTGATTTACAGAACCTACTGATGAATGAACAGACATAGACTATTTAAAAACAAACAAACAGCAACAAATTATAAACAAACAACTACTTTATTTTTTTTATTTTTTTATTTTTTTTATTTTTTTATTAATTTTTATTTTTTTTTAATTACCGTAACTCCCCGGCAACGGCGCCAAAAACTTGATTCGCACTTTTTAGTGTGTCTGAATTATATTATTATTTTACACCCAAGTATAAGTGATCAAATTGTAGTTTTCTCGATTTTTAAGTCCAAGTATCGATCCCACAGAGAGTTTTAGTAATTAGAGGTTAAATATAAAATAAAAACAATAAAATAAAAATAAAGCTATAAAGAGGTTGTTTGGAGTAGTTTGATGTTTGAGAGCTTGTGGTGTGAGCTTAGTCTGTTCGAGTAACTTAACTTAAGTAAAAGACGGAATTAAATTGCAACAATAATGAAATGCGTAAGTAAAGTAGATTAATGACAGAAATATAAAAGATATCCTTCAGTTCAAGGATCCCACATGCGTTAGATTAGTCGTATTATGGAATTGCTACCTTACATCAATTAACTTCCATTTTACTGGTAAGTCAATCGGCAGGTCTGATGTATACAAATAAGAACACAATAGCTTCTTAAGCTCATTGTGGTAGTAATATATTATAACTCAGCTGCTCCTTAGGCTACACTGGTTATAGATGTCCAATTGATTAATTCAAGCAGAATCCGCAGGTGGTATAGACTATCTTCCGGTAACTTGTCAGGTCAACCGGTGGTAGTTAATCATAATACAGCCGCTTCTTAGACTAACTGTATTTAGATATGTCACCCAGAAAGTGAAGTCATTCCAACAGAATACTTGAATTATTCAATAGGTTATCTTGTAATATATATATTGACAGTAGAATTTCCTCAGCGTTCCGGTGGAGGACTAGCCATACTGATAGGATCACCGGGGTTATTCTAGCAGGCAATATTATTATATATAGTAATACCAGGCGTCAGAGGAACTTCCTCAGCATTCCGGTGGAGGATTAACCATACCGGTAGGAACGCCGGGGTCATTCTAGCTGGCTCGTCTTATATATATAATAAACGTATAAATAAAACATCAGCAATTCCATAAACAGACCAATATTATACATGTGTTCCCCTCGAACCGGAGGATATACGGAACTACTCACGCTCCATTGCTATAGACAAGCAAGGAGAGCTAGCAGTTGTCATTATAACAGAAAGTAAAGTGCGGAATTTAAATGTCTTTCGCAGGGAACGATTGAAACACAACCACTCTTATGCTCGATTAAGATCAAAAAGTGACAGCAGTTCAACTATCCGAATGGAAAGATACAATGAAAATAGAACAGTACAGGACGTAGGACTGAAATATAACACGGACCGGAACCTGCTTTCTCTTTTCTTTTCTCTCTTTTCTTTCTCTCTTTTTCTCTCTTCTGACTTGCTTGGACAAGCTTCAGAACTCTCAGACTCCTCTCGTATCTCTCTCAGTTCCTTTCTTAATTTCTCCTTCTGGTCCGGCCTTCATGAAATGGAGAAGGCAGCCCCTTTATATAGGCACAGATGAAGCATGAGGTGGAGGGATAACTTTAAGCCAACTTGGGTGACCGTCCGGACGGCACTGCCACCGTCTGGACGGTGAAACCTTGCTGGACGTTTGCAACTTGCATGTGATGACTTTTGCTTTGTAAAAATTACACTTTGGCCTTTTGTCCTTTCAAGCTTTGACAGTTTGTTCCTTGTATTTTGTAGTATTTCTGCATTAAGCCTGAAACTTTTGGACATAAAATGTAAAACTTTTAATTTACATACAAACTATAATTCATAATATTTACTACTTTTTAGTTATTTTATTATACTAATTTGACTTTATTAATAACTTTAATTTATACTTAATTAGGGTTAATCAGGTACCAAAATCTTATTGGCATTTTGTTGTTTTGACTTCTACCTTTCTATGCAATCGTACACCGAGTCGTGTTCTTCAGCATAGGGCTCCCTTACAGGTCTTATTCCCTAAACGGACACTTTTTCCGGTCCCCCTTTGTGTTTTTGGCTGCACATGTTTTGTTCAGGATCGGTCTCCTACTCGTCATAAGCTTGATGATAAAGCGATTCGTTGTGTCTTTGTGGGCTATTGTCATCAGTCTAAGGGGTATCGGTGCTATGATCCTATTAGGCGTCGTATGTATCATAGTCTAGATGTTACTTTTCTTGAGCATATTCCTTATTTTTCTTCCAGTCCTGTGTCTTCCCCTCCAGGTGATGATACTCCTTTTGATTTTCCATTACCACAGGAGTCAGATCCATTGGCCACTACTATCACTGCAGAGTCATCAGTCCCTCCTCCTTTGCAGGTTTATGTTCGTCGCCCTCGCTCTCATCCCCCTGCTGATGTCCCCTCTACCTCAGGCGATGCAGGTAATACTTCTCAGTTCGTTGAGCATATTGATGCACCTGTTGTTAGTACTGATGATATTGCAGGTACTGAGGTAGTTACTTTACCTGATGAGACATTATCAGTGGAGGATGATGATTTAGGGCGTCGTTATCCGCAGCGTGATCGTCGTCCAGTTGTTCGTTATGGTTGGACTGCCAGGGTTTTATATCCAATCTCTGCTTATGTTTCTTATGGTGATCTGTCTCCTACATTTCGAGCTTATAGCATGGCCTTATCAGATACGCCGATTCCTCGCTCTGTTTCAGAGGCTATGCGGGAGCCCCAGTGGGTTCTTGCCATGCAGACGGAGATGGACGCTCTTCAGCGTAATCATACATGGGATCTTGTCTCTTTACCTTCAGGGGTGAAGACTGTTGGTTGTCGTTGGGTTTATACCCTGAAGTTTCTGGCAGATGGTACTATTGATCGTCACAAGGCTAGGCTTGTGGCGAAAGGCTTTACTCAGGTACCAGGTCGTGATTTTGGTGCTACCTTTGCCCCCGTGGCAAAATTGACTACTGTTCGATTGATTATTTCTCTGGCTGCGGAGTACTCTTGGCCTCTTCATCAGTTGGATGTGAAGAATGCATTTCTTCACGGTGATCTGGACGAGATTATTTATATGGATGCACCACCGGGCTTTCGTGGTGAGGGGGAGTATGCTGGAAAGGTATGTCGACTGCGTAAGTCTCTTTATGGACTGAAACAGTCACTACGAGCCTGGTTCTCTCGCTTTAGTGGTGTAGTTGTACGTTTAGGGTTCACCAGATGTCATTCTGATCATACCTGCTTCATTCGACGGAATACTTCTGGACAGTGTGTCATCCTGTTGGTATATGTTGATGATATTATTATTACTGGAGATGATGTTTCTGGGACTGCGCAGGTCAAGGTAGACCTTGGGAAGGCCTTCGATGTGAAGGACCTTGGATTTCTGCGATACTTTCTTGGGATTGAGGTTGCCCGTAGTAGCAGGGGTATTGTTCTTTCTCAGAGAAAGTATGTCCTGGATCTTCTCTCAGACACTGGGATGCTGGGGTGCAAACCGGCATCATCACCTATGATTCCAAACCTGAAGCTTACTGCTGAAGGTGAGGAGTTGAGAGATCCGACTGTTTATCAGAGGTTGGTAGGTAGACTTATCTACCTAGCCAACACTAGGCCAGACATTTCATTTGCTGTCATCCGAGTTAGTCAGTTCATGCACAGGCCGTGTCAGCCTCATCTTGATGCAGTTTATCATATTCTTCGGTACCTCAAGTCTTGTCCTGGACTTGGGTTGTTCTATGCATCAGGATCTCATACTGATTCTCTAGCCTGTTATTCAGATTCAGATTATGGGGGAGCGTGTGACGGTCGATCTACTACGGGCTTCTGTGCTTTTCGAGGGACTCATCTTATCTCTTGGAAGAGCAAGAAGCAGGCGGTTGTCTCCCGCTCTTCAGCAGAGGCAGAGTATCGGGCACTGGCACTTGGCACGTGTGAGATTATCTGGTTACGATCGATTCTTGGCGAGTTGGAATTTCCAGTGACTTCTCCATCCACATTATATTGTGATAATCGATCTGCTATTCAGCTCGCTTCTGACTCTGTACTACACGAGAGGACGAAGCATATAGAGATCGATGTTCACTTTCTTCGGGAGAAGGTTAGCTGTGGTATTGTCACTCCATTGTTTGTGGGGACCAGTGATCAGGTTGCGGATGTTTTCACAAAACCTGTCACTCTATCCATTCTTCATGACTCAGTTGTCAAGCTTGGCTTAGTTGATATTTTTGCGCCTCGCTTGAGGGGGAGTGTTGGAGATATTTCCTAGTCTATTAGGGTTTTCCTATTTCCTAGTTTATTAGGGTTTTCCGTTTTCCTTTCCTTTCCTTATTGTACCTTTATTACGTGACTATATATACGGGGGCTCTACACTTAGTTTGTATCCCTTTTTTACACACATCTATCTCAAGTATCTTTTAAGCTCTCTACTTGGAGGGATGAGCATCACTCACTTTTCTAGCTTTACCCAAGCCATGAAGAGTGAGTAGTTTCTCATTCACTCTTTAGTAAGAGGAGAAGGACATGTATAAGTTATCCGGGAATCATATTTGTGCAATGTTTTTATGCTTAACGTTTATTTCTTCTTGTTATTGGATGATTGATTGCATCTAGCAAAGCTAAGGTACTTTGTATAACTGTGAGCTCTTTCTATGACACGGATGACTCTTGCATAGAAAGACTCATCAGTTCAAGGCAAGTACCCCGGCTAGATCCTCATGACTACCCTTCAATCCTCCCCCTTATTGTACTTCATTTAAAGAATGGAATATTAATATCATGATTGGCTGTCTTGTAGAAACACTTGCTTGTTTGTAGACGGGTTAAGTCTCAGCACAGACAATTCTTGTAAACTTCTAGAAAGACATCGGAATCATGTTCTTAATTCTCACAATCCATCTTTATCTTCCGATTAACTTGTTGTTGACACAGGAGTTAATTGAGTTATCAAGCACAATTATGACAAACCGGATAACTGACTACATGACCAGATCCTTGCACTAAAGAGTGACTCTTTTTAATTAGCACTTATCTCCTATTTTGTTAAGAAAATCATCTTGGAAAGAATCTTATATTCTGTCCAGGAAAACTCATATCTCACAGCAAATCTCAAGGGTTACAATCAATAGGTCTCTACCACTGCTCACCTCAGAAATATCAACAAAAGTTCCCTGTGGATTCGACTCCGGACTCAAACCGGATTATTACTACAACTTGACCGCCTGCACTTGGGTGTACACATTTCGGATCAAGAAAAAAAGGATCCCAAGATTTTGGGGCTTCACAAGGATAGAACTTACATGCTTTATGAAAAGGGCTTTCTTGTACACATTCATCTTTCTTTTGACAGTGCAGAGATCCTTAAAAACTTTGCATAGGATAACACTTGTCGTATGGCATCTAGAAATGGAATGTTGATCTTTACATTCTTGAACACATAATTTCAGCAGTGTTAGTAAGCTTAGTAGGTATTCTCAATCTTTGTGGGTAGGGTACAGGTACAGGACATTTATTCTCATCCAAATTGACAACCTCTGGCAGCTCAAGTTTCTCACTCTCCTTGGAGTCACCCTGAATCTCTTTTTCTGTATTTTTAAATACTTTTGCATAAATTGTTTTATATACTCTTTTCCCACTTCTAAGGATGGTGATTGACTTGAGCTGCTCTAGATTACTTTTAATGGCATCAGATGGCTCGATAGACCCTTAGGTTTTCGTGGAGTTGTGCTGAAAATTCTCCTTTTCATTATTGTAGCACACCCAATGAGTTGGTCAACTTAGTCATCTGAGTTCTAAGGTCATTAAAAGCCTGTGCATTTTTATTATTGGTTGTCGCCTTAATCTGTATGAATTGATGCATAATTTCCTCAAGACTTCTTTTATGAGGTGGTTGGTATAGTGGTACATTGGGTTGACCCTAGGGGCTGGCTTTGTGCAAACCCTTGTTAAGGCTGGTTTTGCCAAACCCTTGTGGTCAGTGAATGTGAGGCTGAGAACTAGTAGATGGACCTTGACCAAAATTCTATTGATTCGGTTGGACAGGAGGGGCATATGACATGGATGCATGAGGTGCAGTAGTGTTATCATTTCTCAAACTAAAGTTAGGATGGTTGCGCCATCCTAGATTTTATGTGTTGAAGTATACATAAAATGATTACTTAGGTTTATTGAATGCATTGAACTATTCATGGAACACTTCCTTAAATGCTAGGATGGTAGGGCATTCCCTCGTGGAATGCTCGACTGACTCACATATGGAGCATGGCTCATCAACCTCGGGCACACTAGCTACCTCATTTACTTTTTGCACTTCCAAAATTTCTACTTCATGAGAAAATTTCGCAATCTTGGCAAGTAATTGATCTTGGTCTTGCAAAACATATTTTCCACCCCCAATGGATTGGGATGTAGTAGATGACTTTGATCTCTTAGCAGGATAAAAAATGTCCCAAGATTGTGCATTCCCTGCCAAGTTATCAAAATAATCTAGAGCTTCCTCAGGATCCTTGTTTAGAAATTCATAATTACACATCATGTCTATGAACTGGCGATGTGCAAGAGAATTCCTTCATAGAAGAAACTAACCAATTGCCATGGTTCAAATTCTTGATATGTCATATAGTTTAAAAGGTCCTTAAACCTTTCCCAATAATCATAGAACTATTCATTTTCTTTTTCTGAAAATTTCTGAATTTGTTTATTCAAAGTAGTAGTTCTATGCACTGAAAAAAATTTCTTATCCGACCATGCTTGACTGTTTCAGTTGTATTCCCTAATCTCCGGACATCATCCCTCAATATATGTATGGCTTATCGGGATAGGGGAGTGTCACTCTCCCTCGGAATGATGCAAGAATTAGGGAAACAGAATAATGGTGGGTGAATGAAAATGTGAGTGTGTGTGAACAAAAGTGCTCCCCAAGCGCATGGAGACTTTCGAGTGTCGTGTTTTACTTAGAAATTGTATTACAAGGTCGTCTCCTCAGGGAAGGAGGTGAATCGTGTTGAAGGTGATTTTGGTGAACAAAAAGAAAAGTGTAAAAATCTTTTGTTGTCTGAGTTTGGGTTGAGGTTGTATCTTGATGAAATTGAAATGGGAACAAGTGTTGGCTAATCCGAAGGGGTCATTCCAATGGGAATGCCAACTCAACTCGAGATCTTCCTCCAATGGTGCTTAGATGTTCGATTGATTCTTAGGAAGCGCAGAACCAAAATGGAGGTGAGGATTCAAGCATACCCCGTGACAATGCCTACGGTGAATCAAGAACTCACAACCATATTCACACTCAACCTAGTCAAACTGAGTCATCGTACACTACTCATATTTAAAGCAAGAACATAAATGAAATGGAGGGACATAATAAAGAAATGAAGATTAGAACTTAACTTAATGCAAGAAATCTTAAACTATGAAGAAAAATATTCAAAACTCATTTTAAAACTTGAAATAAAGAAACTACCTGCAACAATGGTGAAAACCAAAATAGAGAACTAAACTTGCAATGTGCTTGTAATAAATGACATTAAAAGCATTAAATGAAGTTTACATAAGCCTTACAAGAACTACAAGTGAAATGGATGGAAGAACATGTAAAAATCCAAGCTTTCTCCCTCTAACTATGTCTTCTACCTAGAGCTTCTCTCTCTACAATGTAATTGATTAGCACAAAACTTTGCATATTTTAGGTGCTAGTCATCCTATTTTCAAGTGCTTCTGGGGGTTAATTGGTTGAAGTTGTTTTATTATTGTGCTTAATGATGATTTTTGGTGTTTGCAGAAAAAGAGCGCTAAATGAGGCTTCTTAAAGCCTTCCCAAATGAGTTGAGGTGAATGAGGATGAAAGAGTGGCTCAGGAGTGAAGAAATCAGAAAAATCAGACAAAGCAGCAGAAGCGTACATGTACGCAGTACCGGTACGGTCCAGCCTCTGGAGTTCGGGGTACCGGTACCGCGTACCGGTACGGTCTGCTATTCTTGGCCCAATCTCTACAGCTCAAGCCCGCCGTTTTTTAGGGACCCACCAATCATTCTCCCACTTGTCTCTGACTCCTCCAGCACGTTGTACCACCCCCATTTTGACTTTGAAAGCTGGAATGATAAATGAAGAGAGAGAAGAATAAGGGAGCTGTGTGTGCAGGCTAGCTCTGCACTACCCTGTCCAGCCTATCCCTCTTGACCCCTATGGATGGAGATCACATCAGGGAGCTGCCAGAGGAGAGAGGGACGTTTTGGGGGGAAGGAAGACTCCAACATTGGGCATTCAGCATTAGTTACAGAGAGATAGAGATATAGAGAGAGATAGTCTGGGTAGAAGATGATGAATAGTGTTCTAGAGAGATAAAATTGAGATTTTCACATTTTCTTCAATACATTGTCTTGTAATATCCTGTAAGACTCTTTAGAGCTTCATTTAATGTTATTAATGCTAGTTCCTACAAGTTCATTGTAAGTTTAATTCTCTTTTAAAGCTTCTACCATCAATTCATCAAAGTTCTTCTTTTTCTTACTTTTAAAATGGGTATTCATTGCTTTCATTTATAGCTTATGTTTGTGTGCATTTAGTTACTCAAGAACTTCATTCCTTTGCAATACATTCTCATCTCATTGTTAATTTCATCCCAAGCATGAGTAGCTAAAATCCTTTAGTTGGCAAAACCAAGGGGAACCTCCACTTGGGTATGTCATTTCAACTCATTCTCCTCCTTCATTCAGAGTTCAATGGTTCGGTTTGACTGGGTTGAGGGTGGATAAATTGGTGAGTCTTTGATATTCCGTAGGCCTAGCCACGGTTTATGCTTAGATACTCACCCTTCTTATCCCTAACTTCCCACGAATCAATCGTTCATTCATGCGCTATTGGAGGAGGGATTCGAGTTGAGATGACATTCCTATTGGATTGACCTCTTGGGTTTGCCAACATTTGTTTCTCATTTCATTTTCACCAAAGCACACTTCACCAAACAACTTTCAACAAACAAAAGATTTTACACTTTCTTTCACCCAAAAATTACTTTCCCCTTGGTTTACTTCCTTCCCCATGGAAACGACCTTGGAGTACCTCCAAGTAAAACACAACCCACAAAAGTTTCCCTACGCTTGGGGAGCACTTTTGTCCATTTTTGTTCATACATATAACACATTTCCACCGTCCCATTTTCCCATCTCCTTGCCCTTTCTTTTGACACTACTCAAAGGGAGAGTGACAGTCCCCTCCATCCATATACAATCCATATTGAGGGAGGATATTTAAGGGTTAGGGATAGCAAGGAAAAACAATCAAGCATTTTTGGCGCCGTTGCCGGGGAAGGCAAATGTCAAACCAAGAAGGTGATTTTCGGACGACGGAGGTAAGTCCCGTGATCTTCATCACGGACTGAGGTACGTTGTCCTGTGTATATATTCTTGTTTGTGTATAATTTCAGTTGTAGATATTTTGTTGCATGTGGGGAAGAGACGACCAAAATCGGTTAGTTAGGCAACCCCTTGGCCCCAACATGAATCTTGACCAAGACCCACCCGAGGATGCGGGTGATAATTTTGAAAATATGGATGCCAAACCGAACATGCAAAGGGGTGGGGGAGGACCAGAACATAGAATACCCAATCCACGAATGCATTTCCCCCCTCCTAGAAATGAAGGGAACAATATCCCAATTGATCCTCCGGCGAGGTCAATGCGGGAATTCCTTCAACCAACCCGTACCACCACACCTTCATGCATCCACCTTCCGGTCCAGACTCATCTCTTCAAAGTTAAACCAGGGATGTTGCAATTACTTCCCACTTTCCACGGAATTGAGAATGAGAACCCCTATTCTCATATAAGGGATTTTGAGGAAATAGTTGCAACCTTTCTCCCCAATCACAATATGGAAGAGATAGCAAGAATGAAATTGTTCCATTTTTCCTTGAGTGATAAGGCAAAGACTTGGCTTCATACCTTGAGACCCCGGACCGTGACATCTTGGGGCCAAATGATTTTCGTGTTTTAGAACAAGTTTTTTTCGGTGCATAAAACCACCACCCTAAAGAAACAAATTCAAAACTTTTCTGAGCTGCCCAATGAACAATTCTATCACTGCTGGGAATGATATAAGGATTTGCTACAGTCCATTCCACACCATGGCTTTGAACCATGGCAAATGGTGAGTTTCTTCTGTGAAGGAATCACACTAGGCCATCGACAGTTCATTGATATGTTGTGCAATGGGGAGTTTTTGAGCAAAGACCCCGATGAGGCCTTAGATTATTTTGATGCATTGGCGGAAAATGCACAGTCATGGGACATTACTAATCCCACCGATGTACCAAGGTCTTCTCCTCAAGGGAGTAGCCAAACTCATAGGGGAGGGATTTATGACTTAAGTGACCGGGAGGACCTACTTTCAAAAATTGCCAAATTATCTAGGAAGGTTGAGAGTCTTGAGGTCAATAGGAGGCATGAGGTGTCACAAGTGTCAAAGGCCGAGGAGTTTTGCTCAATATGTGAGAATGTGGAGCATTCCACATCGGAGTGCCCCAACATTCCGGTGCTTAAGGAAGCATATCACGAGCAAGTCCATGCATTTAACCAACCAAGGCAATCATTCTCCCCTCACTCAAACACGTATAATCCGGGTTGGAGCAATCACCCTAATTTTAGTTGGAGAAATGAGAATCCCACTCCTCATGGTTCAATTGCACATACACCTCCCGTGCCTCCTAAGCAAGGTCAATACCAAAATCAATACCAAGGCCAGGGGCAAACGTCTAGCTCTCAATACCCCCGGACTAATCCGCAAGGGTATTCGACAGACCCGCCACCACAAAATTTTTCTCCAAGTCCACCTTCACAAAGTTTTTCTCAAGGACCGTCCAATCCATCCACATACCAACCTCCTCACAAAAGGAATTTGGAGGATATGATCCATTCCTTCATTCAAAGCCAAACCACCATCAATAACCAAAATGCCACAGCCATCAATGATATAAGAGCCCAACTCACAAAGTTGACAAACTCTGTAGGGGAATCTCAACAAGAAAAAGGGAAGTTCCCCGCTTAACCGCAAGAGAACCCTAGGGGTCAACACGTTGTTGAATTATCGGGGCCTTCGAGAGAGAGTTGCGAGCAACTCAAAGCTGTCACCACCCTCCGTAGTGGCAAAGAAATTGACAAAACCATTTTGCCAACGGTCTCACCCAAGACCACATTGCCAAAAGGAAAAGATATATTGGGTGACGCCGACAAGGGTGAGGTGAGTAAAGAGAAAGAAAGAGAGGTTGTTGAGAGAGAAAAATTAATTGATGATTTTGTGTTTATTCCTCCCATGCCTGCCCCTTTCCCGAATCGTTTGAAACCACCTGTCAAGGTGGCTAATTACACTAATATTTTGGAAATGTTTAAGCAGGTGAAGATTAACATTCCACTCCTCAACGCCATCAAGCAAATCCCATCTTGTGCTAAATTTTTGAAGGATCTATGCACGGTGAAAAGGAGATTGAATATCCACAAGAAGGCATTCCTCACAGAACAAGTGAGCTCAATATTAAGGACCAACACTCCTTCCAAATTCAAAGACCCCGGTTGTCCAACCATAGCCATCACCATTGGAAATTGTAGAGTGGAGCAAGCACTCCTCGATTTGGGGGCAAGTGTGAATCTTCTTCCCTACTTAGTGTATCAACAGCTTCGGCTTGAGGAGTTGAAGCCCACCTCAATCACGCTTCAATTGGCGGATCGTAGTATCCGTACACCAAGGGGAGTAGTTGAGGATGTCTTAGTTCAAATTGATAAATTTTATTTCCCTGTCGATTTCATTGTGCTTGATACACACCCTGTTGCAAACCTTAGCTCCCAAATTCCCGTAATACTTGGAAGACCCTTCCTTGCTACATCTAATGCTGTGATAAATTGCAGGAACGGTCTAATGAAGTTGGCATTTGGGAATATGACAATGGAGCTCAATGTATTCAACTTGGCAAAGCAACCGGGTGATGATGAGGAAGTAAGTGAGGTAAATAGAATCAACACTTTGGTTGAGGAGCACTTGGAGCTAGAGGGAATGTTGAAATTTAAGGAAGAAGGAATGGTGGATCTTGAAAATTATGATGAGCGTGAGGAGGTAAAATATTTGAAAGGGATGGAAAGGTGGATCCCTACATTCGAGGAGTTACCCCATCGAGAAAAGAAAATTTTTCCATCGGATGAACAAAAGCCCAACTTGGAGTTGAAGCCCTTGCCCGCCCATTTGAAGTATGCCTATCTTGGAGAAGGTGAAACATTTTCGATGGTCATTAGCTCTACACTGAACATGGAACAAGAAAAAGAACTCTTGGAGGTATTGAGAAAGCATAAAGGAGCAATTGGGTGGACCATTGCGGATATCAAGGGGATAAGCCCTCTCATTTGCACCCACCGCATATATCTTGAGGAGGATTCCAAACCTTCCCAACAACCACAAAGACGGTTGAATTCCATCATGAAAGAGGTGGTGAGGGATGAGGTTCTAAAACTACTTGATGTGGGGATCATTTTTCCAATCGCCGATAGTAAGTGGGTTAGCCCCACACAAGTAGTACCTAAGAAATCTGGAGTCATGGTGGTTGAGAATGATGAGAATGAGCTTATACCTACAAAAGTGATCACCGGATGGAGGGTGTGCATTGATTACCGAAAGCTGAATGCTTGCACAAGAAAAGACCACTTCCCATTGTGATTCCTCGATCAAGTTCTAGAACGAGTAGCGGGTCATCTATTCTACTATTTTTTAGATGGATACTCCGGCTACAATCAGATCGAGATTGCTTTGGAGGATCAAGATAATACCACCTTCACGTACCCCTATGGTACCTTTGCCTACCGCCGCATGCCATTTGGATTATGCAATGCTCCGGGGACTTTTCAACGCTGTATGATGGGGATTTTCAGTGATATGGTGGAAAAGATAGTGGAGGTCTTCATGGACGACTTTTCTGTGTTTGGGGATTCATTCGAGGGATGTTCGGCAAACTTGGAGAAAGTTCTAACAAGATGTGAGGAGAAGAATCTAGTCTTGAATTGGGAAAAGTGTCACTTTATGGTGACGGAAGGAATTGTGCTTGGCCATATAGTTTCGGCAAGGGGGATTGAAGTCGACAAATCAAAGGTGGAGGCCATCTCCAACCTCCCCATGCCAAGAGCCATCAAAGGCATCCAGTCATTTTTGGGCCATGCGGGGTTTTATCGTCGATTCATAAAGAATTTCAGTGCATTGTCCCGACCCTTGACCAACCTGCTGTCTAAGGAGGTCCCATTCGAGTGGTCGGATGATTGTGAGGCATCCTTTAAAAAACTTAAAAACATGCTAGTCACACTTCCGATCATGCGACCACCCCAATTGGGATTACCTTTTGAGCTCATGTGCGACGCGAGTGATTACGCGGTCGATGCTGTGCTCGGTCAAAGGGAGGAAAATAGACCGTATGTGATACACTATGCTAGCAAAAAACTGAATGAGGCTCAAATAAATTACACTACCACTGAGAAAGAGTTGCTAGCGGTAGTGTTTGCCTTAGATAAATTTCATTCTTACATTATTGGTTCACCTATTGTTGTCTTTACTGATCATTCTGCTTTGAAGTATTTGTTGTCGAAGCAGGATGCAAAGCCGAGACTCATTAGGTGGATACTCCTCCTACAAGAATTCGACTTGACGATCAAGGACAAGAAAGGAGTTGAGAGCGTAGTGGCTGATCATTTATCCCGGCTTGTCGTTCAAGAAGCCGATGAGCACATCCCTATCCTTGACTTTTTCCCTGACGAGCATTTGCTTTCAATTCATTCTGTATGTCCTTGGTATGCTGATATATGTAACTATCTTGCAACATGACAGATACCACCGCAATGGAGCCCAGAAGATCGAAGACGGTTTATGTCAGATGTGAAGTACTTCTACTTCGACAACCCGTACCTGTTCAAGTACTGTCCTGACCAAGTCATCAGAAGATGTGTACCTGAGAATGAACAACGGGACGTCCTTGCATTTTTCCATTCACAAGCTTGCGGTGGACATTTTTTAGCGAAAAAGACTTCGGCTAAAATTCTCCAATTAGGTTTTTACTGGCCCTCTCTTATCAAAGATTGTGTTTCGTTTTGTAAGGGATGCGACAGATGCCAACGTTTGGGTAGTGTGACCCGAAGAAACATGATGCCCATTTCCCCTATGCTTGTCATAGAAATATTCGACTGTTGGGGCATCGACTTCATGGGTCATTTTCCTATGTCATTTGGTTATTTGTACATCCTTCTGGCAGTGGACTATGTGTCCAAGTGGGTGGAGGATATCCCGACCAAGACTAATGACTGCTTGACCAAAAACCTTGTTGTTTCCTAACCTCTAAAATCTATCCCTCAAAATGTGTACTGTATGGATAAGGGGAGTGTCACTCTCCCTTGGGATAGTGTCAAAAGAAAGGGCAAGAGGAAAGAAAAATGGGCATGGTGGAAATGTGAAATGTGGATGCACAAAATTATGTGTGTGTGTACAAAAGTCCTCCCCAAGCGCAATGAGACTTTCGCGGGTCGTGTTTTACTTGGTGGTATTCCAAGGTCATTTCTAGAGGGAAGGAAGTAAACCAAAGGGAAGGTGATTTTAAGTAAAAGAAAGTGTAAAATCTTTGTGGTTGAAAATTTGTTTGGTGAGTGTGTGTTGATGAAAATGAAGTGAGAAACAATTGTTGGCAAATCCAAGAGGTTACTCCACTAGGAATGTCAGCTCAACTCGAATCCCTCCTCAAATAGAGCATAAATGAACGATTGATTCGTGAGAAGCTAGGGATAAGCAGGGTGAGTATCTAAGTATAAACCGTGACTAGGCCTACGGAATATCAAAGACTCACCGATTTATCCACCCTCAACCCAGTCAAACTGAACCATTGATCTCTGAAAAAGGGAGGAGAATGAGTTGAAATGGCATACCCAAGTGGAGGTTCCCTTGGTTTTGCCAACTAGAAGATTTAGCTACTCATGCTTGAAATGAAATCAATAAGGTAATGATAATGCATTTCAAAGAGATGAAGTTCTTGAGTACATAAATGCCAGAAAACATAAGCTAGAAGAGAATGCATTTAAAACCCATTTTACAGCTAAGAAAATGAAGAACTTTGTTGCATTAATGGTAGAAGCTTAAAGGAACATTAAACTAGCAATGCACTTGAAGGAGAACAACATTAATGATATTAAATGAAGCTTGAAAATTTCTTACAGCAAATTACAAGACAATGTAATGAAGAAAATGGAAAAATCTCCAGTTTATCTCTCTAGAACACTATTCATCTTCTTCCCCAGACTTTCTCTCTCTATATCTCTCTATTTTCGGTTCCTGGCTGAATGCCTCTGCTGGAGATCCTCTTCCCTCCGAAAAACTTCCTTGGAGAAGTACCCTAGTCTTCAGAATTGACCTTCATCTGTAGGGGTGCAGGCAGGATGGCTGGGCAGAGGAGTTGCAGAGCTTGTCTGCACACCCAGCTCCTCTTCTCTTTTCTCTCCTCATTAATCACCTAGACTCTAAAACTTGCAATCAAGGTGTGATACGGATGAATAGTGTTGTGGGTGTGTCAGGGGAGCATGTGGGATCTGTTGGTGGGACCCTCGAAGCAGCAGACATGAGTTGCAGAGCAGTTGGGCATATCAGGCAAAGCGTACCGGTACGGCGAACTCCAGTGGCTTCTGCGTACCGGTGCGATTAACTCTAGTAACCTTAGCGTACCGGTACGCGTACCGGTACGGTTTGGATGACTTCTTGATTTTCTGATTTCCTCCTCTCCTGAGCTATCCCCAAGCTACCTTTTTGTCCCCATTTGTCTCAATTGATTTGGGAAGGCCTTAAGAAGCCTCTTTTAGCACCTGTTAACTGCAAACACCAAATATTATTGTTAAGAATGCAATTAACCTAACTCCCATCATTTAATCTCCAATCAGCAATTAAAATAACATGATTTAGCACATAAAATATACAAATTTTTGTGCTAATCACACCCCCCAACTTAGGTTTTGCTAGTCCCTTAGCAAAAAGTTATTTCCAAAACAAGCAAATGAGTATAACACACTCAATCCATTTAAATAACCATTCATCCAATCAATTTAAAAACACAAATCATAATGCAATTCCAAAATAACATAGACAAGATTGAATCCGAAATTGTGATTTCTTTCTTAATGTGTTCTGAATTTGGAGTACATAGAGTAGGACATCAAAAAGGAAAAAATAGCCTATGACTCCATTCTATCTATACCCATTCCAACCTCAAAAGAAAAGATAAAAACTACACGGCCTACTACACAACCTCCTAGTCATCACCAGAATCATCACCCTCCCCAGACTCATCACCTTCCTCATACTCCTCACCTTCCCCAGACTCCTCATCGTCATCATCATCATCCTCCTCCTCCACCTCAACTGCTGTAGGGGCAGAGGGGGCAGAAGCTGAGGGAGCAGTGGCTGGTGGAGTGGGGACTTCTGGGATGGGTCTCCCAGGGAAAGTATGAATAAATAGCTCCTACATCATTGCCTCCATTCCCAGCACAACAGCCTCAATCCCATGCACTGTAATCTCTAATGCATCGAGGCGTTGAGGGACTGAACGTTCAGGTGCAGCAGCGGATGGCCCAGCGGATGAAGATGCCCCTGGGGCCTCAGAACCAGCAGCCATGGTCTTTGCTCGCTTCCCGCGGCTCATTGCCTTCCTTTTCTTCTTACTGGTTCTCCCAATGGCTCCAAACTCTAGGGGTGTAATCTTGTCGAACGCATAACCCTTCACTTTGAAATGCATGCACATCCGGGTTACCAAATTCCCGAATGGCAGTTTGATCAAAGGCTTCTGCGTCTCAGCAAAGTTTTTCATTTCTTGCCAGATGAGAAGAGCGAAGTCTATTGCCTTCCCGGACACGACTGCATCCAAAAGGGTTAGCTTCTCCAAATTTGGTTTCTTTTTCGCACCCCTTGGCGAGAGATTGCAATGGAGGAGTTTATTCAACAGTCCATAAGTGGGATTCAACTTCCCACTTTGCACTGTTCCCTTGAATTCTCCATGCTCTTGATACATCAATTCTGCCAATTCGGAAATCTTCTTGGTTTTGGGGACGTTATGAGGATACACAGGTGTAGACCCAGGTGGTCTCTCGTACCCACCCAAGAGTAAGGCAATGACATTAGGGGTCACCACAAACTTTTTACCCCGAACATTGGTTTCCAAGATTTCCCCTCCGCTCATCTCTACCACCCGGAGCCTTTGGTAAAATTCCCTACACATTGACAGGTTATACCCATCGACAGGCTCGAACCAAAAGTTTATGCCATGTGCTTCGATAATTCTCACAGCCTCATTCCTTGGGGTGAGGGTCATGGAGTCCAGGTACCGTTCACAAGTGACCCCCTTCTCCTGGATCAGTCGATCCATAGCCTCATTCTTGGCTTTCTTCCGTTGCTCACTCCTATCACCACTCGGACCCTCTCCACTTCTCTTGCGACCACTAGAGCCTTCGGGTGGAGGAGATTCAAGTCCCGTTGTTTTGGTGCGGGCCATGCACAGCAACAGTGCCCCCATTGTCAGAAATGCACAAATGGTCAAGAAAAGACCCTCAATCGGGTCCATGGTCCCTTGGAGAGTCCCTATAGAGCGAGCCATTTGAGAGTTTTTAGGAGAAAATGAGAAATGAAGAGAGAAGAGGGGTTGGGGAATTTTCGGCACTTAGGGTTTCCAAAGATTGACCTCCACTGAATCATAGCCCAAGGGAGAGGATTTGAGTGATGGAAGGGAGTTTGGTGTGATTTGGAAGCCTAAGGGTTGATTCAGGTGAAAAGGGAGTGAAAGGGGAGGTGTATATTAGGAGGGAAATGAAAGATGTTCCGAAAAAATTAATTAAAAGCCCTAACTTTGGCATCCCAGACAAATCGTATCGGTACGGCGAACTCCAGTAGCCTTAGCGTACCGGTATGCGTACCGGTACGGTTTGGCTGAATTTCTGAAAATTCCTGCTGAACAACCCTTCACTACTCCTTTTCATTTTAGGACCTCCCCTATACATTCTAACACTCTCTTTATGACCTATACTCTACCCTAAACATATACTCCAAACTCTATTTGTAAATCAACATTCGAACCATTATGCCCAAGTTATTACTGAAATTGCAGTGTGTTTTAAAATTTTGATGTACTAATTACACAAATCATTGCCTCCTACTTTTAGATATCAAAATGCACACCAAAATGTAAAACACGAATTCAGTTCAAAGCGGCATTCCTAACCCTTTTCAAATATCCAAAACTTGAGAAATATTCCCTCATTCTTGCAAGCATGAAGCTATTTAACAGATTTCTCAAATGATTGAACTAAGTATACATGAGCAACACCATAGTCTTAGACACTAGTCTAAAGTATGCACCTACAAATTTATTTTCAACTCGAGTGTGTGTGAAGCTTAACAAGCAATTTGAGCACTTACGCAGCGGAATTCACATTCGAATAGCTAGACAAATTCAGTTTCAATGCAAAACTCACCAAGGGTCACTCTTAAGCAATGAAATACACTCAAGTTATCCTGGTATGCACTCCATGTGTACATGTGATATAGAATCTTATGTTCAAAACAAAGTGTGCTCACATGTAATCCAAAAATGAAGTTCATGTATGAAAATGAAGCGACCTTGGCATAGTCTCATGAACATAATGCTAGGACATTAGGTAGTAAGACTTAACTCATCATTTCCTTTGAAATTATGCACCTCCCATGCTTCTCTAGATCACTTGGGACTTTAAGGGTTATAATGGGTGTGACGCCCCAATTTTTGGAGGTCCTTTATTCACCGTTGATAAACCCATCAACCCGCGGAAATACCCGTGAGTGCCACACAATCCGACATCACGCTAACAGTATCCCTTTACCCGGGATTATAACTCACACGTATAACCCGTGTTCCTTTAATCAATTAATCCGATCGAGGTTCAATATACCCCAATATATCTCATTTAAGGTCCATTTGTATTGTTGGAACCCAAGAAACCAAAGTCCAATAGCATGGGAAAACAATTTAAAATTTTCAGAATTTTGGGGACAGTATCGGTACTGCGTACCGGTACGGTTTGCCCACTGGGCAGCAGTGTACCGGTACACAGTACCAGTACTCTCTACCCAGTTTTGCCTTTTTCCTTTGTTTTTCACTTCAAATCCATTCAAACCCATTCCAAACTCTTCCAACACATGCATAATGAAAGTTTTCATACTATACAAGGTTAAAAGCAACTCTATTACATTTAATTCCAAAATTTTACATACCAAAAGCTAAGTTTTCATAATGTTTTACAAAAACTCAAACAAAGCCACATTTCGGCCTTCTTCATCCTTGGGGCTCGAAATGGGAGCCATCCGCCGGTGTGAACCCCGCACCTGAAATGTTTTTCCCACGAAGGGTGAGTCACACTCAATAGGGTATCTCCTAATGAGGCTACTCCCCAACCTAAATGCATATGAAATGTTCACATGCCACAGATCAACAATTCATAACATTCCAAGCAAGAACGTACATTCAATGTTGGAATTTGCAATGCCATGCTATGTAATGAGGTGAGACTCACTCATGCATATCATCCGACTCACTCCTCCACACATACAAGTGCCAATGTGTACGAATCCGTCATTTATGTTGCACATCAAATGACATTCATCAATCTAGGGTCTTTATAGGGGTGGATGTTCATGGACTCACACCAAAGGTCACCCAACCTACACGGAATTTACGGACTTCCACCGAAGGTTCCGCGTACACCTACACACTTCATGGGCCGAGCCAAAGGAGTGTGTATCCTAATCACCGGGCCTTGCACCCGAGGGATATTCTAACCCTTCTTGCTAACCTCAACCCTACCAACCATGCAAACCGTGAGACTCGGCTAAGTCATCGACCAAGCTTACTCGAGCCCACCCGTCATCCACCAAATGTGGTGTTGACACAACAACAACCATGCACCTCCACCCACATATGTGATGTTCCCGTGCATAATGCAATGTAATGCCTCATTGCAACATGATGCTAAGTTCAATATGCTATGAATGACATATGAACTAATTCAAGCATTCCACATATCCCATGGCAAAATTATATCATAAGCATATAATTCCCATATTTCTTTACAATGTCAATATGTCACAAGTATGTATATATATCAACATTTTATCTTGAACAACACCCAAGAATGTCATCACATAATCAAGTAATACACACTTCAATTCTCAAGGCATATATATAAACACATAACATGCCCACAATTCCATAGAACACAAGAATCACATTGGGTATAATTCACATATCCCATTTTAGAAATCACACTTAGCAATTCCTAATTACCAATCCAAGCTAGGATTTATCTATACCCATTTCAATGCTCATTTCACCCAAATTAACAACAATAGGCAAGAGATACACATCCTATCATCCTACCCATTTCACAAAAACATTCTAGGTTTGGAATAAACCTTAGTAGGAGGGAACCCTACCTCTTGAAGCGTAAGGAATGACCGTAGCAAGCTTTCAAGACCCGATTCAAGCCCAAAGCCCTAACTTCCAAAAATCCCATCCTTGGAATCTCACCCAAACCCGACCTCCTTGGTATGGTTTTGTAGCTCTTGGCGAGGAGAACAACTTTTCCTCTTGGCTCGAGTTGATTTGAACTCTCAATCTCCGTAGATCGTAGAGAGAAGGTGGAGAAATTCTAGCTCTTTCCCTCTCTTCTTCTCTCGTTGGAATCGGCTGAGCAAATGGGGAGGAAATTCTGATTTTCTCCCCTATTTATACTTTCTAAATACTTGGTCCACAATACGCCACACATCCCTTATTTTCCGGGTCCGTTTTAGCCCCGAAACGATTAAATTTCCCATCGATTCAAGTTCAAAATATTTTTATTTTAACTTGCAATCATTTATTTTCAAACTTTAAAATTTTATTAAAAAGTTCGTTTTTGAGTCTCCCGAGGCTCGACCGCCTCGTAAAACGTGAAAATTCCGACTGTCTCGGAATTCAACGAAATTTGACAGGGTAACTAGATTTCGCGAGACGAATCCAACGGTGAGGTCCGTTTCTTCATCCAAGATCTAGAAAAATTCAGGTTTACAACCCGTACCATAGTGGCAAATTACCGTTTTACCCTTTTTCACAAAAATTCAATTTTACTCGGGTTTTACAATGGGGCCTTGTGGTGATATTTAGGTAAATGAAATGAAGGATATATGATAACAAAGAGGGTTGTTCCGAGTGTATGACCTTTATTTAAAAAGATCTTCCTTTTATGGGATTTTTAGGCTAACACCATCACCACACCCTTTGTTTCTTTTCCTTAACATTTTCCTTTTCTTTGATCATTCTTTTCTTCTTTTCACTCCCTTTTTCTCATTTTCTTGGATTTTCATTCTTCAACTCTTTGAGTTTCAACTTCATTCATCCCTTTTGTTTGAGTTTTCACACCATATTTCCTTCTCTTTTATGATCACTCATACTCAGCACTAGGAACAACCAATGTAAGGTAGATATTTATCATTTTCATTGGCTTGGTCAAATGTGTGGCATGGAAACCAAATTCAATTAAGGCTCAATCATGGCACTAGGGATAAATTTCTCACAAGACAAAGGGCAAAGGCTCAAAATGTTCAATGATGGCCTAAGATCACTTCCAGGTCCGCATGGGATGGCATTATACGTTCAAGACAAATCAGTCTACTACCCAAATGCAACTAACCAAAACAAGCATCATGAGACTATTGAACAAATTTGACATTGAAAAATTGTTCTTTGAGTAATAGTAAGTTCCCTCCAAAAGGATTTGGTACTAAAGCTCTCATGGGTCCTTATTCATCTCCACTACTTATGTCAAGCTTAAAACATGAATCCAATCCGTAAATTGCCGAAATTACACAATCAAAAATCACATACAGTTGAATTCAAAAATCAATACATATGTGATACTTATGCATAAGATCAACTTCCATAGAATGCTCATGTGCACAAAGTTCACAACAAAGATCGACATGTCATCCAACTCACACACTCTTCATGAAGGAATACAGGTCAACAATCAGATATTTTTCATCAAAAATTTTCAAAAATTTCACATATTTTCCACTAATGCAAGCAAAACTCAAAAACATATATGAAAATTTTCACCCCAAAAATTTGTGTTTGGTGTTATTCACAAAAAAGAATTCCACAACCATTGGTGTAGCATGCACCTCACCCCCCAACTAGATTCATGCATTGTCCCCAATGCAACAAAAAGATATGGTATGCACTGAATGACAGTAAAAAGATAGGTAGGGTTAGAGTACACCTCGCAATTGAGCTTCAACAAAAGCACCAATATCTGAAACTCAGAAGATCAATACTATATAACCAAAGAAAGTAAGTGACATAGAATAAAAATGACATAAGCAAATAAAAGCAACTGTACACTAACAACCATAAATACAAGCTACTCTTCCACCAAATCCGGATACTTGGGATCCGTCAACTCATCCTCAACTTCCTGCCCTTCCGACCCCTCGAAGAATGGCTTAAGTATTTGGCCATTGACCTTGAATGTTTGGCCATTCTCGGGGTTCGTCACCTCAACAGCTCCGTTGGGGTAGACCACCTTGACAAGATAGGGGTCATCCCAGTGGGATCGGAGTTTTCCTTGAAAAATTGAGAGGCGAGAATTGTATAAGAGCACTTTTTGCCCGGGCTCAAATGATTTCCGTATGATGGAATTATCATGAAAAATTTTAGCCCGTTCCTTTGAAATTTTTGAGCTCTCGTACGCATCTCGTCGAATCTCTTCCAACTCATTCAGCTCTAACTTCCTATGTTCACCGGCCATTCTCAAATTAAAATTTAGAGTTTTGATGGCCCAATAGGCTTTGTGTTCCATTTCGACTGGCAAGTGGCAAGCCTTTCCATAGACAAACCGGTAGGGAAACATGCCCAAAACAGTCTTATAGGCAGTGCGGTATGCCCATAGGGCATCCGTGAATCTATCGGACCAATCCTTCCTACTCGGGTTAACAGTTTTTTCTAGGATGGTCTTCATCTCCCTATTGGCTAGCTCGGCTTGGCCATTTGTTTGTGGGTGATAAGCGGTGGATACTTTGTGAGTGACGCCATATTTGAACATTAGGGATGCAAATGACCTATTACAGAAGTGGGATCCACCATCACTGATCATTGCTCGAGGCATCCCAAACCTCGAAAAGATATTCTCTTTGAGAAACTTGACTACGACCCGGTGGTCATTAGTCTTGGTCGGGATGGCCTCCACCCACTTGGACACATAGTCCACTGTCAGAAGGATGTACAGATAACCAAATGACATAAGGAATGGACCCATGAAGTCGATGCCCCAACAGTCAAATATCTCTATGACAAGCACAGGGGAGAGAGGCATCATGTTTCTTCGGGTCACACTACCCAATCGTTGGCATCTGTCGCATGCCTTACAGAACGAAACACAATCTTTGATAAGAGATGGCCAGTAGAAACCTGATTGAAGAATTTTAGCGGAAGTCTTCTTCGCTGAAAAATGTCCGCCGTAAGCTTGGGTATGGCAAAATGCAAGTACGTCCCGTTTTTCGTTCTCAGGTACACATCTTCTCATGACTTGGTCGGGACAATACTTGAACAAGTATGGATTATCGAAGTAGAAGTACTTCACATCCGCCATAAATCGTCTTCTATCATCTGGACTCCATTGCGGCAGTATCTGTCCTGTTGCAAGAAAGTTACATATATCAGCATACCAAGGACATACCGAATGAATTAAAAGTAAATGTTCGTCAGGAAAAGAGTCAGGGATCGGAATGTGCTCATCAGCCTCCTACACCACAAGCCGGGATAAATGATCCGCCACCACGTTCTCAACTCCTTTCTTGTCCTTGATCGTCAAGTCAAATTCTTGTAGGAGGAGTATCCACCTAATGAGTCTTGGTTTCGCATCCTGCTTAGACAACAAGTACTTCAAGGCAGAATGGTCAGTAAAGACAACAATAGGCGAACCAATGATGTATGAACGAAATTTATCTAAGGCAAACACTACTGCTAGCAACTCTTTCTGGGTGGTAGTGTAATTCATCTGAGCATCATTGAGTGTTTTGCTAGCATAGTGTATCACATGCGTCCTGTTTTCCTCCCTTTGACCGAGCACTGCGTCGACCTCATAATCACTCGCGTCGCACATGAGCTCAAAAGGTAGATCCCACCTGGGTGGTCGCATGATAGGAGGCGTGACTAGCATGCTCTTAAGTTTTTTAAAAGATGCTTCACAGTCATCTGACCACTCAAAGGGGATCTCCTTAGACAGTAGGTTGGTCAAGGGTCAGGCCAATGCACTAAAATCTTTTATAAACCTGCGATAAAAACCTGCATGGCCTAAAAATGATCGGATTCCCTTAATGGCTTTCGGCGTGGGGAGGTTGGAGATGGCCTCTGATTGATTGGAAACTATGTCTTTCCTAACCCCTAAAATGTTATCCCTCAAATGATGCAATGTATGAGCGGAAGGAAGGATTTCTCCCCCTTTGGGATAGTGTCAAAAGAAAGGGCAATGAGGAAAGGGAAATGGGATGATGTAGATATGGAATGTGTATGCACAAAAATGCTCCCCAATCGCAAGGAGACTTTCGTGAGTTGTGTGTTTTACTTGGAAAATATTCCAAGGTCGTCTCCTCAGGGAAGGAAAGGGAGTTTTGTGAAAGTGATTTTGCAAAAGTGAAAAGAAAGTGTAAAATCTTGTATTTGAGTTTTGTGTTTGGTTTGTGAATGAAAATACAAATAAAGCAAGTGTTGATTAACCACAAAGGTTCACTCCAATGGGAATGTCAAGCCAACTCAAAGCCTTCCTCCGATTGAGCATGAATGAACGATTGATTCGGGGGAAGCTAGGGACGAGATTGGTGAGTAATCTAAGCATAAACCGTGACTAGGCCTACGGAATATCAAAGGCTCACCAACTCATCCACTCTCAACCCCGTCAAACCGAACCATTTGACTCAAAAGGGAGGAAAGAAGAAGAGTTGAAATGGAATCCCCAAGAGGAATTTTCCCTTGGATTAACCAATTTAAATCCTAGCTAATCATACATAAAAATGAAAGACAAGCATAATGTAAAGACATATAATGAAGACATGAAGCATGAAAATTAACTTACAACAAGAAATCTAAAGCTATGAAGAGAAATATTCAAAACCCATTTTAAGCTAAAAATGAAGAACATGAAAGCATAACAATGGTGAAATGAAGAACATGTAAGTAAACTTGCAATAGACTTGAAAGGAATGAGATTAAAGACAATAGATTAAACTTAGAAGATCCTTACAAGAGATTACATGACAATGGAATGAAGAGAATGCAAAAATGTAAACTTTCGGCACTATTCATTGTCTTCTTCATTGGAACTAAACTAAGCTTAGGTAGCCCCCTCAATACCAGCTTGTAATGTTGAATATATGGAGTGTATGCCTCTCATTTTCGTGCATGGTGGTCCCCCCTAGCTGTGTGAACGAGCTCCCATCAAGAGAGGGCTGAATGGATGGCTTTGACAGGCTAGGGAGAGCATAGCCTGGCTACCCACTTCCCTCCCCCTTCCTTCAATGTTCAAGCCTCAAAAGTCTTCCCCAAGGTGTAAGAGAGACATGGTTGTGTAAGGAAATGTTGGGGGAAACGTGGGAGAATCGATGGTGGGACCCCCAAGCAAGTGGGGCTGAGTTGCAGGAGCATCGGGGCTGCTTCAGGGGAGCGTGCCGGTACGCGTACCGGTACCCCGAACACCAGAAACTTCGGCGTACCGGTACCCTCTTTTCTGCTCTGGACCACTTTTGGTAGAATCGACATAAATTTTGATCCAACCGTTGGATTGGGCTGAAATTTTGACACAAAATATAAGACACCCAGATCTACAACTTTAATGTTTTTCACTTTTTCAAATTATGAGTAGATCATGGTAAAAATGGAGGAACTCCGAGGCAGTACTTCCAAACGATGTGGCTGCTGATGCCCTTGTTCCCAAGCACCAATGCCTTCTTGATTTCTTCAGTTTTAAGCCTCCAATTCTTCATGTATTGTGTCCATGCCTTCACCACACATCCATCAAGGTTGCAATGTCCTAAAATCAATCATTTAAGCTATAAAAGGTTGCAACATCAAAATATCAACATTATAGTTCAAAACGGCTAACTTCTAAGCACTTATATGCAAAAGTTGAGTTGAAATGCTTGCAATGAGGCCATGAAATATGCAAAATTACGCACTCATCAGCCTCCGCCTTGGATTTGTCGACTTCAATACCCCTCGCCGAGACTATGTGGCCAAGCACAATTCCTTCCGTCACCATAAAGTGACACTTTTCCCAATTCAACACTAGATTCTTCTCCTCACATCTTGTTAGAACCTTTTCCAAATTTGCCAAACATCCCTCGAATGAATCCCCAGATTACCGACAGTTGAATAAGGTTACTATCAAGAATAGGTATCCTTTGCCGATGATTGATTATTTGTTTAATCAACTGAGAAGGGCGCGAGTCTACTCCAAGATAGATCTACGCATAGGATACCATCAGTTGAGGATTAGGGTGGTAGATATCCCAAAGACGGCGTTTAGGACTCAGTATGGTCATTTCGAGTTCACGTTCATGCCTTTTGGATTGACGAATGTCCCGACGGCATTTATGGATCTCATGCATAGGGTGTTCCAACCCTACCTGGATCAGTTTTTTGTGGTCTTTATTGACGACATTTTGATCTACTCCAAGTCTGAGGAGGAGCATAAGGGTCACTTGAGGGTTTTTCTCCAGGCCTTGAGGGACCATCAGTTGTACGCCAAGTTCAACAAATGTGAATTTTGGCTTACGAAAGTGAAGTTTTTGGGACATGTGGTGTCCCCTTCGGGCGTGTTAGTTGATCCAGAGAAGGTTGAGGCGGTTTTGAGTTGGGAGAGGCCAAAGTCTGTCTTCGAGATACGTAGTTTCTTGGGATTGACGGGGTATTAAAGGAGGTTCATTCAGGACTTCTCCCAACTAGCTGCACCTAAGACGAGATTGACTTGGAAGGAAGTCAAGTTTAAGTGGGATGACTCATGTGAGAGGGCATTCCAAGAGTTGAAGGGGAGGCTTACTTCAGTTCCTATTTTGATAGTTCCATAGAGAGGACAAAGCTACACAGTGTATTGTGATGTCTCAAAGGACAGACTCAGGTGTGTTTTGATGCAGTCTGGGAAAGTGGTAGCTTATGATTCTCGGCAGCTAAATAACCACGAGCAGAACTACCCTACGCACGATATGGAGTTGGTGGCCATTGTCTTTGCCTTGAAGGCTTGGCGCCACTATTTGCATGGTGAGCAGTTTGAGGTGTTTTTGGACCACAGGAGTCTGAAGTACATCTTTACACAACAGGACCTCAATATGAGGTAACGTAGGTGGATGGAGTACTTGGAGGACTACGACTTCAATTTGCATTACCATCCTGGTAAGACAAATGTGGTGGCTGATGCGATTAGCCAGAAGTCACAGGGAGTCTTAGCCAGTGTGGCTTCTCGGGAGTGCCAGATGCTCGAGACTGTGGGACAGTTCGGGCTACACTACAAGACTCAGGCTCAAGGCACTTTGGGGAGTTTGGTGGCTACGCCCTCCCTACTGAGTAGAGTGATCGAGTCCCAAGGGTAGGACACAGAGATATTGTCCATTAGGGACTGGGTACAGGTGACGAGGGCTGGGCCATTCACTCAGATGATATTCTTTAGTTTAGGGAAAAGGTTGTAGTTCCCCGGTCTGCGGATCTGAGGAAAGAGATCCTTAGGAAGTTTCATTGCTCCCGTTTTACTGTGCATCCAGGTAGCACGAAGATGCACCATGATCTTCGTCGCCAGTACTACTGGAGTGGGATGAAGAGGCATGTCGGAGATTTCGTTAGTTGATGTCTCACATGTCAGCATGTCAAGGCTGAGCACCAGAGACCAGCAGGGTTGCTCCAGTATTTGGAGGTAACTGAGTGGAATTGGACGTCACGATGGATTTTGTGACCCACTTGCCACGGACATCGCCGGGACATGACGTAGTGTGGGTGATAGTGGACTGGCTTACAAAGTCAGCACACTTTTTGGCAATGCAAATGACATTCACACTGGAGGAGTTCTGCAGACTTTATATACGGAAGATAGTCCGGTTGTATGGGGTGCCCATAACTGTAGTATCGGATCGGGATCCTAGGTTTACAGCTCATTTTTGGGAGAGTTTCCAATGGGCCATGGACACACAGTTGATGATGAGCACAAGTTTTCATCCCCAGACGGACTGTCAGTCAGAGAGAACGATCAAGACTTTAGAGGACATGCTACGGGCATGCATCTTAGATCTCAAGGGTAGCTGGGAAGAGCATTTACCCATAGTGGAGTTCGCCTACAACAATAGTTATTAGGCGAGCATACATATGGCACCCTATGAGGCACTTTATGGGAGGCCTTGCCATTCTCCGATTTGTTGGACGGAGGTTGGAGAGAGGCCATTTACAGGTTCGAATTTGGTTAGAGACACCTCGGAGAAGGTGGACTTGATACGGAAGCGTCTTATCACGGTCAAAGCCGCCAGAAGAGGTACGCCGCTAGACGGCGGCGACCTCTAGAGTTTGGGGTCGGAGATCATGTCTTCTTAAAGGTGATACCCAATGGAGGAGTGGTCAGGTTCGAGAAACGAGAAAAGCTGTCGCCGAGGTATATCATGCCCTTCAAGGTACTCAAGAGGGTTGGTACAGTTGCTTACCGGTTGGTGTTACTATCAAATTTATCAGGTTTTCACGCGGTGTTCCATGTCTCCATGCTCCGGAAGTACACCCCAGATCCGACACGTGTGGTGGATTGGGGCGAGTTGATTGTTGATGCGGATGGGACCTTCGAGGAGTGAGCGGTGCGTATCATGGGTAGCCGAAAGCAGGTTTTGCGAGGTAAGACCGTGGGCCTGGTGAAGGTGCTGTGGCGGCACCGAGGTGTGGAGGAGGCCACATGGGAGCATGAGGACACTATATGTACCAGTTATCCGTTCTTGTTCGAGGATCGAGGTACATTTTTGTAATCATAAGTATTGTATTACTTGTTGCATATGCATGCAGTTAAGTGTGCATAAGTGTGTAAATTTTGGGGACGAAATTTTTTTAAGGGGCGAAGAATGTAAAACCTGGGTAAATTTGAATTTTTATGAAAAAAGGCAAAACAATAATTTGCCACTGCGGTACAGGTTAAACACCCAAATTTTGTCTAAAACTCGGATGACGAAATTGACCTCACCGTTGGATTCGTCTCGCGAAGTCTAGTTACCCAGTCAATTTTCGTCGAATTCCGAGGCAGTCAGATTTTTTGCATTTTACAATGCGATAGAGTGTCGCGTGACCTAAAAACGAGGTATAGAATAAAATTTTGAAAACTATAAAATAATTTAAAGGAAGTTCATATAAAAATATTTTGAACTTAAACTGGGACGAAATTAAATCTCTTCAAGACGAAATCAGACCCGGGAATTGGGAACGTGTGACACGATGTTGACCAAGCACTTAAAGGGTATAAATAGGGGAGAAAGTCAGATTTCTCCCCATACGCATCAGATTTTTCAGAAAATCAAAAGAAGAAAAGGAAGCTCTACCTTCTTTCTACGATCTATGCCTCCACGCTGCTCGAATCAACACGAGCCAAGAACAAAAGTTGTTCTCCTCATCAAGGCTACAAAAACCATACCAAGAAGGTGGGATTTGGGTGAAATTCCAAGGACGGGATTTTGGGGGAAGCTTGGATTAGAGCTTGTTTCGGGTTCTTGTAGCTTCCTACCATTGTTTAAGGCTTCAAGAGGTAGGGTTTTCTCCCTAACTAGGTTTATTTCCAACCTAAGGTTGTGATATGGAATGGGTAGGTTGTTAGAGATGTATAACACTTGCTTATTGTTGTTAAATTGATGAAATGGGTAAAAATCAATTCTAGCTTGAATTGGTGTGTAGAAATTGCTAACTTGTGATTTCTTGGAAAATGGTGATATGTGGGCATGCTATGTTTTTATATTGTGCCTTTGTGAATTAAGTGTGTTTTTGTCATAGATTATGGAATAACATGCTTGGGATTGGTGTTGGTATATGCATATGATATATTGACATTGTGATTATTGATGGTTATTGAAATGTTCATATTGTGCACATGACATATGGAACATGTTGTTAAAATTGCAATTGAGATCTTAGTTGTGTAATGATGAGAATTGCAAATTGTACATATACATTTGCATAAGCACGGGAAATATCACATTCGTGGGCATTTGACATGAGTGTGGGTGTGTGTGCATGTTGTTGGATCAAACACCATCCTTGGTGGTTGATAAGTGGGCTCGATACAATTGGACCAAGTTTTGATAAAGTCGCACGATTGCATGAAAAACTTGTGTCGGGTACAGCAAAAAGGGTTAGATACTATATCGGGTGCAAGACCCGGTTACTGGTTTATACACTTTCATCGGTGAAAGTTCAAAAAAGTGTATCGATGTGCGGAACCGGCGGTGAGACACCAAAATCCCGCTACCCAACAAAGACACATAGTTTATTTTAAAAAAAAAAGTCGTTGGATGTGCAAATTCAAAGGCAAGGGCTTGGAATGCCCGGTTTTATACTCATGGCATTGCATGAGTGATGGGAGCTGGTAAAGGCTTGGGTTGAGTTGCATGTGTGAATCTCATCTCATAACATGACATGGCATAAAGGATCCATCATTGAATTTCATATTCTTGAATAGATGATTGTTGCTTGTTGAATTTGCATGTGAACATTTCATATGCATCTAGGTTGGGGAGTCGCCTCTTTAGCAGATACCCTATTGAGCGTAGCTCACCCTTTATGGGGACAACATTTCAGGTGTGGGATATGCGCCGGTTGACGGTTCTCACTCGGGCCCTAAGTGATGAAGAAGAGCCGAAATGTGGCTTTAAATCATATTTTTTTAAAACTAAGGTGTTATCTAGTTTTTAGGACATTAATTGTATGTAAAGGATTGTATCGAACTCGTATGAACTGTATTTTGTTTAAAATGTCATGTTATATGAGTTGGGTTGGTGTTGTACAAGGTTGGAATGAATTGGAATTGAAAAAGAATGAAAACGGGCGAAAATTAGTAAGACCTGCCGGTAGAACGACGAGCTCTTCTACCGGTAGAACTTGTCCAGTACGTCAAACCTACCGGTAGAACTTCAAGTTTTGTCGTAGAATTTTTCCAGTAACCTTTTCTACTGGTAGGTCTTTCACATCTTCTATCGGTAGGTTTTGTTAAAATCTCAAATTTTGAAATGTTTTGCTAGGCCTTTGGGTCTTGGGTTCTTTTGTTCAAATGATATAAATGGACAGTAAATAAGGGTAAATTATTGTATATTGGACCTCGGATGGGTCATGTGATCGAAGTATACACAGGTTGTGCGTTTGGAAGTGCCCGATACAAGGGAGACTCTACCAAAACTTTGGGTTTTTTTGATCCCGGTAAAGGGGATGTTGTGTTGTGGTGTCAGGTTATGTGGCATTCACGGGTATTTTCGCAGATTGATGAGTGATCAACGGGTTCTCATTTTAGGGGCTTCACACTTGGACTCTCATTAATGAAGAAAAGTCGAGATATGACTGTAAAACCCGGGTAAATTTGAACTTTTTTCCGAAAAAAGGCAAAATGATAATTTACCACTATATATGCGGATTTAAAATACGTATTATTCTAGAGCTCGGATGACGCAACGGACTTCGCCGTTGGATTCATATCGCGAAATCTAGTTGCACTGAAAAAATTCATCGAATTCCGAGATAGTCAGATTTTGCACGTTTTACGAGACGACTGTGTCGAATGACCACACAAAGGTCCCCACAAATAAAATTTATAAAATTTCCTTATAATTGAATTAAAGTTCAAATACCATTTTGTTTGCCAAGAAGAAGGACAAGACCCTTCAGCTATGCATAGACTACCGGTAGTTGAATAGGGTTACTATCAAGAATAGATGCCCTTTGCCGAGGATTGATGATTTATTTGATCAGCTGAGAGGGGCGCGGGTCTACTCCAAGATAGATCTCCGCACGGGTTACCATCAGTTGAGGGTTAGGGAGGCGGATATCCCTCAGACGGCGTTTAGGACGCGATATGGGCATTTCGAGTTCACTGTCATACCTTTTGGGTTGACGAATGCCCCGGCGGCATTCATGGATCTCATGCATAGGGTGTTCCAACCCTACCTAGATCAGTTTGTCGTAGTCTTTGTTGACGACATTTTGATCTACTCTAAGTCTGAGGAGGAGCATGAGGGTCATTTGAGGGTTGTTCTCCAGACCTTGAGAGACCACCAGTTGTATGCCAAGTTAAGCAAGTGTGAATTTTGGCTTACGGAGGTAAAGTTTTTGGGACACATGGTGTCGACTTCGGGTGTATCCGTGGACTCGGAGAAGGTTGAGGCAGTCATGAATTGGGAGAGGTCGAAGTCAGTCTTCGAGATACGCAGTTTCTTGGGATTGGCAGGGTACTACCGGAGGTTCATTGAGGACTTCTCCCGACTAGCCGCACCTATGACGAGATTGACCCGGAAGGAGGTCAAGTTTGAGTGGAATGATTCGTGTGAGAAGGCATTCCAAGAGTTGAAAAGAAGGCTTACTTCAGCTCCTATTTTGATTGTTCCGGAGAGAGGACAGAGGTATACAGTGTATTGTGATGCCTCAGAGGACGGACTTGGATGTGTCTTGATGCAGTTCGGGAGAGTGGTGGCTTATAGTTCTCAACAGTTAAAGAATCACGAGCAAAATTACCCCACACACGACATGGAGTTGGTGGCCATTGTCTTTGGCTTGAAGGCTTGGCGCCACTATCTATATGGTGAGTAGTTCGAGGTGTTTTCAGACCACAAAAGTTTGAAGTACATCTTTACACAGCGGGACCTCAACATGAGGCAACGCAGGTGGATGGAATATTTGGAAGACTATAACTTCACTTTGCATTACCATCCCGGTAAGGCAAATGTGGTTGCTGATGCACTCAGCCAGAAGTCACGGGGAGTCTTGGCTAGTGTGGCTTCCCTTGAGTGGCAGATGCTCGAGACTGTGGGATAACTCGGGCTACACTACATGGGTCAGGCTCAGGACACTTTGGGGAGTTTGGTGGCTACGCCTTCCCTACTGAGTAGAGTGATCGAGTCCCAGGTGTAGGACACAGAGATTTTGTCCATTAGGGACCGAGTACAGTCAGGTACAGGTGACGAGGGCTGGACCATTCATACGGATGGTAGTCTTTGGTTTTGGGGAAGGGTTGTAGTTCCCCAGTCTGCGGAGCTGAGAGAGGAGATCCTTAGAGAGTTCCATTGCACTCGTTTTGATGTGCATCCAGGTGGCATGAAGATGTACCATGATCTTCGTCGCCAGTATTATTGGTATGGAATGAAGAAACATGTTGGGATTTTGTTAACTAGTGTCTCACTTGTCAGCAGGTGAAGACTGAACATCAGAGGCCAGCAGGGTTACTCCAGCCTTTGGAGGTAGTGAAGTGGAAGTGGGAGCACATCACAATGGATTTTGTGACCCACTTGCCATGGACATCGCGGAGACATGACGCGGTGTGGGTGATAGTAGACCGGCTTACAAAGTCGGCACACTTTTTGGCGGTGCGGATGACCTTCACACTGGACGAATTCTGCAGTTTGTATATACGGGAGATTGTCCAGTTGCATGGGGTGCCCGTATCTATAGTATTGGATCGGGATCCCAGGTTTACGGCTCATTTTTGGGAGAGTTTCCAACGAGCCATGGGGACACAGTTGATGATGAGCACTGCTTTTCATCCCCAGACAGACGGTCAGTTAGAGAGGACTACCCAAACCTTAGAGGATATGCTACGGGCATGCGTCCTGGACCTCAAGGGTAGCTGGGAAGAGCACTTACCCTTAGTGGAGTTCGCCTACAACAATAGTTATCAGGAGAGCATACAGATGCTACCCTATGAGGCACTATATGGGAGGCCTTGTCGTTCTCCGATTTGTTGGACGGAAGTAGGGGAGAGACCCTCTACGGGTCCGGAATTGGTTAGAGACACCTCGGAGAAGGTGGACTTGATACGGAAGTGTCTTCTCACGGCTCAGAGCCGACAGAAGAGCTACGCCGACAGACGGCGGCGACCTCTAGAGTTCGAGGTGGGAGATCATGTCTTCTTGAAGGTGATGCCTAAAAGAGGAGTGGTCAGGTTCGGCAAGCGGGGAAAACCGTCGCCAAGGTATATCGGGCCCTTCGAAGTATTTGAGAGGGTTGGTACAGTGGCTTACCGGTTGGCGTTACCGCCAAATCTATCGGGTGTTCATGCGGTGTTCCATGTCTCTATGCTCCGGAAATACACCCCAGATCCGACTCATGTGGTGGATTAGGGCGAGCTTGTTGTTGATGCGGATGGGACATTCGAGGAGGGACCGGTGCGTATCATGGATAGCCGGGATCAAGTTTTGCAGGGCAAGACCGTGAGGCTAGTGAAGGTGTTGTGGCAGCACCGAAGAGTGGAGGAGGCGACATGGGAGCGCGAGGACACTATCCATACCAGTTATCCTTTTCTCTTCGAGGATGGAGGTACATTTTTGTAGTAAGAGTATGATAAACTTGTGGCATATGCATGTAGTTGAATGTGCATGTGTGTGTGAATTTCGGGGACGAAATTCTTTTAAGGGGGGAAGAATGTAAAACCCGGGTAAATTTGAACTTTTTCTGAAAAATGGAAAAATGGTAATTTACCACTATAATGCGGATTTAAAGTACGTATTATTCTAGAGCTCGGATGATGCAACAGACTTCGACGTTGGATTCGTATCGCGAAATCTAGTTGCCCTGAAAAATTTCATCGAATTCCGAGATAGTCGGATTTTACGCGTTTTACGAGACGACTGTGTGTCGAATGACCTCACGAGGTCCCCACAAATAAAATTTATAAAATTTCCTTATAATTGAATTAAAGTTCAAATAAAATTTATTTGAACTTAAACCAGGATGAAGTTAATCATTTCGGGGCGAAAACGGACCCGGAAGTAGGAAACGTGCGGCGCGATGTGGACCGCGAGTTAAAGAGTATAAATAGCGGGAAATACCTGATTTCCCCCACTCTTGTTCAGCCCTTTCTCACGTTAAAGAAGGGGAGAAGAGAGGGAGAGGAGAAAAATAAAATTTCAAGGTATCTCCCTTCGATCCACGGAGCTCCGTCGCTCGGATCGACTCGGACCAAGAGGTAAAGTTGATCACCTCGACGAGGACTACGCAACCACACCAAGAACGAAGGATTTCACCGAAGATCCAAAGGGAAGACTTTGGAGAAATCAAGAGTTTTGGGGCTTGGGAGGTGTTCTTGAAGTTCTCCACGCTCCAAGAGGTAGGGTTCCCTCCTACTCCGGTTTATTCCTAACTTATGATGTCCCTAGGAAAGGGTTAGGATATAAAAATTTCCATTTGTTAGGGGAATGGGGAAATAGGTATAGATATGGCTTATTTCAAGTTCTATCTTGAATTTGATTGTGTGTAAATTCCTTGTGAAATCCCTTGGAATTTGGTGTTACATGGGTATGCTATGTGTTTATATGTATACCTTTGTGGATGAAATGAGTTTTTGGACATGAATTGTATGATAACATGCTTGTTATTGTTGTTGATATATGCCTTGTGATATATTGACGGTATGATGAATTTTGGTGATTATATGTAATGATATAATTGCCATGATACATGTTGATTTGTGGAAATTGCTTATTTGGCATGCATTGCACTTTGGGCATAGAATTGGCATCACATTCATGGGCATGATTCATGAGTGTGGGTGTGTATGTGCATGGTTGATCAAACACCATACTTGGTGATTTGGTATGTGGTCTCGGGAAGGTTGGATCGAAGATCCCCTTGAGTCGCATGCTTGCATGGAAAACTTGTGTCGGGTATAACAAGTAGGGCTAGACACTTCCTCGGGTGCAAGACCCGGCTACATGGTTCATACACTTACCGGCAGAGAAATTCTAGAAAAGTGTAACGGTGTGCGGAACCGGCGGTGAGACTCCGAGAATCCGATACCCAACAAAGGCACATGGTTTTGTTTTATAAAATACTCATTCAATGAGTGTCATCCAACAATGATTTGATTTGTCAACAAATGAGTTTTAATTAAAACAATCGTTGGATGGGTTTTTGTCAAAAGACGGTTTTACTTCACAAGTGCATTGCATTTTGTTGTGGGATTCGGTGAGGACTCGGGGTAAAGTTGCATGAGTGAGTTCATCTCATTTCATAGCACGACATGGAGATTCCTCTCATGGGATTTCATATTATTGTTTGGAATGTATGTTGGTTGTGAAATTGCATGTGACATTGTATGTGCATCTAGGTTGAGGAGTAGCCTCCGTAGGAGATACTCTATTGAGCGTAGCTCACCCTATACGGGAAAACATTTCAGGTGCGAGATACACACCGACGGATGACGCTCATCCGGGACCCCAAGGATGAAGAGAGGCCGCTTGTGGCTTTACCTTGAGTTTTTGTAAACAATTTATGAAAACTTAGCTTTTGGATATGTAATTATATGCAAATGATTGTAATAGAACTTGTATCAATCATGTTTTGATGTATAAATGCATGTTGTATAAGTTTGGGGTGGATTGGGTAAGGTTTGGAATGGATTGGAAATGGAAAACAGGCCAAACGGGCAAATCTGGGCAAACCGTACTGGTACGCCTCTGTCCAGAAGGCAAACCATACCAGTACGCCTTACCGGTACACTTTCCAAAAATCAGAAATTTTTAAATTGTTTTGCCAAGTCTTTGGGCTATGTATTCCTTCCTCCCAATGTTATAAATGGACCATAATGGGATACCAATGGTGGTATATTGGACCTCGGATGGGTCAATCAATCAAAAGCATATAGACTTATCTTTATTTTAAAAATCCCAGTAAAAGGGATTTGATGCCGCGGTGTCGGGTTAACCGGCATCCACGGGTATTTTCGCGGGTTGATAGGTGATCAACGGATTGACAAAGGACCCCCGGATTTTGGGGCGTCACAATGACTATAAATTATGTTTTTGTAAAACAAACATGTAATTTAGTTTTTGGTCATGTTATATTGTAAAGAATTATAAAACAAACTCGTATGGGCTATGATTTTTATAAACTTGTATGTTATATGAGTTTGAGTGGTTGTTGTATGAGATTGAAAGTGTTGGAATTGAAAAAGGTTTGAATCTGGGGCAAACTGGGCACTCCTACCGGTAGAACATTGATTATCTACTTGTAGAACAATTCCAGTAGACACTTCTACGGGTAGAATGTCGAGTATCTACCGGTAGAACAATTCTAGTCGGCACTTCTACAGGTAGAATGTCGAGTATCTACCAATAGAAGAATTTCAGTGGGCACTTCTACCTATAGAACGTTGAGTATCTACTGGTAGAAGTATTCTAGTGAGTTTTTCTACCGGTAGAACGTTGCTTTTCTACCGGTAGGTCCCCTGTAATTTTTCAAAAATTAAAATGATCTTGTCAATTCTTCAGGCTTTGAGCCTTTTTGTTTCAAGGATGTAAATGGAGTAAAATCAAGCGAAAATTGATGTATATTGGGCCTCGGAATGGTCATGTGATAAATATGTACACAGGTTATGCATTTGAGAGTGCCCGGTACAAGGGAGACTCTACACAAACGTTGTGTTGTTCATGATCCCAGTGAAGGAGATGTTATTGTCGTGGTGCTGGGTTATACGACATTCACGGGTACTTCCGCGGGTTGATCGAGGATCAACGGGTTGACAAATGACCCCCGGTTTTAGGGGCGTCACACCCCAAGTGCTTCTTTCAAGGTCATGGCTCATAAGAAGTATGAGAGGTGAGAGTATGGACCTAGACAAATTTTTATACATTTTACATATATTTTTTTTTATTTTTTATTTGTTTGTTGTTTTCTATAAGAAAATACAAAAACAAGAGAAAGAGAAAAATCCAAAAAGAAGTTTTGATGTTAATTTTGACATTTACTTTTAGGATTTATGTTAATTGCTTTATTTGTTTTTCTTTGTTTAATGCATCTTCATGAATATTTTCAAAAACATTGGAAAAGAAAAATTCAAAAAGATTTGATTTTCATTGTAATGATTTCATCATTAAATCAAAGTTGAAATGTGCATTGCTATGAGTCATATTAGGAGATAGAGAATTTAGTGGCATAACTCTTATTGCATGATCCTTGATGACTACATGCTTTTAAATCAAAGTTGAAATGTGCATTGATATGAGTCATATTAGGAGATAGAGAATTTAGTGGCATAACTCTTATTGCATGATCCTTGATGACTACATGCTAGACTGGTTGTCCCGAATCTCCGAACATGAGCCTGAATTGTGTATATAGCTTATATGAGTTGGTGAGTGTCACTCTCCCTCGGGTTCGATGCAAGAAATTGAGAAAATCGTGTGTGTGAATAAAAATGTGTGTGTGCAAAAAGGCTCCCCAATCGTAGAGAGACTTGCAATGTCGTGTTTTACTTGGAATAGGTATTCCAAGGTCGTCTCCTCAGGGAAGGAAATGTCAAATGTTTTTGAAAGGTGATTTGTGAAAGAAGTGAAAATTGGAAAATCTAGTAATTTGTGTTTTGGTGAGTTTTATTTTGAGAAATATGCAAGAAAGCAAGGTTGGCTAATCCATAGAGGTCTTTCCAATTGGAATGCAAAATGGACTCAATTCATTCATCCAATGGTGTCTCGGTGTTTGATTGATTCGTAGGAAGTGAGGGACTAATGTGGATGTGTTGGGCACAAGCATACCCCGTGACAAGTTTACGGTATATCAAGAGCCCATAACCACGTCCGCACTCAACCTAGTCAAATCAAACAGTTTACACTATGAGAAAGAATGAAAGAGAGTTGATTTCACATACCCAAGAGGAAATTCCCCTTTGATTAGCCAACTAAAAGTCTAGCTACTCATAGTAAAATCAAGAACCAACACAAGGTAAAGAGACATGGTAGTGAAATGGAGCAAAATCATTCATACCCAAAATACAAAGATTGAAGAAAATATATCCAAATGTAGAAATGGAAATGCTAGAACACTTAACTAAGCTTGATTACAACTTAAATAAAAGATTTTAGAGTAAAGGATGGAAAGATTACAAGTAAAATAAAGCTTACTACAATGAAAATGATGAAGGAAATGTAAAAACACAACTTTCTCTCTCTAAAACTTCATCTTCAGCCTTGGAGCTTTTCTCTCTAAAAGCATGTAGAATCTAAATAATGGTGTAAGAACCTTGAATTTCATCCATACCCTCTTCCTTAGCCTGTGTGCATTGAATTCCAATGAGTGGAGAGAGGTTGGACACTTCCATAAGCATGGTCTTCCCATGCTTCACCAACCACCCTTCTTCTCTCTCTTGCTTCTTGCATCTCTCTTCTTTCAAAACTGACTTTAGGGGTTAGGAGAGCATCAAATCTGACCTAGCACTGCGCCGACCACGTAATCACTCGCGTCGCACATGAGCTCAAATGATAGTTCCCACTTGGGAGGTCGCATGATTGGAGGTGAGGTAAACATGCTTTTGAGTTTTTGAAAGATATCTCACAATCATCCGACCACACAAAGGGAACTTCTTTTTCTAGCAAATTGGTCAAGGTTCTTGCCAATGCAGTAAAATCCTTAATAAATCGATGATAAAAACCAGTATGGCGAAGAAACGACCTGATATCTTTGACGACCTTTGGAGTGGGTAGGTTGGAAATTGCTTCCACTTTGGATTTGTCTACTTCAATTCTCTTTTGCGGACACAATGTATCCAAACACAATCCCTTGCATTACCATGAAGTGGCACTTCTCCCAATTTAACACCAAATTCTTCTCTTCACATCTCTCGAGAACTCTCTCGAAATTTTCCAAGCATCCATCAAACGAGTCCCCAAACACTGAAAAATCATCCATGAAGACCTCCACAATCATCTTCACGATGTCCCTGAATATCTCCATCATACATCTTTGAAAGGTTCCTGGGACATTGCACAAACCAAATGGCATTCGACGATAGGCATAAGTACCGAAGGGGCACGTAAATGTGGTCTTCTCTTGATCCTCCAAGGCAATCTCTATCTAATTGTAGCTGGAGTAGCCATCCAAGAAGCAATAGAAAAGATGTACGGCTACCCTCTCTAACACTTGGTCGAGGAATGGCAAGGGAAAATGAGCATTTCTTGTGTATGAGTTGAGTTTCAGATAATCGATGGAAATTCTCCAACTGTTGACCACCCTTATTGGAATCAACTCAGTCTCCTCATTTGCTACTACAGTGACTCCCGACTTCTTTGGTATTACTTGCGTGGGACTAACCCATTTACTATAAAAAATTACAAAAATGATGCCCACGTCAAGTAGCTTGAGCACTTTATCTCTCACCACATCTTTCATGATAGGATTTAGTCTTCGTTGTGGTTGTCGGGATGGTTTTGAGTCTTCTTCTAAGTAAATTATGTGAGAGCAAATGAGAGGGCTAATTCTCTTGATGTCAGTTATAGTCCAATAGATGGCTCCTTTATGCCTCCTCAAAACTTGCAACAACTCTTCTTCTTGCCTTGGCTCCAAATAAGAGCTTATCACCACTGGGAATGTCTTGTGCTCCCCTAAAAATGCATACTTGAGTGAAGATGGCAATGTCTTCAACTCCAAGATGGGTGTTTGTATAGTTGATGAAAAAATCTTCTTCTCTTATAGTGGAAGTTTTTCAAATGTTGGAGTCCAATTCCCCACCCTTTGCACACTTTTCGGCTCCTCATCTTCAATAAACTATTCCTCCTCCAACTTGAAATTGCAAAGTAAGTCCATGTGATCCTCCACCAAAGTGTCAATCCGATTGACCTTATGAACTTCTTCATCATTTCCCGGTTGCTTGCAAAGATTGAACACATTGAGATCCATAGTAATGTTTCTAAAGGCAAGCTTCATTAAATCATTCCTGTAATTTATCACAACATTAGAAGTAGCAAGGAAAGGCCTACCTAATATGATAGAAATCTGTGAACTAGGATTAGCAACGGGGTGACTGTCAAGTACAATAAAGTCAACGGGAAAATAAAATTTGTCTACTTGGACTAAAACATCCTCAACTACTCCCCTTGGTGTTCTCACGCTTCGATCCGCCTATTGAATAGTGATTGGGGTTGGCTTCAACTCCTCAAGTTGTAATTTTTGATACACCGAAAAGGGTAGGAGGTTTATACTTGCTCCCAAGTCTAGTAACGCTTGCTCCTCACGGTAATTCCCAATGGTTATGGAAATGGTGGGGCAGCCGGGATCTTTGAACTTGGGTGGGGTGTTGGTCCTCAAGATGGAGCTCACTTGCTCGGTGAAGAATGTCTTCTTGTGCACATTCAACTTCCTCTTTACAGTGCACAAATCTTTCAATATCTTGGCAAAAGAGGGTATTTGCTTGATGGCATCAAGGATAGGAATTTTTATTTTCACCTGCTTAAAAATTTCAATAATATTTGAATAGTTAGCAACTTTAGCCGGTGACTTCAAACGTTGGGGAAAAGGGGCTGGGATAGGACAAGCATGCACATTCAAGTCAACAATCTGTGCTTTTCAAGTGTTTCACCCTCCTCAGAGTTACCCTTAGTCTCTTTTTCATTTTTCAATGTGGCTTTGTGTGAGAATTTAGGCAAAATGGTTTTATATATTTGCTTGCCACTCCTAAGGGTGGTGACCGTCTTGAGTTGCACACAACTCTCTTCGGTAGCCTCGGACGATTCAATCACATGTTGACCCCTTGGGTTTTCTTGGGTTGAGAAGGAAATTTTCCTTTCTCTTGTTGGGCCGACCCTATAGCATTGGTCAACTTAGTGATTTGAGTCCGGATGTCATTAAAAGCGACGGAGGTTTGATTGTTGGTTTTTGTTTGGTTTTGAATTAATTGATGCACGACATCCTCCAAATTTCTCTTGTGAGGAGGTTGGTAGGTGGGCGGGTTATGTAACGCCCCAAAAACCCCCTTGGGTGACATTACATTCTAAAAACCATTCACCTCATGAGAGCACTAAATAAATCTATAAAATAAGGAAGTTTCATTCATCAACCATCGAGATTTTAACAAAATTCGGGCAGAGTCTCCTTTGTACGGGGAGCTCTACCCAAAACACAACCTGTACAATTTAAGCTACAATTGACCACACCGGGTCCCCATATGCCTCATAAGATAAAATTTCATTCAACATATATCATATCCACACTATCATCCCAAAAGAATAGGCCAAACAATGACATTTACATTCCCAAAAGAATTACACTTAAACTTAGCAGCGGAATACAAAATAAACTAGGTTTCACTGTATTCAAGAGAGTATTCTAGTCTAGTGCAAAAGAAAAGGGGTCGCTCTATGCGTCTACCTCGGGATCCAAACTCCCGTCAATTGGAGTCTCCCACTGAGCGGGCTCCTCGTCTCCTAACTCCTCCTCGAGTACATAATCTGAAAGGTGGGGAAGTAGAGGGGGTGAGCACAAGGCTCTGTAGGAGGATCCTTCCAAACCCATTCAAGGTTTTGAAATCAAGTAAAACAGGTAGGTCACATTTCGCACATACATATAAATGAATTTTGAAATAAAATAAGGACATTTTAAAGGAGATCTCAAGTTTGTACAATAATAAAGAATTGAAAGAGAATAAAACCACGTTTAATTGACAAACAATTTCCAACATAATCCACTCCACCATACACCATTTCCACAAGTTATCGCGGCATCCCATACTACCCGAAACTCTTGGAGAAATAATATTTGGTACAATGAACAATAATTTCTATTTGGTACCACTCAAGTAGGTTGTCGCTTCTCATGAATCTACCCGACGATTCTACCTCGTTCACCCATTTCCACTAACAATCACAGACCAATTTAGGAAGGGCGTGTACCATCTCATACGGCATTGACGAGATCCTCCCAAGGTGTCTAGTATACTAACCCTTTTCCCCGGTATCCGTGAACAATAGTGGTCACTGTCACCACAATGATCCACTACGAGCATTGGGCAACCATCTCACCCCCCATTGGGATAGACTAACCTCTAACGCTCTACGGCAATTTTCGAAGGTAATCCAAGTCCCTCACAACACCATACACAAGAGTGACATACCAACAATTTACTCAACCTCATATACAAGCAAATTCCATGATTTTCCCCAATTTTCACAAGCAAATTACATAATAGAACAATTTAAGAAAACATACCCATTTCGCAAATCATGTTACAAGAGACAAGTTTAAAGAAAATAAGCATGAGATCATCAATACAATCATTTTACTACCCAACACAAAGTTCTAGAATTTTCGAAATCAAGATGATGTGAAGATATAGAGAAAAATCCATATTTCCCCAAAAACAAGAGTTTGATGGATTTCCAACCATCATTTTGTTCAAATCATGTGAATGTTTGTAAACCTACCAAGGAACAAGGAACCCATAACAAATACATACTATTAAGAGCCAAATTCTACATGTATAATAACCCTAACATCAATGGACAAGAATGGAAGAAAACCCTACCTCAATGTTCTTGAAAACCTAGGTTTATTGTGAAGAAGATGAAGATTTGATCTTGTGTTTTTCTCTTCCCCTCTTTCTCTCTAATGTTTTCTAGGGTTTTAAGGTGTGTAATGAAGGCTAAGGAGGTGAGAGGATGTATTTATAGTGGGGGAAAAATCGAGGGTTCGCGAACAGAAAATTCGGATTTTTACAGTGGCTACCGGTAGCTGCTTTTGGCTACCGGTAGCTCGGACACACGGGACCCTCGACTACCGGTTCGCTACCGGTAGCTGATTTTTACTGGACCATCGGCTACCGGTTGGCTACCGGTTGGCTACCGGTAGCTGATTCTTACTGGACCATCGGCTACCGGTAGCTGAATTTGGCTACCGGTAGTCACTACCCAGATTTTTCTATTTCCACTTCCAATGCCATTTTTGACCCATTTAGAGGTCGATTTGGAAAATTTCCATTAGATACACTTTTGTAGCTCTAGATGTCTACTATCTACTGTCAAAATTTCAGGTCCTTTGGAAATAAGAATAAAAAGTTATGTCCAAAGTACTAAGAAGTATTCAATACCCATTTTTCCCCGAATTCTCGCTAAAGAGTATTTTAACTCCAGGACACTTCCTAACTTCCAATACATCCATATGATTTATTCTTACATCATTATCTATATATATGAACCACTAAGCAAATACTTTACTATATAATTATAAACAGGCGGGGGTTTACAATCCACCCCCCTTAAAGAAAGTTTCGTCCTCGAAACTTACCTCAAGTAGCGAATAAATACGGATACTTCTCTCGTATCTCCAGCTCCGGTTCCCAAGTAGCTTCTTCCACTCCATGATGTTGCCATAACACTTTCACCAATTTGATGACTTTATTGCGAAGCACCTTTTCCTTGGCATCGATAATCTTCATCGGTTGTTCTTCATATGTCGCTCCGTCTTGAATTTCTATATCTTCCAAGTCCACAACCGGCGTTGTCTCCGATTGACACTTCCTCAGCATCGACACGTGGAACACGTCGTGCACCCCGGACAACTGAGCCGGTAACTGAAGTTGATACGCCGCTTTGCCCACAGCTTTGATCACTTCAAACGGCCCGGTATATCTTGGCGCTAACTTTCCCTTCTTGACGAATCTAAATACTCCTTTCTTGGGCGACACTTTGAGGAACACGTAATCTCCCACTTTGAATTCCAAAGGCCTTCTTCTCCTATCCGCATAGCTCTTTTGTCGACTCTGTGCTGTGCGTAATCTCTCCCGAATGAGCTGAATCTTCTCTGTTGTCTCCCGCACAATCTCGGGCCCAAACATACTACTCTCTCCGGCTTCCAACCAACACGTCGGGGATCTACATGGTCTTCCATACAAAGCTTCATACGGTGCCATCCCGATACTCGCTTGGTAGCTGTTGTTGTACGCAAATTCCACCAATGGTAAGTGATCGCTCCAACTCCCTTTGAAGTCCAACGCGCAAGCCCGTAACATGTCCTCCAAAATCTGTATTACTCTCTCGGATTGGCCATCTGTTTGAGGATGAAAGGCGGTGCTGAAGTGTAACTCTGTCCCCATAGCCCTTTGAAGACTTTGCCAAAATTGCGCTATGAAACGAGAATCCCGATCCGACACAATGGATAGCGGAACTCCATGCAATCTCACTATCTCGCGAATATAGAGCTTGCTCAGGGTCTCTAACGTGTCGGTGGTCTTCATACTCAAGAAGTGAGCTGACTTGGTGAGTCGATCTACGATAACCCATACGACGTTATGCCCTCTTGAAGTCCGTGGAAAACCCGACACGAAGTCCATGGTAATATGATCCCACTTCCACTCCGGGATAGGCAGAGACTGTAATAATCCTCCGGGTCGTTGGTGCTCAATCTTCACTTGCTGACATACGGCACACCTTGAAATGAACTTTGCTACATCCTTCTTCATTCCGCTCCACCAATATTGCCGTTTCATGTCTCTATACATTTTTGTACTCCCTGGATGTATGGAGAACTTGGATCGGTGACACTCACCCAACACTTCTTCTCTCACTTGGTCATCATTTGGCACGCATAGTCTTCCCCGAAACAGTAACTCATCACCATGAATCGACCAACCCTCAACAACTTCATTCCCCTCCAATATCTCCCGAATAGTTTTCAACTCGGGATCTAACCATTGCAACTCCCCAATCCTTTGTCGGAGAATTGGTTGAGCTACAAGATTAAACAAGCATGGTCGATCATCTTGTCTATCGACCCGCAAATCAAACTCCTCCAATGCCTCAATCATCTTCCACCGATGAGCCGTAAGAACATTGATTTCACCCCGATACTTCCTACTCAGTGCATCCGCTACCACATTAGCCTTCCCCGGATGATAGTTGAGTGTGAAATCATAGTCTTCTAAGTACTCAATCCACCTCCTTTGCCGAAGATTTAAGTCTTTCTGGGTGAATATGTATTTGAGGCTCTTATGATCCGAATACACTTGGAACTTCTCTCCATATAAGTAACACCTCCACAACTTAAGAGCAAAGACCACAGCGGCCAGCTCCAAGTCGTGAATGGGATAGTTATGCTCATGAGTCTTGAGTTGCCTCGAGCCATAAGCAACTACCTTACCCCCTTGCATTAGAACACATCCTAGGCCTCGTAGCGAAGCATCAGTGTAGACATCGTAACCTTCCCCACTACTCGGTATAATAAGGATAGGCGCCGTTGTCAACTTCTCCTTCAAGGTGCGAAAGACTAGCTCACACTCTTGAGTCCACACAAATTTTTCTCCCTTTCTTGTGAGGCGAGTCATCGGCAGCGCAAGCTTTGAAAACCCTTCCACAAACCTACGATAATAGGCGGCTAACCCCAAGAAACTACGTATCTCGGTCACGTTCTTCGGTGGTTTCCATTTCATCACGGCCTCAATCTTTGCGGGATCAACCGCTACTCCTTGCTCGGACACAACATGGCCAAGGAACTTCACCTCCTTCATCCAAAACTCACACTTGCTCATCTTCGCATATAACTTATGTTCTCTCAATGTTTGTAGCACCATGGAGAGATGACGAGCATGTTCCTCCTGAGTCTGTGAGTAAATCAATATGTCATCAATAAACACAATGACAAATTGATCGAGGTAAGGCCGGAAGACTCTGTGCATCAAATCCATAAAGGCTGCTGGAGCATTAGTCAATCCGAATGGCATCACCGTATACTCGAAATGACCATACCGGGTACGGAAAGCAGTCTTAGGAATATCCTCCTCCTTAATTCGCAACTGATGATACCCCGTGCGAAGATCAATCTTGGAGTAATACTTCGAACCCCTCAACTGATCAAATAAGTCGTCAATTCTCGGCAACGGATACTTATTCTTCACGGTAACCCGATTCAACCTTCGGTAATCCGTACACAACCGTAGTGTCTCATCTGTCTTCTTCACAAAGAGGACCGGGGCTCCCCAAGGTGAGGTGCTCAAACGTATAAACCCAATGGTCAATAGATGATCCAACTGCTTCCTTAGCTCCTTCAACTCCAAAGGTGCCATTCGATAAGGGGCAATGGATATGGGTTCAGTTCCTAGATAGAGATCAATCTTGAACTCAATCTCCCTTTGGGGAGGTAACCCAGGTAATTCGTCAGGGAAGACATCCGAAAAATTCGATACTATCAACACCACGTCCGCATGGGATTTATCCCGATCATCTCCCATTAAGCTGGCTAAGAAACTCAACTGGCTCCCCGCCTTCGCTTTCAAGAATCTACTACCCGTAGTAGGAAAGAGATGGGAAGAATTACGATCATTCATGAAAGTAAAGACTACCCCTCCCGGTAATTGGAATGAGATCCGCTTGCGAAAACAATCCATCACCGCACGGAAAGCGGACAACAAATTCATCCCAAATATAACGTCGTACCCTTTCATGTCTAACCCAATCAAATCTACAATCAACTCTTGCTCCCCAATGCGAAGCACACATTCTCTACACACCCTAGTTGTATCCAATCGTTCTCCCGTAGGCAAGTCAACATTCAATGCATGTTCTAGCTTCTCAAAACTCAATCCCAAATTCATAGCATATGCAGTACGTATAAAAGAATGAGTAGCACCGGGATCGAATAAGATTCGGGCCCAAGAATTGTAGAGAAGAATGATACCTTCCACAACGGCATTGGAGGCATCCTCCTCCGGTTGGGTTAAGGCAAATAATCTCCCCGGATTGGCATCACCGGGGGCTTGAGCTCTCAATGGTCTCGGTGGTGGAGGGGGCCTATTTGCATTTGATGGCCCGGCTGATTGATTGGTCTTGGGTGGAAGCGACGGGCAGTTGTTTCGGAAGTGCCCTACACCCCCACATGCAAAGCATTGACGAGGGTCAGTGCTTGGTCTAGTCGAAGCATGCCCCTCTCCTCGGACTGTAGGAGATCTCTGCCCCACCGCCTGATCGGGGCGACGGTATGGTAACGCCCTCGGTGCTCCACTGCTACTGGCACCTGAACGAATCGGTCCCCCTCTAGTATAACTCTGCCTCCTCTGAGAGTCATCAAGGTCCCTCTCCACCAATGCTGCTCTGTCAACCAAATCCCTGTACTCCCGGATTCTAAGGGCCACAAGTTTCTCTCTGATAGTTGGTCTCAAACCCTGCTCGAAACGCTTGGCCCTCCTCTCCTCGGTAGATATGAACTCTGAAGCATAACGGGACAACTCATCGAACTTCCTCTCATACTCCGCAACGGTCGTACTGCCCTGTCGTAAAGCTAGAAAGTCTGCATGCATTTTATCTCTGACCGACTCGGGGAAATACTTGTCGTTGAAGTTTTGCTCAAATTCCTCCCAAGTGAGTGTATCGGTGTCCCTCCTCTTCTTCACCGACTCCCACCAGTAATCAGCCTCCCCTTCCAATAGATAGGTAGCCAAGCCAACCCGAAGGTCCTCGGCGATCCCCATACCATCACAGATTTTCCTCACTCGGCGGACCCATCGATCCGCATCTAAGGGATTTGAGCTCCCTTGGAAAGTGGGTGGATGTTGTCGTAGAAATTCCCGAAGGGCCACCATCTTCCGGTTCTCGTCCCCATTTCCTGGCACTTGCACTAAAGGACGAACCCCACCGTTGTGGTGGTTGTTCCCACCTTTTTGTTGCACTAAGGTGGTGAGTTCCCTTAGACATTGGTAAATCCCTTGCATGGCGTCGGGAGGTGGTGGAGGTGGTGGATTTGCTTGACCTCCACGACCACGACCACGACCACGTCCTCTTCCTCCTTCCATCCTGCACATCAATTCACAATTTAGTTTAATTGATGTACAAGAGAACCTAACTATAGCTTTAGATTAAGGCATAAGACTAGTGAAAAATTAACTAATAAGTATTTTCACCCTAGTCCTAACTCCCTAGTGGAAATCCATACCTACAGCTCCCATGTAAAACCTAAAGCCTAGGCTCTGATACCAACTCTGTAATGCCCCAAAAACCCCCTTGGGTGACATTACATTCTAAAAACCATTCACCTCATGAGAGCACTAAATAAATCTATAAAATAAGGAAGTTTCATTCATCAACCATCGAGATTTTAACAAAATTCGGGCAGAGTCTCCTTTGTACGGGGAGCTCTACCCAAAACACAACCTGTACAATTTAAGCTACAATTGACCACATCGGGTCCCCATATGCCTCATAAGATAAAATTTCATTCAACATATATCATATCCACACTATCATCCCAAAAGAATAGGCCAAACAATGACATTTACATTCCCAAAAGAATTACACTTAAACTTAGCAGCGGAATACAAAATAAACTAGGTTTCACTGTATTCAAGAGAGTATTCTAGTCTAGTGCAAAAGAAAAGGGGTCGCTCTATGCGTCTACCTCGGGATCCAAACTCCCGTCAATTGGAGTCTCCCACTGAGCGGGCTCCTCGTCTCCTAACTCCTCCTCGAGTACATAATCTGAAAGGTGGGGAAGTAGGGGGGGTGAGCACAAGGCTCTGTAGGAGGATCCTTCCAAACCCATTCAAGGTTTTGAAATCAAGTAAAACAGGTAGGTCACATTTCGCACATACATATAAATGAATTTTGAAATAAAATAAGGACATTTTAAAGGAGATCTCAAGTTTGTACAATAATAAAGAATTGAAAGAGAATAAAACCACGTTTAATTGACAAACAATTTCCAACATAATCCACTCCACCATACACCATTTCCACAAGTTATCGCGGCATCCCATACTACCCGAAACTCTTGGAGAAATAATATTTGGTACAATGAACAATAATTTCTATTTGGTACCACTCAAGTAGGTTGTCGCTTCTCATGAATCTACCCGACGATTCTACCTCGTTCACCCATTTCCACTAACAATCACAGACCAATTTAGGAAGGGCGTGTACCATCCTTTTCCCTGGTATCCGTGAACAATAGTGGTCACTGTCACCACAATGATCCACTACGAGCATTAGGCAACCATCTCACCCCCCATTGGGATAGACTAACCTCTAACGCTCTACGACAATTTTCGAAGGTAATCCAAGTCCCTCACAACACCATACACAAGAGTGACATACCAACAATATACTCAACCTCATATACAAGCAAATTCCATGATTTTCCCCAATTTTCACAAGCAAATTACATAATAGAACAATTTAAGAAAACATACCCATTTCGCAAATCATGTTACAAGAGACAAGTTTAAAGAAAATAAGCATGAGATCATCAATACAATCATTTTACTACCCAACACAAAGTTCTAGAATTTTCGAAATCAAGATGATGTGAAGATATAGAGAAAAATCCATATTTCCCCAAAAACAAGAGTTTGATGGATTTCCAACCATCATTTTGTTCAAATCATGTGAATGTTTGTAAACCTACCAAGGAACAAGGAACCCATAACAAATACATACTATTAAGAGCCAAATTCTACATGTATAATAACCCTAACATCAATGGACAAGAATGGAAGAAAACCCTACCTCAATGTTCTTGAAAACCTAGGTTTATTGTGAAGAAGATGAAGATTTGATCTTGTGTTTTTCTCTTCCCCTCTTTCTCTCTAATGTTTTCTAGGGTTTTAAGGTGTGTAATGAAGGCTAAGGAGGTGAGAGGATGTATTTATAGTGGGGGAAAAATCGAGGGTTCGCGAACAGAAAATTCGGATTTTACAGTGGCTACCGGTAGCTGCTTTTGGCTACCGGTAGCTCGGACACACGGGACCCTCGACTACCGGTTGGCTATCGGTAGCTGATTCTTACTGGACCATCGGCTACCGGTAGCTGAATTTGGCTACCGGTAGCTGATTTTGGCTACCGGTAGTCACTACCCAGATTTTTCTACTTCCACTTCCAATGCCATTTTTGACCCATTTAGAGGTCGAATTGGAAAATTTCCATTAGATACACTTTTGTAGCTCTAGATGTCTACTATCTACTGTCAAAATTTCAGGTCCTTTGGAAATAAGAATAAAAAGTTATGTCCAAAGTACTAAGAAGTATTCAATACCCATTTTTCCCCGAATTCTCGCTAAAGAGTATTTTAACTCCAGGACACTTCCTAACTTCCAATACATCCATATGATTTATTCTTACATCATTATCTATATATATGAACCACTAAGCAAATACTTTACTATATAATTATAAACAGGCGGGGGTTTACAGGTTAGGTGGTCTTTATTGACCAAACCCTTGTTGAGGTGGGTTTTGTGAAAACCTTTGTGGGTATTGGGATCTAGATGAGGGGCCATGACCATAGTATGATTGGTTTTGCTTGGGTGGAATGGGAGGTGACAATGAGTTAGACCCATGAGGAATAGGGTTTTCATTCTTCCAACTAAAGTTCGGGTGGTTACTTCATCCCGGATTGTATGTGTTGGAGTGTGGAGAAGATGATTGTCTACTTTGGTTGAACGTATTCACTTGCTCATGATATACTTCTTTGAGTGCCGGAATCTTTGGGCACTTTGAAATAGAATGCTCAACACTCTCACATGTAGAGAAAAACTCATCGGCCTTTGTGATGTTAAACACCTCATGCCTCCTATTCACCTCTAGACTCTCCACCTTGCGGGACAATTTCGCTATTCTAGCAAGCAATTCTTCTTGGTCACACAAGTTATACATCCCCCCTCCACTTGGTTGACTACCTAGAGAGGACCTTGGCACATCGGTGGGATCCATGATATCCCAAGATTAGGCATTTTTCGCTAATGTGTTAAAGTACTCAAGGGTCTCATCGGGATCCTTACTTAGAAACTCTCCGTTGCACATCATGTCGATGAATTGTCGATGGCCCAGTGTAATTCCTTCATAGAAGAAACTCACTAATTGTCATGGTTTGAATTCATGATGTGGAATGGAGTGTAAAAAATCCTTGTATCTATCCCAACATTGATAGAACTGCTCATTTGGTTTTTTTGAAAAATTTTGAATTTATTTCTTGAGAGTAGTCTTCTTGGGCACCGAAAAAAATTTGTTTACAAATTCGGAAAGCATTTGTGCCCAAGAAATTATTGAGCGGGGTTTCAACAAGTTTAACCAAGTTTTAGCTTTGTCTTTGAGGGATAAGGGAAATAATTTCATGCGTTCCATGTCTTCCATGGCATGATTTGTAATGAATGTTCCAATAATTTCCTCAAATTCCTTAATGTGTAGGTAAAGATTTTCTCGTTCCACTCCGTGGAATTGAGGAAGTAATTGCAACATGCCTGGTTGAACAAGGAAGCCATGCACTTGCACGGGTAGAAGTATGCACGAGGGTGGTGCTTCAAGTAGGTTGGAGATAATCCCTCATTGACTTCGCTGGAGCATCCATTGGGAGATTATTTCCTTCATTTCTCGAAGGGTGGAATTGCATTCGAGGGTTTGTCACTCGGGGGATTTGCATTCCCCCGCCCCTGGGAATATTAGCACCATCATCCCCGAAATTGTCTCCGGCATCCTCGGGTGGGTCTTGGTCTATATTCATATTTGGCCCTAGGGCACGTCTCACTAGTCTATTTTGATCGTCACGTCCCCACATGCAAAAACACTACTTACAATTGAAAAAAAAACAAAGTAATACACAAAAAAAAGGAGCAACGTTTCTCGACCCGTGATGAGAATCACGGGACTTACCTCCGTTGTCCCCAAATCACCTTTGAATTCGACGCTTAGCCTTCCCCGGCAACGGCGCCAAAAATGGTTGACTGGTTTTCCCTAATCTCCGAACATGAGCCCGGATTGTGTGTATATGGCTTATACGAGTTGGTGAGTGTCACTCTCGCCCGGGTTCGTTGCAAGAAATGGGAAAAATTGTGTGTGTGAACAAAAATGTGTGTGTGGGTGCAAAAGTGCTCCCCAAGCGTACAGAGACTTGCAATGTCGTGTTTTACTTGGAATGGGTATTTCAAGGTCGTCTCCTCAGGTAAGGAAATGTCAAATGTTTTCGGAAGGTGATTTGTGAAAGAAATGAAAATTGGAAAATCTTGTAATTTGTGTTTTAGTGAGTTTTGTTTTGAGAAATATGCAAGAAAGCAAGGTTGGATAATCCATAGAGTTCATTCCAATGAGAATGCAAAATCGACTCAATTAATTCATCCAATGGTGTCTTCGTGTTTGATTAATTCGTAGGAAGTGAGGGACTAATGTGGATGTGTTGGGCACAAGCATACCCCGTGACAAGTCTACGGTGTATCAAGAGCCCACAACCACGTCCGCACTCAACTTAGTCAAACCAAACACTTTACACTACGAGGAAGAATGAAAGAGAGTCGATTTCACATACCCAAGAAGAAATTCCCCTTGGATTAGCCAACTAAAAGTCTAGCTACTCATAGTAAAAGCAAGAACCAACATAAGGTAAAGAGACATGGTAGTGAAATGGAACATAAAACTTGTATTAATGCAGGAAAAGGTTTAAACTACAAGAACAAAATCAGTCATACCCAAAATACAAAGATTGAATACAAAATACCCAAATGTGGAAATGGAAATGCTAGAACACTTAACTAAGCTTGATTACAACTTAAATAAAAGAGTTTAGAGTAAAGGAGCAAAAGATTACAAGTAAAATAAAGCTTACTACAATGAAAATGGTGAAGGAAATGTAAAAACTTAACTTTCTCTCTCTAAAACTTCATCTTCAACCTTGGAGCTTTTTTCTCTAAAAGCATGTAAAATCTGAATAATGTTGTCAGACCCTTGCATTTCATCCATACCCTCTTCCTTAGCCTGTGTGAACTAAATTCCAATGAGTGGGGAGAGATTGGACACTTCCACAATAAAGGTTAGTCCAAGCATGGTCTTCCCATGCTTCACCAACCACCCATCTTCTCTCTCTTGCTTCTCCCATCTCTCTTCTTTCAAATCTGAATTTAGGGGTTAGTAGAGCATCATGGGGTGTCAAATATGTCAGGGTATGGTTTGGATGGCAAGAAGTGGGCTCCCGGAGTAGGTGGAGTCGTGTGAGCAGGTGTCTGGCAAATCTGGGCAAAACCTACCGATATAACATAAGAAAACCTACCAGTAGGTTTTTGCATGGCTGAGGCAGAAGAATTCTGGTAGCATTTTCTACCGGTAGGTTTTGACTTACTTTTACTAGTAGGTTTTTGGTTGACTTCTACCGATAGGTTTAATCCTGCTTTGGGATTTCCTTGGTTCCTTGAGGTCCCAAGCCATCCGTTCAGCATTCCCTTCTTCGCCATTGCCTTTGAGCACTTGATGGGAGGCTCTATACAAGAACTTACATGATCTTTACCTATAATCACACGAATCTCCATTAATTGTGAGTTTGAAAGCATTTTCCCCAATTTTCACCACAAAACAAGTAATATGGGTGCAAAAGAGATACATGATATGCAATATTCTATACTCATCAGTACATAATATTGCATGATTTTATATCTCAAACCATTCATCTTATTTTTTTATTAGTTATACTAGTAATTGCCCGTGCCTAAAGGCACTATGTAACAAATAAAAAACCGCAAATAAATGTCCATCCTTGCCAACCTAATCTTTGTTGCTTCCTTGAATTTTAGATGACCTAGTCGTTAACTATTCCTCAAAGCAATGACACCAAATTTTCTTACTTAGTGCATAATTAAATCAAAAAACATATAATAAACCAACCGCAATAATCATAAACTTTTTAAAGCCACAAAATTCACAGTCATACATTCCCAATTATGATATTTACCTAATAAATTATATACGAATCTTATGCGAGATAACTTGATTGTAGACTAAAAGCACCACATGAAATTAGAATAAAAATAAATAACAGCTTTACATAATTTGAATCCAATAAAAAAAACTACTGGATTGTAGTCTCTCTTTCACTAATTGTGCTTCCATTGGCTTTGAAGAGAAAATCAAGCCCACGTTTTTATAGATCCAATCGACGGAGCCTTTGCCGCCTAAACTACAATGAAGAAATCAAAACTATAATATCACATAGATGTAAAAATCATTCTTAGTATCTTTTAACACAAAGATCATCCCTATATAGTTCTAGCATTATACCATGACAGACTGAAGTAATACATTTCGGTACAACTTCTGTAGAAAACCTCACCGAATGGAAGTAACAACTCTACACTAACAAAATAATTCCAAACTATGAATGCATAAAACCCCAATGTCACCACCGGTTCATAATATTTCCAAGGTTTAAAAAAATATGAGTTCATATCACACTCAAAAGTGAAGCAATATATCACTATAACAACAATTCATTATCAAAAAAGTATAGCTGAATCCCGTAAAAGCTGCCATTATTTAACAATTCACAACACTATTTCTTAACTTCATGCAAGATTCATGTACTTAAAACTGGGAAATAAAGAAAAAAGATACAATCATAATTGTTTACCACAACAGAGCATAAAAAGAAAGTAATCAAACTATACTACCACCCTCTCATTCTTCCTGTAGAACTTGAGAAGTGGATTCATGCACCTAACATACTACTCAAGCAGTAATTGTTTACCACAACAAAGCATAAAAAGAAAGTAATCAAACTATACTACCACCCTCTCATTCTTCCTGTAGAACTTTAGAAGTGGATTCATGCACCTAACGTACTATTCAAGCATTGCAACCATGGACTACCCTCTATGGTTGTCCCCTTTTCTGCCTCGGTTGTTTCATCCAACTCTTGTCTCCCCTCATTCAACAACCTTCTAAAAATTCACCAACATATCAACACATCATAAATTTTCCATAGATCAGTAATATCCAGCAACTCTTACCTCATTTTTTTTTCCTATTGAGAAATAGTAAACTACTTGTTATTAAAAATCATAGAAAATAGATAATTTGCATTAACAAACAAAACTATGGGTTTACTTAATTGAATCCATAAAGTGAAAAACAAAATTTTAATTATTAAATCCTTAAAAATAATTCATTAGATCACAATATAAAATCCACAAAAAAATATACACATTCATTCATCATCCACATATATATCTAGAGGGATATAAGGAGAAACCAACAATAGTGTAAGCAAAGTTGCAATTCCTAAAAGTGGTAGCACAATGAATTCAATCCATAAAGAAGGCTAGCTAGAAACGATTGCAATATAAATTATATGCCCATTCAATGCATAGAACATAATCTAAACCATATAAAAACTAATCCAATTTCATGACTCCAAACCAAGCCAATTCACTTTGTCCCAGCTGAATATTAATTGCCTATATGCACCATTTCGAATCAAATAACCAAAACAATCAACAGTTGAATTTAAACCCAAACAATTCATATTACCAATATATGAAAGGCAAACTAATTTGATCATTGCAATGTTTAGCATGGATCAATCACAATTGCCAAACGTCATTAACATTCAATTTATGCAAAAAAAATCAACCTAATTGATAAATTTTACGCGAAAATGTACAAAAAATAAAAAACAGGGAAATAAAAAATGAAAATCATCCATGCTAAACAGCTACATACATATGTTGTCAACGCATTAGGACTATGCATTAGGATGGAACATAGGTTTTTCAGGTATCCAACGTGTCAACATATATGTACAGTAAAATAATAAAAATAGTTTTCTTTTGTTGCAAAAGAATTTTGAGCTTGATATAATACTATGCCTCATACAAAAGTAATAAGTGAGTTTAATATAGAAAGCTTGGGGCAGCTGTATTTACCATGCAAATATCATTTGTTGTATATTCCATAGAAACAAAGGTTTACTCTAACTTTTCTTTAACACAAAAAAATAAATATGCTTAATAACTGAAAAGATAATTATCAAAATCATTATTTCAATGTCTTTAAATCCCATAACATGAATTCAATAGAAACAAATTGGCATATCCCAACAACTACTTATTAACCCATCACAGACCCAACAAAAATTAATTATAAAAAAAAAGGTATGCTTGAGATTCAATTTACATGTTCTATCTATCACAACAATCCAGCATACCAATTACAAATACCCATACAGTAGGGAAAACATAATTACTTGTTAACGGATGTAGTTGAAATTGTTCAAGTTGAATGATAGTGACCACGGGAAATTATTAAAACTGAGAGAGAGATATCAAGAGAAATAATCGCACACACTGTTTCAAAACAATGATATTCCAGCAAGAAAGTTCACAGGCTCAATAAAGGGGAAAAAAAGAAAAGGAACAAAACCTTAGAAATCTCTTATGGACAACCTTTAACGAAGTATATAAGCCCATTGTGAGACTTACCTTGAAGACCTTGTTGAAAGACAACAAATGAGAATGAAGTCAGTCCCTCTAAATCCATCATCATTTAAAGTAACTGGCTCCCTAAACAATAAAAATTCTTATGAAACATAATCACAATTAAAAAAATGCAATCAATAATGAAGCACATGCATTATTGATGATGCAAGTCACGATAAGGAACATGAATTCAGACATGGATGTCAATAAAATGGTGCACTTTCATATTCAATTAGGAAAAAGTAAATACGATATTCACACCATGGATATCAAAAAGTAAACCTAACATTTCCATCACCAAAAAGTTTGTTTGTCAAATACCATGGATATCGATTACACAAATTCAAATCATAACAACAAAAACAATTCAATAACATTAAATAAGGCAAATAGTAAATGGTGGTGGGTTGTGGTGGTCTAAGGGTGGGATTGGCTTGCTGTTTGCCTTGGTATAATTTTGATTGGTAGGTTAGTCAAGTACCTTACAATCCTTTTGTAAAACACATTATATTTACTTTATCAAATTAACAGTGGGTAGTTCAAGTACCATATAATCCTTTTTTCAAATGCATTATATGCACTTTATTAAACTAACAATAATTTTAATTCAATAATCAGGGTGGTGGTGGTGGAGGTGCAAAGGCTGGAAATGTTTGGAGGGAAAAGAGATAGAGAGAGGATGCAAGGTTTTGTGTTTAATTCTGTCTGCATGTGTGCGAAGCAGCATGTGTCAATTTTTGTAAGTGTGTGTGAAAGGTTGCAGGGGTTAGGACAGAGGGTAAAAGAGATAGGTAAGGTGGTGATGGTGGCTACGGACAGAGAGGGAGGATTGCCAAAAAGAACTATCAATCCTATAAGATTCCAGTTCAGAAAATTTTGTAACCCATTTGTAACAAAAAAATACCAAAATTTCAATTTAAAAAATGGAAAGGTGTAATAGGAAGAATTCTTACCAAAGCGCTTCATCACTGATTCCATGAGTGAAGCATTTTATCAAACAATTAGCTTATGAAAAAAGTTATGCGATTTGCCAAAACAAAATTTACTATACTAATTCCAAATGTTGGCAATGAAATCAAAGGATGTGAACGATAGATAGAGGAGCAGTAATGGATGCGCGCATCAATCTTTTGTATGCGTATGCATGGTTTATGGGGGTGGGTGTATCCCTATGTGTGTGTGTCGCTCTGTTTGTGAGAAAGAGATGGGGTAGAGACATACCACCGTGAAGCGGAATATATAGGCCGAGATGAGAAAGGGATGAGTATAAAGAGAGAGATGGAGATAAAATACCAGATGAATAGCATGAGAGAAGGAGAGATAGAGGGAGAGAACAACTTCATTAGAATAGGAATTGGAGAAGGCATGGGGTCAATTAGGAGGGGCAGTGCATTAGCTAATTTAGATATTCAATTCTGGAGAGGAATATTAGTGGCCGTTTGAATGAGTCTATTTGAGACCGTTGGATGGGCTTATTGAACCCTGCCCTACTTTATGTTATAGATGTTTAGTTTTAGTTTAGTTGTGTGTTAAAGAGGAATTCGTGTGCTTGCAGGTAATTCAATGCAAAAAAGATGTTTTACATTCATTTTGATGCTTTGGAGAACTTAGGAAGTGAGCTAGACGAGCTAGACACTGAACCAGGAGCATCATGGCAAGAATTTAGAAAAAGACTGGTTGTACCGGTAGGTGTTCTACTAGTTCATCGGGCTGCAAAAAAGGGTTCTACCGGTAGCAATGAAGTTCTACTGGTTCATCTCTATTTGACCGACCGATAGCATAAAACATAGAGCAATTCTACTGGTACCAGTTGTTTCCTACCAGTACATATAAACAAAACCTTTCTTACCGGTAGGTCAGGCATGCTTTCTACCAGTTCATTAGAGTTTGAAATCAACGGGACTCCTATATGGAAAGGGTTGACCGACTAAATCTTCAAGGATATCTTCCAAGACTTTTAAGGCTTTATTGGAGGAGAAAGAGACAAAATAGAAAAGGAATTTTAACTAGCTAAATTTTAGAGATATTTTCGGAGATTTTCTAGAAATAAGAGACAAACGTAGATGGAAAAAGGATCTCTAAAATTAGTGGTATCTATCTCGTTTTCCTCTTTAAATACCAAAACATAGGGCACTCCTAGGATCATTGTTTCCTCCAAGTACATTTTATAGGGAGGCTGCCTCTTCTTCTTCTTCATTGTTCATTTTCTACAACAAAGCACAAGTTTTCTTTTATAGTCTTACCTATAGCTTCAATTCAGTTTGTTATATTTATTAATTACAATACTTTTGCTTCTTTACTAGTGTGATCACTTTAAATTCCTATTTTCAATACAAAGTATTTAATTAAATTCTATTTTTCAATATAATTCTACCTTGCTTTAAATTATTACGTCTTCTTTGATGGATTTTTAGTTAACTTTCATTATGTTTAAGTAGTTTAATTCCAATATAATCGGATGAGAATTTGTGACGCCCCAAAGTCTGGGGATCCTTTCTCAAACCGTTGATCACCTATAAACCCACGGAAGTATACCCGTGAGTACCGCATAACCCGATACTACGTCATTATACCCCATTCACCAGGATCATAACCAAAAACAAACTTTGGAAAGAGTCTCCTTCGTAGGGGAACCATACTCAATTTGTATCATGTGCATACAATAATCATGGGACCGTTCCAAGGTCCAAACCCCAATGACTGGGCTTATTATTATCCATTTACAACATCCAAGGAAAATCACTCAAGATGTGAAGGCCCCTCAATGTTTATTTTAAAATTTTTAAATTCTAGGAAGAGGTATTGGTACCTCTGATACGTGGTACCGGTAGCTAGGCCTTCTATTTGCCTAGTACCGGTACCTGAGCCCACTATTTTCTAGGTACCGGTACCTATGTGTCTAGGTACCGATACCCGAGCCCACTGTCCATCAGGGTACCGGTACCAGGTGCCTATGTATTGGTACCTGAGCCCACTAAGGTATTGGTGCCTACCCAGGTTTCGGTACTTAATCACTTAGGTACTGGTACCTAAGCCCATATTTTTCCCCTAATCTTCCCAATCTTCAGCCTTTAACCATACAATCACTTCCCATACTCATCATTCATTCATTACATAACCTTTTATACAATTTTACAAGTCCAATACAAATTACATAATGGATTACAAAATGCAATTTAAAAGCCACATTCCGACTTCTTCATCAACAGGAGCCCATGTGAGGGTCGTCCATCGGTGCTTGTCCAGCACCTAAAATATGTCCCCATAAAGGGTGAGCAATGTTTAATAGGGTATTTCCTAAGGAGGCTACTCCCCAACCCAGATGCATATGAAATGTTCACATGCAATTCATCAATCAATCATCCATTCAAGAATAAACCATTCATAAATGAACACCACAATACCATGTCATGTCATGATATGAAACTCACACACGCAATGCAACCCGAGCCCTCCACCAGCTCCCATAAAACATGTCATGCCATGCATATGCATCCGGGCATTCCAAGCACCCGCCATTGATGCTACACAACCAATCACCATTTACAAATCTTGGGTCTTTCTTGGGGTGGGTATTTATGGACTTCCATCAACTAGTACCCAACCGACACGACATCAATGGACTTCCACCAACAGCTGCAAGTACGCCGACACACTTTAAGGACTCAATACCAACAAGAGTGCGTATTCGAAATTACCGGGTCTTGCACCCGAGGGAGAATCTAGACCTTCTTGCTAACCCCGACCCTTGTTTTCAATGCAACCCATGCGACTCAGTTGAATCTAGGTCCAACTTTCCCGAGCCCATGTATCAACCCACCAAGGATGGTGTTTGATCAAAACCATGCACACATACCCACACTCATGTCAGTGGCCCACGAATGCGATGTTACATGTGCATATGCAAATGTAATGAACAATTGTATATCAAATCACTATGTGCTTGATGGTTTCCGTTGTATTCCCTAATCTCCGGACATCATCCCTCAAATGTGTATATGACTTATATGTGAAGGGGAGTGTCACTCTCCCTCGGAATGATGCAAGAAATGGGGAAACGGAATAGTGGAGAATCAATGAAATGTACAAAAATGTGTGTGTGAACAAAAGTGCTCCCCAAGCACAAAGAGACTTTCGCGTGTCGTGTTTTACTTGGAAAAGTATTCCAAGGTCATCTCCTCAGGGAAGGAGGTCGAGTTGTGTGAAGGTGATTTTGTGAAAAAAGAGAAACGTGTAAAATCTTTTGTTGTTTGAAGTTTGGTGAGTGATTGTATCTTGATGGAATTTAAATGGGAAAAGTGTTGGCTAATCCAAAAGGTTCACTCCAATGGGAATGCCAAGTCAACTTGAAACCTTCCTCCAATGGTGCCTAGATGCTCAATTGATTCGTGGGAAGCTAGGGACGAGATGGAGGTGAGGATCCAAGCATAACCCGTGACAAGTCTACGGGATATCAAAGACTCACAACCATGTCTACACCCAACCCAGTCAAACCGAACCATCGTACACCAAGAGGAGGAAGGAAAATGAGTTGAAATGGCATACCCAAGAGGAGGTCTCCCTTGGATTAGCCAACATAAAGGCTTAGCTGCTCATGGTAAAAGGAAAGACATTCAATATGTAAAGAGACATAATGAAGAAATGAAGATTTGAACTAAGCTGATGCAAGAAAACTTAACTACGAAGAGAGACATGCAATACCCACTTTTAAAACTAAGAAATGAAGAAAACTTGAAACAACAATGGTAGAATCTAGAATGTAGAACTAAACTTGAAATATACTTGAAATAAATGACATTAAGTGAAATAAATGAAGATTACAAGAGTCTTACAATAAAATACAAGTGAAAGGATGGAAGAAAATGCAAAAAACCAAACTTCTCTATCTACTATTCATCTTCTTTCTCCTTGAGCTTTCTAAGCTTAGGTAGCCACACCGTCAAAACTTGTGGAATGCTGAATATATGGTGTGTAAAGATGCATTTTTGTCCATGAGGCTCCCCTAGCCTGTGAGAGCAGGCCTCCCATCCATAGGAGGTTGAGTTGATGCTTGGAAAGGCTAGGACAAGGCTAGCCTGCAACCCACCACGCCTCCATCTTTCTCTCTCCTCCTCTCCCATCCTCCATCTTCTTTTGCTGGCTTTGGGGTGTAGGAGGCATGTATATATGTAGAATATGTTAGGGAGCAAGTGGGAGAATCATAGGTGGGACCCCCAAGCAAGTGGAGCATGAGTTGCAGGCGTTCTGGGCATTCTGGGCAAAACCTTTCGGAAGGTCGATGAAAACCTTCCAGAAGGTTCATTCCAGTAGGCTAAACCTTCTGGAAGGTGATAGCTCAGGACCAGTTTTGGTAAAATTGTCATAACTTTTGATCCAACCGTTGGATTGAGCTAAAGTTTTTACAAAATACAGAAGACATCCATATCTACAACTTTCATGTTTTGTACGTTTTTAGATTCGAGGTGGAGCATGGTCAAAAATGGGAAACTAGAGGTACTGTGTCAAAAAAAAGGGGAAAGCAGTGGGCTAAACCTTCCGGAAGGTTTTCATCCAAAATCCATTTTTCTTGGTTTCTTCACTTTCTAAGCCTCCCATATCCTCATTTAATGTGTCAATCTCTTCACCACTTATTCATACTTAGTTGCAGGGTTCCAAAAGCCATCATTTACGCTCTAATTACCTGCAACATCAAAATTTCCACATTATTCATAACTTTAACTAACTCTAAGTAATTAAATGCAAAATTAAGTTAAAAAGCATGTAATGAGGCCATTAAATATGCAATATTATGCGCTTATCACTATGCAATCAATTGCAATTACAATAGCATGTTCATTATAACACGAGCATAATATGAACATATACAATCTCCACAAACATTTCTAGTTTCTCAATGTACATTATATCATAAAGCGTATAATTACATTCCATAATCTCCCCAAAGCATGTTATATTATTTTCTATACACATTACACACTTAATCAACCCTAGGCATTTTATCGAACACCTACAAGGCACATGAATTATGTAAACACATAACATGCCCAAATCAACACATTTTCTTATGAAATTCCAAATCAAGCAATTTCATCAAACCCATTCATACAAGAATTGGTTTTAACATTTTTCCATACCCATTTCCATATTCCAACAATCCTAGGTATGTGTTACACATGAGATTTCATCTCTAACACCCTACCCATTTCATATTTCAATCCTTGGTTGGAAATAAACCTTATTATAAAAGAAACCCTACCTCTTGTAGCATAATACCGCATATAAGAAGTCCCAAAAATCCCAAATCGATCTTAAGGAGAAGGTGGTGGGAGAACCCTTGGATTTCTCTCTCCTCTTCTTCTCTCTCTCTTTTCCAGAAATGCTGAAGTAAATAGGGATAAAATCTGAATTTTCTCCCCTATTTATATTCCACAAATGCTTAGCTCTCATTAAGCCACACATCCAAACTTTTCTAATCCGATTTCATCCTAAATCAATTAAATATTGTCCCGTTTTAAGTTCAGTATGTTATTATTGAACTAACTTTAAATTTTTTCCCGTGTTTCACAATTAAACTCCAATCATGTTTATTTTAGTCACACGATGCCCGATCACATCGTAAAACGCAGAAAATATGACTGTTTCAGAATTCGACAAAAATTGACTACTTAGCTAGAATTTGCGAAACGAATCCAATGGTAAGGTTCGTTTCATAATTCGAGTTCTAGAAAAATTTGGGTTTTCAACCCGCACGGGCAATGGTTAATTACCAGTTTACCCTTTCTGATAAAATTTTAAATTTTTTTGGTTTTACATTCTTCCCCACTTAAAGGAATTTCGCCCCCGAAATTACACACATGCATATATGAAAACATGCACATGCAATAAGCCATATAACACTATGACCACAGGAAATGTACCCCCATCCTCGAACAAAAACGGATAGGTGGCACGGATAGTGTCCTCACGCTCCCATGTCTCCTCCTCTATACCACGGTGCTACCACAGTACCTTCATCATCCTCACAGTCTTACCTCGCAAAACCTATTCTCGGCTATCCATGAAATGTATATGTCCCTCCTCGAAGGTCCCATCCGCTTCAATAACTAGCTCACCACAATCCACCACATGTGTATGATCTAGAGTGTACTTCCGGAGCGTGAACACCAGATAGATTCGGTGGTAACACCAACTGGTAAGTGATTGTGCCAACCCTCTCAAGTATCTCGAAGGGCCAAATATACCTCGGTGACAAATTTCCCCACTTCTCGAACCTGACCACTCCCCTCTTAGGCATCACCTTTAAGAAGACGTAATTTCTAACCTTGAACTCCAGAGGTCATTGCCGTTTATTGGCGTAGCTCTTCTGTCGACTTTGTGCCATAAGATGTTTTTGTATCAAATCCACCTTTTTCGAGGTGTCCCTAATCAAGTCCAAACCTGTGCATGTCATCAACAAAGACCATGACAAACGGATCAAGATAGAGTTCGAACACCCTGTGCATGAGATCCATGAATGCCATCGGGACATTCGTCAAATAGAAGGGCATAACAATAAACTCAAAGTGCCTATATCGTGTTCAAAAAGCTATCTTAGGGATGTTGGCCTCCCTAATTCTCAACTAATGGTATCCCGTGCGTAGATTTATCTTAGTGTAGACCCATGCCCCTCTTCGTTGGTTAAAAAGATAATCAATCCTCAGTAGTGGTTACCTATTCTTGATGATTACCCGATTCAATTATCAGCAGTCTATACAAAGTCCAAGATTCTTGTCCTTCTTCTTAGCAAATAGCATCGAAGTGCCCCAATGTGAGGTACTTGGTCTAAAAAAGCCCATGTCCAACAATTCTTACAAATGACCTTGAGTTCTTACAACTCTGCAGGTGTCATCCTATGTGGCATCATAGAAATACAGGATGCACCAAGTTGTAACTCAATGGTGAAGTATATATCCCAATGTGGTGGTAATCCGAGTAACTCGTTTGGAAAAACATTCGCATACCCACAAACTACCCGAGGTAGACACAACTCATGTCTCACAAGCCATCCTACCAACTATCCGTTCCAACAAGAATCATACACGGCTTGGGATAAAGCATAGTGCTTTTCTCCCTGAAACTCGAAACAAGCACCCTCTGGTGTGTAGGCAGTGACCTTCTTCCGATCACAATCGATGACAACTCAATGTGCCGCCAACCAATCCATTCGGATGATGAAATCAAATTCCAACATGTCCATGAACTTAAGTTCCACAGTGAGTAGAATCCCAGAGATCTCTAGCTCACACCCCCGACATATCTGATCAATACAAACCCTAGCTCCTAGGGGAGAACTCACATTCAATGGCTCTTCTAAGGTCTCAACCTCTAAACCTAAATCTCTCACACAGAATGCAGCAATGATGGAATGAGATTCACCCGAATCAAACAATACCCTTGCCCATAAGTGAAAGAGTAAGAATGTACCCTAAATCACTAACTAATTTGCCAGCTAAGTTTGTGGTGTAATGGTGTAGCCTGACCGCTAGGTCCTTGAATTCCCTGCCTGAAAGCCCTGTCCACAACTTGGACCCAAACCCTGGCATGATTGCGGAGTCCCTGCTCGTGAATTGGTAGGGGACTTGTGTAGTACCCTGGAACTGGAACTGACTTCCCTGGCCCATGGTGAGGTAGGGAGGAATGAAAATGTCTATTGATGCCCCATAGATGATTGGGACTGAGATGTCTTGTAGCTCTGGGATCCCTGCCTCTTAGGACAATCCCGCTTCAAGTGGCCCAGCTGGTGACATATGAAGCAAGTCCTGTGGCCTACCTGATAGGTGGCCCTGAAATTTCTCCCACATTAGGAGGATTGACCTTGACCTTGGCTTTGATAGCCTCGGTTCTGCCCTTGAGACCCTTGTGGGGTAGATGCCTTTTACTTCTTCCCCAAATTAGAAGAAAATGATTGGCTCTCTTCTTCTTATCCTTAGCATCCGCCTCTTGGATGCTCCTTGCGTCTGCCACTTCCCTCTCAATGGCCATGGCCGTCTTAACCATTGAGTCTAAGTCTTGTAAGTGATGGCCCACAATCTTTCCCTAGATGGACAACTTCAAGCCATCCACAAATCTTCTCGCTTTAGCTAAGTCTGTGGCCACATAATCATAGGCGAAACGGGCTAGTTCGGTGAAATTAGCCACATATTCCATCACCGTCATAGTCCCTTGCTTCAAATCCAAGAATTCCCGGGCTTTCGCTTGCCAAATAGCCAACAAAAAATACTTGCCCATGAAGAGCTTACGAAACTCTCCCCAAGTAACTGCCTCTATGTTCTTTAAGGCCTTTTCCCAATCCCACCATTGATGGGCCTCTCCCTCAAGCTAGAACGTAAATAGCCTTATCTTAGTGGCATCGGATGTGATCTCCATAGCCTCCAATATCTTGTCTACTTGTTGGAACCAATAGTCGGCTACCATCGAATCCGCCCCTCCAGTAAAGGTTGGTGGCTTGTGTGCCTTGAACCTCTGGAGGTTGTTTGAGCCTCCTTGGCCCATGTAGGCACTAGCTTGCATAAAGGTGGCAGCCATCATGCACATAGCCTCCATGAAGACTTGGTAATCAAAGGCCGGTGGTTGGTTGTTGTTCCGCCCACCCCCTAAACTGTTCCGGTGTCTTTTTCCTCTATTTTCTATCTACACACACATAAGATAGCAATAGAGCACTAAATTAGTACTCCAAACTAGGGATCATAGTCAAAACATTGAGAATTTTTCCCTTTTCTCACTAGAACCAGGTGTGCCATCCACTAGTAGACATCCGAATTGTAAACTTTCCTATTCTTTCTTTTTCAACCCCCAAGGTTATGTTTTCTAACCCTAGTGTCTCATTTCCATACACGTTTAATCCTGCAAACAATCACACATCACATAACACGTAACATTTAACATATTCGGCATGCAATGCATAATGAATGCAATGGCCTAGACCCATGCCATTCAAGCCCTAGGTAAATCGAGAAACTAGACTCTAATACCAAGCCATGATTCCCCAAAGTCCGGGGTTCCTTTCTCAAACCATTGACCACCCATCTACCTGCAGAAGTATACTCGTGAGTACCATATAAACCAATACCACGTCGTTACACCTCATTCACCTGGATCATAACCAAAAAAAAACTTTGAGCGAAGTCTCCTTCGTACGAGAACCCTAACCAATCTGTAACGTGTGCATACAATAATCATGGGACCATTCCAAGATCTAAACCCCAATTATTGGGCTTATTATTATCCATTTATATCATCTAAGGAAGAGCACTCAAGATGTGAAGGCACCACAATGTTTATTTTAAAATTTTCAAATTCTAGGAAGAGGTACCGGTACCTCTGATACGTGGTACCAATACTTGGGCCTTCTGTTTTTCAGGTACTAGTACCTAGATACCCTGGTACCGGTACCTGAGTCCACTGTTTTCTAGGTACTAGTACCTATGTATCCTGGTACCGGTACCTGAGCCCACTGTCCATTAGGGTACCGGTACCTAAGTCTATTGGAATCCAGGTACTAGTGCCTTTAGGTTTAGGTACCGGTACCTGGGTCATCCGACAGCATGGTACTGATACTTAATCACTTAAGTACCGGTACATGAGCCCAGATTCTTCCCTCAATCTTCCCAATCTTTAGCCTTTAACCATCCAATCACTTCTCATACTCATCCATTCATTCATTTACACAAATTATAGTCTATAAGAGTTCATTTTTTACAAGTCCAATAAAAATTACATAATGGATTACAAAATGCAATTTAAAAGCCACATCCCGGCTTCTTCATCAACAAGGGCCCATGTGAGGGCTGTTCACCGGCGATTGTCCAGCACCTAAAATATGTCCCCACAAAGGGTGAGCCACGTTCAATAGGGTATATTCTATGGAGGCTACTCCCCTACCCAAATGCATATGAAATGTTCATACGCAATTCATCAATCAATCATCCATTCAAGAATATACCATTCATAAATGAACACCATAATGCCATGTCATGTCATCAGATGAAACTCACACATGCAATTCAACCCGAGCCCTCCACTAACTCCCATAACACATGTCATGTCCTGCGTATGCATCCGGACATTCCAAGCCCCCGTCATTGATGTTACAAATCCAATGACCATTTATAAATCCCAGATCTTTCTTGGGATGGGTATTTATAGACTTCCACCAACGGGAAGCCGACACGACATCTATGGACTTCCATCAATGGCTCTGTGTACGCCGACACACTTTATAGACTCAATACCAAGAAGAGTGCATATCTGAAATTATCGGGTATTACACCAGAGGGAGAATCTATCCCTTCTTGCTAACCCAGACCCTTGTTTTCAATGCATGCGACTCAGTCAAACCTAGGTCCAACTTTTTCGAGCCCACATATCAATTCACTAATGATGGTGTTTGATCAAAACCACGCACATATACCCACACTCATGTCGATTGCCCACGAATGCGATGCTACCCGTGCATATGCAAATGTAATGAACAATTGCGTTCCATATCACTATACAATCAAGTTTTCAATTGCAATTACAATAGCATGTTCATTATATCAGGAACATAATATGAACATATTTAATCTCCACATACATTTCCAATTTCTCAATGTACATTATATCTTAAAGCATATAATTGCATTCCACAATATCCCCAAAGCATTTTATATCATTTTCTATACACTTAACACACTTAATCAACCCTAGGCATATTATCAAACACCTACATGGCACATGGATTATGTAAACACATAGCATGCCCAAATCAACACATTTCCTTATGAAATTCCAAATCAAGCAATTTCATCAAACCCATTCATACAAGAATTGGTTTTAGCATTTTCCTATACCCATTTCCATATTCAAACAATTCTAGGTATATGTTACAGATGAGACTTCATCTCAAACACCCTATCCATTTCATATTTCAACTCTAGGTTGGAAGTAAACCTAGTTAGGAAAGGAACCCTACCTCTTGTAACGTAATACTTCGTATAACAAGTCCCGAAGATCCCAAATCGATCTACAAAGCTTTAATCCCAAAAATTCCATTTCGAGATTGTGTGGAAAACCGCGATCTTTGGTATGTACGCATTGCTCTCGTCGCAGAGCACAACTTTAGTTTTTGGCCCAAAGGGATCTGACAGTCGAATGGTCGTAGAACGGAAGGAGAAGATGGGTGAACCCTTGGATTTCTCTCTCCTCTTCTTCTCTTTCTCTTTTCTGGAAATGCTGAAGTAAATGGGGAGAAAATCTGATTTTCCTCCCCTATTTATACCTCCCAAATGCTTGGCTCCCATTGAGCCACACGTCCCGACTTTTTCGATCAGATTTCATCTCGAATCAATTAAATCTCGTCCCATTTTAAGTTCAGTACATTATTATTTAACTAAATTTAAATTATTTCCCATGTCTCACAATTAAAATCCAATCGTGTTTATTTTAGTCACGCAATGCTCGATCGCATTGTAAAACGCAGAAAATCTGATTGTCTCGGAATTCGAAGAAAATTGACTGGATAGCTAGATTTCATGAGAAGAATCCAATGGTGAGGTCCATTTAGTCATTTGATTTTTAGAAAAATTTGGGTTTTCAACCCACACTACAATGGTTAATTATCCCTTTCTAACAAAATTTTAAATTTTCTTGGTTTTACAGGGATTCTCATCCATGAATGGGTAGTTTGTCCTAATTAGGGTTTTCAATGTTAAAGTTATTTTATTGATCAAAAAATTGATTTTGAAAACATGGTTGATATGTATATCTCTTTGCTTATCCATAGACAATTAGGTTTGGCACGGGTACTTCTTTGAATCATTGTGATCAACGTGATTATAATTCTTTCACCAATTAATTCAATCAATTTAAATACACATTTATTATTTTGTTGATTCTAAATTGAATATTTTCCTTTCTAGGGCATTTGATTACAACTTTGAATGAATTATAAATTAGGTCAAAGTTCCTATTTATGGTGAGATGAGCTCTAATGATTGTCCGGTTCTTTTTAATATTGTCCTTTAGTTTTTATTAGTCATAACCACTACTTTTAAACCAAAAGATTTTTATTTTTGTTTTAATTTCATCACCATTCAAATTTGTCCTCGTTTTCCCTAAGGAGACAATCTCGGCAATCGACCGAGTTACTAAACGATATATTACTATGCTTGGGAACCCATTTTATTATCTACCCATTTTTTAGGTCAAGCATTTTTGGCGTCGTTGCTGGAGAAAGCACGATGCAAATTTGACAGGTTATTCGGATCGATGACAAGTAAGTCTTGTGATTTTCATCATAAGCCCAGGTACATTTTTCCATTTAAATGGTGTCAATTGCTTCATTTATGGAGTATATGTGTAAGATTTGTGCTGAGTATGGGTACATCACTCCCAACTACCCTTTAATTCCAAAAGTTCGAAGTTTCTATGGGATGGATCAATTATATTGCCTACATCTCCACAACTTCACCCCAACCATTGTTTTCAAACTTTCTCTCCAGATTTTGGTTGGCAGATCGAACATTATCAATTATCGGTCCATCTCACACCATCTCAAGAGCCTCCCCAATATCCACCCTACAATGACCCACACGAAAAGATTTTGGAGAACATTATAGATGAATTTATGCAAACCCAATTGACTATCAATGTCCAAAAGAGCCAAAATTTTGAAGAGATAAAAGACATCATCAACACATTAACCACGGTAGTTAATGCTCTGTGATGAGCGTGTAATATTGCATATTTAACAGCCTCATTATATGCATTTTGACTAAACTTTGCATTTAATTACTTAGAGTTAGTCAAATTTGTGTATAATGTAGAAATTTGGATGTTGCATGTAATCATAGGGTAAATGACGACTTTTAGAATCCTACAACTAAGTGTGGATGGGTGGTGAAGAGATGGACACATCACATGAGGATTTGGAGGCTTAAAAGTGAATGAAATCAAGGAGGAACCGGTACCTGGAATATTGGTATCGGTACCCACACCATTTTGGTAGCAGTACCCTGATATTTAAGAAAGTTGAAAATGAGCTACCAGGGAGCTACAGGTAGCGGCCCCTTACAAGCTACCAGTAGGAGACTTACGAGCTACCAGTAGAAGAACCTACTGGAAATGAGCTACCGGTAGGAGCCTTCCGAGCTACCGGTAGAAGTTGCCCAGAAAGCCCCGATCCTTCTCCAAACGAATCCAATAACTACGGGGGCCCACCTTTTGTCACCTAATTTATGCTCTAACATTTCTAACACTCCATGATGATCTTCTATCCCCTATTTTTCAGATTCTAAGCATGAGGGAGTGGGTGGCCATTGTAGAGAGATGGCGTGGTTGGAAAAGCATGGGGGGACCATGCTTTGACTGATTTTGGAAGCTTTTGTGGACAATCTCTCTCCAGTCACTCCAAGTCAGCCACTCATGCTAAGAGAGAGGGGAATGGATGAAAATAGGGAGTTCCTTCACACAATTTCAGATTATCATACTTTTAGAGAGAGAAGGTCCAAGGTAGAAGATGAAGTTTGAGAGAGAGAAAGCTGGGTTTTACATTTTTCTTCACCATTTTCGTTATAGTAAGCTCCATTTCACATGTAATATTTCCCTTTTGCACTTTAATCTCTTTTATTCAAGCTGTAATTAAGCTTAGCTAAGTTTCTTGTGGTTTATTTTCACATTTGGGTCCTATTTCCTTTAAGCTTTACATTTTTGGTATGAATGTTGTTCCTCTTGTAGTTTAAACTCCTTACATTAATACAAGTTCATGCTTGATTTTCACTACCATGTTTCTCTACTTCATGTTTGTTCCCTTTTTTTATCATGCATAGCTAAAATTTTACTTGGCTAATCAAAGAAGGATTTCTTCTTGGGTATGTGAAATCTAATCTCTTGCATTCTTCCTCGTAGTGTAAAGTGTTTGGTCTGACTAGGTTGAGTGCGGATGTGGTTGTGGGCTTTTGATACACCGTAGACTTTTCATGGGGTATGCTATTGCCCAACACAACTACTTTAGTCTTTCACTTCCTACGAATCAATCAAACACCGAGGCACCATTGGTTGAATGAAATGAGTCAATTTGGCATTCCCATTGGAATGACCTCTATGGATTAGCTAACCTTGCTTTCTTGCATATTTCTTAACTCACAACTCACCAAATGTCAAATCACAAGATTTTATAATTTTCGTTTTTTCACAAATCACTCTTCAAACACCCGACCTCGCCTTCCTTGAGAAGATGACCTTGGAATACTTATTCCAAGTAAAACACGACATTCAAGTCTCTCTACGCTTGGGTAGCACTTTTGCACACACACGTTTTTGTTCATCCACACATAATTTTCCTACTCTTGCATTGAAATCGAGGGAGGGTGACTCACCAATATCTATAAGCCATATACACATAAAGCGGGTTCATGTTGGAGGTTAGGAAAAACGATCAAGCATTTTTGGTGTCGTTGCCGGGGAAGGCTAAGCGTCAAGTGCGAAGGTGATTTGGGACAGCATAGGTAAGTCTCATGATTTTTATTACGGGCCAAGGTATGTTGTCTCGATTATAAATAGTTTGATTGTAGTTTGTGTTTTAATTTATGTTTTGTAATTTTTATGAAAATGTGTTAAATGCCCCAAATTTTGAAAATGTGTGTGAGTATTCTGATGAGTATGAGCACATCACTAATGAGTGCCCATTAAATTATATGGTTCAAGACTTTGCATATGAAGGATCAATTTCAATATTGGCCCCCAAAAATTTTTATCCCCACTATTATGTTGCAACGAGTTATCCGAGTTATGGTTGGGAGAACGAACCTTATAATTTTTCATCCGATCTCACACCACCAAATGAATTTTGCCACTATCCAACATATGAGGATTCAACCGAACAAGAATTTAAAAATAATCCTTACGAGTTTATACAATACCAAATGGAAGTCAATGCCCAAGTAGCCCAACAATTTTTTGAAATTAGAGATGACCTTATTGCATTGACTAATGTCATAATTACTATGTGTGAAGAACAACATCTTGAGCATAGTCAGTATATTGAGGATAATCATTTTTATGGAATGCAAATTGATGTTGAATCTCCTACCACTCTTGATTATGAAAAATTTAATAAAGTTATTATCTCATATGATGCTAATCAGCCCCAGGTCAATTTGCCATCAAAGAGTGGTGTTGAGGTTCATAATTTTCAACTTGTGGAGGACATTGAAATGGAGTTAAGTGTAGTAATTTATAAAGAGAAATTATATACTCCATTGTTGGAATTGCATAAACTTGTGTGCACCTTTGTTTTGTTGAGAATTTTTAATCATTATCTTTTGTATTGTTGGAGAGATTGCTTAGGAAAGGCATTTATACACAAAAAAAAAATTTAAATCAAAAAAATCAATGGGCACAAGCTCATATCCAAATTGAAGCTAGATTGACATTAGTCTTTTTTGTTTGTTTTTATGTACATAGTAGTTAGATTTTTTTTATTGTTATATTTTTATTTTCATGATGTTGTAGTGTAGATTTTAGCATGAAGTTGTTTTCCTCTTCCTAATTTGGACTCAATTCATTTTGAGCATCATCGTAACAAATCTTATTCAGTATCATGTTCGAGTCTAAGTTGGAGGGTGTAAACAAGTTTTTTGTGTTTCATTTTCCCTTTAATGTTTATATCACAAAAAAAAAAAAAAAAAGTGGGGTATCTTATTTCCCATGTTTTTTCGTTTTCTCATTGCATGGTTCAAGTTGGGGGATGAGGTGCACCATTTACATATTCCACCACTTTTTGTATAGAATAGTTGAAAATGTGAAAAGTTTGAAAAAAAAAATTTAAAATTTTGAAAATTTTTGTGGAAATTATCTAATATTGAACTATATTCCCTATTCAAATTGTTATGAGGTCTGTGATAGCTTGATCTTCGCTTTGAACTTTGAATACATGAGTATATCATAGAAGTTTATCCTATGCCTGAATAACACATCTGTGTTTTCATTCGAACTCAACCATAGTGCACCTTGAATGTGTAATTTCGGCAATTTAATGATTGGATCCACATTTTAGAGCTTGACATACATAGGGGAGATAAAGTAAGTACTCATGTGAGCTTTAGTGTCAATCCTTGTTGGAGGGAACTTACATTTACTCGAAGAAAGAATTTTTTAAATTTAAAATCTGTTTAATAATCTCATTATGCTTACTTTGGTTAGAGTGTATGTGGATAGTTGATTGACTTTATCTTGAAATGGCAATATGTCTCCCCATGCTTATCTAGAGAGGATCTTAGACCATCTTTGAATTGTGTTGAACATTAGCCTTTTTCTTGTGAAAAATTTATCCCTAGTGCAGTGATTGAGCCATAATTGAAAATTCGTTTCCATGCCACATATTTTACCAAGCCGGTACAAAATGATTACAATTACCACACCATGGTTTTTTCGAGACTGGCCGTGATTAATCATGAAGAAAGGGAAATGTGGTGAGGAAACCCAAAAAGAGATGAATGGCGCTCAATTCAATTTTGAATGAAAAAGAAGAGAAAAAAATCCAAGAAAAGAGAGAAAAGCGGGGTTGAAAAAGAAAATAAAAGAAAAAGAGAAAAAATTGTTGAGGAAAGAAGAAAAAAAATGAGACATAAAAGTGAAATGAAGGTGTAAAGCTGAAATTCCACAAAAAGTAGATTTTGATAATAAAGGTCATGGCCTCGGAATAACCCGTTTTGTCTCCCGCTACCCTTCATTTCACTCAATCCAAATATCACCCCAAGGCCACATTACAACCCATGAAAGCCCTAAATGATCTAGAGAAAGCATGTTGAGAGCACATTTTAAATAAAAAGAAAAGTTGGTTTTGCTATCTAGTGCCCTAACATTCCATTCATGAGATTATGCCAAGGCCATTTCAATTGTTATCTGTGCAAGTCATTTTTTTGATTATATATGAGTATATTTCGATTTGTGCGCAAGATTCCATCTCACATATACACATTGAGAGCATGCCAAGATAATCATTGAGTTATTCATTTTTTAGGGAAACCCTTGGTGAGTTTTGCATCAAAGCTGAATTTGGATAGCCAAGTGAATGTGGATTCTATTGAATAAAGGTTTAAATTACATATTCATTTCACACACACGAGTTTTGAAAGGAAATGTGTAGATGGATACTCTAGAATAGCATTTAAGGCTATGATGTGATTCATGTATGATTAGTTTAGGTGGATTGAACAAAGCTGTTTTTGACACCCTGGGGCTAGTTAGGATAAGGGAATATGTTTCAAATGTCAAATATGAGGAAAAGAAGTTTGTAGGTACTTTCACTAAAAACTTTCACAAGACAAAACTCGTCCACTAGGAATCACCTAGGGGTTTAAAGGCTTGTTGCATGTGCTAAATGCAATAACGAAATTAGTATAGGTTTATTTTTGTTGGCCTAATTTTTATGTTTAGTTTGCTAGGGACTAGTGAAGCTTAAGTTGGGAGGTGTGATGAACGCGTAATATTGCATATTTTACAGCCTCATTACATGCACTTTGACTAAAATTTGCATTTAATTACTTAGAGTTAGTCGAATTTGTGTATAATGTGAAAATTTGGATGTTGCAGGTAGTATTAGAATAAGTGACGGCCTTTGGAAACCTACCACTAAGTGTGGATGAGTGGTGAAGAGATGAACACATCACATGAGGATTTGGAGGCTTAAAAGTGAAAGAAATCAAGGAGGTACCAGTACCTGAAATATTGGTACTGGTACCCACACCATTTGGTAGCAGTACACCGATATTTTTCATTTTTGACCATGATCCACTTCAAATCTAAAAAAGTGCAAAACATGAAATTGTAGATCTAGATGTGCTCTTTCTTGTATCAAAAATTTCAGCTCAATCAGACTGTGGGGGCAAAAGTTTTGACAAATTTATGAAAGGTGCAAATGAGCTACCAGGGAGCTACCGGTAGCAGCCCCTTACGAGCTACCAGTAGGAGACTTACGAGCTACCGGTAGAAGACCCTACTAGAAATGAGCTAGTGGTAGGAGCCTTACGAGCTACCGGTAGAAGATGCCTAGAAAGCCTAGATCCTTCTCCAAACGACTCCACAAACTACAAGTGATGATGCACAAATCAGTATTGCGCAAGATCAACAGTCGAGTATACGTAAGGGTGAAATTAATGAGCAGTAGATATGCAATCAATAGCAAGTCAATGGCAAAGCAGTAAATAAGATCAAACACACAGATTTATAGTGGTTTAGTCTGGGTGAGCTACTCCACCCTCGGGAACGGCAGCGGTGGCCAAAGATCTTTATTGATGAATAAAAGTCACCAGGAGAATATGCTCCGGGAGTATTACAATGCTTTGGGGGAGAGAGAGCAATGTGTGTAGAGAGATGTGTGAGGTCTCAAGGTCATGCCCTTTATGCGGAGATGGCTTACATTATATAGGTTTAGTGAGGCGGTGACGTCATGGAGAGGGCTTTTACTATTTTGGTAAGTATAATTAAGGTAGGATTAGATCTCCGTGTGTATCCCGATATTCTTTCCCCGTGCTCCTATTTTGACGGGAGGAGGATCCTGAACTAGGTTGGACTTGAGTTGGAGTGGCAAACTGAGGAGGGCGAAGGAGAGACAAGAGGGCCAACCCCTTGGGCGGCGCCCAGGCCCTGGGCGGCGCCCCCTTGAGCAGCGCCAGGGGCATGGGTGACCCCTTTGGGCGGCGCCCCTTGGTGTCTCCTTTGGGCGACACCCCTTTGAGTGTCTCCGTTTAGGCTCTAGTGACTTGGACTCCTTCTTGATTTATTGGGCCTGCGTCGTTTTTTACTTGACTTGGGCCTCTTTGATTTATTGGGCCTAGCCTAGTTAATTTTGGGCTCATCATTCGCCCCCCATGCCCCAAGCCTCTGACTTTTCGCGAGAGGAGGGGGTTGAGGGCATGTGTTTCTTCTTCTCTTGAGTGAGGAGGAGCTTTCTTGCTCTCCACGATTCTTGTTCGTCTTCAGGGACTCTGTTGAGTTTACCGGTGTATATATATATATATATATATATATATATATATTTGCTCTTGCTGGGTCTTCGTCTATAAATAGTTGTCATTGGTCTCATCCTTCTTTTCATTTCTTATTTTTCCGAAGCTTCTCTTAGAAGCTATCTCTCCAAGCTTATCCAAGAAGCTATTCAATCAAGCTCTTCAAGAAGCTGTTCATCAAGCTTCTCCAAGAAGCTTTTCAACAAGGCTTCCTCAAGAAGTCATTCTTCCCCTATTTAAAGGCCTCTTCAAGAAGCTACTGTTCATCTCCCATTTCTCTCCTTCAATCCATTTTTCCCTAAGTTACGACAAAAAATCATGCAGACGAGGAGTTCAAAGAAGCATGGAGTGGGTCTTGATGATGATGGAGATGGTGCCCATGAGGCCAGCCTGAGCGGCGCCCAAGGGGCTACTCCAGACGGCGCCCATGGGAGGGGGGTTGTTCAGGCGACGCCAGGCTAGGCCATGGGCGGCGCCCAAGGCGTTCTCGGTGTGGGAGATTCTCCTGCTATTCCTTCAAGCGGTTCCCGATGGGGCATGAGCCGTGGAGATGGTACTTTTGGCGTGACATCAGGCATTGGAGAAAAGACTTTGGATGTTCCTCGCAGTATGGCCTCTTTTGGCGTGACCTCAGGCATTGGAGAAAAGACTTTGGACGTTCCTCGCAGTATGGCGGGAGGAGAGTAAGGCATCGGAGAGTTGCACGAAGGGTCCTCAAGAGAGACAGGCGGTGCCCCAGGCACCCTAGGCGGCGTCCACTGTGCACTGGGCAGCGCCCCAAGCACCCGAGGTGGCGCCCCAGGCATCCCAGATGTGATTCAAGCCTCCTTTCACGAGGCCAGTGATGGAAATGCTACCCAAGTTGCTGAGTTTCTTTCTCCAAGTGGCGATGGTGACTTGGATAAAGCGAGCTCTCGAGGTACGTTTCCCGGTATTCATTTTTACCCTTCTGTAGTCATGGATGCTTTCTAGCTCTATCTTGACTTCATTTTTGTAAGTGTTCATTCAGGTGAGAGGGATGTTCAAGACGTCGAACGAGGCCCGAGGAATAATGGAGACGATGGTTCTAAGGTAGCCTCTATACTTAGCTCCCTTTACTGCGACGAGGATATTTCAGCTATAGTTTACTCATATCGCATCCCTCCTTCTGTGACGTACCGTCATGCAGAGATTGACCAGCCAGCATTCTGCGACTCTTTAGGCGAGATCATTTTTTATGAGGACATTTTGGAGGCAGGCCTGAGGTTTCCGCTACCTGGGCCCATATGTCGAGTGTTGGGGCACCTGTCACTGGTTCCCGGGAGGTTGACCCCGAACGGGTGAAGGGTGATTCTAGGATTCTTTGCATTGTGGCAGCTGATACACAACATTGATGTTCCTCCCCCGTTCGAGGAATTCTTGGCCACCTATGTACTCTTGGAGAATCCCACTCCTCACCAGGGGTGGTACCGTTTCTCCCTGAGGTCGGGCAAATTCATCACCAGGCTTACTTCGAACCTTCACAGTTGGAAGACCAAGTTCTTCTTTGTCGGAGGCAAGTGGGCCACTGAGTCTGATCGTGACTTGGTGCCTTCGAGATGGGATACTGTTCCCAAGGTTAAGCAGGGCAATGACTATTCCTTTAACTTCATTCTAGTCGTCACGTATTTGTCCTTACAGTGTAATTGGCTTCCTTGCAGATTCACTGAATTTATCCGTGGAGCAGGAGGGTAGGCTGCAGATGGCTCGTGAGCACCCGTTCAAGGAGTTCGTCGGGATCATGGAGGCGTCCGGTCATCCCAAGGCCTCTCTGAAGCCGAGGAGGAAAGGTACTTGACTTTTTCAGTAAACTCCTTATAGTCACAACGTTGTAGGCTTTTTAACTTACACTAGTTCTGCAGGTACCTCCATTTATAGATCGGTGGTGGAGGCAGTCTTTGCCTCGAGGGTGGTATCTTCTCCTCCTTCTAAGAGGGCGAAGTCCAGTGCCCCCAATTCTTCTCAACCGAGGCCCACTAGTCAGGCTAGTCCCCAAGAGGTAGAGCTTGGAGATGCACCTCATCCTTCTCTGATTGAGGTCCCCTCACCCCCTAGGGATGGTCCCAGCGCTACTGTGGGGGTTGAGGCTCCGGCGCGGTCTCCTACCAAGACGGAGGGTCTGCCTAGCTGTCCCTCTTTGGTTGGTGCCCTAATATCTATGTTGCAGGACATGAGGCTGGCCAGGGAGAGACTTTTGGATTTCGTGACCCGCACGGAAGTTCAGGAGGTTGCCTCTCGAGGTCTAGAGGGCATATTTGAAGCTACTACGGAAAGCTTTGCTTTGGTATGTCCCGCACTCCTGGTTGTGCACCTGGCTTTTTTCTGTTATATTTTGGCTTCGTTCCTGACTTTCTTTGTATTTTCACCTTCGAATGCCTATAGGTGGCTGCTGTTTTGCCCTGCTTATTTACCAACACTCTGAAGATCAAGGAGGTAATCGACGGCCAGACAGCGGAGAGGCGGGCACGTGAGGCTACTAAAGAATAGTTAAGGCTTGAGCGACAGGCATGAGAGGATGCCGCGGAGCTTGCACGGCAGGCACGAGAGGATGTCGCTGAGCAGTTGAAGCTAGCGCATGAGAGGGCTGCCAAACTTGAGGCTGACCTTCAAGTAGCACTTGAGAGAGCTACCATGGCAGAGGCTCACTCCATAGACATGGAGAGGATGAGAGATGCTGCTGAGAGGGCCAAGGCAGGCACTTTTATTGACGGCTATGATGAGCTCAGGAGGAATGTCTCAGCAGCACTCCCTACTTATGACTTTTCCAAATTTTTACCCTATGAGGCTCCAGAGACTGAGGAAGACGACGTGAGCGATGATGGGAGCGGATGCAATGAGTTTCATTAGGAGGTGTCTTTGTATTCACGTTTTTTGTTGATAAGTCAGATTCAATCTTTTGTAAAGACTTCATGTTCTTGTTAGAAATATAAATTTTGAAAAAGCGTTGTGAAATTTTATTCCATAATTCGAAGTAAATATTTGAAGAAAATTGACAAAAATAAAAAGTAAACAGTCTAAATAATGACCACCAACTTATAACTCACTACCCGTAGCTACTTGTATTATTTCTTTTGATGCTCTACATTCCATGGATGGGCCAGGACTTTTCCTTCAAAATTCTAGATTCTGTAGGTGCCCGACCTTACCACCTCCATGACCGTGTAGGGTCCTTCCTAGTTGGGTCCCAGTTTTTCTTCCCGGGAGTCCTTGGTAGACAAGATGACCTTTTTGAGGAATATGTCTCCGGGTAAGAAGGAGCGAGGTTTCACCCTCGAGTTGTAGTACTTGGTCATGCGACGCTTATACTCTGCATTCCTGAGCATGGCTATCTCCCTCTCCTCCTTTGCCAAGTCGAGGTTGATGCGGAGACCTTCTTCATTACTGGTAGGGTCGTGGTGTTGGACCCTAAGGGAGTGTACCCCAATCTTAATGGGTATCACTGCCTCTATCCCATAAGCTAGGGAAAAAGGGGTCTCACTCGTAGGACTCCTTGTTGTCGTCCGGTAGGCCCATAGTACTCCTGGGAGCTCGTCTACCCATCTTCCTTTTGCGTTCTCCAGTCTGGATTTCAAATTATGGAGTATAGTCCTGACGGTGACCTCTATTTGCCCGTTTGCCTGTGGTTGGGCGGGGCTGGAGTGGGGCTGCTTGATCTGGAGGTCTGCACAGAAACTGTTGAGGAGTTTGTTATCAAACTACTTAGCATTGTCACTCACGATGGAGTGAGGTATTCTGAAGCGGCAGATTAAACTCCTCCATATAAAGTCCTTTATCTTCTGGTTCGTTATTCTGCCTAAGGCTTCAGCTTCTGTCCACTTATTAAAGTAGTCGATGGCTATGACTACGAATTTACACTAGCCTCGACTCACAGGGAGAGGACCTAGGATCTCGATCCCCCACATGGAGAAAGGCCATGGGCTCTGAATAGTGATAAGCTCTTCGGGTGGCTGTCTCGGCACAGTTGCAAAGCATTGGCACTTGTCACATCTCCTGACAAAGTCTCGAGTGTCTCTGATCATTGTAGGCCAATAGTATCCCTATCTGACTGCTTTATGGGCCAATGCACGTCCTCCTGAGTGATTCCCATATACCCCCTCATGGATCTCTCTCATGGCATAGTTGGCTTCTTCGGGGGTGAGACAGCGAAGCAGTGGTAGGGAATAGCTCTTCTTGTAGAGGGTATTTTGAAGGATGACATACCTGGATGCTCTCATTCTCAACCTTCTGGCCTCTACTAGATTGTCTGGGAGAACGCCCTCCTCCAGGTTGGCGCGGATGGGGGTCATCCAATTGAACTCTGAGGATGCACAGTTGACATGGTCCTCCTCTGTCTTGGAGGTGCTAGGCTCGAACTAGTGACCTGTTAGTGCCGGGCCCATGAGTATGTTGGTAGAGGCAAATTTGGTGAGGGCGTCTGCCATGGCGTTCTCCTCTCGGGGCACATGATGGATTTGGAAGTAAGTAAACTTCCTGAGCAGTCCTTGGACTACCGAGAGGTATTCTTGCATTCTCTCCTGCTTTGCTTCAAAGTCTCCCTTTACCTGGTTGACTATAAGCTGGGAGTCACTGTAGGCTATCAGGTAGAGAGCCTCCATCTCCACTGCCAATCTTAAGCCTGATATGAGTGCCTTATACTCAGCTTGATTGTTTGATGTGGCAAAATGGAGGGAGATGGCATACTTTAGTGGTGTGCCATAAGGGCTGATCAGTACTAGCTCGGCGCCGCCACCCTCGTTGATGGAGGACCCATCCACGTAGAGTCTCCAGCTTGGTATAGTAGGTGGTGGAGAGGGAGCTGATCTTGTAGGCGATGCTGGCATCGACGAGGTAGGTGGCAGCGGGCTGCTGGTTGACGTCTGGCGAGAGAGAAGAGTGGGATGTGATGGAGGATGAAAGGGCAATATCTCAAGCAAGGTGGGCGACACCCCAGGCCAGGTGGGCAGTGCCCTAGGCTAGGTGGGCGACGCTCAAGACTGCCTAGTCTGTGAGGTCGCCTCTGGTTCCTTCTCCGGGTCATCGAGTCCTCCTTGGGTAGCATCTGGTCCAGTCTCCTGGTGGATGGAGTCAGCATGTGCTGAGCAGGTGGGCGCAGGGGCGGCTAGTACTTCCTCCTGTAACTCTTGTAATGGTGTGGACTCTGCTACAAAGTCTGGAAGTGCTTATGCTTTGATGGCAGCCATTGGCTAGTACTGCACATCGAATTCGCTCAACTCAACGGCCCACTTGAGTAGTCTACCGAAGACGTCAGCCTTCCCCAAGATTCTTTTGAGTGGTTTATCTATGACAACCATGATGGTATGGCTCTGAAAGTAGTGGCGTAGACGCTTGTCGACAGTGACAAGGGCAAGTGCCAACTTTTCAAGCTTTGAATACCTTACCTCTGGCCCTCGGTACGCTCTGCTTACATAGTATATCGGTTTTTGGATGCCTTCATCCTCTCTGATACATAGTATAGCTTACGGCAGAGGGTGAAGAGGATAGGTAAAGGTAGAGGGTCTCTCCTAGTACAGCATGGGAGAGTAGAGGTGGTGTGACGAGGTAGGCCTTGAGCTTCTGGAAGGCCTCCTCTGCATCTGGGCCCCACTGGAATGACCTGCGGAGGATTTTAAAGAAAGGCAAGCATTTATCTACTGATTTAGAGACAAACCTGTTGAGGGCCGCTATCCTCCCGTTGAGGCGCTGGACCTCTTTTGTTGAGGTGGGGGACTTCATTTCCACGATGACTCTGATTTCGTCTGAGTTGGCTTCGATGCCCCTTTTGTTGACCATGAAGCCTAAAAATTTTCCTGAGTTGACGCCAAAGGCGCATTTTTCACGATTTAGCTTCATCTTGTAGGCTCTTAGTACGTCAAAGGTTTCCTGGAGGTGTGTCACATGGTCAGCTGCAGCCGTACTTTTTACCAGCATGTCGTCTACGTAGACCTCCATCGTCTTTCCAATCTGTGCCTCAAACATCTTGTTGATGAGGCGCTGATAAGTGGCTCCGGCATTCTTGAGCCCGAAAGGTATCACCCTGTAACAGTAGATGCCTCTCGGGGTGATGAATGAGGTTTTCTCCTGGTCTGCAGGGAACATGCTGATCTGGTTGTAGCCAGAGTAGGCGTCTAAGAAACTTTGGAGCTCGTGTCCAGCGGTGGCGTCAATGAGGAGGTCGATGCGTGGGAAAGGGTAGCTGTCTTTGGGACAGACTTTGTTGAGCTATGTAAAGTTCATGCAGAGGCGCCACTTCTCATTGGCCTTTGTCACCATCACTACATTGGATAGCCAGTCTGGGTAGGCTACCTTCCTCACGGACCCATTCGCCAGTAGCGTGTCTACCTCTTTCTCCATGGTCTGGCCCCTCTCGGTACTCACGTTCCTCAATTTCTGGCGGACTAGCTTGTACCTAGGGTCAACGTTGAGTCGGTGGGAAGCCACCTCAAGGTCGATGCCCTCTAGGTCCTCGTACGACCAGGTGAAGACATCTGTGTTTCGTCTGAGGAAGTCTACCAGGGCGGATGCTTGCTCTTGAGAGAGTGAAGAGCCTATGTAGACTCTCCTCTCTTGAAGGTTGTCATCTACTACTACAGGGCGGAGCTCTTCTGCTAGTTCCCCTCTCTCCAAGGTGTTGTCATCCCTTGGGTCAAGGACTTCGATTTGGAGAGTCTCGTGTGGTCTCCTGGCCCTCACAGAGGCCACATAACACTCTCTGGCTAAAACTTGGTCTCCTCTAATCTCCCCAATCCCATTGGAGGTTGGGAAATGGATGAGAAGGTGGAAGGTTGACGGCACTGCCCTTAGGGTGTTGAGGGCAGGGCGTCCAAGTATTATATTGTAAGCGGAAGTGCATTCGAGTACAAGATGGCGCCCTAGTGTGGCCTTGGGGCATTCTGGCGAGGGCCCCCATGGTGAGGGGCTGCCTGATGCCTAGAAGGGAGGGGTTGTTGCTCCTCTCCTATTGGAGGGAGTGGGGCTCCTCCTATAGGGTGAGGGGCGACGCCTCCTAGGGTGAGCATTAACTGAATGATTTGCTCGTTCTATTTTACCAGCAGTTGCATAGTCTGTAAAAGTTGTTGTTGTTGTCCAGTCGCAACAGCAGTTGGTTCGGAGGATGTTAGGGGAGGCGGAGCCTCCTCCCGGTGGGCTGAGTTGTTGTCTCCTGGTTGTTGACTCATTGATCTGGTAGTGATTGTCATGAATTGAAAGAGAATAGAAAACTAGTCGTTCCCACAGACGGCGCCAAACTGATGATGCACAAATCGGTATTGCACAAGATCAACAGTCGAGTATACGTAAGGGTGAAATTAATGAGTAGTAATATAGGCAATCAATAGCTAATCAATGGCAAAGCAGTAAATAAGAGAAAACACACAGATTTATAGTGGTTCGGTCCGGGTGAGCTACTCCACTCTCGGGAACGGCAGCGGTGGCCAGAGATCTTTATTGATGAATAAAAGTCGCCAGGAGAATATGCTCTAGGAGTATTACAATGCTTTGGGAGAGAGAGAGAGCAATGTGTGTAGAGAGATGTGTGAGGTCTCAAGGTCATGGCATTTATGTGGAGAGGGCTTACATTATATAGGTTTAGCGAGGTGGTGAGGCGGTGACATGATGGAGAGGGCTTTTACTATTTTGGTAATTATAATTAAGGTAGGATTAGATCTCTGTGCGTATCCAGATATTCTCTCCTCGTGCTCCTATTCCGTCGGGAGGAGGATCCTGAACTAGGTTGGACTTGAGTTGGAGTGGCAAAGTGAGGAGGGCAAAGGAGAGACAGGAGGACCAATCCCTTGGGCGGCTCCAAGGGCTTGCGTGACCCTTTTGGGCGGCGCCCCTTTGAGTCTCTCCGTTTGGGCTCTGGTGACTTGGACTCCTTCTTGATTTATTGGGCCTGGGTCGCTTTTTACTTGACTTGGGCCTCTTTGATTTATTGGGCCTAGCCCAGTTAATTTTGGGCTCATCAACAGTGGCCCACCTTTTGTCACCTAATCAATTCTCTGACATTTCTAACACTCCGTGATGATCTCCTATCCCCTATTTTCAGATTTTAAGCATGAGGGAGTGGGTGGCCAATGTAGAGAGAGAGAGTGGTTGGAAAAGCATGGGAAGACCATGCTTTGACTGATTTTGGAAGCTTTTGTGGACAATCTCTCTCCAATCACTCCAAGTCAGCCACTCATGCTAAGAGAGAGGGGAATGGACAAAAATAGGTAGTTCCTTCACACAATTTCAGATTATCATACTTTTAGAGAGAGAAGGTCCAAGGTAGAAGATGAAGTTCTAGAGAGACAAAGCTGGGTTTTACATTTTCCTTCACCATTTTCGTTGTAGTAAGCTCCATTTCACTTGTAATCTTTCCCTTTTGCGCTTTAATCTCCTTTATTCAAGCTGTAATTAAGCTTAGCTAAGTTTCTTGTGGTTTATTTTCACATTTGGGTCCTATTTCCTTTAAGCTTTACATTTTTGGTATGAATGTTGTACCTCTTGTAGTTTAAACTCCTTACGTTAATACAAGTTCATGCTTGATTTTCACTACCATATTTCTCTACTTCATGTTTGTTCCCTTTTTTGTCATGCATAGCTAAACTTTTACTTGGCTAATCCAAGGGGGATTTCTTCTTGGGTATGTGAAATCGACTCTCTTGCATTCTTTCTTGTAGTGTAAAGTGTTTGGTTTGACTAGGTTGAGTGCGGATGTGGTTGTGGGCTTTTGATACACCGTAGACTTGTCATGGGGTATGCTCTTGCCCAACACAACTACTTTAGTCTCTCACTTCGTACGAATCAATCAAACACCGAGGCACCATTGGTTTAATGAAATGAGTCGATTTGGCATTCTCATTGGAATGACCTCTATGGATTAGCCAACCTTGCTTTCTTGCATATTTCTTAACTCATAACTCACCAAACTTCAAATCACAAGATTTTTTATTTTTTATTTTTTCACAAATCACTCTTCAAACACCCCGACCTCGCATTCCCTGAGGTGACGAACTTGAAATACTCATTCCAAGTAAAACACGACATTGCAAGTCTTTCTACGCTTGGGGAGCACTTTTGCACACACACATGTTTTTGTTCATCCACACACAATTTCCCCACTTCTTTCATTGAACTCGAGGGAGAGTGACACTCACCAATCTCTATAAGCCATATATACATATAATGCGGGTTCATGTTGGAGGTTAGGGAAAATGATCAAGCACTCTGGATCGAGAACAAGAAGTTGAGCAAGGTTAGTGTAGTGAGAGCGATTCTTTTCCTAAACTGCAATCTAAGAATGAATCTATTAATACTCTTGATAATGAAGAATTTAGTAAAAATGTTACCTCATAAGAAGCTAATGAGCCGAAAGATTTTTCAATATCAAAGAGTAGTAATGAGATTCATACATTCAAGCTTTGTGAGTGTATGAAAATTGAGTTTAGTGCTATAATTGACAAGGATCCATTTTCTACCTCAATGTTGAATTTGCAAAAAAATGTATATATAGCTCTTTAGAAGGTGTATATATTGCAAAATATTTAGAAGGTGTGTCGGGTGTATGAGTGGATGGTTCGATTAAAGTAGTTGCCTAGACACCATGTTTTTAAGCCATGAAAAATAAAAGTGCGCATATTCAAATCTGACTTTAAGCCCGATTGATAGTTTTTTTTTCTTTTCTTTGTAAGTAGTACTTCGAATTATTTTTATTTAATTTTTTTCTTTTTTTCATTTTTAAGATTTGCAACACCTTTTTACTTTGTACCCATTATTATTTGAAGTTTCATATTTATTATCTTTCGTTAAGCATAGTGTTGGGTCTAAGTTGGGGGTTGTGTCATGTGTGCATATCTTTGAGTGCTTTACTTTTCTTCTATGTTTTATTTTCTAGGTAATTCTATTAGTTTGTTATGCTTATTTATTTTTGTGTTGTTTTTTTGTTTTTATTTTGTACCTGGTTTTATTGTTGGAGCTTATTGTCAAGTGTTTTCTTTCCCTTATTATCTTTATTTTTCTCATAGCTCGAGTGTTTTGCATTGAGGACAATGCATGATTTAAGTTTGGATGGGTAAGGGTTACACCACTATGTGCAACGACCATGTCCGTATTTTAAAATTAAAAAAAAAAGTAAAAAAAAAAAAATTTAATTTTAAAATTTTAAAATTAAAAAAAAACATTGATTCTAACTATATTTGCATATTAGCACTCTATAGGAGTTTATTCTATATTTGAGTATCATATTCATGTTTTTATTTGTAACTCATTGTGACGCCCCAAAAACCAGGGGTCCTTTGTCAACCCGTTGATCACCCATCAACCCGCGGAATACACATGGATACCGTATAACTTGATATCATGCCGTTATGCCCCATTTACCGGGATCCATAATTTAACAAAATTCAGACAGAGTCTCCTTTGTACGGGGAGCTCTACCCAAAACACAACATGTGCAATCATACAACATTGACAACACCGGGTCCATTTATCCATACTTCTAACGCCCCTAAAACTGAGAGTCCTATATCAATGTATGCACTGTGACATTGACTTGTAGTAGTGTAACATTGGTTTATAGCAGTGTGAATTTGGTTTGTAGCAATGTGGCATTGGCTGGTATCAGTGTGACATAGGCTGGTATCAGTGTGACATTAGCTTATATCAGTGTGACATTGTCTTGTAGCATTCTGATATTGTCGTGTACCACTGTGCCAATATGACATGTACAGTCGTGCCAATGCGACATGTACCACTGTACCAATGCGGCATGTACCAGAACTACTTATAAACGCATCGAATTTATGCATCAAACATAGATAATACAAGTTCAAATTTAAATTCTTTTACATACATTACATGCCCAAAAAATAACTTGGCGAATGTTTTACAAAAGATGGTTTAAAAGCCACAAGTTGGCTTTTCTTCATCCTTCAGGCCCCAAATATGAGTCGTCCACCGGTGTATAATCCGCACCTGAATTGTTTTCCCATAAAGGGTGAGTCATGCTCAATAGGGTATTTTCTAAAGAGGCTACTCCCCAACCTAAGTGCATATGAAATGTCACATGCAATTTCAACAAGCCACAAAGCATTCCAATCAAGAATATGCAACTCAATGTTGGAATTCACTATGTCGTGCCATGAAATGAGATGAGACTCACTCATGCAACTCAACCCGAGCCCTCTCCGGGTCCCACAACACAATACATTGCCAATGTGTACAAATCCGTCATTGATGATGTACGTCCAATGATCTTTTTAAAATAAACCTTGTGTCTTTGTTATAAAACAAAATCATGTGTCTTTGTTGGATGTTACACATCGAATGACTATTTTATAAAACAAAATCATGTGTCTTCGTTGGGTATCAGATTTTGGAATCACACTGCCGGTTCCGTACACTGTTACAATTTTTTTGGAATTGAACTTCCGAAAAGTGTATGAACCAAGTAATCGGGTCTTGCACCCGAGGGAGAATTTAGTCCTGCTTGCTATACCCGACACAAGTTTTTCATGCAACCATGCAACTCAGCCAGACCTGGGTCCAACCTTCCCGAGTCCACTTATCAACCACAAAGAATGGCGTTTGATCAATCATGCACACACACCCACACTCATGCCTCATGCCTCATGCCCATGAATGTGATGCCTCGTGCAAATTCAATGTAATGTACAATTGCAACACCAATATCATATCCGATATATATGAGTGTCATATGAACAACCTCAACCACATTTCAACATATACCATGGATAGTTACATCATAAGCATATAATTTTCATAAGTCATCACAATGTCAATATATCATAAGCATGTATCAACATTTATATTTAACAACAATTCTCAAGCATATTTTCACAGAATCTCATGCAATTAACACACTTTATTTCACATAGGCATTTAATCAAACACCTTTAAAGAACCAAATTATGTAATCACATAAAATGCCCAAATTCATCACATAACTCAAGAATCACATTAAATGATTTCTACATACCCCATTATCCAAACTTTCAAGAAATCACAAACTAGCAATTTATAATTACCAATTCATACAAGCATTGAATTTACTCATTTTCATTTCTCATTTCATCAAATCACAACTATAGGCAAGTGTTAAATACATCTAACAACCTACCCATTTCATACAATTATCCTAAGTTGTAAATAAGCCTAGTTAGGATGAAAACCCTACCTCTTGAAATCAAAGACAATGCCAGGAAGCTCAAAGAACCCAAATCTCGCCCAAAACCAAGCTTTCCCCAAAATCCCACCTTTGAACTTCGGTGAAACCCGTCCTTTTTGGTACGTAGGCGTAACCCTCGTCGCGTAGATCGACTTTAATACTTGGCTCGAAGGATTCCGACCGACAGAACTCCATAGATCGTAGAGAAGTCTTGAATCTTGATTTTTCTCCTCCCTTCCCTCTCTTCCTCTTCCAACGTGAAACCCAGCAGAGTTGTGCTTGGTCCACGTCGCGCCACGCGTTCCCTATTCCCGGTTCCGTTTTTGCCCCGAAACGATTAAATTTCATCCCGGTTTAAGTTCAAAATATTTTTATATGAAATTCCTTTAAACTATTTTAAAATTTTTGAAATTTTATTTTCGGGGTCGTTTTTTAGGTCACCCGACACCCGGTCGCCTAGAAAAACGTGAAAATCCGACTATCTCGAAATTCGACGAAAATTGACAGAGTAATTAGATTTCGCGAGAAAAATCCAACGGTGGGGTCCGTTTCAACAACCGAGCTCTAGAAAAATACAGGTTTTCAACCCGCACCGAAGTGATAATTTACCGTTTTACCCTTTTTCACTAAAATTCAAATTTACCCGGGTTTTACCTAAATTTTATGTACACCATGATCGTGTTATTTTTGTGATTTATTGAATGAGATTTACATCTTCAAGAACTTGACATCTATAGTGGAGATGAATGTATAACCTATGTGAGTTTTGTGTCATTCTTTGTTAGAGGGTTATTATAATACATTTACTCAAAAGACTATTCTTTCAAATTCAATTTCTTTCAATAATCTCATTATTTTTATTTTAGTTAGTGTAAATGAGGTAGTTAATTGATTATATCTCAATGCTAGAAGTACATTGCCATACATTTTTGAGAAATAATTTTAGGCAATGTTTGAATCAATTTGAGGGCCTATTCTTTCTTGACATCATCCGTAGTAGCCGTGATTAAACTTTAATGAAAATTTCGCTTCTTAACCATGTAAATCACCAAGCCAAGCATAAATGTGTTTATCTTACCTTGGTAATCCTAGGACTTATATTATCTACAATTTGGAAAAGAAATGGTGGCTACTATAAAATAAATAAGGAAAAAAAAAGGAGGATGATGAGTATTTGAGTTTATTACTGAAATTCGAAAGGAAAAAAAAAAGAAAGAAAGAAAGAAGAAAAAATGAAGTATCGTTGAAAACAAAAGAGTGTTGGAAAGGGAAAGATAGAGGAATACATGTTTTGAGCTATTATTTTCAAAAAAGGAGTTTGGTTAGGAAAAGTTGTATTTCCAGGATACTCTTTTCAATTCCTTATTAACCTTCGATTCTATAATCCATTTCCCCAAAGCCACATTACAATTGTAGAAAAACCCTATTTGATCTTGGGGATTGTACCGACTGTATTATTTATATTGCGTTAACATTCTTTCAAGAGATTATGCGAAGATTGTTTCATTTGAATGATATTTTTTATTTCAAATATATATGTGAGTTATATTTTACTTTTAATTGTATAAATTTTCTTCTCACATATAACCTATGAGTGAAATAGTCACTAAAATCAGAGGATTTATGTTCTGAAAGTGAATCCTTGGTAAGATTTGTGTCAAAGTTAGAATTGGATAGCTAATAAAGATGTGGATGTTAGAAAATTTCTTGAATTGCACAATCATTTCACACACACACACGAGTTTCTGATGCAAATATGCATGTCAATACTTGTACATAGCCTTTATGTGAATAATTTGAGTGGATAGTGAATTGTTCTTACATTTAATTGTTAATTAGGAGTTAATAATATGTTTCAAAATTTTGAATTATTAAAAGGAAGTTCGTAGATATCTTCTCTAGAAACCTTCACGAGATCAAACTCGTCCATTAGGGGTAACCTAGGAGTTTAATGGCTTTTTGCATATGATAAATGAAATCATGATCCCTACAAAAGTGATTTTGTTATTTAGATTTTATTTTAATATTTGTGTTTGCTAGGGACTAGCAAAGCTTAAGTTAGGGGGTGTGATGAGTACATAATATTGTATGATTTTATATCTCAAACCATTAATATTAGCTTTGTTTATTAGTTATATGTTAAGTTTTAGTTTATTTGTGTTGGTAGGTGTTTTACTGGTTCATTGGGCTACAGAAAAGGATTCTTCCGGTAGCAATGAAGTTCTATCAGTTCATCTGAAGTTGAAGAAAATAAAATGAAGTTCTACTAATTCATCTTTATTTGATCTATCGGTAGCATAAAATAGAGAGCATTTCTACTGGTAACAATTATTTCCTACCAATAGATCATAAACATAAACTTTCCTACCAATAGGTCGAGCATGCTTTCTATCGGTTAATCAGATTTTGAAATCAATGGAAGTCCTATATGGAAAGGGTTGACCGACTAAATCTTCAAGGATATCTTCCAAGACTTTCAAGGCATTATTGGGGAGAAAGAGAAAAATAGGAAAGGGATTTTAACTTGCTAAATCTTAGAGATATTTTGGAGATATTTTTGGAGATTTTCTAGGAAAAAGAGACAGACGTAGAAGGAAATAGGATCTCCAAAATCAGTCGTGTCTATCTCATTTTCCTCTTTAAATACTGAAACATGGGGGACTCCTAGGATCATCGTTTCCTCCTGGGACGTTTGTCAAGAGGGTTCTTCCTCCTCCATCTCCATTATTCGTTTTCTACAACAAAGCATGGGTTTTATTTTATAGTTTTACATATAGCTTCAATTCTGTTTGTTCTATTTATTAATTACAGTACTTTTGATTCCTTACTAGCGTGATTGCTTTAAATTCATGTTTTCAATATGAAATATTTAATTAAATTCTATTTTTCAGTATAATTGTTAGTTTGCTTTAAATTATCATGTCTTCTTTAATTGCTTTAATTTTACTTTCATTATGTTTAATGGGTAGTTTGACCTAATTAGGGTTTTCAATGTTAAAGTCATATTATTGATCAAACAATTTAATTTGAAAACATGGTTAATATGTATATCTCTTTGTTTATCCATAGATAATTAGGTCTGGCATGGGTAATTCTTAGAATCACTACAATCAACATGACTGTAATTTTTTCACCAATTAATTCAATCAATTTAAATACACATTTGTTGTTTTCTTGATTCAAAGTTGAATATTTTCCGTTCAAGGGCGTTTGATTACAATCTTGAATGAGTTATAAATTAGGTCAAAGTTCCTATTTATGGTGAGATGGGCTCTGATTATTGTTCAATTCTTTTTAATATTGTCCTTTAGTTTTTATTAGTCATCACCACTACTTTTAAACCAAAATATTTTTATTTTTGTTTTAATTTCATCACCATTCGAGTTTGTCCTCGTTTTTCCTGAGGAGACGACATCAGTAATCGACCAAGTTACCAAACGATATATTCCTGCGCTTGAGAACCCATTTTTATTATATACTCATTTTTTAGCTCAAGCAATCCTAGCATGATTGGACAGTGTTTACTATTGAAAAATTCAAAAACCAAGTACACGCATGCCATTAACCTTCACACTTTAGGAGTTTAATTAGTTTAAAATATTAATGATCTTAAATGACTCTAAGTGTTGATGATAGGTGAACACATGGCTAAAGGTTAGTTAAATCCCAATCCCTTAAAAGATGCTGAAGACCAATTGTGATAAAGAGCCCAATGTGGCCAAATCTATAAAAGGTGAGGCATAAATAAATGGCTAAAAACAATTGCATTTGAATTATGAGTGTACTTATGCTTAATTGTAAATTTCTTATTTGTAAAGCTCATAGATCTCATTTTAACCATGATTAGAAGCATAGATTAAAAGTACGAAATTCACAATTGTGTTGATTGAAACCATATAATAGAAGGGTTAAAAGAAAGGGGGAGTTGTCCAAAATAAAATATATAGGACACTTACTAACCGATCATGTATTCACTTAGACAATGCAATATAATTTCATGATGATCTTATTAATGATTTAAACTAATCGGAATCCTTTTTGTGTTGGAGTTTGGTTTCACACATGTCACACTTGAATTTGTCAAAGTTGAACAATTTTGAAAATGTTTGAGTGAAATTGAACTAATTGAGGAAAACATTGCTCTAGGTGCATAAAATTTAGTTCAATAAATTTGAATATGTCTTAAAGTAATGCATTGAGATGATGAATTTTGGATGGAACTTTTATAATGCTAACTTATGTAATTTTCATGATTTTGAATATTGAACATTAATTGTTTAATTTGAAAATTGCATTGAAATTAAATCCAAATTCATACATGCATTGCCTTGAATTGTTTTTAGAGTGCATATGTATCATGCATGCATGCTAGTACTCATTGGAGTCATGTGGAAGTGAGTTAGACAGACTGGACCAGGAGGTCACCTACTTCAAGGCTCGCTCAAGTAGTCACATACCTCGCTCAAGCGGCCTCATACCTTGCTTGAGTGGTCTACTTTGGGAGTCACTCCAGCAAACTTTAAAAGTGAGTTTTCAATGAGAAAGACTCATTATTTACACTGCCAAAAATAGACCCACTTGGTTTCAAGCCTACCGATTGCATTTCCTTAATATTAAACTTTATCTAGAGTGAGATCTAGTGCATTTCAACCATGAATCAGTTATTATCATCCTGATTTAATTATTCTACCATTCATTTTGGGAAAAATGTCACCCAGAGCTGAGGAAAGAGCGAGGGTATCGGCTTTGGGCAATAGAGGTAGATTCCAAACTCTATAGTATCGAGATCTATATAGGAAACAGTTATGGATCCATGTTGGTCAAGAGAGGAATGGACACCATTGGAGTAAGTCAGACTACTATCTCTTCAAGCTTCACATCCTGAGGGTGGAATAACCTATTTACAGCACATATGCCTTAAAAAAATTGATATAGCTAGGGATTTTACGCACACATTAGTGACACTACTGAGGATAGTGAGCACTTTATGACCTGTGCCCGAGATGTGCTATTCAAGTTCTCCATAGACCTTATTGCCACCATTTTTTAACTTCCCTGAGTAGCTCGAGATGCTTACCACTCGAGACCAAATACAGTTTTACCAAGTATGTCTATTATGGCATATGTGTTATATGGGGTTCCTTATCCAGATGGCTGGAACTGCCAGTTGTGGTATCAGAAGGACTTGACTAAGGATTATAGGTTCATCAATCTGATTGTCAACTATTACATCAATCCTAAGACACACATCGCTACTTTTCCTATGACTCGAGCTTACTTGTTACATGTTATTGATACGGGGTTAGAGATTGATTTGCCATGTGTGATCATTAGAGTGATTCAGAGAGCATTCGATAAGGGGATGATTTTTGATAGTCTACTGTTTGGGTCTTTTATCACCTAAGTATGTCTGGAACAGGGTGTTGAGGCATTAGAGACTCATTAGTTGTTGAGATCTAAGAGACCTCTAGGGAAGGAGTCATTGAGACAGAGCGAGACACATGCTCGTTATACTTTTGATCCCATGAAGGAGGAGGCAGAGGGTAACGAGAAAAAGGTTGAGCTACATGGTCCTACTATTGACCCTCGTTCATCAAGTCACGCACCACCATCGAGACAGACACGAGCCCATACTTCACATACCTCACTTTCTAGGACACCACCTAGAGTTGCACTAGATCAGTGAACTATTATTCACATAGCACTGGGTCACTTATAGAGTAGTATCGATCAGCAACACAGTCTCACTACTCTTCAACTGGATGCACTTGACGAGGGGATGTCCCGTATTGTGAGAGATCATATGGAGATTCGCAAGGAGGTTCGACATCTCAGGCACATGCTACAAATTGCAAGTTTTATTGACATAGATGAGCCTGGGACACAGCGAGGTTGTAAAAACTGGGTAAATTTGATTTTTTTGTGAAAAAGGGCAATACAGTAATTTACCACTACGATACGGGTTGAAAACATGAATTTTTCTGGAACTATATTGACTAAACGGACCTCACCGTTCGATTCGTCTCGCAAAATCTAGTTACCTAGTCAATTTTCGTTGAATTTCAGGACAGTTGAATTTTTTACATTTTACGAGGCGATTGAATTTCACGTGACCTAAAAAATGAGATATGGAATAAAATTTTGAAAGTTGAAAAATAATTTAAAGTTCATATAAAAATATTTTGAACTTGAACTAGGACGAAATCGGACCCGGGAATGGAGAACGTGTGGCGCGATAAGAACCAAGCATTTAAAGGGTATAAATAGAGGAGAAAATCAGATTTCTCCCCATACCCATCAGATTATCCAAAAAATCAAAAGAAGAGAGGAAACTCCACATTCTCTCTACGATCTACATCTCTATGTTGCTCGAATCGACTCAAGCCAAGAAAGAAAGTTGTTCTCCTCGTCGAGGGTAACAAAACCATACCAAGAAGGTTGGATTTGGGTGAAATTACAAGGATGGAATTTTGGGAAAAGCTTGGATTAGATCTTGTTTCGGGTTCTTGGATCTTCCTACCGTTGTTTTACGCTTGAAGATGTAGGGTTTTCTCCCGAACTAGGTCTATTTCCAAGCTAGGGTTGTGATATGGAATGGGTAGGATGTTAGAGATGTATAACACTTGCCTATTGTTGTTAAATTGATGAAATGAGTATTGGAAATGGGTAGAAAAAATCAATTCTAACTTGAATTGGTGTGTAGAAATTACTAGCTTGTAATTTCTTGGAAAATGGAGTTATGTGGGCATGCTATGTGTTTATATTCTGCCATTGTGAATTAAGTGTGTTATTAGCATAGATTATGGAATAACATGCTTGGGATTGATGTTGGTATATGCATATGATATATTGACATTGTGATTATTGATGGTTATTGAAATGTTCCTATTGTGCACATGACATATGGAACATGTTAAAAATTGCAATTAAGATCTTAGTAGCATAATGATGAGAATTGCAAATTGCACATATACATATGCATAGGCACGTGAAACATCGCATTCGTGGACATTTTTCATGAGTGTGGGTGTGTGTGCATGTTGTTGGATCAAACACCATCATTGGTGGTTGATAAGTGGGCTCGATACAGTCGAACCAAGATTCGACAGAGTCGCACGGTTGCATGAAAAACTTGTATCGGGTATAGCAAGAAGAGCTAGATACTTTCTCGGGTGCAAGACCTAGTTACTAGTTTATACACTTCCACCGGTGAAAGTCCAAAAAAGTGTATCGGTGTGCAGAACCGGCAGTGAGACACCAAAATCTCGCTACACAACAAAGACACATGGTTTATTTTAAAAAGGTCGTTGGATGTGCAACATTAATGGCAAGGGCTTTGAATGCCCGGTTTTATACTCATGGCATTGCATGGGTGATGGGAGCCGGTAAATGCTCGGGTTGAGTTGCTTGTGTGAGTCTCATCTCATAACATGTCATGGCATAAAAGATCCATCATTGAATTGTATATTCTTGAATGGTTGATAGTTACTTGTTGAATTTGCATGTGAACATTTCATATGCATCTAGGTTGGGGAGTAGCCTCTTTAGGAGATACCCTATTAAGCATGGCTCATCCTTTATGGGAACAACATTTCAGGTGCGGGATATGCGCCGGTGGACGGTTCTCACTCTGGCACTCATTGATGAAGAAGAGCCGAAATGTGGCTTTAGATCATATTTTTTTAAAACTAAGATGTTATCTAGTTTTGGGGACATTAATTGTATGTAAAGGAATGTATCGAACTTGTATGAACTGTATTTTGTTTAAAATGGCATGTTATATGAGTTGGGTTGGTGTTGTACAAGGTTATAATGAATTGGATTTGAAAAAGGATGGAAATGGGAAAAACTGGTAAGACCTACCGGTAGAACTTTTTCAGTGGGCTAAACCTACCGGCAAAACTTTGATAAACCTATCGGGAGAAATTTTTCAATAGCCTTTTCTACTGGTAGATCTTGCACATCTTCTACTGGTAGGTTTTGTGAAAATCTCAAATTTTGAAATGTTTTGCTAGGCCTATGGGTCTTGGGTTCTTTTGTTTAAATGATATAAATGGACATTAACTGAGGATAAATTGTTGTATATTGGACCTCGGATGGTTCATGTGATCGAAATGTACACAGTTTGTGCGTTTGGGAGTGTCCGGTACAAGGGAGACTCTGCCCAAACTTTGTGTTTTTGTGATCCCGATAAAGGGGATGTTGTGACGTGGTGTCATGTTATGCGGCATTCACGGGTATTTTCGCAGGTTGATGAGTGATCAACGGGTTGACAAAGGACCTCCAGTTTTAGGGGCATCACAGCTTGGTATTAGAGCTTAGGTTCTCGATTTACCTCGGGCTTGCAGGGCATGGGTTTAGACCATTGCATCCATTGAGCATTACATGTTATGTGCTTTAAATGCTATATGTTATGTGTTATGTGTTATGTGAATAATATGCATGGTTAAATATATATGGAAAAGGGACACAAGGGTTAGAGAACATAACCTTGGGGGTCGAAAAAAGAAAAGGAACGGGATGGTTCAGGGTGTAGATGTCTACTATTAAGTGGCACACACACTACTAGTGAGACAAAGAGAGAAATCTCATTGTTACGACTTTGATCCCTACTTTGGGATACTAAGTTAGTGCTCTATTACTATTTGAAAATTCATTGCATGTGAGTTCACCCCTAGGAGCTAGGGTATGTATAGATCAGATGTGTTGGGGTTGTGAGTTAGAAATCTTGGGAATTCTACTCACCGTGGACCTTAGGTTGATGGATATTTCAGATTTTAATGTCATCGTTGGGATGGATTGGTTGGCGGCACACCGAGTCGTCATTGATTGTGATCGAAAGAGGGTAACCACTCATACACCTGAGGGTGTTTGTTTTAAGTTTCAGGGAGAGAAACCCGATATTTTGCCCCAATTAGTATATGATTCCCGTTGGCACGGGCAATTGATGGGCTGGCTTGCGAGCCTTACCCTAGAGGACGAGGAGAAACATGAGTTGGGTCTACCTCGGGTGGTTTGTGAGTATGAGAATGTTTTTTCAAACGAATTACCGGGACTACCTCCACATTGGGATGTAGACTTCACTAGTGAGTTGTACCCTAGTGCATCGCTCATTTCTATGACTCCGCACAGAATGGCACCTGCAGAATTGCAAGAACTCACGGTCCAATTGCAAGAATTGATGGAAAAGGGCCTCATTAGACCGAGCACCTCACCTTGGGGCTCTCAAGTGTTGTTTGCCAAGAAGAAGGATAAGACCCATCGACTATGTATAGACTACTGGCAGTTGAATCGGGTTACTATCAAGAATAGATACCCTTTGTCAATGATTGATGATTTGTTTAATCAGTTGAGAGGGGCGTGGGTCTACTCCTAGATAGATCTACGCTTACCATCAGTTAAGGATTAGGGAGATAGACATCCCTAAAACGGCGTTTAAGACATGGTATGAGCATTTCGAGTTCACAATGATGCCTTTTGGTTTGGCGAATACCCCGGCGACTTTCATGGATCTCATGCATAGGGTGTTCCAACCCTACCTAGATCGGTTTGTCGTAGTCTTTGTTGATGACATCCTAATCTACTCCAAGTCTGAGGAGGAGCATAAGGGTCACTTAAGGGTTGTACTCCAAACCTTGAGAGACCATCAGTTGTACGCCAAGTTTAGCAAGTGTGAATTTTGGCTAACATAAGTGAAATTTTTGGGACACGTGGTGTCGGCTTCAGGTGTGTCAGTTGTCCCGGAGAAGGTTGAGGCGGTTATGAGTTGGGAGAGACCGAAGCTGCACCTATGACGAGATTAACCCAGAAGGAGGTCAAGTCTTAGTGGGATGACTCATGTGAGAGGGCATTCCAAGAGTTGAAGGGGAGGCTTACTTCAGCTCCTATTCTGATAGTTTGAGAGAGGGGACAGAGGTACACAGTGTATTGTTAATCATCCAAGGATGGACTTGGTTGTGTTTTGATGCAGTCCAGGATGGTGGTAGCTTATGGTTCTCGGCAGTTAAAGAACCACGAGCAGAACTACCCCACGCACGACATGGAGTTGGCAGCCATTATCTTTGCCTTGAAGGATTGGCGCCACTATTTGTATTGTGAGCAGTTTGAGGTGTTTTCGGACAACAAGAGTCTGAAGTACATCTTTACGCAGCTAGACCTCAATATGAGGTAACGCATGTGGATGGAGTATTTGGAGGACTATGACTTCACTTTGTATTACCATCCCGATAAGGCAACGTGGTGGCTGACACACTCAGCTGAAATTCACGGGGAATCTTGGCCAGTGTGGCTTCCCAGGAGTGGCAGATGCTCGAGACTATGGGACATTTCGGGTTGAACTACAGGGATCAAGTTCATGGCACTTTGGGGAGTTTGGTGGCTACGACCTCCCTACTGAGCAGAGTGATTGAGTCCCAGAGACAGGGTACAGAGATATTATCCATCAGGGACCAAGTATAGTCGGGTATAGGTGACGAGGGCTGGGCCATTCACACGGATGATAGTTTTTGGTTCAGGGGAAGGGTTGTAGTTCCATAGTCTGTGAGTCTGAGAGATGAGATCCTTAGGGAGTTTCATTACTCTTGTTTTGCTGTACATCCAGCTGGCACAAAGATGTACCATGATCTTCATCGCCGGTACTATTGGAGTGGGATGAAGAGGCACGTTGGAGATTTTGTTGGTCGATGTCTCACGTGTCAGCACGTCAAGGCTCAGCACCAGAGACCAGCAAGGTTGCTCCAGGCTTTGACGGTGACTGAGTGGAAGCGGGAACATGTCACAATGGATTTTGTGACCCATTTCCCAAGGACATTGCGGGGACATGATCCGGTGTGGGTGGACCGGCTTACGAAGTCGGCACACTTTTTGGCAGTGCGGATGACCTTCACAATGGAGGAATTCTGCAAGCGGTACATACGGGAGATAGTCAGATTACATGGTGTACCCGTATCTATAGTATCGGATCGGGATCCCAAGTTCACGACCCATTTTTGGGAGAATTTCCAGTGGGCCATGGGGACACAGTTGGTGATGAGTACAACTTTTCATACCTAGACAAACGATCAGTCGGAGAAGACCATCCAAACTTTAGAGGACATGTTACGGGCATGCGTCCTAGATCTCAAGGGTTGCTGGGAAGAGCATTTACCCTTAGTAGAGTTTGCTTACAATAATAGTTATCAGGCAAGCATACAGATGGAACCGTATGAGGCACTTTATAGGAGGTCGTGTTGTTCTCCGGTTTGTTGGACGGAGGTCAGAGAGAGACCTTTTACGGGTCCGAATTTGGTTAGAGACACCTCGGAAAAGGTGGACTTGATACGGAAACGTCTTCTTATGGCACAAAGCTGGCAGAAGAGCTACGACGACAGACGGCGGCGACCTCTAGAGTTTGAGGTTGGACATCACGTCTTCTTGAAGGTGACGCCCAAGAGAGGAGTGGTCAGGTTCGAGAAGCAGGGAAAGTTGTCATCGAGATATATCGGGCCCTTCGAAGTACTCGATATGGTTGGTACAGTTGCTTACCAGTTGGTGTTACTGCCAAATTTATCTAGTGTTAACACGGTCTTCCATGTCTCTATACTTTGGAAGTACACTCCAGATCCGACACATGTGGTGGATTGGGGTGAGCTGATTGTTGATACAGATGGAACCTTCGAAGAGGGACCGGTGCGTATTATGGATAACAGAGAACATGTTTTGCGAGGCGAGACCGTGAGGTTGGTGAAGGTGTTGTGGCAACACCGAGGTATGGAACAGGCGACATGCGAGCGTGAGGACACCATATGTACCAGTTATCCATACTTGTTCGAGGATGGAAGTACATTATTGTAATCATAAGTATTGTACTACTTATAGCATTTCTCAAGCATGTGCACCTGTATGTATCGTATGCGATGATTTCGTGTGGGATATGTCAATAGATCACTTTTAAATGCGTCAATCAAAGCAAGGTTAATGAGATCATTCAAAAATGGAGATTTGAAAAGAATTTACTTGAGTAAACATTGATTGTCTCTCGAAAGCATCGTTAGGTTCGAAACTCACCCTGGTGTTCTTTGTTATCTCCACTGTGTATGTCAGGTTTTCCAGGGGGTATCGGTTATATACCAATTCCATTTGCGAGTCAGATCCTCCTGTACTTTTAAAATAACAAATAGCGATGTACATATGACAATTTAAGTATAGAAAGAACACCCACATTTTCAAGAAATGTGGTTCGAAGTCTCGGTTGATAAATGGAGGTGTTAAACCAATCATGTGCGTATTTACTCTAGCAAGCATTCTTGACATCCACATTTGTTCCTTCACCTTTTAATTTCTATGCTAAATCTACAAATGCATTAAAACAATTAAAATTGATAAATAGAACCATTCATTTCAAAATATCATCTTTTAACATCAATGGTTCAATTCATTCACAACCACACAAAAACTTACAACTATCAAAGAAGAAATTCATACAAAGAAGCACTTTAAACAAACATAAAAACAAGACAAAGAACAGAAATAGAAGTACCTCTCTCTCACTCTCCTCCTTGTCCACTAGCTCCACCATGTCCACCATGTCCACCCCTCAAAAGCCTAAGGATCTCATCCAGCTTAGCTTCAATGCTAAGCATGATGTCCCATAATGAGCGTCGGGTGCTGGTGCTGGTGCTAGGTCCCTCACCTGCTGGCTGATCTCCTTCTCCTCCTATCTCTCTCTCCATCTCATCAAGCTCCTCTTGCACTTCATCTACTCCTTGGGCCGGGGGCTCTTCTTGCCTTGCCGCCGGGACGCCACTATGACTTTGGCTTCTCCGGAATGAAGCCTTGTTCAATGGCCCCATTGGCTTCTGGATTTCCATCTCAGGCTTTACCCTTACCACATGCTCCTTGCATATCTTAGTCACGAGGGTGCCAAAGGGAAGCGAATTCCTCTTCACATCACACCCTTTCTTCATCTCGGTCAACACTAGGGAGGGGATGTCAATGCTTTGCCCTTTTCCAATAGCATACAACAATCGGGCCATGTCGGGGAGAATTTCATTTTTTCTTCCAATTGGGGCAAAGTTTGACACTGCAATCAAATTTAACATTTTGTATTTGTCACTTAGCTCCCCTTGTCTAAAAAATTTCTTCCCTGCCCATGAAAAGTTGGGTACTCCCGTTAGTTCTCTCCCCACTTCATTCATCGCCACATTCTTCCTTGGGGGATAAATGGGATTTGGGACCCGAGGCACTTCTTGCCTTGCCCCCCAAATATAATCCTTATCAACGTCCACATGGACTCCCCTCACATAAGTTCGAATTTCCCCGTCGATAATCTCGGCATTGGAGTAAAACTCCCGCACCAAGTCGACTACGGCCTCACCGCCGTTCCTCAAATAAAACAACCATCCCCTCCTTTCCATTTCCGCAAAAATCCCCAACTCCGCAAAATCAGCCAAAATCACATCTCTTTCACAAACAATGGCTTTGTTTTGGTAGAAATTTTCATACCTGTCTGCTTTTAGAGCTGTGAGAAACCGAGTCTTGTCGTATCTCCTTGTGAGTGGTGGCAATCCTTCTCTCACCTCCACCACTTCTTCGACAAAGTTTGGCTCTTGGGTGTTTGGGTTCCTCCTGGCAGGAAGCTTGACTCTTGGCATATTTTTTTGGTTTTTGAGCTGGATGGTTTTGGAATTTTTGATTTCTTTGTGAAGATGGATCTTCTTGAAGTGGTAAATGTCTTGGGAGTGACGATTTTTGTTAAAGATGGAGAATGGTTGGGGTTTTGGGGTCTGGGTAGTGCAGGATCTCCAAGGTTTTTCGGGTTTTCAGAAGTTTTGGAAGGTTTTGAAAATGAAGAAGACGAGCCAAGCTTTTATAGCCTGAGTTGTAACGTTCGAACGTTGGTGACGTTCGAACGTTGGTAGAAGGAATTTAAAAAGATCGTTCGAACGTGGTCTGGCGTTCGAACATGATGAGCTCCCAGTACTTTTGAGTTTCTGTCAGAGGCCAAAGTACTGTAAATACTCTTCGTTCGAACGGTCTATTGGCTTTCGAACGGTCTATTGGCGTTCGAACGGTCTATTGGCGTTCGAACGGACTGAGCACCCAGTACTTTCAAGTTTCTGCAGAAGTTTCATCAGAGGCTGAGTACTGTAAGCTTTCAACGTTCGAACGTTACCTGGCGTTCGAACGTTGATCCAAAAATTAAAATTTTCTCTATTGCACTATATACAATCAAAGAAGACAAAACACACAAATTTAATTCAAAAACTAAGGCGTCTCAGGATGAACCCCTACCCACGTTTCAGGTTGGTATTTTGGGGCATTCCTTACTCGACCCATATTTTCATTTCAGTCAAAAAGAAATTTATACAAAAAGATTTTTACAATTTTTACAACAAATTCGGACCTTTGGCATTCACTCCCCCAACAAAAGTACACATTTCCTGCAGAAAATTATCTAATATGAGTCTTCCTCTGTGTCTGTGTAAAATGGACAACCAGTAACTCTCCCAACTTCCTTTCTCACAAATCGGTTAAGCACAGTACCGGAATAGCATGGCGTATCAGGGTAATCCTTACTCAGCCCATTCACTATCCAGTCTAATCAATCAAGTGCGCGACCGGAAATTGGTTCAGAACACTGGTTGTACCTATTTTCGTGAAAGTATCTGCCACACTGTTTACAGGCACCAAGCCTTTTTGCACGACGGCATTTGGCAAAGCTACTTCTGCCACAGAGGGGTTTCGCTTGTTTTTCTTTGATTTCAGCCTTCCTTACTAATCTTGCTTTTCTCATGATCATGGTATGTACATCAGATGGAAAAGTACGTAGGACTCCTAGGCTAAACCAAAAAAGATTTACATCCATGATTGCTAAATTTTAAGACTCACTATCTGGTTCTTTAACGTTTGCCAGTCACAAAGACGATTGAGGCTGATTCATAAGCATAATCAATTTAATCAATGTTCAAACATGATCAACAACGACAATAAAAATTTAAAAAAATTGCGAAAATTATGAACTATGAACGAAAATGAACTAACTGATGAAATGAACTAACTGATGAACTGATCATACCCCCCAACCTAAACTGAACATTGTCCCCAATGTTTCGAATTTACTGGTTCATGGAGTGTGGAGACGAGGTTGAATGGTAGAGATCTGTTCACCACTGAGACCTACAAATAAAAACACCAAAAATTACTCATCTGTGCGCAGATCTGGATTTCGGGTAGGCTGAAAATCCTTATGTGTGAGTGCGAACAAGAGAAGAACACCCGTGAGCAAATATAAGATTAAAATGCTAAACAGGAAGCAAAATATCGTGTTTGTGGAGTGTGTGGTCATGGGTGTTTTCTCGGGTAACAGAGACTCGAAGACTAACAGAAGAAGAAGAAAAGAAGAAGAAGAAGAAGAACAAGAACAAAAGGGGGAAGGCCAACTGCGGCGGCTGGGGAACACGTGGGCGCCTTATAAAGGCGCCCCAGTGGGTCGGGTTGGAGTAGATATTTCCTGACCCGATCCACTGGAGTGTCGGCAGGCACGAATTTCGGAGGAGTACTCTGGTTCCATTAAAAGAATGGTTTCCACATTTCTAACAAAATCCTCCAAAAATGGTTTTAACCTCTGACCATTAACAGTAAAATTATTACCGTTTGCTGGGTTTTCCACTTCAACTGCTCCGTGTTCAAACACCTTTTTCACAATGTAAGGCCCAACCCATCTTGATTTCAACTTACCAGGGAAGAGGCGGAGTCTTGAATTGAATAGCAAGACTTTTTTAGATGGCTCAAAAGATTTCCACACAATGTGTTTGTCATGAAAGATTTTCATCTTGGTTTTAGCAATCTTAGCATTTTCATATGCTTCATTTCTCAATTCCTCCAATTCATTTATCTGAAGTTTCCTTGTTAGCCCAGCCTTGTCTAAGTCAAAATTCATTGCTTTAATGACCCAGTATGCCCTATGTTCCAATTCCACAGGCAAGTGACATGAATTTCCATAGACTAATCGATAAGGAGACATGCCCAAAATTGTTTTAAAAGCAGTTCGGTATGCCCAGAGTGCATCAGTCAGTCTTAATGACCAATCTTTGCGATCTGGGTTCACCGTTTTTTCCAAAATTAATTTGATCTCCCGATTAGCTAACTCAGCTTGTCCACTGGTCTGTGGGTGATAAGAGGTTGCAATTTTGTGAAAAATCAAGTATTTTTTCATTAAATTCCAGAAGGGACGATTGCAAAAATGAGCACCCCCATCGCTTATGATTGACTTCGGAATTCCAAATCGGGACAAAATATTTTCTTTTAAAAATTTGATCACTGTTTTGTGATCATTGTTTCGGCATGGAATTGCTTCAACCCATTTGGATACATAGTCTACAGCCACTAAAATGTATAGATAGCCAAAGGAAGGGGGAAATAGTCCCATAAAATCGATGCCCCAACAGTAAAAAAATTTAATTACCAGAATGGGGTTTAAGGGCATCATATTTCTTTTAGAAATGTTTCCCAACCTTTGACACCTATCACAAGTTAAACAAAAGGCATGGACATCTTTGAAAAGTGTGGGCCAGTAAAATTCACACTGCAATATTTTTGCAGCTGTTTTTCTTGATGAAAAGTGGTCACCACATGCTTCAGAATGACAAAAAGTTATTACCTGCCTACTTTCATGAGCAGGGATGCAACGTCTTATGTAACACCCCGAATTTTATTTTATATATATTGATAGAGATATATATATAGTAAATAATATTTGTAAAGATGTAGATATATGTAGTGACATAAGAATAAACCGTAGGAATAAATGCTATGAAGACAATTTGATTGGGAAGTTACGTGTCGAAGATGTTTAAACTTGGAAATGGTGATTAGACAAGTTTCTAAAAGTTTGTAGGTCAAAATAATGATTCCATTGAATCCGGAAGGTCGAAAAACATTGGGAGTGGTAATATGGATGTATTGGAAGTTAGGAAGTGTCTCGGAGTTAAAATACACTTTAGCGAGAATTTGGATAAAAATGGGTATTGAACACTACTTAGTGTTTTGGCCATAACTTTTTATCCTTAAGTCCAATTGATCTGAAATTTTTACAATAGATAGTAGACATCTAGGGCTACAAAAGTATGTCTCATGAAAATTTTCCAATTCGACCTCTAAATGGGTCAAAACTGCATTGGAAGTTGAAACAAAAATCTGGAAGTCAAATCGTACCGATACGCGTACCAGTACGCAGAACTCCAGAAGCTGGATCGTACCGGTACGCAGGACTCCAGTAGCTCAACCGTACCGGTACGCGTACCGGTACGCCCGATAAATCCCAGCCCGATCCGACTTCGGGTCTTTCTCCATTTCTTCCACTATAAATACATCCCTACACCTCTCTAAGCCCCATTTCACCACTCCAAACCCTAGGTAGCCTTAGAAAGAGAGAAAGGGAGAGAAAAACACAAATATAGAGGGAGATTTACACCATTCTTGAAGATCAAAACCCTAGATTTCTCAAGATTTCCACTTCTATACCCATTTCCTTTTCTTCCCTTCTTCACCCAATCTCACCCAAATCTCTTGAAACCCTAGGAGGAGGAAATTAAGAGGAAAAGGAAGGAGAACAAGAAGGTTTTTAAGGTTGAGTCTTGGATTTATAGCTTGGCTTAAAAGGTAGGGGATTTCTTCCTATTCTCTTACATTGAGGCTAGGGTTAAATTATATGTATTCTTTTGATTCAAAATCATATATACTTGCTATTATTTACTTGATTCTTGATCCTCTTGCATTTATTACCATGTTTTAAACATTGTAGTAGTTGGGTAACCATTAAAGGTCCATTTCTCATTCTCAAACCCTAGTTTTAAGAAAAATGAATCTTTCCTCTTTACATTTTCCTTGTTCTCACTATCACAACCTTAGTGTTTGTTATTGTATAACAAAATAATGTTTATGGTGATCTCTTGCTCTTTTTCTTCCATTTTGCTATGGTACAAATTGTGAAATTTGGGGATTTGTGGAGTTATGGGTTAAGGGAGGAAATTGTGGATATCGTATGTCTTGTTTGATTGTTTGGAGGAACAAGGGTGAGAGATTCCCTGTAAGGATACTTGAGAAATAAGGCCTTGAGGGTAAATTGGGGACTTGTGTAATTGTTGTTTATGTGAAATATTTGTTGGTATTTTATCTCTTGGGTGGTTGTACGATACGAACATGGATTACTATGGACCGGGGATCATGTAGTGGGAATACGTCTTTATATGCCACGCGGGTATGAACTTTTCCTACCACATGGAGTGGGTAGACGCCTTTGTACGCCGTGTGGGTATAAACTTTTCATATCGCTAATGATCACGGTTTAGTAACGTGGGTTGTATCGGGCACACCGTGTGGGTCATCGTGCATTGTACCAAATACGATTTCTGCAAGAGTTTTGGGGTAGTATGGGATGCCACAAGAACTTGTGGAAATGGTGTATGGTGGGATGGATTATGTTTTGGGAATTGATTCTTATTGGTATCTTGTGTTCATTTATTCTTTTAATTACCGTGGTTCCTTAAACTTGAGATCTATTTAAAATGTCCTGCTTTTCCTTCAAAATGTTATATATGCTATTTGTGAAAAATGAGACCAACCGTTTTATATGCTTTCCTAAACCTTGTTTGAGTTTGGGAAGATTTTGCTACAGAGCTTCGTGCTCATCCCCTACAATTAACATTTTTTAGATTATGCTATAGAGGAGGAGCTTGGCACTAATGAGCAGGGCCTCAGGGAAGCCTCATTAGAGGGGTACCTGGATCCCGAGTGGGACATTTAGAGATGCCTTTTACTTTTGTACTAGACTAGGAACCAACATGTACAAACATTGTATAGTCTAGTTTTCTTTTGTAATTCCGCTGCGCTATATTATTAAATTTTTGAGATGTAAATGCCATGGTTGGGCATATTCTTTTGGATAATGATGTAAATATTTTATGGATGATGAATGAAGTTTAATTTATTTATGGATGATATTAGTGCTCTCATGATGTGAATGTTTTAGAATGTAATGCCGTCCAGGGTGGTATTTGGGGCGTTACATCTTATGATTTGATCTTTACAGTATTTGAATACGTAAGGATCCTCCCAAAAGAAGTTACGTACCTCCCTCAGAAATTTCTTTTTGTCCAACATGGTAAAAGATGGAGGGAGTGTATCAGTAGCAAGAAAGTTAGCAATGTCTGCATACCATGGTGTCTTATCAATCATGAACAGTTGTTCATCGGGGAATTTCTCATTGATTGGCAGTCCATCCTCATGAAATTCATAGGTTAGTCTGGATAGATGATTTGCCACCACATTCTCGACGCCTTTCTTGTCCTTAATGACAAGATCAAACTCTTGGAGCAAAAGTATCCATCTCAAGAGTCTCGGTTTGGCGTCCTTCTTTGTGAGCAAAAATTTTAAAGCTGCATGGTCAGTGAATACAGTAACAGAAGAACCAACAAGATAAGAACGGAATTTTTCCAGTGCAAAAACTACAGCAAGCAATTCTTTCTCAGTTGTTGAATAATTCATTTGGGCATCATTCAAAGTTTTGCTTGCATAGTAAATCACATGGGGTTTCTTATCTTTTCTTTGTCCCAATACAGCACCTACAGCAAAATCACTTGCATCACACATTAGTTCAAAAGGAAGATTCCAGTCAGGAGGTTGCATTATTGGTGCAGAAATTAACATGTCTTTTAGTTTGTCAAAGGCTTTTTGGCATGCTTCATTCCAATCAAATATTACATCCTGACTTAGGAGGTGACACATTGGCTTTGCTATGGTACTGAAATCTTTTATGAATCTCCTGTAGAACCCTGCATGACCTAGGAATGATCGAACATCTTTTACAGTCTTAGGGGCAGGCAAATTTCCAATCAAATCAATTTTTGCCTTGTCAACTTTCATACCTTCAGACGACACGATGTGACCAAGAACAATGCCCTGTGTTACCATAAAATGGCATTTTTCCCAATTGAGCACTAGGTTGGCTTCCTTACATCTGATCAGTACTTTCTCCAGATTGGTTAAACACAAGTCGAAGGAATCACCATAGACAGAGAAGTCATCCATAAATACTTCCAAAAATTTTTCAACCATATCACTGAACAAGCTTAGCATACATCTTTGGAATGTTGCAGGAGCGTTACAAAGTCCAAATGGCATCCTTTTGAATGCAAAGGTGCCAAAGGGGCATGTGAAGGTTGTTTTCTCCTGATCATCTAAGGCTATCTCAATTTGGTTATACCCTGAATATCCATCCAAGAAACAGTAAAATGCATGGCCTGCAATTCTCTCCAGGACTTGGTCAAGAAATGGGAGAGGAAAATGATCTTTTCTAGTGACCAAATTGAGTTTTCGATAATCAATGCACATTCGCCATCCTGTGACGACTCGAGTTGGCACTAGTTCATTTGCATCATTTTTTACCACAGTGACCCCAGATTTTTTTGGCACAACTTGGGTTGGACTGACCCATTTACTATCTGAGATAGGGAAAGATTATCCCTGCATCCAAGAGTTTGAGCACCTCAATTCTCACAACTTCCTTCATGTGAGGATTCAGTCGTCGCTGCATTTGACGAGAGGGTTTTGAGTCCTCTTCAAGGTATATGGCATGATTGCAGATTAACGGGCTTATACCTTTCAAGTCAGCGATGGTCCATCCAATGGTACTTTTATGACTTCGAAGAACTTCAAGCAATTTAGACTCTTGCAAGTCTGTGAGTTTAGATGAAATTACCACTGGGTATGACTCATTCTTTCCTAAGAATGCATATTTGAGGTCAGATAGGAGAGGTTTCAATTTAGGCTTTGGTGGGCTAACACTTGATGAGACTGGCTTTGTGCCACTTGGTGAAATTTCTTCGAATTTAAGTGTCCAGGTCACAACAGTATGAGTAGGGTCACTTGGTGGTTTTGGGTCATCATCTGTTATTTCTGATGAGATGAGTTCTAACAGAGATGATTCAGCAGGATCCTCACAGAATGTATCATCCAGATGTTCCTGTATCAAAGATTCTATGGAGTGTACTTCCTTTTCTTCCTTTTCCTCTTCTGGATGTTTAGCAATATTGAAAATGTTCATTTCGAGAGTCATATTCCCAAAAGTTAATTTCATGACTCCATTCCTGCAATTGATTAAAGCATCGGAAGTTGCTAGGAATGGTCGACCAAGAATGACAGGAATTTGGTTCTCCGAATTTATTGCTGGTTGAGTATCCAGAACAATGAAGTCAACAGGGAAGACAAAACTATCTACTTGGACAAGCACATCTTCAACAATCCCTCTGGGGGTTTTGACAGATCTGTCAGCCAACTGGAGTGTGACACAAGTGGGTTTAAGTTCTCCCAAACCCAACTGTTGATACACAGAGTAGGGTAGCAGATTAACGCTGGCTCCAAGGTCTAACAAGGCTTGTTCAATTCTGAAGTTTCCAATGATACATGAGACAGTCGGACATCCTGGGTCTTTGTATTTTGGAAAGGTTTTCTGTTGGAGAAGAGCACTAGCTTGTTCCGTTAGGAAATCTCTTTTTTGGACTTTCTGGCTTCTCTTGACTGTGCACAAGTCTTTTAGAAACTTGGCATAAGGCGGGACTTGTTTGATTGCATCCAGAAGTGGGATGTTGATATTTACTTGCTTAAAAAGCTCGTAAATTTCAGGCTGATTTTTCACTTTCTGTTTGGCTCTGAGTCGATGAGGAAATGGAGCCGGAACGGGATACGAAGGTTCCTTTTTCTCAGAAGGTTCTGACTCTTGTTCAATCACAGGCTCAGGGTCTTTCTCAATTGGTTCAGGTTCAGATGATGGATTGACTGGGCTTGACTCAGGTCTTGGCTTGGGAATGAGTATGTCTCTGATTGTTTTGTCAATCACTTTGCCACTTCTTAGGGTCGTGACAGCTTGGGCTTGGTCTTGGGTGTTTCCTGGTGTTGAAGGGTTTCCTACATGGAATTGGTCTTGTGGTTGTTTTGGTTGAGCAGGAAACTTTCCTTTTTCGTGTGTGACCATGGATTGAGTCAACTTTTGGATGTGGCTTTTAAGATCCTCAAAAGATTGAGTGGTCTGGGTTTTGAAATCAGTGAAAGCCTGTGTGGAATTATTGTTATAATTCATTTGGCTTTGCATGAACTGATTTAATGTGTCCTCAAGGTTCCTCTTTTGTGGTGGTTGGTATGGTTGATATGCAGGAGGTCCTTGAGGTGGTGGGTATGGCCCTTGGTGTTGGTTCATAGGTATTGGTTGTGTGTTCTTCCAACTGAAGTTAGGGTGATTTCTCCACCCTGGATTGTATGTTTCAGAATATGGGTTGGAGTAAGGCTTGTTGAAGTTGGAAACTGCATGTGTTTGTTCTAACAAGACTTCTTTGAATGCTGGGATGGTGGGACACTCCCCAGTAGGGTGTCCTGTTAGCGCACAGATTCCATACACTTGCTCAGTGGAAGGGCTAACATCAACTTGATGGACTTTCTTCATCTCTAAAGCTTCGAGCTTTCGAGATAATGTGGACATTTTTGCTCTCAAGTCATCATCCTCTCTCAAGACATATTTTCCTCCTTGGGAATTAGATGGTCTGGCTTCTACAGTGGTAGGGGAGGCTGAGTCCCACATCTGAGAACTGTCAGATATGGTGTCGAAGAAATTGAATGCCTCCTCCGGACTTTTTCCCATGAATTCTCCTTGGGCCATCATTTCGACAAACTGACGTAGTCTAGAGGGTAAGGAGTCATAGAAAAATCCTACCAATGTCCAATTTTCAAAAGCATGATGTGGGCAAGATTGGAGTAGATCTTTGAATCTCTCCCAACTTTGATAAAAAGTTTCTCCTTCTTTGACCGCAAAATTCATGATTTGCCTTTTTAATGCATTTGTGCGATGTAAAGGGAAAAACTTTCTAAAAAATTCATTTTGCAATGCTTGCCAATTGGGTATTGAAAAAGCCTTTAAAGAATTCAACCATTGTTTGGCTCTATCCCTCACAGAGAAAGAAAACAATTTCATTTTTGCCAATTCAGAATTGTCTTGAAATGTTCCACACACTTCTTCGAAATCTTTGATATGCAGATATGGATTTTCTGCATCCAATCCATGAAACACGGGCAATAACTGCACTGTCACCGGCTTTACAGTAAAGAGGGGAGCATTTTCAGGAAAAATAAAACAAGAGGGGACACTATTTCTTGTGGGATTCAAGTAATCCCGCAAAGTTCGGATGTTAGGGACTTCCTCCTCTCTCATTGGGACTTCTCCATTTCTTTCATTATTTGCTATACTACCCTCACAAGAGTCTGCTACTGATCTAGGTGAATTAGGTTCAGGCTGATTCACGGACTCACACGATTCTGCCGGCAAATTTTGGAAGTGAGGAGTGCCCTCAGTCATAAAGAAAATAAAACAAAGTTATTTACAATAAAACAAAATATACACAATGTTGAAGGTCTTTTTACCTTTTACCTTAAAGCACCTTTCAAAGGTTCCCCGGCAACGGCGCCAAAAACTTGATGGCTTGATCCAAATGTATACACCCAAGTACAGGCGGTCAAGCTGTAGTAATAATCCGGTTTGAGTCCGGAGTCGAATCCACAGGGAACTTTTGTTGATATTTCTAAGGCAAGCAGTTGTAGAGACCTTTTGATTGTAACCTTTTTGATTTGCTGCGAGATATGGGTTTTGCTGGACAGAATATAAGATTCTTTCCAGAAAGATTTTCTTAACAAAATAGGAGATGAATGCTAATTAAAAAGAGTCACCCTTTAGTGCAAGGATCTGAACATGTAGTTAGTTATCCGGTTTGTCATAATTGTGCTTGATAACTCAATTAACTCCCGTGTCAACAGCAAGTTAATCGGAAAATAAAGATGGATTGTGAGAATTAAGAACATGATTCCGATGTCTTTCTAGAAGTTTACAAGAATTGCCTGTGCCGAGACTTAACCCGTCTACAAACAAGCAAGTGTTTCTACAAGACATCTAATCATGATATTAATAGTCCATTCTTTAAATGAAGTACATTAAGGGGGAAGATTGAAGGGTAGTCATGAGGATCTAGCGGGGGTACTTGCCTTGAACTGATGAGTCTTTCTATGCAGGAGTCATCCATGTCATAGAAAGAGCTCACAATTATACAAAGTACCTTAGCTTTGCTAGATGCAATCAATCATCCGATAACAAGAAGAAATAAACGTTAAGCATAAAAGAACATTGCACAAATATGATTCCCGGATAACTTGTACATGCCTTTCTCCTCTCACTAAAGAGTGAATGAGAAACTACTCACTCTTCATGGCTTGGGTAAAGCTAGAAAAGTGAGTGATGCTCATCCCTCCAAGTGGAGAATTTTAAAAGATAAAGTAACAACAAACGCGGAGCGAATCTTCCACAAAGAATGAGTGAATCACGTTCCACCCTTCACGGCTTTAATCAAGCTCTAGAAAAGTGGAAGAGTTTCACTCTTCTAAGAAAGAAGGAAGCTCAAGCAATGGAAGTGAAATGCATGAACAATAAAAGTAGAAGAAAGCTAGTCACATTTGGAGGGTGGCTTCCTCAACCAAAGATTGGAGGGTTGCTTCCTCAACCAAGATGGGGGCTATTTCTCTTCTATGCATGAGAAATGAAAGCATAAACATAAGCATAAGCATAAAACTACTGTTATAACAAGCAAGAGATGTTGGGCTAAAGCAAACTAACCTCTAAAATAAAGACTTCATAAGGAAAATGAACTAACTACAATGAGAGTGGGAGTCTAAGCCTCCATCACTATCTACTTCCTACTATGCTCCTCTTTAGCTCTCCAACAAGGGGAGTATTTATAGGCAAGAGGAGGAGGCAGGGGGGGTGAAAGAATAGTGTTTGCCGCCCAAGTCCAAGTGAAAAGTCAACAACTCTGCTGCCAGTCTGTGGATAACGTTCGAACGTGAGTTGGCATTCGAACGTTCTTTCTGTTTTTGCACTGAGGGCTTTCGAACGTTGACTGCCGTTCGAATGTTTCTTCTTGTTTTTGCACTAAGGGCGTTCGAACGCCAGATTTGCTCTGACCCCTTTCACTGTGGTCTTCTGTGAAGTTCAGTTCCAACTCTCTGCAGTGGTCTGGTCTTCCATCAACTCAAGTGCACATTCGAACGTGAGTTGGCGTTCGAACGTGCACTCAAGTACTTCAGAGCTCCAGTCTTCTTTCCTAACTGCAACACGCCTTCTCTTCAGCAGTTGAGTCTGCTACAGTGTATTGTGGACGTTCGAACGTAAGTTGGCGTTCGAACGTTCTGGCTGTGCTCCAAGCTTCTCCAATTTTGGGCTCTAATGTACTGGTGCTGCATCCAAGTGTGGTACTTGTTGTTCTTGGGTCCTTGTTCAGTTTAGGGCCTGAAATGACATCACTTAAACTCCATTAAAGTATCATTAGTCTTAAAATGTCATAATAATATGTCAACTTTAAGTACTAATCAACCTCCACATAGGAATGTAGACTTCACTATTGAGTTGCACCTTGATAAATCGCTCATTTCTATGACTCCACATAGAATGACACCTGCAGAGTTGGAAGAACTCAAGGTCCAATTGCAAGAATTCATGGACAAGGGCCTCATTAGACCGAGCACCTCACCTTTGGGAGCTCCGGTGATGTTTGCCAAGAAGAAGGATAAGACCCTTCGACTATTTATAGACTACCGGCAGTTGAATCGGGTTACTATCAAGAATAGATACCCTTTACCGAGGATTGATGATTTGTTTGATCACCTTAGAGGGGTGCGGGTCTACTACTAGATAGATTTACGCACGGGGTACCATCAGTTGAGGATTAGGAAGATAGATATCCCTTAGACGGCTTTTAGGATGCGGCGTGGGCATTTCGAGTTCACTATGATGTCTTTTGGATTGACGAATGCCCCGACAGCATTCATGGATCTCATGCATAGGGTGTTCCAACCCTACCTAGATCAGTTTGTCATAGTCTTTGTTGATGACATCCTGATCTAATCCAAGTCTGAGGAGGAGCATGAGGGACATTTGAGGGTTGTTCTCCAGACCTTGAGAGACCATCAGTTGTACGCCAAGTTCAGCAAGTGTGAATTTTGGCTGGCAGAAGTGAAATTTTTGGGACATATGGTGTCGGCTTCGGGTGTGTCAGTTGACCCGGAGAAGGTTGAGGCAGTTATGACTTGGGAGAGACCGAAGTCAGTTTTCGAGATACGCAGTTTCTTCCGACTAGCTGCACCGATGACGAGATTGACCCGAAAAGAGGTCAAGTTTCAGTGGGATGACTCGTGTGAGAGGGCATTCTAAGAGTTGAAAGTGAGGCTACTTCAGCTCCTATTCTGATAGTTCGAGAGAGGGGACAGAGGTACATAGTGTATTGTGAAGCATCAAAGGATAGACTTGGTCGTATTTTGATGTTGTACGGGAGGGTGGTAGCTTATTGTCCTCGGCAGTTAAAGAACCACGAGCAGAACTACCCCACGCACGACATGGAGTTGGCGGCCATTATCTTTGCCTTGAAAGCTTGGCGCCACTATTTGTATGGTGAGCAGTTTGAGGTATTTTCGGACAACAAGAGTCTGAAGTACATCTTTACGCAGCGGAACCTCAATATGAGGCAACGCAGGTGGATGGAGTATTTGGAGGACTATGACTTCACTTTGCACTACCATCCCGATAAGGCAACGTGGTGGCTGACACACTCAGCTGAAAGTCACGGGGAATCTTGGCCAGTGTGGCTTCCCAGGAGTGGCAGATGCTCGAGATACTCTACTGAGCGTGGTTCACCCTTTATGGTGACAACATTTCAGGTGCGGGATATGCGCCGGTGGACGGCTCTCACTCAGGCCCTCATTTATGAAGAAGAGCCAAAATGTGGCTTTAAATCATATTTTTGTAAAAGTAAGATATTATCTAGTTTTTGGGACATTAATTGTATGTAAAGGATTGAATCGAACTCGTATGCACTATATTTTGTTTAAAATGGCATGTTGTAAGACCTACCGGTAGAACGACGAGCTCTTCTACCTGTAGAACTTGTCCAGCAGGTCAAACCTACCAATAGAACTTCAAGTTTTGCAGTATAACTTTTCTTGTGGGCTAAAACTACCGGTTGAACTTTTTCAGTAGCCTTTTCTACCAGTAGATCTTGCACATCTTCTACCGGTAAGTTTTGTTAAAATCTCAAATTTTGAAATGTTTTGCTTGGCCTATGGGTCTTGGGTTCTTTTGTTCAAATGATATAAATGGACATTAAATGAGGTTAAATTATTGTATATTGGACCTTGGATGGATCATGTGATCGAAGTATACACGGGTTGTGTGTTTGGGAGTGCCTGGTACAAGGGAGACTTTGCCTAAACTTTGTGTTTTTGTGATCCCGGTAAAGGGGATGTTGTGTCGTGGTGTCAGGTTTTGTGGCATTCACGGGTATTTTTATGGGTTGATAGGTGATCAACGGGTTGACAAACGACTTCTAGTTTTAGGGGCGTCACAGAGGTGATGGTGGAGCTAGTGGAGTTTGATATAACTATTTGAGCTATAGTTTTTGTAGAGACTTAGTCTTCGTTATATGTGAGCTTGAGAGTGTTGTTATATTCATTCATGGCCAATACTAAACTACTCTTTACTTTTTTGTTGTTGACTTTTACCTTTTATTGACTTTTTATTTGTTTAGATGTTTTTGTTTGTTGTGATATACTTTTCATCCTACTATTTGATTGTTTATCATATTTCACTTTGAGTTATATGTCTCATTTGTCCCTTGCATGATTTAGCTAGTTGTTGTGCATTCATTCCTTCTTGTTAGACTATGATTCTATGTCATGATTGTTATAGGTCATCAGTAGATTAACATTTATAGCAAATATAATAAGAATATGTTGGGTAAGTGGATTTGTTGCCATGATTGTTGCATGTTGTCATTGGGTTGACATTTTGTGACAAAAAGGGGAAAAATATTTTAGGCACATATAAGAGGAATCGCAGAAATTTACTCTTGACTATGTTAGATAGGATGCATGTGAACATAGAAAGGGGGAGTTTGTTCAAATACTCAGGGGGAGTAAATTTGCAAATTTGGCATGAAGTCACCTATTTTACTTTTTTTATTTTTCACTTGTTATTTTACTTGTGAACACCAATTAAGGGGGAGAACTTGATGTGTTTTATGTTGATGGATCAATATATTCTCAAGCATATTGGGCAATTTAGTTTCTAACATGTTACATAATTACAGTTGCGTGATGTATACATACTTATGCCCTATGCTTATCTTGGTGCTTTCAAACTTGTGATCATGTTATGTATTTCTCTAACATATGATGCTTTTCACGAGGTTTTGGTTTGAGTGGTGATGTGCAGGACTACGATCTTCAAGCTTTATCTAAAGAAGTAGATTCGTGTACAAGATAGAGATTTAGGATGTGTACCTAATTGTTGAGATTAGATTTACAATTCTTTTTGTTCAATTGTTTGGGGTTGTAATCTTAATTTTTAACTTGTGTATTTTATCATGAAATTGCCAAAGGGGGAGATTGTTAGACCACATTTATAATTGGATAATTTCGTGGAGTCCATTGTAAATCTCAACCTTTTCCATGGTCATGTTGCTATCAAGTTCAAGATCCAAGAACATCATTGAAGGGAAGAAATCATGCATTAAAGCAATATCATTCAACCTTTGTATGCAACCTCATGTTTAGGTTAATGTAATGACCCAGATACCTAAGATAAATCTTTAGTTATTTTTAACCTAGGTTGATTAGGATGAAAATGGAATTGGAAGCAATCCGACTATGACTCCTAGGTGATTTGAGTTTTGAAAACATAGATTGAGTCATAATCAGACCCCTCTTTGAGCAACACACTTTAGTACACAAGAGGACTAATTTTTGCTTAGTTTTGTGCTTAAAATATCAGTAGGGATCGAGCTATTCACCAGCATTCGTTAGGTCAGTCTCTTGATGACTTAGGAAATTAAACTAGAAAATGCCACAAAAGGCAGCATAGAGCTCGCTCGAGCGGTCCTTTATTGTCACTCGAGCAGTGCTCATGATCGCCCGAGCAGTGCATGTCTTATTCTAGATTGAAACGTGATTTTCATTTCAGTGACAATCGCCCTATGACCGCCCTCCCACCAATCGAGCGATCATTCGTGAACATACATTTTTTATTTACTATGACTACCCATATTCCTGACCTATAAATAGGGAGAGCCTTTCTCATAGATAGGTAAAGCCTCTTGTGTCGCACCCCAAATCACCCAGGCATACAACGTGTGTTACCTTGACCCGCAAAAGCATGTAAAAGTGTTAACGTGATCGAGCATAACATAATAGACCAACCCACATCATACGAACTTAGGCATTTTTTATAAAGACAAATATGGTACATGCATTATAGTCAAACTATTACATGTCTTGTTACATAGAAACAAACCACTCATATCAGAGTAACATTTATTTAATTTACATGCTCTAGATACATCTCCTAAACTGTGTAAAAACATATGGTCATGCACTATGTACAGGTCTTCCTACTTTCATATATCTGAAAAGGGGAAAACAACGTTGGGTGAGCATCAACAACTGAATAGAGTAACTCAATTTCCAAGAAAAAGAGTTTTAAAATACATAGTTGAGAATGATTGGGAAAAATCAAAATGAACATTTGATACATATATAGAGGAAACAACATCATTTCATGTAAAACATAATCATTTAAGTAAAGCTGAATGGTAAAAAAGAGTTTAGAAATATCATGTACAGTGGTACACTAGTGGGCAATCATCCTAATAGACCACTCAGGGTTAATACAAACATACGATCCAACATTCGGGAGTTTCACCTCGAAGAAGATACGATCCTTAGTCAAATTTCAGTACCCAAGTCCAAAGACCAACTGGCTCAACCAAGCACTTACAAACTCAATGAGAAAATCTCTATGGCCTCAACCTGGAACATAAACCCTATACCAATCGACCTGTATGCACTTACATTTCATTCAAAAGAATGCCGATGTTTCAATCAATATGATTCATACTGTCATTTAGAACAATTGTGCGTAACCGCAATCAAAACTCTAATCAGAGTATGGATTCTAAGCCAATGTTCAAACACCCAATCATATATTTTAATACATGCAAAAATTTGATAAATAATGTATGGAGTAATTTTAAAACAAATTTGAAAAGCATCGCCTAATTTAGAATTGAGAAAGCCCACCAGTCGCAGCGTTTTGATCCAAAACTGCCAAAAATGAAACGTTATTATTTTTTGATGAAATTTCATACACATTCTCAATTTAACTAATTAAGAATGAATATAAAATTTATTAGACAAAAATACCCAAAAATTAGGTCCAATTGGCCCCGGAGGGCAAAATAGACTTTTTACACTACATTTTTATTCGAACATCAGATCGACGTAAGATTTTATAGGGACCTCCGTAAGCCTTCTAGAGACACAACCGCACAAACCAGGGGTCCATTGGACCCCTCACGCCCTGACAGGTTCCACTGGACTCCCTTCCTCCACCTTCTTCCACTTCATCTTCAACCTCATGCCAAAACCCTAAGTCCTACTACTCTTCCAACCACCCTACTTCTCTCACCCTTTCCTCCATACTCAGTACACCATTTGACCTCTTTTCAGAGCCTATGTACTCTCCTAACACCCCTTTGTAGATCCTCATAGGTGAGACACTTCGAATCAAACCCAAACCTAGTTAAAATTTAAGTTAATGAAAAATGTGAACTTCCCACCATGGCCAAACCTACAAGTGGAATTTTCACCCCCTAAGCAACTCTAATTCCAATTTAGACTGTGGAAGTAGATGCCTTTGATCCATTTTATGTTTGGAAAATACCCATTACACAATAGCACACAAGATTAAACAAGTTTTAATTTCAAAACCTTAAACTCTAGCTTCAATCTTCATCTTCTTCAAACCACCACCGCAGACCACAGTAGCCACCCAAACCATCACTAAGCTTCATATCTAACTCCAAGAAATCCATCCCAAATATATAATTAAATTTTGAAGAATATCATAATTTTATGTAATCAATATAATTTTTTTTAGATATTTAAAATACATAAATGGAATCCTTATGTAAAGACGAGCCTGATGACTATAATATTGGATATATGTTTCATATCAGGAAAAAATAAATGATGCTAAAAACCAATAATAACCGAGAAGGTATAATAAGTGGAAACTTTATTGTGTTGTAGCATATGTGTAAAAAGTGGTGTGAGTGAATATGGAGGTGACACATGATAAGCACGATAAAGTAGTGGAAGAATCTGGAGGTGACACGTAGGGCGCATAACAAAGCAAGGGAAGGATAAGGAGGTGACACGTGGTAAGCATGACAAAGCAGTGGATGGACCTAGAGCTGACACGTGTTAGTTCGATAAAGCAGTGTTTAAGGTATAAATGAAGGCTATAAATAAGAAGGTTGGCTAAAGTAAAGGGTGCTAAAGAGGAAGGAGAGAAGGGGGAGAGAGAGAGAGAGAAATAAAGGAAAAGGGATAAACCAAGAGGAAGAAGAAGAAATTAAATAAAGAAAGAGGGGAAAAAAAAGAGAAATCTGTGTAGTGTCAAAATCAACGGTGAAACGAACTCTAATCGAGCTAAAATTTTAGTATGTTATTCTTGAGGTTATGATGACAACATCTATCAGAATCAATTAAAGATTTGAGGTACGAGGTAGTATACAATATGTTTATGTCTTTTAATCTATTTGCAAAGAGTGTCCTATTGATCATCTAAAAATTCATATCTCTATTCACTATTTTTGCTCGATATGAAGTTCAGTTAGTTTTGTTTAGATGACCTGTGTTTTGGGCTAATACTTTAGAATTGATTAGTACGTGTACGAAGTGCACATGGGGCATAAGTTGTGAAGTGAAACATGATTGTGGTCCTATGGGGGTGTGATTATGGCCTTACGGGGTGTGATTAATTGGTTTGATTTTAGATTTATGCCCAAGTGTTACTTGTCATGTTACCAAGATAAACCAAGTATGAGGCTATGCATGTTGATGGTTGATTTATGCGATATGTCGTATTTGATTGATGATTCTTTAATTGCTTATCGATTGAGTTAATTTGGTATTCGATCATTCTTACCTTTATCGTTGAGCATATTATTTCATGTCGTATTGTATACTTCTCTAGTTAATTAATTTTTTAGAAGTATTACGGAGCATAGATCGTGATTGGAATATTGGAAGAATTGGAGATGACAATTGTTTTAATATTTAAATGATGAGCTCTATTTTTATTTGGAGATTTGATTATCAATTTGATTTTTATTGAAGTAATTAGAGCTCTGGTATTTGTATTATGAGTTATATTTTATAAAATTTGTGAATCATTTTATCAATTAACGCATCGAGGAAATCGGAGTGTTACAGAGTGGTATTGGAACTTAGGCTTCAAATCCTACATGGATACTGTGGGGAGTGGGTTAGCTATGCTTTCCATTGCTAGGGTTTATAAATTGAATATGATATCAGAGTGCGCAACAATAGTTACTGGTTTATAAACTTTGAATTTCGAGGACGAAATTCTTTTTAAGGGGGTGGATTGTAACATCCTAGATTTTTATAAAGTAAGAGTTATAATTATTTTATGTAATCAATATAATTTTTTTGGATATTTAAATTATATAAATGGATTCCTTAGGTAAAGACGAGCCCGATGACTCTAATATTATATATGGTTCATATCAAGAATAAATAAGCAATTCTAAAAACCTGTAGTAACCGAAAACTTATAATAAGTGTAAACTTTATTGTGTCATAGAACATGTGTGAAAAGTGGGGGGGGGTGTGTGTGTGTGTGAATATGGAGGTGACACGTGACAAGCACAACAAGTAGTGGAAGAATCTGAAGGTGACACATGGGAAACACGACAAAGTAGGGGAAGGATAAGGAGGTGGCATGTGGTAAGCAGGACAAAGCAATGGAAGGACCTGGGAGTGACATGTGGCAAGCATGACAAAACAAGGGAAGGACCTAGAGGAGACACATTTTAGTACGATAAAACAGTGTTTAAGGTATAAATGAAGGCTATAAATAGGGAGGTTAGCCTAAGTAAAGGGTGCTAAAAAGGGAGAAGAGAATGGGAGAGAGAGAAAGAAATAATCGAGAGCAAAAAGGGAAATGGAGGAAAAGGTAAAAACCAAGAGGAAGAAGAAGAAGAGGAATGAAGGAAAGAAGGAAAGAAAAGAAAAAAAGAAAAATTTGTGCCATGTCAAAATCCATGGTGGAACAAACTTCGATCAAGCAGAAATTTTAGTATGTTGTTCTTGAGGTATGCCGACAACATCTATTGGAGTCAATTAAAGATTTAATTTGCAACGAGTGTCCTATTGATAATCTCAAAATTTGCATCCCTATTCGCTAATTTTGATAGGCATGAAATTCAGTTATTTTTCTTGAGATGATCTATGTTTTGGGTTAATTCTTTGGGATTGATTGGTACTTGTACGACATGCACGTGGGATATAATTTCTTATGTGAAATGTAATTGTAGCCCTATGAGGTTGTGATAATGGCCCTGCGAGCTGTGATTAATTGGTTTGAGTTTGGATTTATGCTCAAGTGTTACTTTTCATGTTACAAAGATAAACCGAGTATGAGGCTATACTTGTTGAAAGTTAATTTATGTGATATTTCGTATTTAATTGATGATTCTTTAATTGCTTATCGATTGAGTTAATTTTGTATTCGATAATTCGTATATTTATCGTTGAGCATTTTGTCTCCTATCATATTGTATACTTCCCTACTTAATTAATTTTTCAAGAGCATTATAGAGCATAGATCGTGATTGAAATCTTGGAGGAACTAGAGATGATAATTTTTCTAATATTTAAATTGTGAGCTATATTTGTATTAGGAGATTTCATTATCAATTTAATTTTTATTGAGGTAATTAGAGCTCTGGTATTTGTATTTGGAGATATATTTTGTGGAATCTTTGAATCGATTTATTGATTAACGCATCTGAAAAATTGGACCGCTATAGATCCTATATGGTTATTGTGGGGAGTGGGTTAGCTAAGCTCCCTATTGCTATGGTGTATAAATTGATTATGATATCAAAGTGCGCAACAAAAGTTAGTGGCTTATAGACTGTGAATTTTGAGAACAAAATTCTTTTTAAGGGGGTGGATTGTAACATCCCAAATTTTTATAAAATAAGAGTTATAACTATTTTATGTAATCAATATAATTTTTTTTGAATAGTTCAAATACATAAATTGATTCCTAATGTAAACACAAGCTCGATGACTGTAATATTGGATATGTTTCATATCAGGGAAAAATAATCAATGCTAAAAACCTATAGCAACCAAGAAAATATAATAAGTGTAAACTTTATTGTGTCATACAACATTTGTAAAAAGTGTGTGTGAATATGGAAGTGACACATGGCAAGAACGATAAAGTAGTGGAAGAATTTGGAGGTGACACGTGGAAAGCATGACAAACCAAGAGAAGGATAAGGAGGTGACATGTGGTAAGCACATCAAAACAGTGGAAGGACTTGGAAGTGACACGTGCCAGTATGACAAAGTAGTGTTTAAAGTATAAATGAAGGATATAAATAGGAAGGTTGGCTTAAATAAAGGGTGCTAAAGTGGAAGAAGATAATAAGAAGAGAGAGAGAGAGAGAGAGAGAGAGAGAGAGAGAGAGAGAGAGAGAAATAACCGAGAGAAAATAGGGAAATAGAGGAAAAGGGATAAACAAAGAGGAAGAAAAAGAAAAAGAAACAAGGAAAGAAGAAAGAAAAAAAAGAAATTTGTGTCTTGTCAAAAATCAACAGTGGAACGAACTCTGATTGAGCTGAAATTTTAGTAAGTTGTTCTCGAGGTTATGCCAACAACATCTATTAGATTCAACTAAAGATTTGACGTATGGGGTAGTATACAATATACTTCTTTTTTTTAATCTCATTGCAAATATTGTCATATTCATCATCTCGAAATTTGCATCCCTATTCGCTATTTTTTATTGATATAAAATTGACTAAGTTTTCTTGAGATGACATGTGTTTTGGGTTAATACTTTGGTATTGATTAGTACATGTACGAAGTGCACGTGGGGCATAAGTTGTGATGTGAAACATGATTGTGGCCCTACAAGGGTGTGATTATGTCTCTACGGGGTTTGATTAATTGGTTTGAGTTTGAATTTATGCCTGAGTGTTACTTGTCATATTACCAAGATAAATCAAGTATGAGGTTATGCATGTTGAAAGTTGATTTGTATGATATGTCGTATTTCATTGATGATTCCTTAATTGCTTATCGATTGAGTTAATTTGGTATTCGATTATTCATACATTTATCACTAAGCATATTATTTCATGTCATATTGTATACTTTCCTGCTTAATTAATTTTTTCAAGAGGATTATGGAGCCTAGATTGTGATTGGAATATTGGAGGAATTGGAGATGATAATTTTTCTAATATTCATATTGTGAGCTCTATTTATTTTTGGAGATTTGATTATCAATTTAATTTTTATTGAGATAATTAGAGCTCTGGTATTTGTATTTGGAGATATATTTTTTTTGGAATCTATGAATTGATTTATCAATTAACCCATACAGAAAATTGGGGCGTTATAGAATGGTATGTGAATTTAGGCTTCATATCCTACATGGGTACTATGGGGAGTTGGTTAGCTGAGCTCCTCATTGCTATGGTGTATAAATTGAGTACAATATTAGAGTGCACAACAAAAGTTATTGGCTTATAGACTGTGAATTTCAAGGACGAAATTCTTTTTCAGGGGGGTGGATTGTAACATCCTAGATTTTTAAAAAATAAGAGTTATTAAGAGGAGTCTAATAATTGTAATATTAGATATAGTTCAAATCAAGAAAAAATTAGCGATGCTAAAAACCTGCAGTAACAAGAATGTATAATAAGGGTAAAATTTATTGTGTAGTGTAACATGAGTAAAAAATGGGGTGTGTGTGTGTGTGTGTGTGTGTGTGAATATGGAGGTGACACATGGCAAGCATGAGAAAGTATTAAAAGAATCTGGAGGTGACACGTGGGAAGTACGACCAAGTAGGGGAAGGATAAGGAGGTGTCACATAGTAAGCACGACAAAGCAGTGGAAGGACCTGGACTTGACACATGTCAGTATGACAAAGTAGTATTTATGGTATAAATAAAAGCTATAAACAGGGAGGTTAGCTTAAGTAAAGGATGCTAAAGAGGAAGAAGAGAAGAGTGGGAAAGAGAGAGAAATAACAGTGAGAAATACCGGAGAGAAAAGAGCAAAATAGAGGAAAAGGGATAAACCAAAAGGAAGAAGAAGAAAAAGAAATAAGGAAAGAGGGGAGAGAAAGAGAAATCTATGTAGTGTAAAAATCAATGGTGAAACGAACTCCGATCGAGCTGAAATTTTAGTATGTTGTTCTTGAGGTTATGACAACAACATCTATCGAAGTTAATTAATGATTTGGGATATGGGGCAGTATACAATATACTTCTATCTTTCAATCTCTTTGCATAGAGTGTCCTATTGATTATCTCAAAATTCGCATCCCTATTCGCTATTTTTAGTTGATATGAAATTCAGTAAGTTTTGTTGAGATGACTTGTGTACTAGGCTAATACGTTGGGATTATTGGTACATGTATGAAGTGCACGTGGGGCATAAGTTGTGATATAAAACGTGATTGTGGGCCTACGGGGGTGTTATTATGGCCCTGCGAGGTGTGATTAATTGGTTTGAGTTTGGATTTATGCCCGAGTGCTATTTTTCATGTTACCAAGATAAACTGAGTATGAGGCTATGCATGTTGAAAGTTGATTTATGTGATATGTTGTAGTTGATTGATGATTCTGAAATTTCTTATTGATTGAGTTAATTTGGTATTCGATCATTCAAACATTTATCGTTGAGCATATTGTTTCCTGTCATATTATATACTTCCCTGCTTAATTAATTTTTCAAGAGGATAATGAAGCATAGATCGTGATTGGAAAATTAGAGGAACTGGAGATGATAATTTTTCTAATATTCAAATTGTGAGCTCTATTTGTTTTTGGAGATTTGATGATCAATTTAATTTTTATTAAAATAATTAAAGCTCAGGTATTTGTATCTGCAGATATATTTTGTGGAATCTGTGAATTAATTTATCGATTAACGCATCCAAAAAATCAGGGCATTACAAAGTGGGTTAGCTAAGCTTTCCATTGCTAGGGTGTATAAATTGAACATGATATCAGAATGCGCAACAAAAGTTACTGGCCTATAGAATGTGAATTTCGAGGACGAAATTATTTTTATGGGGGTGCGTTGTAACATCCTGAATTGTATAAAATAAGAGTTATAGTTATTTAAAGTAATCAATATATTTTCTTTTGTATATTTCAAATATACAAATGGATTCCTTATGTAAAGACGAGCCCGAGGAATGTAATATTATATATGTTTATATGAAGAAAAAATAATCGATGCTAAAAATCTGTAGTAACCGAAAAGGTATAATAAGTGTAAAATTTATTGTGTCATAGAAAGTGTCAAAAGTGGTGTGTGTGAGTATGGAGGTGACACATGGAAAGCACGATATAGTAATGGAAGAATCTGGAGGTGACACTTGGGAAGTACGATAAAATAGAGGAAGAATAAGAAGGTGACACGTGGTAAGCACGACAAAACAGTGGAAGAACCTGGGAGTGACACGTGGTAAATGGCAAGCACGACAAAATAGGGGAAAATATGGAGGTGACACGGGTCAGTACGACAAAGCAGTGTTTAAGGTATAAATGAAGGCTATAAATAGAGAGGTTGGCCTAAGTAAAGGGTGCTAAAGAGGAAGATGAGAAAAGTGAGTGATACAGACAGATAGACAGAGAGAGAGAGAGAGAGATAAATAATTGAGAAAAAGAAAGAAATATAGAAAACGGGATAGACCAAGAGGAAGAAGAGGAAAAAGAAATAAAGAGAGAAAAAGAAAAATATGTGTCATGTCAAAATCAACAGTGAAATGAACTTCGATCTGTAACACCCCAAAACACACCCTGGACGGCATTACTATCCGAGACCATTCACAACATGAGAGCAACTAAATAAATTCCATAAATAAAGAAATTTCATTCATCATATATCATGTCCATAACATTATCCCAAAAGAATAAGTCAAATCATGGCAATTACATCCCAAAAGAATTAAACGTTACTTAGCAGCGGAATAATAAAAGATTACATTTTACATGATCCCAAAATAACCCTTCAATCTAATACAAAGAAGGACCGTCGAGATATCCCCCCTCTGGATTCCCCATACTTGTCTTCTAACCGATCCTCTTTCACAGCATCACCTGAAAAATGTGTTGGTTTGTAGGGGGTGAGCACTAAGCTCTGTAGGAAAATCCTCCCAAACTCAAACAAGGTGTAGAAAACATGTAAAACAAGTCGGTCTCATTTCACAAATATCATATATAACTTTTGAAGTAAAAACCAGGACATTTAAATAGATCTCAAGTTTAGGGAACGACAGTAATTGAATGAATAAGTGAAACCACTATACAGTTAACAAATCATATCCAAATATAATCCAATCCACCAAGACTCTTCTAGAAACCTTCTATGATAGAGTGAACAATAACCAAAATACAATAGATAATCCATTCTACCCTAAACCGTTTCCAACAAGTTCTCACGGAATCCCATACTTCCGGAAACTCTTGTCGAAACCATTTCTGGTACAATGCACGATAACCCACACTGTATGTCCGACACAACCCACGTTACTAATCCGTGATCATTAGTGATAGGAAAAGTTCGTACCCACACGGCGTACAAAGACGTCTACCCACTCCATGTGGTAGGAAAAGTTGATACCCGCGTGGCATACAAAGACGTCTACCCACTACATGATACCCGGTCAATAGTAATCCATGTTCGTATCGTACAACCACGCAAGAAATAAAATACCAACAATCACACAAGTCCCCAATTCCCAACATTTACCTCAATTCACAATCATCTATCCAAAATCCCCCAAAATATAACATGTAACAATTCCACAACCAACTAAGAAAAATACATGAGATCACCATAAATACCATTTTGTTGTTCAATATGAAACACTAAAGTTTTGAAATCAAGATCCTATGAGTAATCAAACTTTGGAATCATTACAAATGAATAATAAGCTTGGAGTATCAAGAATAAAGGCGCACCAAGCTTGAAAATCATGGACAAATGAGAAATTAAGATTTAACGGAACCATCATGTATGGAAATAGATAACAACGACTATCAAGGTGTGAAATCAAGAAAAAATGATTATAAAGCTTAGAAATCAAGACCACAAGAACACTCAAGTCTTGGAACCAAGAATAAAGAATATCAAATATTGAATATCAAGCTTAGAATTCAAAACAAATGAACAATCATGTATTGAAATCAATAACAAGGGAGAAGTCAAGAGACAAACACATTTCCCTTGAAGACTAGGGTTTGGTAGCAAGCAAGGAGATTCAAGGGTTACCCAACAATCACAATATTTTCCACATGGCATCAATTGCAAGAATAGCAAGAATTAAGGATTTGATAGCATACATATAACATTTAGAGTGAAGAGATACATATAAATAAACCTAGCCTCAATGTAAAAGAATGGAAGAAAACCCCTACCTTGGTGTTCTTGAAATCTAGGGTTTGATCTTGAATCACTCTTAAATCCTTTGTTTCTCCCTTTTGATCTTGTGTTTTCTCCTTCTTTATTCTTTTCTAAGACTCTCTCTAGGATTCCAAGAGGTGTGGGTAAGGGTGTAGTGAAAGGGTAGGAGAAGAGAGTAGAAGAATGGTGTTCTTGAGAAATTTCGGTTTTGATCTCTATAAGGGTTAACTCTCTCAAGATCTTTGTGTTTTTCTCTCCTTTTTCTCTTCTCTTAGGGCTCTAAGATGTTTGGGGTGAGAGTGGGATGGAAGAATGGGTCAAATGAGGCTTAAAAGGGTGTTTTAAAACACCAAAATCCCGACTTTTATCGGGTGTACCGGTACGCTGTACCGGTACGGTTTAGCTACTGGTTCGGGCGTACCGGTACGGTACCGTACCGGTACGGTACCGTACCGGTACTGTGTACCGGTACACTTCCGCTGTTTCGACTTTCAGGGCAGTTTTGACCCATTTAGAGGTCGAATTGGAAAATTTTCATGAAATACACTTTTGTAGCCCTAGATGTCTAATATCTACTGTCAAAATTTCAGATCAATTGGACATCATGATCAAAAGTTATGACTTAAATACGAGAAGGTGTCCCAACTCCTTTTTATCCAAATTTTTCTCTAAGTGTGTTTTCACTCCGGAATACTTCCTAGCTTCCAATACACCCCATATTACCTCTCCCAATGTTTTTCGACCCTCCGGATTCAATGGAGAACTTATTTTGACCTAAAAATATTTAGAAACTTCCATAATCCCTTTTCTCAAGTTTACACACCTTCGAAACTTAAACTTTCCAATCCATTCCTAAGCCAACCAAATCCATCCCAAACCTCTCCAACACATATTTCTACACATATCCACATTTTTACAACAATTATTTACTATATATCTATATACATATATCAAATAAAATGCGGGGTGTTACACGATCGAGCTGAAATTTTAATATGTTGTTCTTGAGGTTATGATGACAACATATGTCGGAGTCAATTAAAGATTCGAGGTACAGGGGTAGTATAGAATACGCTTCTATTTTTTAATTTCTTTACAAAGAGTATCATATTTATCATCTCGAAATTCGCATCCCTAATCGCTATTTTTTATCGATATGAAATTCAATAAGTTTTTTTCAGATGACTTGTGTTTTGGGCTAATACTTTGGGATTCATTGGTACATGCATGTGATTGTGACCCTACGTGTAAAACCCGGGTAAATTTGAACTTTTTTCTGAAAAAATGGTAAAATGGTAATTTGCCACTATAATGCAGATTTAAAATACGTATTTCTTTAGAGCTCGGATGACGAAACGGACCTCACCGTTGGATTCGTCTCGCGAAACCTAGTTACCCAGACATTTTTCGTCGAATTCTGAGATAGTCGGATTTTGTACGTTTTACGAGACGACTGTGTCGAATGACCTCACAATGGTCCCCAAAAACAGAAATTATAAAAGTTCCTTATAATTGAAATAAAGTTCAAATAAAATTAATTTGAACTTAAACCGGGATGAAATTAATCGTTTCAGGACGAAAACGGACCCGGACAAGGGGGCGTGTGGCGCGACGTGGACCAAGTGTTAAAGGTTATAAATATGAGCAAATATCTGATTTTGGAGCAGAATACTCCCCATTTCTCTGCTGGTTCACGTTGGAAGAGGGAAGAGAGGAGAAAAATGAGAAATCCAATTTTTCTCCCTTCGATTCACGGAGTTCCGTCGCTCGAATCAACTCGAACCAAGAATCAAAGTTGATCTCCTCGATGAGAGCTACGCAACCATACCAAGAACGAAGGATTTCACTGTAGATCCAAGAGGAGACTTTGGGGAAATCAAGAGTTTTGGGGCTTGGGAGGTGTTCTTCATCTCACGCTCCAAGACATAGGGTTCCCTCCTACTTTGGTTTACTTCTAACCTATGGTTCCATATGAAATGGGTAGGTATATGGAACTATACATGTCACTTGCCTCTTGTTATGGAAGTGAGGAATTGGGTATAAAAGTGGTTTAGACCAACTTCTAGCTTAAATTTGATATGTCGAAGCTATTGGTGTAAACTCTTGGAAATTGGGTTTATGTGGGCTGTTTTATGTATTTTAAAATTTTCCTATTATAGTTGGTTTATATGGAAATGGGTAAGTATATGGAACTATGTATTTCCCTTGCCTATGGTTATGGAGTAGGTGTAGAAATGATTTAATCAATTTCTAGTTTGAAATTGATATGTGAAGTTCCATGTGAAAATTCTTGGAGCTTGGTATTGTGTGGGCATGCTATGTGTTATATTGTGCCTTTTGAAGGAAATGAGTTATTTACATAGGTTATGTGATAACATGATTAGTGCCTTGAAGGTATTATGCTAAATGCCTATGTGAGAATTAAGCTTGTTATGGCATAATTTATGTGTGACATGCTTGAGAAAAAGGTAATTGATATATGTTGTTAATATATTAGCATCATGATGAATTGTGAAAATTATGTGCATTAGATATAAATTACCATGGCATATGTTGAAGTATGTGGTTAAATTGATCCATATGACATTCGTTACATATGAGACTTGACATTGACATGCAATGGTTCATTACATTGCATTTGCACAGAGACATCGCATTAGGTGGGTGTGTGTGCATGGTGTGATCAAACACCACACTTGGTGATTGATGGGTGGGCTCGGGAAACTTGGGTTGAAAATCCGACTGAGTCGCATGGTTGCATGAATATGGAGTTGGGGTTAGCAAGAAGGGCTAGAAAATCCCTCGGGTGAGAGACCCGGTGACTTAGATACGCACTCCAGTGGTATAAGAGTCCATAAAGTATGTCGGTGTACGCGGAATCGTTGGTGGAAGTCCATGAATTCCGTGTCGGTTGAGTGTCGTTGGTGTAAGTCCATAAATACTCACCCCACGAAAGACCCGGAGATTTTAAAAGGATCATTGGATGAAATTCATCAATGACAGAATTTCTACACATTGGCATTGCATTGTGTTGCGGGAGTCGGTGAGGACTCGGGTTAAAGTGTCTGAGTGAGTTTCATCTCATTTCATGGCATGACATGGTAAAAGAATTCCAACATTGAATTGCATGTTCTTGTTTAGAATGGTTGTTGATTGTTACATGTGCACATTCATATGCATCTAGGGTGGGGAGTAGCCTCTGTAGGAGATACTCTATTGAACGTTGCTCACCCTATACGGGAAAACATTTCAGGTGCAGGATACACACCGATGGACGGCTCTCATTTGGAGTCTCAAGGATGAAGAGAGGCCGAATTGTGGCCTTAACCTTGGTTTTTGTAAAACTTTTGTTAAAACTATGTTTTTGGGCATGTAATATATGTAAAAAAATTGTAATTGAACTTATATGGACTACTTTTAATATAACCTTGCATGTTTTTATATGAGTATGGATAAGTGGACCCGGTGTAGTCAATGTTTACTCATAAATGGACCCGGTGCGGTCAATGTTGTATATTGGACCTCGGATGGGTCATGTGATTGTATATTGCATAGGTTGTGTTTTGGGTAGAGCTTCCCGTACAAAGGAGACTCTGCCCGAATTTTGTTAAATTATGGATCTCGGTAAATTGGGCATAATAGCGTGATATCGAGTTACACGGTATCCACGGGTATTCCGCGGGTTGATGGGTGATCAACGGGTTAACAATGGACCCCCGGTTTTTGGGGTGTCACACTACGGGGGTATGATTGTGGCTCTACGGGGTGAGATTAATTGGTTTGAGTTTGTATTTATGCCCAAGTGTTACTTGTCATATTACCAAGATAAACCAAGTATGAGGCTATGCATGTTGTGTGAAACCCGGGAAAATTTGAAATTTTTCTGAAAAAGGGCAAAATGGTAAATTGCCATTACTGCACGTATTTGAAATACATATGTTCTAGACCTCGGATGAGGAAACGGAGTGCATCGTCGGATTCGCAACGCGAATTCTAGTGACCACCAGAAATTTCGTTGAATTCCGAGATAGTCGGATTTTGCACGTAGTTCGAGACGACTGCGTGGCGATTGACCTTTTAAAGGTCCCCAAAAACGAGAAATATTAAATTTCCTTAAAATTAAGTTAAAGTTCAAAAAAAATTAAATTGAAGTTAACCGAGATCAAATAAATCGTTTCGGGATAAAATCGGACCCGATTAAGTGGGGGACATGTGGCTCGACTTGGGCCAAGTCTTAAAAAGTATAAAAGGGGCAAAATATCTGAAAAATCAGATATTCTATACCCATTTGGCCGGCTGGTTCAGGCGTGAGAAGAGAGAAAGAGAGAAAATCAATTCTTCAAGTCTTCTCTCTTGGATTCCCGGAGCTCCGTCGCTCGGATCAACAAGAACCAAGAATTAAAGTTGCTCTACGCGGTGAGGGCTTCGACTACGTACCAAAAACAAGGCGTTTCACAGAATATCCAAGGGTGAAGTTTGGGGAAAGTCTTGGTTTTTGAGTGATTTTGGTGTATAGAGATTGCCTACATCTCTATTGAGGTAGGGGTTATTCCTATCTTGGATTATTCTACCTTAGGTGTAGCTAGTTTAAGGGTATCTATATATATGCATGTGTATATATGTATATATATATATGTGTGTTTATGGTTATGAGAATGGAAAGGTGAGCATGAAATTAGCTTAGGCTTGTTGCTAGCTAAATTTTGATATGTGTAAGTTATATGTGATGCATTATATAACTTGGTGATATTGAAGGCATGTTTTGTGTGTTGGAAGTTGTTGTTTTGCTTAAAATGAAACAATATGTTAGTGCCTATGAGGTGTTTGATAATATGCCTTGGTGGGTTGTTTAGATGATTTGTTTGGGGTCATTGGAATAACATGTTTGAATGTGTTATTGATGTATTGACATATGCTCATTGATATGTTGTTTATGATGGTTTATGGAATTTACATGCTTATGATTTAAATTCCATGGAATGTGAAGATATGTATTGATTATTTCTCATGTTGTATACATTACATATTGGGCATGATCATGGCATCACATTCATGGGACAATTGCATGAGTGTTGGTGTGTGGGAGATGCATAGATTTAATCGACACCTTGTTTGGTGCTTGATATGTGGGCTCGGGAGAAATTGGATCGACGATCCTTTTTGAGTCGCATGTTGCATAAGGAAAACTTGTGTTGGGTATAGCAAGAAGGGGCATGGCGACTTCCTCGGGTGCAAAACCCTAAACCACTTGGTTGAGTCACTTGGCCGGCGGTGAGATTCCAGAAAAGTGACACGGTGTACGGAACCGGCGGTGTGATTCCGAAAATCCGTTGCCCAAAGAAAACACAAGGATTTGGTTATAAAAACACCCATTCAATGGGCAGATTCCAATAATGATCGGATTTCATAACGATCATTGGAAGGATTTTTCCGTCAATAGACGGGTTACATTACACTTTGGCGTTGCATTGTGTTGTGTGAGTCGGTGAAGACTCGGGTTGAAATGCATGGGTGAGTGTCACTTCATTCCATGGCATAGCATTGTTGCATTCCATCATAGAATGCATAAGTATGAGAAATGATTAATTATATGTTTATGTGATGATTACATGAGCATGTGCATCTAGGGGAAGAGTAACCTCTATAGGTTTATCTCTACTGGGCGTTGTGCTCACCCTATACGGGAAACAATTTCAGGTGTCGGGTTTACACCGGCGATTGGCTCCCATGGAGAGCATCAAGGGTGAAGGGGGCCTAAGTGCGGCCTTATCTCAAGATTTTGTAAACCTTTTGTTTTACAATGGTTTATGACATGTAAATTTTGTATAAACAAACTTATTTCATTCCCTTTTTGAATTAAATTTGTATGGGATAGATTGTAATGGTCGTGTATGGATTTTGTGCAAAATGTAAAAATATAGTTGTACATGTCTGGGATGATGTGGAATTGAGTTAAGATGAATTGGAAATGAAAAATGGAGCAAGAAAGCAAATCTGGGCAGCAACTACCGGTAGTCAATGGGTAACTACCGGTAGTCGACTGTCCAGTGTGTATCAGCTACCGGTAGACAACAGGTAGTCGTAACTCCAGAAGGTTTCGGCTACCGGTAGACAACAGGTAGTCGTAACTCCAGAATGTTTCGGCTACCGGTAGCCGATAAACAGCTACCGGTAGTCATTCCAAAAATCTGAAATTTTCAAATGTTTTGCCAAATCTTTGGGCTTTGAATTTCCTTCCCTTAGATGATCAAAGTGGACCCTAATGGGGTACAAACCACGGTGTATGGAACTTTAATTGAATCAAATGAATGTTAAACCGAATTTTCATTATGGGTTATAATCCCGGCTTAATAATATTCTTGATGTGGTGTCGGGCTAAGCGATATCCACGGATGTTTCCGCGGGTTGATGGGTTATCAACGGGACCCCCGGATTTTGGGGTGTCACAGCTTGGTATCAGAGCCTAGGTATGCGATTTACTTAGGGCTTGTTGGGCATTGGGTCTAGACCATTGCATGCATTGTACATTTCATCTTGTGTGTTTAAAAGTTACATGTGAATTGTATACATGGTAGGATGTACATGTAAAGGAACACATTAGGTTAGAAAACAAAACCCTGTGTTCGGAAAAAGAAATGGACGGAGAGGTTCATGGTATAAATGTCTACTAGTGGGTGGCATAAGCATTGCTAGTGAGACAATGAGAAGAATTCTCAAAGTTTCGAATCTTGATCCCGATTTTGGGATACCTTGTGAGACTTGTTTGCTAACTGACAAATGTAGATGGCTAGTCGAGGAAGGGGACGCCGAGGCGGTGGGAGAACAAATCAACCCCCACCGGCCTTCGATCAACAGGCCTTTAATGAGACTATGGGCATGATGGCAGCTATGGTTGCACACCGGGGAGGTATGAGTAACCTCCAACAGTTCAAAGCGCATAAACCTCCAGTTTTTAAGGGAGGGGCGGATCCTATGGTGGCTGACCATTGGTTCCGGCAGGTTACGAAGATCTTGAAGGCAATGGGAATCACTTCCGATGCCAGTAAGATAACACTAGCTGCATTTCAGCTAGAAGGAGAATCCCAAGTGTGGTGGGATTGGGTCTCGGGCACGAAAAACCTTGAGACTATGACATGGGAAGAGTTCAAGGAGCTCTTCATGGGCAAGTATTTTCCACCGGCCATGCGACATGCAAAGGCCCGGGAGTTTCTGGAATTGAAACAAGGAACCATGACGGTGATGGAATACGTGGCGAAGTTCACGGAACTAGCACGTTTCGCCGATGATTACGTAGCCACAGCTGTGGCTAAGGTAAGAAGGTTTGAGGAAGGCTTGAAGCTTTCCATTCGGGGGAAAATTGTAGGTCTTCTCCTACAAGATTTGGATTTAATGATCACGACGGCTATGGCAATTGAACGTGAGGTGGATGACGCGAGGAATATTCGCGAGGGTGGTACTAAGGACAAGAAGAAGGAGGGACCATCCTCTTCTTCTAGTACGGGGAAGAGGCAGAGGACTTCTACTCCGCAGGGACAGCAAGGGCAGAGCCGCGGCTATCAAGGCCAAGGCCAGGGTCAATCCTCCCAAGGTGGGAGAAATCAGAGGCCTTCCTACCAGGCAGGCCAACGGACTTGCTATCATTGCCACCAACCGGGGCACATGAAGCGGGATTGTCCTCAGAGGCAGGGATCCCAGAGTTATGGGGCATCCCAGTCCCAGTCTTCAGTGGGGCACACACAGACACCTTATGTTCCTCCCTACCCCACTACGGGCCAGGGAAGCCAGTACCAGTTCCAGGGTGCTGCACAGACCCCTACTCCATCACGTGCGAGTGCCACGCAATCAGGCCAGATGGGCCAGAGTTTGGGTCGAGGCCGAGGACAGGGTTCACAAGCAGGTACTTCGGGAACCCAGGGGCGTGTCTACGCCATGATACCTCAGACCGAGCCAGCAGACCAATCGGTGATACAGGGTACATTTCTACTCTCTCGTTTATGGGCTAGGGTATTATTTGATTCTGGTGCATCACATTTATTTATTGCTGCATCTTGTGTGGAAGACTTGGGCTTAGAGGTTGAGACCTTGGAAGAGCCATTGCATGTGAGTTCTCCCCTAGGTGCTAGGGTGAGGGTTGGTCAGATATGTCGGGACTGTGAGTTAGAGATCTCTGGGATTCTACTCACCGTTGACCTTAGGGTCATGGACATGTCGGAGTTCGATGTCATTCTAGGAATGGATTGGTTGACGGCACACCGTGTTGTTATTGACTGTGATCGGAAGAGGGTCACTACTTATACGCCTGAGGGTGTTTGTTTCAAGTTCCAGGGGGACAAGCATGGTGCTTTACCCCAAGGGGTGTATGACTCCCGATGGCACGGGCAGTTGATGGGTTGGCTAGCAAGCCTTACCCTAGAGAACGAGGAGAGGCAGGAGTTGGGTCTACCTCGAGTGGTTTTTGAATACGAGGATGTTTTTCCGGATGAACTACAGGGATTACCTCCACATAGGGATGTAGACTTTACCATTGAGTTACATCCTGGCACTTCGCCCATTTCTATGACTCCACATAGGATGGCGCCTGCTGAGTTGCAAGAACTCAAGGTCCAATTGCAGGAATTGTTGGACAGGGGGTTCATTAGACCGAGTACCTCACCATGGGGCGCTCCGGTGTTATTTGCAAAGAAGAAGGACAACACCCTTCGACTCTGCATAGATTACCGGCAGTTAAATAGGGTTACTATCAAGACCAGGTACCCTTTGCCGAGGATTGATGACTTGTTTGATCAACTGAGAGGGGCGCGGGTCTACTCCAAAATAGACCTACGTACCGGTTACCATCAGTTGAGGGTTAGGGAGGCAGATATCCCTAAGACGGCGTTCAGAACGCGGTATGGGCATTACGAGTTTACTGTCATGCCTTTCGGATTGACGAATGCCCCGGCGGCATTCATGGATCTCATGCATAGGGTGTTCCAACCCTACCTTGATCAATTTGTCGTAGTCTTTGTTGACGACATCTTGATCTATTCCAAGTCTGAGGAGGGGCATGAGGGTCACTTGAGGATCGTTCTTCAGATCTTGAGAGACCATAAGTTGTATGCCAAGTTCAGCAAGTGTGAGTTTTGGCTGACTGAGGTGAAGTTTTTGGGACATGTAGTGTCGGCTTCGGGTGTATCCGTAGACCCGGAGAAGGTCGAGGCGGTGATGAATTGGGAGAGGCCGAAGTCAGTTTTCGAGATACGCAGTTTCTTGGGATTGGCTGGGTATTATCGGCGGTTTATCGAGGACTTCTCTAGGTTAGCTGCACCTATGACGAAGTTGACTCGGAAGGAGGTTAAGTTTGAGTGGAATGATTCTTGCGAGAAGGCATTCCAGGAGTTGAAGAGGAGGCTTACTTCAGCCCCTATATTGATAGTCCCAGAAAGGGGACAGAGGTACACAGTCTATTGTGATGCCTCTAAGGACGGGCTCGGATGTGTGTTGATGCAGTCCGGGAGGGTCGTGGCTTATGGTTCTCGACAGTTAAAGAACCACGAGCAGAATTACCCTACGCATGATATGGAGTTGGCGGCTATTGTCTTTGCCTTGAAGGCTTGGCGCCACTACCTGTATGGTGAGCAGTTTGAGGTGTTTTCAGACCACAAGAGTCTGAAGTACATCTTTACACAGCGGGACCTCAACATGAGGCAACGCAGATGGATGGAGTTTCTGGAAGATTACGACTTCACGTTGCATTACCATCCTGGTAAGGCAAATGTGGTGGCTGACGCACTTAGCCGGAAGTCAAGGGGAGTCTTGGCTAGTATGGCTTCCCGGGAGTGGGAAATGCTCGAAACTGTGGGACAGTTTGGGCTACATTACATGGGGCAGGCTCAGGGTACCTTGGGAAGTTTGGTGGCTACGCCTTCCCTACTGAGCAGAGTGATTGAGTCTCAGGGGCAAGACCCAGAGATAGTGTCCATTAAGGACCGGGTGCAGTCGGGTACAGGTGACGAGGGCTGGGCCATTCATTTGGATGGTAGTCTTCGGTATAGGGGAAGGATTGTGGTTCCCCACACTCCAGATCTAAGGGAGGAGATTCTTAGGGAATTTCATTGTTCCCGTTTTGCGGTTCATCCAGGGGGCACGAAGATGTATCATGATCTTCGTCGCCAGTATTATTGGAGTGGGATGAAGAGACAAGTTGGTGAATTTGTTGGTAGATGTCTCACATGTCAGCAAGTGAAGGCTGAACACCAGAGATCAGCGGGATTACTCCAGCCTTTGGAGGTAGCTGAGTGGAAGTGGGAGCATGTCACGATGGATTTTGTGACTCACTTGCCACGGACATCGCGGGGACATGATGCGGTGTGGGTGATAGTGGACCGGCTTACGAAGTCGGCACACTTCTTGGCTGTGCGGATGACCTTCACATTGGAGGAATTCTGTAGGTTATATATACGGGAGATTGTCCGATTGCATGGGGTGCCCGTATCTATAGTATCGGATCGGGATCCCAGATTCACATCTCATTTTTGGGAGAGTTTCCAGCGAACCATGGGGACTCAGTTGATGATGAGCACTGCTTTTCATCCCCAGACGGACGGTCAGTCTGAGAGGACCATCCAGACACTAGAGGACATGCTGCGTGCTTGCGTCCTAGACCTCAAGGGAAGCTGGGAAGATCACTTACCCTTGGTAGAGTTTGCCTATAACAATAGTTATCAGGCGAGCATACAGATGGCACCCTATGAGGCATTATATGGGAGGCCTTGTAGATCTCCGGTTTGTTGGACGGAGGTTGGAGAGAGACCCTCTACGGGTCCAGAGTTGATTAGAGACACCTCAGAGAAGGTGGATTTGATACGGAAGCGTCTTCTCACGGCGCAGAGCAGGCAGAAGAGCTATGCCGACAGACGGCGGCGACCTCTAGAGTTTGAGGTGGGAGATCACGTATTTTTGAAGGTTATGCCTACGAGAGGAGTGGTCAGGTTCGGCAAGCGGGGAAAAATGTCTCCGAGATATATCGGGCCCTTCGAGGTACTCGAGAGGGTTGGTGCAGTTGCTTACCGATTGGCGTTACCGCCTGATTTAGCAGGTGTTCACGCAGTATTCCATGTCTCTATGCTCCGGAAATACACACCTGATCCGACTCATGTGGTGGATTGGGGCGAGCTTGTTGTTGATACAGATGGGACCTTCGAGGAGGGACCGGTGCGTATCATGGATAGCCGGGAACAGGTTTTGCGAGGCAAGACCGTGAGGCTAGTGAAGGTTCTTTGGCAGCACCGGGGAGTAGAGGAGGCAACATGGGAGCGTGAGGACACCATACGTGCCAATTACCCTTTCCTGTTTGAGGATAGAGGTACATTTTCATACTTATGGCTTGGTATTGAGAGTACATTACTTGTTGCATATGCATGCTATTAAATGTATATGTGTATGTGAATTTCAGGGACGAAATTCTTTTAAGGGGGGGAGAATGTGAAACCCGGGAAAATTTGAAATTTTTCTGAAAAAGGGCAAAATGGTAAATTGCCATTACTGCACGTATTTGAAATACATATGTTCTAGACCTCGGATGAGGAAACGGAGTGCGTCGTCGGATTCGCAACGCGAATTCTAGTGACCACCAGAAATTTCGTTGAATTCCGAGATAGTCGGATTTTGCACGTAGTTCGAGACGACTGCGTGGCGATTGACCTTTTAAAGGTCCCCAAAAACGAGAAATATTAAATTTCCTTAAAATTAAGTTAAAGTTCAAAAAAAATTAAATTGAAGTTAACCGAGATCAAATAAATCGTTTCGGGATAAAATCGGACCCGATTAAGTGGGGGACATGTGGCTCGACTCGGGCCAAGTCTTAAAAAGTATAAAAGGGGCAAAATATCTGAAAAATCAGATATTCTATACCCATTTGGCCGGCTGGTTCAGGCGTGAGAAGAGAGAAAGAGAGAAAATCAATTCTTCAAGTCTTCTCTCTTGGATTCCCGGAGCTCCGTCGCTCGGATCAACAAGAACCAAGAATTAAAGTTGCTCTACGCGGTGAGGGCTTCGACTACGTACCAAAAACAAGGCGTTTCACAGAATATCCAAGGGTGAAGTTTGGGGAAAGTCTTGGTTTTTGAGTGATTTTGGTGTATAGAGATTGCCTACATCTCTATTGAGGTAGGGGTTATTCCTATCTTGGATTATTCTACCTTAGGTGTAGCTAGTTTAAGGGTATCTATATATATGCATGTGTATATATGTGTTTATGGTTATGAGAATGGAAAGGTGAGCATGAAATTAGCTTAGGCTTGTTGCTAGCTAAATTTTGATATGTGTAAGTTATATGTGATGCATTATATAACTTGGTGATATTGAAGGCATGTTTTGTGTGTTGGAAGTTGTTGTTTTGCTTAAAATGAAACAATATGTTAGTGCCTATGAGGTGTTTGATAATATGCCTTGGTGGGTTGTTTAGATGATTTGTTTGGGGTCATTGGAATAACATGTTTGAATGTGTTATTGATGTATTGACATATGCTCATTGATATGTTGTTTATGATGGTTTATGGAATTTACATGCTTATGATTTAAATTCCATGGAATGTGAAGATATGTATTGATTATTTCTCATGTTGTATACATTACATATTGGGCATGATCATGGCATCACATTCATGGGACAATTGCATGAGTGTTGGTGTGTGGGAGATGCATAGATTTAATCGACACCTTGTTTGGTGCTTGATATGTGGGCTCGGGAGAAATTGGATCGACGATCCTTTTTGAGTCGCATGTTGCATAAGGAAAACTTGTGTTGGGTATAGCAAGAAGGGGCATGGCGACTTCCTCGGGTGCAAAACCCTAAACCACTTGGTTGAGTCACTTGGCCGGCGGTGAGATTCCAGAAAAGTGACACGGTGTACGGAACCGGCGGTGTGATTCCGAAAATCCGTTGCCCAAAGAAAACACAAGGATTTGGTTATAAAAACACCCATTCAATGGGCAGATTCCAATAATGATCGGATTTCATAACGATCATTGGAAGGATTTTTCCGTCAATAGACGGGTTGCATTACACTTTGGCGTTGCATTGTGTTGTGTGAGTCGGTGAAGACTCGGGTTGAAATGCATGGGTGAGTGTCACTTCATTCCATGGCATAGCATTGTTGCATTCCATCATAGAATGCATAAGTATGAGAAATGATTAATTATATGTTTATGTGATGATTACATGAGCATGTGCATCTAGGGGAAGAGTAACCTCTATAGGTTTATCTCTACTGGGCGTTGTGCTCACCCTATACGGGAAACAATTTCAGGTGTCGGGTTTACACCGGCGATTGGCTCCCATGGAGAGCATCAAGGGTGAAGGGGGCCTAAGTGCGGCCTTATCTCAAGATTTTGTAAACCTTTTGTTTTACAATGGTTTATGACATGTAAATTTTGTATAAACAAACTTATTTCATTCCCTTTTTGAATTAAATTTGTATGGGATAGATTGTAATGGTCGTGTATGGATTTTGTGCAAAATGTAAAAATATAGTTGTACATGTCTGGGATGATGTGGAATTGAGTTAAGATGAATTGGAAATGAAAAATGGAGCAAGAAAGCAAATCTGGGCAGCAACTACCGGTAGTCAATGGGTAACTACCGGTAGTCGACTGTCCAGTGTGTATCAGCTACCGGTAGACAACAGGTAGTCGTAACTCCAGAAGGTTTCGGCTACCGGTAGACAACAGGTAGTCGTAACTCCAGAATGTTTCGGCTACCGGTAGCCGATAAACAGCTACCGGTAGTCATTCCAAAAATCTGAAATTTTCAAATGTTTTGCCAAATCTTTGGGCTTTGAATTTCCTTCCTTTAGATGATCAAAGTGGACCCTAATGGGGTACAAACCACGGTGTATGGAACTTTAATTGAATCAAATGAATGTTAAACCGAATTTTCATTATGGGTTATAATCCCGGCTTAATAATATTCTTGATGTGGTGTCGGGCTAAGCGATATCCACGGATGTTTCCGCGGGTTGATGGGTTATCAACGGGACCCCCGGATTTTGGGGTGTCACAGCTTGGTATCAGAGCCTAGGTATGCGATTTACTTAGGGCTTGTTGGGCATTGGGTCTAGACCATTGCATGCATTGTACATTTCATCTTGTGTGTTTAAAAGTTACATGTGAATTGTATACATGGTAGGATGTACATGTAAAGGAACACATTAGGTTAGAAAACAAAACCCTGTGTTCGGAAAAAGAAATGGACGGAGAGGTTCATGGTATAAATGTCTACTAGTGGGTGGCATAAGCATTGCTAGTGAGACAATGAGAAGAATTCTCAAAGTTTCGAATCTTGATCCCGATTTTGGGATACCTTGTGAGACTTGTTTGCTAACTGACAAATGTAGATGGCTAGTCGAGGAAGGGGACGCCGAGGCGGTGGGAGAACAAATCAACCCCCACCGGCCTTCGATCAACAGGCCTTTAATGAGACTATGGGCATGATGGCAGCTATGGTTGCACACCGGGGAGGTATGAGTAACCTCCAACAGTTCAAAGCGCATAAACCTCCAGTTTTTAAGGGAGGGGCGGATCCTATGGTGGCTGACCATTGGTTCCGGCAGGTTACGAAGATCTTGAAGGCAATGGGAATCACTTCCGATGCCAGTAAGATAACACTAGCTGCATTTCAGCTAGAAGGAGAATCCCAAGTGTGGTGGGATTGGGTCTCGGGCACGAAAAACCTTGAGACTATGACATGGGAAGAGTTCAAGGAGCTCTTCATGGGCAAGTATTTTCCACCGGCCATGCGACATGCAAAGGCCCGGGAGTTTCTGGAATTGAAACAAGGAACCATGACGGTGATGGAATACGTGGCGAAGTTCACGGAACTAGCACGTTTCGCCGATGATTACGTAGCCACAGCTGTGGCTAAGGTAAGAAGGTTTGAGGAAGGCTTGAAGCTTTCCATTCGGGGGAAAATTGTAGGTCTTCTCCTACAAGATTTGGATTTAATGATCACGACGGCTATGGCAATTGAACGTGAGGTGGATGACGCGAGGAATATTCGCGAGGGTGGTACTAAGGACAAGAAGAAGGAGGGACCATCCTCTTCTTCTAGTACGGGGAAGAGGCAGAGGACTTCTACTCCGCAGGGACAGCAAGGGCAGAGCCGCGGCTATCAAGGCCAAGGCCAGGGTCAATCCTCCCAAGGTGGGAGAAATCAGAGGCCTTCCTACCAGGCAGGCCAACGGACTTGCTATCATTGCCACCAACCGGGGCACATGAAGCGGGATTGTCCTCAGAGGCAGGGATCCCAGAGTTATGGGGCATCCCAGTCCCAGTCTTCAGTGGGGCACACACAGACACCTTATGTTCCTCCCTACCCCACTACGGGCCAGGGAAGCCAGTACCAGTTCCAGGGTGCTGCACAGACCCCTACTCCATCACGTGCGAGTGCCACGCAATCAGGCCAGATGGGCCAGAGTTTGGGTCGAGGCCGAGGACAGGGTTCACAAGCAGGTACTTCGGGAACCCAGGGGCGTGTCTACGCCATGATACCTCAGACCGAGCCAGCAGACCAATCGGTGATACAGGGTACATTTCTACTCTCTCGTTTATGGGCTAGGGTATTATTTGATTCTGGTGCATCACATTTATTTATTGCTGCATCTTGTGTGGAAGACTTGGGCTTAGAGGTTGAGACCTTGGAAGAGCCATTGCATGTGAGTTCTCCCCTAGGTGCTAGGGTGAGGGTTGGTCAGATATGTCGGGACTGTGAGTTAGAGATCTCTGGGATTCTACTCACCGTTGACCTTAGGGTCATGGACATGTCGGAGTTCGATGTCATTCTAGGAATGGATTGGTTGACGGCACACCGTGTTGTTATTGACTGTGATCGGAAGAGGGTCACTGCTTATACGCCTGAGGGTGTTTGTTTCAAGTTCCAGGGGGACAAGCATGGTGCTTTACCCCAAGGGGTGTATGACTCCCGATGGCACGGGCAGTTGATGGGTTGGCTAGCAAGCCTTACCCTAGAGAACGAGGAGAGGCAGGAGTTGGGTCTACCTCGAGTGGTTTTTGAATACGAGGATGTTTTTCCGGATGAACTACCGGGATTACCTCCACATAGGGATGTAGACTTTACCATTGAGTTACATCCTGGCACTTCGCCCATTTCTATGACTCCACATAGGATGGCGCCTGCTGAGTTGCAAGAACTCAAGGTCCAATTGCAGGAATTGTTGGACAGGGGGTTCATTAGACCGAGTACCTCACCATGGGGCGCTCCGGTGTTATTTGCAAAGAAGAAGGACAACACCCTTCGACTCTGCATAGATTACCGGCAGTTAAATAGGGTTACTATCAAGACCAGGTACCCTTTGCCGAGGATTGATGACTTGTTTGATCAACTGAGAGGGGCGCGGGTCTACTCCAAAATAGACCTACGTACCGGTTACCATCAGTTGAGGGTTAGGGAGGCAGATATCCCTAAGACGGCGTTCAGAACGCGGTATGGGCATTACGAGTTTACTGTCATGCCTTTCGGATTGACGAATGCCCCGGCGGCATTCATGGATCTCATGCATAGGGTGTTCCAACCCTACCTTGATCAATTTGTCGTAGTCTTTGTTGACGACATCTTGATCTATTCCAAGTCTGAGGAGGGGCATGAGGGTCACTTGAGGATCGTTCTTCAGATCTTGAGAGACCATAAGTTGTATGCCAAGTTCAGCAAGTGTGAGTTTTGGCTGACTGAGGTGAAGTTTTTGGGACATGTAGTGTCGGCTTCGGGTGTATCCGTAGACCCGGAGAAGGTCGAGGCGGTGATGAATTGGGAGAGGCCGAAGTCAGTTTTCGAGATACGCAGTTTCTTGGGATTGGCTGGGTATTATCGGCGGTTTATCGAGGACTTCTCTAGGTTAGCTGCACCTATGACGAAGTTGACTCGGAAGGAGGTTAAGTTTGAGTGGAATGATTCTTGCGAGAAGGCATTCCAGGAGTTGAAGAGGAGGCTTACTTCAGCCCCTATATTGATAGTCCCAGAAAGGGGACAGAGGTACACAGTCTATTGTGATGCCTCTAAGGACGGGCTCGGATGTGTGTTGATGCAGTCCGGGAGGGTCGTGGCTTATGGTTCTCGACAGTTAAAGAACCACGAGCAGAATTACCCTACGCATGATATGGAGTTGGCGGCTATTGTCTTTGCCTTGAAGGCTTGGCGCCACTACCTGTATGGTGAGCAGTTTGAGGTGTTTTCAGACCACAAGAGTCTGAAGTACATCTTTACACAGCGGGACCTCAACATGAGGCAACGCAGATGGATGGAGTTTCTGGAAGATTACGACTTCACGTTGCATTACCATCCTGGTAAGGCAAATGTGGTGGCTGACGCACTTAGCCGGAAGTCAAGGGGAGTCTTGGCTAGTATGGCTTCCCGGGAGTGGGAAATGCTCGAAACTGTGGGACAGTTTGGGCTACATTACATGGGGCAGGCTCAGGGTACCTTGGGAAGTTTGGTGGCTACGCCTTCCCTACTGAGCAGAGTGATTGAGTCTCAGGGGCAAGACCCAGAGATAGTGTCCATTAAGGACCGGGTGCAGTCGGGTACAGGTGACGAGGGCTGGGCCATTCATTTGGATGGTAGTCTTCGGTATAGGGGAAGGATTGTGGTTCCCCACACTCCAGATCTAAGGGAGGAGATTCTTAGGGAATTTCATTGTTCCCGTTTTGCGGTTCATCCAGGGGGCACGAAGATGTATCATGATCTTCGTCGCCAGTATTATTGGAGTGGGATGAAGAGACAAGTTGGTGAATTTGTTGGTAGATGTCTCACATGTCAGCAAGTGAAGGCTGAACACCAGAGATCAGCGGGATTACTCCAGCCTTTGGAGGTAGCTGAGTGGAAGTGGGAGCATGTCACGATGGATTTTGTGACTCACTTGCCACGGACATCGCGGGGACATGATGCGGTGTGGGTGATAGTGGACCGGCTTACGAAGTCGGCACACTTCTTGGCTGTGCGGATGACCTTCACATTGGAGGAATTCTGTAGGTTATATATACGGGAGATTGTCCGATTGCATGGGGTGCCCGTATCTATAGTATCGGATCGGGATCCCAGATTCACATCTCATTTTTGGGAGAGTTTCCAGCGAACCATGGGGACTCAGTTGATGATGAGCACTGCTTTTCATCCCCAGACGGACGGTCAGTCTGAGAGGACCATCCAGACACTAGAGGACATGCTGCGTGCATGCGTCCTAGACCTCAAGGGAAGCTGGGAAGATCACTTACCCTTGGTAGAGTTTGCCTATAACAATAGTTATCAGGCGAGCATACAGATGGCACCCTATGAGGCATTATATGGGAGGCCTTGTAGATCTCCGGTTTGTTGGACGGAGGTTGGAGAGAGACCCTCTACGGGTCCAGAGTTGATTAGAGACACCTCAGAGAAGGTGGATTTGATACGGAAGCGTCTTCTCACGGCGCAGAGCAGGCAGAAGAGCTATGCCGACAGACGGCGGCGACCTCTAGAGTTTGAGGTGGGAGATCACGTATTTTTGAAGGTTATGCCTACGAGAGGAGTGGTCAGGTTCGGCAAGCGGGGAAAAATGTCTCCGAGATATATCGGGCCCTTCGAGGTACTCGAGAGGGTTGGTGCAGTTGCTTACCGATTGGCGTTACCGCCTGATTTAGCAGGTGTTCACGCAGTATTCCATGTCTCTATGCTCCGGAAATACACACCTGATCCGACTCATGTGGTGGATTGGGGCGAGCTTGTTGTTGATACAGATGGGACCTTCGAGGAGGGACCGGTGCGTATCATGGATAGCCGGGAACAGGTTTTGCGAGGCAAGACCGTGAGGCTAGTGAAGGTTCTTTGGCAGCACCGGGGAGTAGAGGAGGCAACATGGGAGCGTGAGGACACCATACGTGCCAATTACCCTTTCCTGTTTGAGGATAGAGGTACATTTTCATACTTACGGCTTGGTATTGAGAGTACATTACTTGTTGCATATGCATGCTATTAAATGTATATGTGTATGTGAATTTCAGGGACGAAATTCTTTTAAGGGGGGGAGAATGTGAAACCCGGGAAAATTTGAAATTTTTCTGAAAAAGGGCAAAATGGTAAATTGCCATTACTGCACGTATTTGAAATACATATGTTCTAGACCTCGGATGAGGAAACGGAGTGCGTCGTCGGATTCGCAACGCGAATTCTAGTGACCACCAGAAATTTCGTTGAATTCCGAGATAGTCGGATTTTGCACGTAGTTCGAGACGACTGCGTGGCGATTGACCTTTTAAAGGTCCCCAAAAACGAGAAATATTAAATTTCCTTAAAATTAAGTTAAAGTTCAAAAAAAATTAAATTGAAGTTAACCGAGATCAAATAAATCGTTTCGGGATAAAATCGGACCCGATTAAGTGGGGGACATGTGGCTCGACTCGGGCCAAGTCTTAAAAAGTATAAAAGGGGCAAAATATCTGAAAAATCAGATATTCTATACCCATTTGGCCGGCTGGTTCAGGCGTGAGAAGAGAGAAAGAGAGAAAATCAATTCTTCAAGTCTTCTCTCTTGGATTCCCGGAGCTCCGTCGCTCGGATCAACAAGAACCAAGAATTAAAGTTGCTCTACGCGGTGAGGGCTTCGACTACGTACCAAAAACAAGGCGTTTCACAGAATATCCAAGGGTGAAGTTTGGGGAAAGTCTTGGTTTTTGAGTGATTTTGGTGTATAGAGATTGCCTACATCTCTATTGAGGTAGGGGTTATTCCTATCTTGGATTATTCTACCTTAGGTGTAGCTAGTTTAAGGGTATCTATATATATGCATGTGTATATATGTATATATATATATGTGTGTTTATGGTTATGAGAATGGAAAGGTGAGCATGAAATTAGCTTAGGCTTGTTGCTAGCTAAATTTTGATATGTGTAAGTTATATGTGATGCATTATATAACTTGGTGATATTGAAGGCATGTTTTGTGTGTTGGAAGTTGTTGTTTTGCTTAAAATGAAACAATATGTTAGTGCCTATGAGGTGTTTGATAATATGCCTTGGTGGGTTGTTTAGATGATTTGTTTGGGGTCATTGGAATAACATGTTTGAATGTGTTATTGATGTATTGACATATGCTCATTGATATGTTGTTTATGATGGTTTATGGAATTTACATGCTTATGATTTAAATTCCATGGAATGTGAAGATATGTATTGATTATTTCTCATGTTGTATACATTACATATTGGGCATGATCATGGCATCACATTCATGGGACAATTGCATGAGTGTTGGTGTGTGGGAGATGCATAGATTTAATCGACACCTTGTTTGGTGCTTGATATGTGGGCTCGGGAGAAATTGGATCGACGATCCTTTTTGAGTCGCATGTTGCATAAGGAAAACTTGTGTTGGGTATAGCAAGAAGGGGCATGGCGACTTCCTCGGGTGCAAAACCCTAAACCACTTGGTTGAGTCACTTGGCCGGCGGTGAGATTCCAGAAAAGTGACACGGTGTACGGAACCGGCGGTGTGATTCCGAAAATCCGTTGCCCAAAGAAAACACAAGGATTTGGTTATAAAAACACCCATTCAATGGGCAGATTCCAATAATGATCGGATTTCATAACGATCATTGGAAGGATTTTTCCGTCAATAGACGGGTTGCATTACACTTTGGCGTTGCATTGTGTTGTGTGAGTCGGTGAAGACTCGGGTTGAAATGCATGGGTGAGTGTCACTTCATTCCATGGCATAGCATTGTTGCATTCCATCATAGAATGCATAAGTATGAGAAATGATTAATTATATGTTTATGTGATGATTACATGAGCATGTGCATCTAGGGGAAGAGTAACCTCTATAGGTTTATCTCTACTGGGCGTTGTGCTCACCCTATACGGGAAACAATTTCAGGTGTCGGGTTTACACCGGCGATTGGCTCCCATGGAGAGCATCAAGGGTGAAGGGGGCCTAAGTGCGGCCTTATCTCAAGATTTTGTAAACCTTTTGTTTTACAATGGTTTATGACATGTAAATTTTGTATAAACAAACTTATTTCATTCCCTTTTTGAATTAAATTTGTATGGGATAGATTGTAATGGTCGTGTATGGATTTTGTGCAAAATGTAAAAATATAGTTGTACATGTCTGGGATGATGTGGAATTGAGTTAAGATGAATTGGAAATGAAAAATGGAGCAAGAAAGCAAATCTGGGCAGCAACTACCGGTAGTCAATGGGTAACTACCGGTAGTCGACTGTCCAGTGTGTATCAGCTACCGGTAGACAACAGGTAGTCGTAACTCCAGAAGGTTTCGGCTACCGGTAGACAACAGGTAGTCGTAACTCCAGAATGTTTCGGCTACCGGTAGCCGATAAACAGCTACCGGTAGTCATTCCAAAAATCTGAAATTTTCAAATGTTTTGCCAAATCTTTGGGCTTTGAATTTCCTTCCTTTAGATGATCAAAGTGGACCCTAATGGGGTACAAACCACGGTGTATGGAACTTTAATTGAATCAAATGAATGTTAAACCGAATTTTCATTATGGGTTATAATCCCGGCTTAATAATATTCTTGATGTGGTGTCGGGCTAAGCGATATCCACGGATGTTTCCGCGGGTTGATGGGTTATCAACGGGACCCCCGGATTTTGGGGTGTCACAGCTTGGTATCAGAGCCTAGGTATGCGATTTACTTAGGGCTTGTTGGGCATTGGGTCTAGACCATTGCATGCATTGTACATTTCATCTTGTGTGTTTAAAAGTTACATGTGAATTGTATACATGGTAGGATGTACATGTAAAGGAACACATTAGGTTAGAAAACAAAACCCTGTGTTCGGAAAAAGAAATGGACGGAGAGGTTCATGGTATAAATGTCTACTAGTGGGTGGCATAAGCATTGCTAGTGAGACAATGAGAAGAATTCTCAAAGTTTCGAATCTTGATCCCGATTTTGGGATACCTTGTGAGACTTGTTTGCTAACTGACAAATGTAGATGGCTAGTCGAGGAAGGGGACGCCGAGGCGGTGGGAGAACAAATCAACCCCCACCGGCCTTCGATCAACAGGCCTTTAATGAGACTATGGGCATGATGGCAGCTATGGTTGCACACCGGGGAGGTATGAGTAACCTCCAACAGTTCAAAGCGCATAAACCTCCAGTTTTTAAGGGAGGGGCGGATCCTATGGTGGCTGACCATTGGTTCCGGCAGGTTACGAAGATCTTGAAGGCAATGGGAATCACTTCCGATGCCAGTAAGATAACACTAGCTGCATTTCAGCTAGAAGGAGAATCCCAAGTGTGGTGGGATTGGGTCTCGGGCACGAAAAACCTTGAGACTATGACATGGGAAGAGTTCAAGGAGCTCTTCATGGGCAAGTATTTTCCACCGGCCATGCGACATGCAAAGGCCCGGGAGTTTCTGGAATTGAAACAAGGAACCATGACGGTGATGGAATACGTGGCGAAGTTCACGGAACTAGCACGTTTCGCCGATGATTACGTAGCCACAGCTGTGGCTAAGGTAAGAAGGTTTGAGGAAGGCTTGAAGCTTTCCATTCGGGGGAAAATTGTAGGTCTTCTCCTACAAGATTTGGATTTAATGATCACGACGGCTATGGCAATTGAACGTGAGGTGGATGACGCGAGGAATATTCGCGAGGGTGGTACTAAGGACAAGAAGAAGGAGGGACCATCCTCTTTTTCTAGTACGGGGAAGAGGCAGAGGACTTCTACTCCGCAGGGACAGCAAGGGCAGAGCCGCGGCTATCAAGGCCAAGGCCAGGGTCAATCCTCCCAAGGTGGGAGAAATCAGAGGCCTTCCTACCAGGCAGGCCAACGGACTTGCTATCATTGCCACCAACCGGGGCACATGAAGCGGGATTGTCCTCAGAGGCAGGGATCCCAGAGTTATGGGGCATCCCAGTCCCAGTCTTCAGTGGGGCACACACAGACACCTTATGTTCCTCCCTACCCCACTACGGGCCAGGGAAGCCAGTACCAGTTCCAGGGTGCTGCACAGACCCCTACTCCATCACGTGCGAGTGCCACGCAATCAGGCCAGATGGGCCAGAGTTTGGGTCGAGGCCGAGGACAGGGTTCACAAGCAGGTACTTCGGGAACCCAGGGGCGTGTCTACGCCATGATACCTCAGACCGAGCCAGCAGACCAATCGGTGATACAGGGTACATTTCTACTCTCTCGTTTATGGGCTAGGGTATTATTTGATTCTGGTGCATCACATTTATTTATTGCTGCATCTTGTGTGGAAGACTTGGGCTTAGAGGTTGAGACCTTGGAAGAGCCATTGCATGTGAGTTCTCCCCTAGGTGCTAGGGTGAGGGTTGGTCAGATATGTCGGGACTGTGAGTTAGAGATCTCTGGGATTCTACTCACCGTTGACCTTAGGGTCATGGACATGTCGGAGTTCGATGTCATTCTAGGAATGGATTGGTTGACGGCACACCGTGTTGTTATTGACTGTGATCGGAAGAGGGTCACTGCTTATACGCCTGAGGGTGTTTGTTTCAAGTTCCAGGGGGACAAGCATGGTGCTTTACCCCAAGGGGTGTATGACTCCCGATGGCACGGGCAGTTGATGGGTTGGCTAGCAAGCCTTACCCTAGAGAACGAGGAGAGGCAGGAGTTGGGTCTACCTCGAGTGGTTTTTGAATACGAGGATGTTTTTCCGGATGAACTACCGGGATTACCTCCACATAGGGATGTAGACTTTACCATTGAGTTACATCCTGGCACTTCGCCCATTTCTATGACTCCACATAGGATGGCGCCTGCTGAGTTGCAAGAACTCAAGGTCCAATTGCAGGAATTGTTGGACAGGGGGTTCATTAGACCGAGTACCTCACCATGGGGCGCTCCGGTGTTATTTGCAAAGAAGAAGGACAACACCCTTCGACTCTGCATAGATTACCGGCAGTTAAATAGGGTTACTATCAAGACCAGGTACCCTTTGCCGAGGATTGATGACTTGTTTGATCAACTGAGAGGGGCGCGGGTCTACTCCAAAATAGACCTACGTACCGGTTACCATCAGTTGAGGGTTAGGGAGGCAGATATCCCTAAGACGGCGTTCAGAACGCGGTATGGGCATTACGAGTTTACTGTCATGCCTTTCGGATTGACGAATGCCCCGGCGGCATTCATGGATCTCATGCATAGGGTGTTCCAACCCTACCTTGATCAATTTGTCGTAGTCTTTGTTGACGACATCTTGATCTATTCCAAGTCTGAGGAGGGGCATGAGGGTCACTTGAGGATCGTTCTTCAGATCTTGAGAGACCATAAGTTGTATGCCAAGTTCAGCAAGTGTGAGTTTTGGCTGACTGAGGTGAAGTTTTTGGGACATGTAGTGTCGGCTTCGGGTGTATCCGTAGACCCGGAGAAGGTCGAGGCGGTGATGAATTGGGAGAGGCCGAAGTCAGTTTTCGAGATACGCAGTTTCTTGGGATTGGCTGGGTATTATCGGCGGTTTATCGATGACTTCTCTAGGTTAGCTGCACCTATGACGAAGTTGACTCGGAAGGAGGTTAAGTTTGAGTGGAATGATTCTTGCGAGAAGGCATTCCAGGAGTTGAAGAGGAGGCTTACTTCAGCCCCTATATTGATAGTCCCAGAAAGGGGACAGAGGTACACAGTCTATTGTGATGCCTCTAAGGACGGGCTCGGATGTGTGTTGATGCAGTCCGGGAGGGTCGTGGCTTATGGCTCTCGACAGTTAAAGAACCACGAGCAGAATTACCCTACGCATGATATGGAGTTGGCGGCTATTGTCTTTGCCTTGAAGGCTTGGCGCCACTACCTGTATGGTGAGCAGTTTGAGGTGTTTTCAGACCACAAGAGTCTGAAGTACATCTTTACACAGCGGGACCTCAACATGAGGCAACGCAGATGGATGGAGTTTCTGGAAGATTACGACTTCACGTTGCATTACCATCCTGGTAAGGCAAATGTGGTGGCTGACGCACTTAGCCGGAAGTCAAGGGGAGTCTTGGCTAGTATGGCTTCCCGGGAGTGGGAAATGCTCGAAACTGTGGGATAGTTTGGGCTACATTACATGGGGCAGGCTCAGGGTACCTTGGAAAGTTTGGTGGCTACGCCTTCCCTACTGAGCAGAGTGATTGAGTCTCAGGGGCAAGACCCAGAGATAGTGTCCATTAAGGACCGGGTGCAGTCGGGTACAGGTGACGAGGGCTGGGCCATTCATTTGGATGGTAGTCTTCGGTATAGGGGAAGGATTGTGGTTCCCCACACTCCAGATCTAAGGGAGGAGATTCTTAGGGAATTTCATTGTTCCCGTTTTGCGGTTCATCCAGGGGGCACGAAGATGTATCATGATCTTCGTCGCCAGTATTATTGGAGTGGGATGAAGAGACAAGTTGATGAATTTGTTGGTAGATGTCTCACATGTCAGCAAGTGAAGGCTGAACACCAGAGATCAGCGGGATTACTCCAGCCTTTGGAGGTAGCTGAGTGGAAGTGGGAGCATGTCACGATGGATTTTGTGACTCACTTGCCACGGACATCGCGGGGACATGATGCGGTGTGGGTGATAGTGGACCGACTTACGAAGTCGGCACACTTCTTGGCTGTGCGGATGACCTTCACATTGGAGGAATTCTGTAGGTTATATATACGGGAGATTGTCCGATTGCATGGGGTGCCCGTATCTATAGTATCGGATCGGGATCCCAGATTCACATCTCATTTTTGGGAGAGTTTCCAGCGAACCATGGGGTCTCAGTTGATGATGAGCACTGCTTTTCATCCCCAGACGGACGGTCAGTCTGAGAGGACCATCCAGACACTAGAGGACATGCTGCGTGCATGCGTCCTAGACCTCAAGGGAAGCTGGGAAGATCACTTACCCTTGGTAGAGTTTGCCTATAACAATAGTTATCAGGCGAGCATACAGATGACACCCTATGAGGCATTATATGGGAGGCCTTGTAGATCTCCGGTTTGTTGGACGGAGGTTGGAGAGAGACCCTCTACGGGTCCAGAGTTGATTAGAGACACCTCAGAGAAGGTGGATTTGATACGGAAGCGTCTTCTCACGGCGCAGAGCAGGCAGAAGAGCTATGCCGACAGACGGCGGCGACCTCTAGAGTTTGAGGTGGGAGATCACGTATTTTTGAAGGTTATGCCTACGAGAGGAGTGGTCAGGTTCGGCAAGCGGGGAAAAATGTCTCCGAGATATATCGGGCCCTTCGAGGTACTCGAGAGGGTTGGTGCAGTTGCTTACCGATTGGCGTTACCGCCTGATTTAGCAGGTGTTCACGCAGTATTCCATGTCTCTATACTCCGGAAATACACACCTGATCCGACTCATGTGGTGGATTGGGGCGAGCTTGTTGTTGATACAGATGGGACCTTCGAGGAGGGACCGGTGCGTATCATGGATAGCCGGGAACAGGTTTTGCGAGGCAAGACCGTGAGGCTAGTGAAGGTTCTTTGGCAGCACCGGGGAGTAGAGGAGGCAACATGGGAGCGTGAGGACACCATACGTGCCAATTACCCTTTCCTGTTTGAGGATAGATGTACATTTTCATACTTACGGCTTGGTATTGAGAGTACATTACTTGTTGCATATGCATGCTATTAAATGTATATGTGTATGTGAATTTCAGGGACGAAATTCTTTTAAGGGGGGAAGAATGTGAAACCCGGGAAAATTTGAAATTTTTCTGAAAAAGGGCAAAATGGTAAATTGCCATTACTGCACGTATTTGAAATACATATGTTCTAGACCTCGGATGAGGAAACGGAGTGCGTCGTCGGATTCGCAACGCGAATTCTAGTGACCACCAGAAATTTCGTTGAATTCCGAGATAGTCGGATTTTGCACGTAGTTCGAAACGACTGCGTGGCGATTGACCTTTTAAAGGTCCCCAAAAACGAGAAATATTAAATTTCCTTAAAATTAAGTTAAAGTTCAAAAAAAATTAAATTGAAGTTAACCGAGATCAAATAAATCGTTTCGGGATAAAATCGGACCCGATTAAGTGGGGGACATGTGGCTCGACTCGGGCCAAGTCTTAAAAAGTATAAAAGGGGCAAAATATCTGAAAAATCAGATATTCTATACCCATTTGGCCGGCTGGTTCAGGCGTGAGAAGAGAGAAAGAGAGAAAATCAATTCTTCAAGTCTTCTCTCTTGGATTCCCGGAGCTCCGTCGCTCGGATCAACAAGAACCAAGAATTAAAGTTGCTCTACGCGGTGAGGGCTTCGACTACGTACCAAAAACAAGGCGTTTCACAGAATATCCAAGGGTGAAGTTTGGGGAAAGTCTTGGTTTTTGAGTGATTTTGGTGTATAGAGATTGCCTACATCTCTATTGAGGTAGGGGTTATTCCTATCTTGGATTATTCTACCTTAGGTGTAGCTAGTTTAAGGGTATCTATATATATGCATGTGTATATATGTGTTTATGGTTATGAGAATGGAAAGGTGAGCATGAAATTAGCTTAGGCTTGTTGCTAGCTAAATTTTGATATGTGTAAGTTATATGTGATGCATTATATAACTTGGTGATATTGAAGGCATGTTTTGTGTGTTGGAAGTTGTTGTTTTGCTTAAAATGAAACAATATGTTAGTGCCTATGAGGTGTTTGATAATATGCCTTGGTGGGTTGTTTAGATGATTTGTTTGGGGTCATTGGAATAACATGTTTGAATGTGTTATTGATGTATTGACATATGCTCATTGATATGTTGTTTATGATGGTTTATGGAATTTACATGCTTATGATTTAAATTCCATGGAATGTGAAGATATGTATTGATTATTTCTCATGTTGTATACATTACATATTGGGCATGATCATGGCATCACATTCATGGGACAATTGCATGAGTGTTGGTGTGTGGGAGATGCATAGATTTAATCGACACCTTGTTTGGTGCTTGATATGTGGGCTCGGGAGAAATTGGATCGACGATCCTTTTTGAGTCGCATGTTGCATAAGGAAAACTTGTGTTGGGTATAGCAAGAAGGGGCATGGCGACTTCCTCGGGTGCAAAACCCTAAACCACTTGGTTGAGTCACTTGGCCGGCGGTGAGATTCCAGAAAAGTGACACGGTGTACGGAACCGGCGGTGTGATTCCGAAAATCCGTTGCCCAAAGAAAACACAAGGATTTGGTTATAAAAACACCCATTCAATGGGCAGATTCCAATAATGATCGGATTTCATAATGATCATTGGAAGGATTTTTCCGTCAATAGACGGGTTGCATTACACTTTGGCGTTGCATTGTGTTGTGTGAGTCGGTGAAGACTCGGGTTGAAATGCATGGGTGAGTGTCACTTCATTCCATGGCATAGCATTGTTGCATTCCATCATAGAATGCATAAGTATGAGAAATGATTAATTATATGTTTATGTGATGATTACATGAGCATGTGCATCTAGGGGAAGAGTAACCTCTATAGGTTTATCTCTACTGGGCGTTGTGCTCACCCTATACGAGAAACAATTTCAGGTGTCGGGTTTACACCGGCGATTGGCTCCCATGGAGAGCATCAAGGGTGAAGGGGGCCTAAGTGCGGCCTTATCTCAAGATTTTGTAAACCTTTTGTTTTACAATGGTTTATGACATGTAAATTTTGTATAAACAAACTTATTTCATTCCCTTTTTGAATTATATTTGTATGGGATAGATTGTAATGGTCGTGTATGGATCTTGTGCAAAATGTAAAAATATAGTTGTACATGTCTGGGATGATGTGGAATTGAGTTAGGATGAATTGGAAATGAAAAATGGAGCAAGAAAGCAAATCTGGGCAGCAACTACCGGTAGTCAATGGGTAACTACCGGTAGTCGACTGTCCAGTGTGTATCAGCTACCGGTAGACAACAGGTAGTCGTAACTCCAGAAGGTTTCGGCTACCGGTAGACAACAGGTAGTCGTAACTCCAGAATGTTTCGGCTACCGGTAGCCGATAAACAGCTACCGGTAGTCATTCCAAAAATCTGAAATTTTCAAATGTTTTGCCAAATCTTTGGGCTTTGAATTTCCTTCCCTTAGATGATCAAAGTGGACCCTAATGGGGTACAAACCACGGTGTATGGAACTTTAATTGAATCAAATGAATGTTAAACCGAATTTTCATTATGGGTTATAATCCCGGCTTAATAATATTCTTGATGTGGTGTCGGGCTAAGCGATATCCACGGATGTTTCCGCGGGTTGATGGGTTATCAACGGGACCCCCGGATTTTGGGGTGTCACATGTTGAAAGTTGAATGATGTGATATCTCATATTTGATTGATAATTCTTTAATTGTGTATCGATTCAGTTAATTTGGTATTCGATCATTCTTACATTTATCATTGAGTATATTATTTCCTTTCATATTGTATACTTCCCTACTTAATTAATTTTTTAAGAGGATTATGGAGCATAGATCGTAACTGGAATATTGGAGGAAATGGAGATGATAATTTTTGTAATATTTAAATTGTGTGCTCTATTTGTATTTGGAGATTTGGTTATCAATTTAATTTTTATTAGGATAATTAGAGCTCTGGTATTTGTATTTTGAGATATTTTTTATGGAATCTGTGAATCTATTTATCAATTAACGCATCCAAAAAATCGAGGCGTTATAGAGTGGTATCAAAGCTTAAGCTTTAGATCATACATGAGTACTGTGGAGAGTGGGTTAGCTAAGCTTCCCATTGCTAGGGTGTATAAATTGAATATAATATCAGAGTGCGCAACAAAAGTTATTGGCTTATAGTCTATGAATTTCGAGGACGAAATTCTTTGTAAGGAGCGTAGACTGTAACATCCCGAGTTTTTATAAAATAAGAGTTATAATTATATTATGTAATCAATGTAATTTTTTTTGGATATTTCCAATACATAAATGGATTCCTTATGAAAAGACGAGTCTGATGACTATAATATTGGATGTGTTTCATATCAAGAAAAATAAGCGATGCTAAAAACTTATAGTAATCGAGAAGATATAATAATTGTAAACCTAATTGTGTCATAGAACATGTGTCAAAATTGGGGTGAGTGTGTATGTGTGTGTGTGTAAATATGGAGGTGACAAATGACAAGCACGATAAAGTAGTAGAAGAATCTGGAGGTGACACGTGGTAAGTACGACAAAGTAGGGGAAAGATAAGGAGGTGACACGTGGTAAGCACGACAAAGTAGTGAAAGGACCTGAAAGTGACACGTGACAAGTGGCAAGCATGACAAAACAGGGGAAGGATCTAGAGGTGACACGTGTACGACAGAGCAGTGTTTAAGGAATAAATGAAGGCTATAAATAGGGAGGTTGACCTAAGTAAAGGGTGCTAAAGAGGAAGAAGATAAGGTGGGGGAGGGGGAGAGAGAGAGAGAAATAACCTAGAGGAAGGAGAGAAATAGAGGAAAATGGATAAACCAAGAAGAAGAATATCAAAAAGAAATAAGGAAGGAGAAGAGAATAGGAGAAATTTGTGTAGTGTCAAAATCAACGATGAAATGCACTCTGATCACCTGAAATTTTAGTATGTTGTTCTTGAGGTTAGGACAACATCTGTCGGAGTCAATCAAAGATTTGAGGTACGGGGTAATATATAAAATATGGTTATGTCTTTTAATCTCTTTACAAATAGTGGCCTATTGATCATCTCGAAAATCGCATCCCTATTCGCTATTTTTGATCCATATGAAATTCAGTATGTTTTCTTGAGATGACCTATGTTTTGGGCTAATATTTTGGGATTGATTGGTACATGTACGAAGTGCATGTAGGGCATAAATTGTGCTGTGAGATGTGATTGTGGCCCTTTCGGGGGTGTGATTATGGTCTTGCGGGGTGTGATTAATTGGTTTGAGTTTGGATTTATGCCTAAGTGTTACTTGTCATGTTACCAAGATATATCATATTTGATTGATGATTCTTTAATTGCTTATCGATTGAGTTAATTTGGTATTTGATCATTCGTGTACCTTTATTGTTGAGCATATTGTTTACTACCATATTGTAGACTTATTAATTTTTTAGGAGGATTATGGGGCATAAATTGTTATTGGAATATTGGAAGAATTTGAGATGATAATTTTTATATTATTTAAATTGTGAGCTGTATTTGTATTTGGAGATTTGATTATCAATTTAATTTTTATTGAAGTAATTAGAAATTTGGTATTTGTAATTGGAGATAAATTTGTGGAATTTGTGAATCAATTTATCAATTAATGCATCCGAAAAATCGGAGCGTTACATCTTGTGAGATTTCTAAGAGATAAAATCTTTTTTCTACCTTGAGAGCTTCCACCACAACCTAAATCCCTAAATCTAAAGGCTACCACTAGATATTCGACCCAACCTCGCAACTTAGAGAAGAAGATCTTGTTGGTGATAAACCCATTGGTGTGTGCATACCGGGGATGATTGGCGTACCCATGATTGCTCGAGACTTAGACGAACCGTACGGCGGGGAGGTCCAAGTGAAGTTACACTAGGCGTCGATGAGGTCCTTTGGCGGAGAGAAAACAAGGAAATGAACATCTAACCATGGTATTGACTGATATATAAGACTCGAGTACTTGTATGTTGACTTAATGCATAGTGGATTAGGTTTTGGTGAACCAAGAAGATTCCCCACAGTTTTTCACGATGAGGGTTTCTACGTCAACAAATCACTTGTGTTCCTTCTTGTGTATTGTACACACTTGTGATTATTAGTACACACACGCACTATGTGTTTGATGTTTTGATTGATTGACATTTATTCATCCATAGTATGCAATTGGGTTTGGATTTTTGAGATTGACGTAAGATTGATTAAGAGCGAATTAATTGAAGATTAATTTAATCAATCGTCATGTGTAAAGAGGGTATTGGTGGTGACTAAAGAAATTCTCACATTATTTGTTATACCTTTGTGAGCAGATGTAATTGTGGTGGGTTAGGTTTTTATTAGTAATCAATTGGGTTAAAATTGAAAAACTTATTCACCCCCACTCTAAATAAAGTGTCTATTGCTCCAGGTATATAATCGCGAGGGAAGATCTACATTGGAATTCCCCTCCTTGAACGACATGATATATTTAGTTTTTTGTATTAGTGGGTCATCAATATTAGTCTTTTCCATTATAATCTTTGTGAGTGTGTGATTATTCTTTTGATTCCAACATTTATTGGTTCATGTGATATGGAAATAATTATGTGAATCTTGAATTTAGGTTATAGTCACATGTAAGGCCCCAACTAAGCATTATTTGAAGTCTCCGAGAGAATGAGGCTGGAACAATTGTGCTTACAAAACGAATCTCTTCCAAAGTGCCTAAAATGAAGAGTTGAATGTGTAATTTGTTCCTGTAATCTTCACCTTCATTCGATCAATTAAATGGAACCCATCCTGCACTCTTGAGGAGGTAAGTAGGAGCCATGCATTCTGTTTATTTTGTATTTCCATTTCTAAAAAAGAGAGTGGGCACTCTGATTTCACACTTCTTTTTTTCAAATGCCCATATCACGTTTACCAGTATTTCCATTTGGTTGAACTCTGCTTGAGATAAGAAAAAATAATGATTCTTTGACAAAATAAAATTGAATATAGGATAATCAAGTACAAAACAAGCTTAAAAAAATCGGAAGGTCAAAGTTTCGTTCATTTTGCAAAAATAGCAAGATGTACTAAGCAATGGGAATCCTCAAAAGCAGCCAGGCAAGAAGAGAACTCATACATAAGTCTGCAAGAGGTGCCCCAATCTTTTGACATACCCCAAGGCCATGTTTGTTTGAAGGATAATGGTGATATAAGAAAGTGAGATTAGGAAAAATAGTAGGTGGGATCCAATAATACCTTGTTCGTGTGATACTATTTTTTGGGTCGCAATACCGACCCGCTAGCTACAGTTCACCAAAACTCATGTACATGGGCTTATATAATACCACCTACGAGGTGGTATTATTTTTTAGGTTTTGGCCACCAATGGTATTAAGAAGATTAATGATTAAATTACCCTTCGGCCTTTAATGTTAGAATGGGATTTTGGTCACCAACGGTTTTTTGTTTTTTCATTTTATTAATTTTTTTTAAAAAAATTCTAACTTTGAATTTTTTTTCTTATATTATGTTTTAGCGTACGGTGTCATTGGGTTTTTTTTTAAAAAAGTTTTTTATTTTGAATTTTTTTTCTTTATATTATGTTTAAGCGTACGGTGTCACCGGTTTATTTATTTTTTAAAATAATTATTTTGAATTTTTTCCTTATATTTATGCGTACGGTGTCACCAGTTTTTTTTTTTTAATTTTAGTTTTTACAAATTTTTTTTGTACATACATTTGAAATTGAGTAATGAAATGAATGATGTTAAGAGTAAAATTGTATATTTGTTATACAAGATGTAATAGAATATATGGTTATTTTTTAGACCTACTTTAGTACCTATAGAACTAAAAAACATGAAAGGGGATTGAAATATTTTCTATTACCGATACTAATTTCCATGAGTATTGAAAATGTAAGTAATACATTTCTCAATTCCATCCATATTAATCCTCAAAACTAATATGCCCTAAGCAGACTAAACAATTGTTGATCCTCTAGGATACGTTGGCCAATACTGGATGTATCTTTATCTATTTTCCACCGAACACCAGCAGGTTGACAGTGACCTGGCCTGTACCAATTGGACATTCTGTGGAGACGAATTGAACTCGAGGGATGCTAATCAAGTAAAAAACATGCTAACTGCCCATATTTATAGGTAAATGATTAAATAGTGGACACTAGGTTTCGAATCACATCACAATTGTTTAACAATGTATAAATATCGAACAGACGAGTGCAAAAAAACTTGGAAAGTTTTATAAGATTAGTCGTCGCATACGTGTGTTGCACGTGAATCTTTTTAAGAGAAGTTGAGTTTGAGCTTCTAGATTTGAACATTCGGACAATAATACTAAAAGTTAGGTCTGTAACAATCTATCCATCTCAAGGGTTCGTTTTAATCAAGATAGTGTTAGTTCATAAATTAAAAGTTTGAATATTAAAACATGAAGAATCTATATTAAACATGAACACTTGAACCGGTTGATGACCCATGTTGGGATGCAGACTTGATTATGATCAGTCATATCCCAAGTCTTAACTCTAAAAAATCATGTCAAAAACAAACCTGTTGCAGCCCAGAAACAAGCACACAAAGAATGAGAAGAACAAAATTTATTCCCTAGAGACGGTGTTGCATCAATATATATAAGCAATAACATCTTGTTAGTAGTTCAAAATCTCCATGATACATAAATATTTAACAATCAATTATATGATAAAAGATCTAAGTTATCAAACTATCACATGTAATTCCGGAATACATGCATAGAGTGACTCATCACAAACAATGATTTGCTTAACTAATGCCACATCATTAAATAAATATAAAATTTAAAAAATATCAAAAAATCCCAATAACATGAGTTGTGTATTTTAATTTTATTGTATATGTGTTTTTGATGTAAACTCATAAAAAAGTGGCACCAGCACAACGTTAATAGCTTGACTGAAAAAAATGAACGCGGAGGGCTAGGTGTTTAGTAGAAGCCCCGAAAAACATGTAATCAATATTTCAAACCATGTGATATGTTGTTACTTTTGAGTTTGGGATCTTTCTCATTTCATAGTAGAACATGAAGTAAAAGCATATATGACTGAACAATATACCAACAAAATTATGTGGCTAATTACAAATGTTTAACATTAATGCTTGCTGTAAGTAACTGATCTTCCAAATTTTAAAATGGTTACTATCCAAGAGTGAAACTAAAAACAACAGAAAAAAAGTCAGCATAGAAATATGACCAATTTGAGGGATTCATTTTAAGCATAAGGCATCTATATACATTTGAACAAAAGTCATAAGCTGAAGCTGCATCAGTAATGATCAAAGTGTTTTGTCACATTCTTGGACCTTACACAAACGTTTCGAAAAGAGCCGTGATTGATGGGGACAGTTAAAAACATGATCATAATTCATCTATAGCAATCTGGCGTTCAACTGTTTTGCGCTATGTTTTGACTAGGGGTAATCCGTGTCTGAAGGCACGGTACAACGTAAGTGAGAAGTGATGGATTTGGGAGAATAGAAATTCAATGTGAATGGTTTTGAGAGTAATGTTAGAGACCGTTAAATGAGTTTATTTGAGACCGTCGAATGGACTTATTGAAGTCTATTATATTTAATATTATAGATTTGACACAAATAAAAGTAATATTCTATAATATTTAATCTTCTTACAAATTCTATATTTTACTCATTTTTTGCTACATATTCCATAATTTTTGAACCAAATGAATTTCCAACACTCTAAGGAATCAATTTTAGTTTGCTAATTTTAAGAGATTTGGTATTGACTTTTTTTTTTTTTTTGTTCTAGTACCCAACTTGTTTGACCCAATTAATTTTCTTTTTCATAAATCATTACAGCGAGCCCAATTAAGAATATCCAAAAAAACATATATAACTAAAAAAAAATTCAGGGTGGTCCTAAACCCCTCCTCTATCCGCCACTGCCAAAGAAAGAAAGAGAAAGAGTGAAGAGTGAGAAGAGAAATGTAAAATTTAATCTGAATGGTTTTTAGAGAGATGTTAGTGGTCGTTGGATTAGTTTATTTGAGACCATCGGATGAACTTATTGAAATCTTTCTTATTTTATATTATAGATAAATTCACGAAATATGATAGAATTGACTTAAAAAAGTATTAATTTATATACATGTAATCAAAATCGAACATTAATTTATATACATGTAATCAAAATCGAGTCAAATCTAATATAAATTAAAAATCTAATTTATCAAAAAGCATATTGCCAAATATGTTCTATCAAAAAAAGTTCTACAAATATCATTTATAAAATATTATTTTTTTAATTAGTACAAGTTATTACAAAATTATTAATTTATAAGAATATATTAGCGTTGAATTTTCTTAAGAGAAAAAAAAATTAGTCTTGAACTTTTGATTCAAGATATGTGTAAGATATGTTGGTTTGAGATAATTAATTAAATAAATAAAATTAAAATTAATTATATTAAATATAAATGTGTTAAGTAGCACCCTTTTTTTTTTATTTGTTAAATTGATGAGTTTTTTTTAATCAAAATGTTATTATTGTGTCTTATAAAAATTCAAAATGTTACACTACACAGATGATATTAATGGCAAATTTGGCTCATTTAATTATGTTAAAGAAAATCTCGTGTTCCAAGATTAGTCATAATCGTTGACCGATTGGGAAAATATTAAGGAAAAAAAACGTAATTTCTTGACCGTTAGATAAATAAATTTGAGACCGTAGGATGAACTTGTTGAAGCCGCCATGTTTTATATTATAGATTGACTTAAAAATATATTAATTTATATACATGTAATCAAAATCGAGTTAAATCTAATACAAACTAAAAATTTAATTTATCAAAAAACATATCGCCAAAATATTTTTTATCAAAAAATTATCTATAAATATCATTTATAAAATATTAATTTTTTAATTAGTACAAGCTATTACAAAATCATTAATTTATATGAATATATTAGCCTTGAGTTTTCTTAAGAGATTAAAGAAAATTAATCTTGAACTTTTGATTCAAGATATGTGTAAGACATGTTAGTTTGAGATAATTAATTAAATAAATAAAAATAAAATTAATTATGAGCTTTTTTTAATCAAAATGTTATCATTGTATCTTATACAAATTCAAAATGTTACACTACACAGATGATATTAATGGCAATTTTGACCAATTTAATTATTACGATAGATAAAATCTTGTGTTCCAAGATCAGTCGTAATCGTTGACTAGTTGGGCGGGAAAATATTAAGGAAAAAAATGTTAATTTCTTGACCGTTGGATGAATGAATTTGATACTGTAAGATATGTTCAAGATCAGTTATAATCGTTGACTTTTTAAGGGGGGAAATATTAAGGAAAAAAATTATAATTTATTGACCGTTGGATGAATGAATTTGAGACTGTAGGATGTGTTCCAAGATCAGCCGTAATCGTTGACTTTTTGGGGGCAGGAAATATTATAATTTCTTGACCGTTTGATGAATAAATTTAAAACCGTAGGATCGACTTGTTGAAGCCGCCCTGTTTTATATTATAGATGGTAAACTAAAAAAACAAAGATTCATCATACCTCCAAACAAAAAAGGACGATGGATGGAGATAAACAAAAATTAGAGTAGACAAACATTTAGTAGTTACAATTTCAAATAATCTACGAACATAGTGCATAAGGACATGTGGAGGATATCTGATGATACCTAAAATAAACCCTAAGCACGAACCCAGGAAATGAACTCAGCTCTGGAGGTTAGGTAAGACACGCAGAGCTCGTCGAGTCAGAATTAAAGCTCCCCCAAGCGAGATAATATGGGAAACGATGAGGGGACAGCAAGATGATAGCGAACACCTCCGAAGCAATAGTTAAGCTGAATTCAAGGCACAAAACCCTTAACCAACCAAGATCCTCTCCAAAAATTAAGGAGGATCCGACGGATGGTAGGCAAAGATCTCGGGATAAAGTCCACTGAACCAGCCCTATGGAGATTAGGTAACTCCTCGATTGGGGAGAGTAGGGTGAAAGGATCTCATGATTATAGAAAGTAAATCTGGGTTAAAGGTAAGCAAGAGGCTATAAAAGCAGGGTAAGCCTCCAATTAGAAGGGGGAGAGGAACCTTAGAGACTGTAGAGCCAGGATGAACCCTAATTTCCTCCACACTGCACTGTAATACACCCAACGTAATCAATGAGAAAACATGAGCAAGAGCCTCCATTGAAAAGTGGACTAGCCGAGCTTCCAGGCCGGTGAACCACTATAATTTCATTATGTACATCTCCTTTTCCTCAATTCCCTAAGCATTTATCAACAACTTGCACGGGCCTTGTAGCTCAGACACGCACACTTGATCTCACACACATCTATGCTCTCTGCTCGACCTCGACAGAACAACGCTATCAGTTTGGCGCCGTCTGTGGGAATGACTGTTCCTGTTACAAATAAGCTGACCTCTCAGTGACTGATGGTATCAACTCGAAACATGAGCAGAAGCCAAACAAACCCACCACGGATGCAGGATTAACAGGAAGCCACCAACGGCAGACAACCCAAGAACGTCCAAGATACTAATCCCCCTATGGGGGATTCCCCCACTAACAACGAGATGGAGGCCCTTCGATTTCATCAACCAACGTTTGCTAAAGGAAAACGCAGAGCTCTCGAAGCTCGTACAACGCCCACAGGAGGCACGACCGGTCCAAGAAGGCCAAAATAATCCCCCTCACAGGGAACAACGACACTTGGACCCCCTCAGAGAGGTCAATGAAGGAGGAGAAAACAGCCAGACCAGGGGGCATGTTCCCTACCTACCCCCTAGGAATGGCCACAACGAAGAGGTGTAAAGTCAGAACGATGAAGGCGAGAGGGACGATTTTTTCCCTTACCAGCAGGAAAGGAGAGAACAACATTGGGAGCAGCGCTTCAAGGACATCCAGAAATAGCTCAGTCACATGAAGGAGGTTGTAAAGAGCAAGGCTCCGGTTACAATGGATGCCCTGGTACAACAGACTGAGTCCCCATTCACCACTGGAGTGCTGCACTTTCCTCTCCCACCGAAGTTCAGAATGCCACAGATAGAGGCCTTTGACGGAACGAAAGATCACGTAGATCATCTCAACACTTACAAAAACCAGATGGAGGTGCATGGGTACCAGGATCCTGTACGTTGCAGAGCCTTTGCCATCACGTTAAAAGGGCTCTGCCCTGGCCTGGTTTAACAGGCTCTCACCAGCCTCAATCTCATCCTTTAAAGAGCTCTCCATAGCTTTTGTACCTCACTTTATAAGAGCTCGAATATACAGAAAGCCGAGCTACCACCTGTTGAGTGTGAAGCAGGGACCCCAAGAGAACCTGAGATCTTATGTTCAAAGGTTCAACTCGGAGTCACTAAAGGTAGATGTCCCGGATGAAAATTTTGCCATCACTGCATTTATAGCCGGTTTGGGAGTGCAATCTAAAGACCTGATGTTTTCTATCTCGAAAAACCCACAAGCAAGCATGGCAGAGGTGCTCGCTAAAGCAGAGAAGTACATTAATGGCGAGGAAGCTCTTCTCTCTAAGGTGGGGAGCTCGTCCACCCAAAAGGATAAAGGGAATGAGGAGAAAAAGAGGGACCGAAGTCCCAGAAGAGAAAGAGGACGTGATAGGTCTCCAAGAAGAGACAGAGATCGCTCTCCAAAGAGAAGAGGAAATGTTAGGGATCGCTTAGGTCCTCCACAGCCAGATCTGCAGCCAAGATATCCACCTCGGTAGCTCACTCCTCTAACTGCCTCGGTGTCCCAAATTCTGTATGAGGTACAGAATGAGAAGTTTTTGAGGTGGCCACCTCGGATGAAAGCAGACCCAGCAAAGAGGGATCCCATCAAGTACTGCGAGTTCCATAGAGATCACGGTCATCACACTGACGACTGCATCCAGTTGAAGAAGGAGATTGAATACCTGATTTAACGTGGACATTTGCGCTGCTACATAGCTCATGAGGATCGAAACCAAGCTCTTCCACCTCCACCACCTCGACAGCAAGCCCCTGCTCAACATCAACAACCCTTGGGGGAAATCAGGGTGATATCCGGGGGATTTGCAGGAGGTGGGGAGTCCAGTTCTGCTAGAAAGGCCCACCTGCGAAGAGTCAGAACTGGAGAAGCACTGGAGGTGCATACTGTGTCCAAGGCACCCCGGTTGAGCACCGCTATAACCTTCTCAAACTCTGATATGGAAGGTTGCCAACATCCCCATGATGACCCACTGGTGGTAAGGGCTGTCGTGGCCAACAGAACAGTTCATCGAGTCCTGATTGACAACGGGAGCTTGGCAGACATCATTTTTGCCTCTGCCTTTGACAAAATGAACATAGGAAGGGAGAAACTGGAGCCAGTGAGTGCCCACCTGTTGGGATTCTCCGGGGAGAGAGTATTACCACTAGGATCCATTCAGCTCATACTCACCATGGGAGACCCTCCATGTCAAGCCACCACAACTGTGAATTTCCTGGTGGTGGATGCTCCTTCCGCATAAAACATGGTACTAGGAAGACCTTCTCTTAATGCGATGAAGACCATCCCCTCTGCCTATCACCTGGTTGTAAATTTTCCTATATAAAATGGAGTATGAGTGGTTCGAGGGAACCAGCGTATAGCCAGGGAATGCTACACGGCTTCAATGAAGCAAAAAGAAGTTGAAAGCATCCATGTGGATGAGCTCGACATGGGGGATGAGCTGGACACGAGACCAATGCCATCAGAAGAGCTGGAACCTATTCAGCTTGACGAGGAGCCAGAACACCTTGTTTACATCGGATCCAAACTGAGCAGATAAATTAAGGATCTTCTCATTCATTTCCTAAAGGAAAACATTGGGGTATTTGCTTGGAAGCAAGAAGACATGGAAGGTATTGACCCCTCAGTTATTACCCACAAGCTAAGCGTAAACCCCACTTACAAGCCCATTAAGCAGAAGAGAAGAAGTTTCGCCTCAGATAGACAAAGGGCAATCAATGAGGAGGTCAGCAAACTCCTCCGCGCCAAAGCAATCAGGGAAGTAGACTATCATTTCTGGTTAGCCAATGTGGTTATTGTCAAGAATACCAATGGCAAATGGCGGCTCTGTATTGACTTCACGGATATCAATCGAGCGTGCCCCAATGACAGTTTTCCCCTACCTCGGATTGACCTCACAGTGGATGCCACGGCTGGCCACGAGCTCCTCAACTTCATGGATGCCTTTTCAGGCTATAATCAGATCAGGATGGACCCCAGCGACCAGGAGAAGACCTCTTTTATCACTGAGCAAGGGACATATTGTTACCAAGTCATGCCTTTTGGGTTGAAAAACGCTGGAGCCACTTACCAGCGATTGGTGAATAGAATGTTTCAAAAGCAGATAGGAGCATCCATGGAAGTCTACATCGATGACATGTTAGTTGTAGAGGCAAAAAATAAGGTTTTACCTCTAACAATATGAAATTAAGAACTGTGATATATTGTCTGAACCTGATCTCCAAGCCCTCCTCCTGGTCTCCAAGCCCTCCTCCTGCAAAACGAGCAAACTGCCCAAGATCGAAGTGCTTCGATCGAAGGCACTCCGATGCTTAAGTCAGTCACTGAATGATATGAGTTGCACGAAGACAAGGAGAGTTCAGCGTACCTTTCACCTTGGTTTCGCGTTCCTTTTATAGCTTATATTCCCCTTAGGGTTTCCGTTAATTCAGAGGCAAGGTGACACACCTTCCTTTTTCAGTGTTTGAGTTTGGGGAAGTTTCTAATTCTCCTCCAATAATTTCTCTGAATGCCTTTATTCTAGCAAATCTCGTTCATCCGATTTGCCTAAGTTTTAGGCAAATCTTTCTGTATCTTCTGCCTTCGACAAGATCGAACTTTCCTAATGCCGAGCATATCCTCTGCTTGCCGATCAATTAACGAGCTCGGTTTGGTACAACCGCTCTTTCTCTTGCCGTGCTATACTCATTCATGAGCTCGGCTAAGTTCAAGCCGAGCTACTAGGTTGTTCGAATGGAATACTTCGATAGGCTTGATAACTTCGAGGGCATAACTATTGCCTTGTATACCGAGCTTTTGATTAGGTCGGCTTGGATAAGGGACCATGACGAATGCTTCATTCGTAAGCACGTGTTTAGTCTTTTCACCCTCACGTGAGCACATTAAATGCCAGGACACGTGTAACGCTGGGGTCTAACCCCTTCATTTGCCCCCAGAAAACGTCTGACAGACGTTCTTTCGCCTGTCAGCCGTTTTCCTTCTTAATCATTATTGCCTTGGGCTCTGCGTCTCAGTTTTGGCGGTAGATTCATTGTACGTAATCCGTCTTTTGAAATTCTGCTCCTATATAAACCGCCTTTTCTTTCTTTTTGTACACTCTGCGCTTCTTACTTTGCTCACTCCCTCTCTTGCTTCTTTTTCATTCTGCGTTCGTCCTTGCGTGTCCTATCTTCGTCAATGGCTCCTCTTCAACCTTCGGATATCCCAGCATTCAGAACTAAGTACAACATCCCTGATGACGTGGAGGTCAGGGTTGCCGGGAAGGATGAACCTCTGGTAGGTACGAGGGAATCAATCCCCATTCCAACTAGGGCCATCACTGAAGGGGGGGTGAGATTCCCTCTTGACCCCCTTCTCATCTGGGTGTTGTCAGCTGCCAAACTGTGCCCTCTTCAGTGCTGCCTGAATCTCTTCAGGATCGTCATGGGGGTAGCCTCTTTGAACAAGGTCTTAGGTTTAAGCCTTGGGCTATGGGAGATCCTCTACTGCTATATTCTGAAGGCAGCAGGGGACAACTTCTATCTATCTGTAAGGAAGAAGGATCGGTACCTGGTCACCCATCTTCCAGATTCCAACAAGGGCCATGAGAACGACATTGTGTTCGTGTCTGGGAACTGGGAGTACGCTGCCGGAGTCGCACCATCCTATCGTTGTCCCTATGAAGAGGGCATGCCAGGTATTTGATGTCTCACTTGAGTTGCTTCTTCTATTGCCCACATTCTTTCAAATTCTTGTCTTGTTGTTGTTTGTGTAGGTGAGACCGTGAAGGGTAGGGTCCCAGTCTCCTCTGTTAAGTTAGATCAACTTCAGAGGGTCTGGGATTTTAATGAAACTCTGTTTTGCCGAGCCGCCCATACTCTGCTGGGTTATGTCCCGACTTATTCGTCCTTTATTGCGGTGCCGAACCGTCCCAATGCCACACTGGCAGCAGATCGGGAAGCCATCCAGTCTGCTAGGGAGCAAACCCCTCGAGGCCGCAAGAAGTCTTCCCTTGCTGCTTCTGGACGCAGAACCGTGAAAAACTTCCTGGATTTCCTGTCTACTGTTGAACCAAGCCTACCTTCTGATCCTACTCCTCCACCCGTCGTACCTTCGATAACTGTTCTAGACGATGCCGATGCCGAGGTCCCTGCTGAAGATGCTCCATCAGCTGCTGAGGTCGCTCCGACCAGCGAAGCACCAGACTTAGTTAGAACAACGGATCTTTTGATACCAGAGGGATTGGAGCCTTTGAATCTTGTTCAGTCCCCTGTTCCCGAAGATGACTCGCTTTTTGAGCTCGCCGAGGCCCCAGCGTTTAAAAGGCGAAGGACTGCTGAAGCCGAACCGAGTACTTCTCCGAAGCCAGCTGAGACCCCTTTCCGTCCTGTTCTTAGATCAAAAAAGAAAGAGATCACAACCAAAGACTCTGCCATTGAAGACTTCAATGTCGCAGTTGGGATCGCCAGGGGGGTTATTTTGCCTCGGGACCTTGCCATGAATGAGGCACTGACTGATGACGAAGTGTCCCGTCAAGCTATTCAGCACATGGTGTTGGTAAGTTTGTCTTCTCTGTCTTCTTTCTCTTTGGTAAAAACTTAGGCTTTTTTGGCTCCCCAACTTACAGGGTCTTCAAAAAGTGCACGAGGTCGGGGCCAGGATAGCGAAGAAGGATAAGGCAATGAGAGATGCAATCCATGCTCGGGCCTCAGCGCTTGCCAAGAAGGAGTCAATAGATGAAGAGTATGCCAAAGTCTGTGAAGAGGCTAAGGTTCTGCAGGCTGACAATCAGAGCCTTACCGAAGAGAACCGCCAGCTGAAAGCAGATTTTGGCAAACTTAAGGATTCTGAACATGAAGCCATCTTGGAGCTCTCCCAGTCCCAGCTTGACTATGCCAGTATCCTTGAGGAGTTCGATAAATTCAAAGCCGAGGCAAAAGTTAAAGAAGATGCCGCCTATGATGAAGGGGTTGAGAAAGCAGAGAATGATCTATCTTTGCAGATTCCCCAGCTGAAGGATGCGCTTTTTAGCAAGGGTTGGCATGCTGCACTGATCGCTGCTGGGGTCCCTTCTTCGTCTGAGCTCTATTCCCAGCACTCCCTTCCAAGCTTATCTCAGCCTCCTGAAAGTACTTGAGAAAGTTTACAATTTCTTCTGTTACAATCTCTTTTTGGATTTCTAGATGTAATGACCTTTTATTGTACCAACTTTTTTGAAGTTTTAATGCAAGTCACTTTTTGATTTTGCGTAGATTTGTTTTTTAGTATATATAACTTGGTCAGAAATATGTAGATAACTACTTTGGCCATTTAGCCTATCCCAAGAACCTGATCCCTCAGGGGGGGGCCTCCAATGTTCAGAGTGTTCTTCAGTTAATGGGTTGTGGCCTTTGCTCGGCCTTTCATCGGTGAGTTCGGTTCTTTAGTGAGGACAGATTCTCTAGAAGTTATGGCCTGATCGGCTCTTTCTTGCTAGAGTTCGGTTCCTTGTAGGAACCGTTTACTTGTTCGATTCTCTAGAAGTTATGGCCTGCTCGGCTCTTTCTTGCTAGAGTTCGGTCCTTTAGTGAGGACAGATTCTCTAGAAGTTATGGCCTGATCGGCTCTTTCTTGCTAGAGTTCGGTTCCTTGTAGGAACCGTTTACTTGTTCGATTCTCTAGAAGTTATGGCCTGCTCGGCTCTTTCTTACTAGAGTTCGGTTCCTTGTAGGAACCGTTTACTTGTTCGATTCTCTAGTAGTTATGGCCTGCTCGGCTCTTTCTTGCTAGAGTTCGGTCCCTTGTAGGAACCGTTTACTTGTTCGGTTCTCTAGAAGTTATGGCCTGCTCGGCTCTTTCTTGCTAGAGTTCGGTCCCTTGTAGGAACCGTTTACTTGTTGCTTTGAAAAAGGATAAACAGGCGGTCAGGAAGAAATCCTAACTTTTATTAGATATTCCGAAGGGCACAATTGGTGCAAGTACATTAGAAATAGAATTTTCTGAGGTTTGCTGTGTTCCAAGGGCGTGGTACGGCCTTTTGGTCAGGCGTTTCAAGCTCGTAGTATCCGCTGCCTCCGACCTTGGTGACTCTGTACGGTCCTTCCCAGTTTGCTCCAAGCTTTCCGTCTGCTGGGTTTTTTGCCGATCCCAGCACACGTCTGAGCACTAGATCCCCCACCACAAAAGAGCGAGGGCTCACATTCTTGTTATAGGCTCGGGACAACTGACTTCTATACGAGGCCATTCTTATTGCTGCTTGATCCCTCTTCTCCTCGGCTAAATCCAAATCTCCTCTGATAACAGCATCGTTGCTACCAGCTTCAACCAGTTCGGCTCTTAAAGTTGGTAAATCGATTTCAAGTGGAATAACAGCCTCCATACCATACGCCATGGCAAAGGGGGTTTCTCCAGTTGAACGTCGGGGTGTGGTACGGTACGACCACAGAACACTAGGAAGCTCCTCTACCCACCTTCCTTTGGCACTCTCCAGCTTCTTCTTGATTCCATCCAAAATCGTTTTATTTGAGATTTCGGCTTGCCCATTACTTTGAGGATAGGCCGGTGTGGAGTAGTAGTTACGAATACCATACTGCTGACAGAATGCTTTGAAAGGTCCACTATCGAACTGAGTGCCGTTATCCGATTTAAGGGCGTATGGAATGCCGAACCTGGTAATAATGTTCTTCTAGATGAATTTCCTTGTATCAATGTCCCTGATGTTAGCCAGTGGTTCGGCTTCGATCCACTTCGTGAAATAGTCGGTAGCCACCAACAGAAACCTCTTATTGCTCGGCGCCCGAGGCAAAGGACCAACAATGTCCAGTCCCCATTGGGCGAATGGCCATGGGCTTGACAAAGGATGGAGCTCTATTGATGGCTTTCTCGGGATCGGGGAGAATTTTTGACACTTATCACAACGCCGAACAAACTGTTGAGCGTCCTTCTGCATGTAAGGCCACCAGTATCCTTGTGAGATGGCTCGGTGAGCTAAAGACCTGCCACCGGTATGGGCTCCGCAACTTCCTTCATGTATTTCTGACAAAAAGTCCTGAATTAGGCTGGGATGTACGCATTTCAAGTACGGACCTCCAAATGAGCGTCTGTATAGCTCGTCTTTTGGGGACAACCAAAATCTGGTTGCTTTTAATCGTAGTTTGCGAGCCTCCTTCTCATCCTCTGGCAATTCACCGGTTTTCAAAAAACCAACTATCTGATCCATCCAGCTCGGACCAACAACGTTGCACAAAACTTCGTCCGTTCTGGACAGACTGATACTCGGTTCTGCTAGGAACTCAACAGTGATTGACCTCTCAGATACCTGCTCAACTGCCGAAGCCAAAGAAGCTAAGGCGTCGGCGTGAGAGTTCCTAGCTCTACCCACTTGCTGGATTGAGTACTCTGCTATCTTGCTCAATTCTTTCTCCGCAACGGCCTGATATGCTATCATCCTTTCATCTTTAGCCATATACTCCCCTATTATCTGATTCACTACTAACTGTGAGTCAGAGAATATTTGGAGCCTCATCGCACCGAGCTCACTTGCCAGCCTCACACCTGCTATCAAGGCTTCGTACTCTGCCTCATTATTGGAAGCTCCAAATCCTAGCCTTATTGCTTTCTCCAGTATGCACCCATCTGGACTTACAAGAATGATGCCAACTCCTGCTCCTTTCTGGTTTGAGGAACCGTCAACTGAGAGAGTCCAGTTGCCGTCGAGTTTACTATCATTGGCCCCTTCCTGGGATCGCTCTGGCTGAAATTCGGCAATAAAGTCCGCAACTATCTGTCCCTTGATGGCTTTCCTCGGCTCGAATCGGATGTCAAACTCCCCGAGCTCGACAGCCCATTTGGCAATGCGCCCCGATAGGTCGGCTTTCATGAAGAGTGACCTAAGAGGCTGGTCAGTGAGGACTGTAATTTGATGGGCCTGGAAGTAGTGTCTGAGCTTCCTTGCCGAGCTAACCAGCGCCAGTGCCAACTTCTCCAAAGAGGTGTACCTTGATTCTGCATTTAAGAGCACTTTACTCACATAGTAAATAGGTTTGAAATTTCCTTCGTCATTCCTCATTAAAGCTCCGCTGACGGCCTGTTCTGATACAGCCAAATAAAGGAAGAGATTCTGTGACACCCCAATTTCCGGGGGTCCTTTATTAACCGTTGACCATCCGTCAACCTGCGGAAATACTCGTGATAGTCGTATAACCCGACACCACGTCATTCACATGCTTTTAACCGGATTTACCATCCACAAGATCAATTATACCTCAAATTATGTCCATTTATGTCATAGGAACCAAAGAAAACCAAGCCCAAAAGCATGGCTAAGCATTTTGAAAATTTCAAATTTTTGGAAAACCTTCCGGAAGGTTTTTGACTCAACCTTCCGGAAGGTTTGCTCACTGGAAAAGTTCTTCCGGAAGGTTTTTCTTAACCTTCCGGAAGGTTTTGCCTTCTGGAAATAGATTGAAAAAAATGAAACGTGTCGGCCTTCCGGAAGGTGTACTCAAACCTTCCGGAAGGTTTTGCTCACTGGAAAGGTTCTTCCGGAAGGTTTTTCTTCACCTTCCGGAAGGTTTTGCCTTCTGGAAAATAGATTGAAAATGAGACGTGTCGACCTTCCGGAAGGTGTACTCCACCTTCCGGAAGGTTTTACCTTCTGGACCACAATTCTGCCTTAACCTTCCGGAAGGTGTTAGTGACCTTCCGAAAGGTTTTGCCCAGAATTTCTTCCTTCCTTAGTTTTTCAATTCGAATCCGTTTCAATTTGCTTCAAAATCATCCAAAACTTATACAATGAAGTTTCTAACATAACACATTGTTTGTACAAGTTCTATTACAACCCAATACATATATTTACATGTCAATATCAAATTTCCTTAAAATTTTTACAAACATTCAAAACAAAGCCACATCCGGCTTTCTTCGTCCTTGAAGCCCGTATGAGGGTCTTCCACCCATGCATATCCCACACCTGAAAATGTTGTCCCACGAAGGGTGAGCCACGCTCAATAGGATATCCTCCTACAGAGGCTACTCCCCAACCTAAATGCATATGAAATGCGCACATGCAACGATCAACAAGCATCAACCAATCCAACAAGAGTACACACTTCAATGTTAGAAAGCTACCATGCTATGCTATGTCATGCCATGAAATGAGATGGAACTCACTCACGCACCTTATCCCGAGTCTTCCCCGACTCACACAACACAATGCAAAAGCCAATGTGTATGAACCCGTCTATTGACGGAAAAACCCTCCCAATGATCGTTTGAATTAAAAGTTATATCTTTATAAAATCAAATCATTGTTTGAGGATACCCATTGAATGGGTGTTTTTATATAACAAAATCTTGTGTCTTCCGGGGCAACGGATTTTGGAATCGCACCGCCGGCTCCGTGGGCCTATCTACACTTTTTGGACTTGCACCGTCGGAGTGTATGAACCAGTGGTTCCGGGTTTTTCACCCGAGGGAGTGTCTAGCCCTACTTGCTTTACCCGACACAAGTTTTCCTTATGCAATGCAACCGTGCAACTCAGTCGGATCTTCGATCCCGACTTTCCCGAGTTCACATACCAACCACCAAGATTTGGTGTTTGATCCACAACACATGCACACACCCACACTCATGCCTATGACCCATGAATGCGATGTCAATTCACCCACACACACTCATGTCTTATAACCATGAATGTGATGTGCCCATGAGAATGCAATGTAATATACCCTTGCATCTTCTCCACATGTTCAATATGTATGAATGACATATGAACAACTCAACAATAAATCCACATATCCATGGTACTTCATATCATAAGCATATGCATATAAATACCATAATTCAACACTTTGTCAACACCTCGTAAGCATGTGTATATCAACATTTTCCTTAATCACAATATCCAAGCATGTTATACATAGTTCATGCAAAACATACTTCACATTTTCATCAAAGCATTTACTCAACACCTTCAAAGCATCCAAGATCATGTAATCACATAATATACTCAATTTCATCATAAAGCTCCAGAAATCATATTAATTGATTTCTACACAATTATACCAAGATATAATTCATTCTACCCATAACATAACCTCATATGTCATAATTTCTCAAGAAATTATCAACAACCATTCCTAAATATCCTTTTCATTTAGGAATTCACTTTACCCAATTTCCCATATCAATTTTCTACACTTCAAGTTTCTTTACGAAATTTACCCATCAAGTAAATTTATTTACCCATTTCATACCAACCTTGCTTAGCACATTTGGTACTCATTTCCCACACATGAAATGCATTAGTGGTACATTAAACTAGAGAATGTGATTTAAATCTTGCTACCCATTCTCAATACCCATTTCACCCAAATAACCACAATAGGCAAGTGATACATATATATATACACCTACCCATTCCATATAACCTTCCTAGGTTGGAAATAAACCTAAGTAGGAAGAAAACCCTACCTCTTGTAGCGTGTAGAATCGCCGTGGGAAGCTCCTAGAACTCAAAGCAAGCTTGAATCCTTCACTTCCAAATTTTCGGCCCTCCAACGTTCGGTGAAAACCGTCGTTTTTGGTACCCACGCGTAGCCCTCGACGCGTAGAGCAACTCTTGTTCTTGGCCCGAATCGATTTGAGCACTCCACGGCCGTAGATTGTAGAGAGAAGTTGAGTTTTCTCTCCTTTTCCCTCTCTTCTTTTCTCTCGGCTGAAACCGGCTGAAATGGTGAAGGAGAAGTCTGATTTTTCAGACTTTAGGCCCCTATTTATATTTTAGAATACTTGGCCCACAATTGGCCACACGTCCTACTTAATTTCGGGTCCGTTTTAATCCCGAAACGATTAAATTTCGCTCCGGTTTGAGTTCAAAATATTTTTATTTTAACTTGCCTCTAATATTTCCCCAAACTTTAAAATTTTATAAAAATTTCGTGTACGGGGTCACCCGAGGCCCGTTCGTCTCGTAAAACGCGAAAAATCCGACTATCTCGGAATTCAACGAAATTTGACGTGGTAACTAGATTTCGCGAGACGAATCCAACGGTGAAATCCGTTTCGTCATTCGAGATCTAGAAAAATTCAGTTTTTCAACTAGTCCCGAAGTGGCAATTCACCTATTGCCCTTGTTCGTCAAAGTTTAAATTTTCCGGGGTTTCACATTCTTCCCCCCTTAAAAGAATTTCGTCCCCGAAATTCACACCCTCATGCACATTCGACCATATGCATAAGTTACAACAATACTGTCTAAACTGTCCCACATGTATCCGTCTCTCTCCCGGACTAGGTTCTAGACGCAACCAAGTCCGTCCGTAAAGGCACCACATATCCCGTGTTCCTCTGTCCCATTTCCGGGACTACTAGAATAGGGGTTAAAGTAACCTTCTTTGTAATTTGACAATAATACCGAAGCATCCCAAGGTGAAGCATTCGGTAGTGAAGTCCTTATTCAAACTAGAGTTCTCACAACTCTACCCGTGTCATTCTATGAGGAGTCATAGGGTAGACAACATACCGGGGTGTGACTTAACACTGAAGTCTACATCCCAATGTGATGGCAAACATTCGTAAGCTCCTAAAACTTAAAACATACACACTCTGAGGTGTAAACAGTGACTCACTGACGATCACAATCACCGACGACTCAGTGTGCCGTCAATCCGTCCATCCCAAGGATGACATCAAACCCGACATGTCCACGACCCTAAGGTCCATAGTGAGTAGAGTCCCCGAGATCTCAAACTCACAACCGTCATATCTGATCAATGTAGGCCCTAATCCCTAAGGTGGAATTCACCCCTGAGGACTCTTCTAGAGTTATAATATTTAAAACTGTACCATGCACAAAACATGAAGAATAACAGTATTTGACACGCTCAAGTCAAATAACACGTGTACCCATAAATAAGGAATAAGTAATGTACCGTGGGTCGCTGCCTGATCCCCCTACTCACTCTATGGTGCAACGTCAAAGACCGTCTCCTGGGTCTCCAATGTTGTCGCTTCAGAGTCTTGTTCCTGGCCTTGGCCCATACCTTGGCTCATCCGGTCTGATTGCGGAGTCTCCGCACGCGGCGTACTAAGGACTTGCACAACGCTCTGTAGTTGGGACTGATTTTCCTGGTCCTTAGTGGAATAGGGAAGGACAATACGTGCCTGTGTGAGTCCCACCGACGACTGGGATTGAGAAGTCTCGGAACTCTGTGAGGTTTGCCTCAGGGGGCAATCCTTCTTCCTATGGCCCGGTTGTCGACAATAGAAACATGTCTTCTGGCCTCCTTGAAACGTTCCCTTGAATTTCTTCCCTCCTTGGGACAAAAGATTTTGGGCTTGAACCCGCTCCTGTGATCCATGCCTCTGAGGACAATCCCTCCTCTTATGACCCACTTGGCGACAATGATAACATGGCCCCTGCCCCGCTTGGCTGGGAACCCTGAAGTGCCCACTACTTTGGGAGGTTTGCCCTTGGCCTTGGCCTTGATAGCCGCGGCCCTGCCCCGATGATTCTTGTGGGCTCGATGTCTTTTGCTTTTTCCGTGGCCGTTGATGGCCCATGGAACTTAAACTCCTTTGGATGGCTTGAGCCCCTTGGTTCAAATTGGCGCTTGCCTGTGCTAGGTTAGCAGTCATCGTACTCACAGCCTCCATATAGGCTTGTTGGTCCAAAGCCGGTAGTGGTTGGTTGTTCCGTCCACCGCCTAGACGTCCCCTTCCTCTATATGCCATCTACACACATGTCAAATAGCAATAGAGTACTAACTTAATATCCCAAGGTAGGGATCAAGTTCAAAACATTGAGAATTCTCTCATCGTGTCCCTAGTAGAGCGAGTGTCTCACACTAGTAGACATTTAACCCATGAACTATCCCGTTCATCCTTTTCCGAACCCCCAAGGTTATGTTTTCTAAACCTAGTGTTCCTCTTTTCCATATACATTTTACCATGTATATAATTTAAACATAACACATAATCATGTAGCACATAATCATGTAACAAATAAAACACATAACATGAATGCACATGGAATGCAATGGTGTAAACCCATTCCCCTCAAGCCCTAGGTAATCGTATACCTATGCTCTGATACCAAGCTGTGACACCCCAATTTCCGGGGGTCCTTTATTAACCGTTGACCATCCGTCAACCTGCGGAAATACTCGTGATAGTCGTATAACCCGACACCACGTCATTCACATGCTTTTAACCGGATTTACCATCCACAAGATCAATTATACCTCAAATTATGTCCATTTATGTCATAGGAACCAAAGAAAACCAAGCCCAAAAGCATGGCTAAGCATTTTGAAAATTTCAAATTTTTGGAAAACCTTCCGGAAGGTTTTTGACTCAACCTTCCGGAAGGTTTGCTCACTGGAAAAGTTCTTCCGGAAGGTTTTTCTTAACCTTCCGGAAGGTTTTGCCTTCTGGAAATAGATTGAAAAAAATGAAACGTGTCGGCCTTCCGGAAGGTGTACTCAAACCTTCCGGAAGGTTTTGCTCACTGGAAAGGTTCTTCCGGAAGGTTTTTCTTCACCTTCCGGAAGGTTTTGCCTTCTGGAAAATAGATTGAAAATGAGACGTGTCGACCTTCCGGAAGGTGTACTCCACCTTCCGGAAGGTTTTACCTTCTGGACCACAATTCTGCCTTAACCTTCCGGAAGGTGTTAGTGACCTTCCGAAAGGTTTTGCCCAGAATTTCTTCCTTCCTTAGTTTTTCAATTCGAATCCGTTTCAATTTGCTTCAAAATCATCCAAAACTTATACAATGAAGTTTCTAACATAACACATTGTTTGTACAAGTTCTATTACAACCCAATACATATATTTACATGTCAATATCAAATTTCCTTAAAATTTTTACAAACATTCAAAACAAAGCCACATCCGGCTTTCTTCGTCCTTGAAGCCCGTATGAGGGTCTTCCACCCATGCATATCCCACACCTGAAAATGTTGTCCCACGAAGGGTGAGCCACGCTCAATAGGATATCCTCCTACAGAGGCTACTCCCCAACCTAAATGCATATGAAATGCGCACATGCAACGATCAACAAGCATCAACCAATCCAACAAGAGTACACACTTCAATGTTAGAAAGCTACCATGCTATGCTATGTCATGCCATGAAATGAGATGGAACTCACTCACGCACCTTATCCCGAGTCTTCCCCGACTCACACAACACAATGCAAAAGCCAATGTGTATGAACCCGTCTATTGACGGAAAAACCCTCCCAATGATCGTTTGAATTAAAAGTTATATCTTTATAAAATCAAATCATTGTTTGAGGATACCCATTGAATGGGTGTTTTTATATAACAAAATCTTGTGTCTTCCGGGGCAACGGATTTTGGAATCGCACCGCCGGCTCCGTGGGCCTATCTACACTTTTTGGACTTGCACCGTCGGAGTGTATGAACCAGTGGTTCCGGGTTTTTCACCCGAGGGAGTGTCTAGCCCTACTTGCTTTACCCGACACAAGTTTTCCTTATGCAATGCAACCGTGCAACTCAGTCGGATCTTCGATCCCGACTTTCCCGAGTTCACATACCAACCACCAAGATTTGGTGTTTGATCCACAACACATGCACACACCCACACTCATGCCTATGACCCATGAATGCGATGTCAATTCACCCACACACACTCATGTCTTATAACCATGAATGTGATGTGCCCATGAGAATGCAATGTAATATACCCTTGCATCTTCTCCACATGTTCAATATGTATGAATGACATATGAACAACTCAACAATAAATCCACATATCCATGGTACTTCATATCATAAGCATATGCATATAAATACCATAATTCAACACTTTGTCAACACCTCGTAAGCATGTGTATATCAACATTTTCCTTAATCACAATATCCAAGCATGTTATACATAGTTCATGCAAAACATACTTCACATTTTCATCAAAGCATTTACTCAACACCTTCAAAGCATCCAAGATCATGTAATCACATAATATACTCAATTTCATCATAAAGCTCCAGAAATCATATTAATTGATTTCTACACAATTATACCAAGATATAATTCATTCTACCCATAACATAACCTCATATGTCATAATTTCTCAAGAAATTATCAACAACCATTCCTAAATATCCTTTTCATTTAGGAATTCACTTTACCCAATTTCCCATATCAATTTTCTACACTTCAAGTTTCTTTACGAAATTTACCCATCAAGTAAATTTATTTACCCATTTCATACCAACCTTGCTTAGCACATTTGGTACTCATTTCCCACACATGAAATGCATTAGTGGTACATTAAACTAGAGAATGTGATTTAAATCTTGCTACCCATTCTCAATACCCATTTCACCCAAATAACCACAATAGGCAAGTGATACATATATATATACACCTACCCATTCCATATAACCTTCCTAGGTTGGAAATAAACCTAAGTAGGAAGAAAACCCTACCTCTTGTAGCGTGTAGAATCGCCGTGGGAAGCTCCTAGAACTCAAAGCAAGCTTGAATCCTTCACTTCCAAATTTTCGGCCCTCCAACGTTCGGTGAAAACCGTCGTTTTTGGTACCCACGCGTAGCCCTCGACGCGTAGAGCAACTCTTGTTCTTGGCCCGAATCGATTTGAGCACTCCACGGCCGTAGATTGTAGAGAGAAGTTGAGTTTTCTCTCCTTTTCCCTCTCTTCTTTTCTCTCGGCTGAAACCGGCTGAAATGGTGAAGGAGAAGTCTGATTTTTCAGACTTTAGGCCCCTATTTATATTTTAGAATACTTGGCCCACAATTGGCCACACGTCCTACTTAATTTCGGGTCCGTTTTAATCCCGAAACGATTAAATTTCGCTCCGGTTTGAGTTCAAAATATTTTTATTTTAACTTGCCTCTAATATTTCCCCAAACTTTAAAATTTTATAAAAATTTCGTGTACGGGGTCACCCGAGGCCCGTTCGTCTCGTAAAACGCGAAAAATCCGACTATCTCGGAATTCAACGAAATTTGACGTGGTAACTAGATTTCGCGAGACGAATCCAACGGTGAAATCCGTTTCGTCATTCGAGATCTAGAAAAATTCAGTTTTTCAACTAGTCCCGAAGTGGCAATTCACCTATTGCCCTTGTTCGTCAAAGTTTAAATTTTCCGGGGTTTCACATTCTTCCCCCCTTAAAAGAATTTCGTCCCCGAAATTCACACCCTCATGCACATTCGACCATATGCATAAGTTACAACAATACTGTCTAAACTGTCCCACATGTATCCGTCTCTCTCCCGGACTAGGTTCTAGACGCAACCAAGTCCGTCCGTAAAGGCACCACATATCCCGTGTTCCTCTGTCCCATTTCCGGGACTACTAGAATAGGGGTTAAAGTAACCTTCTTTGTAATTTGACAATAATACCGAAGCATCCCAAGGTGAAGCATTCGGTAGTGAAGTCCTTATTCAAACTAGAGTTCTCACAACTCTACCCGTGTCATTCTATGAGGAGTCATAGGGTAGACAACATACCGGGGTGTGACTTAACACTGAAGTCTACATCCCAATGTGATGGCAAACATTCGTAAGCTCCTAAAACTTAAAACATACACACTCTGAGGTGTAAACAGTGACTCACTGACGATCACAATCACCGACGACTCAGTGTGCCGTCAATCCGTCCATCCCAAGGATGACATCAAACCCGACATGTCCACGACCCTAAGGTCCATAGTGAGTAGAGTCCCCGAGATCTCAAACTCACAACCGTCATATCTGATCAATGTAGGCCCTAATCCCTAAGGTGGAATTCACCCCTGAGGACTCTTCTAGAGTTATAATATTTAAAACTGTACCATGCACAAAACATGAAGAATAACAGTATTTGACACGCTCAAGTCAAATAACACGTGTACCCATAAATAAGGAATAAGTAATGTACCGTGGGTCGCTGCCTGATCCCCCTACTCACTCTATGGTGCAACGTCAAAGACCGTCTCCTGGGTCTCCAATGTTGTCGCTTCAGAGTCTTGTTCCTGGCCTTGGCCCATACCTTGGCTCATCCGGTCTGATTGCGGAGTCTCCGCACGCGGCGTACTAAGGACTTGCACAACGCTCTGTAGTTGGGACTGATTTTCCTGGTCCTTAGTGGAATAGGGAAGGACAATACGTGCCTGTGTGAGTCCCACCGACGACTGGGATTGAGAAGTCTCGGAACTCTGTGAGGTTTGCCTCAGGGGGCAATCCTTCTTCCTATGGCCCGGTTGTCGACAATAGAAACATGTCTTCTGGCCTCCTTGAAACGTTCCCTTGAATTTCTTCCCTCCTTGGGACAAAAGATTTTGGGCTTGAACCCGCTCCTGTGATCCATGCCTCTGAGGACAATCCCTCCTCTTATGACCCACTTGGCGACAATGATAACATGGCCCCTGCCCCGCTTGGCTGGGAACCCTGAAGTGCCCACTACTTTGGGAGGTTTGCCCTTGGCCTTGGCCTTGATAGCCGCGGCCCTGCCCCGATGATTCTTGTGGGCTCGATGTCTTTTGCTTTTTCCGTGGCCGTTGATGGCCCATGGAACTTAAACTCCTTTGGATGGCTTGAGCCCCTTGGTTCAAATTGGCGCTTGCCTGTGCTAGGTTAGCAGTCATCGTACTCACAGCCTCCATATAGGCTTGTTGGTCCAAAGCCGGTAGTGGTTGGTTGTTCCGTCCACCGCCTAGACGTCCCCTTCCTCTATATGCCATCTACACACATGTCAAATAGCAATAGAGTACTAACTTAATATCCCAAGGTAGGGATCAAGTTCAAAACATTGAGAATTCTCTCATCGTGTCCCTAGTAGAGCGAGTGTCTCACACTAGTAGACATTTAACCCATGAACTATCCCGTTCATCCTTTTCCGAACCCCCAAGGTTATGTTTTCTAAACCTAGTGTTCCTCTTTTCCATATACATTTTACCATGTATATAATTTAAACATAACACATAATCATGTAGCACATAATCATGTAACAAATAAAACACATAACATGAATGCACATGGAATGCAATGGTGTAAACCCATTCCCCTCAAGCCCTAGGTAATCGTATACCTATGCTCTGATACCAAGCTGTGACACCCCAATTTCCGGGGGTCCTTTATTAACCGTTGACCATCCGTCAACCTGCGGAAATACTCGTGATAGTCGTATAACCCGACACCACGTCATTCACATGCTTTTAACCGGATTTACCATCCACAAGATCAATTATACCTCAAATTATGTCCATTTATGTCATAGGAACCAAAGAAAACCAAGCCCAAAAGCATGGCTAAGCATTTTGAAAATTTCAAATTTTTGGAAAACCTTCCGGAAGGTTTTTGACTCAACCTTCCGGAAGGTTTGCTCACTGGAAAAGTTCTTCCGGAAGGTTTTTCTTAACCTTCCGGAAGGTTTTGCCTTCTGGAAATAGATTGAAAAAAATGAAACGTGTCGGCCTTCCGGAAGGTGTACTCAAACCTTCCGGAAGGTTTTGCTCACTGGAAAGGTTCTTCCGGAAGGTTTTTCTTCACCTTCCGGAAGGTTTTGCCTTCTGGAAAATAGATTGAAAATGAGACGTGTCGACCTTCCGGAAGGTGTACTCCACCTTCCGGAAGGTTTTACCTTCTGGACCACAATTCTGCCTTAACCTTCCGGAAGGTGTTAGTGACCTTCCGAAAGGTTTTGCCCAGAATTTCTTCCTTCCTTAGTTTTTCAATTCGAATCCGTTTCAATTTGCTTCAAAATCATCCAAAACTTATACAATGAAGTTTCTAACATAACACATTGTTTGTACAAGTTCTATTACAACCCAATACATATATTTACATGTCAATATCAAATTTCCTTAAAATTTTTACAAACATTCAAAACAAAGCCACATCCGGCTTTCTTCGTCCTTGAAGCCCGTATGAGGGTCTTCCACCCATGCATATCCCACACCTGAAAATGTTGTCCCACGAAGGGTGAGCCACGCTCAATAGGATATCCTCCTACAGAGGCTACTCCCCAACCTAAATGCATATGAAATGCGCACATGCAACGATCAACAAGCATCAACCAATCCAACAAGAGTACACACTTCAATGTTAGAAAGCTACCATGCTATGCTATGTCATGCCATGAAATGAGATGGAACTCACTCACGCACCTTATCCCGAGTCTTCCCCGACTCACACAACACAATGCAAAAGCCAATGTGTATGAACCCGTCTATTGACGGAAAAACCCTCCCAATGATCGTTTGAATTAAAAGTTATATCTTTATAAAATCAAATCATTGTTTGAGGATACCCATTGAATGGGTGTTTTTATATAACAAAATCTTGTGTCTTCCGGGGCAACGGATTTTGGAATCGCACCGCCGGCTCCGTGGGCCTATCTACACTTTTTGGACTTGCACCGTCGGAGTGTATGAACCAGTGGTTCCGGGTTTTTCACCCGAGGGAGTGTCTAGCCCTACTTGCTTTACCCGACACAAGTTTTCCTTATGCAATGCAACCGTGCAACTCAGTCGGATCTTCGATCCCGACTTTCCCGAGTTCACATACCAACCACCAAGATTTGGTGTTTGATCCACAACACATGCACACACCCACACTCATGCCTATGACCCATGAATGCGATGTCAATTCACCCACACACACTCATGTCTTATAACCATGAATGTGATGTGCCCATGAGAATGCAATGTAATATACCCTTGCATCTTCTCCACATGTTCAATATGTATGAATGACATATGAACAACTCAACAATAAATCCACATATCCATGGTACTTCATATCATAAGCATATGCATATAAATACCATAATTCAACACTTTGTCAACACCTCGTAAGCATGTGTATATCAACATTTTCCTTAATCACAATATCCAAGCATGTTATACATAGTTCATGCAAAACATACTTCACATTTTCATCAAAGCATTTACTCAACACCTTCAAAGCATCCAAGATCATGTAATCACATAATATACTCAATTTCATCATAAAGCTCCAGAAATCATATTAATTGATTTCTACACAATTATACCAAGATATAATTCATTCTACCCATAACATAACCTCATATGTCATAATTTCTCAAGAAATTATCAACAACCATTCCTAAATATCCTTTTCATTTAGGAATTCACTTTACCCAATTTCCCATATCAATTTTCTACACTTCAAGTTTCTTTACGAAATTTACCCATCAAGTAAATTTATTTACCCATTTCATACCAACCTTGCTTAGCACATTTGGTACTCATTTCCCACACATGAAATGCATTAGTGGTACATTAAACTAGAGAATGTGATTTAAATCTTGCTACCCATTCTCAATACCCATTTCACCCAAATAACCACAATAGGCAAGTGATACATATATATATACACCTACCCATTCCATATAACCTTCCTAGGTTGGAAATAAACCTAAGTAGGAAGAAAACCCTACCTCTTGTAGCGTGTAGAATCGCCGTGGGAAGCTCCTAGAACTCAAAGCAAGCTTGAATCCTTCACTTCCAAATTTTCGGCCCTCCAACGTTCGGTGAAAACCGTCGTTTTTGGTACCCACGCGTAGCCCTCGACGCGTAGAGCAACTCTTGTTCTTGGCCCGAATCGATTTGAGCACTCCACGGCCGTAGATTGTAGAGAGAAGTTGAGTTTTCTCTCCTTTTCCCTCTCTTCTTTTCTCTCGGCTGAAACCGGCTGAAATGGTGAAGGAGAAGTCTGATTTTTTAGACTTTAGGCCCCTATTTATATTTTAGAATACTTGGCCCACAATTGGCCACACGTCCTACTTAATTTCGGGTCCGTTTTAATCCCGAAACGATTAAATTTCGCTCCGGTTTGAGTTCAAAATATTTTTATTTTAACTTGCCTCTAATATTTCCCCAAACTTTAAAATTTTATAAAAATTTCGTGTACGGGGTCACCCGAGGCCCGTTCGTCTCGTAAAACGCGAAAAATCCGACTATCTCGGAATTCAACGAAATTTGACGTGGTAACTAGATTTCGCGAGACGAATCCAACGGTGAAATCCGTTTCGTCATTCGAGATCTAGAAAAATTCAGTTTTTCAACTAGTCCCGAAGTGGCAATTCACCTATTGCCCTTGTTCGTCAAAGTTTAAATTTTTCGGGGTTTCACATATTCTCCTCGGGTAAGGGGGTGGATAAGATCGGCGGGGATGCCAAATATTCCTTCAATTTTGCAAAAGCCTCTTCACATTCCTGGGTCCAGAGTGCCCCTTTCTTCCCTTTAATGGACTGAAAAAAGGGTCTGCATTTGTCAGAGGCTCGGGAAATAAATCTCCCAAGTGCTGCAGCCATTCCAGTCAAGCGCTGTACTTCTTTAATGGTCCGAGGTGACTGTAACTCAGTAATTGCCTTTACCTGGTCGGGGTTTACCTCTATACCGCGGTGTGTAACAAGAAATCCTAAGAACTTCCCGGAGCCGACTCCGAACGCGCACTTGGATGCGTTCAACTTCATGTTATACTTTCGGAGGACCTCAAAAGTTTCTTTGAGGTCGGCGCAATGGGTACTGGCCTTTTTACTTTTAATTACCATATCATCAATATAAACCTCAATAGTACGGCCAAGCATATTTGAAAACATTCGGGTTACTAACCTCTGGTATGTCGCTCCGGCGTTCTTCAATCCGAACGGCATCACTCTATAGCAATATGTCCCTTCTGGGGTTATGAAGGCAGTTTTCTCCTGATCCTCCTCGGCGAGGGGGATCTGATGATATCCTCTAAACGCGTCCAGGAAACTCATCTGCTCGTGCCCCGCTGTTGCATCCACCATCTGATCTATCTTTGGCAGTGGAAAGCTATCCTTTGGACAAGCTTTATTTAGGTCCGTAAAATCGACACACACCCTCCATTTACCATTCTTTTTCTTCACCACTACTGTGTTTGACAACCAAGTCGGGTATTTAACTTCCCTTATCGTTTTGGATTCCAGCAACCGTGCTACCTCCTCTTTGACTGCCAGCTGGTGCTGTGGTGATGATCTCCTCAATTTCTGGCTGATCGGCCTATAGCTCGGATTGATAGTCAGATGATGACAAGCCAGCTCGGGAGACACTCCGAGCATATCATTAGTATTCCATGCAAATACATCAGAATATGTCTGCAACAGTTCTACCAACTCCATCTTCTGTCCGGCACTAAGTGCTGCCCCCACCATAAAATACTTTTCCGGGTCTCCATTCTTATCTAGAGGTACTTTCGTCAGGTCTTCGATGGTTCGCTCGGTAATCTCCTTTTCAGCTCCCAAAGGTACATCAGGAATATGCTTGACAGCTACTTTATCGCTTTTGACCGAGCTGTCAGTGGTTAATTGCTATTTTTCACTTTCCTCGACCGAGCCAAGTTCTCGGTTCGGATCGTTTGTCTTAACCGAGGTCAAAAGGCAGGTTCTGGAACTGACTTGGTCTCCACGAACGTTCACTATTCCATCAGCTGACGGGAATCTTAGCATCTGGTGGTATGTGGATGGTACGGCCTTCATCTCATTCAGCCAGGATCTCCCCATTATCGCATTGTATGCCGAGACTGTGTCCACCACCAGGAACTCGGTCATCATACAGACTGGTCCTGTTTTTACAGGAAGTGTGATCTTCCCTTTTGGAAGTACCGTTTTACCGCTGAAGCCGATGAGTGGCGTGTTGGAGGGCATGAGATCCTGGGTCTTGAGGCCGAGCTTCTGGAACAAGTCCCAATACATTATTTCTGAAGAACTCCCTGGATCAATCAGGACTCTCTTGACATCAAAATTAGCAATCCGAAGGGTGACGACTAAGGCATCGTTATGAGGCTGGTGAACGCCGACCAAATCCTGCTCGGTAAAACATATCGCCTCGGCTGATTCCTCTAATTTGATTCTTTTGTTGGTGACCTCCGGTGTCATTCTCAGTTCGTAAACCTCCCTTTCTTTTGCGGCTTTTTGAATGTAGGCCCGAGCAGAGTTATTGGTGGACATCTGGGGGTTAGTTGCGGCGTGGATCACATCAATTACTCCTGCCGGGGTGTTGCGCTCTCCAGCTTGTTCTGTCCTTCCTTCTTCTGCCTTTTGCCCACTTTCGACGAACTCCGCTAGGTGCCCAGTCTGCACCAACTCCTCCAAATGCTGTTTCAAGTGTCGGCAGTTCTCCGTCTTATGGCCTACGTCCTTGTGATATGAACACCTAAAATTAGGGTTCCTTTTAGAGGGATCTCCCATCAGTTTGCTCGGCCATTTGAAAAAAGGCTTCTCTTTAATCTGACCAAGTATTTTGTAGATAGGCTCCTTGAAGACTGTGTTCACCCCTAGAAAGGATGACCTTTGGGGAAAGCCATCCTTTTCGGTCTTCCTTCCTCCCTCTCTGATCGGCTCGGATTGCCTCTCTCTACCGAACTGCCTTCTGTTTGGTTGCTCCTTCACCACTTCCCTGGTTAGATCGTCATCGACCTTGGCGTATTTCTCAATTCTCGCCATCAGTTCTTCCAAGTCTGTTGCCGGCCTCCTGGTAAGCGACTGGTAGAGAGGATTTTCCTTCGGTAATCCCATTTTGAATGATGCAACCGCGATTTCAGGATTGCATCCCTCGACCTCATTCATTGTCTCCCAGTATCGATGAGCGTATTCACGCAGTGTCTCGGTATTGCTCTTTTTTAATGTGAGCAAAGCTCCAACGTCTTTCGGCTGCTTGCTACTGGTGATGAACCAAGCCGTGAACTGTTCGGCTAACTGAGCCCAGCCATCAATTGTTCCCCTCGGCAGGCCGTCAAACCATTTCATGGCCGACTCCCCAAGGCTGCTAGGGAAGATAGTGCACAACAACGGCTCGTTTCTTCTATGGATGGTCATGAGCTGTCTGAAGTGCCTGATATGTGAGGACGGATCTGTCTTTCCGTCGTAGAGTCTGAAGCTCGGGACGGTGAATTTGCTCGGAATTCGTCCCTTTTCAATCCATGGGGTGAATGGAGATGATTCCCATCCGTTTCCATACTCCCCTGTTGCTCTCCTGGCTAAGTCCCTAGCCGACCTTTGCTCTGGTCTCCTTAAGCGGCTGTTGAGCTCATCGTTAATATACTGCTTCCATGCGTCCACTTCATGCGTCCTGGGCTTCTTCGGTGGGTATCTGTCATCATCAGCTATTGCGATACGACTTGGCTTCCTCTCAGGGCTCTCATGCCGGGCTTCTCTCGACCGCTTCTCCTTTTTAGTCATCTCGTTCAGTTTAACCTTCAACTCCTCGTTTTCCTTCACCAGATCCTTTTCCCTGGCGTACAATTTTTTGAAGAGACTGTCATGAGCATCCAAATGGTCCTGGAGTGACCGGATCAGCTTTGCTAGTGAGCGGTTCTCCCCCTCAGCACCTTGATTTTCAACACCCTGGTTCCGGCTCCCCGATGGTTTGAAACTTGCAGAAGAAGCTTCGTCTCTCTCGGGTGTCCTAGATGGGTTTCCTGCTGCATGCAACCTCCCCTCGCTGTCAGACGGAACGTACGCCGGATTGGAATCGCCTAGGGGGGATCTGGCCCTTGGTGATCCAATCACGCTTCTGAGTCTCGACATCGTAGCTTTTCGTTCGAAAGATTAAGATGATTCCCACAGACGGCGCCAAAATGTAGAGGCAAAAAATATGGTTTTACCTCTAACAATATGAAATTAAGAACTGTGATATATTCTCTGAACCTGATCTCCAAGCCCTCCTCCTGGTCTCCAAGCCCTCCTCCTGCAAAACGAGCAAACTGCCCAAGATCGAAGTGCTTCGATCGAAGGCACTCCGATGCTTAAGTCAGTCACTGAATGATATGAGTTGCACGAAGACAAGGAGAGTTCAGCGTACCTTTCACCTTGGTTTCGCGTTCCTTTTATAGCTTATATTCCCCTTAGGGTTTCCGTTAATTCAGAGGCAAGGTGGCACACCTTCCTTTTTCAGTGTTTGAGTTTGGGGAAGTTTCTAATTCTCCTCCAATAATTTCTCTGAATGCCTTTATTCTAGCAAATCTCGTTCATCCGATTTGCCTAAGTTTTAGGCAAATCTTTCTGTATCTTCTGCCTTCGACAAGATCGGACTTTCCTAATGCCGAGCATATCCTCTGCTTGCCGATCAATTAACGAGCTCGGTTTGGTACAACCGCTCTTTCTCTTGCCGTGCTATACTCATTCATGAGCTCGGCTAAGTTCAAGCCGAGCTACTAGGTTGTTCGGATGGAATACTTCGATAGGCTTGATAACTTCGAGGGCATAACTATTGCCTTGTATACCGAGCTTTTGATTAGGTCGGCTTGGATAAGGGACCATGACGAATGCTTCATTCGTAAGCACGTGTTTAGTCTTTTCACCCTCACGTGAGCACATTAAATGCCAGGACACGTGTAACGCTGGGGTCTAACCCCTTCATTAGTAAAGTCACTAAAAGCAGAGCTCCACATTGAGCACTTAGCTGAGTCATTCCAGATCCTAAAAAAGTACAAGATGAAGCTTAATCCTGCAAAGTGCGCCTTCGGAGTTTCTGCAGGGAAGTTTCTGGGCTTCATAGTTAATAGCAGAGGAATAGAGGCTAATCCAGAAAAGGTAAAAGTCGTGCTCAACATGCAGTCACCCTCAAATACAAGAAAAATCCAACGCTTGACTGGAAGAATAGCTGCTCTAAGTCGTTTTGTGTCCAGATCGAGCGATAAATGTCAGCCCTTTTTTCAAACTTTAAAGAGGGCATTCCAGTGGGATACACGGTGCAAAGAAGCATTCAAAGCATTAAAGAATTACCTGAGCTCCCTTCCTGTTCTGGTAAGTCCCTTGGAAGGGGAGGTCCTTACTATCTACCTAGCTGTTTCAGATTTCTCAACTAGTGCAGCACTGGTTAGGGAGCGAGACAGAGCTCAGCAACCAGTCTATTACTGCAGCAGAGCTCTGAGGGGAGCAGATGAGAGATATCCAAAGATGGTGAAACTTGTTTTAGCCTTGGTAACTACAGCTAGGAGACTTAGGCCATACTTCCAACAGACCAGCCGATGAAGCAAGTACTGCATAAGCCAGAGTCTTCAGGGAGGTTGGTTAAATGGGCTATAGAGCTTAGTGAGTTTGATATTAGATATAAGCCGAGAACTGCAATCAAATGACAGATTTTGGCAGATTTCATCGCAGAGTTCACTACAGCAACACCCATGGAGGTCACACAACTGGTACCTGACCTCCCCGTTTGAAAGCTTTCAGTAGATGGGGCTGCTAATGCTCAAGGAAGAGGTACAGGTTTAATTTTGACCTCTCCGGACGGGATAGATGCCGAATATGCCCTCAGGTTTGGGTTTAAGGCCTCGAATAACGAGGCTGAGTATGAAGCTGTCATCACTGGGCTCAATCTTGCTCACTCCATGGAGGCAGAACAGCTGGAGATCTGCAGTGACTCCCAACTAGTAGTGAAACAGATAGAGGAGTCTTACGAAGCGATGAGCAAAAAAATGGTCCTTTACCTTAGAAAGGTACAAGAACTAATCAAGAAGTTTGTGCAGGTTAAGGTCAGACACGTTCCCAGGATAGAAAATTCACGAGCAAATGCGTTGGCAAGGTTAGCAACTGCCTCACAAGAGGACTTGGATAGACTAATACCAGTGGAGCACCTTCCAGAGCCTTCAGTGAGCATTGAGAAAGAAGAAGTGCTCCCAATCGTAGCTCAGCCGAGCTGGATGGACTCCATCATAGAATACCTGCAGAACGGAACCTTGCCAAACGATACTAAGGAGGCCTCCAAACTGAGAGTCAGGTTAGCTAGATTTTCTTTGCTGCAGGGAAATCTGTACAAACGAGGTTTTTCAGCACCTCTCCTTAAATGCATGGGAGATGAAGATGCCAACTATATACTCAGAGAAGTACATGAGGGAATCTATGGCAATCACATCAGAGCTCGAGCCTTGGCAGGAAAAACACTGAGGCAAGGGTATTATTGGCCCACTATGCTCAAGGATGCCACTGAATTGGTCAAGAAATGCAAGACTTGCCAGGAGCATGCCAACATTTCCCATTGTCCACCCGAGCTATTGACCTCGGTGATAAGCCCATGACCTTTCCAACAATGGGGTTTGGATATACTTGGACCCCTTCCCACCAGTGTGGGACAATTCAAGTTTGTCATTATAGGGGTGGATTACTTCACCAAATGGGCGGAGGTCGAACCTTTGGCAACAATCACCGAACAAAAGGTGCAAAATTTTGTTTGGAAATCTATAGTTTGCAGGTTTGGGGTTCCCAGAGCAGTCGTATCTGAAAATGGAAAGCAGTTTGACAACCCAAAGTTTAAGAGGTTTTGTGCTGAGCTCGGGATAAAGAACTACTTCTCAGCTCCGGCACATCCTCAATCCAATGGACAAGCAGAGGTCACCATCAGAACCATAAAGGCAGCTCTGAAGACTAAACTAGAAAACCTAAAAGGTAAGTGGGTGGAGTACATCCCTGAAGTGCTGTGGGCCTACAGGACCACTGCCAGATCTGCAACTCAGGAAACCCCGTTTGCTTTGGCTTTTGGAACTGAGGCAGTGGCACCTGTCGAGGTGGGGCTCCAATCACCTAGGGTTGAATTTGCAGACGCTGAGCACAACGATGAATCTCTCCTACTGAACCTCGATCTCCTGGATGAAAAGAGAGACAAAGCTCTGCATCACATCCAAAGTTACCAAAGGAAAACAACAAGGTATTATAACAAGAGGGTTAGGCACAAAAGCTTTAAAGCTGGGGATTTAGTGCTTAAGAAACTCCTACCTACGAGAAAGGACCCCACTCATAGGAAGCTGGGACCTAATTGGGAAGGACCCTACATCATATCAAGGGTGATCAGACCTGGAAATTACGAGCTGCAAACAGAGGAAGGAAAAATCTTACCTCACTTTTGGAATGCAGAACATCTTAAAAGGTTTTTTCAGTGAGTCTCCTTTGTAACGAAGAGATTTTCAATAAAGCGGCAAGTTTTTGGTTTATTCATGGGTAGCTATTCAACATTCCTAGAACGCTGAACTATTCAGTTCATAACTTGAGCCACGTAGCTCACGCTGAACTCTTCAGCTCATAATACGAGCCACATAGCTCACGCTGAACTCTTCAGCTCATAATACGAGCCACGTAGCTCACGCTGAACTATTCAGTTCATAACTTGAGCCACGTAGCTCACGCTGAACTATTCAGCTCATAATACGAGCCACGTAGCTCACGCTGAACTATTCAGTTCATAACTTAAGCCACGCAGCTCACGCTAAATTCTTCATCTCATAATACGAGCCACGTAGCTCACGCTGAACTATTCAGTTCATGATATGAGCAACATAGCCCACGAAGAACTCCAAAAGTTCAGAAAAGAGCCTAGGAGCTCGCAATGGACTATTTAATTCATAAAAAAGCCCTGTAGCTCATAATGAATTCTTTAATTCATAAAAAGAGCCCTGAGGCTCATGATGACTTCCTTAGTTCATAAAAAAGAGCCCTGCAGCTCATAAAGTCAATAATTTTGCTTTAAGAATGACTGAAGTACTTCTCGAAGCAATGGGGGTAAGAGGAACATAAAGCAAAGGAAAACATAATGATGTTTCAAGCCAGAAGTCACATCACATTTCAAAGCAAAAGTTCAGAACATAAATTATTTTTCAAAGTTTGTATTTCAGTGTACAAGTTCAAAATACATGAAAAGTGAAATTAGAGTCACATGAACATGAGGAGAGCTCTAAGTGTCTAGGGAAGGTGTAAGTGAAGGATTCTGCAGCTCAGCAGATGAGCCTTCGACAGCAGGCAGAAGATGAGAGCTTCCAGGGGTACCAGCTATACGGGTCTCTACTCCTATTGATTCTGAATTTTGAGCAAGGGCCTCAGTCACAAGGTCAGCTGAGAACGGTATAGTGGCAGAAACAGTAGAAGTTATAGCTGGGAGCTCGGGAATTACAGCAACAGAGCTTGTCCCACTAGAAAGGGCTCCAGAAGTCTCAGCAGGAGGGATGGGCATCTCAACACCTTCTGAGGTAAAGTCTGGAAGAGCCAAGCTGTCCCCTTCGCCATCCGTATCAGTCTCCTCCAGCTCCTCCTCGGTAGGAATAGTAAAGTTGAAGTCAAGGTCTGGATAGGTCTTTGTAGCTCGGCGTTTGAGGGTAAGTCATCCAGTGGCCCACTGGGTGGTGACGTCATCCCTCAGCTCAGCAATAACATCATCATTTTCCTTGACAAGAGTCTTCTGTGCCTCGAGCTCGGTGCAGAGTGCAGCATTTGCCTCAGTCACAACAAGATAATCCTTCTTTATGCTCTGCAAAGAGCTCTGGGCTTCAAAGGCTTCTTGACTGGCCTTAGCCCAGACCTCGGATTTAAGTTTCAATTCTTCCCTGGCTATTCTTAGCTCATCCCTGGCTTTCCTTTCTCTTTCTTCAGCAGCATCTTTGGCCGTTTGTAAGCCCTGAAGGGAAGAAGTATGGTTCTCCAATTCCCCCTTGAAGCCTGCCACCTGAGCTCGGAGGTCGTCATTGTCAAAGGCGAGTTGGGCAACCTTAAACTCGTATGCTTTTAAAGCTTTGACAGAGCTCTCAGAGGATTGGATCCTACTCACCAAGCCTTTTACGTGGAGAGCCAGCTGGGGACAGGAGAGAAAGCAAGAAAAGGTAAGCTTAAGGTTACGACATAAAGATAAATGGATGTATAAGGATGCAAGAGCTTACAACAGCTGTTCCCTGAAGAGCTGAGCTGATGGTCTCCTCAAGAGGAATGGAAGAAGCCTTTTGAACGTCAAAATCGGTAAGAACAGAAGAAATGGCCCTAGCAGCAAGCTCACTATTCTCAAAAAAGGAGTCCTCACTCTCCTCCACCTTGGGGCGTTTTCCTTCGTCACACCCAGGTTTCTTCGGAAAGGATTCAATAATCTTCCCTGAAGGACTATAGGAGAAATTACCAGGTTGAAGGCCAGGGACCAACCTCAAGGCTTCCTTGACCTCAGTTGAGGAAGGAGAAGCCTCGCTTGGCTCATTAGTTCGACTTGAAGTGGGCTGAATCCCTGATGGCAGGCAGGCCTCAGCGACTGGTGGGGTGTTTAACGATTGGACTTGCTTTGATGAAGTCGAAGCTGGAGAAGAAGAGGGCACCCCCAATTTTTGAATCTTGGCCCGAGTAACAGGGCTACTTCCAGAGCCGACCACAGCTTTCCGTTTGCTACTTTTTCCACTCTTCGATAACTGGTCGATCTTGGCCTGGAGTTCCTTAGAGGTGAGCTTCATTATGGAAGACCCTGGAAGATCTGAGCCAAGCCAGTTATGCATATATGAGGAAGTAGGAAGGAAGGCAGCGCAACTTATTGGAAAAATGAATAACCTGCTACTTCTTCAGGTCTGACAGCAGAAATGGGAGGCGGGGCTTTTATCGTTATCCCAGGAGGACTAAATCCTCTCTCAACCAGAACCCAGGGTTGGATAAGCTCGGAGTACCTTCGCGGGTCACACTTGACCAATTTTAACCTTACCTCCTCGTCCTCAGCACTAAGTTCAGGTCGAGTACCTAGATACAACGCAAGCAGAGTAGAGTCAGAAACTTATGATTCTCAAAACAGAACTTAGTCAACTCAAGCAAGGACTCACGCAAGTTCTCTGGAATAGTCCAGGCCTTAGGAATACCAAGAGTGTCCGTTCTATCAGCAGGGTTGTATTCCCAGTTGGTGCCCCCAACAAAGAAGAAACGTTCTTTCCAGTGTTTATGGGAGGACGGAATATGAGAGATGATCTGCCTAGCATTGGCTCGCTTGGAGATATACAAGAAGCCCTCAGAAAAGGTCAGCTTGACGTTGAAAAATTCCAAGAGCAGGGAAATGCTGGGAACCCCGAGGTTTTGGTCCTTAAAGAAGACCAGAAGACCCACCAGAACACCCCAGAAGTTAGGGGAAAGCTGAGAGGGACAAACGTTGAAATATTGCAAAATGTTCTTGATAAAGGGGTGCAGAGGAAAGCGAAGGTCATTCTCAAATGCGACCTCAAAGAAACAGACCCTCTTATGAACTTTGGCAACATAAAGGGTGGAGCTGTCTGGACACCAGGGCTGGACACCAACAGGAAACTCATAGCGGGCAATGAAAATCTTCACAAAGGAAGGGTCGACCTTGCTAGGGCCCACGAGCTCGGCATGCTTTAGGGCAGCTCCTAAGTATGATGTATCACCAGAGACCCCAACCCCACTGACTTTGCCCTTGTCTTTGTCAGGCTTTAGGGGGCATAGGAGAAGACGATGAGGGAAGCTCCTCGGTATTGACCTCGGAGTCAACAACGTCGACACCGGGGAAATTGTCGATTTCGTGACCCACTTCCCCTAATTCAGTCTCCTCCTCGGTAGAACTACATTCTAAGAGAGAAACAGAGGAGCGAGTGGCTCCAGAAGAGGCATACATGTTTGGGCAGGAAAAAGGGAGATCAAAGGAACGATAGAGATGAGGAACACCAGTCAAACACTCCCTAATAACCCTAGGGTCAGCACAATAGCTTCCAACAGCAAGTATGTGCACAATAGAACTCCAATCCACGAAATGGGGAAGATGAGACAAGCAACAGTCACAGGACCAAAAGTAAAAGAACCTATGAGCCCAGAAACGCAATAACCACCTCGAACTCAAGGGATCCAGAACGAGAAAAGATGAAAAGGGGACAAAAAAAGCGTACCTAGCTAGGAAAGAGAAACGAGCAACAACCCAGAGCGAAATTGAAGGAAGGGAGCACTGCGGATCCTCAAGTCGAACACAAAGGACTCGGTTTTGAGCAAGAATCAGAAAGCTTCAAGCCGGGAAATCTGGAATCAAAAGAAAAATAGTGAGAGGAGACGGTTCAGATAGCCGTTTGTACATTTAAAGCTTAAGAAACGTGGGCTGAAACGTGCGCGGGAATCGAGGAAAGCCATGATTGCTGCAAACCGTCAAAAGGCTTCAATCACGTGCAAGCCAGGGTCAACCACGCGCAGGTCTAGCTCGGTTTAAAAACAGCTCAGCCCCTGCCCAAGCTCGCTTGAGACAAGGGCTGGTGGGCAATTGATGATACCTAAAATAAACCCTAAGCACGAACCCAGGAAATGAACTCAGCTCTGGAGGTCAGGTAAGACACGCAGAGCTCGTCGAGCCAGAATTAAAGCTCCCCCAAGCGAGATAATATGGGAAACGATGAGGGGACAGCAAGATGATAGCGAACACCTCCGAAGCAATAGCTAAGCTGAATTCAAGGCACAAAACCCTTAACCAACCGAGATCCTCTCCAAAAATTAAGGAGGATCCCACGGATGGTAGGCAAAGATCTCGGGATAAAGTCCACTGAACCAGCCCTATGGAGATTAGGTAACTCCTCAATTGGGGAAAGTAGGGTGAAAGGATCCCATGATTATAGAAAGTAAATCCGGGTTAGAGGTAAGCAAGAGATTATAAAAGCAGGGTAAGCCTCCAATTAGAAGGGGGAGAGGAACCTTAGAGACTGTAGAGCCAGGATGAACCCTAATTTCCTCCACACTGCACTGTAATACACCCAACGTAATCAATGAGAAAAAAGGAGCAAGAGCCTCCATTGAAGAGTGGACTAGCCGAGCTTCCAGGCCGGTGAACCACTATAATTTCATTGTGTACATCTCCTTTTCCTCAATTCCCTAAGCATTTATCAGCAACTTGCACGGGCCTTGTAGCTCAGACACGCACACTTGATCTCACACACATCTATGCTCTCTGCTCGACCTCGAAAGAACAACGCTATCAATATCTACAATATGAAATCATTTAGATGCAACACAACACATAGTCAAATAAATTTTTTTTAAAAAAAAAAATTTGACCCATGGTCAAATATTTACGAAAGTGATCCCTATTATTGCAAAATGCCCACATGAGAATTTCCAAAAAATGCAACCACATATTGGAGAAATAGAGCTGTGAAAATGTTGATTTAATTCAAGCCTGTGAAGTACCAACAGTTGAAATAACATAATAAGCTTATTAATTGAGCGACATATCAAACAAGGATAACTGAGTTCAAAGTCACCAGTTATGGATTTCAGCTATATCCACCAAATTCAGTTAATGAATGAATGTTCTCGCAAGCGTCAAGGTTTCTAGTAATATCATTGTCAATAACTCTGATGCCAATTTCTTTTCAAGCAGCTCTGTTGTATCCTCAATCCCCGCCATCCTCGTGTTACATGCATTTTGATTCCAAAAATGTGGTTTCCTACACACAATCACATGTATAATCATAAAATGGGACCCAGACTTACATAGTAACTTGTTCAAAAATTTATGAAATATATGGAGATCACAAAACACGCATATTGAACCTTAAGTTCAATCTGCATGTATATGAATAAATGAAAGAGCCCAAAGAATAAAATCACAATCACAAAAAAAAAAATTTAATAATAATAATAATAGATAATATAGAATACAAACTACCACATCCTTTCCTTTGGTCCCCAATAATCTTGAGATGGTGACTTCCGAACACTATCCAAATTTTTCCTCGAAATCAAAGACGATGATGTTACTAACATTAATTTTTATGTTTTTACAATCAAACAATAAATCACATACACGAGCTTCAAAAATAGATTAAATCTTAGTTTGAACAGAAAATAAAACCGGAACATCAGTTAATGATAGAACTAAAAAACACATTTAAGACCTCATAATTGCCCTTTCCTGAATAGAAATGCACCACCCAAAATTATGACTGACCAATTGCTTCAATGGGCTTCTAAACTACTCTTCAGAAAATCGAACTGATCGTATCCAACCTTGCGAGAGGCAAAAATGGAATAACATCTGGAGTGTCAAAAATTGACGAAATGATCTTCCTAAACAGTTCAGATAAGGATCACAAAGGTGCAAGAAATGTGTTGAAATCAACTTCCATCTTGGAATGTTGTTGAGCAAGTTTTTTAGTAGTCTACAATCATCATCAAACCTCAAAAATGATATTTTCTATGTTTGTTGTATGTTATGTTCCTCATTGTATACCTGCCAATTGTGACTTATGGTCTTTTAGGTAGCCCAACAGGCAAACTATGAGGCAGTGAAGTAAGAGCTCATTAATAGGATATTGTAACTGCTTATTTAGTGTAAGAATGTATAGGGTAAAAAAAAAAGGGATAAAAATTAGTTTACGTTCAAGGATGAAAATGACTTAATTGTATGGTTTAAGGGTGGAAGAGAAAAACAGAAGTTTACTAACTTGGAAGGAGTAACCGTTGAACTAGAGTTTTGTGTGTGTGAGAAAGAGAGAGAGAGAAAGAGGGAGAGAGGACAAGATAGAGGGACACTTGAAGGGTGGAGTAACATGCAATGCAGTTAAGTAGCAAAAAATATTTTTTTAAGGTAAGAATACAATCAAGCAAGAGTGAGTGAAAGGATAAATATGACATTATAGAGTTATTGAAGGGTAAATAAAAAAATCAAAAGTTTTTCTTCTTAAGCCACTTCTAGAAGTAGTATAGATATGGTGTAAGCAAATGTTACCGAATACCCTCATGCTTATTTATAAAGCTAGCTCATTTGACATTCATCCTTTAAATTAACCGTGTACAATGCCACATACAAGCTCCATTTTCTCCAATAAAGTAGTTATATACATCCAGAGTTTATTTGATGTGTGTATTGTAGGAGCAGATATAAAGCTCCATAATTTGCATTAAAATTATGAGTACGAAAACACTTGGTTAAGATCATTATTCATTATAAAAATTTGAAAATATATAATAATCTATGGTGCGCACAACAAAAGACAAAAGGAGAATTTATTTGAGAATCTTGGAAGTCAAATGAGACAAGGCACAAGTAATGCAGTATATAAAGTCCATTGTACATACTTGATGATACCTAAAAAGAGCCCAAGCCTCAGCTCGGGAAGTGAGCTCAGCATGGGAGGTCAGGAAAGACCAGCAAAGCTCATCCAGCTGCAGTCAGAGCTCCCCACAGGATAAACGAAATAGGGAATGACAAGGGGACAGCAAGACAACAACAAATACCTCCAGAACGATAGCCAAGCTGGATTCAAGGCATGAGATTCGTAGCCGATTGAGATCCTCTCAGAAGATTGAGAAGGATCCCACGATAGGAGGCAAAGATTTCGGGATAGAGTCCATTGATCCAACCAAAAGGAGTTTAGGTAACCCCGGAACGGAGGAGAGTAGAGGGGAGAAAATCCCTCTATTATAGGAAGTAAAATCGGATTAGAGGTAAGCAAGAGGCTATAAGAGTAGAGCCACGAAGAACCCTAACTCCTCTCTGACTACATTGTAACAGATTCAGTACCATCAATAAGAAGATAGGAGCTATAGGCTCCATTCCAGAGTGGACTAGCCGAGCTCAGGCCGGTGAACCACTATAATTTTGTTGTGTTATCTCCCCATCCTCAATTCCCCTAAGCATCAACCAGCATTGCCTGACACGAGCCTCGTAGCTCGGACACCACTCTTAAGAAAAGCTCTAGGGGTCTGAAGAAGGTGTAATTGTAGGAGTTTGCAACCCTGCGGATGAACTTCCAGGAGTACCAGCTGCGCGGGTCTCTACTCCTATTGATTCCGAATTATGGGCAAGGGCCTCAGCCACAAGGTCAGCTGAGGACGGTGTAGTAGCAGAAACAACAGAAGTTGTAGCTGGGAGCTCGGGAATTACAGCAACAGAGCCTGTCCCAGTAGTAAGAACTTCAGGAGTCTCAGCAGGAGGGATAGACATCTCAACACCTCCTGGGGCAACATCTGGAGGAGCCAAGCTGTCCCCCTCGCCATCTGTATCGGTCTCCTCTAGCTCTTCCTCGGTGGGAATAGCCAAGTCGAAGTCGAGGTCTGGGTAAGTCTTGATAGCTCTGCATTGAAAGGCGAGCCATCTAGTCGCCAATTGGGTGGTGACATCTTCCCTTAACTTAGCAATCACACCCCCCTTCCTCTGGACAAGGGCTTTCTGCGCCTCAAGCTTGGTGCAGAGGGCTGCGTTTGCCTCAGTCACAGTTAAATAATCCTCATTTGCACTCTGCAAGGAGCCCTGAGCTTCAAAAGCTTCCTGACTGGCCTTAGCCCAAGCCTCAGATTTAAGCTTCAGCTCTTCCTTGGCTTTTCTCAGCTCATCCCTGGTTTTCTTTTCCCTTTCGTCAGCGGCGTCTTTGGCCTTTTGTAAGCCTTGAAGGGAAGAAACCTGTCTCTCCAACTCCTCCTTAAGGCTTGTCACCTGAGCTCGGAGGTCGTCACTGTCAAAAGTGAGCTCAGCAACCTTAAGCTCATAGGCTTTTAAAGCTTTGGCAGAGCTCTCAGAGGATTGAATCCTATGCACCAAACCTTTCACATGAAGAGCCAGCTGGGGACAGGAGAGTAAGCGAGAAAATATAAGCTTAAGGTTATCACATAAAAAATAAATGGATATATAAGGAGGTTAGAACTTACAATAGCTGTTCCCTGAAGAGCTGAGCTAATGGTATCCTCGAGAGGCAAGGAGGAAGCCTTTTGAACGTCAAAATCAGTAAGAACAGAAGAGATGGCCCCAGCAGCGAGATCGCTGTTCTCGAAGAATGAATCTTCACTCTCCTCCACCTTGGGGTGCTGTGCTCTGCCACCTTCAGTTTTCTTCGAAAAAGACTCAATAAGCTTCCCTGAATGGCTATAGGTGAAACCACCAGGCTGAAGGCCAGGGACCAACTTTAAAGCTTCCCTAACCTCAGTCGAAGAGGGGGAAGCCTCGCCTGGCCCGTCAGTTCGACTAGAAGAGGGCTGGACCCCAGATGGCGGGCGGACCTCAACAGCTGGAAGGGTGTTCAGCGTTTTAGCTAACTCTGATGAGGTCGAGGTCGGTGAAGAAGAGGACACTCCCAATTTCTGAAACTTAGCCCGAGTGACAGGGCTATTTCCAGAACCAGCTACGGCTTTCCGTTTGCCACTTTTCCCACTTTTTGATAAGTGGTCGATTTTGGCCTGGATTTCTTCAGGGGTGGGCTTCATTACGGAAGAGGCTGGAAAATCTAAAACCAAAGACTAATGAATAAGGGGAAGTAAGAGGAGAAGCAACACAACTAATAAGGAAAAGGAATTACCTGTTACTTCTTCAGGTTTGACAACAGAAAGAGGAGGAGGGGCTTCTACCTCTATCCCAGGAGGACTAAATCCTTTCTCAACCAGAACAAAGGGCCGGATAAGCTCAGAGTACCTTCGGGGATTACACTTGACCAGCTCCAGCTTTACTTCCTCATTGATGAGTGCGTAATTTTGCATATTTCATGGCCTCATTGCAAGCATTTCAACTCAACCTTTGCATATAAGTGCTTAGAAGTTAGCCGTTTTGAACTATAATGTTGATATTTTGATGTTGCAACCTTTTATAGCTTAAATGATTGATTTTAGGACATTTCAACCTTGATGGATGTGTGGTGAAGGCATGGACACAATACATGAAGAATTGGAGGCTTAAAAGTGAAGAAATCAAGAAGGCATTGGTGCTTGGGAACAAGGGCATCAGCAGCCACATCGTTTGGAAGTACTGCCTCGGAGTTCCTCCATTTTGACCATGATCTACTCAGAATTTGAAAAAGTTCAAAACATGCAAGTTGTAGATCTGGGTGTCTTCTATTTTTTTTCAAAATGTTAGCTCAATCCAACGGTTGGATCAACAGTTATGCCGATTCTACCAAAAGTGGTCCAGAGCAGAAAAGAGGGTACCGGTACGCGTACCGGTACGCCGAAGTTTCTGGTGTTCGAGGTACCAGTACGCGTACCGGTACGCTCCCCTGAAGCAGCCCCGATGCTCCTGTAACTCAGCCCCACTTGCTTGGGGGTCCCACCATCGATTCTCCCACGTTTCCCCCAACATTTCCTTACACAACCATGTCTCTCTTACACCTTGGGGAAGACTTTTGAGGCTTGAACATTGAAGGAAGGGGGAGGGAAGTGGGCTGCCAGGCTATGCTCTCCCTAGCCTGTCAAAGCCATCCATTCAGCTCTCTCTTGATGGGAGCTCGTTCACACAGCTAGGGGGGACCACCATGTACGAAAATGAGAGGCATACACTCCATATATTCAACATTACAAGCTTGTATTGGGGGGGGGGGGCTACCTAAGCTTAGGAGAGAGATAGAAAGCTCTAAGGAAGAAGATGAATAGTAATTTTCATTTTTTTGCATTTCCTTTCCATTGCAAGTGTTGTAAGCTTTAAACTTCTTGTATTCCTTAATCCTTGCACTTTAATCTCATCTATTTCAAGTTCATTGCAAGTTTAATCCTTTGTTCTAGCTTTCACCATTTATGTTTTCAAGTTCTTTAATTTTCAAGTTTTACATTTGGGTATTTGTTTCAATATGTGTATTATGTTCATGAATGTCATTTCTCTTTCACCTTAGCTCTTTTCTTGCAATTTCTACAAGTTCAAATCTCCATTTCTCTTCCATGTCCATTTCCTTTATGCTTGTCTTGCATTTTTAATATGAGTAGCTAGGATTTAAGTTAGTTAATCCAAGGAAAAATTCCTCTTGGGAATACCATTTTCAACTCTTCTTCATTCCTCCCTTTAGAGTCAAATGGTTCGGTTTGACGGGGTTGAGAGTGGATGAGTTGGTGAGCCTTTGATATTCCGTAGGCCTAGTCACGGTATATGCTTAGATACTCACCAATCTCGTCCCTAGCTTCCCCCGAATCAATCGTTCATTCATGCTCAATCGGAGGAAGGCTTTGAATTGATTTGGTATTCCCATTGGAATGAACCCTTTGGATTAGTCAACACTTGCTTTATTTGCATTTTCATTTACAAACCAAACACAAAACTCAAACAAAAGATTTTACATTTTCTTTTCACTTTTGCAAAATCACTTTCACAAAACTCCATTTCCTTCCCTGAGGAGACGACATTGGAATACTCTTCCAAGTAAAACACCGACAACGAAAGACTCCTTGCGATTGGGGAGCGCTTTTGTTCACACCCGCATTTCATTCCACATATTTTGTTCATTCCACATTTCCATTCACATTTGTTGTTGCTCCTATATCTCTTGCATTATCCGGAGGGAGAGTGACACTCCCCCATCACTATAAGCCACATACACACATTGAGGGTGAGGGTGATGTTACGAGGTTAGGAACGACGTAATTACCGATCAATCACTCATCCTCAGCACTGAGCTCTGGTCTGGTACCTGGACACCACCCATGGAGAGCAGTTAGAAACTTATGAATCTCAAAGCAGAACTCAGCCAATTCAAGCAAGGACTCACGCAAGTTCTCTGGAACAGTCTAGGCTCTGGGGACACCAAGAGTATCCGAGCTATCAGCAGGGTTGTATTCCCAATTGGTACCCCCGATAAAGAAGAAACACTCTTTCTAGTGTTTGTGGGAGGATGGGATGTGAGAAATGATCTGCCTAACGTTGGCTCGCTTGGAGATGTATAAAAATCCCTCAGAAGATGTCTGCTTGACGTTGAAAAAATCTAAAAGTAGGGAAATGCTGGGAACCCCGAGCTTGTGGTCCTTAAAGAAGACCAGAAGACCCACCAAAACCCCCCAGAAGTTAGGAGCAAGCTGAGAGGGACAGACATTGAAATATTGCAGAACATTCTTGATGAAGGGATGAAGAGGGAAGCGAAGGCCATTCTCGAACGCGGCCTCAAAAAAGCAGACCCTCTTATGAACACTGGCAACATAATAGGTAGAGCTGCCAGGACACCAGGTTGGACACCCTCAGGAAACCCATAGCAGGCTGTGAAAATCCTCATGAAGGAAGGGTGGACCTTACTAGGGCCCACAACCTCGGCATGGTCTAAGGCAGCTCCTAGGTATGTTGTACTACCAGAAACCCCAACCCCGCTGACTTTGCCCTTGCCTTTGTCAGGCTTGGGAGGCCTAGGGGAAGACGATGAGGGAAGTTCCTCGGTTCGAACTCCAGACTCAACAACATCAACACCGGGGAAATTATCGATTTCATCACCTACCTCCCCTAAGTCAGCCTCTTCTTCAGCAGACCTATCTTTTAGGGAAGAAGCAGAGGGGTGAGTAGCTTTGGAAGAGGCACGCATGTTCGGACAAGAGAAGGGAAGATTAAATGAACGATAAAGGGGGGGGGGGACTCCAGTCAGACACTCTCTGATAACCCTAGGGTCAGCACAATAACTCCCAATAACGAGTATGTGCACAATAGAGCTCCAATCCACGAAATGTGGAAGGGGAGATAGGCAACAATCGCGGGACCAGAAGTAGAAGAACCTATGAGCCCAAAAACGCAACAACCACCTAGAACTCAAAGGATCCAGAACTAGAAAAGCTGAAAAGAGAATAGGGAAAGCGTACCTAGCTAGGAATGAGAAACGAGCGACAATCCAGAGCAGAGTTGGAGGAAGAAGGCACCGCAGGTCCTTAATTCGAACACAAAGACTCGATTTTGGGTGAGATTCAGAAGGATTCAATCGGAAATCGAAGGGGAAGAAGATGAACAGTGGAGAGAAGCGGTTCAGGTAGCCGTTTGGGTATTTAAAGCTTAAGGGACGTGGGCTGAAACGTGCGCGGGAATCGAGGAGAGTCATTATCGCTGCAAATCGTCAAAAGGCTCCAGTCACGTGTGAAGCCAAGGGTAGCCACGTGCATATCTAGCTCGGTTTGGGAAGCAATTCAGCCCCTGCCTAAGCTAACTTAAGGCAAGAGCTGGGGGGCAACTGATGATACCTAAAAAGAGCCCAAGTCTCAGCTCGGGAAGTGAGCTCAGCATGGGAGGTCAAGAAAGACCAGCAGAGCTCATCCAGCTGCAGTCAGAGCTCCCCACAGGAGAAACGAAATAGGGAATGACAAGGGGACAGCAAGACAACAGCAAATACCTCCAGAGCGATAGCCAAGCTGGATTCAAGGCATGAGATTTGTAGCCGATTGAGATCCTCTCAGAAGATTGAGAAGGATCCCACGATATGAGGCAAAGATTTCGAGATAGAGTCCATTGATCCAACCAAAAGGAGTTTAGGTAACCCCGGAACGGAGGAGAGTAGAGGGGAGAAAATCCCTCAATTATAGAAAGTAAAATCGGATTAGAGGTAAACAAGAGGCTATAAGAGTAGAGCCACGAAGAACCCTAACTCCTCTCTGACTACATTGTAACAGATTCAGTACCATCAATAAGAAGATAGGAGCTATAGGCTCCATTCCAGAGTGGACTAGCCGAGCTCAGGCCGGTGAACCACTATAATTCTGTTGTGTTATCTCCCCATCCTCAATTCCCCTAAGCATCAACCAGCATTGCCTGACACGAGCCTCGTAGCTCGGACACCACTCTTAACTCTACGCATATCTGACCTCTAGTTCATTCTCGGTAGATTTACACCATCAATACTAATCCTTTTTAATGAACAAGGTGTACAATGCAAAAAAAAATTTTGGGGGGAGAGAGAACCTCACACTTTCATAAATATATTTTATAATACATTCCTAACCCAATTATTAAAAGACCATATGTATAATCCAAGCACCAATGATGGAGAAACTAAACTTTGACTTTCTACTCGGACCAACTACTACCTAATCCCGTCATAATCGGCACATGATATAGTGCTTCTCCAGAGGGCAGTCGTCACACAGCTGAGGATGGTGAATTTTGATATGGCATTGGACTATTAGTAGGCTCTATTTTCCTCATCATAAACCCAGGCACATGGGAGAGATCATCTTCATCATGATATATGTAAGCAAATCCACCATGCCTGGTTAGATCCATTCCTGCCATTTCATCCTCCTTTGAGATCCTTAGCAATTTCAATTTGTTAAGCACATAGAAAAGTGGGCCCATAGTGGCTGTCACCCATCCAATGATCACCAATATTTGAATAATTTGAGCTGCAAATAGCTTTCCACCACCACCCATGAACAATCCATACGGCCTCCCCAGCCGCCCTTGATACACCTCGTTGACATATTCCTTCCTTGCGAATAATCCAGTGAAGAGCAATCCCCACGCGCCACACCCACCGTGGAGTTGTGCCGCCTCGAGCGGGTCATCGTACTTAAATTTCTCTGCAATCTTGTTACACCCGATCAAAACCCAAGCTGCCACGAAGCCACAGACAATAGCTGCCCACGGTTCCACCACGGAACACCCTGAGGTGATAGCAGCAAAACCCCCCAATAAGCCATTGCAAACATCAGTAACATTCCAATGGCCAGCAAGTAATCTTTTGCCAAACAAGGTAGTGAGAGCAGCTGTACATCCAGCCAATGTGGTTGTGACAGCTGTCCTTCCAACGGCACTCCATTGGCCATAATAAGTCCCCCTAGTTCCGTAAGATTTCATGATGGTCAAAAAAGAACCCGGGTTGAACCCATACCAGCCAAACCATAGCAGGAAAGAACCTAATACCACAAGTGAAGCACTGTGACCACGTAAGGCAACGGACCGGCCGGCCCGGTCGAACCGGCCTATTCTTGGTCCTTCGATTAAGGCTCCCCAGAGTCCGGCAATGCCTCCTACCATATGGACCACACCTGAACCGGCAAAGTCAATGACTCCTGACCCGAAAAGAAGATTGTTGTCGGTCCGGGACGCGCTTGCCCAACCATCACCCGACCAAAACCAGTGTGAAACTACCGGGTAGACAAAGCCAGTCAAGAATGATGAGTATATGAGGTAGGCCGCGAACTGGGTTCGCTCGGCTATGGAGCCACTTGTGATACCTGAAAGAAGCAATAGGCACTTTCAGTTACAAAAAAGATCTTGTTTAGCACTAAAACAAATATGGGTTTTGGTGCCCAATCTTTTCAGATTTTCCTATAGTAGCCACTAATTGAATTTAGCGATGAGCTTTTATTGGCAACCCAATGACGACCTGTTAGTTGTCAATAAAAATCTTGTGACAAAATGAGAACAGGAATAGTTTCGCGACAAAAAACTGTTGGCAGATTGTAAACACTACCTGCAGCGGCTATGGCAAAAGCCCACTGGTAGAGAAAGAAGCTGTAGTCACCGGCTGGCGAAGGAACATCTTTGAGGCCAAAGAAGTGGCGGCCGATGAAGCCGTTGGAGGGGCCACCGAAGGCAAAGGCGTAGCCAAAGAGGTAGTAGGAGAGGCCACCAGCAGCTGCATCGAGGACATTGGTAAGCATGATGTTCATGGTGTTTTTAGCACGGACCGAGCCAGCGCAGAGCATGGCGAAACCGAGCTGCATGGCAAAGACTAGGTAGGCAGAAAAGAGGAGGTACGTGTTGTCTATGGCGTAGGTGGCGTCGGAGAGTGTGGAAGAGACACTGTTGAATTGGTTGCAGATGAAATTTGCCGCCGCAGTGGCATTGGTGGCGCTGCCTAGGAGGGGGACGAGGTCGGAGGCGGAGCAGCTTAGAGAAACCATGACAAGAGTTGTATTGTGAGAAATGGAAGAGCGAGTTTGGAAGTAAAACAGTTTGTTTGGCCTGGTTTTATAGGACAAAATGAGGTAAGTTTGTTTAATTTTCTGTAGTTTCTTAAAAGAATTAGACAATACTTGGCCTTAATTTATTGAAGTTACATAAAGGTCATAGGTCCAGTTAGAAGTCAACGCCTTCATTTCGAGGAATCATTTTGGATTTGGATCCTTCAAAATTTTATTTGTGCTAGTTAAAGTTATTGAATACCGTAGGTTCGTCCCAAGAGTTAAAAAGCTGCCCACACGATTTGAAATCGAATCTCAAAAGTTATCAAACTTTCTTACTCTTTCCATGTTAACAGGTTAATTGCATGAAAAAAATTAATGAGTTAATTATTTTTTATTTCCTTGTGATTTCGGTTAAAAGTATTTTCCTTACTTAATATTTAAAATTGTGTACATTACTCCCTTATATTTATGTATTAAAGTGAAATGATTATTTTTATCATCCAAATTAATGGAGTATGTGCTCCACACGTCTAAAATATGTTATGAGCTTTATTTCCATTGTTTCTTTCTAAAAAAACATTGTCCAAGTGCCTAAAATACTCTTTATAATATATGCTATAATACCGAAATAACTAGACATAAGTCATAAATCAAAAAACATGTAAGAAAAACATATGTGATTTTTCAGCTCCGGATCAAAGTCTCACTTGAGGGAAAAAGACACTCGACTTGTTTGATTGAAATGCGTTAATTTGTTGTCATGTTCCATTAGTTTTATGATCAAGAGTAAATCAAACGAAAAATCTAATTTTAAAACGTGGGTATTATGATAATTTTTAATTCCGTTAATGGCGTTAATTACTTCACTTTGATACATAACTATAAGCGTGTAATATAGATAATTTTAAATGTCAAATAAGTAAGGTAGTCGAAACCACATAGGGTAAAAAACAATTAACCCAAAAATTATTATTTAATTATCAGTGCAACTCTTATAAACCTAAATGACACAAGCGGGGCGGATTAGTTTGATAATTGTGATTGAATTTGACCAAAATCAACAAAATATGAAATTGCGAACATCATGTTGACAAATAAATTGACAGAATGAAATCCTCTAATATTTTATATGGAACTTGATTATGGTATCGAAAAATAAAATTTTAGTACTATATCAAAATTTATTATATTTGTAGGTATTTTTATTATATTTGTGGTTACTTTTTTTATCAATTTTGATAGGCCAAGCCCAAAAGGCCCAAATCCATGTTGAAAGTCCAGTCATAATCAAAGGCCCAAACTTATAAAGACCCAGCAGACCCAATATGGTCCAAGTCCAGTCAGGTTCATCAGGGAGCTACATTAGCTTGGCTACGACATCAAGGGAGCACTCAGGACCCTCACCACTTTGGAAGCAGTCAACCTTCACCTCATCCTTTGACCGAGTCTCATGGAGAGCATCTCAACGGTCTCACCCGTTGAGGAGAAGTCGCAAGCTCCACCAGAATAGTTAGATAATTGCTATTAAGTCGCCCTAATTTGTTAGGGGACGACTATAAATGGTAAGCCCCACCAACACTTGGGGGGCATCACACTCAACAGGGCACATATCTTCTCTCCCTCTCTGAACTTGCACTCTCTGCTTTCCCTACATCCCTGAGCTAATAAAGTAACCCGGCAACCCTTGCCATTCAAAAGTGGACATAGGTCACATTGACCGAACCACTATAATTGTCGTCTTCTCTCTCTACTTTAATTACTGCCTTTATTTCCAATTACTTGACAGGTGGTGTACAAAGTGTAAAACCCGGGTAAATTTAAATTTTTTTCTGAAAAAATGGCAAAATGGTCATTTTGCCACAGAAATGCGGAAATAAAATACGTACTCTTTAGAGCTCGTATGACACAACGGACTTCGTCGTTGGATTCGTATCGCGAAATTGAGTCGCCCATACTAATTTAGTCGAATTCCGAGATAGTCGAATTTTGCACATATTTTGAGGCGACTGGGTGGCAGTTGACCTCACAAAGGTCCCCACAAATAAGTTTTATAAAATTTCTTTATAATTGAATTAAAGTTCAAATAAAATTAATTTGAACTTAAACCGGGATGAAATAAATCGTTTCGGGGCGAAAACGGACTCGGACAAGTGGGGGACACGTGGCGCGACGTTGGCTGAGTATTAAAACTATAAATAGGGACTAAATATCTAAAAATCAGATTTTTATCACCCCCATTCTGCTGGTTCTCACGTTGAAGAGAGGAAAGAGAGAGAAGAGAGAAAAACAAATTTTCTTAAGGCTTCTCCCTTCGATTCCCGGAGTTCCGTCGCTCGGATTTCATCGAGCCAAGAACTAAAGTCGATCACATCGACGAGGGCTACGCAACCACACCAAGAACGAGAAATTTCCCCGAAGATCCAAAGGAGGAGATTTGGGGGAAATCAAGTTTTGGGCTTGGGAAGTGTTCTTGAAGCTTCCTTCGGGTGATTTACGCTTCAAGAGGTAGAGTTTCTTCCTACTTTGGTATATTCCGATCCTTTGATGTTCGTAGGACAAGGGTTGGGTGTGTAGATATATATATGGACCCATGTTTATATATATGTGGAAATGAGGAAAACGAGTCTAGAAACGATTTAAACCAAGTCCTAGCTTGAATTTGGTATGTGAAAGTTACTTAGGTAATTTTCTTGATACTTGATGTTATATGAGCACAATTGGTGATAACATGATATGTTTGCCTTGAAGGTGTTTGATAAAATGCATTGAGTGACTTGAAAATGTGTTTTGATGAGATTGAGATAACATGTTGGTTATTGTTGTCGGTGTATGCCATGTGATATATATTGACGGCATGTTGAAATTTGGTGATTGTATGCATGTGATATAATTACCATGGGATTTGTTGAAATGTGATAAAATTGCTCATTGGGCATGCATAGCATTTTGAGCATGATATGGCATCACATTCATGAGTATTAGTCATGAGTGTGGGTGTGAGTGTGCATGTGCATCAAACACCATACTTGGTGCTTTGATATGTGGGCTCGGGAAGGTTGGATCGAAGATCCGGCTGATTCGCATGTTTGCATGGAGAAACTTGTGTCGGGTATAACAAGAAGGGCTAGACACTCCCTCGGGTGCGAATCCCGGTTACTTGGTTCATACACTCCCCTGTGGTGAAATTCCGAAAAAGTGTAAATGGCGTACGGAGCCGGCGGTGCGAATCCGAGAATCCGATACCCAATAAAACACATGGTTTTGTTTTATAAAGTACTCATTCAATGAGTGTTATCCAATGATGAATTGTTTTGTAAATGCATGGTTTTGCTAAAACGATCATTGGATGGATTTTCGTAAAAGAAGGATTTTAAATCACAAGTGCATTGCATTGTGTTGTTGGAGTCGGTGAAGACTCGGGTTGAGTCACATGAGTGAGTCTCATCTCATTTCATGGCATGACATGAGAAATTCCAACATTGAACGCATATTGTTGCTTGGAATGTTATAAATTGTTGGTTGTTGTATGTGCATACTCCATCTGCATCTAGGTGGGGAGTAGCCTCTGTAGAGGATACTCTATTGAGCGTGACTCACCCTATACGGAAAAATATTTCAGGTGGGAGGTACACACCGGCAGATGACGAGCATTCGGGACCCCAAGGGTGAAGAGAGGACGCTTGTGGCTTTGGTTTTGGAATTTTGTAAACTAAGTGTGAGAACTTAGCTTTTGGACATGTATAATTATGTAAATATTTGCAATAGAACTTGTATCAATCATGTTTTGATGTATAAATACATGTTCTATAAGTTTGGGGTGGATTTGGTAAGGTTTGGGATAGATTGGAACTTGAAAACAGGTGAAACGGACAAAAGTGGGCAGACTGTACCGATACGCGTACCAGTACACTGCTGTCCAGAGGACTAAGCGTACCGGTTCGCGTACCGATACGGTGCAGTCCAGAGAGTTCACCGTACTGGTACGCGTACCGGTACACTTTCCAAAATTCAGAAATTTTTTTATTCTTTTGCCAAGTCTTTGGGCTATGTTTTCCTTCCTTCCAATGTTATAAATGGACAATAATAGGATACCAATGGTGGTATATTGGACCTAGGATGGGTCAACCAACCGAGAAATTGGACTTGTATTTTTTTTATAAATCCCGGTAAAGGGAATGTGGTGTCGCAGTGTCGGGTTAACCGATATCCACGGGTATTCCGTGGGTTGATGGGTGACCATGGGTAAACATGGGTTGATCAACAGACCCCCGAATTTTGGGGCGTCACAGCTTGGTATCAGAGCCTAGGTATGCGATTTACCTAGGGCTTGATGGGCATGGGTTTAGACCATTTCATGCATTGTGCATTTCATGTTATGTGTTCAATTTGTTAGATGTTATGTGCTACATGAATTATATGCATGGTTAAGATGTTTATGGAAAATGGACACACTAGGGTTAACAAACATAACCTTGGGAGTGGGAAAGCAAATGAACGGGATAGTTCATGGGGTAAATGTCTACTAGTAAATGACATATGCATTACCAGTGAGGCAATGAGAGAATTCTCAAGGTTTTAAATTTTGATCCCTATCTTGGGACACTATGTGAGGCTCTATTGCTATCTTACCTGTGTGTAGATGACAACTAGAGGAAGGGGACATCGGGGTGGACGGAACAATAACCAACCACCACCGACCTTTGACCAACAAGCCTTTGTTGAGGCTATTGGTGCTGCGACCGCTACCATTGCACAGGCTAGTGCAAAATTTGGGCCAATGAGGGTCAAGTAACCTCCAGAAGTTCAAGGTGCACCATCCTCCGACCTTTGTGGGAGGAGCGGATCCTATGGTGGCTGACCATTGGTTCCGACATGTTGAAAAGATCTTAGGGGCTATGGAAATCACCTCCGATGCCACCAAGATAACACTAGCAACCTTCCAGCTAGAGGGAGAATCCCAGTTGTGGTGGGATTGGGTCAAGACCTCGAGGGACTTGGGGGCAACAACATGGGGAGAGTTCCGAGAGCTCTTCTTGGGCAAGTATTTCCCGGCATCTGTCAGGCAAGCTAAAGCCCGAGAGTTCCTGGATTTGAGGCAAGGAACGATGACAGTGTTGGAATACGTGGCTAAGTTCACGGAATTGGCCTGTTTCGTTGACGACTATGTGGCCACAGACATGGCCAAGGTGAGGAAGTTTGAGGATGGCTTGAAGTTGTCCATCCGGGGTAAAATTGTGGATCTCCGTCTACAAGACTTGGACTTGATGGTTGAGACATCTATGGCCATTGAGAGAGAGATGGATGACGCATGGAGCATCCGAGAAGCGGGTGGTAAGGACAAAAAGAAGGAGGGCCAATCTTTTTCTTCAAGTTCGGGGAAGAAACAAAGGACTTCGACTCCACAGGGTCGTAGCTATCAAGGCCAAGGCCAAGGTCAATCCTCCCAAGGCGGGAGAAACCAGAGGCCTTCCTCCCAGGCAGGGCAAAGGACTTGCTATCATTGCCACCAACCTGGGCACATGAAGCGGGATTGTCCGCAGCGAAAGGGATCCCAGGGCTTTGGGACACCCCAGTCCCAATCATCAGTGGGACGTTCACAGACTCAGTATGTTCCTCCCTACCACACCATGGGTTAGGGGAGCCAGTACCAGTCCCAGGGTGCTGCACAGGTCCCTACTACTTCACAATCAGGCCAGATGGGCCAGGGCATGGGTCGAGGTCGAGGACAGGGCTTTCAAGCCGGGACTTCAGGGACTTAGGGGCGTGTCTATGCCATCACACCTCAGACTGAGCCAGCAGATCAATCGGTCATTCAGGGTACATTTCTACTCTCTCGCTTATGGGCCAGAGTGTTATTTAACTCTGGTGCATCTCATTCTTTTATTGCTGCATCATGTGTTAGAAATTTGGGCTTAGAGGTTGAGACCTTTGAAGAGCCATTGCATGTGAGTTCTCCCCTAGGAGCTAGGGTGAGTATTGGTCAGATATGTCGGGGTTGTGAGCTAGAGATCTCGGGGATTCTACTCACCGTGGACCTTAGGGTCATGGACATGTCGGAATTTGATATCATCCTTGGGATGGATTGGTTGACAGCACACCGTGTTGTTATTGATTGTGATCAGAAGAGGGTCACTACTTATACGCCGGATGGTGTTTGTTTCATGTTTCAAGGGGATAAGCATGGTGTTTTACCCCAAGTCGTGTACGACTCTAGATGGCACGGGCAGTTAATGGGTTGGCTAGCAAGCCTTACCTTGGAGGACGAGGCGAGACAGGAGTTGGGTCTACCTCGGGTGGTTTGTGAGTATGAGGATGTTTTTTCGGATGAACTACCGAGATTACCTCCATATAGGGGTGTAGACTTTACCATTGAGTTACATCCCGGTACATCGCCCATTTCTATGACTCCACATAGGATGGCACCTGCTGAGTTGCAAGAACTCAAGGTCCAATTACAGGAATTGTTGGATAAGGACAAGACCCTTCGACTATGCATAGACTACCGGCAGTTGAATAGGGTTACTATCAAGAATAGATACCCTCTGCCCAGGATTGATGACTTGTTTGATCAACTGAGAGGGGCACGGGTCTACTCCAAGATAAATTTCTGCACCGTTTACCATCAGTTGAGGGTTAGGGAAGCGGATATCCCTAAGACGGCGTTTAGGACGCGATATGGGCATTTTGAGTTTACCGTCATGCCTTTTGGGTTGACGAATGCCCCGGCGGCATTCATGGATCTTATGCATAGGGTGTTCCAACCCTACTTAGATCAGTTTGTCGTAGTCTTTGTTGACGACATCTTGATCTACTCCAAGTCTGAGGAGGAGCATGAGGGTCACTTGAGGATTGTTCTCCAGACCTTGAGAGACCATCAGTTGTACGCCAAGTTCAGCAAGTGTGAATTTTGGTTACGGAAGTAAAATTTTTGGGACATGTGGTGTCGGCTTCGGGTGTATCCGTGGACCCGAAGAAGGTTGAGGCAGTAATGAATTGGGAGAGGCTGAAGTCAGTCTTCGAGGTACGCAGTTTCTTGGAACTGGCAGGGTATTACATGAGGTTCATTGAGGACTTCTCCCGATTAGCTGCACCTATGACCAAGTTGACTCGGAAAGAGGTCAAGTTTGAGTGGAATGACTCGTGTGGGAAGGCATTCCAGGAATTGAAGAGGAGGCTTACTTCACCTCCTATTCTGATAGTTCCGGAAAGGGGACAGAGGTACATAGTGTATTGTGATGCCTCTAAGGACGGACTTGGATGCGTTTTGATGCAGTCTGGGAGGGTAGTGGCTTATGGTTCTTGGCAGTTAAAGAACCACGAGCAGAACTATCCTACACACGACATGGAGTTGGCGGCCATTGTCTTTGCCTTGAAGGCTTGGCGCCACTATCTATACGGTGAGCAGTTCGAAGTGTTTTCGGACCACAAAAATCTGAAGTACATCTTTACACAGCGAGATCTCAACATGAGGCAGCGCACATGGATGGAGTATCTGGAAGACTATGACTTCACTTTGCATTACCATCCCGGTAAGGCAAATGTGGTGGCTGATGCACTTAGCCGGAAGTCACGGGGAGTCTTGGCTAGTATAGCTTCCAGGGAGTGGCAGATGCTCGAGACTGTGGGACAGTTCGGGCTACGCTACATGGGGCAGGCTCAGGGTACTTTGGGAATTCTGGTGGCTACACCTTCCCTACTAAGCAGAGTGATTGAGTCTCAAGGGCAAGACCCGGAGATATTGTCCGTTAGAGACCAAGTACAATCGGGTACGGGTGACGAGGGCTGGACCATTCACACCGATGGTAGTCTTCGGTATAGGGGAAGGGTTGTGGTTCCCCAGTCGGCAGATCTGAGAGAAGAGATCCTTAGAGAGTTCCATTGCTCCCGCTTTGCGGTACATCCAGGTGGCACGAAGATGTACCATGATCTTCGTCGCCAGTATTACTGGAGAGGGATGAAGAGACACGTCGGAGATTTTGTTAGCCGATGTCTCACGTGTCAGCAGGTCAAGGCTGAGCACCAAAGGCCAGCGGGGTTACTCCAACCGTTGGAGGTAGCTAAGTGAAAGTGGGAACATGTCACGATGGATTTTGTGACTCACTTGCCACGGACATCGCGGGGACATGACGCGGTGTGGGTGATAGTGGACCGGCTTACTAAGTCGGCACACTTTTTGGCGGTGCGGATGACCTTCACACTGGAGGAATTCTGCAGGTTGTATGTACGGGAGATTGTTCGGTTGCATGGGGTGCCCGTATCTATAGTATCGGATCGGGATCCCAGGTTTACGGCTCATTTTTGGGAGAGTTTCCAGCGAGCCATGGGGACACAGTTGATGATGAGCACTGCTTTTCATCCCCAGACGGACGGTCAATCAGAGAGGACCATCCATACATTTGAGGACATGCTAAGAGCATGCGTCCTAGATTTCAAGGGTAGCTGGGAAGAGCACTTACCATTAGTGGAGTTCGCCTACAACAACAGTTATCAGGGGAGCATACAGATGGCACCCTATGAGGCATTATATGGGAGACCTTGTCGATCTCCGGTTTGTTGGACGGAGGTGGGAGAGAGACCCTCTACTGGTCCGGATTTGATTAGGGACACCTCAGAGAAGGTGGACTTGATACGGAGGCGTCTTCTCACGGCTCAGAGCCGGCAGAAGAGCTACGCCGACAGACGGTGGCGACCTCTAGAGTTTGAGGTGGGAGATCATGTCTTCTTGAAGGTGATGCCTAAGAGAGGAGTGGTCAGGTTCGGCAAGCGGGGAAAGCTATCGCCGAGGTATATCGGGCCCTTCGAGGTACTCGAGAGGGTAGGTACAGTCGCTTACCGGTTGGCATTACCGCCAAATCTATCGGGTGTTCATGCCGTATTCCATGTCTCTATGCTCCGGAAATACACCCCATATCCGACTCATGTGGTGGATTAGGGCGAGCTTGTTGTTGATGTGGATGGGACCTTCGAGGAGGGACCGGTGCGTATCATGGATAGCCGGGATCATGTTTTGCGAGGCAAGACCGTGAGGCTAGTGAAGGTGTTGTGGCAGCACCGAGGAGTGGAGGAGGCGACATGGGAGCGTGAGGATACTATACGTATCAATTATCCTTTCTTATTTTCGAGGATGGAGGTACATTCTTATAGTCATTTAGTATTGAATGACTGTTGCATATGCATGTGAGTTTATGTGTATGTGTATGTGAATTTCGGGGACGAAATTCTTTTAAGGGGGGAAGAATGTAAAACCCGGGTAAATTTGAATTTTTTCTGAAAAAGGGTAAAATGGTCATTTTGCCACAGAAATGCGGAAATAAAATACATACTCTTTAGAGCTCGTATGACACAACGGACTTCGTCGTTGGATTCGTATCGCGAAATCGAGTCGCCCAGACTAATTTCGTCGAATTTCGAGATAGTCAGATTTTTACACGTATTTCGAAGCAACTGGGTAGCGGTTGACCTCACAAAGGTCCCCACAAATAAGTTTTATAAAATTTATTTATAATTGAATTAAAGTTCAAATAAAATTAATTTGAACTTAAATCGGGATGAAATAAATCGTTTCGGGGCGAAAACGGACCTGGACAAGTAGGGGACACGTGGCGCGACGTGGGCGAAGTATTAAAACTATAAATAAGGACTAAATATCTAAAAATCAGATTTTTCTCACCCCCATTCTGCTGGTTCTCACGTTGAAGAGAGGAAAGAGAAAGAAGAGAGAAAAACAAATTTTCTTAAGGCTTCTCCCTTCGATTCCCAGAGTTCCGTCGCTCGGATTCCGTCGAGCCAAGAACTAAAGTCGATCACATCGACGAGGGCTACGCAACGACACCAAGAATGAGAAATTTCACCGAAGATCCAAAAGAGGATATTTAGGGGAAATCAAGTTTTGGGCTTGGGAAGTGTTCTTGAAGCTTCCTTCGGGTGATTTACGCTTCAAGAGGTAGGGTTTCTTCCTACTTTGGTATATTCCGATCTGATGATGTCCGTAGGACAAGGGTTGGGTGTGTAGATATATATATGGACCCATGTTTATATATATGTGGAAATGAGGAAAACGAGTCTAGAAACGATTTAAACCAAGTCCAGCTTGAATTTGGTATGTGAAAGTTACTTAGGTAATTTTCTTGATACTTGATGTTATATGAGCACAATTGGTGATAACATGATATGTTTGCCTTGAAGGTGTTTGATAAAATGCCTTTAGTGACTTGAAAATGTGTTTTGATGAGATTGAGATAACATGTTGGTTATTGTTGTCGGTGTATGCCATGTGATAAATATTGACGACATGTTGAAATTTGGTGATTGTATGCATGTGATATAATTACCATGGGATTTGTTGAAATGTGATAAAATTGCTCATTGGGCATGCATAGCATTTTGAGCATGATATGACATCACATTCATGAGCATTAGTCATAAGTGTGGGTGTGAGTGTGCATGTGCATCAAACACCATACTTGGTGCTTTGATATGTGGGCTCAGGAAGGTTGGATCGAAGATCCGGCTGAGTCGCATGTTTGCATGGAGAAACTTGTGTCGGGTATAGCAAGAAGGGCTAGACACTCCCTCGGGTGCGAATCCCGGTTACTTGGTTCATACACTCCCCTGTGGTGAAATTCCGAAAAAGTGTAAATGGCATGCGGAGCCGGCGGTGCGAATCCGAGAATCCGATACCCAATAAGACACATGGTTTTGTTTTATAAAGTACTCATTCAATGAGTGTTATCCAATGATGAATTGTTTTGTAAATGCATGGTTTTGCTAAAACGATCATTGTATGGATTTTCGTAAAAGAAGGATTTTAAATCACAAGTGCATTGCATTGTGTTGTTGGAGTCGGTGAAGACTCGGGTTGAGTCACATGAGTGAGTCTCATCTCATTTCATGGCATGACATGAGAAATTCCAACATTGAACGCATATTGTTGCTTGGAATGTTATAAATTGTTGGTTGTTGTATGTGCATACTCCATCTGCATCTAGGTGGGGAGTAGCCTCTGTAGGGGATATTCTATTGAGCGTGGCTCACCCTATACGGAAAAAATTTCAGGTGGGAGGTACACATCGGCGGATGACGAGCATTCGGGACCGCAAGGGTGAAGAGAGGCCGCTTGTGGCTTTGGTTTTGGAATTTTGTAAACTAAGTGTGAGAACTTAGCTTTTGGACATGTATAATTATGTAAATATTTGCAATAGAACTTGTATCAATCATGTTTTGATGTATAAATACATGTTCTATAAGTTTGGGGTGGATTTGGTAAGGTTTGGGATAGATTGAAACTTGAAAACAGGTGAAACGGACAAAAGTGGGCAGACTGTACCGGTACGCGTACCGGTACACTGCTGTCCAGAGGACTAAGCGTACCGGTATGGTGCAGTCCAGAGAGTTCACCGTACCGGTACACATACCAGTACACTTTCCAAAATTCAGAAATTTTTTTATTCTTTTGCCAAGTCTTTGGGCTATGTTTTCCTTCCTTCATATGTTATAAATTGACAATAATAGGATACCAATGGTGGTATATTGGACCTAGGATGGGTCAACCAACCGAGAGAAATTGGACTTGTATTTTTTTTATAAATCTCGGTAAAGGGAATGTGGTGCCGTGGTGTCGGGTTAACCGATATCCACGGGTATTCCGCGGGTTGATGGGTGACCATGGGTAAACATGGGTTGATCAACGGACCCCCGAATTTTGGGGCGTCACACAAAGTCAATTTGTGCATCATCAGTTTGGCGCTGTGTGTGAGAAACCGACAAAATTCTCACCTTTAAGTACTTTCTTTGTTGGATCGATGACAATCACTACCAGATCGATGAACCAACATGAGGATAATCCACCACGAGAGGAGGAGGTTGCTCCTCCACCGGCCAATACTGTCTCAAATGCACAGCAGATGTTGCAGACCATTCAGGAGCTTGTGACCCAAAACCAGCAGATCTTGCAACTCATGCTTGCCGGACAAGGAGGAGCACAACCTAGAGGACCTCAAGTCAGAGGAGCTTTACGCCCTGGACACCAAGGAGCTCCACACCTTGGAGCTCCCCATCTGGGCGCCCATGCAGGTCTAGGCGCCCCCTTTGGAGTTCTCTTAGGCGCCCCACATAGGGGAGCCCACCATGAGGGACATCCACCTCCTCCTCCAGCTCCTGCTCCCCATGGTGAAAACCCTTATTTTCAAGAGGATGAGAGGGAGAACCAGAGCATGGAGCATGGAAACCATTTTCATGACAATTCCAAAGGAGCTCCCAGCCAGTGGGACGAAAAGATAAAACAGGTGCAAAACCAACTGGGTGACGTCTTCAATGTCATGAAGGCGCAAGGACCTGAGACTGTGGACTACCTTGTTAGGCGAACTGACACATCTTTCAGACCTGACATAGCAAACTACCCCCTCCCTCAAAAGTTTAAAATGTCATTTGTGGAGACCTTTGATGGTACGAAGGATCCACTGGACCATCTGGAAACTTACAAGACCTTGATGCAGCTGCACAACGTCCTTGACGAAATCATGTGCAGAGCGTTCCTGACCACCTTGAAGGGATCCGCCCGACAATGGTTTGCCAAGCTCGCCCCAGCCTCTATTGCCTCCTTTGCTAAGTTGAGCAGGTCCTTCGTGTCGCACTTTATTGGAGGGCGCCACCACCAGAAGCCAGTCACTCACCTGCTCAGCATAAAAACAGGACAAATACAAGAGCCTGAGGAGCTACCTCACTCGTTTTAACGAGGAAGTCCTTCAAGTCGAAGAGCTCGATGACAAGGTAACTATGACCACCTTCTTGGGAGGCCTCTGCTCGTCAAGCTTCCTCTTCTCAGTGATGAAGCGCCCACCAAGAAGCATGCCAGAGCTTCTAGCAAAGGCCCAAAAGTACATGAACGCTGAGGACATCACGAGGGCCAGGCGAGGTGAGTTATCCAGAACAGGGGAGAAGAGAAAGGAAAGAGACAAAGACGACAAGAAGGAGACCAGCAACAATCACAGCAGGATAGAGAGGGTACCCGTCAAGGACCGGCTCAGTCCTGCTCCTCAGAGAGACCGACAAGCCTTCACTCCCCTCAATGCCGCAGGAACCCAAACAAGTATTGTCGCTTTCATCGCGACCATGGCCATGACATCGACGACTGCTACGACCTCAAAAGACAAATTGAGAACCTCATTTAACGTGGACACCTTCGCCAGTATGTCGCTGGTAGGGGGCAGGCGCCGCCACCACCTCACAATCAGGAAGATCCACGCCCCATTGGAGAAATTCACACAATTTCTGAAGGGCTTGCAGGAGGAGGAGAATCCCTCTCCGCCATGAAGGTTCATGCCAGGAAAGCTAGGCACCTTGATGATGAACGCCCATCCAAGGCGCCCAAGCATGGTAGCAACGAGGTCATATCCTTCTCAGACAAGGACTTAGAAGGAATCCAGCACCCCCATGACGACCCTCTGGTGCTCACCATGACCGTTGTCAATTTCCAGTTGCGAAGGATCCTGGTGGACAGCAACAGCTCTGCGGACATCCTATTCGCAGAAGCTTATGACAAGCTTAACCTCGGCAGGGAGAGACTGCAGCCCATCAGATCACCCCTCATTGGGTTCTCAAGGGAGAAGGTGTATCCCTTAGGATCCATCACCCTACTAGTCACTGCCGGCGCAGCACCCCGAAGCTCTACGGTCATGGTCAACTTTCTGGTAATAGACTGTCCATCAGCCTACAATATCATACTGGGGCGACCTGCTCTCAATACACTAAGAGTTGTGCCATCCATCTATCACCTCATTCTCCGCTTTCCAACTCCGAATGGAGTCGGAGAGGTACGAGGAGACCAAGTAGCAGCAAGAGAATGCTATGTCTCCTCCATGAAGACCAGAAAGCCACATGAGGCATTGCAAGTGGAGGTCCTCGACCCAAGGGATTACGTGGCCATAGAAAGAGGAGAACCAGTCGAAGAGCTCACCCCAGTGGTCTTAGATGAGGAGTATCCAGATAGGAGGGTGTACATTGACTCTTCTCTCTCTGAAGATCTGGTTCGCCAACTAATAGACTTTTTGAGAAGCAACATGGATGTTTTTGCATGGTCACATGCAGACCTTGAAGGAATCGACCCTGAGGTCACCACCCATCGCCTCAATGTCGACCCTCGCTATAAGCCCGTACACCAGAAGCTAAGGGGCGCCTCCACTGAAAGGGGCCAAGCAATGGACAAGGAGATGGGGAAGCTTATAAGGAATGGGGCGGTCAGGGAAGTAGCATACCCTGAGTGGCTCTCAAATGTTGTGATGGTAACCAAAGCCAATAAGAAGTGGCGCCTCTATGTCGACTTCACTAAGCTCAACAAGGCGTGCCCAAAAGATAGCTACCCGCTACCACGAGTTGACCTCCTCATCAATGCCACGGTAGGACATGAACTACTCATCTTCTTGGATGCATATTCTGGATACAACCAGATCAGTATGCACCCCCCCAGACCAGGAGAAGACATAATTTATCACTCCAAAGGGGACCTACTGCTACAGGGTCATGCCCTTCGGGCTAAAGAACGTCGGGGCAACCTACCAACGGCTGGTGAACAAAATGTTCCAGTCCCAGATCGGGCGAACGATGGAGGTCTACGTTGACGACATGTTGGTGAAGAGTCTCACCGTAGCAGACCACATTGACCATCTCCAAGAAACCTTCAACGTTCTCAGGTCGTACCGTATGAAGCTGAATCCTGAGAAATGCGCCTTTGGCGTAGGGTCAGGAAATTTTTTAGGTTTCATGGTCAACTAGAGGGGAATTGAAGCGAACCCCCACAAGATCAAGGCCATCCTCGACATGAGATCACCCTCCTCAACCAAGGAGCTCCAACGCCTCAATGGGAGAATTGCAGCACTCAACAGGTTCGTTTCCAAGTCCGTAGACAAATGCCTCCCTTTTTTCAAGATTCTCTGAAAGGCCTTCGAGTGGTGACTCGGGATGGAGGAGGCATTCCAAAGGCTCAAAACCTACCTGGCCACGCCTCCCCTCCTTTCACATGCTACTCCAGGAGAGGCATTGTATCTCTACGTTTCTGCTTCACCATCGACATCAAGTTCCGTCCTCATCATAAACGATGAGGGAGTGCAGAAGCCTATCTACTATGTGAGTAGGGTATATCGGGGAGCAGAAGTCAGATATTCAGGGCTAGAAAAGCTAGCGCTCGCCCTGATATCAATAGTAAGGCACCTACGACACTACTTTCAAAGTCACAGCATTGTTGTCGTCACAGACCAACCTCTGAAAAGAGTCATGGGAAAGCCAGACGTATCTGGGAAGCTCCTTAAGTGGGCAGTGGAACTAGGCGAGTTTGACATCCAATACCAACCAAGGGCGGCCATCAAGGCACAAGTACTGGCAGATTTCATTGCTGAGCTTACGCCAGCAGAGGAGGAGAGCAACGAACCTTCCACCTCGTCGGGCGAGGACACCCCAATGCCCGACGAGGGCATCCAAGAGCTCGGCGAGGACAGCGTGGCGCCCAACAAGGATCCCCAGGCGCCCAAACTGGGCGCCCAGGCCATCCTAGGCGCCCAGACCATCACACCAAGTGCCCAGGCGCCTAGGTCTGGCGCCCAGACACCCTCAGGCGCCCAGCCCTCCTCATCTGGCGCCCAGGTCTCCTCCTCAGGCACCCAGCCCTCCTCATATGGCACCTAGGTCTCCTCCTTGGGCGTCCAGCCCTCCTCCTGAGGAGCCCAACCCTCCTCCTCGGGCACCCAGGTACCCAACCTCGCGTCCAAGCTTCCACATTGACCTCCAAACCCTCCTCCCTGCTTCTCTGGAAGTTCTATGTTGATAGCTCCTCTACCAGTGAAAGGAGGTGGAACATGCCTAGTCCTGATCAGCCCCGAAGGCACTCACATCAAGTATGCAGTGAAGCTTCACTTCATCGCCTCCAACAATGAGACAGAATATGAAGTCCTTCTCTCTGGCCTAAGGTTGGCAATAGAGATGGAAGCCCAACACCTTCTTTCTTATAGTGACTCTCAGTTGATAGTCAACCAAGTGAAGGGAGAGTTTGAGGCAAAAGGTGCCAAGATGCAGGAATACCTCGCCATAGTGAGAGCCTTGGCCGCTAAGTTCCAATACTTCCAACTCTTCCACATCCCAAGGGAGGACAACATGGCCGCAGATGCACTTGCCAGACTCGCCACATCTTTCGAAGCCCCTCCAGGGCCAACACTCATCGGTCATCAATTTGAACCAAGCAAGTTGGACGTGGGAGCCATAGACGTCAGCTGTGCGTCCACTGAATCAAACTGGATGAGCTCGATAAGGGCTTACCTCCAGGAGGGTGCGTTGCCAGATGATCCCCTCGAGGCCAGGAAACTCAAGGTGAGGGTTTCCAAGTTCACTATCCTACAAGACACCCTATACAACAAAGGCTACTCCTTGCCATTGCTGCGGTGCCTTTCACCCGAGTAAGCTGACTATGCCCTGTGGGAGATCCATGAAGGAGTTTGTGGAAATCACTTTGGAGGACGCTCCCTCGCCCACAAAGCACTCCGACAAGGCTACTTCTGGCCTAGCATGGTGAAGGACGCACAGGGGTTCTCCAAGAAGTGTGACAAGTGCCAGCGCTTCGCCACTGTGCCTAGGCTGCCGCCAGAGGAACTCACGGTCATCACAAGTCTGTGGCCTTTCTCCAAATGGGGCATTGACATCCTAGGCCCCCTACCCCTCAGCAGAGGACAATGCAAGTTCGTGGTAGTGGCGATCGGCTATTTCACAAAGTGGGCAGAAGTAGAACCCCTGGCAAAGATAACAGATTCTAAGTTTAAAGACTTTATCTGGAAAAACTTGGTCTGCCATTTCGGGATACCCCAAGCCATTGTTAGTGACAACGAAAAACAATTCAACAATAAACTCCTCAACTCTTTCTACTCCGATCTTCAGATAAAACAACCTCACTCTAGCCCAGCGCACCTACAAGCAAATGGGCAAGCATAAGTCATGGTGAGAACGGTGCTACGTAACCTGAAGACGAGGCTGGAAAGAGTGAAGGGTATTTGGGTTGACGAGCTCCCAGGTGTACTATGGGCCTACAGAACCATGCCGAGAAATTCAACTAGAGAGACCCCCTTCTCCCTCGCCTTTGGAACTGAGGTTGTCATCCCTGTGGAGATCGGGGTTCATTCTCTAAGGGTCCAACACCACGACCCCATCACCAACGAGGAAGGACTCCGCATCAATCTCAACTTGGTCGAGCAGGCAAGGGAGATGGCTGTGGTCCGCAACGCCGAGTACAAGCACCGCATGACGAAGTTCTACAACTCGAGGGTGAAGCATCGTTCCTTCCAACCAGGTGACTTGGTGCTCAAAACACTGATCCTCGCCACGAAGGACTCACGCGAAGGGAAGCTGGGACCAAATTGGGAAGGACCCTACCTCGTAACAAAAGTGGTGAGGCCAGACACATACACGATCTAGAATTTTGAGGGGAAGGTCTTACTCCATCCGTGGAACGCTGAACACTTGAAGAGGTACTGATGCAATACAATCTGATTCGTTGAGCATAAATGGAGGTCCTATGACTCGGGCAAGAGTAAAAAGGATGAAGGAAGCATTGAACGGGCTGATTCAAGACATATGGGCTGATTGTGCAAGTTCAAGCATGGAACATGATCCACTTGGGCAAAGATCCATCAACATGATTCAAGTTCTAGAAGATTCCGGCAAAGGCTAAGCTTTAAATTGACATGCTTAAAATTGGTCTGATTGTAAGACTTTCATTAACTATTTAGGCATGTGAGTTATTACTTTTAGGAAAGTAAGAGTTTAGGAAAGTAAGAGCTATTTCTTTACCAGCAAGTAAGAGATATTTCTTTACCCACAAGTAAGATACATTTCTTCACCAGCAAGTAAGAGATATTTCTTAAATAGGATAAGCTATTTTAGGAAGTTTTCTTTGTAATAACCAGCCTATAAATAGGCATTCAAAGCATTGTAAAAGAGAGAATATTTTGGTGAGTATTGTGAGGTTTCTACCTTATTGTTCTTCCAAGAACTATTTCAAGAACTTATCAAGAATTAATCTTTCTTGTGGCGTTCATCGATTTATCGCTCAACTTTTGAGTGTGGCGTCTTTCTCTTGAAATTTTAACCTTGGGTTCTTGTTTCTTGCAAACATTAGGTTTAGGGTTCTTGGTTCTTTTAATCTGATTTGTGATCTTTCTTGGGGAGTCTTCAATCAATTTGCCCGTGGGTTCTTGAATTCGTTTAAGGGTTCGCATCAGTTGGTATCAGAGCACTCGGGTTTGTTTTCACAAATCAGGTTGGTTATCTTTGTTTATGCGCATCTAGTTTAAAAAAAAAAATTCGTGCACTGTTCATCGCGACTGTTCATTGCGATTTTTTTTTTTGTTCTATTTGATTTGGGGCGTGACTTGTTGCTGGAGTTTCAGTTGTTCTTTTGTATAATTTTAATATCAATTAGGGTTGCATAATATGGGCGGAGTTGAATACATAATTTGCTAGTGAATCGATTGTGAAGCCTGCTGCACAATTACGCGTAGTTTGGCTCTTTTGTGATCTGATATCAAGAAAAAAAAAAAGAGAAGAAGAAAAAGAAAAGAAAAGAAAAGAAAAGAAAGAAAGAATCGAATTGAGGCTAATCAGATTGCTTTAGGGCTGATTTGTGTTGAGATTTGAACAAAAATAATCAAAAGTTACTTATTATGATCAATCTGATCCGTTGAGCATAAATGGAGGTCTTATGACTCGGGCAAGAGTAAAAAGGACGAAGGAAGCATTGAACGGGTTGATTCAAGACATATAGGCTGATTGTGCAAGTTCAAGCATGGAGCATGATCCACTTGGGCAAAGATCCATCAACATGATTCAAGTTCTAGAAGATTCCGGCAAAGGCTAAGCTTTAAATTGACATGTTTAAAATTGGTCTGATTGTAAGACTTTCCTTAACTATTTAAGCATGTGAGTTATTCCTTTTAGGAAAGTAAGAGTTTAGGAAAGTAAGAGCTATTTCTTTACCAGCAAGTAAGAGATATTTCTTTACCCACAAGTAAGAGATATTTCTTCACCAGCAAGTAAGAGATATTTCTTAAATAGGATAAGCTATTTTAGGAAGTTTTCTTTGTAATAACCAGCCTATAAATAGGCATTCAAAGCATTGTAAAAGAGAGAATATTTTGGTGAGTATTGTGAGGTTTCTACCTTATTGTTCTTCCAAGAACTATTTCAAGAACTTATCAAGAATTAATCTTTCTTATGGCGTTCATCGACTTATCGCTCAACTTTTGAGTGTGGCGTCTTTCTCTTGAAATTTTAACCTTGAGTTCTTGTTTCTTGCAAATATTGGGTCTAGGGTTCTTGGTTCTTTTAATCTGATTTGTGATCTTTCTTGGGGAGTCTTCAATCAATTTGCCTGTGGGTTCTTGAATTCGTTTAAGGGTTCGCTCAGTTGGTATCAGAGCACTTTGGTTTGTTTTCTCAAATCAGGTTGGTTATCTTTGTTTATGCGCATCTAGTTAAAAAAAAAAATAATAATTTGTGCACTGTTCATCGTTACTGTTCATCGCGACTGTTCATTGCAATTTTTTTTTTGTTCTATTTGATTTGGGGCGTGACTTGTTGCTAGAGTTTCAGTTGTTCTTTTCTATAATTTTAATATCAATTAGGGTTGCATAATATGGGCAGAGTTGAATACATAATTTGCTAGTGAATCGATTGTGAAGCCTGCTGCACAATTACGCGTAGTTTGCCTCTTTTGTGATCTGATATCAAGAAAAAAAAAAGAGAAGAAGAAAAAAAAAAGAAAAGAAAAGAAAGAAAGAATCGAATTGAGGCTAATCAGATTGCTTTAGGGCTGATTTGTGTTGAGATTTGAACAAAAATAATCAAAAGTTACTTATTATGATCATTCACGCATTGTTATCCCAAAATAGGTCATCTTATTTGATTTAACCCATTTCTTGATCCATTTGTTGCTTTCGAATCATTGTTTCTCTTAGTTTTCGCCGAATTCGTTTTCTTTGCTTCGTTGTGTTTCTTTGTTTCATTTTCATGTTATCGTTTTTATTCTCTGTTTTCATTGTTAATTCTAGTCCTTCCTTCGATATTTGTGTCTTATTTTGTTAAGTTGTTGTGCGTTGTGAGAACGGTTGGTTTTTTGGTTGAGTTTTGAGTAGTTTGCGAAAGAACGACAAAGGTGAAACATTTGAGTGGTAAAAGGCTGAGTGTGTGAGCTTATCTTAAGAAAAAGCCAATAAGAGTGTAAACACGAGGGTTGAGTGACATTGAAACGAGTGAAACACGTGAGGGAGTGTTTGTGAGGCTATTTCTAACATTGTTTTGCAGGTTATAAAACATGACTTCCAAGGATAAAGGAGTAGCTGAGGAGGGTGGTACTGATGTGCTATTCATACTTCGGGCTATGCAACAACAGTTCGAACGTATGAATACGAGATTTGATGACATGGGAAATCAGTTGCAGGAGCAAGCGAATGCGATTAATGAGTTGAGAACAAATGAGGGAAGAAGAGATGATGGACATGATAGACATGAGGCACCCATGGAGAGGAGGCAACATAGGCGTCATCAAAACATTATCGATGATGACGAGTGGGATCTTGGTGATTACTTCGATGACCAGGCCACGTTGATTGGGTTTGACCATGGTAGAGGTGGCAGAGGTGTTAGAGGTGGTCGTGGAGGTGTTAGAGGTGTTTATCGGAGAGATGGAAATTTGGGTAGCATTAAGATGAAAATCCCAGCCTTTCAAGGCAAGAATGATCCGGAGGTTTATTTAGATTGGGAAAACAAAGTGGAGTTAGTGTTTGATTGCCATGACTATTCAGAGGAGAAGAATGTGAAACTAGCTGCAGTGGAGTTTACCGATTATGCGGTAGTATGGTGGGATTAGTTAGTGATGAATAGGAGGAGGAATAGAGAGCATCCAGTTGATACTTGGGATGAGATGAAGAGTATCATGAGGAAGAGGTTTGTCCCTTCTCATTATTATAGGGACTTGTTTCAGAGGTTGCAGGGGTTGACTCAAGGGTCCAGGAGTGTTGAGGAGTATTATAAGGAGATGGAGATAGTCATGATTCGGGATAATGTAGAGGAGGACTGAGAGGCGACCATGGCACGATTCTTGCACGGTTTGAACCGATATATTCAAAATGTAGTTGAGTTGCAGCATTAGGTGGAGATGGAGGATATGCTACACATGGTGATGAAGGTTGAGAGGCAACTCAAACAGAAGGGTTCTACTCGGTTTGGGCAGAATTCGGGTTCTTAATCTTCTTGGAAACCGAATTCTAGTTGGAGCAAGAAGGATGAGAAATCAGATTCTAAGGGTAAAGTTGAAGCTTCCAACAAAGGCAAAAACATAGAGGCTAGCAAGGAGCGAGGTAAATCTGATTCTCAAACTTCTAGAAATAGAGATATAAAGTGCTTTAAGTGTTTGGGCAGGGGGCACATTGCATCTCAATGTCCAAATAAACGTGCTATGTTTTTGAGGGATAATGGTGATTTTGAAACTGAAAGTGAATCTGATGACGATGTGGAGAGTAAGAAGAGTGAAGGAGAGGAATATCCAGTTGAGGGTGAAATTTTGGTCACGAGGCGTGCCTTGAATGCACAAGTGAAGGAGGAGGACAACGAGGCACAACATGACAACATCTTTCATACTCGCTACCATATCAACAATAAGGTATGTAGTGTTATCATTGATGGTGGGAGTTGTGCTAATGTTGCTAGTACCTTGTTAGTTGAGAAACTTAATTTGCCTACTATTAAGCACCCTACTCCTTATAAGTTGCAATGGTTGAATGAATGTGGGGAGATTAAGGTGAATAGGCAGGTATTGGTTTCATTCTCCATTGGGCGTTATGTTGATGAGGTTTTGTGTGATGTAGTCCCAATGCATGCTGGTCATTTACTTTTGGGACGTCCTTGGCAGTTTGATAGGCAAGTTATGCATGATGGATATAGAAATAGATATTCTTTTGTACTGCATGGCAAACCTGTAACGCTTGTACCGTTAAAACCTAGACAGGTGCATGATGATCAAATGAGGTTAAAAAGTGAGTTTGAGGGAAGAAAAGAGAGTGACAATGAAAAAAAAGAGGGAAATAGAGTGAAAGTGAAAAAAAATGAGGGAAAAAACAGAGAGGCTGTTGAATCTTCAAGGAGTGAAAAGAGTGAGAGTTCACAAAAGCAAGAGAGGAAAAATGTGAGTTTCTATGCAAAAGAACAAGAGGTTATGGGAGCCTTTTATTCCGGGCAGCCGATGATTGTACTTATGTACAAGGAGGCCTTTTTGAATACTAATGAACTTAACCATGCTTTGCCTAGTGTTGTTGATTCTCTTTTGCAGGAGTTCGGTGATGCTTTTCCCGAGGAAATCCCAAATGGCTTGCCACCAGTTAGGGGGATTGAACATCAGATTGTTTTCATTCCTGGTGCAATGATTCCCAATCGTCCAGCTTATAGGAGTAATCCCGAGGAGACGAAGGAACTTCAAAGGCAAGTTGAGTAGCTGATGTCGAAGGGTCATGTAAGGGAGAGCTTGAGTCCTTGTGCAGTTCCAGTGTTACCTGTGCCCAAAAAGGATGGGACTTGGAGGATGTGCACCGATTTCCGCGCCATGAAAAAAATAACGGTAAAGTATCGTCATCCCATTCCTAAACTTGATGACATGTTAGATGAATTGCATGGCGCTTGCTTGTTTAGTAAGATTGATCTGAAATTTGGTTATCATCAAATTAGGATGAGAGAAGGTGATGAATGGAAAATGGCATTTAAGACTAAATATGGTTTATATGAATGGTTGGTAATGCCTTTTTGCTTAACCAATGCACCTAGTACGTTTATGCGTTTAATGAACCATGTTTTGCGTGCTTTTATTAGTAAATTCGTTGTCGTTTATTTTGATGATATCTTGATTTACAGGAAGAGCTTAGATGAGCATGTTGAACATTTGAGGCTTGTGTTATGTTCTTTGCGTGATACTCAGTTATTTGCTAACCTCAAGAAATGTTCGTTTTGCACTAGTCAGATTGTTTTCTTAGGATATGTTGTTAGTGCTAAGGGCATTGCGGTTGATGAGGACAAGGTTAAGGCTATTCGAGAATGGCCTACACCTAAAACCATTACTGAGGTACATAGCTTTCATGGGCTTGCTAGTTTTTATAGAAGGTTTGTAAAGGACTTTAGCACCATGGCTGCACCATTGACTGAAATCGTTAAGAAAAGCGTAGGTTTTAAATGGGGAAGGGACCAAGAAGTTGCTTTTAATTTGATTAAAGAAAAACTTAGTTATGCACCTTTACTTGCTTTGCCTAACTTTTCTCAAACTTTTGAAGTTGAGTGTGATGCCTCAGGTTTTGGAATTAGAGCCGTTTTAATGCAGGGAGGTCGTCCTTTAGCTTATTTCAGTGAGAAGCTAAATGGGGCAGCCTTGAATTACCCAACTTATGATAAGGAGCTTTATGCATTGGTGAGGGCGTTAGAGACTTGGCAACATTATCTTTGGCCCAAGGAGTTTGTCATCCACACTGATCATGAGTCTTTGAAACATTTGAAAGGTCAAGGTAAGCTGAATAGACAACATGCTAAATGGGTTGAATTCATTGAGACCTTTCCTTACGTTATCAAATACAAGATGGGGAAAGAGAATGTGGTTGCTGATGCTTTATCTCGTAGGTATGCTTTAGTTTCCACTTTAAATGCAAAGTTGCTTGGTTTTGAGTACATTAAGGATTTATATGCTATTGATTCTAACTTTGCTAATGTGTTTGATGCTTGTGAGAGTTCGGGTTTTGGTAAGTTTTATAGGCATGATGGGTTCTTGTTTTGAGAGGATCGATTGTGTGTGCCTAATTGTTCGATGCGTGAGTTATTAGTTAGAGAAGCACATGGGGGTGGTTTAATGGGGCACTTTGGTGTTAGGAAAACCTTAGATGTGTTAGTTGAACATTTTTTCTGGCCACATATGAAACGGGATGTTGAGCGAATTTGTGAGAAATGTGTTGCTTGTAAAAATGCTAAGTCTAAGGTTCAGCCCCATGGTTTGTATAATCCCTTACCTATACCTGGTTCACCTTGGGTAGATATTTCCATGGATTTTGTGTTAGGTTTACCTAGGACAAAACGAGGACGGGATTCTGTGTTTGTTGTTGTTGATAGGTTTTCAAATATGGTGCATTTCATTGCATGTCATAAGACCGATGATGCTAGCAATGTAGCTGATTTGTTCTTTAGAGAGGTGGTGCGTTTACATGGAGTGCCTCAGAGAATTGTGTCTGATCGTGATGCTAAGTTTTTGAGCTATTTCTGGAAGACATTGTGGGGTAAGCTTGGTACTAAATTACTCTTTTCTACTACTTGCCATCCACAAACAGATGGGCAAACTGAGGTAACTAATCGTACTCTTTCTACTTTATTGCGTGCTGTCATTGGTAAAAATTTGAAAACTTGGGAGGATTGTTTGCCTCATGTCGAATTTACTTATAATCGTAGTGTGCATTCTGCTACTAATTATTCACCTTTTGAAATTGTCTATGGTTTTAATCCCTTAACTCCATTAGATTTGTTGCCTTTGCCTGTTGATGAGTGTGTTAATTTAGATGGAGAACGAAATGCTGAATTGGTGAAGCAATTGCATGAGAAAGTTCGATTGCACATTGAGAGGCGAACGAAACAATATGCTACTCAAGCTAATAAGGGACGTAAGAAGGTGGTTTTTTAGCCTGGAGATTGGGTTTGGGTGCATATGCGCAAGGAGCGTTTTCCCGCACAAAGGAGTTCTAAGTTGCAGCCTAGAGGAGACGGGCCTTTTCAAGTGGTGGCACAGATAAATGATAACGCTTACAAACTAGATCTTCCTGGTGAGTATAGTGTTAGTGCTACTTTTAATGTTGCTGATCTTTCTCCTTTTATTGCAGATGACGAAGATTCTAGGACGAATCCTTTTAAAGAGAGGGGGAATGATGCAATACAATATGATTCGTTGAGCATAAATGGAGGTCCTATGACTCGGGCAAGAGTAAAAAGGATGAAGGAAGCATTGAACGAGCTGATTCAAGACATATGGGCTGATTGTGCAAGTTCAAGCATGGAGCATGATCCACTTGGGCAAAGATCCATCAACATGATTCAAGTTCTAGAAGATTCCGGCAAAGGCTAAGCTTTAAATTGACATGTTTAAAATTGGTCTGATTGTAAGACTTTCCTTAACTATTTAGGCATGTGAGTTATTCTTTTTAGGAAAGTAAGAGCTATTTCTTTACCAGCAAGTAAGAGATATTTCTTTACCCACAAGTAAGAGATATTTCTTCACCAGCAAGTAAGAGATATTTCTTAAATAGGATAAGCTATTTTAGAAAGTTTTCTTTGTAATAACCAGCCTATAAATAGGCATTCAAAGCATTGTAAAAGAGAGAATATTTTGGTGAGTATTGTGAGGTTTCTACCTTATTGTTCTTCCAAGAACTATTTCAAGAATTAATCTTTCTTGTGGCGTTCATCGACTTCTCGCTCAACTTTTGAGTGTGGCGTCTTTCTCTTGAACTTTTAACCTTGGGTTCTTGTTTCTTGCAAACATTGGGTCTAGGGTTCTTGGTTCTTTTAATCTGATTTGTGATCTTTCTTGGGGAGTCTTCAATCAATTTGCCCGTGGGTTCTTGAATTCGTTTAAGGGTTCGCATCAGGTACTACCAATGACACCTTGACAGAGTCAAAGTAGTAAACAGTGGGGACTTGATTTTATTTTCTACCTTTTTTGGGATTGTTACCCAATATTCAATGTACTTTTTTGAGATTTTTACCCAATATTGCTTGACATAAGTAATGAATGAATAAAATTCTCTACATTTTACTCCAAAATGATTTTTGCATTTTCATTCAATTTCAAAGGAGTATCAGTACAAAAGTAAGACTATAAACTGTCTTTCTAAAAAAAAAAAAAAATCAAAAGTCCCCAATACTCTAGCTACTCTCATGGTCGTCCTCCTCCTCCTCCTCTTCACCTTCCTCATCATCCTCAGCCTCGTCAGAGCCTCCATCACCGTTATCAGGCACCTCAGATGACAAGAAGCCTGAGAGATAAAAATCAGGGAAAGAAGCAGAAATCTTCCCTCGGAGCTCCTCGTAACCATCAATGAAAGCATCTGCAAGGCTATTCTCCAGAGCCACCTCAGCTCGAGAAGCTCTCTCCTGGGCAGCCTTCACCTCTGCCTTTACAGCAACCTCTCTAAGCTTAGCCCTCTTGCGGGCCTCTGTAAGCTCAGCCTCCATGAGCTTGGCCCTCTCACGGGCCTCCACAAGCTCAGTCTCCCTGAGCGCATCCCTCTCGCGGGTCGCCAAAAGCTCAGTCTCCAGCTTAGTTGCCCCCTTACGGGCCTCCACAAGCTCAGTCTCTCTGAGTGCGTCACTCTCACGGGTCGCCGAAAGCTCAGCCTCAAGCTTAACCGTCCTCTCATGGGACGCCAAAAGCTCTGTCTCCCTGAGCGCGGCCCTCTCATGGGTCGTCACAAGCTCAGCCTAAGAAGCCCTACTAGCAGCTTCAAGCTCAGCAATCCTACCCTGGGCAGCAAAGATCTCCTTTTGCATGACTTCATTACTCTGCTTCAGCTAGCCATGATAATGGACCCTTGAAAGCAAGCAGATAGATGCAGTCGAAGCCTGAAAAAGATAAAAGATAGAGGAATGAAAAAACGCATAAGAAAGGACTGGAGAAAGGGAAAAAGGAGACCCTTACCTGAGCCAGGCCTTCCAAAAATGTGTTGATAATCCCCTCGGTGCCCAAAGTGCTGATCTGAGTAACTTCGGGCGAAAACACAAACCTCCCAAGCCTTTCCCTGATGACTTGCGGCTTGCTTAGCATGGGCCCAGCCCAAATTGGTGCCCTCGTAGAAGTTCCCACAAGAGGAGGGGACGAACGAGGAGTAGAAGGTGTAGCCGACAAGGAAGACTCTGGAATAGCAGTCACAACTGAAGAGGTCCCCGATTGGGGGGGGGCAACACTGGAGGGGTTACTGGATGAGTGCATGCTCGAGGCATCACTGAAGGGGTTACCGATGGAGAGCTCACCTCGGGCGACACCATTGGAGAAGTCACTTGGGAGGCATCGCCCATCCTCGCCACCTTAGGAGGAGGAGGGCTCCTACTAGAGAGGCGGGATACTACCACCTTTCTATCCGCTACAAAAGAAATAAAGTGCTATAGGTAAAAAACACCAAGTAGAGGTGAAAAGTACAAAACAATCATCGTACCTTTCCTCTTCAAAGAGGAACCACCAGACTTTGGAGAAGGAGCATCAGCCTTAGCACAAACCAAAGGAGAAACATTGACCCCACCATCTTTGAGGGCTCCAAAGTCCCTTGTAGGATGAGCTCGCACAGCCTCAAGCTTCCACTCTTGATCCTTGGAGAGCATAGGAGAACCTCCAGGGAGTATGGTAAGTGATTGGTTGAAAACGTTGTATTCCCTAACCTCTTAACATGATCCCTCGATGTGTGTATGGCTTATAGGACTAAGGGAGTGTCACTCTCCCTCGGAATGATGCAAGAGATAGGGCAACGGAATGGAGGATGGAATGAATGAAAATGTAAATGAAATGTGAACAAAAGTGCTCCCCAATCGCAAGGAGTCTTTCGTGTGTCGTGTTTTACTTGGAAAAGTATTCCAAGGTCGTCTCCTCAGGGAAGGAAAGTTCAAGTGTGTGAAGGTGATTTTAGTGAACAAAAGAGAAGTGTAAAATCTTTTGAGTTTTGAGTTTGGTTTGTGAATGAAAATACAATAAAAACAAGTGTTGGCTAATCCAAAAGGTTCACTCCAATGGGAATACCAAATCAAGTCAAGCCTTCCTCCAATAGAGCCTAGATGTACGATTGATTCGTGGGAAGCTCGGGACTAAAATGGAGGTGAGGATTCAAGCATACCCCATGACAATGCCTACGGTGTATCAAGAACTTACAACCGTGTCCTCACCCCAACCCAGTCAAACCGAGCCATCGTACTCTGAGAGGAGGAATGAAAATGAGTTGAAGTGGCACACCAAAGAGGAGTTCTCCCTTGGATTAACCAACTTAAAATCTAGCTACTCATGGTAAAAAGGAAAGACATGCATAATGTTAAGAGACATGTAGAAGAAATGAAGATTAAAACTTAACTCAATGCAAGAAAACTTAAACTAAGAAGAAAAATATTCAATACCCATTTCAAAGCTTGAAAATGAAGAACTAGCTGCAACAATGGTGAAATCTAAAATGCAAGACTAAACTTGAAATATACTTGAAATAAATGATATTAAAGGAAATGAATGAAGCTTACAAGAGTATTCAAGAGATTACAAGTGAAAATGGGCAAATGAAATGCAAAAACATAAATTTCTATTTTACTATTCATCTTCTTCTTCCTAGGAACTATCTAAGCTTAGGTAGCCACACTTGAAGAACTTGTGTAATGCTGAGTATATGGTGAAGGAGCCTTCAAATTTCGTGCATGGTGGTCCCCCTAGCCTGTGTGCAGGCCTCCAATCAATAGGAGGCTAAGTTGAAGCTTGGACAGGCTAGAAGAAGGTTAGCCTACAACTCCCCTGGCAGCCCCCTTCAATCCCCTCTTCATTAATGTCATTGCCTCCAAATGTCTTCAAGTAGGGTGCAGGAGGCATGGTTGTAGGGATAAAATGTCGGGCTAGGTGTGGGAGAAGTGTAGGTGGGACCCCCAAGCAAGTGGAGCATGATTGCAGGCACTTCTGGGCTGTTCTGGGAGCGTACCGGTACTCTAAACCTTCTGGAGTTCGAAGTACCGGTACGCAGTACCGGTACGGTACCATACCGGTACTGTGTACCGGTACAGTTTTCTGCTCTGGACCACTTTTCGTAGAATTGGCATAACTTTTGATCCAGCCGTTGGATTGAACTGAAATTTTGACACAATACATAAGACATCCAGATATAAAACTTTCGTGTTTTGAACTTTTTTAGATTCGAATTGGATCATGGTAAAAATGGAGGAATACCGAGGCTCTGTTTCCAGATGGTGTGGCTGCTGGTGCTTTTGTTCCCAAACACCAATACCTCCTTGATTTCTTCACTTTTAAGCCTCCAAATCTTCATGTAATGTGTCCATGCCCTCATCACACATCCATCATAGTTGCAAGGTCCTAAAATCAATCATTTAAGCTATAAAAACTTGCAACATTGAAAATTCAACATTATTCATAAAATTGGCTAACACTAAGTACTTATATGCAAAAGTTGAGTTAAAATGAATGTAATGAGGCCTTCAAATATACAATATTTTGTGCTCATCAGTAAGTACACAGCCTACAAGGAATGTGTTAAGAGAAGGGTAAGTATATGGGACGTACCAACTTTCTTTGGAGCGACCCATCGTGATGGTACCAGTGCCCTATCAACATCTGAAGCCCACTCTCCACCGAGGAATATGAAACGAGATTTCCAACTATGGCAGTTGGAAGGTAGTCTGGTGATCAATTTGCTTCCCCTCGGAGAGAAATAGAACCAGCCTCGGTTAGGAGCAGGAGTCTCACTCGGGTAATAGGCTGCGTGAAACTCAGCAGGAGAGGCACTTTCATGGTGCACTTTCCTCCACAATTCCAGAAAAGCCAGCAAAACCCTCCAATCGTTGGGCGTTAACCGCCCAGGTGTTAAGGAAAAGTAATTCAAGATACCATAAACAAAAAGAGGCATTGGGAACCTGAGCCCAACCTCAAGCATCCCCTCATAAATGACAATGTCACCAGAGGAGTCATCACTAGCGGACTCACCTATCTCTGCTCGGCGACACAACACAGTCGGAGGAATGTGGTAGGCGGAAATGATCCGCGAGATGTTAGCATCTGAATTTAAGGTACTAGAAATAGTACTTACTTTGGGCACATCGTCGTCAAGGATCATTTTGCCTTTGTGCTTTTTGGTGCGATGGCGTGAAGAGTCGACTGAGACACTAACAGAGACGCCTGGAGGGATTTGATTTTGAGAGGGTGCACTCGGAGGAGCTGGACCATCACTAGTGAAAGTGTCTGGAGTACGCTATCCCCTGACTCCAGAACCAGGTTCGCCAAGAGATTCCTGAACCGCCCCACTTGCATGGGCAAGAAATGAACTCCCTAAAGGGGCACCCAAAGCTCCTTGGCCGCCTGAATTCCTCAAATCATCACCAAAAGTGGCGCCCAAAACTTCCATGTCGACTGCATTACTCAGCCCAGCGCCCATAGGGGTGCCTGACCCCCTCTGCTCGCCCAAGTGAGCCTAGCCAGCGCCTATAGGGGAACCTGACCCCCTCTGCTCGCCCAAGTGAGCCAGCGCCTGCCTTGCCCGTCCTTACTGGGTCTGCTCGCCCAATAGAGGTCTTCGTGGCCTGGGCGCCCAACGTCAGGCACTCCTGAACGGTCTCCTCTCTATGCCTGATATACACGCCAATCTGCTCGTCAATTTCATGGGCTGTTCGCCCATGGAGAAGCTCAGGGGCTGCTCGCCCATCACAAAACTCAGGGACAGCTCGCCCCACATTCGGCGCCCAAGCGCTAGGCAGCGCCTCCTTCCTTGCACAAGCGGTTGTTTCGCCTATTTCGGCGCCCCCCACTCCGGTGGCCTGGGTTGCCTGGACCACCTCAGGCGCGGCGCCCAGCCCCCCCCTAAGCCAGCGCCCACCTCCCTGCTCACCCAAATCACCTAAATTAGCCCCTGAATGGGCGTCCAGCTCCCTCACCTCACACAGCTCGCCCATGGCCGAATAGTGAGCAGACTGCTCTCCCATGCATTCTAGGCGCGCGCCCCAAGTCAGATCTAGAGGAGAAAGGCTCTCGGCCTCAAGAACGCCCCTGGGTACTCGCCTGTTGAAGTCAATCTCTCTCCACCGTGCTCAGCGGCAAGATGCCCACCGCCTTCAATGCCTATGATGGATGCATGACTTGTGTGAATAAGGAAAAGAATGGTGATTATTTATTTATTGTGTGTTGATTTCCTTTCATGAGATTATGACAAATCCTTTTCTTTTGGATTACAATTATTTTAATAGACATGTGAGCATTATTTTTTTTTGACTTAAATATCTTCTTCTCACATGTGATATTTGAGAGAATAGTCACTATAATCTGAGAGAATCTTTTATGAGTGAATTATCCAGTGAGATTTGGCGTTGAGACGAATAGTTGATAGTTGTAGAGGTGATTATCAGATAAGTTATTGACTTGGTATAGTTAATTTACACTACACATGATTTTATATGGGAACATGATAAGCGCATACATTTATATAGCGTATAATTCTATATTTTGCTTTGCATGAGCTTATAAAAAAGTTTGCATCTTAGAATTCTTATATTGTGGTAGTAATTTGTGTTATAAAATTATTATTCAGATATTTGATTACAGGTTGATGTTTGTGGGTATCATTTCTGGAAACCCTCACGAGACTATACTCGTCCACTATGGGAAACCTAGGGGTTTAAAGACTTGTTGCATATGTTAAATGCAATCGTGAGTCCTACGGAAATGAATTTGTGTTTTATTTTATTAGTTTATTTTATTTTTTAGTTTTTAGATTTTGGGATCCATATATTACTAGGGACTAGTAATATTCAGGTTGGGGGTGTGATTAACCATCAAAAGTGCTATTTTATTATATTTAATGATTGGTTAATTGTATATTATTTGTGATTAAATGTGTTAAATTCCTTGATTTTTTAGTTTGATATTTTTTGTAGTTGTTTGATTTATTTTGCAGGTAAATTAGTTGATTTAAAGTAATAATGGATAATGCAAGTGAAACAATCACTAGAGGAAGAATCATAACTGATAAAGATTGAAGAATCATGAGGAAGATAGGAAGATTTGAAGATAAATCATCAATTTAATCCTTATAAGAGTCTAAGTTAGAAGAAAACTCATTTAAAGTTGGCTTAAGAAAGTATTATAGAAGATAAAGATTTGACACGTCTTTAGTATTTTAGTCATAACTTTTCCTTTCCAAAAAGAAGTCTTGTAAGGTCAAATCCCATGCATAAAATCTTTGGGGCCCGCGGGTACACAATCTGTCCAGACTTCGATCTTGAATTTCGTATATTTGGAGGCTGAATCACGAAATTTTCGTGAAATACACTTTTGTAGCCCTTGAAATCTTCTATGCAACCCCATAAAAATCAGGTCAATCCAATATAAGAGTAAAAAGTTATGACTAAAATACTGAAGACGTGTCAAATCCTTATCTTCTAGGATACTTTCTTAAGCCAACTTTAAATGAGTTTTCTTCTAACTTGGACTCTTATAAAGATTAAATTGATGATTTATCTTCAAGTCTTCATATCTTCCTCATGATTCTTCAATCTTTATCAGTTATGATTCTTTTTCTAGTGATTGCTTCACTTGCATTATCCATTATTATTTTAAATCAACTAATTTACCTGCAAAATAAATCAAACAACTAGAAAAAGTATCAAACTAGAAAATCAAGGAATTTAACACATTTAATAACAAATAATATTCAATTAACCAATCATTAAATATAATAAAATAACACTTTTGATGGTTAATCGGCCTACTCCTTCCTCAATGGTGATGGGTGCTTGCATCTCCTCCTCTCCGGTCGACATGGTTTCTCAAATGCTCAACTCAAGAAATTTCTTGAAGGGTTTTGGGGAGAAAATCTCTACTTCCCTCTCTCAAAGTTATATGGAATGGGTAGAATAAAGAAGGAAGATTTTATTTATATCCTAGGGTTTTCAAAGAGGGAAAAGCCCAACTTGAGAATCAAGGGCTCTCTTAAAAATCCAAGTAAAAATGGAAAAGACTTGAGGTGTTCAGCGAGGCGAAATATATCATGAAGGGAAAGAGTCATCTATCAGCGGGAATCTCCACCACCTAGAGCTCAAGATTCAAATAAATGCCCCATTCTCCAAGTTTCCTCGGACACGGGGCATTGGGGGGCAAATGATAGGCCAAGCCCAAAAGGCCCAAATCCATGTTGCAAGCCCAGTCATAATCAAAGGCCCAAACTTATAAAGACCCAGCAGGCCCAATATGATCCAAGTCCAGTCAGGTTCATCAGGGAGCTACATCAGCTTGGCTACGACATCAAGGGAGCACTCAGGACCTTCACCACCTTAGAAGCAGTCAACCTTCATCTCATTCTTTGACCGAGTCTCATGGAGAGCACCTTAACGATCTCACCCGTTGAGGAGAAGTCGCAAGCTCCACCAGAATAGTTAGATAGTTGCTATTAAGTCGCCCTAATATGTTAGGGGACGACTATAAATGGTAAGCCCCACCAACACTTGGGGGGCATCACACTCAATATGACACATATCTTCTCTCCCTCTCTGAACTTGTACTTTTTGCTTTCCCTACATCCCTGAGCTAATAAAGTAACTCGGCAACCCTTACCATTCAAAAGTGGACGTAGGTCACATTGACCGAACCACTATAATTCTCGTCTTCTCTCTCTACTTTAATTACTGCCTTTATTTCCAATTACTTGACAGGTGGTGTACAAAGTCAATTTGTGCATCATCAAATTTTTTGGTACTCACAAAAATAATAAAAATAATTACCACAACAATGATAAAAAAACACCGGTAAAAAACTCACTAAAGTTGTAAAAGTAATCATAAATGTAGTAATTTTTTTGTATCAAATAAAAGTGTTAAAAATAATTATCACAACAGTGGTAAAAATATTCATAACAGTGATAAATGCACACAAAAAAAAAAATGATACATTTTTTGGTTATAAAATAACCCAAAAAAGTTATTAAAACACCCTTTAAAAGTTTATCCTTTGAAGATAAAAAATGTATCCCTCATACTTTTCATCTATCTTACTTTCCATCCTCCAAAGTGGTTGGTATGTGCTGCACATAAGAGTATCGTCGTCCATGGTGGTTTAATAAATTAGTCATGATCATGCATTAGCAGCTGTATCCAATTAATATTTCCAAGTGTTGGAATTCAATGCCACCACATAATCATGATGCTGATACTAATGATTAAGTCAAATTAGTGTGGGCCCTACATCTCCTTATAAGACTTTATATTATCAACTAGTCCCTTGACCTTATATGCCTTGAGGGGACACGTTTAAATAATTAGCCTAGTGGCCACCATGATTTTAATACAAAGTGATGACCAAATTTTAGGGTATCCATTTTGGGTATTTATGAAATGATTATATCCATAGACAAAAGGCAAAGAACCCTGCAAGAATCTGATCTGAGATTCAGAGTCAAAAGGCAAAGAGGGAGATTCATGATAATTTGATAGGTTAAAATCCTAACATGTCATTTTTTTTTTCAGGAGATAAGGCTAATGTTAATAACCCAAATGGTGTCAAGAAAAACTGATATCATAAATGATGATAGCAACCAGAAACTGAGTCACCCACACAAAAAAAAAAAAAAAACCATAAAGATGATCTTTATTAAAAAAATAATTCTCCAAATTATGGAGAACAAACTTAAACAATTGCAAAAACAGAAAATTTTAGGTTTAAATGATTTCATACACAGCCTGATGTGCCTATGGAGCACACATCAAGAAGTACTTGTCATAGAAGTATCCTTAGCCTATTTTAAAAATTATGCTGATGAGAAACAAGTAAAGAATACACTAAAAATAAAAGTTGCACTCTTCGGTAATTAAATTAATCAAAAGGTCTAAAACAAGCAAAGGGCATGGCCTCTCGAGGATCAAGCAGTCATTAGACCTACAAATTAGTTTGTTCCACATTGATGGCAACATCAAGAGTCAGAGCTATCGCCAATATTATTAAACTAATACCCCCTACGTTCAACAACTAATTTCCCCAACAGGTTATTATTGATACTGTCATTCAACTATTAGAATAATCAAAAAAATAAAAGTTTTAAAAACTTCTTACTTATTTTATATTCTATTATTTTTTCAGTTTTACTAACTTAAATATCGTACTTTGTTATCAAATTAATATATTAATATGCATATTTTTCCCAACAATCTAAAGCAACTGTTAATCTCTAAGTTTATTGTATGGCTGAAATCATGTTTCTACCAAACCAATTTGTACTTGTTCTTAATAGGTTTGCAATGACCACAATGCACATTAATTTTCACATGGACATTTTTCTTAACTGATATAGTATTATTCTTCTCAATTTGGAAATTTTTGTTTTGTTTTCTTTTTTTTAGGCCACAGAAAATTTTGATTTAATCCATCCAAAAAAGAAAAAAACGTAATTTTTTTTTGGCTTCTGCCTGTTAGTGATTTCTAGCTTAACTTTGGCGCGTTTTTCTTTCATTGATATGGCCATAGTTTCCTTCTTTTCATTAATACAACCACTATTGTCATAGCTACTCTCAGAATGAACAACCTATATCTCATGCTAAAATAAGAAAAAACAAAATTTAGAAAAAACATTATTAGCACAATGGATTGCTTATCAAAATAGTCAATGGTTTGTGATATACTCGACTCGACAGATGTAGTACTTTATAATGTGAACATTCCTATTCAGGTCCTTTTTCTCATCTAATAGAGTTTTGTGCAATTCAATTATAGTCCATTCAGCCAAAGAGTTATAAATGTATCATGATGGTTCCGATGGGGTCCAAATGACTCACAACAATCTTGTGGACAAACAATTAAATTGTATCTTAACTCAACATCTTGTAATTTGCAATATTAACAATTTTTAAAATCCACTATACCCACCAAAATAAAACTACTTTAATAATAAAAATATGTAGTATTATGATTTTTGGAAAACACAAAAAATTAATGGTTGCATTGCAAGGTAAATTTAAGTGTTCCTTTATGTTCTACCTTTCTTTGGCATCTGTCCACTTCAAAATATCATGCACGCGGGGTAATTTGGAAAACAATATCAACAATTGCGAATGATAATTGACAATTCAAATGATGACCATTTGCAAAATCCTAAATCTTGAGTCATTTATGGTGATTGTTCACATTTTATTTGCCATTAATGAATTCGAAAGTTCAAATACTTTCTAAAATCGTATTGAGTAATTAATTTATAGAACACTACTACGTGTGCTAAAAGTAATCTATCACACTTCAGATCATCAACCAACAATCTAATAACCACACTACAAGCCAAATGAACTCAACTAATGATCTCATTGTTATAGACACACGAATTAACACAAACTATATATATCCATACTGACATAATTAAATTGAATAAATTGTTCTACATGCTTAACAAAAAAATTTAAAAGGAAAAAAAGTTTAGTTCTGATTAAGATTGATTAAGAGCTAGCTTAATACATAAGCCACATATCCCACCAAAATATAAGGTGTATCAAATGCAATAAATAACTATTCAAAAAAAAAAAATTTATACTCTCAAGGTTGAAGCAACTGCTTGGAGAAAATAGAAGAATCAGAACATAAAGTGAAATGCATTGATAATGGCAGACCATTAATGGGTACCCTAAAGAACTACAACCATTGTCTTCTACACTAGCTATCATGTAGTTGAACCTACACATTCCTGCACATTTTGCCCAAAAATGAATTAAATGCTTAAATGTCACTACAAGAAAAATCACTTTTAGCCGCTATATTTAAATTGCAGCTAAAAATGTTGTCACTAAATACATATCTTTAATGACAAAAAATTATAATTGCCATTGAAGACATGATATTCAAATTATTTAGTGATTATAATTATTTATCACCACTAAAGATATGTAACTAGTGATGAAATATTATTATTGTCACTGGAGATATGGTAGTGTATTCAGTTAGTGACAATTTGAATGTTGCGGCAAAAAACACATCATTAATTCACCACTAATTCCAAATAGTTAGTGACAACAATTTAAATTTAGTCACTAATTAAATTTATATTTTTAGTCAAAAAATAATTATTGTCACTATATATAATATAATAAATTTAATGAGTGACAGTTTTATTGTCATGGCTAAAAAGCTAACTATTTGTCATTAATACTTGATGAAAAAATAATTTAGTGGCAACAATTTATTTTTATCACTAATAATCTATATAAACAATTATTTTTAGTCACTAGACTTCTTTTTATTGCAGTTGATTCTCAGCACTTATTTCTGGTATAACTCAAGCACTTGTTACATATTTATGCCAAAAGGGTATTTCCTTATCTCACGGAAATCATCCTGTTGATACTTTTGGTAGCTCTCTCTCTCTGTCTCTCTCTTTTTCTCGATCTTTCTTTCTCTCACAGACTGGCCCTCCTGTCTCTCTCTCTCTCTCGCGACCTCTCCACCTCTATCTCACACACGAGCTCAGTGATCGGCTAGGGCACAAAGCCTTATCTCTATCAACCTCTCGGTGATTGCAGACTAGATCTGAAGAAGACGAAGGTATTAATTTGTGTTTTGCAGAGCAAATCTAGATAAACAATTAGTAAGCTCCTCTCTCTACTCTCTGTTTTGCTTCTCTGTTCTGTATAGAGCATTGATTTGTGTTTTTTGTGTTTGTTTTTCTGCAACCAGATTCTTTTACCATTTGTTTAATTGTTTCGGTAAATTAGCTAAACAGATGACTATTTTGTTGAAATCAGTTGATGCATTTGTTTCTTTATTGTTCCAATCTGTTGTTATTCAGTTTGATTTCTAGTTTATCGGCAGAAAGTTTATTACAAACTAATGTGCTGGACTATTTAAATGTTGCGCTGTTGCTGAATTCGGATGGCGTTTGTCTGCATTTGTCAGTGATTTTGTGATCTGATATCTTGTTAAAAGTGATGGTTGTTTTGCCTTGTTAAAATCATATAAGGTCTTATGATCACATATTTTGAAGAGTCAAATATCCTGACTCAGATCAATTGTTCTTTAATTCCTTGTTTAAGTCAATTAATCCAAAATTTTAACTCTCCTGAACTGATGGGTTTCCCAATCGACTAGTGATACCTCTCTGAATTTAATTCCAGCTCATATCATAAAGAACAGACACTTTACTTAAAACCACTTTCAAAAGAGATTTAATTTACTTAAGAGACCAATTATGTGGTCCCTAATTTTCTGTTGCTCTACAATGTAGCACCAATGATAATGCCCAATTACAGTACTAACATGATCATATTTGTTTAATCTAAAAGGAATCATCACCATTAAGGCAGGATCATGTCTTAATATAGAAAATCAGGTTATTATTACCATGAATAAATAAAGTATGTTGATTGAATTCGACTAAATAAAGTATGATGTTCTTCTTGTGGTGAAAAAAGTAATGTAACATCATACTTTTCCGAGAGTCATGAAACTAGTTTTCTATTTACAATGCTGTATCATTATTACAATGGAGAATTAACATTATAGTGAAATTGGTTTTTGTTAATTTACTACAGGGATTCCTCTTATTCTTCGGGATAGGGTAGGGACACATAGATAAGACTTGGATGGGGATTAGGGATAGACGACGCCCTGAATACCGTGAAGGAGTTAAACAATTCATGGAGTTTGCTTTTGCCAATACTGAACCTGGGAAAATGATACGTTGTCCATGTGTTAAATGCAATAACGTTTATTTTGATACTCATGAGTGAAAGAAACAAGGAGAACCGAGCAAAACAAGACATGGGTCATATTGCAGGGACGAAGAGTTTCGCTCGAATTAGTTACGATAGCGTGAGTTGTTTTTTAAATGTATATTTCACTTATGTGATTAATTATATACATGTATACATGCATATTTATGTAAAATTTTTCTATTAATGTTTAATGCATATAGCGTGATCCCGAGACTGGAGAGGAGCTTAACCGTACGGAACTGTGGTTAACAACCAAGTTTAGTATGAAGAGGAATGATTGGGCTGGCAGGAGATCGGGAGAAGTCTATGTAAGTTATCCTATCCTTCTCCATTTCCTTGAAATATCTTCTTACATAATGCTAAATTGATAGATTGTAATCTTTCCAAATATAGAGCGACCTTAAGAGGCTAGAGGCTCAATCAATGGAGGAAGGAGCTACCCCCATGACTGAGGATCAGAGGTTTGAAGCAGTGCTTGGTCCGGAAAAATCAGGATATAAACGTGGTTGTGGGGCTGGTCCAAAGCCCACAACATCTACAGCTGGACAGCGCATCCGTGCACAACTAGAGAAGGAGAATGAGGAATTGAAGAGGCAAGCTGAAACAAATAGGATGCGTTGGGAGTCGTTGGAGAAGGAAAACATTGATTTGGCTTCGCGACTAGAGTCCTTAGAGTCCAATATCCATGTTGAGATACAAACACAGGTGCATGACGTGCTTCAAACTCAGATCACCACATTTTTTCAGCAAATGAAAGAGTCGGGGCAAATTCTTACCTCTCTTCATTGTGATAGGGTAAGATCTCTTAAATTGGAAAAATTCTATTTCATGGGTTAGTAATCTTACTTTTATGTAGTCTTGATATATAATATCTTTACTTTTATGTTAGGTACAAACCAGTGGAAGCTCTGAAAACAGCTTTGGAAGGCTCGCCTCCGAAGACTAAAGACGAAAGATCTAATAACCAGTATGCAGAGGAGGTATTGAAGTGTTATTAGTTCAGTATTCAGTTGCTGTGAAGCACACCCCAGTGTAGCTTTGCTTGAAACAAGTAGGTGCAGCAGCTAGATTAGCAGTAGGTGTTCACTGTGCTGCTAAAGTTTTGGGATTGGTTAAATATGCTTTATAATGTTGGGGACAGCCTTTCTAAATATGTTTTTGTAATTGATTACATTGTTCAGGAAATCTTGTAAAGTGTACAGTTTCCAAAACTTTATCTGGAATCCTTAACAAACACTGCCTGTAAGATTGTCATTTTCCTATTGCAAACTGGAACTTATTGTTGAGATTGAGTCATCTTGGAAATGACCCAAAGATTCTTATGTGATGCTTAGAAGATATTCTTGATGTCAATTAGTGTTGCATCAGGAGACACATACCTCATGTTCAGTATTGTTGGCTGTACATCCTTACAAGAGACCAAGTGCATGACCTCTCATCATCTTAGTCTTTTGATTTTTCATTCACTAATCTGTATACAGTGTGTAATTTAGCAACTGTTTTTCCTCTTGATGTATTAATTAGTAACGACAATAAGTTGTCAAAAAATCATGTTTCAAATTTTAGTGGTGATTTTAATTGTGGGTAAAATGTATACTTTTAGCCGCAATTAATTGTTGTCACTAAAAGTCAGGTTTTAATCGGACTTTTAGTGGTGATATAGTATATTTTAGTGGCAAAAATTTAGTTTACTTGCTACAATAATTATGGCGGCTAAAGATTTCACATTTAGTGGCATTTTTCATGGTGCGGCTAAAAAATTTACTTTTAGTGGCAACAATTAAATGTCATAGCTAAGTGATTTAGCCACACACATATTGCCGCGGCCTAGTGGCAATAAAAATATTGTCACTAAAGTATATAGTGACAATTTTTATGCATTTAGCCGCAATAATTTTCGCGGCTAAAAGGCAAATTTCTTGTAGTGTGTCTTGCACAACTTGGTGTCTATGCTTCTATTTTGTATTCTTTCTTCTCAATTTTGCTATTCACATATCCTTTTTCATAATATCATCACTTGGAAGTATGATATATAACTATGAGTTTATTGGTATTCCTTATCAAGTAACAAACAAAGGAAGCAATAACAATTGTTTTTTTTTTCCATAAGAAAAATAATGCAGTTGTTTTGTTAATTCACCCTAAATAATATTTCATGGAGTGACATGTTGTTTAAAGGACAATGTCATATGTGTCTTCTTATTGCTCTAAAACAATTGTGTCATCACCTATTCTTGATACCTATAATACAATAAAAGGCAAAGAATATAAATATATTTCATGATAAATCATTTCTCAAGCCAAAAGAGACTCAAGAAATTCAACAGTATATGTCAATGTAATTGTGTAAACATAAGTGAAGGTAATTTTTTTTAAAAAAAAATTAACACAACTATATTGGAACTATTGTATCATAAAATGAGAACATAAATTTGCGTTTGTATACCTTGCAATTTGTTGCTTAATTGCCATCCTCTCTTGCAATAAGTTGTTAATACCAAAACGTTGCTAGCCAAGTAGGAAAAAAGTAAAATTCACATGAAGAGATGCATTTCAAATCCAAAATTTTCCTTCAAAAATTGGCATATGTAAAGGATTGAAGAGATTCCTTTTCACCCATCCTATAACATTATCAGACACCTTCTATTAAGCAGTCTTAAAACTCTCCCAACTTCAATTGCCATAAAAGAACATAGAACCCATAAAAAATATTCACCTACAAATTTAATTTTACTTTGATAAACAAATGAAAATCATCACCTACAATACTCATGCAACTTCAATTATAATATTTGAAAACAAAATAGAGCCAATGAGAACATAAAAAATGCCACCCCTTTTGAAAGCAATTGAAAGATCTCCTGAAATCCTCGTATGCTCAATTCTTCACATTAAAAGATACAGATGTAGCAAGAAGAAAGGTCATACATACTTCTGCAATCAATGGGTTGGAAACTCCAAGGGGGCACAACCTAAATAGGAACCCAATAAGTTTTTAATTAGAAAAAATGAGAAAAAGGTGCAGAACAAATAGGGCTATGTTCAAACTACAAATAGAACAAACAAAGTTGAAGGAGATAAAATTGCCATGAGGTCCAATGAAGCAGAGTGCTCAATAGCACATCCTTCAACTAAGAATGGATGTTTCATGTGCCAAAAAAGACAATAAATAGGAACCATGCTTCTTTTATGACTCTGTGTTCGATGCCTCATTCCTACCCATTTTTTTTATCGCATCTCCAACCATAAAATGCCTTCAACATTTAACCTAAAAACAAAAATTGCACTTCAAAAAGAATTAATAAAAAAATCCATAATTCCAGCAATTCGCAATAATGTCAAAGATACTATCAACCACTTTCTTCACTCTTTTAAACCTAAAACACCAATGTTCCGTATTCTCCTTATGAATATGATATTTAGGAGTGAAAAGGAAATGACAAATTTTGGTGTTTTTTCCTCTAAAGTGAACTGGTTGAAGTGTTAATTGCACAGAACATCAACCATAATCAATAATTCACAATACCCATAACCTACATTTCAAAAAAAAAAAAGGCAAAATCAAACACTAAGCTCAATAATTTTTTTTCAAAAATGTCAACAATTAAACCCACAAATAGACAAACACATTAAAGAAAAATTGCATGGACACAAATTGTTAAAATTAAAATTAACCACTTTTGAAGAAGCAATTGAAACAACCCCCAAAAAAAATAATTGAACCAACACCCAAAAAAAAAAGCAATTGAAAACCCTATTTAAATAAAGATCACTACACAATATTCTGCAATGATCCTCGTGAGAACCAAATTCCAAAACAAGAAAACCAATTGGAAACACAAAAACCAAGTAAAGAACATTTGAGACAATAAACCAATAACATATAGATCGAATGCGACACTTGAAGCACTGCATCCAGTTAAGTGTTTTTTTCTTTTTCATTTAATCTCATTTGTTGCTGACTTCATCCAGTTAAGCACTACATAAATCGAATGAGACCCATTGCTTCGTAAGTGATAGTGATTCATTGTTGTGGTACAAAACATAAGAGTTACAGAGAAAGGGTGAATCCATTCAATTGAAGTATGAAATATTGAAGGCATGAATAGATTCAAAGGGTTATTCACTGCATAGCGCTTTGTGTTCTGTGAAAGAATAAAAATATAAAAAACTAACAATAATTAAAAATTTTGGTTGGTAACTCATATTTACTGCAAATCAATTACAATAATTATGGAAGATAAAATTGACAGAATTGGAAGCGTCTGAAATTTGAATTTTTTTTTTTTTTGGCTTTTTAATAGATACTGATTAGAAAAAATGGATAATCTAATATTTTTTTTTTGCTAGCATATATGTAGTTATAGAATAGTAGCCCACCAGTCAAGGCCCAATTACAATAATAATGTTGTCATTATAGCTCATCAAGGAGAGTCTAGGTATTAGTTGTTTTGTTAGGGATATTATAGTCAATCAAAAAAATTTCACTTTTATTGACATTTTATAGTAGTATAATTATAAATATAGGAGACAACAAGTATAAAAGTTATATGCCTTCATTTGTTTATATTCTACTTCTTGTTCATCAATATATAAGACTGAAGAACACACTTTAATTAGGGACTTGAATTTCTGAAAGGAAAAAAAAAAAAGGAAACAGTTTCTGAAAGTTTAAAAAAATAATAGCAGTTTCATTTTGAAAAATAGAAAATTCTAAAAGAATAATTACCTTTTCCTCTGAAAACTCTAAACTTTGGTCTTTTATGGCTATAAACTTGGGTCAATTCTAAACTCAAGTTGGCACCTGATACAGATTTGAAAAATGCCAAGTTTCTTTAATAAAAGCTTTATTTTGTTGATTCTTCAGATTAAATTTATACGTATATAAAAAAAAAATAATCTATGACCAATCGGAAACTGTTGCAAATGTCATGAAGACAGAATTTGTTTGCACATTGAAAATGGAAAGAGGAATTAGATTATGATATTACAAATAATCAAATGCCAGAAGTTAGGGGATCTAGATATCAGACTCTATTTGTTTATTTACTTGTTTATGCAACTATTGTTCCTTTTTCTAATTACCGCGTGAATTTTGTGTAATTTTCAGAAATGTTTGAATTGGGAAGCTGCGAATCGCCATACCCCTTACTACAACAGATAGAGAGGCATATGAACATGCCTAGGAATACAACCTCTACGAGGCAAATGAACATCCTAAATGGTGTCAAGTAAGAAAAACTTATCATAGAAGATAAGAGCAACTTGAAACCAGGTTACAAAACAGAAAAAAGAAAAGAAAAGAAATGAAATGAAACAAAGAGGACCATCAAGGTGTTCTTTTACATCCTTTTAACCAACTTTGAAAAAAAGAATTTACAATTCAAATTATAGGGCACAACAAAAGTAACAAATTACAACAATAGAAAATTCGAGTGAAAAGATTTTATATTCATGGTCTAATGTGCCATGGAATACACATCAAGAACTACTTGTCATAGAAAAGTATCCAGTAATTATGTTATTATAACGTTGATGAGAGGCATGTATAGCTATTAACAATAATGAAATGTGCACCCCGCAGTTACTAAATTAATCAAGAGGACTAAATGTAGCAAAGAGCATGGCCTCTCGAGGATCAAGCAGTCATTGAACCAGCAGATTAGTATATAGATTCTTTAATTAGTTGTGTTTAGACATTATTGGCAACATTAAGAGTCAAAGCAATAATCTAAACAGATAAAAATAATCTAAAATGACGGCTCCTCACCAAGAAAAACAAGTTTGTGCCACGCCAGATTGCGACGGCATATACGGTCAATTAGAAAAATAGTGGATGACCAGTTCACAACGGGAAGAATCTCAGATGTATTCAATTAATAAAATCCCAGAATCCAAAGGGTTGATGTGCAGCTCCATTGCGGCTATTTGACATCGTTTGCGGTCATGATAGTAGTGAAAACGGTTAGTCAGTAAACTAACAGGTAAGTGCCTTATCAAACAGATTACCACAAACAAGTTATCACATATGCATATGAATTTTAGGGCCAAATTCATGGCCGACAGTCCCAGCTTCTAGAGCATGAAACTATAGGACATCTCAAGTCCTGAGGCTCTAGTTATAGTATAGACTACAAATTTGAGACTTGGAAATTGATGATGGTCAGTTTAAGTCTGGGCCTTGTGGGCCCAGGACCATCCAAGCCCACGGATAGCAGTCCAGGAAGCCCATGCAGGTCATACCCCCATTAGCTCGAACTAAGAGCCAGGACGTGACCAAGGGAAGCTCGGGCTTAATGGGCTCGGCACATATGAGTTCGGGGCACGATAACCTGGAGCAATATCAACCTAAAAAACTGCAAAGGGATACGCGTCCAGGGGACAGGGGAACACAGTCAAGCGGCTCTGATGAACAGTAACCCACAGGTAGTAGAGACGAATCAAGGACAACAGTTTACAGGTAGTGGAATCAGGAATGTTTGGGACCACAATGTTAGGGTGGAAACGGATATAGAGTGGACTAGGGGTGTTCACCCTATCCTACGAGTAGGAAATATGGTATTCCGTCTTCCTACCCGATACTTTGCGGAAGAATTTTTTCTTGGCTTACTCTACCCGATTAAGTGTGGTATTCCTACCCAACTTCCGGCCAAATTAGTCGGGTAGGAAATCGGGTGAACACTTTTGTAGTTATTAATTTTTGGATCATTTTAACAATTCAATTAAATAATATACACCAATTTAACAACACAATAAACTAATAACACTAAAACCTAAAACAATTATAACAATTACAATAAAACACAAGAAAGCATAAACATCAATCCATCATAATTATTGCACAAATACAATAACAATTATTTTAAGTTTAAACCATATTAATTAATGCGGGTAGAGTAGGGTAGGGTAGGAATACGAAAATTAATGGCTATTCCGCATTCCTACCCGATTTAATCGGAATACCAAAAACTCTTCCGCATTACTAATCGATTTTTTCGGCTAGTCGTTCAATAGGGTCGGGTAGGGTAGAAAAGTGCGGCTAATCAGAAATTTGAACACCCCTAGATTGGACGACTAGATTAGCCAAGAAGGACGAACATGAAACCCTAATTATCGACAGTGTAAATAACTGAGAGTGCTACAGTTCACAAAAAGAGGATATACCCGTAAGCAAGTGAGAGAAGTCACCTATAACCTAACTAGAGAGAATCGACTAATACCTTGTAACGGCTCCAAGCCTAACTCTTTGTAATAATTACCATCTTCCTCAAGTAATATAATCCCCCAAGGAGCAAAAGCCCCCTTTACAGTGGACGTAACCAGGGGCGGCTCAAGGCAATTTGAGGCCTAAAACGGTAATTTATTTTGAGGCCTTTTTATTTTTAGTGTTAAAAAATTTGATTAAAATTAATTCTTCTCATTTTTTTAGTTGTAAGAGTATAAATTGAGTTTTTGTATTTTAAATTTTGTTATCATATTTTTTTTCATTGATAATATTGCTAATCCATTTATTTTTTCTTGTGACAGTCAATTTTAAGTAAGATTTTATCAATTTTAATCTTGAAAAGCTTCTTTTTGTAGAAGTAATTGTTACAAAAATTAATAATAATATTCTATAATTAATGCATATATTTGAATAAAAAAATCTAGTCTTTTTATATAATTTAGCGTCTCAATTGGAATATTTTCTTTCATTTATAACATCTTCTTTAAAATATTTTATTTTTAAAATAAATTTAAACTATTAATGTCATAAAAATTGTTATGTTTTAAGAAACATCCAAGATCAAGATAAAATTTTTTAAACTATAAACATTTAATGATTTTATTTTTTAAGTTAAATAAAAAACCAAAAAAAAAAATCTTTATTTGAAATTAATATGGAGAGAGGGTCAGTGAGAGTGAGAATGAAAATGAGAGGTAAGAGCTTTCTAGTGTTGTGCACACACACACACATAGAGAGAGAAGATGTGGATGAGAATGGGTGGGTGAATTATAACTTGACTTTTGGGTATACCATCAGTTTTTTTTAATAAAATTTTGATTTTTTAGGTTTTTATTGTTATGGGTTGAATCATGAACTCAAAAAATTATTAAAATTAAAATATTTGATTGGCCATAAATTTTGACTATGACGTTTTTGTAGGGCCTATAATTTTCATGGACTTAAAATTCTAAAGTGGGCCAACTATTTACCTAAAATTATGGGGCCTTCCAAAATTATGAGGCCTAAAGCCTAGGCTTTTTTTATTTGAGAAATTTGGAGGCCGGTCCCCCTATATAGACTTATTTGGATTTAAGTCCGTCAAGGAAACTTATTTGTTATGAAGTCCGTTTTTTGTCAATTTTACCATACTATCCCTTCCCTTTAGAAGTGAAATAAAACTAAAAATTAAAAACTCCTAAATCTTAGGAGTTTGACTAACATTAAAATATTTTCTCTCTCATATCTATCTATATCCATATATAGGTTAAGAGTTTGACTAACATTTAAATTTTCCCTCTCTTATATATATATATATATATAGTAACATTAAAAATAAAAAATAGTAACATTCAAATACAAAAAAAAAATTATCATTTGGACACAAAAAATAATACATTTAAACACAAAAAAATAGTAACATTTAAACATAAAAAAAATTGAAACATTCAATATTAATATTTTTAAAAAATAACAACAGTAACATGTTCAACAAAAATATTAACATGTTCAACAAAAATAGTAACATGCTTAACAAAAACTATAACATACTTAACAATAATTATTTCTCTCAAATTCAAAGGCAAAAAATAGTACCATTCAAACACAAAAAATAGTAATATTCAAAAAAAAAATAGTAACATTGAATATTAATATTTAGTAAAATAGTAATAGTAACATGCTTAACAAAAACAGTAACATGCTCAAAATAATAGTAACATGAACAGTAACATACTCAACAAAAACAGTAACATGAATAGTAACATAATAAAAAAAAATAGTAACATGAATTTGAATATATATATATTCGGCTACCACTTTCCTCACCATAGCACTGCCATCATCGCACCATCGTCACCTCCCGAGCAACGCCAACCATCACGTTTTCATCACCTTCACAACAACGCTCACTACCATCACCACCACACAAAAGCTCATTTAAGTTCCACTCCGATAGCTCATTTTTACTCCACACCACCGCCACCACTATACTTGCATCATCTCCATAACAACCCAGCGTGTATATATATATATCAAATTCAAAGCTTTGAATTTGAATTTTAAATTTATGATGGAGATTTTATTGGCATATTTTAATTGACATTAAATTAAGGGATAACAATTTCCAAAATAGGAAATTAATTTAACTTCCTTTCAAGGAAGGGTATTTTTGAGATAAAAAAAAAAAGTGGACTTAAGTCATTACATATAATTTTAAACATGGACTTAGCCCCTTATAAGTTTCCTTGCAGGACTTATCTCCAAACAAGTACATCTAGGGGGACTCACTTCCAATTTTCACTTTTTATTTCTATAGTTGGGCTGGCCTTTGACGTAACCTTAGTCCTTCAGTTAAGGCGAACCATTTAAGTTCTGTCTTCTCTTCTTTTTTCACTCACAGCATACACCTTCACACACACACACCTACTCAAATAACCACATGCATATTGGGTTTCACCCGATTCTATTCTGTGACCTAGAGGTCTGTCAATTTTGAGAACCATCTGAAATTATTCACAACTAAGGGCATTCAAAAAATGAGATAAAGGGCGCTTATAACAAATAAAGTTAAAAAAACCAATAGTAATGAACCGAAGTTGGCAAGCATCTAAATAAAAGTATGGGAGGAAATTTTTAATGAATTAGACACTAAAAGGATTGCTGGAAAACCCGGCATTTGTTAGTAAACGGAGAAAAACTGCTGAAAACCAGCATTGTTGACGTGTCAAACATCTGTTGCCTACAACGGCATCGAGAACTTCCAGCGTTGTAAATTTAAAAAGGGGTTTTTTGGGTGTTAATTTTAATGCCAGCCCTATTGTCGGATTCCAATGGCTAGAGGAAGTACAAATGACAAATGTTGGACACATTTCATAGATTTGTTGGCGTTTATTTAAACGGCAGGATAAGGTTTTTTTTTTTTTTTTGAAATTTTGTTGAATTCTATTTTGCACGTGTTTAATAAAACTTGTGCAATGAAATTATGAATGTTATCCACACTAGCTAGTTAAATTTTGTCAGTTCACATAAAATCCATACAATTGATCCACATTAAACTTGTGCAATCCATCCATTCAACATTTATTCAGTTTAAATGTCAAACCACAACATCCATCGAAATATAAACAAGATCGGATACACTGAATATACATTCAATAGAAATTGAAGGACAATCTCTGTGATGGACAATCCGTGGACGCAATCAAGGACGATATGTGTAATGGACGATCACTGCCAGAGACGATCTTTGTCAATGACGATTGGTGGTTGCCCAAATTTATTGGAGGCTAGGGCTTCGGTGATATGGTGTTAAACGGAAACAGAGAGATGCAAGGAAATGGAGTCCGAGAGAGGAAGAAAATTGGGGGAGACTAGGGCTTTGAGGAGACCACACCAATTGGGAATTATAGGGGAAAAGCGTTTTGGTGAAATAAGTGGAGGGAATTTAAGAGATTTTATATTGAAACTATATCTTTTTGACAAAACAATTAAAATAATATACCCGCGCATTGTATAAATACTGGCAATTTTCAACAATTACAGCAACGTATGGTGTAAAATTCAAAAATTCATGTCATTACTAACGTTAGCATAAACCCCGAAAAATCCTTTAATTCTGATAGTGGAAACAAGAGAAGCATATAAAAATCAGAGCCAAGACTAGGTTGAAACGGAGAAAAGTTGCTCCAGTGTCAAACAAATAAAAAGTTCTATTCTAACCTAAAATTGCCACCGATGCCAAGTTACTTTTGTAACCCCAAGTTATACCTACATGAAATAAAAGAATATCTAGCTGATACTTGAAATAAAATATATAGATAAAGAATATGTGACCAATTAAGAATCATTTGCAAACGTCATGCATGCGTTGATTGCTTGCAGCTTTGAAAAAGGAATGAGGGGTTAGATTATTAAATTACTGCCAAGCAAAACTTACTACATACAGCCCGAAGTTTGAGTAATCTTCAGGTATTTAAATTGTGATGATGCAAATCGTCAACTTATTGTGCATCTTCCACTATGTGAGCCAGTGAAAAAACAACCAGAAAGTCGTCTTTTTTTTTTTCTTTTCCTAGTGTTCTGTTTTCTATACGGATGACTTACTTTTTATTCTTTAAAGGGCTTTGCACTCCAAATTTTTACTTTGTATTCCAAAAGATTATTTGTTTTCACATTGCACTCCTAAATGTCGTAATTTGGTTTCAATGTAGATCTCGGACTAACATCTGTTTCAGAATTCGTTAAAATTTGATGCATATGCCACCTAATGATATGAATGGTGAGTTTATATTTTTGTCAAAGAGCAATACACCTAATGATATGAATGGTAAGTTTATATTTTCGCCAAAGAGCAATACAAATGGTTGGCATTTGCATCAGTTTTTAACGGAATCTAAAACAGATGTTTGTCCGAAGGCCACATTGGAACCAATTTATAAGATTGAGAGTCCAATGTGAGAAAAATAATTTTTTAGAGTGCAAAGTGGGAATCGAGACATCTTTCGGGGTGTAAAACACAAAAACCCTTCCTTAAGTATGGTCTTGATTTCAGTTTATCCTGCTCAATTATTAATTTGAAAATATTGCACCCTAAACTATTCATATTCGTGACACTTTGCAAGCACCACTAAATTTTGAACAGAAATAGTCTTCAGAAACGGGTGGGGATAGATAGTTTAACAGGGGAAAACATAATTAACCCTTTTTAAAACCTCATACGACCCCTTTTGATGATGCACAAAAGTGTTTATGCAAAATCAAGGTATGTAGGTGGTTCGGTCTGAGTGACCTACTCCACGGAGAATGACTATGGTGGACAGAGAATCTTATTACTCAAGGTATGTAGAGTGCTGAGATTTGTGTGATGGCCCTCATGTGTAGGCAGGGTTTATAATTTATAGGCGAGTAGAATTTCACAAGGGCTACTAGGTAGCCTTGATTGAGGCGCCATTACGGGGAGCAGGGTGGTTTTGTGAGGCCGGTGTCATCCTCGTAACAAGCAAGGTGATTTCATGAAGCTGGCGATGCGCACCCCAATGACTGTGTTCCACGATTTCCTTCCTAAGATGAAGATCCCCACGTGTGCTAGTAGTAGACTGGTCTTCCATGGCGGTGTGCTTGGCCCAATTAAAATCGTAATGAGCTTTTGTTAGTCCGCATCTGTGACCTATGTTTGGTCGGCATCTATGATCTGGGCCTGGTCGGCATATGTGATCTGGTCTGGTCTGTGTCGGGCCTATCATTTGCCCCCCATACCCGAAGTCTAATATTTTTTGGGAAAGAGGGCATCAATAAGAATTCGTCCTTTTTTAGCCGTAGATACCTAGGGGTTCTCTTTTAGCAGGAGGGTTCTTTTTTAGAAACAAGTACCTAGGGGGTCCTCTTTTAGCAACAGGTTTCTCTTTTAGCAGCAGGTACCCTTTCAGCAGCTGGTACTTTTTTAGCAGAAAACTAGGGCTTTAAATAGGACACTCATATACCCATCTTGAGGGCAAAAGAAGAAGGAGAAAGGTGAGACGTCGAGTGAGGGTGAGAGTGGAGCATATGGCACCAAAAACAAGGATCAAAGGGCGCCAACAGCAAGAGGCGAGCAGGTAGCACTAGGCGCAGATGGCCCTAGCGTGGGCACAGGTGGCGATGCTAGCATGGGTGAGGGTGTAAACCTGGGAAAATTTGAATTTTTATGAAAAATGAAAAAACGGTAATTTGTCGCTACGGTACAGGTTGAAAACCCGAATTTTTCTAGAATTCGAATAATGAAACGGACCTCACCGTTGGATTCAAATCGCGAAATCTAGTTACCCAGTCAATTTTCGTTGGATTTCGAGATAGTCAAAATTTTCATGTTTTACGAGACGATCGAGTGTCGCGTGACTAAAATAAACGCGACCGGAAATTAATTGTGAAACATGTAGAATAATTTAAAGTTATTTCAAATAAAAATATATTGAACTTGAAACGGGACGGGAATTAATTGATTCAGGACGAAATCGGACTGGGAAAAGGCGGACGTGTGGCGCAACGAGGGCCAAGTATCCAAGGGGTATAAAAAGGAAGAAAATCATATTTTCCCCATTTTTGGCTGCTGGGTTTTCCTGAAAAGAGAAGGGAAGAGAAGAGGAGGAAAGAAGGGTTTTCTTCAAGCTTATCTCTAAGATCTACGACTCTCTGTTTGTCAAATCACTTTGGGCCAAGAACAAAGATTGTTCGACGTGATGTAAGCTACGAAACCATACCAAAGATAGCGGGTTTCTCTGAAGTCTCAAGATCGAGATTTTCGGGATCAAGCAATTGAGGCTAGAGTTGGGTTTCTTGGAGCTTCTCCTACGTGTATTACGCTTCAAGAGGTAGGATTTTTCTCCTAACTAGGTTTATTTTTAACCTAGGGTTTCGTATGAAACGTGTAGCATGACTTGAGATAAAATCTCTTGTCTAAATGTATTTCTAGTGTAACTGGAGTATAAAAAATGGTATGAGAATGAATAAAACCAATTTTGCATGAATTGAGTTGATTGAGAATTGCTCATTGGGTGATTTCATGAGAATGTGATAGATTGGGCATAAATATGTATTTATATGATTTTGTGTCTTTGGGGTGTTTGATAAAATTCCTTGAATGATGTGAGCATGTTATTTGAATGAAATTGATATAACATGTCTTGATGATGTTGTAAATTGTAATTATATGCGTATGATATAATTGACAATTGAGAATGTTGTTTGAGATGGAGTAATGTTCATATTGGGCTCATGACATGTTGAACATGGTGTTGTGATTTCAATTGAGAACTTGATAGCATGATGATATGAAATGCCATTGTTCATTACATTTGCATAAACACGAGTAGCATCACATTCGTGCAAAATTGGCATGAGTGTGGGTGTGCATGGTTTAATCAAACAACATTCTTAGTGGATGATGCGTGGGCTTGGGAAAGTTGGACTAAGGTTTGACTGAGTCGCACGGGTTTGCATTGAAAACAGGGTCGGGGTTAACAAGAAGGGCTAGGTTGTCCCTCGGGTGCAAGACCTAGTGATTTGGATACGCACTCCGTTGGTATTGAGTCCAAAAAGTGTGTCGGCGTATGCGGAGCCATTGGTGGAAGTGCATAAATGTCGTGTCGGTTGGGTGCCCGTTGGTGGAAGTCCATAAATATGCACCCCAAGAAAGACCCGCGATTTATATATGGTCATTGGATGTATAACATCAATGGGAGTGGCTTGGAATGTCTAGATTCATACGTATGACATTGCATGTGTTATGGGAGCCAGTGAAGGATCGGGGTGCATTGCATTTGTGAGTCTCACCTCATAACATGACATGACATTCATTCTTGATGTTGTATGTTCTTGGATGAATGCTTATTGGATTGTTGAATTGCATATGAGCATTTCATATGCATCTTGGTTGGGAGTAGCCTATTTAGGAGATACCCTATTGAGCGTGACTCACCCTTTATGGGGACAACATTTTAGGTGCGGGACAAGCGCCGGTGGACGGCTCTCACTTGGGTCGTCGTTGATGAAGAAAGCCGAGTTGTGGCTTTAGGTTACATTTTCGTAAAACAATCGTGTAATTGGTTTTGGATATATAACGTTGCATAAAGGATTGTAAAATGAACTCATATGAACTATATTTTGTGTAAAATTTGATGTTATATGAGTTAGGGTGAATGTTGTATGAGATTGGATAAGTTGAAATTGAAAAATGATTGAATTAGGGGAAGACTGGGCCGTATTACCGGTAGCACGTTGATTAGCTACCGATAGCACAATTCCAGAGGGCTCAATTACCGGTAGTAAACACACGAGCTACCGGTAGCTCCTCCAAAATTTTCAAAGACTAGCTTGATGGCAGAGGGCTCAGGTACCGGTAGCTTGCTGGCTGAGGGCTCAAAAATTTAAAATAACTTAAGGACAAATTGATGTATATGGGACATTGGGATGGTCAAGTGATTGAAATGTGTATAAGTTATGCGTTTGGGAGTGCCAGGTACAAGAGAGACTCTGCCCGACCTCTGTGTTGTTTATGATCTCGGTGAAGGGGATGTTGTGACGTGGTGTCAGGTTATGCTCCATTCACGGGTACTTTCGCGGGTTGATGGGTGATCAAGGGGTTGACAAAGGACCCCCGGTTTTAGGGGCGTCACAACATGGTATCAAAGCCTAGGTTCTTGATTTACCTAGGGCTTGCGGGGCATGGGTCTAGGCCATTGTATCTATTGTGCATTACATGTTATGTGCTCTAAATGCTACATGTTATGTGTTATGTGAATAATATGCATGGTTAAATGCATATGGAAAGGGGACACTAGGGTTAGATCACATAACCTTGGGGGTCGGAATGAGAAGGAATGTGATGGTTTATGGTATAGATGTCTACTAGTGGGTGGCACACGCTATACTAATGAGATAAGGAGAGAAATCTCAATGTTTCAACTTTTATCCCTACGTTGGGATACTAAGTTAGTACTCTATTGCTATTTGATATATTTATAGATGGCAAATAGAGGAAGAGGACATCGGAACGGTCGAGGAGGTGGGCGGAACAACAACCAACCACCACCGGCCTTTGACCAAGAAGCCTTCATAGAGGCTATAGGCACAATGACAACTACCTTTGCACAAGCTAGCGCCAACGTGGGCCAAGGGGGCTCGAGTAACCGCCAAAAGTTTAAGGCACACAAGCCACCGACTTTCATGGGAGGGCGAATCCGATGGTGACCGACCATTGGTTCCAACAAGTTGATAAGATCTTATAGGCTATGAAGATCACGTCTGGTGTCACTAGGATAAGGTTATTTGTGTTCCAACTTGAATGAGAGACCCATCTATGGTGGGAATGGGCAAAGGCCTCGAAGAACCTAGAGGCAATGACATGGGGAGAGTTCTGTGAACTCTTCATGGGCAAGCACTTTCCGTCGGTTGTTCGTCAAGCGACAGCCCAGGAATTCTTAGATTTAAAGTAAGGGATTATGACAGTGACGGAATATGTGGCTATGTTCACTGAGTTAGCTCGTTTTACAAATGATTATGTGGCCACAGGCTTGACCAAAGTAAGGAGGTTCGAGGATGGTTTGAAGTTGTCTATCCAGGGGAAGATTGTGGGCCACCACCTACAAGATTTTGACTAAATGGTCGAGACGGCCATGGCCATTGAGAGAGAGGTGAAGACGCAAGGGACATCTGGTAGGTGGGTGCTTAGGACAAGAAGAATGAGAGCCAATCCTCTTCTTTTAGTTTGGGGAAGAAGTAGAAGACTTCTATCCCACAATGGTATAGAGGACAAGGCCGCGGATACCAAGGCCAAGGCCAAGGTCAATCCTCCCAAGACGAGAGAAATTCCAGGACCACCTATCAGGCAGGCCAAAGGACTTGTTTCAATTGTCATTAGCCCGGCCATATGGAGGGCATTGTTCTCAAAGGCAGGGAACCTAGAGCTATGAGGCATCTCAATCCCAATCATCGGTGGGACATCCACAGAAATTCTTCATTCCTCCCTATCCTACTATGGGTCAGGGAAGTCAATTTTAGTTCTAGGGTGATACACAGGCTCATACCACTTCACGAGCAGGGACTTCGTAATCAGGCTAGATGGGCCAGGGCATGGGCCGAGGTCGAGGACAGGGCTTACAGGCCGGGACTTCAGGGACCCAAGGGCGAGTCTACGTCATCACTACTTAGACTGATCCGGTGGATCAGTTAGTGATACATGGTACATTCTTACTCTATCTCTTATGGGCAAGGTGTAACGCCCCAAATACCACCCTAGGCGGCATTACATTCTAAAACCATATACATCATGAGAGCACTAAAATAAACCATTCATAAATAAGACGTCATAAAAATCCTTCATAACATTTACATCATTATCCCAAAAGAATATGCCATCTTTGGCCTTTACATTTCAAAAATCAACTAATGTAGCGCAGCGGAAATAACACAAGAAAACTAGACTTCACAAGGTTCAAAATGAATATCCTAGTCTAGAACAAAAGTAAGCGACATCTCTAGATGTCCCACTCGGGATCCAAGTATCCCTCTAGTGAAGCCTCTCCCTGGCCCGGCTCATTAGCACCGAGCTCATCCTCTGGCACCAAATCTGAAAAATGTTCAACTGTAGGGGGTGAGCACGAAGCTCTGTAGAAAAATCCTCCCAAACCCAAACAAGGTTTAGAAAAGTATATAAAACGGTCGGTCTCATTTCACAAATAACATATATACCATTTGAAGTAAAACGAGGACATTTAAACAGATCTCAAGTTTAGATAGCAACAGTAATTGAAATGGATAAATAAACAAAATATACCATTGATAATCCATTCTACCATAAACCGTTTCCAACAAGTTCTCGTGGAATCCCATACTTCCCGAAACTCTTGTCGAAACCATTTCTGGTACAAGGCACGATAACCCACACTGTATGTCCGACACAATCCACGTTACTAATCCGTGATCATTAATGATATGAAAAGTTCATATCCCCACGGCGTACAAAGGCGTCTACCCACTCCATGTGGTAGGAAAAGTTCATACCCACGTGGCATATAAAGACGTCTACCCACTACATGATACCCGGTCAATAGTAATCCATGTTCGTATCGTACAACCACTCAAGAGATAAAATACCAACAAATATCTCACATAACCAACAATTACACAAGTTCCCAATTTACAAGCAATTTCCAAGAAAAATCCCCAATTCTCATAAGTTGTGGTACAAAGAGTAATATAAGAAAATGTACAAGAGATCATCATAAATACCATTTTGTTGTTCAATATGAAACACTAAAGTTTTGAAATCAAGAACATAGGAGAAATCAAAAGGAAAACCCATTTCTCTTGAAACCTAGGGTTTGAAGATGAGAAAAAAGGATTTAATGGTTATTCTACCATAGATTTGTTTAAAACATGATAATCTTTGCAAGAATGTCAAGACTCAAGTATTTCATACCATATATATAAGAATTAGAGTGAAAACCTACATATATAATATCCCTAGCCTCAATGTAAGTGAATGGAATAAAACCCCTACCTTTCTTCTTCCTATGTGTTCTTGAAAACTTGAAGTTTTGATCTTCTTCAAGGTGCAAATCCTCCTTTGATCTTGTGTTTTCCCCTTCTTTCCTCCTTTCTAAGTCTTCCTAGGGTTTGAAATGTTGAAATGGGACTAATGGAGGTGTCCTTAAGTATTTATAGTGGAAGAAATGACCTCCTGTGCGCGGTTCCGAAGTTCAGAATTCGCAAGTCACGTTCGAACGTCATTGGCGTTCGAACGTTCGTCACTCCTAGTACTTTTGTTTTTCCATCAGACAAAGAGTACTGGAACGCACTTTCGTTCGAACGTTTATTCACGTTCGAACGTCGATTCACGTTCGAACGGAATTCCTGTTTCTGCTGCAACTTCCAGTGAAGTGTTGGCCTATTTAGAGATTGATTTGGAAAATTTTCGTGAGACACACTTTTGTAGCCCTGGATGTCTACTATCTACTTTCCAAATTTCAGATCAATTGGACCTAAGGATAAAAATTTATGACCAACATACTAGAAGGTGTCCCAACTCCTTTTTACCCAAATTCTCTCTCTAAGTGTGTCTTTACTCCAAAATACTTCCTAACTTCCAATACACCTCATATTACCTCTCCCAAGGTTGTTCGACCTTCCGGATTCAATGGACACCTTATTTTGACCTAAAAATATTTAGAAATTCATCTAATCACCCTTTCCAAGTTTAAACGTCTTGGAAACTTTAACTTCCCAATCAATATGCATCTCTAGCATTTCTCCTACTATTACAATCTATATAGTTCATTCTTACATCATTACACATATCCACATTTTTACAACAATTATTTACTATATATCTATATACATATATAAAAGAAAAATGCGGGGTGTTACACAAGGATATTATTTAACTCTGGTGCATTGCATTCATTTATTTCTGCATCATGTGTAAGGGATTTGGGCTTAGAGGTTGAGACCTTGGAAGAGACATTGCATGTGAGTTCTCTCCTAGGAGCTAGGGTATGCATTGATCAGATATGTCAGGGGTGTGAGCTTGAGATCTCGGGGATTCTATTCACCGTAGACCTTAGGATCATGGACATGTCAGAGTTTGACGTCACCCTTGGGATGGATTGGTTGATGGCACACTGAGTCTTCATCGATTGTGATCGGAAGAGGGGTCACTGCTTATACACCGGAGGGTGTTTGTTCCAAGTTTCAGGGGAAAAAACACGATATTTTACCCCAAGTAGTGTATGATTCCCGTTGGCACGGGCAGTTGGTGGGTTGGCTAGCAACCCTTAACCTGGAGGACGAGGTGAGAAATTTCATATGCTTCATTTATCAATTATTCCAATTTAGTATTGTGAAATTTGTGGGATGCACTTGCTATTTCAATACCAAAATTCATCATTTTGATTGCCCAATATGCTCGATGTTCCAATTCCACAGGCAAGTGACATGGTTTACCATAAACTAGCCGATAAGGAGACATTTCCAAAATAGTTTTATATTCAGTTCGGTAAGCTCAAAGCGCATTAGTCTGTCTCAAAGACCAATCTTTGCGATCTGGGTTACCTTTTTTTTCAAAATATATTTTATCTCCCTATTGGCTAATTTAGCTTGTCCACTTGTCTGGGGATGATAAGGGGCAGATACTTTAAGGGAAATCAAATATTTTTTCATCAAATTTTTAAAAGATTTATTGCAAAAATGTGTCCTCCCATCACTTATGATGGCTCGAGGAATTCCAAATCTTGACAAAATATTTTTTTAAAAAAATCTGATCACGATGCGGTGATCATTATTTTGACAAAGAATTGCTTCAACCTATTTGGAACATAATCAACAACAACCAAAATGTACATATGTCCAAAGGAGGGAAAAATTGTCTCATAAAATCAATGCCCCCAACAATCGAAAATTTCAATGACCAGAATAGTTTCTTTTTGAAATATTTCCCATCCTTTGACATCGGTCGTAATTTTCGCAAAAAACATGTACATCCTTGAAAAGGGTGCGCCAATAAAATCCACACTACAAAATTTTAATAGCGATTTTCTTTGAAGTAAAATGCCCACCATAGGCTTCAGAACGGCAAAATGAAATGACCTGACCTATTTCATGATTGGATACACAGTGCCTTTTTATTTGATCCTTACAGTACTTAAACATATAGGAATTTTCCCAAAAGAAATTGCGTACCTCTCTTAAAAATTTTCTCTTATCGGTCCAAGTATAATGAAAAGGAATGATACATGTGTCTAAATAATTAGCTATATTTGTGGTACTTCAGTTACCGCAAATAATTGCTCATCAGGAAATATTTCTTTGATCTGTATTGACTCTTCTTTTGTATCATAATTTAGCCTTGATAAATGATCAGCTACTACATTTTCAATTCATTTATTGTCTTTGATAATGAGATCAAATTCTTGAAATAATAGTATCCATCGTAGGAAACGTGGCTTAGCATTCTTCTTTGTAAGCAGATATTTCAAGGCTGCATGATTAGTAAACACAGCAATTGAGGATCCAACCAAATATGATCAAAATTTATCTAAAACAAATACTACAACAAGCAATTCTTTTTCTTTGATGGAATAATTCATTTGTGCATCATTTAAAGTTTTGTTTGCATAGTAAATTACATAGGGTTGTTTATCTTTTCTTTGACCTAGGACAGCTTATACTGCATAATAACTAGCATTACACATTAATTCAAAATGTAAGGACCAATCAGGAGGTTTCATAATTGGTGCAGAAATTAACATACTTTTGAGTTTATCAAATGTTGATTGACATGCATCATTACAATCAAATGGTACGTCCTGACATAAAAGATTACACATTAGTCTGGATATCAAATTAAAATCTTTGATTAATCTTCTATCGAATTCTACATGACCTAGAAAGGATCAAACATATTTTACAGTCTTAGGTGGAGGGAGATTGGCTATTAAATCAATATTTGAATTATCAACTTTAATTCCCTCTGCAGACACAACATGTGCTAGAACAATGCCCTGTGCCACCATGAAATGACATTTTTTCCAATTCAAAATAGGATTTGTTTCCTTACATCGAGTAAGGACTTTTTCAAGATTTTCTAAACACAATTCAAATGAAGCACCATATACAGAAAAATCACCCATAAAAACTTCCAAAAATCGCTCCACCGTATCACTAAAAATACTCAACATACAATGCTAAAAAGTGGCTAAAGTATTGCACAATCCAAATGAAATTTTTTTATAAGCAAAGGTGCCAAAAGGACATGTAAAAGTGGTTTTCTCTTAGTCATCAATTGCTATTTCAATTTGCTTATAACCGAAATACCCTCCAAAAAACAATAATATGCATGTCCGACTATTCTTTACAAAACTTGGTCCAAGAAAGGTAGGGAAAAATGATATTTTCTGGTAAGAGAGTTTAATTTTCAATAGTCAATACACATATGCCAACCAGTGACTATACGCATATGGACTAATTCATTTCCTTGGTTTCTCACTACCATAACACCAGACTTTTTGGGTACTACTTGTACAGGGCTGACCCATTTACTATTAGATATATGATATATAATACCAGCGTCTGACAATTTAAGCACTTTAGGCAGGACTATTTCCTTTAAATGTGGATTTAATCTTCTTTGCGACTGTCGAGATGATTTATATTTTTCTTCCAAGTTTATACAATGAGTACAGAGAAAAGGACTTATTCCCTTAATATCAGCTACCGTCCAATCGATTGCAATTTGATGATTTTTAATAACTCTTATCAATTGCTTTTCTTGGACTTCTGAAAAATTGGAAGATATTACCACTGGATAAGTTTCATCCTCTCCCAAGAAGATATATTTCAAGTCGGCCAGAAGAGGTTTCAACTTTTGTTTGGGAGCAATAACACTAGACTCAACAAACTTTGTTCCAGTAGGTAGTAACTCTTCAAATTTTTGAACCCAGGTTCCAATAGTGGACATATCTATAATAGATTCAACATTATTTACAGACTCTAATAATGCATGTGACTCTTTCTTTGTACAAACATTTTCAAACAGGTTTTGAGTTAATGACTCAATGCAATTTATTTCATGCAATTCTTCATCCTCTTTGGGTTGCTTAGCAATATCAAACACATTCAATTCCAAAGTCATATTTTCAAATGAAAGTTTCGTGATTCCGTTCCTACAATTAATTAATGCATTTGATGTAGCTAAGAATGGTCGCCCCTAAGATGACAGAAATTTGTGTAGAGACATGTAAGACTGACTGTGTATCCAAGACAATAAAATTCACTAAAAAATAAAACTTATTGACTTGAACAAGTACATCTTCAAGAACTCCACGTGGAATTTTTATAGAACGGTCAGCCAACTGTAATGTGACATTTGTGGCTTTTATTCACTCAATCCTATCTGCTCATAGACTGAATATGGGAGCAAATTGACACTGGCTCCAAGATCAAGTAAGACTTGCTCAATCTTGAAGTTTCCGATTATGCATGAAATTGTAGGACTCCCAGGATCTTTGTACTTTAGAGGGACCTTGTGCTGAATGATAACACTAGCATGTTCAGTGAAAAATGCTTTTTTTTGTACATTGATCCTTCTTTTTAGCATGCAAAGGTCTTTCAAAAACTTGGCATAAGATGAGACTTACTTGATTGCATCCAACAAGGGAATTTTAATCTTCACTTGTTGAAACAACTCAGAGATTTCAGCATGATTGTTCAATGGTTGAAGTTTCTTGACTCTTTGAGGAAAAGGTAAAGTTACATGATTTAATTTTTCTTTTTCATTTGGCAACTCTGTTTCCTTTTCAATCATAGGTTTAGACTCAATTGGTTCATTTATAGGGATTGACTTAGCTATTGGCTTAAGAGTTTTGACTTTAATGGTTTTGTCAATCACCTTACCACTTCTCAATGTGGTAATTGCTTAAACTTGACTTGGAGAAGGTTCAGAAGACACGACATTAGCCTGAGTTTGACCCTGCGGAGGTTTAGGTTAAGATTAGAATTTTTTCTTCTCCGTTGTGCTCAATGACTGGTTCAATTTTGCTAGATGACTCTTTATATTCTCAATATTTTGTGAAGTTTGAGCTTTGAAATCATTAAATGCATTGGTAGACTGAGTATTAAAACTCATTTGACTTTGAATGAACTAATTAATGGTGTCTTCTAAACTTCTCTTGTGTGTGTGGGGGGGGGTTGATAAGGCTGATATAGCTGTTGAGTCTGAGACTGTGGTGAAGGAGGACCAGGTTGCTGACTCACAAGCTGTGTGTTTTTTCAAGTAAAATTTGGGTGACTCCGCCACCCTGGATTGTAGGTTTTAGAGTATGAGTTTGAATAAAGCTTGTTAAAGTTTGAAATGACATTGGTTTGTTCCATCAGAACCTCCTTGATGGCTGGAATGGTGGGACACTCCCCTGTGGGATGTCCTGCCAACGCAAAGATTCCACACAACCGATCAGTGGGTGTAACACCCCAAAACTCACCCTGGACGGCATTACATTCTAAAACATTCATATCATGAGAGCACTAACATAATTCCATCAATAAGAAAATTTTTCCATTCATCATCCATAGAATTTACAATATCATCCCAAAAGAATAAGCCAAGCTATGGCATTTACATCTCAAAGGATCAAACGTAACTTAGCAGCGGAATAACAAAAGAAAACTAAACTTCACATGATTTCAAAATAAATTCTCAAGTCTATTACAAAAGAAGCTATGTCTCTACAGGTCCATCTCGGGATCTACGTTCCCTTCTATGGGAGCTTCCCAATGTCCCGGCTCGTCAGTTCCGAGCTCCTCCTCTAGACAAAGACCTGAAATATGTTGTTTGTAGGGGGTGAGCACTAAGCTCTGTAGCAACATTCCTCCCAAACTCGAACAATGTAACGCCCCCAAAACCACCCTGGACGGCATTACTATCTAAGACCATTCCCAACATGAGAGCGACTAAATAAATTCCATCAATAAGGAAATTTCATTCATCATATTTCATTTACATAGCATTATCCCAAAAGAATAAGCCAAATCATGGCAATTACATCCCAAAAACATTAAACGTAACTTAGCAGCGGAATAACAAAAGATTATATTTTACATGATTCCAAAATAACCCTTCAATCTAATACAAAGAAGGACCGTCGAGATATCCCCCTCTGGATTCCCCATACTTGTCTTCTAGCCGATCCTCTTTTACAGCATCACCTGAAAAATGTGTTGGTTTGTAGGGGGTGAGCACTAAGCTCTGTAGGAAAATCCTCCCAAACTCAAACAAGGTGTAGAAAACATGTAAAACAAGTCGGTCTCATTTCACAAATATCATATATAACTTTTGAAGTAAAAACCAGGACATTTAAATAGATCTCAAGTTTAGGGAACAACAATAATTGAATGAATAAGTGAAACCACTATACAGTTAACAAACCATATCCAAATATAATCCAATCCACCAAGACTCTTGTAGAAACATTCTATGATAGAGTGAACAATAACCAAAATACAATAGATAATCCATTCTACCATAAACCGTTTCCAACAAGTTCTCGCGGAATCCCATACTTCCGGAAACTCTTGCCGAAACCATTTCTGGTACAATGCACGATAACCCACACTGTATGTCCGACACAACCCACGTTACTAATCCGTGATCATTAGTGAAAGGAAAAGTTCGTACCCACACGGCGTACAAAGACGTCTACCCACTCCATGTGGTAGGAAAAGTTCATACCCACGTGGCATACAAAGACGTCTACCCACTACATGATACCCGGTCAATAGTAATCCATGTTCGTATCGTACAACCACGCAAGAAATAAAATACCAACAATCACACAAGTCCCCAATTCCCAACATTTACCTCAATTCACAATCATCTATCCAAAATCCCCCAAAATATAACATGTAACAATTCCACAACCAACTAAGAAAAATACATGAGATCACCATAAATACCATTTTGTTGTTCAATATGAAACACTAAAGTTTTGAAATCAAGATCCTATGAGTAATCAAACTTTGGAATCATTACAAATGAATAATAAGCTTGGAGTATCAAGAATAAAGGCGCACCAAACTTGAAAATCATGGACAAAGGAGAAGTTAAGATTTAACGGAACCATCATGTATGGAAATAGATAACAACGACTATCAAGGTGTGAAATCAAGAACAAATGATTATGGAGCTTAGAAATCAAGACCACAAGAACACTCAAGTCTTGGAACCAAGAATAAAGAATATCAAGTATTGAATATCAAGCTTAGAATTCAAAACAAAGGAACAATCATGTATTGAAATCAATAACAAGGGAGAAGTCAAGAGACAAACACATTTCCCTTGAAGACTAGGGTTTGGTAGCAAGCAAGGAGATTCAAGGGTTACCCAACAATCACAATATTTTCCACATGGCATCAATTGCAAGAATAGCAAGAATTAAAGATTTGATAGCATACATATAACATTTAGAGTGAAGAGATACATATATATAAACCTAGCCTCAATGTTAAAGAATGGAAGAAAACCCCTACCTTGGTGTTCTTGAAATCTAGGGTTTGATCTTGAATCACTCTTAAATCCTTTGTTTTTCCCTTTTGATCTTGTGTTTTCTCCTTCTTTATTCTTTTCTAAGACTCTCTCTCTAGGATTCCAAGAGGTGTGGGTAAAGGTGCAGCGAAATTGTAGAAGAGGAGAGTAGAAGAATGGTGTTCTTGAGGAATTTTGGTTTTGATCTCTATAAGGGTTAACTCTCTCAAGATCTTTGTGTTTTTCTCTCCTTTTCTCTTCTCTTAGGGCTCTAAGATGTTTGGGGTGAGAGTGGGATGGAAGAATGAGTCAAATGAGGCTTAAAAGGGCGTTTTAAAACACCAAAATCCCGAATTTTATCGGGCGTACCGGTACGCTGTACTGGTACGGTTTAGCTACTGGTTCGGGCGTACAGGTACGGTACGGTACCGGTACTGTGTACCGGTACACTTCGGCTGCTTCGACTTCCAAGGAAGTTTTGATCCATTTAGAGGTCGAATTGGAAAATTTTCATGAGATACACTGTTGTAGCCCTAGATGTCTAATATCTACTGTCAAAATTTCAGATCAATTGGACATCAGGATCAAAAGTTATGACTTAAATACTAGAAGGTGTCCCAACTCCTTTTTTACCCAAATTTTCTCTAAGTGTGTTTTCACTCCGGAATACTTCCTAGCTTCCAATACACCCCATATTACCTCTCCCAATGTTTTTCGACCTTCCGGATTCAATGGAGAACTTATTTTGACCTAAAAATATTTAGGAACTTCCATAATCCCTCTTCTCAAGTTTACACACCTTCGAAACTTAACTTCCCAATCAATTTGTATCTCTAGTTTTTGGCTTTTATTCTACCTTCACTACACATATCCACATTTTTACAACAATTATTTACTATATATCTATATACTTGTATAAAATAAAATGCGGGGTGTTACAAACAAGGTTTATCAAAGCATATAAAATGGTCAGTCTCATTTCACAAATAGCATATATAATCTTTGAAGTAAAACATAGACATTTAGAATGGATCTCAAGTTTAAGTAGCAATAGAAATGAACAATAACAACCAAGTTCCAATAAACATCCATTTTCAAAATATAAACCATTTCCCACACATGATATAAGATTGTCCTCCCCAGCATGAGCATCCTTACAAGGAACCTCTCACCCTCAAGGTTTGGTTTCTCAAGCATCCTTACAAGGAACCTCTTGAGGAAATCACATATTGTCCTCTTTTGGCATGAGCATCCTTACAAGGAACCTCTCACCCTTAAGGCTTGGTTTCTCAAGCATCCTTACAAGGAACCTCTTGAGGAAATCATACTGTCCTCTTTTGGCATGAGCATCCTTACAAGGAACCTCTCACCCTCAAGGCTTGTCCAAACAACCATACAAGAATACAATACCAATTATTCTCTCAAATACCCAGCAATTCCAAATAACTACAAAATCCACAATTTCTCATTTTACAAGCATATCTCAAAATCCCCAAATTAAGCATGTGGCATTTTCAATAACCAACCAAGAAAAATGCAAGAGATCACAACAATATCATTTTATTACTCAACACAAAACACTAGAATTTTGAAATCAAGAATAAAGGAAGAGTTCAAAAGGAAAACCCATCACTTTTGAAAACTAGGGTTTTTCAAACCAAAGAGGGATTTCATGGTTATACAACCCTAACTTTGTGTAAAACATGTTAACAATTGCAAGAGAACCAAGAAACAATGAACCCATAGCAAATACATATGATTAGGAGTCAAAACATATATATATATAATAACCCTAACATCAATGAACAAGAATGGAAGAAAAACCCCTACCTTGGTGTTCTTGAAAATCTAGGGTTTGATCTTGAATCACTCTTAAATCCTTTGTTTTCCCCTTTTGATCTTGTGTTTTCTCCTTCTTTATTCTTTTCTAAGACTCTCTCTAGGATTCCAAGAGGTGTGGGTAAGGGTGTAGTGAAAGTGTAGAAGAAGAGAGTAGAATAATGGTGTTCTTGAGGAATTTCGGTTTTGATCTCTATAAGGGGTAACTCTCTCAAGATTTTTGTGTTTTTCTCTCTTTTTCTCTTCTCTTAGGGCTCTAAGATGTTTGCGGTGAGAGTGGGATGGAAGAATGGGTCAAATGAGGCTTAAAAGGGTGTTTTAAAACACCAAAATCCCGAATTTTTTGGTGCCAAACTTCGGGCGTACCGGTACGCTGTACCGGTACGGTTTACCTACTGGTTCGGGCGTACCGGTATACTTCGACTTCCAGGGTAGTTTTGACCCATTTAGAGGTCGAATTGGAAAATTTTCATGAGATACACTTTTATAGCCCTAGATGTCTAATATATACTGTCCAAATTTCAAATCAATTGAATATAAGGATAGAAAGTTATGATCAAAATACTAGAAGGGTGTCCCAACTCCTTTTTACCCAAATTTTCTCTAAGTGTGTTTTCACTCCGGAATACTTCCTAACTTTCAATACACCTCATATTACCTCTCCCAAGGTTGTTCGACCTTCCGGATTCAATGGACACCTTATTTTGACCTAAAAATATTTAGAAATTCATCTAATCACCCTTTCCAAGTTTAAATGTCTTGGAAACTCAAACTTCCCAATCAATATGCATCTCTAGCATTTCTCTTACTATTACAATCTATATAGTTCATTCTTAAATCATTACACATATCCACATTTTTACAATAATTATTTACTATATATCTATATACATATATAAAAGAAAAATGCGGGGTGTTACAGTGGGTGACACAACAGAAACTTCCTTGACTTTTTTCATCTCTAGAACATCCAGCTTTCGAGACAAGGTAGCCATTCTGGCCTTTAGATCATTATCCTCTTTTAGCACGTATTTTCTTCCATGGGATGAAGATGACTTGGTTTCAACAATATTTGGTGAGGCCGAATCCCACATTTGGGAACTCTCCGAAATGGTATCAAAAAACCCAAATGCCTCATCGGGATTCTTGCCCATGAATTCTCCTTAGGCCATCATTTCAACAAACTGAAGAATTGTAGAAGGAAGGGCATCATAAAAGAAACCAACTAAGGTCGGCAAGCTTGGAGAAGATCCTTAAATCTTTTCCAACATTGATAAAAAAAATCTCTTTCTTTCACACAAAAATTCATGATTTGACGTCTTAATGCATTAGTGCGATGCACAGGAAAAAATTTCATGAAAAATTCAGTTTGCAAAACTTGCCAACTTGGAATGGATTGAGTTTTTAAAGAATTTAGCCACTATTTAGCTTTATCCTTTAAAGAAAAAGGAACAAAATTTCAACCGGGCCATTTCAGAATTATCTTGCAATGCACCACATACTTCCTCAAATTCTTTCATATGCAAATAAGGGTTTTCAAACTCAAGACCATGATTCTCTAGTTTCTTATTTGCACAGCCCACCTTTGTTGACTTGTTGACTCTTGATTTACATTTGCCTCCCCTTTGTTGTTTAGCCTCTGCACTTTCATCCATCCAAATTTTCTAAATTACCTTTGAAACCTTACAAGATAGATAAATTAAACATTAACCCTAATACTTCATTAATTAATCACTTTAATTCAATTTATGCACATAAGTAACCCTAAACCCTAATCTAATTTCGCACTTTTTAGGGTTAATCAAGAGGCTCTCTACATTGCTAGGGCTACACAGCCGACTCCTCCACCTAGGAGGGTGAGGTCTGATGATGCCCCCATAGCTTCCCAGCAAGTGACTCCTCCGCCTGTTCCAATTGTCCAGACACCTTCCTTAACTACCCCACCAGCCAAGACGTTTTCAAAGGGAGGGACTCCTTCTTCTAGGGCGCCACCTATATCTCCCTCATCTAATAGTAGTTCAGTAACCATGTTTTAGGACGTGAATGTTTCCAAGGATCAACTTTTAAGGTTCGTGTTGACCTTGTAGATTAGAGAGGTCAGCTCTCAAGGTACCCAGGGCATTATTGATACCAAGATGGAGGGCCTAGCCAGGATAACCATCTGCACTTCTTTTATGTGGAATTTTATCCTTAATATCTTCTGGTGGCGTTGACCTTTTCCTTTTTTTATGTGTTTGTAGGTGTCTGCGACCACTACTTGCCTTTTTTGTGAGGGTCAACCAGCCTGAGCAGATATCGGAGGCTCTAATAAGGGAGATGCAGACACAGTGGGATGTAGAGGAGGAGTTGAGGGTGACTTGCGCGAGAGTTGCACCTCTTAAGGCCGACATTTTGGCGACTCGCAATAGAACCTCTAAGTTGTAGGCTGAGGCTAAAGCTGCTTGCACAAGAGTAAAGACAGAGTTGCGGGCAACTCATGAGAGGGCTGCTAGAGTTGAGACAAAGTTGTGGGTAGCTTATGAGAGGGCTATCAGAGTTGAGGTGGAGCAGAGGGTAGCTCATGAGAGGGTTGCCAAAGTAGAGGCTCACTCGTAGGAGATGGAGAGAAAGAGGGAGGCTGCAGAGAAAGCAGTCCATGACCTACAGGATAGCGTCGCGGGTAATTTTAGTAATGGCTACAAGGATTTAGAGGGAAAGCCTCAACGACTTTTCCCAGCATAGACTTCTCAGGATTTATCCCATATGACGAGTCGGGCGCAGGTGGTGGTGACGATGACGAGGATTGTGATGAGAGTGGGTTATGCAGTAGTGAGGAGGATGATGGCAGTAAGGGTAGCCAGCGTGCTGAGGATGTTTGATAGATTTTGCCTTATGTTCTTATGCTTTTGCTTTCTTTTAGGTAGTGTCACTGAATTTTGTAGGAATGACTTTTGTTTCCAAGCTTTTTGTGAAATAAAAAGTAAGACAATTTTCGTGATGAATCCGTAAACTTTTATTTGATAATTGCTTGTAATAAACAGCGGTGGACAGGTGGCCCCCAAAAAGTACAGATCTGGCTGACCCAAAAAGTTCGAATCTGGCTAACCCAAACAAACTCCTATTGCTTTATTTTGCTACCATTTCCCTACTTCGCACTATTGGTAGTACCTCTTCAGGTGTTCAGCATTCCATGGACGGGTAAGACTTTTCCTTCTGAATTCTGAATTTTGTAAGTGTCCGGCATCATAATCTTCGTCACTATATACGGTCCTTCCTAATTTGGTCATACCTTTCCTTCTTATGAGTCCTTAGAGGCCAATTTTAACTTTTTAAGGACTAAGTCTCCAGGCAAGAAGGAGCGAGGCTTTACCCTCGAGTTGTAGTACTTGGTCAAGTGGTGCTTGTATTCCACATTCTTGACCACTACCATCTCCCTCCCCTCCTCTATCAAGTCGAGGTTGATGCGGAGGCCTTCTTCATTGGTGTTCGGGTCATGGTGTTTGACCCTTAGTGAGTGTACCCCAATTTCTACAGGTATGCCAATTTCTGTGCCAAAGGCGAGGGAGAAAGGAGTCTCACCAGTGGGGCTCCTAGGCGTTGTTTGATATTCCTACAACACTTTCAAGAGTTCATCTACCCATAGTCCTTTGGCGTTCTCATATCTGGCCAGAGTTATTTTTGCATACTCCCTCATGAATCTCCATCATGATAGCCCTTCGTGTAAAGGATGTCTTGTAGGATGACGTATTTTAATGCCCTTAGTCTTAGATTCTCGGCTTCCATTGGGTCGTCTGGGAGTGTGTTCTCTTCTAGGTATGTTGGATGAGCGTCATCCAGTTCACGTTAGTAGATGTGCAATTGATGTTACCCACATCTGTTTTGGGCCTGCTTGGCTCAAATTGGTGAACCATAAAGGCAAGTCTTGGTGGGATGTTTGAGGATGAGGCGAACTTGGCGAGTGCATCTAATATCACGTTATCTTCTCTTAGCACATGTTGAATTTGGAAATTGTGGAACTTTTTCAATAAGGTATGTACCATTGCTAGGTTCTCCTGCATCCTTTCTTCCCTTGCTTCAAAATCTCCCTTCACCTGGTTGAATAATAGTTGGGAGTCACTATAAATGGTGAGATGGCGGGCCTCCATTTCATTTGCCAGCTTCAAACCTGAGATAAGGGCCTCATATTCCTCCTCGTTCAAGGCTACAAAATGGAAATATATGGATTATTTGAGGGGAGTACCATCGAAGCTAATGAGTATCAAGCCTACTGCACTCCCTTCATTGGTTAAGGAACCGCCCATATAGAGTCTCCAGCGATGTGGGGGTATAGCCTCATGATTAGTTGGCACGAAAAAGGTTGCAGACACGACATCGAGGAGTGCAGGAACAGTCTCGAGGAGCGCAAGCATGGCATCGAGGGGTGCACCTACCTCCGCATGCGCTGTTTTCTCTTTGAGTGGCGTGGCCTCTGGGTGTGGCGCGGATCCCTCTTCAGGTGGTGTGAGCTCAACCACAACATCTATTACTATTTGTGCCTTAATGGCTCCTCTTGGTTGGTACTGTATATTAAACCCGCTCATTTCGACGGCCCATTTGAGGAGTCTCCTGGACACATCTGACTTTCCCAGTATCCTTTTCAATTGTTGATCTGTGATGACCATAATAGTGTAGCCCTAAAAATAACGTCGAAGGAGCCTGGCTGACGTGACTAGGGCGAGTGCCATCTTCTCCAATCTTGTGTACCTTATCTCTGCTCCTCGATAAGTCCTAATCACATAATAGATGGAATTGCTTATTTCTCCAATCTTTTGTACATTATTTCTACATGGAATTGCTTCTACCAATTTAGAAACATAGTCAACTGCAACCACAATGTACAGATAACCAAAAGATGGGGGAAATGGTCCCATAAAATCAATGCCCCAACAATCGAAAATTTCAACAATTAAAATAGGGTTCAAAGGCATCATATTTCTTTTTGAAATATTTTCCATTCTTTGACATCTATCACAATTTAAACAAAAGATATGAACGTCTTTAAAAAGAGTTGACCAATAAAATCCACACTGCAAAATTTAGTAGTGGTTTTCTTTGAAGCAAAATGGTCTCCGCAAGCTTCAGAGTGACAAAACTGAATTACCTGACCGATTTCATGATTAGGTACACAACGTCTTATTATCTGATCTTTACAGTATTTAAACAAATAAGGATCTTCCCAGAAAAAATTACGTACCTCACTTAGAAATTTATTTCTATCAGTCCAGGTATAATTAGAAGGGATAGTACCAGTAGCTAAATAATTGGTTATATCTGCATATCATGGTACTTCTGTTATTGCAAAAAGTTGTTCATCTATAAAAGTTTCCCTAATCGGAATTGGTTCTTCCTTTATATCATAATTAGTCTTGATAGATGATATGCTACCACATTTTCAACTCCCTTTTTATGTTTAATAATAAGATCAAATTCTTGAAGTAATAAAACCCAATGTAAAAGACGTGGCTTAGTATCTTTTTTAGTAAAGTAAATATTTTAAAGTTGCATGATCTGTAAATACAACAATTGATGATCCAACCAGATATGAACGAAATTTATCTAATGCAAACACAACATAAAGTAATTCTTTTTCTGTAGTTGAATAATTCATTTGTGCATCATTTAAATTTTTGCTTGCATAGTAAATAACATAAGGTTTTTTTAATCTCTTCTTTGACCTAATGCAGCTCCTACTGCGTAATCATTTGCATCACACATTAATTCAAAAGTTAAAGACCAGTCAGGAGGTTGCATAATAGGTGCAAAAATAAGCATGTTTTTTAATTTATCAAATGCTAATTGACATGCATCATTCCAGTCAAATACTATATCCTGACACAAGAGAATACATATTGGTTTAGATATTGCACTAAAATTTTTAATAAATCTTCTATAAAATCCTGCATGACCTAGAAAAGATCGAATATCTTTTACAGTTTTCGGTGAAGGAAGATTAGCTATTAGGTCAATTTTTGATTTATCAACTTCAATTCCTTTTTCAGAAACTATGTGACCTAAAACAATACCTTTTGTAACCATGAAATGACATTTTTCCCAATTTAAAACAAGGTTTGTTTCTTCACATCGAATAAGTACTTTTTCAAGATTTTCTAAACATAAATGAAATGAATCACCATATACCGAGAAATCGTGCATAAAAACTTCTAGATGTCGTTCTACCATATCACTAAATATGTTTAGCATGCAACACTGAAAAGTAGCTGGAGCATTACATAATCCAAAAAGCATCCTTTTATAAGCAAAAGTACCGAAAAGACATGTAAATATAATTTTTTCTTGATCATCTATTGCAATTTCAATTTGATTATAACCAGAATATCCGTCTAAAAAGCAATTATATGCATGACCAACTATTCTTTCTAAAACTTGATCTAGAAAAGGCAATGGAAAATGATCCTTTCTGGTGAGGGAATTTAGCTTTCGATAGTCAATACACACACGCCATCCTGTGACTGTACACATATGAACTAATTCATTCTCTTAATTTTAACACCAGACTTTTTAGGGACTACTTGTTTAGGACTAACCCATTTACTATCAGATATAGGGTAAATAATATTAGCATCTAATAGTTTAAGTACTTCAGCACGGACTACTTCTTTCAAGTGTGGATTCAATCTTCTTTGCATTTGACGAGATGGTTTAGCATTTTCTTCTAAATAGATACAATGGGTACATAGAAGTAGACTTATACCTTTTATATCTGCTATTGTCCATCCAATAACACTTTGGTGATCTTTCAGAATTTTTTTCAATTCTTTTTCTTGAATTCCAGATAATTTTGATGATATTATCACTGGATAAATTTCATTTTCCCCCAAAAAGAGATATTTTAGGTTAGATGGAAGAAGTTTTAATTCTGGTTTAAAAACTTTGATGTTAGATTCTTCAGATTCAGGTGGATCCCCTACTGATATATCTTTAGATTCAATGTCAGGTATAGATTCTAATGCATATGACTCTTTTTTCATAAAAATGTTTTCAAATAAACTCTGAGTTAACAACTCAAACAATTTACTTCATGCATTTCATCTTCTCCTCTGGGTTGTTTTGCAATGTTAAAAACATTTAATTCTAAAGTCATGTTTCCAAATGAAAGTTTCATGACTCCATTCCTACAATTAATCAATGCATTTAATGTAGCTAGGAATGGTCGACCCAAAATAATAGGTATGTATGCAGATGCATGAAAAATTGGTTGGGTATCTAAAACGATAAAATCTGATGGGAAATAGAATTGATCAACTTGGACAATAACATCCTCCACAATTCCTCGTGGGGCTTTTATCGATCGGTCTGCTAATTGCAACGTAACATTGGTAGGTTTTAACTCACTCAATCCTAATTGTGTATATACCGAATATGACATTAAATTACAACTGGCTCCCAGATCTAATAGAGTTTGTTCAATTCAGAAATTTCCAATGATACATGAAACTGTAGGACTACCTGGATCTTTGTACTTAAGAGGAGTATTATGCTGTATTATAGTACTAACTTGTTCAGTTATAAATGTCTTCTTTGGTACATTTATTTTTCTTTTTATTGTACAAAGATCTTTCAAAAACTTGGCATAAGCTGGAACTCGTTTTATTGCATCCAACAAAGGAATGTTAATCTTTACCTATTTAAAAAATTCATAAATTTCAGATTGATCTTTTACAGATGAAGAATTCTTAACCCTTTGAGGAAAAGGTAAAGGAATAGGACATAGATGATCTCTCTCATTTTGTATTTCTGGTTGCTTTTCGACTGAAGGTTCAGGTTCAAGTGGTTCATATACAGGAATTGACTTGCGTATTTTTTTTTGTAATCTTAGGTTTAATGGTCTTGTCAATCACCTTACCACTTCTCAGTGTGGTGATTGCCTGTACTTGACTTGGAGAAGGTTCAGAGGATATAATGTTAGCTTGATTCTGACTTGGTGGAGGTTTAGGTTGAGATGAAAACTTCCCCTTCTCTGACATACTCAAGGACTGGGTCAATTTAGCTAAATGACTCTTGATGTCTTCAATACTTTGTGAAGTTTGAGCTTTAAATTCATTAAATGTCTGAGTTGTTTGATTATTAAAACTCATTTGACTCTGAATAAATTGATTCATAGTATCTTCTAGAGTCCTTTTTATGAGGAGGTTGATAAGGTTGATATTGTTGTTGATTATGTGGCTGTGGTGGACCTTTTGTTTGATTTGTAGATTGTGTATTTTTTCAACGAAAATTTGGATGATTTCTCCATCCTGGATTGTAAGTTTCAGAATATGGATTTAGATAAGGCTTATTATAAGTTGGAATAACGTTAGATTGTCCAATTAGAACTTCTTTAAATGCAGGTATAGTTGGACATTCTCCAGCAGGATGTCCTGACAACGCACAAATTTCACATATTTGGTCATTAGAAGAAAAAAACAGACACTTGCTTAATTTTCTTCATCTCTAAGGCTTCTAATTTTGGAGATAAACTAGTCATTTTAGCTCTTAAATCATCATCTTCTTTTAATATATATTTTCGTCTTTCAGATGTAGATGCCTTAGTTTCAACAATGTTTGAAGAAGTTGAGTCCCACATTTGGGAACTTTCAGAAATAGTATCAAAAAATTGAAATGCTTCCTCAGGGTTTTTACTCATAAATTCCCCTTGGGCCATCATTTCAACAAATTGTCGCATTGCAGATGGAAGAGCATCATAAAAGAAACCAACTAAAGTCCAGTTTTCAAATGCATGATGTGGACAAGCTTGGAGAAGATCTTTAAATCTTTCCCAACATTGATAAAAAGTTTCTCAATCCTTTACAGAAAAATTCATTATTTGACGTCTTAATACATTTGTACGATGTACAGGAAAAACCATTTTAAAAAAAACTCAGTTTGTAGAGCTTGCCAATTTGTAATAGAATTAGCTCTTAAAGAATTAAGCCACTGTTTAGCTTTATCTTTTAAGGAAAAATGAAAAATCTTTAATCATGCCATTTCAGAACTATCTTGCAAAGTTTCACAGACTTCCTCAAATTCTTTCATATGAACATAAGGGTTTTCAATTTCCAAACCATGGAACTGAGGTAATAACTGTATTGTTCCTGGTTTAATATTAAGATTTGGAGCATCTATTGGAAAAGCAAAACATGACGGGACATTAGTTCGTGTGGGATGTAAATATTCTCTTAATGGTCAGATATTTGAACTACTTCTTGCTCTTATTCTTGCCCCCTAGGTACGTTTTGAGCCATACTTAATTCAAATGATGCTTGTGTAGATGAAGATGATGAAGACGACGGAGATGACTGATTTACAGAACCTATTGATGAATGAACAAACATAAACTATTAGAATTAAACAAACAGTTTATAAACATATAATACAAGTAAACAACTTCCTTATTATATTTAATTTCAAATTACCGTAACTCCCCAGCAACGGCGCCAAAAACTTGATTCGACTTGTTTTATATCATACACCCAAGTATAAGTGGTCAAATTATAGTTTTCTCGGTTTAAGTCCAAGATCGGTCCCACGAAGAGTTTTAATAATTCGAATTCAAAATAGAAATAGTAAATTTGTTGTTAATTTAGCGGACATAAGATATCTTGTGGTGTGAGCTTAGATTGATAACTAGTCTGATTAAATAAAGTGCGTAAATAGATTGAAGACAATAATATGAAAAGATACCCGTCAGTTTAAGGATCCCATATGCTTTATCTTGGTTAAATACTGGAAATGCCACCTTACAACAATTAACTTCCTTGTCACTTGGAAAGTCAACCGGTAGGTCTGATGTATAGTAAACACAACAACTTCTTAGGTTAGCTGGTGTTATATATGTCAATTGACTAATTTAAGTAAACCAGAAGGACAAGCCATTCATGAGGAATACCGAAATTACTCAATTGTTAGTTTAATATTATGTATCAGTTAAACGTCCCCAGTGAACCAAAAGGACAAGCCATTCAGGAGGATCACTTAGGTCATTAATCTGACAGCTTTATATACCAGTTAAACGACCCTAGTGAACCAAAAGGACAAGCCATTCAAGTGGATCACTTAGGTCATTAATCTGATAGTGTTATATACCATACAATAGTAAAACATCCTCAGTGAACTTGGAGGTCAAGCTATTTCGTTGAAACACCGTAGATATTCAACCGACAGGTTGATGATTCACTGATGACATAATTCTGGGCTACGTAGTAACACCCAATTACGTACATCACTGTATCATGCATGAAGTTCATAATAATATATAATATAGTAGAGTATATATAAATATAACCATCCAACAATTAAGGGAGGTGTGTGTGTATATATATATATATATAGTATAATTAAACATCGGCATTTCCACAACTTAACCAGTGTTATACATATGTTTACCCTTCGTTGAAGGGTATAAGGAGACTACTCACACTCCATTGCTATAAACAAGCAAGAAGTGTGGGTAATTCTCGTTACAGTATTAAATAAAATACAGACACATATACTTCTTTCGCAAGGAATAACTGAAATACAATCACACTTAATATTGATTAAAATATAAAGGTGACGACATTTTAAATTTCCAAGTAGAAAGATATAACAGAAATGTAGAAATACAGAGTTTTAGTTGGAGAGTAGGTCGCACCGGATCTGGAATATTTCTATGACTTTCTCTCTTTCCTTTCTTTTCTTTCTTTTCTTTTCCTTCTATTCTTTTTTTCTCTCCTAGAGTTCCTCTCCCCTTGGCCCGACTGGAACATGAAGAAGACAAGCCTATTTATAGAAAAAAGGAAGCAGGAGGTGGAATGATCAACTTGAGCCGCCAAGAGGGACCGTCCGGACGCCATCACCAACGTCCGGACGGTGGTGCTTTGCTAGATGCTGATCTTCTTGTTGTGCTGGCCATTCTTGGTTGATTTATAGTTGTCTCCCTTGTTGTTTCAGGCTTTAATCAATTGTTTCTTGATACTTTTGGACAATTCCGCACAAAATCCTGAAATTTCAAACAATATATACATAAAAATCCTAGTTTACGCACAAACCCTAATTGATAGTTTTTAATTTTTTTATCTTACAAATTTGATTTATTTAATTATCCTAATTTATATACTAATTAGGGTTAATCAGACCTCATGTCCAGAATGGCTTTCATCTTGTCTCGATTTGCCTTAAAACCCTTCTTGGTGACCATGAACCTCAAGAATTTTTTCGCTCCTACACCAAAGGCGCACTTCTTAGGATTCAATTTCATCTGGTAAGATCTCAGGACATCGAAGGTCTCTCGCAAGTGTGTCACATGGTCTGCCGCCACTATGCTCTTTACCAACATGTTGTTGACATACACCTTCATAGTTTTTTCGATCTGTGACTCAAACATCTTATTTACCAGCCGCTGGTAAGTTTCTTTAGCATTTTTAAATCCAAAAGAAATGACCCTATAGCACTAGGTCCCCTTAGGACTGATGAAATATGTCTTCTCCTAGTTTGGCAAGTACATGCTAATCTGGTTATATAAGGAGTAGGCATCTAGGAAACTAAGCAGCTCATGTCTAGTTGTAGCGTCGATGAGGATGTCTATGCGTGGCAATGGGTAACTGTCTTTGGTACACAATTTATTAAGCTCGGTAAAATCCACGTAGAGGCGCTACTTCCCACTAGCTTTAGTCACCATTGCCACATTCGACAGTTAGACTGGGTAGGTCACCTCTCTAACTGACCCATTCGCTAGTCGCTTGCCTACCTCATTTTCCATGGCCTGTGCCCTTTTTTGTAGCAAAGCTCCTCAACTTTTGGCGAACGGGCTTGTACCTAGGATCTATATTGAGTTGGTGGGTTGCAACTTCAGGGTCAATGTCTTCAAGGTCTTCATGATACCAAGCAAATACATGCCCTTTTTTGTTTTTGGTCTCTCTCTTTTCTTCACAAACCTCTTTTCTTTTCTCCCCCTCCACGTGAGGACTCACCTCGCCTAGCTTTGGTGACATCCTCAGCGTTCATGTATTTTTAGGCTTTTGATAGTAATTATGGCATGCTCTTTGGCTGGCGTTTCAAAACAGAAAATAAAAAATTGGGTGAGCGCAGGCCACTTATGAAGGCAGTCATGGTGACTTTGTCATCAGAATCTTCAATCAAGAGGACCTTTTTGTTAAAACGAATAAGGTAACTCCTTAGCCTTTCGTCCCAATCTTGCTTAATACAGAGCAAGTGGGTAATAGGCTTCCAGTGTTAGTGTCCCCCTATGAAGTGGGAGACGAAGGACTTGCTTAGTTCAACAAAAAAAATTCTGAATGCTGGTCTGAGTTTTGCGAACCACTGGCTTGTAGACCCCTTGATAGTGGTAGGGAAAGCCTTGCACATAATATCATCTAGTATGTTATGTAGCTGCATAAGAGATTTATAGGTGTTAATGTGGTCTAGTGGATCTTTTGAGCCATCAAAACTTTCATAGTTGGCATTCTAATCTTTGGTGGGAGGGGGTAGTTGGCCACATCAGCTATGAATGGCGTATCAATACGCCTCACAAGGTGCTCGAACGTTTCTGGCTCTTTCGTCTTCATGGCGTTGAAGACATCGCCCAGTTTGTTAAGTACTTCCTTGATTTTCTCATCCTAGTGGTTGAGGACTCCTTTCGAGTTGTTATAGTGGCTTTCATGGTCCATATGCTGGGTTTCCCCCTCGTTTTCTTGGAACGAAGATTCGTCACCAAGGGACGATTAAGTGGGCGCATGAGAAGGGGGAGTTGGGGCATACTGAGGTGGGGCGCCCAGGGTGTCCTAGCGAGGTGGGGCGCCTTAGCACGGGACGCATTGGTGCGTTGGTCGAGGCACCTGGGGCACTGCCCCTCCTGGCTACTGGGGCACGACTCCAAGGAGCCCAACGAGCATCAATGGGAGGATTTGTTGGTTTTGGTTTATGAACAACTACATAGTCTCCATTAGTTTGCCGGTAGGGGCAGGACCTTGTCCTGACGTAGTTGATCATCATTTTTCCTTTGTTGACTCATGGCTCTAGTTATAATAGCCATAAAAACGAGAATACAGTAAAGTAAAAACTAAGTCGTTCCCACAGACGGCGCCAAACTGATGACGCACAAAGGTGTTTATGCAAAATCAATTAAAGATGTAGTGGTGTCTGTGATGGGGTATGCTCAACACAGTAAAAGACACAGGTTAGGTGGTTCAGTCTGAGTGATCTACTCCACAGAAAATGACTACGGTGGACGAAGAATCTTATTACTCAATGTGTGTAGAGTGTTGAGATTTGTGTGATTCCCCCGATGTGTAGGTGGGGTTTACAATTTATAAGCAATTAGAATTTCACAAGGGCTCCGAGGGAGCCTTGATTGAGGCACCATTATAGGGAGCAGAGTGGTTTCGTGAGGCCAGTGTCATCCTCGTAACAAATGAGGTGATTTCATGAAGCTGGTGATGCGCATCCCGATGACTGCTGTAAAACCCGGATCCATTTTTCAAAATATGTAGAGGGCTAATAGCCTCCATTAGAAGGAAACAATACATTCCTCAAACAATGGTTAAGCTCTGATACCAATGATATGAATAACAACCTTGCAGTATTACATCAAATACACTATTTGGTCATATCCCCTTATTACCGATAGTAATACAACCATCAAACATTATTTAACAATAACAAAGATAAACTAGCAGTTCAATCATTCGCAAACTTCCTTGCCACTCTTGAGTCTTCACCCATCGCCTAGAGAGGATAGGAGCTTGACTGTACGAAATGAAATACTGGAATCCTTTTAAACTAAACATAATGCACACAGGTTGAGTGGAAACAGGGTTTGCATTCCAATTTGAGGCCGTAGAGGATAATCATCGCATTCGTAAATTCTTAGGTGGCCTTATTGGTCTTCGAAATTGGGTATTGAACTTTGACTAGGGTGCGTATCTTCCTTGGGGTGCAAGTCCCCGAAAGGTTGGATCGTATGTTCGTATGGACCTTGAATAATCTACTAGGATGATTGTCCACCAGTGTAGCACTGTACAGGATGTTTCTAAACTCTATTTCACTGTTTAGTTTTTACTTAAAGGATACTGTTTTAATGAAATGATATTTTACTTGTATATTATATCAAATGCTCGTTTCACTTTTGCCCAATTATACTAAACTATATTATTTTCAAACTCATTTGCTTGGAAATTGAGTTACTTTACTGAGCTATTGATGCTCACCCTACTTTACCTTCACCTTTTCAGATGTGTAAATATACAGTTTAAGAAATGTTCTAGAGACATGTAATCAGAATAAATATAACTCTAATGTGAGTGGATTGTATTTATGTAACAAGATGTGTAACAGTTTGACTATGATGCATGTTGTATACCTATGTTTGTACAAAATGTTTTAGTTTGTATGATGTGGGTTGGTCTTTTATGCTACGCTAGATTACTTTAACATTTTTACATACTTCTGTAGGTCGAGGTAACACTTGTCGAGTGCCTAGGCTGATTCGGGGTGTGACAATTGCATTCCACGATTCCATTCCTAAGATGGAGATCCCCATGTGCGCTAGTAATAGACTAGTCTTCCAAGGCAGTGTGCTTGGCCCAATTAAAATTGTAATGAGCTTTTGTTGGTCTACATCTATGACCTGAACCTAGCCAACATCTGTGATCTGGGTCTGGGCTGGGATGGGTCCATTGCCTTTGACAAAGCAAGTGGACGTAGGGCTGAAGTTGAATCCAAAGAACACTGAAAGAATCTACCTTGAGATTCATTTTTATAATGAAAATTGGGAGAAATTGTAATTGTGAAACCCCGGAAAATTTAAACTTTGACGAACAAGGGCAATAGGTGAATTGCCACTTCGGGACTAGTTGAAAAACTGAATTTTTCTATATCTCGAATGACGAAACGGATTTCACCGTTGGATTCGTCTCGCGAAATCTAGTTACCACGTCAAATTTCGTTGAATTCCGAGATAGTCGGATTTTTCGCGTTTTACGAGACGAACGGGCCTCGGGTGACCCCGTACACGAAATTTTTATAAAATTTTAAAGTTTGGGGAAATATTAGAGGCAAGTTAAAATAAAAATATTTTGAACTCGAACCGGAGCGAAATTTAATCGTTTCGGGATTAAAACGGACCCGGAATTAAAAGGGACGTGTGGCCAATTGTAGGCCAAGTATTCTAAAAATATAAATAGGAGCCTAAAGTCTGAAAAATCAGACTTCTCCTTCACCATTCAGCCGGTTTCAGCCGAGAGAAAAGAAGAGAGGGAAAATGAGAGAAAACTCCACCTTCTCTCTACGATCTACTCCGTTCTAGCGCTCAAATCGACTCGGGCCAAGAACAAGAGTTGCTCTACGCGTCGAGGGCTACACGTGGGTACCAAAAACGACGGTTTTCACCGAACGTTGGAGGGCCGAAAATTTGGAAGTGAAGGATTCAAGCTTGCTTTGAGTTCTAGGGGCTTCCCACGGCGATTCTACACGCTACAAGAGGTAGGGTTTTCTTCCTACTTAGGTTTATTTCCAACCTAGGAAGGTTATATGGAATGGGTAGGTGTATATATATATGTATCACTTGCCTATTGTGGTTAATTGGGTGAAATGGGTATTGAGAATGGTTGGTATGATTTAAATCACATTCTCTAGTTTAATGTACCACTAATGCATTTATGTGTGGGAATTGGGTACCAAATGTGCTAAGCAAGGTTGGTATGAAATGGGTGTATATATTTACTTGTTGGGTAAATTTCATAAAGGAACTTGAAGTGTAGAAAGTGGATATGGGAAAATTGGTAAAGTGAAATTCTAAATGGAATTGACATTTAGAGGTGGTTGCTTTATAATTCTCTTGGGGGATTATGATATGTGGATATTAGGAAATGGATAGAATAAATTCTATCTTGGTATAGTTATGTAGAAATCACTAGATATGATTTCTTGAGTTTGATGATGATAATTGATGTGTGTGGGCTATACCTTGTGGTTACATGACATTATGCTTATATGGCGTTTGATGAAATGCCTTAAAGGATAAAAGTTGTTATTTGAACGAAAGTGGAATAACATGTTTGGGTGGTGTGATTCACAATTGGAATTGTATGTTTTTAAGGAAATGAAGAATTGATTATAGGAATAACTTAAGCTAAATTCTAGCTTACAATTGATATATGGAAGTTACTTGTATATCTTTGTGGAAGTGAATGAAATAGTGGACTGGTTTATAGCCTATTTCGGGGCTGCTATGTAGCTTAATTTGGGGACTGTTTTGTGGTTAATTAGTGGAATGTTTTGTGGCTAATTAGTGGATTGTTTTGTGGCTAATTAGTGGACTGTTTTTATGGTTGTTTGGGGACTGAAATTGTGGTTGCCTTGAGGCTGAAATTGCGGACTGTTTTGGGTTAAACTTACGGGCTGTTTTGGGCTTATTTCAGGCTATGATGTTTATGTGAAAAGGGGTTGATGTAGGAGACCTTGTATAGGACTCTTACCTATGGTTGGTGACTTGATTAAATGGGGCTTTTACCTGTTGTTGGTGACATGATTAGATGGATGTTGAAAGTGGATACAATATAATCTATCTTGAAATGGTGGTGTAGAAATTACTTAGAGTAATTTCTGGTGATACATGATGACGTGTAGGATTCTTCCTATTTGGGATTATTCCTCACCTTAGTTGCTTATATGAGATGTTGGTATGGAAAAGAAGGGTGTTAGAGCCTTAACGCTTACAAAATAATTAGAGAAATGACTTAGATCACTTCCTTGATTAAATGCCTAGAATGATGTATTGATGAGTTTGCTATGTTAATTGCATGCTTATGTGATAACATGTTTGAAAATGGTTATTGGATGAAATGTTGATATAGGCATGCTTGCTATATATTGATAATGTGTTGAATTATGGTATTTATGTGCTTATGATATGAAGTACCATGAATATGTAGATTTATCTTGACATTGTTCATATGGCACTCATACATATCGAACATGTGGTTAGAGTGCAATTGGTACATTACATTGCATTCACATGGGTACATCACATTCATGGTTATAAGACATGAGTATGTGTGGGTGAGTTGACATCGCATTCATGGGTCATAGGCATGAGTGTGGGTGTGTGCATGTGTTGCGGATCAAACACCAAATCTTGGTGGTTGGTATGTGAACTCGGGAAAGTCGGGATCGAAGATCCGACTGAGTTGCACGGTTGCATTGCATAAGGAAAACTTGTGTCGGGTAAAGCAAGTAGGGCTAGACACTCCCTCGGGTGAAAAACCCGGAACCACTGGTTCATACACTCCGACGGTGCAAGTCCAAAAAGTGTAGATAGGCCCACGGAGCCGGCGGTGCGATTCCAAAATCCGTTGCCCAGGAAGACACAAGATTTTGTTATATAAAAACACCCATCCAATGGGTAGCCTCAAACAATGATTTGATTTTTTTATAAAGACATAACTTTTATCTCAAACGATCATTGGGAGGGTTTTTCCGTCAATAGACGGGTTCATACACATTGGCTTTTGCATTGTGTGGTGTGAGTCGGGGAAGACTCGGGACAAGGTGCATGAGTGAGTTCCATCTCATATCATGGCATGACATAGTATAGCATGGTAGCTTTCTAACATTGAGGTGTATATTCTTGTTGGATTGGTTGATGCTTGTTGATCGTTGCATGTGCGCATTTCATATGCATTTAGGTTGGGGAGTAGCCTCTGTAGGAGGATATCCTATTGAGCGTGGCTCACCCTTCGTGGGACAACATTTTCAGGTGTGGAATATGCATGGGTGGAAGACCCTCATACGGGCTTCAAGGACGAAGAAAGCCGGATGTGGCTTTGTTTTGAATGTTTGTAAAAATTTTAAGGAAATTTGATATTGACATGTAAATATATGTATCGGGTTGTAATAGAACTTGTACAAACAATGTTTTATGTTAGAAACTTCATTGTATAAGTTTTGGATGATTTTGAAGCAAATTGAAACGGATTCGAATTGAAAAACTAAGGAAGGAAGAAATTCTGGGCAAAACCTTTCGGAAGGTCACTAACACCTTCCGGAAGGTTAAGGCAGAATTGTGGTCCAGAAGGTAAAACCTTCCGGAAGGTGGAGTACACCTTCCGGAAGGTCGACACGTCTCATTTTCAATCTATTTTCCAGAAGGCAAAACCTTCCGGAAGGTGAAGAAAAACCTTCCGGAAGAACCTTTCCAGTGAGCAAAACCTTCCGGAAGGTTTGAGTACACCTTCCGGAAGGCCGACACGTTTCATTTTTTTTCAATCTATTTCCAGAAGGCAAAACCTTCCGGAAGGTTAAGAAAAACCTTCCGGAAGAACTTTTCCAGTGAGCAAACCTTCCGGAAGGTTGAGTCAAAACCTTCCGGAAGGTTTTCCAAAAATTTGAAATTTTCAAAATGCTTAGCCATGCTTTTGGGCTTGGTTTTCTTTGGTTCTTATGACATAAATGGACATGATTTGAGGTATAATTGATCTTGTGGATGGTAAATCCGGTTAAAAGCATGTGAATGACGTGGTGTCGGGTTATACGACTATCACGAGTATTTCCGCGGGTTGACGGATGGTCAACGGTTAATAAAGGACCCCCGAAAATTAGGGTGTCACAGCTTGGTATCAGAGCCTAGGTATACGATTACCTAGGGCTTGAGGGGAATGGGTTTACACCATTGCATTCCATGTGCATTCATGTTATGTGTTTTATTTGTTACATGATTATGTGCTACATGATTATGTGTTATGTTTAAATTATATACATGGTAAAATGTATATGGAAAAGAGGAACACTAGGTTTAGAAAACATAACCTTGGGGGTTCGAAAAAGGATGAACGGGATAGTTCATGGGTTAAATGTCTACTAGTGTGAGACACTCGCTCTACTAGGGACACGATGAGAGAATTCTCAATGTTTTGAACTTGATCCCTACCTTGGGATATTAAGTTAGTACTCCATTGCTATTTGACATGTGTGTAGATGGCATATAGAGGGAGGGGACGTCTAGGCGGTGGACGGAACAACCAACCACTACCGACTTTGGACCAACAAGCCTATATGGAGGCTATGAGTACGATGGCTGCTAACCTAGCACAGGCAAGCGCCAATTTGAGCCAAGGGGCTCAAGCCATCCAAAGGAGTTTAAGTTCCATGGGCCATCAACGGCCATGGAAAAAGCAAAAGACATCGAGCCCACAAGAATCATCGGGGCAGGGCCGCGGCTATCAAGGCCAAGGCCAAGGACAAACCTCCCAAAGTAGTGGGCACTTCAGGGTTCCCAGCCAAGCGGGGCAGGGGCCATGTTATCATTGTCGCCAAGTGGGTCATAAGAGGAGGGATTGTCCTCAGAGGCATGGATCACAGGAGCGGGTTCAAGCCCAAAATCTTTTGTCCCAAGGAGGGAAGAAATTCAAGGGAACGTTTCAAGGAGGCCAGAAGACATGTTTCTATTGTCGACAACCGGGCCATAGGAAGAAGGATTGCCCCCTGAGGCAAACCTCACAGAGTTCCGAGACTTCTCAATCCCAGTCGTCGGTGGGACTCACACAGGCACGTATTGTTCTTCCCTATTCCACTAAGGACCAGGGAAATCAGTCCCAACTACAGAGCGTTGTGCAAGTCCCTAGTACGCCACATGCGGAGACTCCGCAATCAGACCGGATGAGCCAAGGTATGGGCCAAGGCCAAGAACAAGACTCTGAAGCGACAACATTGGAGACCCAGGAAACGGTCTTTGATGTTGCACCATAGAGTGAGTCGGGAGATCAGGCAGCGAACCACGGTACATCACTTATTCCTTATTTATGGGTACACGTGTTATTTGACTTGAGCGTGTCAAATACTGTTATTCTTCATGTTTTGTGCATGGTACAGTTTTAAATATTATAACTCTAGAAGAGTCCTCAGGGGTGAATTCCACCTTAGGGATTAGGGCCTACATTGATCAGATATGACGGTTGTGAGTTTGAGATCTCGGGGACTCTACTCACTATGGACCTTAGGGTCGTGGACATGTCGGGTTTGATGTCATCCTTGGGATGGACGGATTGACGGCACACTGAGTCGTCGGTGATTGTGATCGTCAGTGAGTCACTGTTTACACCTCAGAGTGTGTATGTTTTAAGTTTTAGGAGCTTACGAATGTTTGCCTCCACATTGGGATGTAGACTTCAGTGTTAAGTTACACCCCGGTATGTTGTCTACTCTATGGCTCCTCATAGAATGACACGAGTAGAGTTGTGAGAACTCTAGTTTGAATAAGGACTTCACTACCGAATGCTTCACCTTGGGATGCTTCGGTACTATTGTCAAATTACAAAGAAGGTTACTTTACCCCCTATTCTAGTAGTCCCGGAAATGGGACAGAGGTACACGGGATATGTGGTGCCTTTACGGACGGACTTGGTTGCGTCTAGAACCTAGTCCGGGAGAGAGACGGATACATGAGGGACAGTGAGGCAGTAATGTTGTAACTTATGCATACGGTCGAATGTGCATGTGGGTGTGAATTTCGGGGACGAAATTCTTTTAAGGGGGGAAGAATGTGAAACCCCGGAAAATTTAAACTTTGACGAACAAGGGCAATAGGTGAATTGCCACTTCGGGACTAGTTGAAAAACTGAATTTTTCTATATCTCGAATGACGAAACGGATTTCACCGTTGGATTCGTCTCGCGAAATCTAGTTACCACGTCAAATTTCGTTGAATTCCGAGATAGTCGGATTTTTCGCGTTTTACGAGACGAACGGGCCTCGGGTGACCCCGTACACGAAATTTTTTATAAAATTTTAAAGTTTGGGGAAATATTAGAGGCAAGTTAAAATAAAAATATTTTGAACTCGAACCGGAGCGAAATTTAATCGTTTCGGGATTAAAACGGACCCGGAATTAAAAGGGACGTGTGGCCAATTGTAGGCCAAGTATTCTAAAAATATAAATAGGAGCCTAAAGTCTGAAAAATCAGACTTCTCCTTCACCATTCAGCCGGTTTCAGCCGAGAGAAAAGAAGAGAGGGAAAATGAGAGAAAACTCCACCTTCTCTCTACGATCTACTCCGTTCTAGCGCTCAAATCGACTCGGGCCAAGAACAAGAGTTGCTCTACGCGTCGAGGGCTACACGTGGGTACCAAAAACGACGGTTTTCACCGAACGTTGGAGGGCCAAAAATTTGGAAGTGAAGGATTCAAGCTTGCTTTGAGTTCTAGGGGCTTCCCACGGCGATTCTACACGCTACAAGAGGTAGGGTTTTCTTCCTACTTAGGTTTATTTCCAACCTAGGAAGGTTATATGGAATGGGTAGGTGTATATATATATGTATCACTTGCCTATTGTGGTTAATTGGGTGAAATGGGTATTGAGAATGGTTGGTATGATTTAAATCACATTCTCTAGTTTAATGTACCACTAATGCATTTATGTGTGGGAATTGGGTACCAAATGTGCTAAGCAAGGTTGGTATGAAATGGGTGTATATATTTACTTGTTGGGTAAATTTCATAAAGGAACTTGAAGTGTAGAAAGTGGATATGGGAAAATTGGTAAAGTGAAATTCTAAATGGAATTGACATTTAGAGGTGGTTGCTTTATAATTCTCTTGGGGGATTATGATATGTGGATATTAGGAAATGGATAGAATAAATTCTATCTTGGTATAGTTATGTAGAAATCACTAGATATGATTTCTTGAGTTTGATGATGATAATTGATGTGTGTGGGCTATACCTTGTGGTTACATGACATTATGCTTATATGGCGTTTGATGAAATGCCTTAAAGGATAAAAGTTGTTATTTGAACGAAAGTGGAATAACATGTTTGGGTGGTGTGATTCACAATTGGAATTGTATGTTTTTAAGGAAATGAAGAATTGATTATAGGAATAACTTAAGCTAAATTCTAGCTTACAATTGATATATGGAAGTTACTTGTATATCTTTGTGGAAGTGAATGAAATAGTGGATTGGTTTATAGCCTATTTCGGGGCTGCTATGTAGCTTAATTTGGGGACTGTTTTGTGGTTAATTAGTGGAATGTTTTGTGGCTAATTAGTGGATTGTTTTGTGGCTAATTAGTGGACTGTTTTTATGGTTGTTTGGGGACTGAAATTGTGGTTGCCTTGAGGCTGAAATTGCGGACTGTTTTGGGTTAAACTTATGGGCTGTTTTGGGCTTATTTCAGGCTATGATGTTTATGTGAAAAGGGGTTGATGTAGGAGACCTTGTATAGGACTCTTACCTATGGTTGGTGACTTGATTAAATGGGGCTTTTACCTGTTGTTGGTGACATGATTAGATGGATGTTGAAAGTGGATACAATATAATCTATCTTGAAATGGTGGTGTAGAAATTACTTAGAGTAATTTCTGGTGATACATGATGACGTGTAGGATTCTTCCTATTTGGGATTATTCCTCACCTTAGTTGCTTATATGAGATGTTGGTATGGAAAAGAAGGGTGTTAGAGCCTTAACGCTTACAAAATAATTAGAGAAATGACTTAGATCACTTCCTTGATTAAATGCCTAGAATGATGTATTGATGAGTTTGCTATGTTAATTGCATGCTTATGTGATAACATGTTTGAAAATGGTTATTGGATGAAATGTTGATATAGGCATGCTTGCTATATATTGATAATGTGTTGAATTATGGTATTTATGTGCTTATGATATGAAGTACCATGAATATGTAGATTTATCTTGACATTGTTCATATGGCACTCATACATATCGAACATGTGGTTAGAGTGCAATTGGTACATTACATTGCATTCACATGGGTACATCACATTCATGGTTATAAGACATGAGTATGTGTGGGTGAGTTGACATCGCATTCATGGGTCATAGGCATGAGTGTGGGTGTGTGCATGTGTTGCGGATCAAACACCAAATCTTGGTGGTTGGTATGTGAACTCGGGAAAGTCGGGATCGAAGATCCGACTGAGTTGCACGGTTGCATTGCATAAGGAAAACTTGTATCGGGTAAAGCAAGTAGGGCTAGACACTCCCTCGGGTGAAAAACCCGGAACCACTGGTTCATACACTCCGACGGTGCAAGTCCAAAAAGTGTAGATAGGCCCACGGAGCCGGCGGTGCGATTCCAAAATCCGTTGCCCAGGAAGACACAAGATTTTGTTATATAAAAACACCCATCCAATGGGTAGCCTCAAACAATGATTTGATTTTTTTATAAAGACATAACTTTTATCTCAAACGATCATTGGGAGGGTTTTTTCGTCAATAGACGGGTTCATACACATTGGCTTTTGCATTGTGTGGTGTGAGTCGGGGAAGACTCGGGACAAGGTGCATGAGTGAGTTCCATCTCATATCATGGCATGACATAGTATAGCATGGTAGCTTTCTAACATTGAGGTGTATATTCTTGTTGGATTGGTTGATGCTTGTTGATCGTTGCATGTGCGCATTTCATATGCATTTAGGTTGGGGAGTAGCCTCTGTAGGAGGATATCCTATTGAGCGTGGCTCACCCTTCGTGGGACAACATTTTTAGGTGTGGAATATGCATGGGTGGAAGACCCTCATACGGGCTTCAAGGACGAAGAAAGCCGGATGTGGCTTTGTTTTGAATGTTTGTAAAAATTTTAAGGAAATTTGATATTGACATGTAAATATATGTATCGGGTTGTAATAGAACTTGTACAAACAATGTTTTATGTTAGAAACTTCATTGTATAAGTTTTGGATGATTTTGAAGCAAATTGAAACGGATTCGAATTGAAAAACTAAGGAAGGAAGAAATTCTGGGCAAAACCTTTCGGAAGGTCACTAACACCTTCCGGAAGGTTAAGGCAGAATTGTGGTCCAGAAGGTAAAACCTTCCGGAAGGTGGAGTACACCTTCCGGAAGGTCGACACGTCTCATTTTCAATCTATTTTCCAGAAGGCAAAACCTTCCGGAAGGTGAAGAAAAACCTTCCGGAAGAACCTTTCCAGTGAGCAAAACCTTCCGGAAGGTTTGAGTACACCTTCCGGAAGGCCGACACGTTTCATTTTTTTTCAATCTATTTCCAGAAGGCAAAACCTTCCGGAAGGTTAAGAAAAACCTTCCGGAAGAACTTTTCCAGTGAGCAAACCTTCCGGAAGGTTGAGTCAAAACCTTCCGGAAGGTTTTCCAAAAATTTGAAATTTTCAAAATGCTTAGCCATGCTTTTGGGCTTGGTTTTCTTTGGTTCTTATGACATAAATGGACATAATTTGAGGTATAATTGATCTTGTGGATGGTAAATCCGGTTAAAAGCATGTGAATGACGTGGTGTCGGGTTATACGACTATCACGAGTATTTCCGCGGGTTGACGGATGGTCAACGGTTAATAAAGGACCCCCGGAAATTAGGGTGTCACAGTAATTATGGGAAAAAAATTATAATGCATAATTGCTTATACATATAGAGTGCTATATGGACAGGCCTAGATGTTGTTCCGGGAGGGGAAGTGGATCTTCCCTCACGATTATTTACGTGGAGTTATAAACACTTTATCTAAAAAGGGGATGACTAGATTTTTCAATTTTATCCCAATTGATTACCAATAAAAACCTAAGCCACCTCAATTACCTCTTTCCACAATGATATAGCAATTAATGTGAGAACCCCTTTAACCATGACGATTGATTTTAGTTAATCTTGAATTAATTCGCTTACAATCAATTTCACGACTATCTCAATGCCAAACCCAATTTGTATAACTATGGTTGAATGGATATCAAAAAATTATTTCAACAAACAAATAGTGCGCGTATGTCTAAACAATCTCAAGTGTAGATGATAAACAATAAATAATACGAGTGATTTGTTGATACGGAAAACCCTTCTTGGGGCAAAACTTTCTTTTAGTGGGGTGGATTGTAAGACCTTGTACTATAATTAAATAAAGATAATATCATCTTCAAAGTTCTCCTAAGATAAAAAAAAATGATGGTAAAAACTTGAATAATTGTTGAAAGATTGATCATGAAGTTTGTGTTTCTTGCATATTAACTTTGAGGTCAAATTTCGTTCAAAAATGTTTAAACTTGAAAAGGGTGGCTAGATAAGTTTCTAAATGATTTTAGGTAAAACTAAGGCTACCATTGAATTCAAAAGCTCGAAAAACCCTGGGAGAAGTGATATGATGTGTATTAGAAGTTTGAAAGTATTTGGGAATTAAAATACATATTTGAAAAAATTCGGGTCATAACTTTTTAGTCCGAACACCGATTGACCTGATTCTCGTGGAAGTAGAAAGTAGACTTCAAAGGCTACAAATTAGTATTTCATGAAAAATTTGTGAATAGACTTCTAACTAGGCAAAAACTACCTTGAATGTCAAGGTAGAAAGTAGAATCCGTTTGAACGGAAAAGGCTCCCTTTGAACGCCTTGGCTGATGGATTTTCAATAGACAAAACAGGAGATAGTGGGAGAAAATCCTGTTCGAACAATTTTGACACCGTTCGAATGCCAGCAAGACCATACGAACACCAAGCTTCTCATTCGAATACACATGTGTGATTCTGCACAATCAGGTCGTGCCTCCTAAACTGTTTTCTCACCCTATAAAAACCTTACTGACGTGTTTTAGGTAAATTTTCAAACCTAGGAAGCCAAGAGAAGTTGGGGGAGAAGAAAAAAGGCGAGATTTTGAATATTTATCGCCTAGGAATCACATCAAAACACATTAGGAGCGATTAACCACAGATTAAGGTAGGGTTTCTTTCTCAAATCTATTCATTGAGAATTACGGTTATTAAATGTACGTTTTTTATTCCTATTTTTATATGTATGATATATCTACAACGATTTCATATTCTTTTCAATTAAATGATTTGTTTCTTGGAAAGATTACATGATTTGCATCTAAAATCACATGTTTTTGATAAAAAAATCCTAGATCTTGATTATGGTCAAATTTGATATATCTTTTTATAATCTCTTGCATGTTTTTTTAAAGTTCTTCTATTTTTTAGAATTGTAAAAATATGAATTCTGATATACGTGGATGTTATTGAAATTATAAAAATTATCTTTTGTATGGGTGGGTATGATGAATATGGATTACTCTTGACCGTATATCGTAGAGTGCATATATGTGTTTCTTCCCTTGAGGGGTTTGAAGGTTCAATATCACTCGTAGTGGAGTTGCTTGATTTCTTACAAGGTTTTATGAATTCGCACTATTCGCTCATGGGGACCGAGGCTATGACTAGTATATGATTCCTAGAAAGGATTCCTGAAGGTACTATATAACACAAAAAATCTGCAATTAAGAAAACTGAGAAAAATTACCAATCAATAAAATATGAGTCCACTATTTTTTAAACAAATTTCAATAAAGTTTCTTCTAAAAACAAGCCCCTTGAACGATATGAACCTTGTTTAATGATTGTTTAATTTTCGGTAAGATATAAATGGTGATTTATATTCAAATAGCGTTGAATCTAAAAATCACCATCGTATGAACATGATCAGCTAAATATGTGGAAGAAAGCGAAGAGGGAGATTAATATATGAATTGCAATCAAAAATAAAATAAACAACATCAACAAAGGTCAAATAAATCAAAACTAATTTTGTTTACCACTACTTGATTGAATTGCAATATTATTGTTAGGTTCGTATAGAGTTAGACAAATGGTTTTGCTATATGGGGTTCTTATAAAAAATCCAAACAGTCTTTCAATTTGTTTGCTTTGTTTATAACTGTAAAATAGAAAGGATGAAAAGAAGTAGAAAAAAATAAAAGAGAATTGGAAAGTAAAATGAACTCAACTTTTGAAACTTCAATTCCCTCCTTCAATCTAAGCCTAGTACACCTTTTTGAACTCAACCAAAAAATTGAACTTTGATTGATGAAGACATTTCACTACAAGGAACTTGTTTTACAGAATTTTTTTTGTTTTTTGTAAGAAATTGAACATAAAAACATTAATGCTAAACTGACTAACAAACAAAAATAGATGAAAACTTTGAAAACTTAAACTAAATTTACAATAAGTTCCTCTAAAATTATCAACAATTGCCACCACAAAAAAAAATTAAAAAAAGTCCAAGTCAAGCTAATCATCATCACCATTGCCACAGAAAATGAAAAAAAAAAAAAAAAAAATGCACTCTTAACCGAAAATGGCTGCAACATGGTGTATGAGTACCTTCCATATGCCAAGATCAACGTGTAATGCACCCTTTTATGAGTACCTTCCATAAAAATAAACGACTAATGCACCCTTAACTCAAAGAACACCAAGGCACAACTAATGCACTTAGGAGAGCAAATAAGTTTTGGGTCGATATATTCAAAATAAATGGATAGAGTTTTCCTCTAAAAATGGGATAGCAAAAAAAAAAAATTTATTACCCGTACCTAAAGGCTAGTAGTTGGTTATTTTTCAAAGTTCTCTTAAAGCGCCCCATGTGGAGTTTTACACTCATGCTTTAAGTTCAACATATTTTGCACACAAAAGATACATACCCATGCGCACACACATTTAACTTACATTAGAAATACAATGTAGTCACAAGCTCATAGTTGTGGTCAATGCCCAAAACGGTCATTAGAAATACATTGATTTTCATTAGAAATACAATGTAGTTGGGGAAGGCACTAATATTTTTGGTGAGAATCAGGAACCTCCATTTTGCGAATCTTTCACCTTTCCTTGCAATGTGAGGCGAAAATATCAGAGGCAAAAATACAGCTCAATTTTGAATGCAATGAACCAATTCAATATGCGCCAAATGATGCTTATAGAGAATAATTCTAGTGCAGTATGGTCCCATCAAAGTAAATCAATCTCCTAAAATAGCCATAGTTTCAACACTCCCACCAAATAATTCAGCAATAAGGCCTAATTAAAAGAGATCCAACATAGCTCTTACAAAATAGCATAATTTTCAACACACCTAAATTTCATTTGTAAAATTTGCCATCCTGCTTTTCAGCCTCTATGCTGCTTGTTGTCCTTAAAGATTTTTCATAGAGTCACACTGTCCTTTAGAGTAAGGATTGATATATATGAACTCAGATCTTCTCAAGAAACGAAAGACAGATGTCAGAGGTGGGGAAAGAAGCATAGAAATAATTATATGAAAAAGTAAAAAAAAAATGAAGGTTTGGAGATCTTGAACTCTCACGCATTTCAATAAACATTTCATGTGCAACCTGATTGGGGCAGTGATGATGGCCTGGGAGAAGAGAAAGTTAACGAATGGGTGGTTTATGGCGTTATGTGTGTCCGAATTGGCCGTTCTCAATTGGGTTATCAGGCCAACCCAATAAAGCCTCTAACTCAATTCTAACCATTGGTCGTTTGGTTCCTCAATTCGAGAGTTTCAAAGCATGGAATTCTCTTGGTTAAAGTTTCTGCAACTTCCAGATTGTATAAAACTGCTATTTTTCTCATTGGTTTTCAGGGTAAGCTATTAACTGTGCATGTTCGTGTGTCTGAGTGTGTGTGTGTGTGTGGTAGGAGCAGAAAGAGGTGGAGAGATACAACAAGGAAGACATACTCAGGAGGGAGAGACACAGGAGTGGCTGCGTTACTTCACCAATCGGAGTTTGCGTTATGTTAGGGAAGGATTTGGGGAAATTAAATTTTGGACAGGAAAAAAATTTTAAGAGCTAATTTTGTACATTAGATTGAAATGAACTAAGATGTCAATAGCTTAAAACAGTTTACAATAACGTCGTCAATTGTATGAAACCTTATTTTATCTCAAAACGATCTTAGCCACTCTTTATCTTTGGATTTAAACCTCGTTTTAGTTTATTATATAAATACTTATCATTAATTTTTTTAGGAATGCTATAATTATTAAAGAATAGATAAAGTTATGCTTCCCATATTTGTTTATCAAATTGTGTATCCCAAATGATATGTCAAAATCTCATGCATTAAATGTTTAGTGAAAATTAGTAAATCCTACTGATCCAAACACCACACTAATTTAGAATATAAAATTTGATAAATGATTCAATAAACCTAGCATTGCTCTTAAAGAATAGGACACACTCTTGTGGAGCTAATGAGCTATCTATGGGAAATATAAATACCAATTTAAAACGAGCTCTATATCAAAATTTGAATCGAGTTTTAAAATTTTGATCCAATAAATGGGAGCAATGTTATTGAAATATAATTTAAGGACATAATGATTATGATCATTAGATTATCAGTGGGTCTCAACATTAAATATACTCCACTATCAATACAATGGTCACAATGCATTATGTTCTCAAATTATGTCTCTAAATTATGTCCCAATAACATTAGTAGATAATTAGATATCAGATTTAAAAATTGCATAGTCAATACTGCTATATTAATTTCACCTCATTTAAACTCTTAATTTGATCTAATTTTTTGGTTAAGATGGTAGGCCAAGCACATTAAAGTGACTCAACAACAAATGATATTAATGAAGATTCTTCATTAATCTGCCAGTTTGCCTCTGTTTCCCTGTCGTTCGGGTTTTTAACTCGCCCACCAAAACCTTGGACTGGCATTAAGTATGGTAGTGATTGGTGGGATAGGCTGCGACTATCCTGCACATAAAATAAAATTAAAAGAGTTTTTTCTTCATGAATAAAGACGTGACATTAAAAAAAGTTTATCATTTTATTTTAGGGCAAACTTCACTTTACTCCCTTGTGATTTGACACTTTCGCAGATCACCTCTCACTCCTTCTAAAATGGCACATAACCCCCATGTGGTTAGTGGACTAAGCTGCATAACTAACTCAGTTAACGGATATACTTAAATGACCTTGATACCCTATTATCTTCTACTATTTCCTTTTTTCTCTTCTTCTCCTTCACCATCACCATCACCATCACCATCACCATCACCATCACCTCTCACGGCCACCACCTTGGAGCTCACTGTCTTTCCCTTCTCTACATCTCTCTCACATCTGCGCCTCTCTCTCACTTGCCACACATATGGGGAATTGGTTTGCCGCAAATTTTTGTAGAACAATTCTATTTTGCGGTGTAAATTTTCAAAGCTTCTATAGTAGAGGGCAGATTTGTGCTTGGACCACGACTTCAATTTTCAGTGGAGATGGTCTAGTGCTTGTTTGGATTTTTCCTATCATCAATGATGGTGGGGATTTTTTTTTGGTGCATTTTCGGTGATGTATGTCGATAGGCAGCTAGTTTGCATATATAGAGAGCGAGAGAGAGAGAGAGAACATGTTAGTTAGGAAGTGCACTGAGATCGATAAGGGTTATGTTAGTTGGGAACATATTAGTTTTCACACCCCTTTCCACATGTGGCCTGTGGTTCACACTATCCATTAAAGTAGATGAAAAATGTAAATGTGAAGTGGACATGGGAGTTATGTGTCATTTTAGAAGGACAAGGAGGTGATATACAAAAGCGTCAAACCACAAGGAGATAAAATAAAATTTGTCCTTTATTTTATTGTATTATTTTCACCATTAATAGCTATAAATAGATCAAGCTTACATAGCAGACCATCACTTGTAATGATTATTTTTTACTATTTTTTAAATTTGGGTTTGTCCTCATTTTTTTTTTTATAGAAAACTTTGATACTCATTTCATTCAACTTAAGACATTACATCATTATGGAGGGCAGATAAGTAAAACCAAGGGATCTCCTCCTCCTTCCACAGAGTTTGAAACATTACAATTTATAGCAAATTGAGCTAAACAATGAGCAACTTCATTTCCTTGCCTACGAATTCACGATGCTGAGAAGAAAACAAACTGGGTTTCATAAGTTTGGATTTGTTCCACAAAGTTGCCTATCCCTGAAAGATCCAATTGCTTATTCTGAATAGCATCTATCACAACTCTTGAATCACCTTCAATTATTATCTTCTCATATCCAAGTTCATGTCCTAATTGCACAGCCGTGAGAGCTTTCACACTATTTGCACTTAATAGCCATCAATTTTCTAAGAGAATCCTGCTAGAAATTATCCCCCACCATGTCCACTCCTGAGCATCCGCAAGAAGAGAACACAACACCGTCAAAGTTAATCTTGCATAATCCTTCTGTTGGAGCCGTCCACGAAGAGCTATGAATTTTAATCGGTTGAAGTTGAACTGCTGGGCCATTGTTTTGAGTTGACAGAAATTGTTGGATGTACTCTTTTAAGAACTCGACAATCTGCGAAGGAGATCTTGAATATTCCTCCACCCTTACTTTCTTCCTATTGAACCAGATGGTCCAAGCTATAGTAACAATCAAGGCTATTTGTTCCTGCTAGAAGGTTTCTGAAATGAACTCCAGCCACTCTTGGACACTCGAAACTCTGCATTCTGGAAAATATATCCCAATGATATTCCAGATAGCAGAGGCAAAAGGGTATTTCAAAAACAAATGAAAAGAAGATTCTTGATGAACATCACACATGAAGCATTCATTTGAAACTTGAATCCTTCTTCTTTGTAGATTACACAATGTAGGCAATATGTCACTAAATAGTCTCCAAGCAAAATTCTTGATTTTATTGGGCACCTTCAAAGACCAAATGAACATACTAGGCCAACGATCCATAGCTGTGCATGTGGAACCAGAAATATGTTTTGTACCCACTAGATTTTGTTCAATAGCTAAGCGATAGGCACTTTGAACCTTAAAATGTCCTGATTTGGTATAATGCCATACTAGACGATCTTCTGGTAACTGTGAACATATTGGGATGGTAAAAATATCCTTAATCTCGAACTCTAAAAAATTATGCCAAAGCAATTCGATATCCCAAGACTTAGTCACATTATTGATGAAATGACTAACTCTGGTATCATCGGGAAGGTCTGATAGTTGGCTAATCACCTTAAAAGTAATCTGTCTCCGGACCCATCTGTCGTGCTTCTCGCTTATATGTTGTCCATTGCCAACTCGCCATCTCGAACCTACATCCACAATGTATCTCAAAGACAATATACTCCTCCATGAAAAAGAAGGGTTTGAACCTCGTTGAGCATCTTTCAATGATGATGAGGGAAAATATTTGGCCTTAAGAACTCTATATAGCAAAAAATATGGATGTTGAGTAAGCCAGCAATATTGCTTTGCCAACATAGATAAATTAAGCCACCAATATTGCTTTGCCAACATAAATAAATTAAAGACATCTATATCTCGAAAGCCCATGCCACCTTTAGCATTTGATAAACATAACTTTTATCATGGTACCGAATGAACTTTCCTTGCTTCAGATGTGTGACCCCACGAAAAATTAGCCATTAGGCTGTTAATTTCTGAACATAATGAAGTTGGAAGCTTAAAGCAAGACATGACCTGTGCCACTAACTTTATTAAAATCTCCTTACCAGCCTGAGATAATAACTTTCCTTGCCACCCTTGGATCTTTGACCAAACCCTCTGTTTTATACTGTCAAACATTTCCTTCTTGGACCTTCCAGTCACTGAAGGTAAACCCAGATATTTCTTATGAGACACTACCACAGTCGAAGGCAACACCTCCAAGACACTAGGAATATCTGTGAGTAAAAAGGGATACCCAAACTAAGAGTAGAGTCCCGTATATATAGCCAAATAATAGTACAAAATGATCTAAATATCCTTGTGGTCTAGGCAAAATATAAAAGTCATAGTAAGAGTAAAAAAGGGAAAAGAAACCCTAATAAACTAGGCTATAACTCCAACACTCCCACTCTAGCTAGGCGTAAAAATATCAACTTAGCCAAGCTTAACAACGCAGTCCTGGAGAATGGATAGAGTGACAGGTTTGGTGAAAGTATCTGCAACCTGATCATTGATCCCCATAAACAATGGAGTGACAATACCACAACTAACCTTCTCCCGAAGAAAGTTAAAATCGATCTCTATATGTTTAATCCTCTCGTGTAGTACAGAGTCAGAAGCAAGCTGAATAGTACATCGATTATCACAATATAATGTAGATGAAGAAGTCATTGGAAATCCCAACTCACCAAGAATCGATCATAGCCAGATAATCTCACACGTGTCAAGTGTCAGTGCCCGATACTCTGCCTCTGTTGAGGAGCAGGAGACAACTGACTGCTTCTTGCTCTTCCAAGAGATAAGATAAGCCCCTCGAAAAGCACAAAAACCTGTAGTAGATCGACCGCCACACGCTCCCCCATAATCTGAATCTGAATAACAAACTAGAGAATCAATTTGAGATCCTGATGCATAGAACAACCCAAGTCCAGGACAAGACTTGAGGTACCGAAGAATATGATAAACTACATCAAGATGAGGCTGACACGGCCTGTGAATGAACTAACTAACTCGGCTGACAGCGAATAAAATGTCTGGCCTAGTGTTGGCTAGGTAGATAAGTCTACCTACCAACCTCTGATAGACAGTCGGATCTCTAAACTCCTCACCTTTAGCAGTAAGCTTCAAGTTTAGAATCATGGGTGTTGATGCCAGTTTGCACCCTAGCATCCTAGTGTTCGAGAGAAGATCCAGATCATACTTCATCTGTGAAAGAAGAATACCCCTGCTGCTATGGGCAACCTCAATCCCAAGAAAGTATCGTAGAAATCCAAGGTCCTTCACATCAAGGCTTTCCCAAGGTCTACCTTGACCTGTGCAGTCCCAGAAACATCATCCCTAGTAATAATAATATCACCCACATATACCAAAAGGATGACACAGTGCTCAGAAGTATTCCGTCGAATAAAGCATGTATGATCAAAATGACATCTGGTAAACCCTAAACGTACAACTACACCACTAAATTGAGTGAACCAGGCTCGTGGTGACTGTTTCAGTCCATAAAGAGACTTACACAGTCGACACACCTTCTCATCATACTTCCCCTCACCACAAAAGCCTGGTGGTGCATCCATATAAATAGTCTCGTCCAGATTACCGTAAAGAAACACATTCTACACATCCAACTGATGAAGAGGCCAAGAGTACTCTGCTACCAGAGATATAATCAACCAAACGGTAGTCAACTTTGTCATGGGGCAAAGGTAGCACAAAAATCACGACCTGGTACCTGAGTAAAGCCTTTTGCCACAAGCCTTGTGACGATCAATAGTACCATCTGCAAGAAACTTCAGGGTGTAAACCCAGCGACAGCCAACAGGTTTCACCCCTGAAGGTAAAGAGACAAGATCCCACGTATGATTACGCTGAAGAGCGTCCATCTCCGTTTGCATGGCAAGAACCCACTGGGGCTCCTGCATAGCCTCTGAAACAGAGCGAGGAACCGACGTATCTAATAAGGCCATACTGTAAGCTTGAAATGTAGGAGATAAATCACCATAAGAAACATAAGCAGAGATCGGATATAAAGTCTTGGCAGTCCAACCATAAAGAACAACTGGACGGCGATCACACTGCGGATAACAACACCCTAAATCATCATCCTCCACTGACAATGTCTCATCAGGAAAAGTAACTGGCTCAGTACCTACAATCTCATCAGTACTAACAACAGGTGCATCAATATGCTCAACGAACTGAGAAGTATTACCTGCATCGCCTGAGGTAGAGGGGACATCAGTAGGGGAATGAGAGCGAGGGCGACGAACATAAACCTGCAAAGGAAGAGAGACTGATGACTCTGTACTAACAGGGACGAGGGGCTCTGGAGAAGGAGAGACTGACTCTGTACTGATAGTGACCAATGGCTCTAGCTCCTGTGGTAACGGAAAATCAAAGGGAGTATCATCAACTGGAGGGGCAGACACAGGACTAGAAGAAAAATAAGGAATATGCTCAAGAAAGGTAACATCTAGACTGTGATACATACGGCGCCTGATAGGATCATAACACCGATACCTCTTAGACTGATGACAATAACCCACAAAGACACAACGAATCGCTTTATCATCAAGCTTATGGCGAGTAGGAGACCGATCCTGAACAAAATATGTGCAGCCAAAAACACGAGGGGGGACCGGAAAAAGTGTCCGCTCAGGGAATAAGACCTGTAAGGGAGCCCTATGCTGAAGAACACGACTCGGTGTACGATTACATAAAAAGGTAGAAGTCAAAACAGCAAAATGCCAATAAGATTTTGGTACCCCCATACCTCTAAGCATACAACGTACCATCCCTATTAGACTCCTATTTTTTCTTTCAGCAACTCCATTTTGCTCAGGAGTATATGGACAAGTGAGCTGTTGAAGGATACCCTGAGAGGAAAGGTGAGACACTAAGGCATCAGACACATATTCTTTGGCATTATCCAAACGAAGAGCGCGAACAATGACATCGAATTGTGTCTTAATCATCTGGAGAAACTGAGTGATGACAGGGAGTACATCAGACTTCCTATGCAAAAGGTAGACCCAAGTACAACGGCTATGGTCATCTATAAATGTCACATAGTATCGAGCACCTAACAAAGCAGTAACAGGAGAGAGTCCCCAAATATCAGAGTGTATTAGGTCAAATGGCTTGGGTGACTGATGCATGCGAGGAATATAACTGGTCTGAACATGTTTCGATAGGGAACATATAACACAGACAAGTTTACCACCAACACAAGCAATGCTCAAAGCAGGAAATAACATACATAAAAATTTAAAATTTGTATGCCCAAAACAGTCATGCCACAACTGAACAGTTTGTGATGAAAAATCATAACGACAAGTACTAGGCAAAATACTAGCATGCAAATTAGGAACAGATAAAGACAAAGCAGGTGCAGGTGATGGAGGTGGAGGAACTAGTTAAACTAGAGGTGGATCGCCTAAATAATACAATCCATCTCTCTCATGTCCCCTGATAATAATCCTCCTGGTACACAGGTCCTGCAAATAACACGAATAAGATAAAAACACGACCGCACAGTGAAAATCTCTGGCTAACTGATGTACGTATAATAGATTCATGGCCAGTTTTGGCGCATGAAAAACCGAATGTAATGTAAAGCCATTTGGGAGGCGGACTGTAACCCTACTAACAATAAGGCCATGTGTCCCATCTGCTAGCTGAACCTGTGTATGTAACTGCTCGTCAAAAGTGGTGAAGTGATGGGCCTCACCGGTCATATGACCATTCGCACTCGAGTCTAGCATCCAAAGGGGAGACGGACTGGCGCAAGCATGAGAGGCACGAGGTATACTTGTAGTGGTGGCAGTAGCAGTAGTCGGACCCTGAAAAGTCAGGGCGTATATAAGTATATCCAATCGGGAAGTGATAGCATCCATATCACTATTCCAAGGAGGAGGAGCAGCAGGAGCAGCGGCAGTAAGTGGTGGTACCTCAACAATAGTAGCAGCACGGCTGCGAGAAAGTGGCTTAAGCTCCGGATAAAGCTTCTAGCAAGTAGCCCTGAGATGTCCTGGTCGGCCACAATAATCACACTGACGAGAACTAGGAGGTACATTCTAGGTGGAAGTACTAACAACAGATGTCTCAACAGTAGTAGCCATAGCAATAACAATACGTGGGCACCCGTGACAAAAAAAAAAAACAACTCTAAAATAAATAGAGAGATAAAATAAGAGAGAACAATATACCTCCAGTCGAACAGTAGCGACAGATAAAGAAGGTCCAGAAAGCTCCCAAATAATCAAGTCACGGTGCCCAGAAATCCAGAAAATATAAAAGTGATCTACTGCATCAAAAGCATATCAACGAAGAAATCCAGTCACGGTGCCCAAATAATCAAGTCACGGTGCCCAGAAATCCAAGAAATATAAAAGTGATCTACTGCATCAAAAGTAGATCAACGAAGAGTGCGAAGAACGAAGCCCACTCAACAAAAAATGCGACCCGCCAGCGGGCTGATAAGTGAGCTGGGCAATGACCCAGCAGTAGGCTAGGCAGCGTGATTTGATTACTGGTAGTGGGTCGCTGGCTGTCGATTTCGGTTTTGCTGCTTTCGGTTTTGCTGTTATATGTCGATGGGTGGTATGGGTCTGGTTTGTCAGTGTTATGGGGCTGTCGGTGGCTAACCAGTAGGCTGTTGCAACTGTCAGAGTTGGGTGACCACCGACTGGTTTGGGTCGCTGGTCAGTTGCTATTTTTTTTTGGTTTCGCTAGAGTGGGGGCAGTATGTCGGTGGAGTGCTATTTGGTGCTTTATGGTGGAGTGTGTTGTTTGGTGCTGGTTTGGCACTCAGTTGGTTTGATGTTATTGGCTCTAGGGTGGTTGTTGTTTGGTGCTGTGTCGGTGCTTTTTGGGTTGCAGGTTTTATGTCGCTGGGTTGCTAGGTATGGCTTTGCTGTTGATCGGCAGTGGCGGTGGTGTGGTTGGTGGCTGTTGCAGATTGTTTGAGCAGTGGAATGGTGGCTGCTGGGAAGGTGATGACGGCTAGGGTTAAGGTTAGGGTTAGGGTTAGAGATGGAGGCTAGGGTTTTGGCTCTGATACCAACTTGGAATATGTGAAAGGGAAACAAACTAAGTGTAGAACTCCCGTATATATAGTCAAACAATAAAGGTACAATAAGGATAAAAAAGGTAAAACGAATGCAAAAAGGAAAACCTTAATAAACTAGGAAAACCCTAATAAACTAGGCTATAACTCCAATAGTTTTATACTGTCAAACATTTCCTTCTTGGACCTTCCAGTCACTGAAGGTAAACCCAGATACTTCTCATGAGACACTACCACTGTCGAAGGCAACACCTCCAAGACACTAGGAATATCTGTGAGTAAAAAGGGATACCCAAACTAAGAGTAGAGCCCCGTATATATAGCCAAATAATAGTACAAAATGATCTAAATATCATTGTGGTCTAGGCAAAATATAAAAGTCATAGTAAGAGTAAAAAAGGGAAAAGAAACCTTAATAAACTAGGCTATAACTCCAACACTCCCCCTCAAGCTAGGTGTAAAAATATCAACTTAGCCAAGCTTAACAACGGAGTCCGGGAGAATGGATAGAGTGACAGGTTTGGTGAAAGCATCTGCAACCTGATTACTGATCCCCACAAACAATGGAGTGACAATACCACAGCTAACCTTCTCCTGAAGAAAGTTAACATCGATCTCTATATGCTTCATCCTCTCGTGTAGTAGAGAGTCAGAAGCAAGTTGAATAGTAGATCGATTATCACAATATAATGTAGATGAAGAAGTCACTGAAAATCCCAACTCGCCAAGAATCGATCGTAGCCAGATAATCTCACACGTGCCAAGTGTCAGTGCCCGATACTCTGCCTCTGTTGACGAGCGGGAGACAACTGACTGCTTCTTGCTCTTCCAAGAGATAAGATGAGCCCCACAAAAAGCACAAAAGCTTGTAGTAGATCGACCGCCACACGCTCCCCTATAATCTGAATCTGAATAACAAACTAGAGAATCAATTTGAGATCCTGATGCATAGAACAACCTAAGTCCAGGACAAGACTTGAGGTACCGAAGAATATGATAAACTACATCAAGATGAGGCTGACATGGCCTGTGAATGAACTAACTAACTCGGCTGACAGCGAATAAAATGTCTAGCCTAGTGTTGGCTAGGTAGATAAGTCTACCTACCAACCTCTGATAGACAGTCGAATCTCTCAACTCCTCACCTTTAGCAGTAAGCTTCAAGTTTAGAATCATGGGTGTTGATGCCAGTTTGCACCCTAGCATCCTAGTGTCTGAGAGAAGATCCAGAACATACTTCATTTGAGATAGAACAATACCCCTGTTGCTATGGACAACCTCAATCCCAAGAAAGTATCATAGAAATCCAAGGTCCTTCACATCGAAGGCTTTCCCAAGGTCTACCTTGACCTATGCAGTCCCAGAAACATTATCCCTAGTAATAATAATATCATCCACATATACCAAAAGGATGGCACAGTGCTCAGAAGTATTCCGTCGAATAATGCATGTATGATCAAAATGACATCTGATAAACCCTAAACGTACAACTACACCACTAAACCGAGTGAACTAGGCTCGTGGTGAATGTTTCAGTCCATAAAGAGACTTACACAATCGACACACCTTCCCATCATACTCCCCTTTACCACGAAAGCCTGGTGGTGCATCCATATAAATAGTCTCGTCCAGATCACTGTGAAGAAACACATTCTACACATCCAACTGATGAAGAGGCCAAGAGTACTTTGTTGCCAGAGATATAATCGACCAAATGGTAGTCAACTTTGCCATGGGGCAAAGGTAGCACCAAAATCACGACCTAGTACTTAAGTAAAGCCCTTCGCCACAAGCCTAGCCTTGTGACAATCAATAGTGCCATCTGTAAGAAACTTCAGGGTGTAAACCCAGCGATAGCCAACAGGCTTCACCCCTTAAGGTAAAGAGACAAGATCCAATGTATGATTACGCTGAAGAGCGTCCATCTCCGTCTGCATGGTAAGAACCCACTAGGGCTCTCGCATAGCCTCTAAAACAGAGTAAAGAACTAGCGTATCTAATAAGGTCATACTAAAAGCTCGAAAATGTAGGAGATAGATCACCATAAGAAACATAACCAGAAATCAAAAATAAAGTCCTAGCAGGCCAACCATAATGAACAACGGGGCGACGATCACGCCATGAATAATGGCGCCCTGAATCATCATCCTCCACTGTCAATGTCTCATCAGGTAAAGTAACTGGCTCATTACCTGCAATCTTATCAGTACTAACAACCGGTGCATCAATATGCTCAACGAACTAAGAAATATTACCTACATCGCCTGAGGTAGAGAGGACATCAGCATGGGAATGAGAGTGAGGGCGACGAACATAAAGCTGCAAAGGAGGTGAGACTGGTGACTCTGTGATGACAAGGACGAGTGGCTCTGGAAGAGAAGAGACTGGTGACTCTGTAGTGCTAGTGACCAAGGGTTCTGGCTCTTGTGGTATGGGAAAATAAAAAAGAGTATCATCAACTGGAGGGGCAGATATAGGACTAGAAGAAAAATAAGGAATATACTTAAGAAATGTAACATCTAGATTGTGATACATACGACCCCTGATAGGATCATAACACCGATACCCCTTAGACTGATGACAATAATCCACAAAGACACAACGAATAGCTTTATCATCAAGCTTATGGCAAGTAGGAGACCGATCCTGAACAAAACATGTGCAACAAAAAACACGAGGGGGGACCGGAAAAAGTGTCCGCTCAGGGAATAAAACCTGTAAGGGAGCCCTATGCTGAAGAACACAACTCGGTGGACGATTACATAAAAAGGTAGAAGTCAAAACAGCAAAATGCCAATAAGATTTTGGTACCCCCATACCTCTAAGCATACAACGTACCATCCCTATTAGACTCCTATTTTTTCTTTCAGCAACTCCATTTTGCTCAGGAGTATATGGACAAGTGAGCTGCTGAAGGATACCCTGAGAGGAAAGGTGAGACACTAAGGCATCAGACACATATTCTTTGGCATTATCCGAACCAAGAGCACGAACAATGATATCGAATTGTGTCTTAATCATTTAGAGAAACTGAGTGACGCTAGAGAGTACATCAGACTTCCTATGCAAAAGGTAGACCTAATTACAACGGGTATGATCATTTATAAATGTCACAGAGTATCGAGCACCTGACAAAGCAGTAACTGGAGAGGGTCCCCAAATATCAGAGTGTATTAGGTCAAATGGCCTAGGTGATTGGTGCATGCGAGGAATATAACTGGTCCTAACATGTTTCGATAGGGAACATATAACACAGTCAATTTTACCACGAACACAAGCATTGCTCAAAGCAGAAATCAACATACATAAATATTTAAAATTTGTATGTCCAAAACAGTCATGCCATAACTGAACAGTTTGTAACGAAAAATTATAACGACAAATACTAGATAAAATACTAGCATGCAAGCTAGGAACATATAAAGATAAAACAGGTGCAGGTGATGGAGGTGTAGGAAGTGGTGAAACTAGGGGTGGATCGCCTAGATAATATAGTACATCTCTCCCATGTCCCTTGATAATAATCCTCCTAGTACTCAGGTCCTGCAAATAACACAAATAAGATAAAAACACAACCACACAGTGAAAATCTGTGGCTAACTGATGTATAGATAATAGATTCATGGCCAGCTTTGGCGCATGAAAAATAGAACATAATGTAAAGTCATCTGGGAGGCAGACTGTACCCCTACTGACAATAGGGGCATGTGTCACATCTGCTAACTAAACCTGTGTGTGTAACTGCTCGTCAAAAGTGGTGAAGTGATGAGCCTCACCTGTCATATGACCATTCGCACCCGAGTCCAGCATCCAAAGGGGAGACAGACTGACACAAGCATGAAAGGCACGAGGTATACCTATAGTAGTCGCAGCAGCAGTAGTCGAACCCTGAAAAGTTAGGGCTGACATAAGTATATCCAAGCGAGAAGTGATAGCATCCATATCACTATGCCTAGGAGGAGCAGTAGCAATAGTATGAGGAACAGTAGTAGGAGCAATGGCTGTAGGTGGTGGAACCTCAACAATGGCAGCAGTACGACTGCGAGGAGGCGGCTTAAGTCCGGATGGAGCTTCAAGCAAGAAGCCTTGAGATGTCCTGATCGGCCATAATAATCACACTGACGAGAATCACCCTATCTGCGCTAATCTAGGGCACCCTGACAGCGCTGGTCCGAGCCTTGTCCACCCCTAGCTGAGGGTCCTGAACGAGACCCTGCAGCAGCTGCAAGGGCCATCTAGTCGGCCTGAGGAGTTAAGGTCGAAATTGGAAGTGATGCAATACGAACACGGCGCTCATGCTGCTCAATCATCGCATACACCTCATAAAGGGACGGAAGCCTCAGCATCGACAAGATCGGGGAACGAGGTCCCTCAAACTCACCACGAAGCCCCATAAGGAATTTGTGAATCTTATCCTCCTGCTCTCAAGTATTCAGGAAAGTTGCTCCCTCGGGCTCTATCCTCGGAATAGCAGCAAGAGGACATAGAGTCTCATACTCAAGCCAGCGTTGGATCAAATAGCCATAATAATCCTGAACCATCATATCTCGCTGCCTAGCATATGAAAGCTCTTGAGATAGCTCATAAACACGAATTGCTCGTTCTGAATGGGAATACATCTCTGACAATACGCTCCATAGCTTTAGAATAGAGCTATGAAACTAGTGAATCCTGCAAAGAAAAGGCTCCATCGAACCAAATAACCATCCAAGAATAGAGTAGTTCTCAGAGAATCACGTAGAATATCCAGGGTCGTCATTAGCTAGCTTTGGGTGAGATACTGTCAGCCAACCAAGCTTTCCTACACGGCCTACGAAAAGCTAGAATGAGCGTGACCACTCAGCAAAATTATGGTCATTCAACAACTGTGTCGTAACCTTCTAAGAGATCATACCCGACATTTTCGATAATGTAACTATGCCAGTAGGTATTGTATACTGGTCAAATATAGCAGTGGGAGAACTAGGCGGTACATTCCAGGTGGAAGTACTAACAGTAGGGGTCTCAACAGTAGAGGTCTCAAGAATCTCAATAGTAGTCATATCAACAACAATACGTGGACACCCGTGACAGAAAATACTCTAAGATAAATAGATGGACAAAATAAGGAAAAATAATATACCTTCAGTTGAACAGTAGCGACAGATAAAGAATGTCCAGAAAGCTCCCAAATAATCAGGTCACGATGCCCAAAAATCCAATAAATATATAAGTGATCTACTACATCAAGAGCAAATCAACGGAGAAGATGATTCAACCTCTCTAGAAAAGTCCTAGATGCTGCAAACCTAGGAAGAAAAAGACAGTGACGCGCAGAGATGGCGACACTATGACGAAGAGCACGAAGGTGGGCAGTTGGGTCGCTGGGTCAATTTTGTTACTGGGTTGGGCAGTCGCTAGTGTGCTGTAACACCCCAAAATCTGGGGGTCCGTTGATTACCCATCAACCCGCGGAATACCTGTAGATACCTAGTATCTCGATATCACACTATTATGCCCCATTTACCGGGTCCATAACTTAACGAAATTTGGGCAGAGTCTCCTTTGTATGGGGAGCTCTACCCAATACCCAACCTGTGCAATACACAATTACCAGACCCATCCGAGGTCAAATATAAAGCAATGGCCGCACCGGGTCCATGTATAAGTAAACATTGGCCACACTAGGTCCAATTAACCATACTTAAATCAAAACATGAAAGGCTAATCTAACAATAGTCTTTATAAGTTCTATTACAATTATTTTACGCATTACATGCCCCAAAATATAGTTTCTAACATGTAATTACACAAAACATTAAGTAAAGCCACATGCGGCTTTCTTCAAGCATGAGGGTCCAAAATGGAGCCATCCGCCGGTGTATCTCTCCCACCTGAAATGTGTTCCCGTATAGGGTGAGCCAACGCCCAGTAGAGTATTTCCTACAGAGGCTACTCCTCAACCTATATGCATATGAAATGTTCACATGCAACATCCATAAATCCGTAACCATTCCATCAAATAATATACAATTAAATGATGTAATGCTATAATGTCATGCCATGAATGAGGTGAGACCCACCCATGTGCACTCAACCCGAGTCCACTCTGACTCCCTTTACATGTCAATGCCATGTATGTTAAACCGGGCTACCTAAGCCCCATGAAATGAGATGAGACTCATGTACTCAACCCGAGCCCTTCCTGGCTCCTCAACACAATGCTAATGTCAACGTGTTTGATGTATCATGAAATGAGATGTGACTCATTTATGCACTCACCCCGAGCCCTTCCCGGCTTGATAACACAATGCAAATGCCAATGTGTACGACATGCCATGAGTGAGATGAGACTCAATCATGTAACACACCCTGAGCCTCCACCATTGGTATTACTCACCCAATAACTAATTTAAGAAAATCTCCGGGTCTTTCTTTGGGGTGGGCGTTTATGGACTTACACCAACGGCACCCAACCGACACGGAATTCATGGACTTCCACCAACGGTTCCGCGTACACCGACACACTTTATGGGCTCTTATACCAACGGAAGTGCGTATCCGAAACACCGGGCCTTGCACCCGAGAGGTCGTCTTGCCCCTTCTTGCTAACCCCGACCAAATCTTTTTCTTCTTTTTCATGCAACCATGCGACTCAGTTGAATAATCAATCCAACTTTCCCGAGCCCATCCACCAACCACCAAGCATGATGATTGATATATGCAACTACCCCCCCACACTCATGCAAGTTTCCCATGAATGTGACATCACCTTATGCCCAATATGTCATGAATGCCAATGAGCAATTTATCTCCATATTAGACTCCCATAATACCACATAGCTTGTGGTACAAACACCATTCACAACATCATTATGACACAATATCCATGTATGTGATGTTCCCGTACATATGCAATGTAATGACCCATTGCTTCTCTCATGCAAGGTTCATATGTAATGAATGTCATATGAATTGTCTCTACCACATTCCAACATATAGTATTAACAACAACCATGCACACACACACACCACTCATGATGTGAATTCCCCGTGCATATGCAATGCGATGTATCATTGCAATAAAATTATGTCACATATGTAATGCATGCCATATGGACTAAATTAACATAATCAATTCCATTCCATGGCAATTTACATTATAAACGTATAATGTAAAACCCAGGAAATTTGGATTTTTTTTAAAAAAAAAAGGCAAAATAGTAATTTGCCACTATAATGCGTATTTAAAATACTCATGTTTTAGACCTCGGATGAGGAAACAGAGTTCGCTGTTGAATTCGTATCGCGAAAACGAGTCACCTTGTCAAATTTCGTCGAATTCCGAGATAGTCGGATTTTGCACGTCGTTCGAGGCGACTGCGTGGCGAATGACCTCACGAACGTCCCCATAAATGAGTTTTATAAAATTTCCTTAAAATTAAGTTTAAGTTTAAATAAAATTAAGTTTAAGTTTAAATAAAATTAAATTGAACTTAAACCGGGATCAAATAAATCGTTTCGGGACGAAATCGAACCCGATTAAGCGAGGGACACGTGGCACGACGTAGGCCGAGTATTTAAAACTATAAATAGGGGTAAATATCTAGAAAATCAGATTATTTTTGCCCCTTGTGTTCTTGTTTGGCCGGCCAAGAGAGAGAGAAGAGAGAAAAGAGAGAAAACCTAAAACTCCAAGCTTCCTCCGTCGATTCCCGGAGTTCCGTCGCTCGGATTCCGTCGAACCAAGAGCTAAAGTCGATCACATCGACGAGGGCTACGCAACCACACCAAGATCAAGGGATTTCACCGAAGATCCAAGAGAGGAGATTTGGGGGAAATCTAGACTTGGGCTTGGAAAGTGTTCTTGAAGCTTCCTTCGAGAGAATTACGCTTCAAGAGGTAGGGTTTCTCCTACTTGGGACTATTTTTACCTTAGGTGTTAGTAGACTAAGGGTTAAATGTTATATATGCACATGTATTGAAATATATATATGTCTATAGTTATGGTAATGGAAAGGGAGCATAGAGTTGGCCTAGGCTAACTTCTAGCTCGATGTTATTACATAGGAGTTCCATGTGGTTTCTCTTATAACCTGGTGACATTTGAGCTATATGGTTGCTTGGAATGTGTTATGTGAAACATGACTTTAATGATTACTAGGTGTTTGATAAAATGCCTAGGTGAAATTGTGTGTGTTACTTGCATAATGCTATGTTATAACATGCTTGGGTGATTGTGAAATCATATGCTTAGGATATGGTTGTTGGATGAAGAGTGTTGTTGATATATGCATGAAATGATATATTGAACATAATGAGTTATGGTAGTTATGTGCTTTTGATATAATTGCCATTGATGTATTGGAAATGTTTATATGTTTGTCATGAGCATATTGAGCATTATGTTGTATGCAACGGAACATGGCATTGCATATGCATCTCATTACATGGGTGTGTGTGCATGGTTGATGTCAATACCACACTTGGGGATTGACAATATGGCTTGGGATAAAGTTGGGTCGAAGACCTAGCTAAGCCGCTTGATTGCATGATAAATTGGGTCGGGATGAGCAAGAAGAGGCATGACGACCTCTCGGGTGAAAGACCCGGTGTTTGGGGGGTGCACTCCGTTGGTATAAGAGCCCATAAAGTGTACGGGTGTGGAAGACCATTGGTTAAGTCCATAAAGAAGTCCGATCCCAAGAAAGACCCTAGTTTTCAAAAAAAATCATTTGATGTAAACATAAATGATGAAATGAAAAACTTTGGCATTGCATCGTGTTGTATGAGTCGGTGAGAACTCGGGTTAAAATGCATGAGTGAGTGACATCTCATTTCATGGCATGGTATGTTGCATTCCAACTTAGAATGCATGTCCTTTCGATAAATGATTGTTTGCAAATGAATGTTGCATGAGCATGAGCATCTAGGGGAAGAGTAGCCCTGGTAGGGTTTACTTTACTGGGCGTTGGCTCACCCTATACGGGAAACATTTCAAGTGTGGGGTTTGCACCGGCGGATGGCTCACTTGGAGAGCATCAAGAATGAAGGGGGCCGGCTTGTGGCCTTAGTAAGAGTTTTTTTGTAAAATCTTTTGTATAAATTCCATTTTAATGTGTAGATTATGGAATTAAATGTAATGGAACTTGTATAAGTTGTGTATTATATGAAAAATCGTATTATACATGTGTTGGATGAGTTAGGAATGTATTAGAATGGATTGGAAGTGAAAAACAAAGGAAAAAGGCAAAACTGGCAAAATCGTACCGGTATGCGTACCGGTACGTAGACAGACAGAAGGCAGAGCGTACCGGTACGCGTACCGGTACGCCGATGTCCAGTGGGTTCAGTGTACCGGTACGCGTACCGGTACGCCCATCAAAACTCAGAATTTTTTTTATTTTTGTTTTCTTTGCCAAGCCTTTGGGCTATGTTTTTCCTTCCCTCCAATGATCAAATTGGACCCTAATGGGGTATGAATCATGGGGAGTTGGACTGGGGTTGGATCGAATGAATGCTGAACCGAATTTTCATTTTTTTTGGATTATAACCTCGGTTTAAGAATGTTATCGATGTGGTGTCGGGTTAAGCGACATCCACGGGTATTTCCGCGGGTTGATGGGTTGTCAACGGTTAATACAGGACCCTCGGAAAATGGGGCGTCACAGCTTGGTATCAGAGCCTAGGCCATAGATCATATGTGGTCTTGTAGGAAATGAGTCTACCATCTTCCATTGCAAGGGAGAACGAGGTTTAGAGCCCTAGCTAATTCGAAAACCTAAGCTTGATGGGCATTGGGTCTAGACCATTGCATGCATTGTGCATTTCATCTTATGTGTTTAAATGCTACATGTTATGTGCTATGTGCTATGTGGATAATATACATCGTAGAATGTATATGGAAACGAACACACTAGGGTTAGGAAACATAACCTTGGGAGTGGGAAAACAAATGAACGTGAGGGTTCATGGTATAAATGTCTACTAAGGAGAGGAATATGCTTCCCTAGTGAGACGATTCGGAAACTCTTTATGTGTGAGTATTGATTCCTATTTTTGGAATGCCTTGTAAAACTATATTGCTATTTGACTTATGTAGATGGCATATAGAGGGCGTGGACGCCGAGGCGGTAGGTGGAATAACCAACCACCTCCGGCCTTTGATCACCAAGCCTTTGCAGAGGCTATTGGTGAGGCGGCGGCGACTATTGCACAGGCTAGTGCTACAGCCGCTACCATTGCACAGACGGGTGCAAACATGGGACAAGGAGGCTCGAGTAACCTCCAGAAGTTCAAAGCCCATCATCCTCCGGTTTTTCTGGGAGGTGCGGATCCAATGGTAGCAGATCGTTGGATTCGGCAAGTGGAGAAGATCTTGAGGGCTATGGAGATCACTTCCGATGCCACCAAGATAACTCTGGCAACTTTTCAGCTGGAGGGAGAGTCCCAGCTATGGTGGGATTGGGTGAAGGACTCCAGAAATTTGGAGGCCATGACTTGGGCAGAGTTCCGAGAGCTCTATATGGAAAAATATTTCCCAGCAACTGCTCGACATGCTAAGGCTAAGGAGTTCCTAGAATTGAAGCAGGGAAATATGAATGTGCTAGAATACGTGGCCAAATTCACGGAGTTGGCCCGTTTTGCTGATGACTATGTGGCCTCAGACGTGGCCAAGGTACGTAAGTTCGAAGATGGACTGAAGTTGTCCATTCGAGGCAAGATTGTGGGACTTCTCCTGCAAGACCTCGATTCGATGGTCAAGACTGCGATGGCTATCGAGAGAGAGGTGGAGGATGCGCGCAACATCCGAGAAGCGGGTGTTAAGGACAAAAAGAAGGAGGGTCAATCCTCTTATTCTAGTGCGGGAAAGAAACAAAGGACTTATGTTCCGCAGGGAATTCAAGGGCAGAGCCGCGGCTATCAAGGCCAAGGCCGGGGTCGATTCTTCCAAGACGGGGAAAACTTCAGGACCGCCTTCCAGACGGGTCAGAAGACTTGTTATTTTTGTCACCAGCCGGGTCACATAAAGAAGGAGTGTCCTCGACTGCAGAGATCCCAGAGCTATGGGACATCTCAATCCCAGTCTTCTGTGGGACAGCCGCAGACACAGTTTGTTCCTCCTTACCCCTCCATGGGTCAAAGGAGCCAGTACCAATCACAGGGTGCTGCACAAGGCCCTACTACTTTCCGAGCGGGAACACCGCAAGCTGGCCAGATGGGCCAAGGCATGGGTAGAGGGCGAGGCCAGGGTTCACAGGCCGGGACTTCAGGGACTCAAGGGCGTGTCTACGCCATGATACCACAGACTGAGCCGACAGATCCGTCGGTGATACAGGGTACATTTCTACTCTCTCGTTTATGGGCAAGAGTATTATTTGACTCTGGTGCATCGCATTCATTCATTTCTGCATCTTGTGTGGAAGACTTGGGTTTAGAGGTTGAGACTTTAGAAGAACCATTACATGTGAGTTCTCCCCTAGGTGCTAGGGTGAGAATTGATCAGATATGTCGGGGTTGTGAGCTAGAGATCTCAGGGATTCTACTCACTGTGGACCTTCGGGTCATGGACATGTCGGAGTTCGATGTAATCCTGGGAATGGATTGGTTGGCGGCACACCGAGTCGTCATTGATTGTGACCGGAAGCGGGTTACTGCTCACACATCGGATGGGGTTTGTTTCAGGTTTCAGGGGGATAAGCACGATGCTTTACCTCAAGCCGTGTACGACTCTAGATGGCACGGACAGTTGATGGGTTGGCTAGCAAGCCTTACCCTGGAGGACGAGGCGAGACAGGAGTTTGGTCTGCCTCGGGTTGTGTGTGATTATGAGGATGTTTTTCCGGGTGAACTTCCGGGATTACCTCCACATAGGGATGTAGATTTTAATATAGAGTTGCATCCTGGTACATCACCCATTTCTATGACTCCACATAGGATGGCGCCTGCTGAGTTGCAAGAACTCAAGGTCCAATTGCAGGAATTGTTGGACCGGGGTTTCATTAGACCGAGTACCTCACCTTGGGGCGCTCCGGTGTTATTTGCAAAGAAGAAGGACAAAACCCTTCGACTATGTATAGACTACCGGCAGTTGAATAGGGTTACTATCAAGAATAGGTACCCTTTGCCGAGGATTAATGACTTGTTTGATCAGCTGAGAGGGGCGCGGGTCTACTCCAAGATAGATCTCCGCACCGGTTACCATCAGTTGAGAGTTAGGGAGACAGATATCCCTAAGACGGCGTTTCGAACGCGATATGGGCATTTCGAGTTCACTGTCATGCCTTTCGGATTGACGAACGCCCCAGCGGCATTCATGGATCTCATGCATAGGGTGTTCCAACCCTACCTTGATCAGTTCGTCGTGGTTTTTGTTGACGACATCTTGATTTACTCCAAGTCTGAGGAGGAGCATGAGGGTCACTTGAGGGTCGTTCTTCAGATCTTGAGAGGCCATCAGTTGTATGCCAAGTTCAGCAAATGTGAATTTTGGCTTACTGAAGTGAAATTTTTGGGACATGTGGTGTCGGCTTCGGGTGTATCCGTAGACCCGGAGAAGGTTGAGTCAGTCATGAATTGGGAGAGGTCGAAGTCAGTTTTCGAGATACGTAGTTTCTTGGGATTGGCTGGGTATTATCGGCGGTTTATCGAGGACTTCTCTAGGTTAGCTGCGCCTATGACGAAGTTGACTCAGAAGGAGGTCAAGTTCGAGTGGAATGATTCTTGCGAGAAGGCATTCCAGGAGTTGAAGAGGAGGCTTACTTCAGCTCCTATATTGATAGTCCCAGAAAGGGGACAGAGGTACACAGTCTATTGTGATGCCTCTAAGGACGGGCTCGGATGTGTGTTGATTCAGTCCGGGAGGGTCGTGGCTTATGGTTCTCGACAGTTAAAGAACCACGAGCAGAATTACCCTACACACGACATGGAGATGGCGGCCATTGTCTTTGCCTTGAAGGCTTGGCGCCACTACCTATATGGTGAGCAGTTTGAAGTGTTTTCGGACCACAAGAGTCTAAAGTACATCTTTACACAGCGGGACCTCAACATGAGGCAACGCAGGTGGATGGAGTTTCTGGAAGACTATGACTTCACATTGCATTACCACCCCGGTAAGGCAAATGTGGTGGCTGATGCACTTAGCCGGAAGTCACGGGGAGTCTTGGCTAGTGTAGCTTCCCGAGAGTGGGAAATGCTCGAGACTGTGGGACAGTTTGGGCTACATTACATGGGGCAGGCTCAGGGTACCTTGGGAAGTTTGGTGTCTACGCCTTCCCTACTGAGCAGAGTGATTGAGTCTCAAGGGCAAGACCTAGAGATAGCGTCCATTAAGGACCGGGTACGGTCGGGTACAGGTGACGAGGGCTGGGCCATTCATTCGGATGGTAGTTTTCAGTATAGGGGAAGGATTGTGGTTCCCCAATCTCCGGATCTAAGGGAGGAGATTCTTAGGGAATTTCATTGTTCTCGTTTTGCGGTTCATCCAGGGGGCACGAAGATGTATCATGATCTTCGTCGTCAGTATTATTGGAGTGGGATGAAGGGACAAGTTGGTGAATTTGTTGGTAGATGTCTCACATGTCAGCAAGTGAAGGCTGAACACCAGAGACCGGCGGGATTACTCCAGCCCTTGGAGGTAGCTGAGTGGAAGTGGGAGCATGTCACGATGGATTTTGTGACTCATTTGCCACGAACATCGCGGGGACATGATGCGGTGTGGGTGATAGTGGACCGGCTTACCAAGTCGGCACACTTTTTGGCTGTGCGGATGACCTTCACATTGGAGGAATTCTGCAAGTTATATATACGAGAGATTGTCCGATTGCATGGGGTGCCCGTATCTATAGTATCGGATCGGGATCCCAGATTCACATCTCATTTTTGGGAGAGTTTCCAGCGAGCCATGGGGACTCAGTTGATGATGAGCACTGCTTTTCATCCCCAGACGGATGGTCAGTCAGAGAGGACTATCCAGACATTAGAGGACATGTTGCGGACATGTGTCCTAGATCTCAAGGGTAGCTGGGAAGATCACTTACCCTTGGTGGAGTTCGCCTATAACAATAGTTATCAGGCGAGCATACAGATGGCACCCTACGAGGCACTATATGGGAGGCCATGTCGATCTCCAGTTTGTTGGACAGAGGTTGGGGAAAGACCTGCTACGGGTCCGGATTTAGTTAGAGACACCTCAGAGAAGGTGGACTTGATACGGAAGCGTCTTCTCACGGCTCAGAGCCGGCAGAAGAGCTACGCCGATAGACGACGGCGACCTCTAGAGTTTGAGGTGGGAGATCATGTCTTCTTGAAGGTTATGCCTAAAAGAGGAGTGGTCCGGTTTGGTAAGCGGGGAAAACTGTCGCCGAGATACATCGGGCCCTTCGAGGTACTCGAGAGGGTGGGTACAGTTGCTTATCGGTTGGCGTTGCCGCCAAATTTATCGGGTGTTCACGCGGTGTTTCATGTCTCTATGCTCCGGAAGTATACTCCAGATCCGACTCATGTGGTGGATTGAGGCGAGCTTGTTGTTGATGCGGATGGGACCTTCGAGGAGGGACCGGTGCGTATCATGGATAGCCGGGATCAGGTTTTGCGAGGCAAGACTGTGAGGCTAGTGAAGGTGCTGTGGCAGCACCGGGGAGTGGAAGAGGCAACATGGGAGCGTGAGGACACCATACGTGCCAATTACCCTTTCCTGTTTGAGGATAGAGGTACATTTTCATACTTACAGCTTGGTATTGAGAGTACATTACTTGTTGCATATGCGGGCTATTAAATGTATATGTGTATGTGAATTTCGGGGACGAAATTCTTTTAAGGGGGGAAGAATGTAAAACCCAGGAAATTTGGATTTTTTTTTAAAAAAAAAGGCAAAATAGTAATTTGCCACTATAATGCGTATTTAAAATACTCATGTTTTAGACCTCGGATGAGGAAACAGAGTTCGCTATTGAATTCGTATCGCGAAAACGAGTCACCTTGTCAAATTTCGTCGAATTCCGAGATAGTCGGATTTTGCACGTCGTTCGAGGCGACTGCGTGGCGAATGACCTCACGAACGTCCCCATAAATGAGTTTTATAAAATTTCCTTAAAATTAAGTTTAAGTTTAAATAAAATTAAATTGAACTTAAACCGGGATCAAATAAATCGTTTCGGGACGAAATCGAACCCGATTAAGCGAGGGACACGTGGCACGACGTAGGCCGAGTATTTAAAACTATAAATAGGGGTAAATATCTAGAAAATCAGATTATTTTTGCCCCTTGTGTTCTTGTTTGGCCGGCCAAGAGAGAGAGAAGAGAGAAAAGAGAGAAAACCTAAAACTCCAAGCTTCCTCCGTCGATTCCCGGAGTTCCGTCGCTCGGATTCCGTCGAACCAAGAGCTAAAGTCGATCACATCGACGAGGGCTACGCAACCACACCAAGATCAAGGGATTTCACCGAAGATCCAAGAGAGGAGATTTGGGGGAAATCTAGACTTGGGCTTGGAAAGTGTTCTTGAAGCTTCCTTCGAGAGAATTACGCTTCAAGAGGTAGGGTTTCTCCTACTTGGGACTATTTTTACCTTAGGTGTTAGTAGACTAAGGGTTAAATGTTATATATGCACATGTATTGAAATATATATATGTCTATAGTTATGGTAATGGAAAGGGAGCATAGAGTTGGCCTAGGCTAACTTCTAGCTCGATGTTATTACATAGGAGTTCCATGTGGTTTCTCTTATAACCTGGTGACATTTGAGCTATATGGTTGCTTGGAATGTGTTATGTGAAACATGACTTTAATGATTACTAGGTGTTTGATAAAATGCCTAGGTGAAATTGTGTGTGTTACTTGCATAATGCTATGTTATAACATGCTTGGGTGATTGTGAAATCATATGCTTAGGATATGGTTGTTGGATGAAGAGTGTTGTTGATATATGCATGAAATGATATATTGAACATAATGAGTTATGGTAGTTATGTGCTTTTGATATAATTGCCATTGATGTATTGGAAATGTTTATATGTTTGTCATGAGCATATTGAGCATTATGTTGTATGCAACGGAACATGGCATTGCATATGCATCTCATTACATGGGTGTGTGTGCATGGTTGATGTCAATACCACACTTGGGGATTGACAATATGGCTTGGGATAAAGTTGGGTCGAAGACCTAGCTAAGCCGCTTGATTGCATGATAAATTGGGTCGGGATGAGCAAGAAGAGGCATGACGACCTCTCGGGTGAAAGACCCGGTGTTTGGGGGGTGCACTCCGTTGGTATAAGAGCCCATAAAGTGTACGGGTGTGGAAGACCATTGGTTAAGTCCATAAAGAAGTCCGATCCCAAGAAAGACCCTAGTTTTCAAAAAAAATCATTTGATGTAAACATAAATGATGAAATGAAAAACTTTGGCATTGCATCGTGTTGTATGAGTCGGTGAGAACTCGGGTTAAAATGCATGAGTGAGTGACATCTCATTTCATGGCATGGTATGTTGCATTCCAACTTAGAATGCATGTCCTTTCGATAAATGATTGTTTGCAAATGAATGTTGCATGAGCATGAGCATCTAGGGGAAGAGTAGCCCTGGTAGGGTTTACTTTACTGGGCGTTGGCTCACCCTATACGGGAAACATTTCAGGTGTGGGGTTTGCACCGGCGGATGGCTCACTTGGAGAGCATCAAGAATGAAGGGGGCCGGCTTGTGGCCTTAGTAAGAGTTTTTTTGTAAAAACTTTTGTATAAATTCCATTTTAATGTGTAGATTATGGAATTAAATGTAATGGAACTTGTATAAGTTGTGTATTATATGAAAAATCGTATTATACATGTGTTGGATGAGTTAGGAATGTATTAGAATGGATTGGAAGTGAAAAACAAAGGAAAAAGGCAAAACTGGCAAAATCGTACCGGTATGCGTACCGGTACGTAGACAGACAGAAGGCAGAGCGTACCGGTACGCGTACCGGTACGCCGATGTCCAGTGGGTTCAGTGTACCGGTACGCGTACCGGTACGCCCATCAAAACTCAGAATTTTTTTTATTTTTGTTTTCTTTGCCAAGCCTTTGGGCTATGTTTTTCCTTCCCTCCAATGATCAAATTGGACCCTAATGGGGTATGAATCATGGGGAGTTGGACTGGGGTTGGATCGAATGAATGCTGAACCGAATTTTCATTTTTTTTGGATTATAACCTCGGTTTAAGAATGTTATCGATGTGGTGTCGGGTTAAGCGACATCCACGGGTATTTCCGCGGGTTGATGGGTTGTCAACGGTTAATACAGGACCCTCGGAAAATGGGGCGTCACATATAAATTCCATGCTTCATCACAACAATTGATATATCAAAATATATATCTGACATTCACAATTTCAACATAAATCATATCGTACACATATGATTTTCATTTACCACATAAGGCATAACATGTTATTTATCATATAAAAATTTCAATCCATTTAGGCATTTTGTCAAACACCTTCAAGGCAAACAACATGGTAACACATATCATGCCCAATTTCCACATAATTCAATAAATTCCAATAGGCAATTTCTACATACCAATTTAGGATAAAATTATTTTACCTAAATTCCACCAATAGGCAAGTGTAATTTTCTAACAACCTACCCACCATCTTCATTATTCCATAACCATATACATATAAATATATGTATACATAGGTCAATATATATATATATATATATCCAGCCCATTTATCATAGGCATTTCTAGGTAAGAAATCAACCCAAGTAGGAGAACCCCTACCTCTTGTAGCGTGAGAATCCCGTAGGAAGCTCCCAAGACCCGAAAATCCAACTCGAAGCTTGATTTTTCCAAATCCCGATTTTTCACCTTAGGTGAAAATTTTCATTTTTGGTACCCACGCGTAGCCCTCGTCGACGTGATCACTTCTCCCTTCTAGCTCGACGGAATCCTAGCAAAGAAATACAACTCGAATCTTGTTTTTCGTACACCCCCACCCGTTCACCTTCGGTGAAACTTGTTGTTTTTGGTACCCACGCGTAGCCCTCGTCGCGTAGATGAACTTTGCCTTTTGAATCGACGAATTCCGACGGACGGAACTCCCGGAATCGGCGAAGGAAAGCCTGAAAACTCACTTTTTCTCTCCTCTCTCTCCAAAAACGTGTATACTGGTTTTTAGCTGATATTTTCTGTAAAAATCTGATTTAAGCCCATATTTATAGTCGCAAATGAGCGTTCCACATCGCACCGCATATTTTCGACTTCCGGGTCCGTTTTTCGTCCCGAAACGATTCATTATACCTCGGATTTAGTTCAAATTAATTTTATTTGAACTTTAACTTAATTTTGAGGAAATTTTATAAAATTTATTATTGGGGGCCTTTAAAATGTCATTCGCCATGTAGTCGCCTCGAACGACGTGCAAAAATCCGACTATCTCGGAATTCGACGAAATTTCTAGTGATTACTAGATTTCGCGTTGCGAATCCAATGGTGCACTCCGTTTCCTCATCCGAGGTCTACAACATGATTATTTCAAATACGCATAAGGGTGGAGAATTACCATGCCCTTTTTCAGAAAAAGTTCAATTTTTCCCGGGTTTTACATGTGCTGTCGATGGAGTGGGCTGTTGGTTTATTGGGTTGACTTGGGTTGTTGGTTATTGGGTTAAGTTTGTTGTGGCTAAGTTGCTGGGTTGGTTGGACAGTAGGGCAGGGGTTCGTTGGCTACAGTGCTAAGGGGATGTTTCGAGGTTGGTTGTTGGGTTTGTCGATGGATGGCTTGGACTGGTTTCGCTAGTTGGAGTGGGTGGCAGGCTATGTCGCTATGTTGGTTGGGCGGAGCAGTGTTGGGTGATTTTGCTGGTTGGAGTGGGTGGCTGGCATTGTCGCTGTGTTGATTGGGCTGAGCAGTGGTGGGTGATTATCGTTGTTGGTGATTGGTGGATGGCTTTGCTGGTGGGTAGTGGTGTCGGTGGGTTGCTGGTTTGATGGTTGCATTGGGTTGCTGCGGTTTTCCTGGTGGGCAGTGGGTGGTTAGTTGGATGATGATGTCGGTGGGTTAGGATGGAGGCTAGGGTTAGGATTATGGTGGAGGCTAGGGTTTGGGTTGGGGTATGGCTCTGATACCAACTTGGAATATCTATCAGTGAAAAGGGATACCCAAACTAAGAGTAGAGCCTTGTATATATAGCCAAATAATAGTTCGATGCTGAGAGAGCCCAGGGGCAGCCAGAGGAGGAGGCAGGACCCAGCACCAGCACCCGGCGCTCACTTAGAGATATCATGCTTAGCATCGAAGCTAAGCAGGATGAGATTCTTCGCCTTCTGAGAGGTGGAGCTGGAGCAGAGTGAGAGAGAGATTGTTGTTCTTAAGTGGAGTATTTGTTTCTTCTTTTCATGGATGAGCTTCTTCTGCTATGGGTTGTTGTGAATGTTTCAAAGTTTTTTGTGTGTTTTGTTACTTCTTTGGTTGGATGAATTGAATCCTTGATGTTTATGTTAAAACAATCATATTTTGTGAAATGAATGATTCAGTTTATCACTTTTATCTTTTTAAATGCATGTGTAGAATTAGCATGACATTGTTATTTGTTAATAAATGATGGAACGAATGTGGATTTTGAGACTATTTGTTAAAGTGACTAATCACATGATCGGTTTGACACATAACTTAGCAATCTAGACTTAAAATCACAGATCCTTGAAAAATAGTATTTTCTCTATTCTTAAAATATCAAATGTACATTGATATTTTCTATTCTTAAAGTACAAGATGACCAAACTTGAAAAAGGAATTGATATATAACCGACATCCCTTGAGAAACCTGACATAGCCAGTGGAGATGACGAAAAGTACCATGGTAAGTTTCGAGCCTTGCGATACTTCTGAGAGATAATCAACATTTACTCAAGTAAGGTCTTTCACTTCCAATTTTTGAATAATCTCATTAAAATTGCTTTGATTGACGCAACTAAGGTGATCTATTGACATATCCCACAAGAAATTTGTTCATACGACATATATGCACATATTTGAGAAAGGATCTTAGGCCATCATTGACTTAATTTTGAGCCTTAAGTCGTTTCTTTTACAAAATTATATCCCTAGTTAGCCGAGATTGAGCCTTTAATGCATTATTTCTTTTCCAAGTAACCCATATAATTACCAAGCCACAATAAAGTATACTTGACATACCTTTGCTATCTAATTTTCTTACACCCTCTTATAAATCAATATGATACAGAAATGCAAGGGAAAGGAAAAATACTATGGTGGCTGTTATTCAATGAAAAGAAAAAATTGGTGGAAACAATTGAAAAAGAAAAGAAACAGAAAGGCAGAAAATTGCCAAGAAAGTGAAAAATGAGAAAAATGAAAGAAAGAAATACCATTTCTGGGCAAAATGTCGAAAAGCTAGAAAGAGGTGTGCTACATTACAGAATGAAAGGATAGCTTTTGAATACCATTGACGTCATTCTGTTAGCCACTGACCTCTGGCCACATTACAACCTATAAAAAGCCCTAATTGATCTCAAGTCTGATGCATGTATGTGTCGTCAACCAAAAGTGGGGTATGGTAAATAGTATTTCTTTATTTGCATCAATATTCCTCCATGAGATTATGCCAAAATATTATTATTTTGTTTCCTTAAACTTCACTCCCTTACTAATTGTGCATGTGATTTTTCGATTGGCCATCTTCTGATCACATGGAATGTTTGTTATATAACAATTCTTGTTGCTAGAATGATCATTCCTGCTACACAGGGAATTTCAAATACCAATGTGACAGATGCTAATTTTTGCTTAGAATAAATACCTATGGAAAAGAAATGTGCAGGATATAAGTCGAAATTGAGGGTTGGGTGTCCCAACGACCATGATGCTAACTTACTTTAACTAGCAATCCCACTTACACATCTGTTCGACTGAAGTTTGTGGTTAGCTTCACTGAAAACCCTCACGAGACAAAACTCGTCCGCTAGGGTAAACCTAGTGGTTTAAAGACTTGTTGCATATGCTAAATGCAACCGGATGACCTACGAAAATGGCATTAGAAATAGATTTTCAATTGTTGTATTACTAGAGACTAGCAATATTTAGGTTGGGGGGTGTGATTAGTAGTTAAAATTAGCATATCACTATGCCTTTTTAAGACTAATTATACTTTGATGGAGTTTAAATGATGACATTTAAGGACATAAATTGTACAAGGGACCAAAGGCAAACTTTCATGCAATATCAACATATTTGGGGACAAAATTGGAAAAGCTTGGAACAAAGCAAGAACGTTCGAACGCCAAATCACGTTCGAACGTTCCCTTGAATTATTTGAAGACCATACTGCCGAGACATGGCGTGTTGCAGATGAGAAGAAAAACATTGAAGTACTTGAGTATCACGTTCGAACGTTATCCTCCACTATTAAGAACCAGGCTAATGAGTGCAATGGCAGTGGTTCAAAGCGTGTGGAAGTAGATCTCCAAAAGACCACAAGTCATTTGAGTGGGAAGATCAGACCCCATCTGGCATTCGAACGCCCATCTAGCAAAGACAGAAGCAACGTTCGAACACCAGACAACGTTCGAACGTTGTCCTAAGACAGGTTGCAGAGTGGTTGATATTCTCTCCGGACATTGGGACTTTCACTTGGACTTTCAAAGCCTTGTACTATTCCTCCACGCTACCTTGCCCCCCCTTCCTCCTTGCCTATAAATACTCCTCTTGTGGAAGCTTCAAGAGAGCTAGGAGGTGGTTTTTGCACTAGACCAAAATTTTCTTGCTTTGTTAGTCTTAGATTTAGGTTTTCAATTACATGCATAGAGGGAGATAGATTACTTTTGGTTGAGGAGGAAACCCTCCAAAAGTGACTACCTTTCTTCTACTTTCAATATTTGTTTCATTCACTTCCATTGCTTGAGCTTATTCCCTTAGAGGAGTGAAACTCTTCCACTTTTCTACAGCTTCGCCAAAGCGGTGAATGGTGGAACGTGATTCACTCATTCTTTGTCGAAGATCGGCTCCTTGTTTATTGTGCCTTACCTTGTAACTCCTCTACTTGGAGGAATGAGCATCACTCACTTTTCTAACTTTACCAAAGCCATGAAGAGTGAGTAGTTTCTCATTCACTCTTTAGTAAGAGGTGATGGACATGTATAAATTATCCGGAAGTTATATTTGTGCATTTTCGATTATGCTTAATGTTTTATATTCCCCTTGTTTATTGAATGATTGATTGCATCTAGCAAAGCTAAGGTACTTTGTATAACCGTGAGTACTTTCTATAACATAGATAACTCTTGCATAGAAAGACTCATCGATTCAAGACAAGTACCCCGGCTAGATCTTCATGACTACCATTTAATCTTCACCATTATTGTGCTTCAATTAAAGAATGGAAATGGAACATTAATGTCATTGTTGGATGCCTTGTAGAAACACTTGCTTCTTTGTAGACGGGTTGAGTCTTGGCACAGACAATTCTTGTAAACTTCTAGAAAGACATCGGAATCATGTTCTTAATTCTCACAATCCACATTTATCTTCTGATTAACTTGCTGTTGACACGAGGGTTAATTGAGTTATCAAGCACAAGTATAATAAACCGGATGATTAACTACATGTCCAGATCCTTGAACTAAAGAGTGATCCTTTTACATTTGAGCTTATCTTATATTTTGTCTAGAAAATCTTCTTGGAAGGAATCCTATATTCTGTCCAGGAAATCTCATACACCACACAACTTCAAAATTCAAGATTTACAATCATTTGGTCTCCACCACTGCTTACTTTGAAACACTAACAATAATTCCCTTTGAATTCGACTCCGGACTTAAACCGGATTATTACTACAGCTTGACCGCCTGCACTTGGGTGTACACATTTTGGATCAAGTCAACACACACTTCATAATCAACTATACCCAGCGAGCATCAAAACCCAACCTGTACATCATAGCTTCAATAAAATTCTACTCTACTCAATCATAGGCTTTGCTCATATCTAGCTGCATATGTCTATGCAGCTAGATATGAGCATATGTCTATGCTGCATAGAATCTTCTTTTTCAAGTGATGATTCGACTCGTTGGTTATAAGAACATTATCAGTTATCAGTCTTCCAAGTACAAATGCACTTTAAAACTCCATAATAACTTCTGTAAGCACTCGCTTTAACTTATTGGTTGAAATTGGGACATTTCATCAAATGATTTCACTTTAGGGATCAAAACAATATAAGTATAATTGAGTTTAGTGCAAAAAATTTCCACCAGTCAAAAAATCCAAAACCAACTCATTCACATGATTTCCAATAATTCCCCATAATTTTTGATAAAATACGGGACCCATAACATCAGGTCCAGGTGCTTTGAATGGGTGAAAGTTCTTGACAACTTTGATGAGCGCATAATATTGCATATTTAACAGCCTCATTACATGCATTTCAACTTAACATTGCATTTAATTACTTAGAGTTCATCAAATTTGTGAATAATGTGGAAATTTTGATGTTGCAGGTACTCATAGAGTAATTGATGGCTTTCGGAACCTTACAACTATGTGTGGATGAGTGGTGAAGATATGGACACATTACATGAGGATTTGGAGGCTTAAAAGTGAAATAAATCAAGGAGGTATCAGTACTTGGTAACATAGGTACCAACACCCACACCATTTGGTATCAGTACCTCTGTATTCCCTATTTTTGATCATGATCCACTTCGAATATGAAAACGTGAAAAACATAAAGGTTGTAGATCTGGATGTTTTCTATATTGTGTCAAAATTTCAGCTCAATCGGACGGTTGGATCAAAAGTTATGACAAATTTATGAAAACTGGTCCTGAGCTAGCATCCCATTTACGACTTACCGATAGAAGGAAACCAAAACCTACTGATTCGCACTTTTTAGTGTGTCTGAATTATATTATTATATTACACCCAAGTATAAGTGGTCAAATTGTAGTTTTCTCGGTTTTAAGTCCAAGTATCGATCCCACAGAGAGTTTTAGTAATTAGAGGTTAAAGATAAAATAAAAACAATAAAATAAAAATAAAGCCATAAAGAGGTTGTTTGGAGTAGTTTGATGTTTGAGAGCTTGTGGTGTGAGCTTAGTTTGTTCGAGTAACTTAACTTAATTAAAAGATGGAATTAAAGTGCAGAAATAATGAAAGGCGTAAGTAAAGTAGATTAATGACAGAAATATAAAAGATATCCTTCAGTTCAAGGATCCCACATGCGTTATATTGGTCGTATTATGGAATTGCTACCTCACTTCAATTAACTTCCATTTTACTGGTAAGTCAATTGGTAGGTCTGATGTATACAAATAAGAACACAATAGCTTCTTAGGCTCATTGTGGTAGTAATATATTATAACTCAGCTGCTCCTTAGGCCACACTGGTTATAGATGTCCAATTGATTAATTCAAGCAGAATCCGCAGGTGGTATAAACTATCTTCCGGTGACTTGTCAGGTCAACCGGTGGTAGTTAATCATAATACAACCGCTTCTTAGGCTAACTGTATTTAGATATGTCACCCAGAAAGTGAAGTCACTCAAACGGCATACTTGAATTATTCAATAGGTTATCTTGTAATATATATATTGACAGTAGAACTTCCTCAGCGTTCCGGTGGAGGACTAGCCCTACCGATAGGATCACCGGGGTTATTCTAGCAGGCAATATTATTATATATAGTAATACCAGGCGTCAGTGGAACTTCCTCAGCATTCCAGTGGAGGGTTAACCATACCGGTAGGAACGCCGGGGTCATTCTAGCTGGCCCGTCTCATATATATAATAAACGTATAAATAAAACATCAGCAATTCCATAAACAGATCAATATTATACATGTGTTCCCCTCGAATCGGAGGATATACGGAACTACTCACGCTCCATTGCTATAGACAAGCAAGGAGAGCTAGCAGTTGTCATTACAACAGGAAATAAAAGTACGGAATTTAAATGTCTTTCGCAGGGAACAATTGAAATACAACCACTCTTATGATCGATTAAGATGAAAAAGTGGCAGCAGTTCAACTATCCGAATGGAAAGATATAACGAAAATATAAAAGTACAGGACGTAGGACTGAAGTATAACACGGACCGGAGCGTGCTTTCTCTTTTCTTTTCTCTCTTTTCTTTCTCTCTTTTTCTCTCTTTGGAGTTGCTTCAGAACTTCAGATTCCTCTCGTACCTCTCTCAGTTTCTCTCTTGGTTTTTCTCTCAGTTCCGGCCTCCTGAAAGCTGAAGAGGAGCAGCCTATTTATAGGCGTGGGAAGGCAAGTGGGCAAGGAGATAACTTGAGTCTGACAAGGGTGACCGTCCGGACGGCAGTCCCACCGTCTGGACGGTGGTGCTTTGCTGGAGAATCCCACTTGCATGCATGCTGACTCTTCACGTTGGGTAATTACATTTTGTCCTTCATTCTTTGCATTCCTCTGACATTGCTCCCTTGGTCTTGCGTTAATTCGGCATTTGTCCTGCAACTTTTAGATAAAATGTTACAACTAGTATTATTCCCGCACAAACCCTAATTTACTCTAAGTACTAATTTTTAGTGTGTTGGTTATGCTAATTCGAGTTTTTTAATTTTTTAATTTACATACTTATTAAGGTTAATCACACCCCCTAACTTAGACTTTACTAGTCCCTAGTAAAAGAAAATATAATACAAATAGGGTTAAAATCATTTTCGTAGATTCTTTCACGATTGCATTTAGCATATGCAACAAGCCGTTAAACCCCTAGGTGATCCCTAGTGGACGAGTTGTGTCTCGTGAAGGTTTCCAGTGAAGCTACCTACAAACTTCAGTAATTAGGAATGCATATTTCATATTTTTCACATGCATGATTAGAATGATATTTCTTCTGTCTTGCTGGGATGCTTCCTTTTCTGATCACCTTGAGAGAATCATATGTTGGGTGTAGTATTATCTATATATTTTTATGAGAACTTGTGTGTGTGTGTAGTGATGTTTTTATTTTCAAAAATCACTTGAAAAATATTACCCTCTTTCATGGTAGTCTTGATCTCAATCCTTCCCTGGAATACACTCAGTAAGAATAGCACATATGTTATAGTGACTGTTCTCATAATTTTACATGTGATTAGAATATTGATAACAAAATAAATTATTTCACATGTAATAGAAAGGAGCGGTTATTTTAAATGGACTGGAAATTGACATAATCTCATGAAAGAATATTAACATTGTATTAAATATATTATTAACATTTTCCTTTTTAGATTGCTAGAATGGATGCAAATATATGATTTCTGGAATCAAAAAGGACTTTATTAGGGTTGTAACGTGGTCAGGGGTCGGGGTGTAAGAATTGACGTCAGTGGGATTCAAGTGCTATCGTTTAACATTGTGGCACACCTTAGTTTAGTTTTCTTATGACTTTGCAGGTTATTTTTATTTTTTTCCATTTTTCACTTTTCTTGGCTATTTTCTTTCTTTTGTTTTCTTTTCTAGACTTTTCTTTCGAGCCGGGATTTTCTTTTCTCCCTTTTCTTTGCTTTTTTCTGCTTTTCTGTATCCTGCTGTTTAAACCGAGGGTGCAAGAAAATTAGATAGCAAGGGTAGGTGTATTATATTTTATGTGGCTCGGGTGTTTCTTAGGGTTTAAGAAAAGACTTTATTTTCTTTTAGGCTCAAGATTAATGAAACATGGCCTAAGATCATTTTCCAGAAATCCTATATTTGTATTCTTTCTAGATAAACGATTAAGGGCAATGTACATAATATATTTCAATACGTGCTAATCAAAGCAAATAAATGAGATTATTCAAAGAAAAGTTACCGCTGAATCGAAGATTCGTAGTTGAGTAGATGTAGCATTTCTCTCCAAGAAAGAGTGGCTCTAATTCTGCATTTGGTTTTTACATCTCCACTATATATAGAAAGAGTATAACATTTTGCATGGTTTTCAAAAATAAAGACATCTATTTGTGCTTCTAAGATTAAGTTCGAATAAAAATATTGAGATAACGTACAACTAAAATATGAAAGTCTCATGAGATCAGATTGAGAGTATTTTTGCAAGGCATTAGAATATAATCCTAATCTAACTGTGAATTGTATGAAATATGTTTCCTACTTTAGCAATGTATGTTCTCATTTTGACAAAGACAATTTAAACATACTTAAATTTCAAACATACTAGTTCAAACATATATAAGCAAAACTTAACTAAGTTCAAATCACACAAGCATAAAATATAAAACACAACTTCAAGTTTTAAGTGCAGAAATTGAAAGTGCATAAAATAAAAGGGTGAGTGAAAGAAAGCAATGTTTTAAGTAGAATCCCCTGGTCTTCAAGAAGTTGAAGGACCTCCTCCAAAATGTTGTCTGAATAGCCTTAATATTTCTGTTTGACTCTGTTCATATTCTGTCATACGCTGGCCAAGTTGATTGATGTTGGCATCCATTTGAGTGAGGGTGGCTTCCAATCCTAGCAAAATCTGTCTGTCGGTTCGGTCGTCTACAGGGATGTAGGGTTGATCTTCTTGTGGGTGCTGCTGCTCTTGTGGAATGAACTCCTTAGGTGGGTGGAATGGTTCTTCTTGTTGTTGCTGTTGTGGCTCTGCTGGTTGTACTTCAGGCACATCTTCTTGTTGTCCTCCGTGACTTTTCTTCAATGAGGTTTTGTCTAATGCTCCATAGTGCTCAACTTCCTTCCATACGGGGTCAATGATTACACCATTATTCCTGCACAATTGAGATACTAACATGCCATACGGGAGTGAGGGCTTTTTGTTGGCTACCGTTAAGATCATTTGGTCTATGATTAGGTTCGGTAGATCGATACTGTGTCCTATCCCGAGTGCATATAGCAGGTAAGCTTGTTCGGTGTAGACTTGGTTTTTCTGTGCCCTGGGTAGTAAGTTGTTGAATGTGAACAAATTCAGAATTCTATATGTATCAGTCAAATCTCCTTGCTTGATGTATTTGTTCGGTCTACCCCATCCAAAGTCTGGGTTATTCGTGACTTGTCTTCCTATGGCACTTAAATCAGGTAATTCATTCTCAGCATATGGGTATTGTGGGTCTGGTTCTCTCCGCATGGATTGGAAGAAATCAGGTATGGTGTTTGGTGTAACATGAAATATGGCACCTCTCACAAATGCACGTAAATGTCTTTTTTCCACTATTACAGCATTACTATAAAACTCACGAACTAAACAATCATACACAGGTGCAGATAATCTAGCATAATCAACCCAACCTCTAGCATGCAAGATTTCTCTAATGCCTATAGCTTCAAAATCCTCAAATATAATAGGCCTCTCCACAATTATTGTTTTAGTTCTAAAATGTTGATCATACCAGGCTTGTTGTTGGGAATTTTCGAACATCACCTCATCGAAGACTTCGTCCGGTCCCGGTGGTGGTGGAGGTGCTTGTTGTTGCTCTGGTTGATTTGCTTGAGCCCTTCTTGATGATCTCCTTGGTCTTTGCCTCAAATCCATGATTTCTTGATTTCTCCGTAGATTCTTGGTTTTGAATGATTTCAATCGGTAAATAGCTTCTAAATGTTATGGGTAGGAGATTAATCGGAGCAAATGTGGTAGATTTTGAGCAAATGTAGTGGATTTGGTGGGCTTTTCTTCAGGATTTCTGGTTTGGCCGAAGCTTTGGAGGTGCAGAAATGGAGAACTGATCGGCTGCATGGAGGAGTGTATATATAATAGGGGCCACCGTCCAGACGGTGGGACTGCCGTCCGGACGGTGCCAACTCTCGGGTTTGGATGTTTTTCCTTTGTGTTTTGCTTGAATTTTTCCTGCAATGTTACTTCTTTAATTTCCTGCAATACACAAAAATTTTCATATATATTCATTCTACTAAAAAATTTTGCTCACCACTCTTTTTTTTGTTGTCAAAAAAAAGGGTTTTTAATTTTTTTATTTGTTATTGCTTATTTACGGAATTGCCTACTTAAATTATAGTTATTTACATTTATGTATATTTTTAACTACTTACTCTTATACTTATGTATATTTAGAAAAAAACATGTACGTTTATACAAATATATACATTGTTTATAGATGTATACATATATATTTCTCCCAAAATTCTGTTGATTATATTGAGTCGGAGTCAGAACTGCCTGGATTATTAATACCAGTGACTCGACCAACTTCATTTTGAACGTACTTGGTTAACATCGGGGTGGAGTAGGATGGCGCCTCAGGGTAGTCCTTACTCTGCCCATACCTAATCCATCGTAATCGATCGGACGCTCGACCTGAAATCGGTTCCGCACATGGATTGTATTGTCTTAAATGTTCTGTTCGACCGCATCTGACACAACCACCGAGACGATTTGCTCGTCTATGTTTAGCATACGGACTTTTTACGCATAGTGGTTTTGGTTGGCTTTCAAATATTTCAAGATTTCTGACTCTTCTGGCTTTTTGCATGATCAGTGCGTGAACGTCTTTTGGAAGATGACGCAATATAATTAAACTTAACCAAAATAGTTTTACATCCATACTGTATATTCTAATTTAATATAAGATAAAAGACTCCTTATCCGGTTCTTTAACGTCTGTCAGTTACAAAGACAAGATATATATATATATATATTTAAGTTATCTGTTTAAAGTAGAATAGTTATTTTAAAAGTAAAAATTAAATTGTAAAACCCGAGAAAATTTCAACCTTTGTGAAAAAGGGCAAAACGGTAAATTGCCACTACAGTACAGGTTGTAAACCTGAATTTTTCTAGAACTCGGATGACGAAACGGACCTCACCGTTGGATTCGTCTCGCGAAATCTAGTTACCACGTCAAATTTCGTTGAATTCCGAGATAGTCGGATTTTTCGCGTTTTGCGAGACGAACGGGCCCCGTGTGACCCCGTACACGAAATTTTTTATAAAATTTCCAAGTTTGGGGAAATATTAGAGACAAGTGAAATAAAAATATTTTAAACTTAAATCGGGACGAAATTTAATCGTTTCGGGGTTAAAACGGACCCGAAAAAGAGAGGTCGTGTGGCGCGTTGTGGGCCAAGTGTTCCAAGGGTATATAAAGGGGGGAAAATCAGATTTTTCCCCCATTCTTCTTGCCGTTCAGCCGATAGAAAAGAGGAGAGGGAGAGAGCTTGAAAATCTTCACTTCTCTCTACGATCTAGAAGGCTACGAAGCTCGGATCCATTCAATCCAAGAATTAAAGTCGCTCTACTCATCGAGGGCTACGCGGCTATACCAAAAAGCACAAGTTTTACCGAAGGTCAAGGTACGAGATTTTCGGGAAGTGAGGGTTTTTGCTTGAATCGAGTCTTGGAACTTCCCTTGGTCGTTCCTCACGCTTCAAGAGGTAGGGTTTCTTCCTACTAAGGTTTATTCCAAGCCTGTAATGTTTTTATGGAATGGGTAGGATGATAGCCTATGTGTCTCTTGCCTATTGCTGTGAAATTGGGTGAAATGGGGTATTGAAATGGGTAAAGGAAATCCTAACTTGGATGAATATTTAGAAGTTACTAATTGTGATTTCTATGAATTGGATATGTGAAATGAACCCAATGTAAATTCATGTGTTATATGAAATTGTGGGCGTGTTATGTGTTTATATATATGCCATGAAATTTTAGTATGTTGATAACATGCTTGGAATTTGTATTATGGGAATTATATGCTTTTGATATGATTTTGCCATGGAATATGAGAAATGTGTTGAGAATGTTCATATGTCACTCATATCATATCGAACATTGTATTGGTGTTGCGATGGAGCACCACATTTCATATGCACGGGAACATCGCATTTTAGGAGGTGTGTGTGCATGGTTATTTGTCTTCACCACACATGGTGGATGACGAGTGAGCTCGGGTAATATGGGTCGATGACCTAGACGAGTCGAATGGTTTATATGTTGATAGGGTTGGGGTAGCAAGAAGGGCTAGAAAATCCCTCGGGTGAGAGACCCGGTGATTGGATACGCACTCCGTTGGTATAAGAGCCCATAAAGTGTGTCGGTGTACGCGGAACCGTTGGTGGAAGTCCATGAATTCCGTGTAGGTTGGGTGACCTTTGGTGTGAGTCCATGAACATCCACCTCTACAAAGACCCTAGAATGAGATGTCATTTGATGTGAAACATAAATGACGGATTGGTACACATTGGCACTTGCATGTGTAGAGGAGCCGGGAAGGGCTCGGTTGATGTGCATGAGTGAGTCTCACCTCATTTCATAGCATGGCATTACATGTTTCAACATGGAATATATTCTTGTTGTGGATTGTTGATTGATAGCATGTGACATTTCATATGCATTTAGGTTGGGGAGTAGCCTCTCTAGGAGATACCCTATTGAGCGTGGCTCACCCTTTATGGGAAAAACATTTCAGGTGTGGGTTTTGCTCCGGTGGATGGCTCATTTGGAGAGCATCAAGCATGAAGGAGGCCGGCTTGTGGCCTTAGTTTAAGTTTTGTAAAACCTTTAACAAAATTCCATTTTGATGTATATATATTATGGAATGAATTGTAATAGAGATTGTATGAGTTGGGTATTATATGGAAAATCTCATTAAACATGTATTGAATGAGTTTGGAGTGTATGGGGTAGCTTTAAGGATGGTTTGGAGGGGAAAGAAATCCATTTTTATGCTCACAGTCTGAAAACCTACCGGAAGGTGTGTGTCGGCCTTCCGGAAGGTTTTGCTAAAAACCCCAGCTTGCCTTGCTCACAGCTAATACCTTCCGGAAGGTTTTGCCCACTGGAATGAACCTTCCGGAAGATTTTAGCTACTGGAGTAAAACCTACCGGAAGGACTTGTCTACTGGAGTGGACCTTCCGGAAGGTTTTGCCTTGGGTTTCTTTTTGACTGCCGAGTTCTTCCGGAAGGTTTTGTTTTCTGGAATGAACCTTCCGGAAGGTTTTGGCTACTGGAATGGACCTTCCGGAAGGTTTTTGCTACTGATGTCGACCTTCCGGAAGTTCTTGACATTGATCTTTTTCATGTAACAGTTCCTTCAGCGACCTTCCGGTAGGTGTATGTCGACCTTCCGGAAGGTTTTTCCAAAAACTTGAAATTTTCAAAATGCTTAGCCATGCTTTTGGGCTTTGTTTTCTTTGGTTTCTATGACATAAATGGACATAAATGGAGGTATAATTGACCTTGTGGATGGTAAATCCGATTAAAAGCATGTGAGTGACGTGGTGTCGGGTTATACGACTATCACGAGTATTTCCGCGGGTTGACGGATGGTCAACGGTTAATAAAGGACCCCCGGAAATTTGGGGCGTCACAGCTTGGTATCAGAGCATAGGTATGCGATTTACCTAGGGCTTGATGGGGCATGGGTTTAGACCATTGCATTCATTGTACATTACATGTTATGTGCTTAAATTGCTACATGTTATGTGATATGTGGTATGTGTATTATATGCATGGTAAAATGTGTATGGAAATGGACACACTAGGGTTAGAGAACTTAACCTTGGGAGTGGGAAAACAAATGAACGGGAAGGTTCAAAGCGAAAGGGTCCACTATTGGAGGCATACGCTCTACTAGTGAGACAATGAGAAAGATTTGTGTAAAACCCGAGAAAATTTAAACTTTTGTGAAAAAGGGCAAAATGGTAAATTGCCACTATGGTACAGGTTGTAAACCTGTATTTTTCTAGAGCTCGGATGACGAAACGGACATCACCGTTGGATTCGTCTCGCGAAATCTAGTTACCACGTAAAATTTCGTTGAATTCCGAGATAGTCGGATTTTTCGCGTTTTACGAGACGAACGGGCCTCGGGTGACCCCGTGCACGAAATTTTTATAAAATTTTAAAGTTTGGGGAAATATTAGAGGCAAGTTGAAATAAAAATAATTCGAACTTGAACCGGAGCGAAATTTAATCGTTTCGGGATTAAAACGGACCCGGAATTAAAAGGGACGTGTGGCCAATTGTAGGCCAAGTATTCTAAAAATATAAATAGGAGCCTAAAGTCTGAAAAATCAGACTTCTCCTTCACCATTCAGCCGGTTTCAGCCGAGAGAAAAGAAGAGAGGGAAAATGAGAGAAAACTCCACCTTCTCTCTACGATCTACTCCGTTCTAGCGCTCAAATCGATTCGGGCCAAGAACAAGAGTTGCTCTACGCGTCGAGGGCTACACGTGGGTACCAAAAACGACGGTTTTCACCGAACGTTGGAGGGCCAAAAATTTGGAAGTGAAGGATTCAAGCTTGCTTTGAGTTCTAGGAGCTTCCCACGGCGATTCTACACGCTACAAGAGGTAGGGTTTTCTTCCTACTTAGGTTTATTTCCAACCTAGGAAGGTTATATGGAATGGGTAGGTGTATATATATATATATATATGTATCACTTGCCTATTGTAGTTATTTGGGTGAAATGGGTATTGAGAATGGGTAGCATGATTTAAATCACACTCTCTAGTTTAATGTACCACCAATGTATTTCATGTGTGGGAAATGGGTACCAAATGTGCTAAGCAAGGTTGGTATGAAATGGGTGTATATAATTACTTGTTGGGTAAATTTTATAAAGGAGCTTGAGAAAGTATGATATATGAACATTAAGGAATAGATAGAATAAATTTTATCTTGAGTTGATCGAGTGGAAGTCACTTATGTGAGTTCTTGATCCATGTGAGGAGAATTGAGCATGATTATGATTATATAATTGTATGCTTGCATGGTGTTTGTTTAAATGCCAATATGGATTTAAGTGTGTTAAATTGCATGGGAATTGTGAAAACATGCTTTCGGATTTGTTGTTGGATGTTATGTGTAAGGAAATGTAGATGTACACATACTTGTGATATATGTTGACAAAGTGTTGAATTGTGGTATTTATATGCTTATGATATGAAGTACCATGGATATGTGGATTTATCTTGTGATTGTTCATATGACACTCATACATATTGAACATGTGGATAAGGTGCAATGATACATTACATTGCATTCTCATGGGTACATCACATTCATGGTCATAAGACATGGGTGTGTGTGGGTGTGAGTTGACATCGCATTCATGGGTCGTAGGCATGAGTGTGGGTGTGTGCATGAGTTGTGGATCAAACACCAAATCTTGGTGGTTGGTATGTGAACTCGGGAAAGTCGGGATCGAAGATCCGACTGAGTTGCACGGTTGCATTGCATAAGGAAAACTTGTGTCGGGTAAAGCAAGTAGGGCTAGACACTCCCTCGGGTGAAAAACCCGGAACCACTGGTTCATACACTCCTACGGTGCAAGTCCAAAAAGTGTAGATAGGCCCACGGAGCCGGCGGTGCGATTCCAAAATCCGTTGCCCAGGAAGACACAAGATTTTGTTATATAAAAACACCCATCCAATGGGTAGCCTCAAACAATGATTTGATTTTTTTATAAAGACATAACTTTTATCTCAAACGATCATTGGGAGGGTTTTTCCGTCAATAGACGGGTTCATACACATTGGCTTTTGCATTGTGTGGTGTGAGTCGGGGAAGACTCGGGACAAGGTGCATGAGTGAGTTCCATCTCATATCATGGCATGACATAGTATAGCATGGTAGCTTTCTAACATTGAATTATATACTCTTGTTAGATTGGTTGATGCTTGTTGATTTGTTGCATGTGCGCATTTCATATGCACTTAGGTTGGGGAGTAGCCTCTGTAGGAGGATATCCTATTGAGCGTGGCTCACCCTTCGTGGGACAACATTTCAGGTGCGGGGTTCACGCCGGCGGACGGCTCCCATTTCGAGCCCCAAGGTTGAAGAAAGCCGACTTGTGGCTTTTATTGTTGTTTTGTAAAAGCTTTTGAAAAGAATTCCATTTTGATATGTAAATGTATGGAATCAATTGTAATAGAACTTGTATAAACCATGTTTTATATGGAAATCCTTGTCAAACATGTATTTGATGAGTTGGGAAGGGTTTTGAATGGATTGGAAAGGAAAAATGGTTGAAAATGGCAAAACTGGGCAGAGAGTACCGGTACTGGGTACCGGTACTGAATGGTACCGGTACTGGGTACCGGTACGGAATGGTACCGGTACTGGACACCGGTACCCTCTTTCCAGTGGGTTGACAGTACCGGTACAGGGTACCGGTACGGAATGGTACCGGTACTGGACACCGGTACCCTCTTTCCAGTGGGTTGACAGTACCGGTACAGGGTACCGGTACTGAATGGTACCGGTACTGGATACCGGTACCCCCCTTTCCAGTGGGTTGATAGTACCGGTACCGGGTACCGGTACTGAATGGTACCGGTACTGGGTACCGGTACTCTCTCCAAAATTTTCAGATTTTCACACTGCTTCGCCCTATTTTCAATCTACGTTTCCTTTCCCTCCAATGATGTAAATGGACTATAATGGAGTATAAATCATGGTATATTGAATATTGGTTGAACCCAAATGAATAATCGAATCCGGTTAACAATTGTGAATTAAGATCCCGGTTAAGGGGATGCTACTACCGTGGTGTTAGGTTGAGTGACATCCATGGGTATTTCCGCGGGTTGACGGGTGGTCAACGGTTAATATAGGACCCCCGGAGATTGGGGCGTCACAGCTTGGTATCAGAGCCTAGGTTTACAATATACCTAGGGCTTGAGGGAAATGGGTCTAGACCATTGCATTCCATGTGCATTACATGTTATGTGTTTTACTTGCTATGTGCTATATGAATTGTATGCATGATGAATGTGCATAGTGAAAAGTATTCTAACCCTAGTGTTTAGAAAACATAACATTGGGAGTGGAAAAGGGAATGAACGGGATGGTTCATGACATAATTGTCTAGTAGTGAGGGGTATACGCATTACTAGGGAGACAATGAGAAAATAAGTTAGTACTCTATTGCTATTTGACATGTGTGTAGATGGCATATAGAGGAAGGGGACGTCTAGGCGGTGGACGGAACAACCAACCACTACCGGCTTTGGACCAACAGGCCTATATGGAGGCTATGAGTACGATGGCTGCTAACCTGGCACAGGCAAGCGCCAATTTGAGCCAAGGGGCTCAAGCCATCCAAAGGAGTTTAAGTTCCATGGGCCATCAACGGCCATGGAAAAAGAAAAAGACATCGAGCCCACAAGAATCATCGGGGCAGGGCCGCGGCTATCAGGGCCAAGGCCAAGGGCAAACCTCCCAAAGTAGTGGGCACTTCAGGGTTCCCAGCGAAGCGGGGCAGGGTCCATGTTATCATTGTCGCCAAGTGGGTCATAAGAGGAGGGATTGTCCTCAGAGGCAGGGACCACAGGAGCGGGTTCAAGCCCAAAATCTTTTGTCCCAAGGAGGGAAGAAATTCAAGGGAACGTTTCAAGGAGGCCAGAAGACATGTTTCTATTGTCGACAACCGGGCCATAGGAAGAAGGATTGCCCCCTGAGGCAAACCTCACAGAGTTCCGAGACTTCTCAATCCCAGTCGTCGGTGGGACTCACACAGGCACGTGTTGTTCTTCCCTATCCCACTAAGGACCAGGGAAATCAGTCCCAACTACAGGGCGTTGTACAAGTCCCTAGTACGCCACGTGCGGAGACTCCGCAATCAAACCGGATGAGCCAAGGTATGGGCCAAGGCCAGGAACAAGACTCTGAAGCGACAACATTGGAGACCCAGGAAACGGTCTTTGACGTTGCACCACAGAGTGAGTCGGGGGATCAGACAGCGACCCACGGTACATCACTTATTCCTTATTTATGGGTACACGTGTTATTTGACTTGAGCGTGTCAAATACCGTTATTTTTCATGTTTTGTGCATGGTACAGTTTTAAACATTATAACCCTAGAAGAGTCCTCAGGGGTGAATTCCACCTTAGGGACTAGGGCCTGCATTGATCAGATATGACGGTTGTGAGTTAGAGATCTCGGGGACTCTACTCACTATGGACCTTAGGGTCGTGGACATGTCGGGTTTGATGTCATCCTGAGAATGGATTGATTGACGGCACACCGCGTCGTCGTTGATTGTGATTGTAAGAGGATCACTGCTTACACACCGAATGGCGTTTGTTTCAAATTCCAGGGGGAAAAAAAAAAAAAAACACGACTCTTTATCCCAAATCGTGTATGGCTTCCGTTGGCACGAATGGTAGATGGGTTGGCTTGCGAGCCTTATCTTGGAGGACGAGGTGAGACAAGAGTTGGGTCTACCTCGAGTTGTCTGTGAGTATGGGGATATTTTTCGGATGAACTACCGGGATTACCTACACATAGGAATGTAGAATTTACCATTGAGTTGCATCCCGGTACATCGCCCATTTCTATGACTCTGCATAGAATGGAACCAGTAGAGTTGTGAAAACTCTAGGTCCGAATACAAGAATTGTTGAACAAGGACTTCGTTAGACCAAATGCTTCACCTTGGGGCGCTTTGGTACTAATGACCAAATTTATGGAGGAAGCTTACTTCACCTCTTATTCTAGTAGTTCCGGAGAGGGGACAGAAGTACACAGTGTACTGTGATGCTTCTAAGGACGGACATGGATGGGTATTAATGTAGTCCGCGAGAATGGTGGCTTATGGTTCTGGACAACTAAAGAACCACAAGCAAAATTATCTTATACGTGACATGGAGTTGGCGGCCATTATCTTGCCGTGAAAGCTTGGCACCACTACGTATATGGTGAGAAGTTTGAGGCGTTATCAGACCACAAAAGTCTGAGATATGTCTTTACACAACGGGACCTCAACATGAGGCAACGCATGTGGACGAAATATTTGGAGAGTTACGACTTCACTTTGCATTATCATCCTGGTAAGGCAAATGTGGTAACTAATGCACTTAGCCGGAAGTCACAGGAAGCTGTGGCTAGTGTGGCTCACCGAGAGTGGCGGATGTTTGAGATTGTGGGACAGTTCAGGATGTATTATCGGGGTCAGACTCAGGGTATTTTAGGGAGCTTGGTGACTATGCCCTCCCTACTGAGCAGAGTGATCGATTCCCACGGACAGGACCCAGAATTGTTATCTATCAGGGACCGGGTACGCCTAGGTGGCACGAGGATGTACCATAATCTTCATCACCAGTATTATTGGAGTAGAATAAAGAGACACGTTGAAAACCTTGTCAGTAGATGTCTCACATGTCGACAGGCGAAGGCTGGGCACTGGATACTAACAGAGCTGCTCTAGCTCTTGGAGGTGGCTGAGTGGAAGTGGGAGCATGTCACAATGGGTTTTGTGACCCACTTGCCACGGACATCGCGGGGATATGATGCGGTGTGGGTGAGAGTGGACCGGCTTACTAAGTCGGCACGCCTTTTGACAGTGCGGATGACCTTCACACTGGAGGAACTCTGCAGGTTGTATACACGGGAGATAAATCTGGTTACATGGGGCGCCGTTGAATCGAGAGCCCAGGTTTACGGCTCACTTTTGGGAGATTTTCCAGCGAGCTATGGGGGCACGACTGATGATGGGCTCTGTCTTTCATCTCTAGACGGACGATTAGTCGGAGAGGACCATCCAAATTTTAGAGGACATGCAGCGAACATGCGTCCTAAACCTCAAGGGTATTTGGGAGGAGTATCTACCCTTAGCGGATTTCGCTCATAACAATAGTTATCAGGCAAGCATACAGATGACACCTTACGAGGCCCTTTATGGGAGGCCTTGTCGTTCTCCGGTTTGTTGGACAGAGGTGCGAGAGAGACCCTTTACGGGTTCGGGTTTGATTAGAGACACCTCGAAGAAGGTGGACTTGTTACGGAAGCGTCTTCTCATGGCACCAAGCCTACAGAAGAGTTATGTCAATAGACGGCGACAACCTCTGGAGTTTGAGGTCGGTGATCACGTTTTCTTGAAGGGGATGCCTAAAAGAGTAATGATCCTGTTGGTAAGCGGGGGAAAGCTAACGCCGAGGTGTGTCGGGCCCTTCAAAGTAATCGAGAGGGTGGGTACAGTGGCTTACAGGTGGGCGTTACCGCCAAATTTATCGGGTGTGCACGCAGTATTCCATGTCTCCATGCTCCGGAAGTATACTCCAGATCCGACGCATGTTGTGGATTGGGGCGAGCTTGTCGTTGATACGGATGGAACCTTTAAGGAGGGGCCAGTGCGTGTCATGGATAGCCGGGATCAGGTTTTGCGAGGCAAGACCGTGAGGCTTGTGAAGGTGTTGTGGCAGCACCGAGGAGTGGAAGAGGCAACATGGGAGCGTGAGGATACCATACGTGCCAATTATCCTTTCTTATTTGAGGATGGAGGTACATTTAGTGATATATGACTGTTGCATATGCATGTGGTTGTATGTGCATGATTGTGTGAATTTCGGGGACGAAATTCTTTTAAGGGGGGAAGAATGTAAAACCCGAGAAAATTTAAACTTTTGCGAAAAAGGGCAAAATGGTAAATTGCCACTATGGTACAGGTTGTAAACCTGTATTTTTCTAGAGCTCGGATGACGAAACGGACATCACCGTTGGATTCGTCTCGCGAAATCTAGTTACCACGTAAAATTTCGTTGAATTCCGAGATAGTCGGATTTTTCGCGTTTTACGAGACGAACGGGCCTCGGGTGACCCCGTGCACGAAATTTTTATAAAATTTTAAAATTTGGGGAAATATTAGAGGCAAGTTGAAATAAAAATAATTCGAACTTGAACCGGAGCGAAATTTAATCGTTTCGGGATTAAAACGGACCCGGAATTAAAAGGGACGTGTGGCCAATTGTAGGCCAAGTATTCTAAAAATATAAATAGGAGCCTAAAGTCTGAAAAATCAGACTTCTCCTTCACCATTCAGCCGGTTTCAGCCGAGAGAAAAGAAGAGAGGGAAAATGAGAGAAAACTCCACCTTCTCTCTACGATCTACTCCGTTCTAGCGCTCAAATCGATTCGGGCCAAGAACAAGAGTTGCTCTACGCGTCGAGGGCTACACGTGGGTACCAAAAACGACGGTTTTCACCGAACGTTGGAGGGCCGAAAATTTGGAAGTGAAGGATTCAAGCTTGCTTTGAGTTCTAGGAGCTTCCCACGGCGATTCTACACGCTACAAGAGGTAGGGTTTTCTTCCTACTTAGGTTTATTTCCAACCTAGGAAGGTTATATGGAATGGGTAGGTGTATATATATATATATATATGTATCACTTGCCTATTGTAGTTATTTGGGTGAAATGGGTATTGAGAATGGGTAGCATGATTTAAATCACACTCTCTAGTTTAATGTACCACCAATGTATTTCATGTGTGGGAAATGGGTACCAAATGTGCTAAGCAAGGTTGGTATGAAATGGGTGTATATAATTACTTGTTGGGTAAATTTTATAAAGGAGCTTGAGAAAGTATGATATATGAACATTAAGGAATAGATAGAATAAATTTTATCTTGAGTTGATCGAGTGGAAGTCACTTATGTGAGTTCTTGATCCATGTGAGGAGAATTGAGCATGATTATGATTATATAATTGTATGCTTGCATGGTGTTTGTTTAAATGCCAATATGGATTTAAGTGTGTTAAATTGCATGGGAATTGTGAAAACATGCTTTCGGATTTGTTGTTGGATGTTATGTGTAAGGAAATGTAGATGTACACATACTTGTGATATATGTTGACAAAGTGTTGAATTGTGGTATTTATATGCTTATGATATGAAGTACCATGGATATGTGGATTTATCTTGTGATTGTTCATATGACACTCATACATATTGAACATGTGGATAAGGTGCAATGATACATTACATTGCATTCTCATGGGTACATCACATTCATGGTCATAAGACATGGGTGTGTGTGGGTGTGAGTTGACATCGCATTCATGGGTCGTAGGCATGAGTGTGGGTGTGTGCATGAGTTGTGGATCAAACACCAAATCTTGGTGGTTGGTATGTGAACTCGAGAAAGTCGGGATCGAAGATCCGACTGAGTTGCACGGTTGCATTGCATAAGGAAAACTTGTGTCGGGTAAAGCAAGTAGGGCTAGACACTCCCTCGGGTGAAAAACCCGGAACCACTGGTTCATACACTCCTACGGTGCAAGTCCAAAAAGTGTAGATAGGCCCACGGAGCCGGCGGTGCGATTCCAAAATCCGTTGCCCAGGAAGACACAAGATTTTGTTATATAAAAACACCCATCCAATGGGTAGCCTCAAACAATGATTTGATTTTTTTATAAAGACATAACTTTTATCTCAAACGATCATTGGGAGGGTTTTTCCGTCAATAGACGGGTTCATACACATTGGCTTTTGCATTGTGTGGTGTGAGTCGGGGAAGACTCGGGACAAGGTGCATGAGTGAGTTCCATCTCATATCATGGCATGACATAGTATAGCATGGTAGCTTTCTAACATTGAATTATATACTCTTGTTAGATTGGTTGATGCTTGTTGATTTGTTGCATGTGCGCATTTCATATGCACTTAGGTTGGGGAGTAGCCTCTGTAGGAGGATATCCTATTGAGCGTGGCTCACCCTTCGTGGGACAACATTTCAGGTGCGGGGTTCACGCCGGCGGACGGCTCCCATTTCGAGCCCCAAGGTTGAAGAAAGCCGACTTGTGGCTTTTATTGTTGTTTTGTAAAAGCTTTTGAAAAGAATTCCATTTTGATATGTAAATGTATGGAATCAATTGTAATAGAACTTGTATAAACCATGTTTTATATGGAAATCCTTGTCAAACATGTATTTGATGAGTTGGGAAGGGTTTTGAATGGATTGGAAAGGAAAAATGGTTGAAAATGGCAAAACTGGGCAGAGAGTACCGGTACTGGGTACCGGTACTGAATGGTACCGGTACTGGGTACCGGTACGGAATGGTACCGGTACTGGACACCGGTACCCTCTTTCCAGTGGGTTGACAGTACCGGTACAGGGTACCGGTACGGAATGGTACCGGTACTGGACACCGGTACCCTCTTTCCAGTGGGTTGACAGTACCGGTACAGGGTACCGGTACTGAATGGTACCGGTACTGGATACCGGTACCCCCCTTTCCAGTGGGTTGATAGTACCGGTACCGGGTACCGGTACTGAATGGTACCGGTACTGGGTACCGGTACTCTCTCCAAAATTTTCAGATTTTCACACTGCTTCGCCCTATTTTCAATCTACGTTTCCTTTCCCTCCAATGATGTAAATGGACTATAATGGAGTATAAATCATGGTATATTGAATATTGGTTGAACCCAAATGAATAATCGAATCCGGTTAACAATTGTGAATTAAGATCCCGGTTAAGGGGATGCTACTACCGTGGTGTTAGGTTGAGTGACATCCATGGGTATTTCCGCGGGTTGACGGGTGGTCAACGGTTAATATAGGACCCCCGGAGATTGGGGCGTCACAGCTTGGTATCAGAGCCTAGGTTTACAATATACCTAGGGCTTGAGGGAAATGGGTCTAGACCATTGCATTCCATGTGCATTACATGTTATGTGTTTTACTTGCTATGTGCTATATGAATTGTATGCATGATGAATGTGCATAGTGAAAAGTATTCTAACCCTAGTGTTTAGAAAACATAACATTGGGAGTGGAAAAGGGAATGAACGGGATGGTTCATGACATAATTGTCTAGTAGTGAGGGGTATACGCATTACTAGGGAGACAATGAGAAAATAAGTTAGTACTCTATTGCTATTTGACATGTGTGTAGATGGCATATAGAGGAAGGGGACGTCTAGGCGGTGGACGGAACAACCAACCACTACCGGCTTTGGACCAACAGGCCTATATGGAGGCTATGAGTACGATGGCTGCTAACCTGGCACAGGCAAGCGCCAATTTGAGCCAAGGGGCTCAAGCCATCCAAAGGAGTTTAAGTTCCATGGGCCATCAACGGCCATGGAAAAAGAAAAAGACATCGAGCCCACAAGAATCATCGGGGCAGGGCCGCGGCTATCAGGGCCAAGGCCAAGGGCAAACCTCCCAAAGTAGTGGGCACTTCAGGGTTCCCAGCGAAGCGGGGCAGGGTCCATGTTATCATTGTCGCCAAGTGGGTCATAAGAGGAGGGATTGTCCTCAGAGGCAGGGACCACAGGAGCGGGTTCAAGCCCAAAATCTTTTGTCCCAAGGAGGGAAGAAATTCAAGGGAACGTTTCAAGGAGGCCAGAAGACATGTTTCTATTGTCGACAACCGGGCCATAGGAAGAAGGATTGCCCCCTGAGGCAAACCTCACAGAGTTCCGAGACTTCTCAATCCCAGTCGTCGGTGGGACTCACACAGGCACGTGTTGTTCTTCCCTATCCCACTAAGGACCAGGGAAATCAGTCCCAACTACAGGGCGTTGTACAAGTCCCTAGTACGCCACGTGCGGAGACTCCGCAATCAAACCGGATGAGCCAAGGTATGGGCCAAGGCCAGGAACAAGACTCTGAAGCGACAACATTGGAGACCCAGGAAACGGTCTTTGACGTTGCACCACAGAGTGAGTCGGGGGATCAGACAGCGACCCACGGTACATCACTTATTCCTTATTTATGGGTACACGTGTTATTTGACTTGAGCGTGTCAAATACCGTTATTTTTCATGTTTTGTGCATGGTACAGTTTTAAACATTATAACCCTAGAAGAGTCCTCAGGGGTGAATTCCACCTTAGGGACTAGGGCCTGCATTGATCAGATATGACGGTTGTGAGTTAGAGATCTCGGGGACTCTACTCACTATGGACCTTAGGGTCGTGGACATGTCGGGTTTGATGTCATCCTGAGAATGGATTGATTGACGGCACACCGCGTCGTCGTTGATTGTGATTGTAAGAGGATCACTGCTTACACACCGAATGGCGTTTGTTTCAAATTCCAGGGGGAAAAAAAAAAAAAAACACGACTCTTTATCCCAAATCGTGTATGGCTTCCGTTGGCACGAATGGTAGATGGGTTGGCTTGCGAGCCTTATCTTGGAGGACGAGGTGAGACAAGAGTTGGGTCTACCTCGAGTTGTCTGTGAGTATGGGGATATTTTTCGGATGAACTACCGGGATTACCTACACATAGGAATGTAGAATTTACCATTGAGTTGCATCCCGGTACATCGCCCATTTCTATGACTCTGCATAGAATGGAACCAGTAGAGTTGTGAAAACTCTAGGTCCGAATACAAGAATTGTTGAACAAGGACTTCGTTAGACCAAATGCTTCACCTTGGGGCGCTTTGGTACTAATGACCAAATTTATGGAGGAAGCTTACTTCACCTCTTATTCTAGTAGTTCCGGAGAGGGGACAGAAGTACACAGTGTACTGTGATGCTTCTAAGGACGGACATGGATGGGTATTAATGTAGTCCGCGAGAATGGTGGCTTATGGTTCTGGACAACTAAAGAACCACAAGCAAAATTATCTTATACGTGACATGGAGTTGGCGGCCATTATCTTGCCGTGAAAGCTTGGCACCACTACGTATATGGTGAGAAGTTTGAGGCGTTATCAGACCACAAAAGTCTGAGATATGTCTTTACACAACGGGACCTCAACATGAGGCAACGCATGTGGACGAAATATTTGGAGAGTTACGACTTCACTTTGCATTATCATCCTGGTAAGGCAAATGTGGTAACTAATGCACTTAGCCGGAAGTCACAGGAAGCTGTGGCTAGTGTGGCTCACCGAGAGTGGCGGATGTTTGAGATTGTGGGACAGTTCAGGATGTATTATCGGGGTCAGACTCAGGGTATTTTAGGGAGCTTGGTGACTATGCCCTCCCTACTGAGCAGAGTGATCGATTCCCACGGACAGGACCCAGAATTGTTATCTATCAGGGACCGGGTACGCCTAGGTGGCACGAGGATGTACCATAATCTTCATCACCAGTATTATTGGAGTAGAATAAAGAGACACGTTGAAAACCTTGTCAGTAGATGTCTCACATGTCGACAGGCGAAGGCTGGGCACTGGATACTAACAGAGCTGCTCTAGCTCTTGGAGGTGGCTGAGTGGAAGTGGGAGCATGTCACAATGGGTTTTGTGACCCACTTGCCACGGACATCGCGGGGATATGATGCGGTGTGGGTGAGAGTGGACCGGCTTACTAAGTCGGCACGCCTTTTGACAGTGCGGATGACCTTCACACTGGAGGAACTCTGCAGGTTGTATACACGGGAGATAAATCTGGTTACATGGGGCGCCGTTGAATCGAGAGCCCAGGTTTACGGCTCACTTTTGGGAGATTTTCCAGCGAGCTATGGGGGCACGACTGATGATGGGCTCTGTCTTTCATCTCTAGACGGACGATTAGTCGGAGAGGACCATCCAAATTTTAGAGGACATGCAGCGAACATGCGTCCTAAACCTCAAGGGTATTTGGGAGGAGTATCTACCCTTAGCGGATTTCGCTCATAACAATAGTTATCAGGCAAGCATACAGATGACACCTTACGAGGCCCTTTATGGGAGGCCTTGTCGTTCTCCGGTTTGTTGGACAGAGGTGCGAGAGAGACCCTTTACGGGTTCGGGTTTGATTAGAGACACCTCGAAGAAGGTGGACTTGTTACGGAAGCGTCTTCTCATGGCACCAAGCCTACAGAAGAGTTATGTCAATAGACGGCGACAACCTCTGGAGTTTGAGGTCGGTGATCACGTTTTCTTGAAGGGGATGCCTAAAAGAGTAATGATCCTGTTGGTAAGCGGGGGAAAGCTAACGCCGAGGTGTGTCGGGCCCTTCAAAGTAATCGAGAGGGTGGGTACAGTGGCTTACAGGTGGGCGTTACCGCCAAATTTATCGGGTGTGCACGCAGTATTCCATGTCTCCATGCTCCGGAAGTATACTCCAGATCCGACGCATGTTGTGGATTGGGGCGAGCTTGTCGTTGATACGGATGGAACCTTTAAGGAGGGGCCAGTGCGTGTCATGGATAGCCGGGATCAGGTTTTGCGAGGCAAGACCGTGAGGCTTGTGAAGGTGTTGTGGCAGCACCGAGGAGTGGAAGAGGCAACATGGGAGCGTGAGGATACCATACGTGCCAATTATCCTTTCTTATTTGAGGATGGAGGTACATTTAGTGATATATGACTGTTGCATATGCATGTGGTTGTATGTGCATGATTGTGTGAATTTCGGGGACGAAATTCTTTTAAGGGGGGAAGAATGTAAAACCCGAGAAAATTTAAACTTTTGCGAAAAAGGGCAAAATGGTAAATTGCCACTATGGTACAGGTTGTAAACCTGTATTTTTCTAGAGCTCGGATGACGAAACGGACATCACCGTTGGATTCGTCTCGCGAAATCTAGTTACCACGTAAAATTTCGTTGAATTCCGAGATAGTCGGATTTTTCGCGTTTTACGAGACGAACGGGCCTCGGGTGACCCCGTGCACGAAATTTTTATAAAATTTTAAAATTTGGGGAAATATTAGAGGCAAGTTGAAATAAAAATAATTCGAACTTGAACCGGAGCGAAATTTAATCGTTTCGGGATTAAAACGGACCCGGAATTAAAAGGGACGTGTGGCCAATTGTAGGCCAAGTATTCTAAAAATATAAATAGGAGCCTAAAGTCTGAAAAATCAGACTTCTCCTTCACCATTCAGCCGGTTTCAGCCGAGAGAAAAGAAGAGAGGGAAAATGAGAGAAAACTCCACCTTCTCTCTACGATCTACTCCGTTCTAGCGCTCAAATCGATTCGGGCCAAGAACAAGAGTTGCTCTACGCGTCGAGGGCTACACGTGGGTACCAAAAACGACGGTTTTCACCGAACGTTGGAGGGCCGAAAATTTGGAAGTGAAGGATTCAAGCTTGCTTTGAGTTCTAGGAGCTTCCCACGGCGATTCTACACGCTACAAGAGGTAGGGTTTTCTTCCTACTTAGGTTTATTTCCAACCTAGGAAGGTTATATGGAATGGGTAGGTGTATATATATATATATATATGTATCACTTGCCTATTGTAGTTATTTGGGTGAAATGGGTATTGAGAATGGGTAGCATGATTTAAATCACACTCTCTAGTTTAATGTACCACCAATGTATTTCATGTGTGGGAAATGGGTACCAAATGTGCTAAGCAAGGTTGGTATGAAATGGGTGTATATAATTACTTGTTGGGTAAATTTTATAAAGGAGCTTGAGAAAGTATGATATATGAACATTAAGGAATAGATAGAATAAATTTTATCTTGAGTTGATCGAGTGGAAGTCACTTATGTGAGTTCTTGATCCATGTGAGGAGAATTGAGCATGATTATGATTATATAATTGTATGCTTGCATGGTGTTTGTTTAAATGCCAATATGGATTTAAGTGTGTTAAATTGCATGGGAATTGTGAAAACATGCTTTCGGATTTGTTGTTGGATGTTATGTGTAAGGAAATGTAGATGTACACATACTTGTGATATATGTTGACAAAGTGTTGAATTGTGGTATTTATATGCTTATGATATGAAGTACCATGGATATGTGGATTTATCTTGTGATTGTTCATATGACACTCATACATATTGAACATGTGGATAAGGTGCAATGATACATTACATTGCATTCTCATGGGTACATCACATTCATGGTCATAAGACATGGGTGTGTGTGGGTGTGAGTTGACATCGCATTCATGGGTCGTAGGCATGAGTGTGGGTGTGTGCATGAGTTGTGGATCAAACACCAAATCTTGGTGGTTGGTATGTGAACTCGGGAAAGTCGGGATCGAAGATCCGACTGAGTTGCACGGTTGCATTGCATAAGGAAAACTTGTGTCGGGTAAAGCAAGTAGGGCTAGACACTCCCTCGGGTGAAAAACCCGGAACCACTGGTTCATACACTCCTACGGTGCAAGTCCAAAAAGTGTAGATAGGCCCACGGAGCCGGCGGTGCGATTCCAAAATCCGTTGCCCAGGAAGACACAAGATTTTGTTATATAAAAACACCCATCCAATGGGTAGCCTCAAACAATGATTTGATTTTTTTATAAAGACATAACTTTTATCTCAAACGATCATTGGGAGGGTTTTTCCGTCAATAGACGGGTTCATACACATTGGCTTTTGCATTGTGTGGTGTGAGTCGGGGAAGACTCGGGACAAGGTGCATGAGTGAGTTCCATCTCATATCATGGCATGACATAGTATAGCATGGTAGCTTTCTAACATTGAATTATATACTCTTGTTAGATTGGTTGATGCTTGTTGATTTGTTGCATGTGCGCATTTCATATGCACTTAGGTTGGGGAGTAGCCTCTGTAGGAGGATATCCTATTGAGCGTGGCTCACCCTTCGTGGGACAACATTTCAGGTGCGGGGTTCATGCCGGCGGACGGCTCCCATTTCGAGCCCCAAGGTTGAAGAAAGCCGACTTGTGGCTTTTATTGTTGTTTTGTAAAAGCTTTTGAAAAGAATTCCATTTTGATATGTAAATGTATGGAATCAATTGTAATAGAACTTGTATAAACCATGTTTTATATGGAAATCCTTGTCAAACATGTATTTGATGAGTTGGGAAGGGTTTTGAATGGATTGGAAAGGAAAAATGGTTGAAAATGGCAAAACTGGGCAGAGAGTACCGGTACTGGGTACCGGTACTAAATGGTACCGGTACTGGGTACCGGTACGGAATGGTACCGGTACTGGACACCTGTACCCTCTTTCCAGTGGGTTGACAGTACCGGTACAGGGTACCGGTACGGAATGGTACCGGTACTGGACACCGGTACCCTCTTTCCAGTGGGTTGACAGTACCGGTACAGGGTACCGGTACTGAATGGTACCGGTACTGGATACCGGTACCCCCTTTCCAGTGGGTTGATAGTACCGGTACCGGGTACCGGTACTGAATGGTACCGATACTGGGTACCGGTACTCTCTCCAAAATTTTCAGATTTTCACACTGGTTTGCCCTATTTTCAATCTACGTTTCCTTTCCCTCCAATGATGTAAATGGACTATAATGGAGTATAAATCATGGTATATTGAATATTGGTTGAACTCAAATGAATAATCGAATCCGGTTAACAATTGTGAATTAAGATCCCGGTTAAGGGGATGCTACTACCGTGGTGTTAGGTTGAGTGACATCCATGGGTATTTCCGCGGGTTGACGGGTGGTCAACGGTTAATATAGGACCCCCGGAGATTGGGGCGTCACAATTTGAGCGTTTTAACTTTGATCCCTATCTAGGGATACTAAGTTGTTGTGCCATTGCCATTTGACTTGTGTGTAGATGGCAAGTGGAAGAAGAGGACGTCGAGGCGGTGGGCGGAACAATAACCAACCACCACCGGTCTTCGATCAACGAGCATTTACGGAAACCATGGGCCTGATGGCGGCTACTGTTGCACAAGCTAGTGCAAATGCCGGACATGGAGGCGCGAGTAACCTCCAACAGTTTAAAGCACACAAACCTCCAGTCTTCATGGGAGGGGCGGACCCGATGGTGGCCGACCATTGGTTCCGGCAAGTCAACAAGATCTTAGGGGCGATGGAGGTCACCTCAGACGCTACTAAGATAAGGCTAGCTGCATTCCAGCTAGAAGGAGAAGCCCAATTGTGGTGGGATTGGGTGACGGCCTTGAAGAACTTAGAGGCCATGACATGGGGAGAGTTCAAGGAGCTCTTCATGGGTAAATATTTCCCAACGGCCGTTCGACATGCAAAGGCCCGCGAGTTTCTAGATTTGAAGCAAGGGTCAATGACAGTGATGGAGTATGTGGCTAAGTTCACCGAATTAGCCCGATTTGCTGATGATTACGTGGCCACGGATATGGCCAAGGTAAGAAGGTTTGAGGATGGGTTGAAGCTATCCATCAGGGGAAAGATTGTGGGCCTCCGCCTGCAAGACTTGGACTCTATGGTCGAGACAGCTATGGCCATTGAGAGGGAGGTGGACGATGCTCGAAGCATCCGTGAGGCGGGTGCTAAGGATAAGAAGAAGGAGGGCCAATCCTCTTCTTCTAGTTCGGGGAAGAAACAGAGGACCTCTGCTCCTCAAGGACAGGGCCGCGGCTATCAAGGCCAAGGCCAAGGTCAGCTTTCCCAAGGCGGGAGAAACTTCAGGACTACCTACCAGGCGGGCCAGAAGACATGTTTCCATTGCCACCAACCGGGGCATATGAAGCGGGATTGTCCGCAGAGGCAAGGATCCCAGAGCTATGGGACACCTCAGTCCCAGTCATCAGTGGGACAGTCGCAGACACGCCTTGTTCCTCCCTACCCCACCACGGGCCAGGGAAACCAGTATCAGTTCCAGGGCGCTACTCAGGCCCCTACCACCTTTCGAGCGGGGACTCCGCAGTCGGGCCAGATGGGCCAAGGCATGGGTCGAGGCCGAGGACAGGGCATGCAAGCCGGGACTTCGGGGACCCAGGGGCGTGTCTACGCCATTACACCTCAGGCTGAGCCAGTGGACCAGTCAGTCATTCAGGGTACATTTCTACTTTCTCGCCTATGGACTAAAGTGTTATTTGATTCTGGTGCATCACATTCATTCATTTCTGCATCATGTGTGAGGGATTTGGGCTTAGAGGTTGATACCTTGGAGGAGCCGTTATATGTGAATTCACCCCTAGGAGCTAGGGTGTGTGTGAATCAGATATGTCGGGGTTGTGAGCTAGAGATCTCGGGGATTCTACTCACCGTGGACCTTAGGGTTATGGACATGTCGGAATTCGATGTCATCCTTGGGATGGACTGGTTGGCGGCGTATCGGGTCGTTATTGATTGTGATAGGAAGAGGGTCACCGCCTATACACCGGACGGTGTTTGTTTCAAGTTTCAGGGGGAAAAGCATGATGCTCTACCTCAAGTCGTGTATGATTCACGATGGCATGGGCAGTTGATGGGTTGGCTTGCGAGCCTTACCCTGGAGGACGAGGCGAGACAAAAATTGGGTCTACCTCGGGTGGTGTGTGAATATGAGGACGTTTTTCCGGACGAGTTACCGGGATTACCTCCCCATAGGGATGTGGACTTTAGCGTTGAGTTGCATCCGGGAACTTCGCCCATTTCTATGACTCCACATAGGATGGCGCCAGCTGAGTTGCAAGAACTCAAGGTCCAATTGCAAGAATTATTGGACAAGGGCTTTATTAGACCGAGTACCTCACCTTGGGGCGCTCCGGTGCTGTTTGCCAAGAAGAAGGATAAGACCCTTCGATTGTGTATAGACTATCGACAGTTGAACCGGGTCACCATCAAGAATAGGTACCCTTTGCCGAGGATCGATGATCTGTTTGATTAGCTGAGGGGAGCGCGGGTCTATTCAAAAATAGATCTCTGCACGGGCTACCATCAGTTGAGGATTAGGGAGTCAGATATCCCTAAGACGGCGTTCAGAACGCGGTACGGGCATTTCGAGTTCACGGTGATGCCATTTGGGTTGACGAATGCCCCGGCGGCATTTATGGATCTCATGCATAGGGTGTTCCAGCCCTATTTAGATCAGTTTGTCGTAGTGTTTGTTGATGACATCCTGATCTACTCCAAGACAGAGGAGGAGCATGAGGGTCACTTAAGGATTGTTCTCCAGACCTTGAGGGACCACCAGTTGTACGCCAAGTTCAGCAAGTGTGAATTTTGGCTTACGGAGGTGAAATTTTTGGGACACGTGGTGTCGGCTTCGGGGGTATCAGTTGATCCGGAGAAAGTCGAGGCAGTTATGAGCTGGGAGAGGCCAAGGTCAGTCTTCGAGATACGTAGTTTCTTGGGATTGGCAGGGTATTACCGGAGGTTCATCGAGGACTTCTCCCGACTAGCCGCACCTATGACTAGATTGACCCGGAAGGAGGTCAAGTTCGAGTGGAATGATTCGTGTGAGAAGGTATTCCAAGAACTGAAGAGGAGGCTCACTTCAGCTCCTATCTTGATTGTTCCAGAGAGGGGGCAAAACTACACGGTGTATTGCGATGCCTCCAAGGACGGACTGGGTTGTGTCTTGATGCAGTCCGGGAGAGTGGTGGCTTATGGTTCTCGACAGTTGAAGAATCACGAGCAGAATTACCCTACGCATGATATGGAGTTGGCGGCCGTTGTCTTTGCCTTAAAGGCTTGGCGCCACTATTTGTATGGTGAACGATTTGAAGTGTTTTCGGACCACAAAAGTCTGAAGTACATCTTCACTCAACGGGACCTCAACATGAGGTAGCGTAGGTGGATGGAGTACCTAGAAGACTATGACTTCACTTTGCATTACCACCCTGGTAAGGCAAATGTGGTGGCTGACGCACTTAGTCGGAAGTCACGGGGTGTCTTAGCTAGTGTGGCTTCCCGGGAGTGGCGGATGCTTGAGGCCGTGGGCCAATTTGGGCTGCATTATCGGGGTCGGACTCAGGGTGTTTTAGGGAGTTTGGTGGCTACGCCTTCCCTACTGAGCAGAGTGATCGAGTCACAGAGACAGGACTCAGAGTTATCATCCATCAGGGACCGAGTGCAGGCGGGTACTAGTGACGAGGGTTGGGCCATTCACTCGGATGACAGTCTTCGGTTTAGGGGAAGGGTAGTGGTTCCCCAGTCGGCGGAGCTGAGAGAGGAGATCCTCAGGGAGTTCCATTGCTCTCGTTTTGCGGTGCACCCAGGCGGCACGAAGATGTATCATGATCTTCGTCGCCAGTATTACTGGAGCGGAATGAAGAGGCAAATTGGCGACTTTGTCAGTAGATGCCTCACATGTCAGCAGATTAAAGCCGAGCACCAGAGGCCAGCAGGGTTGCTCCAGCCCTTAGAAGTGGCTGAGTGGAAGTGGGAGCACATCACAATGGACTTTGTGACCCACTTGCCACAGACATCACGGGGACATGATGCGGTGTGGGTGATAGTGGACCGGCTTACGAAGTCGGCACACTTTTTGGCGGTGCGGATGACCTTCACTCTGGAGGAATTCTGCAGGTTGTACATAAGGGAGATAGTCCGGTTGCATGGGGTACCCGTATCTATAGTATCGGATCGGGATCCCAGGTTTACGGCTCACTTTTGGGAGAGTTTCCAGCGAGCCATGGGGACTCAGTTGAGGATGAGCACAGCCTACCATCCCCAAACGGACGGTCAGTCGGAGAGGACCATCCAGACATTAGAGGACATGCTACGGGCATGCGTCCTAGATCTCAAGGGTAGCTGGGAAGAGCATTTTCCCTTAGTGGAATTCGCCTACAATAACAGTTATCAGGCGAGCATACGGATGGCACCCTATGAGGCGCTTTATGGGAGGCCTTGTCGTTCTCCGGTTTGTTGGACTGAAGTTGGGGAAAGACCCTCTACGGGTCCAGACTTGATTAGAGACACCTCGGAGAAGGTGAACCTGATAAGGAAGCGTCTTCTCACGGCTCAGAGCCGGCAGAAGAGTTACGCCGATAGGCGGCGGCGGCCTCTGGAATTTGAGGTGGGAGACCACGTCTTCTTGAAGGTGATGCCTAAGAGAGGGGTGATCAGATTCGGCAAGCGGGGAAAGCTGTCGCCGAGGTATATTGGGCCCTTTGAGGTGCTTGAGAGAGTTGGCACTGTGGCTTACAGATTGGCGTTACCGCCAACTTTATCGGGTGTTCACGCCGTATTCCATGTCTCCATGCTCCGGAAGTATACTCCAGATCCGACGCATGTTGTGGATTGGGGCGAACTCATAGTTGATGCGGATGGGACCTTCGAGGAGGGACCAGTGCGTGTCATGGATAGCCGAGAGCAGGTTTTGCGAGGCAAGACCGTGAGGCTAGTGAAGGTGTTGTGGCAGCACCGAGGAGTGGAGGAGGCAACATGGGAGCGTGAGGACACCATACGTGCCAACTATCCTTTCTTATTTGAGGATGGAGGTACATTCTTATAGTCATTTAGTATTATATGACTGTTGCATATGCGTGTAATTGTGTGTGCATGAGTGTGTGAATTTCGGGGACGAAATTCTTTTAAGGGGGGAAGAATGTAAAACCCGAGAAAATTTCAACCTTTGTGAAAAAGGGCAAAACGGTAAATTGCCACTACAGTACAGGTTGTAAACCTGAATTTTTCTAGAACTCGGATGACGAAACGGACCTCACCGTTGGATTCGTCTCGCGAAATCTAGTTACCACGTCAAATTTCGTTGAATTCCGAGATAGTCGGATTTTTCGCGTTTTGCGAGACGAACGGGCCCCGTGTGACCCCGTACACGAAATTTTTTATAAAATTTCCAAGTTTGGGGAAATATTAGAGACAAGTGAAATAAAAATATTTTAAACTTAAATCGGGACGAAATTTAATCGTTTCGGGGTTAAAACGGACCCGGAAAAGAGAGGCCGTGTGGCGCGTTGTGGGCCAAGTGTTCCAAGGGTATATAAAGGGGGGAAAATCAGATTTTTCCCCCATTCTTCTTGCCGTTCAGCCGATAGAAAAGAGGAGAGGGAGAGAGCTTGAAAATCTTCACTTCTCTCTACGATCTAGAAGGCTACGAAGCTCGGATCCATTCAATCCAAGAATTAAAGTCGCTCTACTCATCGAGGGCTACGCGGCTATACCAAAAAGCACAAGTTTTACCGAAGGTCAAGGTACGAGATTTTCGGGAAGTGAGGGTTTTTGCTTGAATCGAGTCTTGGAACTTCCCTTGGTCGTTCCTCACGCTTCAAGAGGTAGGGTTTCTTCCTACTAAGGTTTATTCCAAGCCTGTAATGTTTTTATGGAATGGGTAGGATGATAGCCTATGTGTCTCTTGCCTATTGTTGTGAAATTGGGTGAAATGGGGTATTGAAATGGGTAAAGGAAATCCTAACTTGGATGAATATTTAGAAGTTACTAATTGTGATTTCTATGAATTGGATATGTGAAATGAACCCAATGTAAATTCATGTGTTATATGAAATTGTGGGCGTGTTATGTGTTTATATATATGCCATGAAATTTTAGTATGTTGATAACATGCTTGGAATTTGTATTATGGGAATTATATGCTTTTGATATGATTTTGCCATGGAATATGAGAAATGTGTTGAGAATGTTCATATGTCACTCATATCATATCGAACATTGTATTGGTGTTGCGATGGAGCACCACATTTCATATGCACGGGAACATCGCATTTTAGGAGGTGTGTGTGCATGGTTATTTGTCTTCACCACACATGGTGGATGACGAGTGAGCTCGGGTAATATGGGTCGATGACCTAGACGAGTCGAATGGTTTATATGTTGATAGGGTTGGGGTAGCAAGAAGGGCTAGAAAATCCCTCGGGTGAGAGACCCGGTGATTGGATACGCACTCCGTTGGTATAAGAGCTCATAAAGTGTGTCGGTGTACGCGGAACCGTTGGTGGAAGTCCATGAATTCCGTGTAGGTTGGGTGACCTTTGGTGTGAGTCCATGAACATCCACCTCTACAAAGACCCTAGAATGAGATGTCATTTGATGTGAAACATAAATGACGGATTGGTACACATTGGCACTTGCATGTGTAGAGGAGCCGGGAAGGGCTCGGTTGATGTGCATGAGTGAGTCTCACCTCATTTCATAGCATGGCATTACATGTTTCAACATGGAATATATTCTTGTTGTGGATTGTTGATTGATAGCATGTGACATTTCATATGCATTTAGGTTGGGGAGTAGCCTCTCTAGGAGATACCCTATTGAGCGTGGCTCACCCTTTATGGGAAAAACATTTCAGGTGTGGGTTTTGCTCCGGTGGATGGCTCATTTGGAGAGCATCAAGCATGAAGGAGGCCGGCTTGTGGCCTTAGTTTAAGTTTTGTAAAACCTTTAACAAAATTCCATTTTGATGTATATATATTATGGAATGAATTGTAATAGAGATTGTATGAGTTGGGTATTATATGGAAAATCTCATTAAACATGTATTGAATGAGTTTGGAGTGTATGGGGTAGCTTAAAGGATGGTTTGGAGGGGAAAGAAATCCATTTTTATGCTCACAGTCTGAAAACCTACCGGAAGGTGTGTGTCGGCCTTCCGGAAGGTTTTGCTAAAAACCCCAGCTTGCCTTGCTCACAGCTAATACCTTCCGGAAGGTTTTGCCCACTGGAATGAACCTTCCGGAAGATTTTAGCTACTGGAGTAAAACCTACCGGAAGGACTTGTCTACTGGAGTGGACCTTCCGGAAGGTTTTGCCTTGGGTTTCTTTTTGACTGCCGAGTTCTTCCGGAAGGTTTTGTTTTCTGGAATGAACCTTCCGGAAGGTTTTGGCTACTGGAATGGACCTTCCGGAAGGTTTTTGCTACTGATGTCGACCTTCCGGAAGTTCTTGAAGTTGATCTTTTTCATGTAACAGTTCCTTCAGCGACCTTCCGGTAGGTGTATGTCGACCTTCCGGAAGGTTTTTCCAAAAACTTGAAATTTTCAAAATGCTTAGCCATGCTTTTGGGCTTTGTTTTCTTTGGTTTCTATGACATAAATGGACATAAATGGAGGTATAATTGACCTTGTGGATGGTAAATCCGATTAAAAGCATGTGAGTGACGTGGTGTCGGGTTATACGAACGAGTATTTCCGCGGGTTGACGGATGGTCAACGGTTAATAAAGGACCCCCGGAAATTTGGGGCGTCACATAAATTCACATTCATACCTCCCCAATTTAAACTAATTACTAGTTGTGACGAAAGCACAGTAATCATCAACATTGATGGTAGAACCTTGCTTCACCAAGTAGGATTCTGGCTGTTACTCAGGCGGTTTTCTCTGTCAAAGAAATTACAATGAATTAGTAGGATTAAGTGCTAATTTTTAAAGTAAATAGACAGGATCAGAAAGGTGCACAGCAGTGATGTTTTGAGTAAAAGTTTCATAATACGGTTTAAGCTTTTGACCGTTTACTTTAAAGATAGTTCCGGTTACTGGATTTTTGATTTCAACTGCTCCGTAGTCAAATACTTGTTTGACGATGTAGGGACCTGTCCATCTTGATCTTAATTTACCTGGAAATAAACGAAGCTTTGCATTGTATAATAAAACTTTTTGAGATGGTTCGAAAGATTTCCGCATGATATTTTTATCATGGAAAATTTTTGTTCTTGATTTTGCGATTTTAGTGTTTTCATATGCTTCGTTTCGTAATTCTTCTAATTCATTGATTTGCAATTTTCGAGCTATTCCAGCCTTGTCTAAATCAAAATTCATTGTTTTAATTGCCCAATACGCTCGATGTTCCAATTCTACAGGGAGATGACATGGTTTTTCGTACACTAGTCTATAAGGAGACATTCCTAAAATAGTTTTATATGCAGTACGGTATGCCCAAAGCGCATCAGTTAATCGTAAAGACCAATCTTTACGATCTGGGTTTACTGTCTTTTCTAGGATGTATTTTATTTCTCTATTGGCTAATTCAGCTTGGCCACTGGTCTGCGGATGGTATGGGGTGGATATTTTGTGTGAAATGGAATATTTTTTCATGAGGTTTTCAAAAACTTTATTGCAAAAATGTAATCCACCGTCGCTTATAATGGTGCGAGGAATTCCAAATCTAGACATAATATTTTCTTTTAAAAATTTGATCACTGTTTTATGATCATTATTTCGACAAGGAACTGCCTCGACCCATTTAGAGACATAGTCAACTGCGACCAGAATATATAGATAGCCAAATGATGGGGGGAACGGACCCATAAAATCGATGCCCCAACAGTCAAAAATTTCAATAATTAAAATAGGGTTTAGAGGCATCATATTTCTTTTTGAAATATCTCCCATTCTTTGACATCTGTCATAGTTCAAACAAACGGTATGTGTATCTTTAAAAAAGTGTTAGCCAATAAAATCCACACTGCATGATTTTTGCAGCGGTTTTTCTTGAAGCGAAATGGCCTCCGCATGCTTCAGAGTGGCAGAACTGAATTACTTGATTTATTTCATGGTTAGGTATACAACGCCTTATTATTTGATCTTTACAATATTTAAACAAATAAGGGTAATCCCAGAAAAAATTACGTACTTCCCTTAGGAACTTGTTTGTATCAGATTTAGTGTAATTAGGAGGTATAGCTCCAGTGGCTAGATAGTTAGCTATATCCGCATACCAGGGTACTTCTGCTATTGCGAAAAGTTGTTCGTCTGGAAATGTTTCTTTGATTGGAATTGGTTCTTCCTTTATTTCGTAGTTTAATCTTGAAAAGTGATCTGCTACTACGTTTTCTACTCCCTTTTTATCTTTGATTATAAGATCGAATTCTTGGAGTAATAGTATCCATCGCAGGAGACGTGGTTTAGTGTCTTTCTTTGTGAGTAGATATTTTAGGGCTGCATGATCTGTAAATACCACAATGGACGACCCAACCAAGTATGAACGAAATTTATCTAAAGCAAATACAACTGCAAGTAGTTCTTTTTCTGTGGTTGAATAGTTTATTTGGGTATCATTTAAGGTTTTGCTTGCATAATAGATCACGTATGGTTTGTTGTCTTTTCTTTGCCCTAATACAGCTCCTACTGCATAGTCACTTGCGTCACACATTATTTCAAAGGGTAAGGACCAATCAGGAGATTGCATAATAGGTGCAGAAATAAGCATGTCTTTTAATTTGTTAAATGCGAATTGACATGTCTCACTCCATTCGAATGATGTATCTTGACATAATAGATTGCATATAGGCTTAGATATTGAACTAAAATTTTTTATAAATCTTCTGTAGAATCCTGCATGGCCTAAAAATGAGCGAATGTCTTTTACTGTTTTTGGTGGAGGCAGGTTTGCTATCAGATCGATTTTTGACTTATCTACTTCGATTCCTCTTTTGGAGACTATGTGGCCTAAAACAATACCTTGTGTTACCATAAAATGACATTTTTCCCAGTTTAGGACAAGGTTTGTTTCCTTACATCGAATGAGAACTTTTTCTAGATTTTCTAGACAGAGTTGGAATGAATCTCCATATACGGAAAAATCGTCCATGAAGACTTCTAAATATCTTTCTACCATATCACTGAATATACTCAACATGCAACGTTGGAAGGTAGCTGGCGCATTACAAAGTTCGAATGGCATTCGTTTGTATGCAAAGGTACCAAAGGGACATGTAAAAGTGGTTTTTTCTTGATCATCTATTGCAATTTCAATTTGGTTGTAGCCTGAATATCCATCCAAAAAGCAATAGTATGCATGCCCAGCTATTCTTTCTAAGACTTGATCTAAGAATGGTAATGGAAAATGATCTTTCCTAGTAAGAGAGTTTAATTTTCTATAATCAATACATACTCGCCAGCCTGTGACTGTACGCATTGGGACTAATTCATTTTCCTTATTTTGTATTACAGTGATTCCGGATTTCTTTGGAACGACTTGTGTAGGACTAACCCATTTGCTGTCAGATATAGGATAGATGATTTTTGCATCTAATAGTTTGAGTACTTCATTGCGAACGACTTCTTTTAGATGTGGGTTTAGTCTTCTTTGCATTTGACGAGATGGTTTAGCATTTTCTTCCAGGTATATACAGTGAGTGCATAGGAGTGAACTTATACCTTTGATATCTGCTATTGTCCATCCAAGGACAATTTGATGATTTTTCAGTACTTCTGTTAATTTTTTCTCTTGTTTTTCAGATAAGTTTGCTGATATGATTACTGGATGAATTTTATTTTTTTCTAAAAAAACGTATTTTAGATTGGTTGGGAGTGGTTTTAAGTCTGTCTTAGTAATTTTTATGTTTGGTGCTACGGGTTCAGATATTGATAATTTTTCACTTGGTGGATTTTCCACAGATTTATCTTCAGATTTGATATCAGATATTGATTGTAATTCAAATATATCTTCTTCTTTTTTTAGAAAAGTGTTTTCAAAGAAACTTTGAGTCAGTGTATTAACACAATTTGTTTCAAAGGGTTCTTCTTCATCACTTTCTTCTTCTCTAGGTTGTTTTAAGCTGTTAAACACATTTAATTCTAGGGTCATGTTTCCAAATGATAATTTCATTATTCCGTTCCTACAATTTATTACGGCATTTGATGTGGCTAGGAACGGGCGGCCCAAGATTAGAGGTATGGATCTAGATGTTTCGTAAGTTGGTTCTGTGTCTATGACAATAAAATCTGCTGGAAAATAGAATTGATCCACTTGAATAATAATATCTTCCACAATTCCTCTTGGAATTTTTATTGATCGGTCTGCTAGTTGTAATATGACCTTGCAAGGTTTTAGTTCACTTAAGCCTAGCTGGGTATAGACGGAATATGGCATTAGATTACAACTAGATCCGAGGTTTAATAAGGCTCGATTGATTCAGAAATTTCCAATGATACATGGAACTGTTGGATTACCAGGGTCTTTGTATTTAAGAAGAGTTTCATGATGTACGATAGTGTTAACTTGTTCAGTTAGAAATGCCTTTTTTGGTACATTAGTTCTTTTCTTTCTTGTACAAAGATCTTTTAGAAATTTAGCATATGCTGGAACTCGTTTAATTGCATCTAGTAATGGAATGTTAAGTTTGACTTGTTTAAATATTTCCAAGATCTCAGTTTGATCTTTTCGGATGTGAGTTTCTGAATTCTTTGGGGGAAAGGTAAAGGGATCGGATATGGTTGATCTTTTTCCTTTTCTGGTTCTAATTGTTTTGAAGGTTCTGGTTCAAGTGGTTCGTTTACCGGAATCGATTTACGTATGTTCTTTGCAATTTTAGGTTTTCTAGTTTTATTTATGATTTTCCCACTTCTTAGCGTTGTAATAGATTGTACTTGGCTTGGGGAAGGATCAGAAGTTACAGAATTAATTTGATTTTGATTTTGTGGGGGTTTTGGTTGGGAGGGAAATTTTCCTTTTTCTGGTATACTGAGGGATTGAGTCAGTTTAGCTAAATGACCCTTGATATCCTCAATACTCTGGGAAGTTTGAGTTTTAAATTCGTTAAAAACTTGAGTTGTTTGGTTATTAAAACTCATCTGATTTTGAATAAATTGGTTCATCGTGTCTTCCAGAGTTCTTTTATGTGGGGGTTGATATGGTTGGTATTGTTGTTGTTGATTTTGTGCCTGTGGTGGTCCTTGTGTTTGATTTGTGGGTTGCATGTTTCTCCAACTAAAATTTGGATGATTCCTCCATCCTGGATTGTAAGTTTCAGAATAGGGATTCATATAGAGCTTATTATTGTTGTTATAAGTTGGAATTGCATTAGATTGTTCTATCAGAACTTCTTTGAATGCAGGTATAGTTGGACATTCTGCTGCAGGATGTCCTGACAACGCACAAATTTCACATATTTGTTCAGTAGTTGTTATAACAGATACTTGTTTTAGTTTTTTCATTTCTAGGGCTTCTAGTTTTCGAGATAAACTAGCCATTTTAGCTCTTAGATCATCATCTTCTTTTAAAACATATTTTCCTCTTTCGGATGTAGATGGCTTATTTTCCACAATATTCGAAGAAGTCGAGTCCCACATTTGGGAACTCTCCGAAATAGTATCGAAGAATTGGAATGCTTCTTCGGGTCTTTTATTCATGAACTCCTCCTGTGCCATCATTTCAACAAACTGTCGCATTGCAGATGGGAGTGCATCATAAAAAAAATCCGACTAAGGTCCAATCTTCGAATGCATGATGTGGACAAGCTTGGAGAAGATCTTTAAATCTTTCCCAACATTGATAAAAAGTTTCACCTTCTTTTACAGAAAAGTTAATGATTTGACGTCTTAACGTGTTAGTACGATGTATAGGAAATAATTTTTTAAAGAACTCAGTCTGTAAAGTTTGCCAATTTGTGATGGAGTTGGCTCTTAAGGTGTTAAGCCATTGTTTTGCTTTATCTTTTAAAGAAAATGAGAATAATTTTAGTTTGACCATTTCAGAGTTATCTTGCAACGTTCCACAGACTTCTTCAAATTCTTTTATATGAATGTAGGGATTTTCAGTTTCTAGACCATGGAATTGGGGTAGTAACTGGATAGTTCCTGATTTAATATTAATGTTTAGAGCGTCTGCTGGAAAAGCGAAACAGGATGGGACATTTGTTCGTGTAGGATGTAGATATTCTCTTAAAGGTCGGATGTTTTGGATGACTTCTTGTTCTCTAGGAGGTTCTTCCCTAGGTATGTTTCAAGCATACTTAATTCAAATGATTCTTGTGTGGATGCAGAAGATGAGGATGAGGGTTGAGCTGACTGTTTACTGAACCTACTGATGACCGTACAGACATAAACTATTTAAAAGCAAACAAACAGAAACAAATTATAAACAAACAACTACTTTCATTTTTTTTTTATTTTTTTTTATTTTTTTTTTAATTACCGTAACTCCCCGGCAACGGCGCCAAAAACTTGATTCGCACTTTTTAGTGTGTCTGAATTATATTATTATATTACACCCAAGTATAAGTGGTCAAATTGTAGTTTTCTCGGTTTTAAGTCCAAGTATCGATCCCACAGAGAGTTTTAGTAATTAGAGGTTAAAGATAAAATAAAAACAATAAAATAAAAATAAAGCCATAAAGAGGTTGTTTGGAGTAGTTTGATGTTTGAGAGCTTGTGGTGTGAGCTTAGTCTGTTCGAGTAACTTAACTTAATTAAAAGATGGAATTAAAGTGCAGAAATAATGAAAGGCGTAAGTAAAGTAGATTAATGACAGAAATATAAAAGATATCCTTCAGTTCAAGGATCCCACATGCGTTATATTGGTCGTATTATGGAATTGCTACCTCACTTCAATTAACTTCCATTTTACTGGTAAGTCAATCGGTAGGTCTGATGTATACAAATAAGAACACAATAGCTTCTTAGGCTCATTGTGGTAGTAATATATTATAACTCAGCTGCTCCTTAGGCCACACTGGTTATAGATGTCCAATTGATTAATTCAAGCAGAATCCGCAGGTGGTATAAACTATCTTCCGGTGACTTGTCAGGTCAACCGGTGGTAGTTAATCATAATACAGCCGCTTCTTAGGCTAACTGTATTTAGATATGTCACCCAGAAAGTGAAGTCACTCAAACGGCATACTTGAATTATTCAATAGGTTATCTTGTAATATATATATTGACAGTAGAACTTCCTCAGCGTTCCGGTGGAGGACTAGCCATACCGATAGGATCACCGGGGTTATTCTAGCAGGCAATATTATTATATATAGTAATACCAGGCGTCAGTGGAACTTCCTCAGCATTCCGGTGGAGGGTTAACCATACCGGTAGGAACGCCGGGGTCATTCTAGCTGGCCCGTCTCATATATATAATAAACGTATAAATAAAACATCAGCAATTCCATAAACAGATCAATATTATACATGTGTTCCCCTCGAACCGGAGGATATACGGAACTACTCACGCTCCATTGCTATAGACAAGCAAGGAGAGCTAGCAGTTGTCATTACAACAGGAAATAAAAGTACGGAATTTAAATGTCTTTCGCAGGGAACAATTGAAATACAACCACTCTTATGATCGATTAAGATGAAAAAGTGGCAGCAGTTCAACTATCCGAATGGAAAGATATAACGAAAATATAAAAGTACAGGACGTAGGACTGAAGTATAACACGGACCGGAGCGTGCTTTCTCTTTTCTTTTCTCTCTTTTCTTTCTCTCTTTTTCTCTCTTTGGAGTTGCTTCAGAACTTCAGATTCCTCTCGTACCTCTCTCAGTTTCTCTCTTGGTTTTTCTCTCAGTTCCGGCCTCCTGAAAGCTGAAGAGGAGCAGCCTATTTATAGGCGTGGGAAGGCAAGTGGGCAAGGAGATAACTTGAGTCTGACAAGGGTGACCGTCCGGACGGCAGTCCCACCGTCTGGACGGTGGTGCTTTGCTGGAGAATCCCACTTGCATGCATGCTGACTCTTCACGTTGGGTAATTACATTTTGTCCTTCATTCTTTGCATTCCTCTGACATTGCTCCCTTGGTCTTGCGTTAATTCGGCATTTGTCCTGCAACTTTTAGATAAAATGTTACAACTAGTATTATTCCCGCACAAACCCTAATTTACTCTAAGTACTAATTTTTAGTGTGTTGGTTATGCTAATTCGAGTTTTTTAATTTTTTAATTTACATACTTATTAAGGTTAATCACCTACCACTAGGTTTTTGTCATCAACCTACCGGTAGGTTTTACCCATAAATGCCAGAAAGCTGCAATCTCTTCTCTACCTGCTTGGGGGGCCCACCTTTGCTTCTCCCACACATCCCCTGACATATTCTACATACAAGCATGCTTCCCTACACCTAGGATTGCACTTTAGAAGAAAAAGCATGGAAGAAGAAGAGAGAGAAGAGGGAGGCATGGTGGATTGCAGGCTTGGCTTGTCCCTGCCTGTGCAAGTGTCAAATCACTTCCCATTGATGGGAAGTCTGCTCTCACAGACCATAGGGGGCTGATGGACGAAAATGAGGGAGCTCTACACCATTTATTCAGCTTCACACAAGCTTTTGAAGTTAGAGGGAGGCTACCTAAGCTTAGGAGTAGTTTTAGAGAGAGAAGCTCAAGGAAGAAGATGAAGTCAGAGAGAGAAATATGGGTTTTCATATTTTTTTACCATTTTCAGTATTGTAAACTTTAAACTACTTGTAATCTTTCCCCTTTTCACTTTAAACCCTTTTATTCAAGATGTATGCAAGTCTAGCTAAGCAATTCTAGCATTTCCAGTTCTACATTTGGGTATTTGCTTTCAATATTGGTATTTTGGTCATGAATGCTATTTCACTTGTAGTTTAACTCTTTTCTTTCATTAATACAAGTTCCATGCTCCATTTCTCTACAATGTTTCTTTACTTTGTGTTGGGCTTTCCTTTTATTATGAGTAGCTAAATTTTTAGTTCGCTAATCCATGGGAGATTTCCTCTTGGGTATGCTAAATCAACACTCATCCATTCTTCCTCGTAGTGTAAAGTGTTGGTTTGACTATGTTGAGTGCGGACGTGGTTGTGAGCTTTTGATACATGTTTCAACTAAAAAATTTCAATAAGTGATTTTAATACATTTGGAATACCATAAATAACAATCTTAAGACAGATTTCCTATTTGTATAATTACTTTTGTTTTTGATACATGTTTTAGTATTTTAAATTGTTCTAAAATATTGCAAATTGTTAAAACTTTTTTTTTTTTTAAATCTGCAGTATTTTGGAGATACTTGAAATTTTTTGTGAAAAGTTGCATGTTCTATTTATGTGGTTAATTCAAATGGTTATACTAAACAGTTACACCAAACTGTTACATTTACACCAAACAGTAACTCCGTTCATGCATATGATTTAAATAGTTACACCAAATAGTAACATTGAAACAGTGACTCTGAACAGTAACGTTGAACTAGTAATTTCAAACAGTGACACTGAACAGTAACATAGGTTGTCTATGTTTTAGTAACTTGCTTGTAAAATTTTACTATTTTCCTATTTTTGAATATTTGATAATTTGTGATTATCAGAAATGGTTGCAAATTATAATAATGTTCCTACTACTATAAATCATGTGGTGCCCATTTCTGTACCTACTCATGTGTCTCATGGGAAGAAGCCTGAAAAGTTCAAAGGGAATGATTTCAAGATATGGCAACATAAAATGTTGTTCTATCTCACTACGTTGAATCTTGCAAAATTTCTTCGTGAGGATGCTCCTGTTTGTAGTGAGAATGAGATCGACCATCAAGTTATTGTTGCGGTGGATGCATGGAAGCACTCTGATTTTTTGTGCAAGAACTATATCCTCAATGGATTGGATAACATTATATAAAGTGTATAGTCCAATCAAGATGGCTAGAGAGTTGTGGGAATCCTTGGATAAAAAATATAAGACGGAGGATACCAGAATGAAGAAATTTGTTATGGGCGGATTCCTTGACTACAAAATGGTGGATTCCAAGACTATATAAGTCAAGTTCAAGATCTTCAAGTGATACTATATGAGATTCATACGGAAAAGATGGTGCTTAGTGAATCTTTCCAAGTGGCTGCAATTATTGAGAAATTACGGCCAAATTGGAAGGACTTCAAAAATTATTTGAAGCACAAACGCAAAGAAATGAAACTTAAAGACTTGATCATGAGATTAAGGATTTAGGAGGACAATAGAGTCTTCGAAAAGAAATTTGGTAATCATTCCATTAAGTTACAGGCACATGTGATTGAAGAGGGACTTAAAACCAATAAGAAAAGGAAGTATGTTGGTCAACAAGGGGCCAAGAATGGTGATTTCAAAAGGTTCAAAGACAGCATCATGCAAAGGATTGTCGAAATCGTAAAGCACAAGAGAACCACAAGAGGAAGGCTGCCCAAGCCAATATAACCGAGGTAGAAAAAATTTCTGAAAATATTTCAAACATGAGTTTTTTTGCTTTAGTATACTAAGTGAACTTGGTCGCAAATACCATGGAATAGTGGGTGGACACCGGGGTCACTAGATACATATGCTCGGATAAGAAGATGTTATCTTCATATGAAGCAATTAATTATGGAGAATAATTATTTATGGGAAATTTCTCTACTTCCAAAGTTGAAGGCAAATGAAATGTTATATTGAAGATGACTTCCAAAAAATAACTCACTTTCAATGATGTGTTACATATTCCAGAAATTTGAAAGAATCTTGTGTCTAGATCCTTGTTGAATAAGAAAGGCTTTAGGTTGGTTTTTGAGTCCGACAAATTTGTACTCATCAAAAGTGGGATTTATGTAGGCAAGGAATATATGAGCGATGAGCTCTTTAAGATAAATGTAATGACAATTGTATCTGATTTTAATAATAAGAACACATCTTTTGCTTATATGCTTGAGTCCTCCAATGTATGACATGGTAGACTAGAACATGTTAATTTTGATACTTTGTGTAAATTAATTAATTTAGAATTGTTGCCTAAATTCAATATTGATGCAAATCATAAATGTGAGACATGTTGAATCGAAATTAACTAGAGCATCATTTCATAATATTGAAACAAATACTGAACCTCTAGAGTTAATTTATAGTGATACGTGTGATTTGAATTATGTTCAAACTAGAGGTGGAAAGAAGTATTTTGTTACTTTTATTGATGATTGTACAAGATATTGCTATGTATATTTATTAAGGAGTAAAGATGAAGTATTAAAAAAAATTATGCATTATAAGAATGAGGTTCAGAATCAATTTGGCAAAAAGATTAAGGCAACAAGAAATAATCGAGGTGGTGAATATGACGCACCTTTCGATAGGTTTTGTCAAGAACATGGTATTATTCACCAAACTTCTACGCCTTATACACCTCAGCAAAATGGGATTGTTGAACATAAAAATAGAACATTGAAAGAGATGATTAATGTCATGTTTATTAGTTCGGGATTACCTCAGAACTTGTAGGGGCAAGCTTTGCTTTAAACAAACTATATTTTAAATAAATTACCCCACAAAAAGTTAGACAAAACCCCTTATGAATTATGGAAATGTTGGAGTCCTTCCTACAAATATTTAAAAGTGTGGGGGTGTAACACCCCGCATCTTCTTTTATATATGTATATAGATATATAGTAAATAATTGTCGTAAAAAAATGTGGATATGTGTAGAAATATGTGTTGCAGAGGTTTGGGATGGATTTGGTTGGCTTAGGAATGGATTGGAAAGTCTAAGTTTCTAAGGTGTGTAAACTTGAGAAGAGGGATTATGGAAGTTTCTAAATATTTTGAGGTCAAAATAAGTTCTCCATTGAATCCGAAAGGTCGAAAAACATTGGGAGAGGTAATATGGGGTGTATTGGAAGCTAGGAAGTATTCCGGAGTAAAAACACACTTAGAGAGAATTTGGGTAAAAAGGAGTTCGGACACTTCCTAGTATTTTGGCCATAACTTTTTATTGCGATCTCCAATGGGTCTGAATTTTTGACAGTAGATATGAGACATCTAGGGCTACAAAAGTGTATCTCATGAAAATTTTCCAATTCGACCTCTAAATGGGTCAAAACTTTCCTGGAAGTCGAAGTAGCAGAAGTGTACCGGAACATAGTACCGGTACGGTACCGTACCGGCACGCCCGAATCAGTAGCTAAACCGTACCGGTATAGCGTACCGGTACGCCCGAAGTTTGGCACCGTAAAAGTTGGGATTTTGGTGTTTTAAAACACCCTTTTAAGCCTCATTTGACCCATTCTTCCATCCCACTCTCACCCCAAACATCTTAGAGCCCTAAGAGAAGAGAAAAGGAGAGAAAAACACAAAGATCTTGAAAGAGTTACCCTTATAGAGATCAAAACCGAAATTCCTCAAGGACACCATTCTTCTACTCTCTTCTTCTACACTTTCACTACACCCTTACCCACACCTCTTGGAATCCTAGAGAGAGTCTTAGAAAAGAATAAAGAAGGAGAAAACACAAGATCAAAAGGGAAAAACAAAGGATTTAAGAGTGATTCAAGATCAAACCCTAGATTTTCAAGAACATCAAGTAGGGGTTTTCTTCCATTCTTGTTCATTGATGTTAGGGTTATTATATATATATGTTTTGACTCCTAATCATATGTATTTGCTATGGGTTCATTGTTTCTTAGTTCTCTTGCAATTGTTAACATGTTTTACACAAAGTTAGGGTTGTATACCCATGAAATCCCTCTTTTGTTTGAAAAATCCTAGTTTTCAAGAGTGATGAGTTTTCCTCTTGAACTCTTCCTTTATTCTTGACTTCAAAATCATAGTGTTTTGTGTTGAGTAATAAAATGATATTGTTGTGATCTCTTGCATTTTTCTTGGTTGGTTATTGAAAATGTCACATGCTTAATTTGGGGATTTTGAGATACGCTTGTAAAATGAGAAATTGTGGATTTTGTAGTTATTTGGAATTGTTGGTGAATTGAGAATATTTTGGTTTCCTCATTGGTATGGTTGTTGTGATGGACTTGGATTGCCTTCGAGAGATGTCGTAGAGTGTTAGAGGTTAGTCTATCCCAGTGGGGGTGAGATGGTTTCCTAATACTTGTGGTGGATTGTCATTTGGTAATGCGACCACTATCGTTCACTGGAGTTCGAACAAGGGATGGTATACTTTTCCTAGGAAGGGACTCGTCACTGCCATTGGGATGGTAGACGCCCTTTCCTAAAGTGTTTGTGATTGTGATTGTGATTGGTGGACTAGGTATAATCGTTGGGTAGATTCATGAGAAGCAATCAACATACATGGTACGGGGATGAACCAATATAAATAGGATGATGGGTTGGACCGCCTTGGCCGGTGCATTGGTATGGGACAATGCATCGGAAGGCGCCCTTCCTAAATGGCTAAAAGTTGGAAATGGTATATTGTTATGAAATTTACCTTAACCTTTCACTTGATTATTGTTACGGCTTAAACTTGAGATCTATTCTAAAATGTCTCTGTTTTACTTCAAAGATTATAAATGCTATTTTTGAAATGAGACCGACCATTTTATATGCTTTTATAAACCTTGTTCGAGTTTGGGAGGAATGTTGCTACAGAGCTTAGTGCTCACCCCCTACAAACAACATATTTCAGGTCTTTGTCTAGAGGAGAAGCTCGGAACTAACGAGCCGGGACATTGGGAAGCTCCCATAGAAGGGAACGTAGATCCCGAGGGAGACGCTTAGTGTTCTATTTTCTTTTGTGATAAACTAGGAAGTTCCTTTTGAGGCAATGTAAAGTCTAACATTATTTTTATGTTTCCGCTGCCAAGTGTAATTTAATTGTAAAACCCGAGAAAATTTCAACCTTTGTGAAAAAGGGCAAAACGGTAAATTGCCACTACAGTACAGGTTGTAAACCTGAATTTTTCTAGAACTCGGATGACGAAACGGACCTCACCGTTGGATTCGTCTCGCGAAATCTAGTTACCACGTCAAATTTCGTGGAATTCCGAGATAGTCGGATTTTTCGCGTTTTACGAGACGAACGGGCCCCGGGTGACCCTGTACACGAAATTTTTATAAAGTTTCCAGGTTTGGGGAAATATTAAACACAAGTTAAAACAAAAATAATTCGAACTTGAACCGGAGCGAAATTTAATCGTTTCGGGATTAAAACGGACCCGGAATTAAATAGGACGTGTGGCGAATTGTGGGCCAAGTATTCTAAAATATAAATAGGGGGAAAAATTAGATTTTTTCCCCATTGTTCAGCCGGTTTCAGCCGATAGAGAGAAAGAGGGAGAAAAGAGAGAAAAAACTCACCTTCTCTCTACGATCTACGGCGCTACGGACCTCGAATCCACGCAAGCCAAGAATTAAAGTCGCTCTACTCATCGAGGGCTACGCGGCTATACCAAAAAGCGCAAGTTTTACCGAAGATTAAGGTACGGGATTTTCGAGAAGTGAGGGTTTTTGGCTTGAATCGGGTCTTGGAACTTCCCTTGGTCGTTCCTCACGCTTCAAGAGGTAGGGTTTCTTCCTACTAAGGTTTATTCCAAGCCTATAATGTTTTTATGGAATGGGTAGGATGATAGCCTATGTGTCTCTTGCCTATTGTTGTGAAATTGGGTGAATTGGGTATTGAAATGGGTAAAGGAAATCCTAACTTGGATGAATATTTAGAAGTTACTAATTGTGATTTCTATGAATTGGATATGTGAAATGAACCCAATGTAAATTCATGTGTTATATGAAATTGTGGACGTGTTATGTGTTTATATATATGCCATGAAATTTTAGTATGTTGATAACATGCTTGGAATTTGTATTATGGGAATTATATGCTTTTGATATGATTTTGCCATGGAATATGAGAAATGTGTTGAGAATGTTCATATGTCACTCATATCATATCGAACATTGTATTGGTGTTGCAATGGAGCACCACATTTCATATGCACGGGAACATCGCATTTTAGGAGGTGTGTGTGCATGGTTATTTGTCTTCACCACACATGGTGGATGACGAGTGAGCTCGGGTAATATGGGTCGATGACCTAGACGAGTCGAATGGTTTATATGTTGATAGGGTTGGGGTAGCAAGAAGGGCTAGAAAGTCCCTCGGGTGAGAGACCCGGTGATTGGATACGCACTCCGTTGGTATAAGAGCCCATAAAGTGTGTCAGTGTACGCGGAACCGTTGGTGGAAGTCCATGAATTCCGTGTAGGTTGGGTGACCTTTGGTGTGAGTCCATGAACATCCACCCCTTACAAAGACCCTAGAATGAAATGTCATTTGATGTGGAACATAAATGACGGATTGGTACACATTGGCACTTGCATGTGTAGAGGAGCCGGGAAGGGCTCGGTTGATGTGCATGAGTGAGTCTCACCTCATTTCATAGCATGACATTACATGTTTCAACATGGAATATATTCTTGTTGTGGATTGTTGATTGATAGCATGTGACATTTCATATGCATTTAGGTTGGGGAGTAGCCTCTCTAGGAGATACCCTATTGAGCGTGGCTCACCCTTTATGGGAAAAACATTTCAGGTGTGGGTTTTGCTCCGGCGGATGGCTCATTTGGAGAGCATCAAGCATGAAGGGGGCCGGCTTGTGGCCTTAGTTTAAGTTTTGTAAAACCTTTAACAAAATTCTATTTTGATGTATATATATTATGGAATGAATTGTAATAGAGATTGTATGAGTTGGGTATTATATGGAAAATCTCATTAAACATGTATTGAATGAGTTTGGAGTGTATGGGGTAGCTTTAAGGATGGTTTGGAGGGGAAAGAAATCCATTTTTATGCTCACAGTCTGAAAACCTACCGGAAGGTGTGTGTCGGCCTTCCGGAAGGTTTTGCTAAAAACCCCAGCTTGCCTTGCTCACGGCTAATACCTTCCGGAAGGTTTTGCCCACTGGAATGAACCTTCCGGAAGATTTTAGCTACTGGAGTAAAACCTACCGGAAGGACGTGTCTACTGGAGTGGACCTTCCGGAAGGTTTTGCCTTGGGTTTCTTTTTGACTGCCGAGTTCTTCCGGAAGGTTTGTTTTCTGGAATGAACCTTCCGGAAGGTTTTGGCTACTGGAATGGACCTTCCGGAAGGTTTTTGCTACTGATGTCGACCTTCCGGAAGTTCTTGAAATTGATCCTTTTCATGTAACAGTTCCTTCAGCGACCTTCCGGTAGGTGTATATCGACCTTCCGGAAGGTTTTTCCAAAAACTTGAAATTTTCAAAATGCTTAGCCATGCTTTTGGGCTTTGTTTTCTTTGGTTTCTATGACATAAATGGACATAAATGAAGGTATAATTGACCTTGTGGATGGTAAATCCGATTAAAAGCATGTGAGTGACGTGGTGTCGGGTTATACGACCATCACGAGTATTTCCGCGGGTTGACGGATGGTCAACGGTTAATAAAGGACCCCCGGAATTGGGGCGTCACATTAATTCTTTTGGGATGTAGATGCCATTGTTTGGCATATTCTTTTGGATAATGTTGTAAGTATTTTTATGAATCAATGGACCCGGTGTGGTCAATGTAGTATAATTGCACAAGTTGTGTTTTGGGTAGAACTCCCCGAACAAAGGAGACTCTGCCCAAATTTTGTTAAATTAAGGAATGGTTTTTATGAAGTCTTATTTATGGATGATTTATCTTAGTGCTCTCATGATGAAAATGGTTTTAGTATGTAATGCCGTCCAGGGTGGTTTTGGGGGCGTTACAGGGGGTGTTTGGCTAAGGTGATGGTTCCTATTCCCAAAAGGATTAAAATAGGACCTAAGACTATTGATTGTATATTTATTGGTTATATAATAAATAATAGTGCATATCATTTTTTTCATGCATAAATATGATATTCTTGATATACATGTCAATACAATCATTGAATTTTGAAATGCATCATTCTTTGAAAATGTATTTCCTTGTAATAATGCATGTGATGGTAATTCTCTTAAAAGAACTCATGATACTGCGACTAGTAATATAGACCATGAGTCTATAGATGAAGAAAGTGAAGAGGCATTTAGACGTAGTAAGAGGGCAAGGACTTCCAAGTCTTATGGTCCTGATTTTCTAACATATATGTCAAAAAATGAGCCTCAAACCTTCAATGAAGTGATGTCCACTCCTGAAGCACCTATGTGGAAAGACGCTGTAAATAGTGAAATTAAATCCATCATACAAAATTACACATGGGAGTTGGTAGATCTTCCTTCGAGAAGTAAACTATTGGGATGTAAATGGATTTTCAAGAGGAAAATGAAAACTTATGGGTCAATTGATAAGTACAAGGCTAGACTTGTAGCTAAAGGTTATAGGCAAAAAGAAAGTCTTGATTACTTTGATACATATTCTCTTGTCACGAGAATAACATCTATTCATATGCTCATAGCTATTGCAACGGTGCATAATCTTGAGATACACCAAATGGATGTGAAAATAGTTTTCCTAAATGGTGACTTAAATGAGGAAATTTATACGGACCAACTCGAATGGTTCATTTCTCTAGGACAAGAAAAGAAGATGTGTAGGCTTGTTAAATCACTTTATTGTTTAAAACAAGTACCAAAACAATAGCAGGAGAAATTTGACAAAGTAATGATGTCAAATGGTTTCACAATTAAAAAATGTGATAAATGTGTCTATGTCAAAGACACAATAATGGATATGACATTGTTTGCCTATATGTGGATGATATGCTTATTTTAGGTAGTAATAATGATATTATTATAGCCACTAAGAAAATGTTGTCCAGTAAGTTTGACATGAAGGATTTGGGTGTTACAGATGTTATACTAGGAATTAAAATTTCTAAAATATCTGATGGACTTATATTATCTCAAACACATTATATTGAGAAAATACTTGAGAAGTTTGGGAAAGATGAAAGTAGTATTGCTAGAACACTAGTTGATATAAATCTTCATTTGTTTTTAAATACAGGCCAAAGCATATCACAATTGGAATGTTCTCGTATCATTGGTAGTCTAATGTATGTCATGAACTGCACTAGACCGGATATAGCATATTCAGTTAGTAAATTTAGTAGATATATGAATAATCCGAGAGTAGACCATTGAAAGGTAATTAACAGGGTTCTTAGATATTTAAGATATACCTTGAATTTTGGATTGCACTGTACAAGATATCCAGCTTTACATGAAGGGTATAGTGATGCTAATTGGATATCTGAGATGAAAGATACAAAATCCACAAGTGGTTATGTTTTTACACTTGGTGGTCAGCTGTATCTTGGAAATCCTTAAAGCAAACGTGTATTGCCAGATCCACGATGGAATCTAAATTTCTTGCTTTAGATAAAGCAGGAGAAGAAGTTGAGTGGCTTTGCCAATTTCTAGAGGATATTCTAATATGGCATAAACTTGTGCCAACAATTTGTATACATTGCGATAACCAATCTACAATTGGTAGGACATAGAATGACATGTACAATGGAAAGTCTAGACATATACGTCGAAAGCATAATATTGTTAGGCAATTTCTCTCAAATGAGATTGTTTCTATTGATTATATAAAATCAAAGGATAATCTAGCGGATCCACTTACCAAAGGTTTGAAGAGAGCAAGTAAATTGCACATCGAGGGGAATAGGGCTAAAGCCAATGACTTAAGGGTCACCTTAATGGCAACCCAACCTAGATGAATGGAGATCCCAAGATTTAGGTTCAAAGGGACGACCGAATTATGCGTTATTCAAAAGAAGCACTAAGGAGATAGTCGCTCCTATCTATTCCTATGATAAATTAGTGTTGCCTGCAGAGTTTATTAGGGTAAAATATGCTTTTAATGACTTTTATACCTTATAAATCCAAGTGGGATATTGCAAGATATTCCTAATAGGAGTCACCTATATGGGTGTAAAGGGGCCGCTTCTGTGAGAATTTATAAAGGCTGAATTCTCTAAAACACTCATGAAAATCAGGAGTTGTTCAGGACAAAAATAAACACAATCATGAGAACCAATTGTATTCGGAAAGTGACTGTGTGAAGTCTATTCGATCTGATTTATCAAACAGCTGAATAGTTCAAGATATCACATTCACTATTTAGCCGGTAAGTCCGATGAGCTTTCACTAGGGAAGGTTCAAGGCCAAAAGTTACCTATCTCAATTCACGATCTTTCCAAAAATGTACTCTCTATAGTGTGTTAGCATTATCATTTGCATACTAACATCCAATTTTCCACTCATGTGGGGTTTGTTGGACTAAAAACAGATTTTAGTAATTAAAATTTAATTTTTGGTCATCTTTGAGCCTAAATTAAATTGGGACCCGTTCGTTGTTTTCAGTTAACTTTCGTGGTTCGTATTCTACTCCCTAATGAAAATAATTTAGTATATTCACTTGCTCAAATCGAGTAAGAAATCAATGAGAAAATAGGCTCCAAAGTGAGTCTCTTGAAATGTGAAAATAGAGGTTGTTCAATGTGGGATTTGGCACCAATCCCACATTGGTTGTGGAAGAAGTTCTACATGGGTATATATAGGTCAATTTTGCTCTATGAGATTGGGTCCCAAGGGGTACCACAATTTTATGAGTGGAGCGAGCGCCTACATGCCTTCGGTTCAACCACATATGCCCGCGCGCACCATCTGCCCGGCTCGCAAGAACCACAACCACGACTCGACCCGATCGGTCTTGGGTATGGCTGTGGGTAAGACCAAGCCCTATCTTTTTTGGAAATTTTTTTTTTAACAAATTGTGAGTGAATTTCTTAATCTAGAATATAATTTCGGTATTCATTGGATTTAAAATTTGCACTGGTTTGGGTTAGTGTTCCCTCTAGTTACAAATTTTAATTGAATATGTTTTAGACTGAACAGTTACATGTTTGTATCTTTTGGCTACATGTGTCTTCTGGGTTGTGTCTTTTCGCATGGTGACTGTCCGAAACAATTACCAAGTTGTCTATATAAATTCATGCTCATTACCATTCCGCATCAATCATTTTCGGAGTTAAGTCAGATATTAGTACATTACATTTCGGCATTAAGGAAGTCTACCTTTTGAGAGTACACAACATAATTTATGGTTCGCTAGGCGAGTAGATTGGAGTGCTACTTCTATTTGCATGAAGATCATTGTATCTTGGGAGGTAGGTGCTTTGATTTCCATAAACACCGTGTGTGGGAACGAAATCTATCTTAAGGACATACTGTCAAATACTAGCTTTTGATCTACTTAAAGTTTAATAATAGTTTTTGTTCTGCAAAAGGGTTAGTTTTTATATTGTTTAAACACAGATTTATTGTGTTACTGTTTTATTCGTATCTATTATTGTTTCGTTTGTCACTTTTACTGTTTTATTTTAAACTACATGTTTCAAATCAGACATTTCAATAAAAGATTTTATTATTTTTGAAATAACACAAACAATAGGAGATATTCATTAGGAATAATCGTAAGTGAAAAAGAAAAAAAAAAACTCAACATTTTTTGGTCATTCAATACAACTAAGCTATGCATGTATAAACTTGTACTTGCAATCAAAAACAAGAAAATAATCTAGTAATTACTTGTCTAGAATATTGCTATTTCCATACTTGTTTGATGCTTCAGTCTTATTTACACATACAACTCTTTCTCACATCGTGGATATAAAAAAAATGGGGAACTAGCAAAAACAAGAGTGGACATAGCATAATACATACTATTTTGATTAAAAAAGGAGAAAGAATTTGGCTGGTAGAGAATCATCATGGACACTGGGGGTTGTTCCCTGGTCCCCCGTAGTAAAAATGGGTGCCCCATTCATTGTTGTAGGAGCTCTCGATGTTGTAACAATTTGTGTTTTCAGTTAGGGTTGATATGTCCTGCGCTGAGCTGAGACTATTATCAGAGTCCACAATCTCCAAATTTCGGAAGTAACTAGCTTTTCCAAACCCGTCTTGGGCAAAATGGCCAGAGCCCATTTGGGTTGATGTGTGCTCACCGTTGGCCCTTGAGTTCACCACCTCGCCACCCCACTCCACCATGGTGGCACGGTCTGCTAGGTGTGTGAACAACTCTGCAGGCCAATATCCTATCAATGTGTTATCTCCAAGACCCATCCACCAATTCCCAAGCTTTGGATCCTGGATTTAAACAAGAACATAATATTACCATTCATAAATGACATCTTTATAGAACATCGATGTTGCAAAATTTTTTTGAATTGAAAGATGAAACATATATAGACCTTCCAAATAAGGATGGTGATATCATATTGATTGTTGTTGAGTAAGGACACCGGAGAAATGGCAGCTCCAATGGCCACCCTACTACTTGTTTGCACAAATCCTGCACATAAAAGGTTGTAGCATCCTGTTGCCTGATATGCGTCACTCTGAAATATATTACACAATAATAAATGTCTTAAAACTTTATCCCACTTTTACAAGGAAAGTATGTATGATAGGAAAATATGTGTGTGTGTTTTTTTTTTCTTCTTCTTAGTAATGAAGGCTAGGTAGGCAATGGGGGTCATTACACAAAGTTTTCAAATATGTCATTTATCTATACTACTTATAAATATCAACAAAAGTGAAAAACATTTATTTGACCAAAATAACCTTAACAAACTACTTATTGCCTATCCTATCTTTCCGTAGTCAATAATATTTTAAATTATATATATAATTCTCACAATTATGACTTGTGTGGACCGTTGAGCTTCCACCAAAATTGATACACTGCACGTTACTTACATTCATCACTTCAACCTTCTCTCTCTCTTTCTCTTTCTATTTCTCTCTCTCTCTCTTGTGTGTTACTTTAACCTTTTCTCGCTCCCTCTCTCTCTCTCTCCCGCACGTTAATTTACCCATTCAAATCTTGATCTGTCACTTTTTTTCCCAACAATGTGCTTGAATGATGAACATCAAATCGAGGTCTTGGTCCATGGACACAAATTCTACTCCTAAGATGGAAAGAGGTTCGTGGATTCAAATCCAGTTTATGTGGTTTAGTCATTCTAATTGGAGAAATTCAATTTGGTCAATCATTGTTTTGGCATGTGCATTCTTCTTGTTGCTGGCATTTGAGTTCAGTTATTTGATATCAAACCGAATAGGCCCCATCCTGTTCGTCTTTATCAAGTTTTTCTTTTTGCTCTTGCTTTTTGTGTTCTCCTTTTCTCTCCCCTTCTTCCCTCCCCTAAAAACCAAAAGAAATCCAAGCAGGTTTTGTATTTATCTGATTAATCTTTTCTTTGTCTCCATGGCATGTGATGAGCTATGATATCCACACACAAATAGTGTTACGACAGTGGTTTCTGGTGTATTGGAAATTAGATGTAATTAGGTTCTAAAGATGGCATGATAAATATTTGGAATTTGAGGTATATTAACTGTCATGTCGTAAATATAGTCATATTTTGTTAAATAAAGATCTAGATTTATTCTAATATCGAATAGGGCTCTGGGTTGTCAAAGAGAATGAAAAATCCAAACAACTATTAACACTTCTTTCTTCTTTTCTGTGAATTGGTTTGTTTGGCTAAAAGTAAGTTATCAATCTTATGTTACCATTCTCCTTTCCTTTATTAAAATTATTATTGTAATTTCATGATATTGTTTTGTATCTGTTCTTTTAGTTATAATGCCTCCATTGGCCCTTAATCATCTTGGCTTGATTTTTTTATGTTTTTTGTTGTAACATATTTTGTGGTTGATCCTACCCTTTTTTCTCTTTAATTTTCATGCACTACTAAAATCAAACATGATCCTGTATCATCTCTTATTGAATATTGTTTGAGCTTCACAATGACATTGTTGAGCAGCGTTCACTTGTTTTACCTATCAATGACGCAATGCTATTATTTTTAGTGTGCTCTTAAAAATTAGTAAATTGGTTTTTTTTTTGTTATTTTAACAAATCCTATGCACTATTGATCTTTGATGACATCAAGGATCCAATTGACTTTGTTGGTTGAAGGAGATAATTTATTCTGCCCCAATGCTATGAAAACATCTCAAAATACAAGTTAGAAACCTAGAAAAGGTACTTGAATTTCTTATTGCCAATGTTTGAAAATCACTACTCTAATCCATATGTGTCATTCTGTATGTTGGTAAATGATTAATTAAATTAGTTATGTGAAAGATACGTGATATGATTCTAGCTTAGTAACGATGTACAAAGTATATCTTTCTTTGAAATTTATTTTATCATTATGGAATTTTGCCAAAGAATATGATTTAGGACATAATGGGAGTATCATACAATGATGCGTAGATGGAATCATTGAACGAATGGGTAATGTGATGCAAACTATTTACAAATATTTTTTCCTTTTTCTCTATTTTTCGAACAATCCTACATATGTTGTCAAATGCTCAATGCAGTGAATGATTGCTTATAACCATCGATACCACACTAAAATTTTCATGTTTTTCGTAAATTATTCCTTGAAAACCTATTAAATGTTTCTTTGATTCCAATTTCAATTTGAGGTTGAATTGTTAAAGAGAATAAATCAATTACACACAACAAGGTACAATACATGGAGCGAGAAAAAATGGACTGAGACTACTGTTATCTACGCATACTTTCTTGAATGAAACACATATGGTGAGAGTTATCTGATTTTGAGTTTTCTGATTTTGAGATGTTTCATTCTACGCAAGATTAAAATTTCATTCTATGCAATTAGATTGAATGAAACTTGTCTTTATTGATTCGAGCAAGACCAAAAATAAACTAACATAGAATGAATACATTATATGTCAAGGCGTCGTGTGACGATGGATTCGTCAGCGTAAACATGAACTAACATCAATGTTAACAATCTTTTCTTTTCTTCTTATAGCTATTTGGTTGTTGATTGTCGAGTAGTGGTCTTGTTGAGTTCCTCTATTTTTTATAGTGAGCAACAAATGGTAACGTCCAAACTGGAGTGTCGGCTCAATTAAACCCGATTCAATATTGTCTATCGAACTATGATATTTATGTGTTACAGGAGATATTTTTAAAAGAGAATGCTTCATTTTCCAACAGTGTAACAAATCTTTTTTTCCTTGCAGCACTGTAAAAAATCTCAATTATCATGTTGCCTAGTGTCACGGGGTCAAATTTCTCTCTCAAAGTTTTGCCTCGCGATGACACTGAGATCTACACTCAGTCTCAGCCAAGCACTCAAAACGCTCATAGAAATGCACACACGAACAAAATAGGGACAATAAGCAAACACAGAACACACACAAGCTATACAGGCTAATGGCCCAACCTTTTTTTTTCTCAATAAAGCCTAAAGGAACATTCAGCCAGGATCTGCTTACAAAAACGTGCCCAACCCTCTGCTGGTGCATTGCAGACCCAAACATGTATATTTGTAGCATACAAGGTGGCAGTTACAAGCCCAACCGTCTAGGCAACTGCATGGCAGTTCAGATCTGCCCACAAAGCCACCCCTCAGTCTGCTGATGACGATTTAGGTCCTCTCCCACATCTGTTGGTCATGGTAAAGGGCAGTTGGAACTGTTGGCTGACCCAGCCAGCAACTGCCCTCAACTACTGTACATGCTCAATGCACATGCCAACAACCCTCATGCCATGCACATGCCTGCAACTGTCTGGAACCGCCACCATTTGCAGGGCACATGTCACAATCGTGCAGAACTGCCTCACATGTTATGCACCTGCCTTCCTTGTGAGCCCACATTACCTGATTAGCCTTGCCTTCGTGCCTAGCCATGCCCAGCCCATGACTTGGTCTCCCAAGCTGGCATTGCCCCACAAATCGAGCCACCCGACTAGCCTTTGATTGCATGCCTACTTGTGCCCACGTGCATATGCATTAGCTACTATGCCCAACCATGCATAGGGCTTCAATCACCCGCTGATTGCACCAAATCGTGCCCATGCACGAGTTGTCTCACTCAGCCATGCATGGGTCTTCAATCACCTGTTGATCATGCCCAACGTGCCCATGCATGGGATGCCTCCCTCAGCCATGCATGGGGCTTCAATCACCCACTGATTGCACCATGGGTTTGCTTCCTCAAGCAAAACCCAATTTGGTTAAGGCATGGGCGCCTTTGGGCGAGGCTGCCCCATGCCAACGACGAGCCAGAAGCTAAGGGGGTAACAAACCACCCCCACCAGAAGAACTCAACGTCCTCGTCGAGAGGTTGTCCTGATTCCCCTTGAGCGGATCAGGATCAACATGCTTCTTCCTCCGTTGGGCAGCCTTAACGAAGCTATCCTTTGACTCGTTAAGCAACCCTTGCTTAAAACGAGTAACATTATATGTTGCAGAACATCCGTTCCTCTGTCTCGCCCCTCCATAGGCAAAAGACTGATGCTATCCCACAGCCGCCATCCGATCAGGTACATGGGCTGGAAGCTTTGCACCATGGTCCAGCTCGTTTTTGTGGTTGCCTGCACATCCGGGCAGAAGATCCTTGGAGAGATTTGGAGGCAAAGTCTCAGAATATTCCTCCAAACGTTTTGCCACTAAACCGGGCATTTTAACCTTCTCAACAGCTATGTTCCCCACCAAGGCTGAAAGATACGTCTTCTTGCCTTCCTTCAACCCAGTATCCATCTGCAAGGCGGACAACATCTCGACTTTCCACTTGCTGTCTCTTTTGCTTTGGTCTGCCACTTTCTCTGCAGGCACAAAGCATGCTGCTCCCTCGTCTGAGATCAGCATTCCATTTAAGTGTGGCATCAGCGCCACTTTGGCCTTTACGAAGAACCTGTTCCCGAAGTTGTGCAAGGGTATAGCCGTCATGCTCACGCGACCTTCCCACATACCAACTTTCAGGCTCGCCTCTACATTTTCACGCACTGGAATTGCTCTAGGATTGATAGCCTTGAGCTTGTTTGAGCTCTCATCTAACTGTAAGCCAAATGTTCCCACTTCCCTCTGCGCAATGAAGTTGTGGGTGGCACCCGTGTCCACCATGGCCAAAACTTCTTTCCCGTTCACCCAAGCCTGCACAAACATTAGACCTTTACGGGGCATGCTAAATCTTTCCCAAAGACATCGCATTCCGCAATTGTAGAGGATTAACCCGAGTGAGGTAATCATCGTCACTGGTCTCTCCGCTTTCAGCGACAAGGGCTGTTAACTTCTCCCGCTTGGGACAGTCCCTAGCACGATTACGACCGCTGCAAATAAATTAACCAGAATCAAAACTCTTCTTTTTCTAGTTGTTGTCTGGCTTTTTAGAATCACCCTCGTTCAACTTTTTCTTCCAATTCGCCTCCTCTGCGTCTTTGGAAGTACCAGATCGGTCTTTCTTGCTACCTCGTTCCATTTTTTTTTTTTTTGAAAGGGCCTTGACTCTCGTGAGTTTTGAAGTCAATTAGGCTATCCACAGTAGCGATGGTAGTGAGCAAATCTCGCACCCCCTGCCTACGCAACTCAGCCTGTGCCCGACCTCACAAACCGGACATAAAATTGAAGAGTTTGTCCTCCTCAGACAAGTTCTTGATATCCAACATCAAAGAACTGAACTCAGTCACATAATCACGAACGGTTCCAGTGTGCTTAAGTTTCTTGAGCGATTCCCTAGCAATCCACATCGTATTGCTAGGAAGGAATTGATCCTTCAACTACCTTTGCAGTGTCTCCCACGTCTCAATTTTTGCATGCCCAAGAGAAGCATAATCCTCGTTCCGGGTCCGCCACCACAACTTGGCATCACCAGAGAGATACATACTGGTAATGGTCACCTTCTCTCCAGCAGGCACATGAGTAGCCTTGAAATACTGCTCCATGTCCTACAAATATTTCTCCAGTTTTTTGGCACTCCGGCTCCCTCCGAAGGACTTAGGTTCAGTGACCTTGATCTTTGAAGATGTCTCGTCTGCACCAGGACGAGAATGCATGACCCCCCTTTCACTAGGGTCAGTTCATCCTCAAGATTCTTCATATTGGTTTTGACAGCATCAGTGAGGGACAGAATGTCCTCCATCATCGTTGCAAGCTTCATATCGTTGTTGGCCACAAAGCTGTCAAAGGCCATCTTTAAACCAGCAATCTGAATAGCGTGTTATTCCATCTGTATAGCCACACTGGTTGCAGCATCACTTTCAGGGGTGCCCATAAAATCTTCTAGAGGGGTCACTCGTTCACGTAGTTCAACAGCGTTTCCACCAGCCATGGTTGAAAACTGAAGCTCTGATACCAAGTGTCACGAGGTCAAATTTCTCACTCAAATTTCTGCCTCGTGATGGCATTGAGATCCACACTCAGTCTCAGCCAAGCACTCAAAATGTTCATAGAAATACACACACAAACAAAATAGTGACAGTAAGCAAATACACAACACACACAAGCTTTACAGGTCAATGACCCAACCATTTCTTTCTCAATAAAGCCTAAAGGAACACTCACACAGGGTCTACTTACAAAAACGTGCCCAACCCTCTACTGGTGCACTGCTGACCCAAACATGTAAATTTATAGCATACAAGTTGGCGGTTACAAGTCCAACCGCCTAGGCAACTGCATGGCAGTTCAGATCTGCCCACAAAGCCACCCCTCAGTCAACTGATGATGATTCAGGTCCTTTCCCACATCTGTTGGTCATGGTAAGGGGCAGTTCCAACTTTTGGCTGACCCAGCCAGCAACTACCCTCAACTGTTGTGCATGCTGAGTGCATATGTCAGCAACCCTCATGTTGTGCACATGCCAGCATTCTGCACAGAATCGTCCCTACATGCCATGCACATGTCTGCAACTATCTGGAACTGCCACCATCTACAGGGCACATGTCACAACCGTGCAGATCTGCCTCACATGTTATGCACCTACCTTCCTTGTGAGCCCACATTACCTGATTAGCCTTGCCTTCGTGCCTAGCCATGCCCAGCCCATGGCTTGGTCTCCCAAGCTGGCATTGCCCCACAAATCGAGCCACCCGACTAGCCTTTGATTGCATGTCTGTTTGTGCCCACGTGCATATGCATTAGTTGCTACGCCCAACCATGAATAGGGCTTCAATCACCCGCTGATTACACCAAATCGTACCCATGCATGAGTTGTCTCACTCAGTCATGCATGGATCTTCAATCACCCACTGATCATGCCCAATGTGCCCATGCATGAGAGGCCTCCCTCAGCCATGCATGGGGCTTCAATCACCCACTGATAGCACCAAGGGTTTGCTTCCTCATGCAAAACCCAATTTGGCTAAGGCATGGGCGCCTTTGGGCGAGGCTGCCCCATGCCAACGACGAGCTAGAAGCTAAGGGGGTAACAAACCACCCCAACTAGAAGAACTCAACGTCCTTGTCGAGAGGTTGTCCTGATTCCCCTTGAGCTGATCAGGATCAACATGTTTCTTCCTCCGATGGGAAGCCTTAACGAAGTTGTCCTTTGACTCGTTAAGCAACCCTTGCTTAAAATGAGTAACACCATATGTAGCAGAACATCCGGTCGTTTGTCTCGCCCCTCTATAGGCAAAAGACTGTTGTTGTCCAACGGCCGCCATCCGATCAGGTACATGGGCTGGAAGCTTTACACCATGCTCTAGCTCGTTTTTGTGGTTGCCTACACATCTGGGCAGAAGATCCTTGGAGAGATTTGGAGGCAAAGTCTCAGCATATTCCTCCAAACGTTTTGCCACTAACCAGGGCATTTTAACCTTCTCAACTGGTATGTTCCCCACCAAGGTTGAAAGATACGTCTTTTTGCCTTCCTTCAACCCAGCATCCATCTGCAAGGCGGACATCATCTCGACTTTTTGCCTGCTGTCTCTTTTGCTTTGGCCTGCCACTTTCTCTGTAGGCACAAAGCATGTTGTTCCCTCGTCTGAGATCAGCATTCCATTTAAGTGTGGCATCAGTACCACTTTGGCCTTTACGAAGAACCTATTCCCAAAGATGACATCAAAGTCGTGCAATGGTATAGAGTCATGCTCACGCGGCCTTCCCATATACCATCTTTCAGGCTCGCCTCTGCATTTTCATGCATTGGAATTGCTCCTAAATTGACAGCCTTGAGCTGAGCTCTCATCTAAATGTAAACCAAATGTTCCCACTTACCTCTACGCAATGTAGTTATGGGTCGCACCCGTTCACCCAAGCCTGCATAACACATTAGCCCTTTACGAGCTTGCTGAATCTTTCCCAAAGACATCACATTCAACAATTGCAGAGGATTAACCCAAGTGAGGTAATCATCATCCCTGGTCTCTCCGCTTTCAGCGATAAGGGCTGTTAACTTGTCCCCGCTTGGGACAGTCCCTGGCACGATAAGGGCCGCTGCAAATAGTACAACCAGAATCAAAGCTCTTCTTTTTTTGGTTGTTGTCTGGCTTTTTAGAATCACCCTCGTTCATCTTTTCTTCCAATCCGCCTCCTCTGCGTCTTTGGAAGTACCAGAACGGTCTTTCTTGCCACCTCCTTCCCTCTTTTTCTTTTCAAAAGGGCATTAATTTTCGTCAGCTTTGAAGTTAACCAGGTCATCCACAACAACGATGACAGTGGGAAAATCTCGCACCCCCTGCCTACGCAACTCAACCTGTGCCTAGCCTTGCAAACCAGACATGAAATTGAAGAGTTTGTCCTCCTTGGACATGTTCTTGATATCCAACATCAAAGAACTCAACTCAGTCACATAATCACGAATGGTTCCAGTGTGCTAAAGTTTCTTGAGCGATTCCCTAGCAATCCACATCGTATTTCTAGGAATGAATTGATCATTCAACTCATTTTTTAGTGTCTCCCACGTCTCAATTTTTGCATGCCCAAATGCATCATCCTCCTTCCAGGTCCGCCACCGTAACTTGGCATCACTAGAGAGATACATACTAGTAATGGTCACCTTCTCTCCAGCATGCACATGCGCAGCCTTGAAATACTGATCCATGTCCCACAGAAAGTTCTCCAGTTCCTTGGCACTCCGGCTCCCTCCGAAGGCCTTTGGTTCAGGGACCTTGATCTTTGAAGATGTCTCGCCTGCACTAGGACGAGAATGCATAGCCCTTTTCACTAGGGTCAGTTCATCCTCAAGATTCTTCAGATTGGTTTTGACAGCATCAGTGAGGGACAGAATGTCCTCCATCATCGTTGCAAGCTTCGCATTGTTGTTAGCCACATAACTGTCAAAAGTCATCTTTAAACCAGCAATCTGAATAGCGTGCTGCTCCATCTGTACAACCACAGTGGTTGCAGCATCACTTTCAGGGGCGCCCAGAAAATCTTCGAGACGGGTCACTCGTTCACGAGTTCAACAGCGTTTCCACCAGCCATGGTCGAAAACTAAAGCTCTGACCCCAACTGTCACAGGGTCAATTTTCTCACTCAAATTTCTGCCTCATGATGGCACTGAGATCCACACTCAGTCTCAGCCAAGCACTCAAAACGCTCATAGAAATGCACACACGAACAGAATAGGGACAGTAAGCAAACACACAACACACACAAGCTTTATAGGCCAATGGCCCAACCTTTTCCTTCTCAATAAAGCCTAAAGGAACACTCAGGTAGGGTCTACTTACAAAAACGTGCCCAACCCTCAACTGGTGCACTGTAGACCCAAACATGTATATTTATAGCATACAAGGTGGCGGTTACAAGCCCAACTGCCTAGGTAACTGCATGGCAGTTCAGATCTGCCCACAAAGCCACCCCTCAATCTACTGATGATGATTCAGGTCCTTTCCCACATCTGCTGGTCATGGTAAGGGGCAGTTGCAATTGTTAGCTGACCCAACCAACAACTGCCCTCAATTGTTGTGCATGTTGAGTGCACATGCCAGCAACCCTCATGTTGTGCACATGCTAGCATCCTACATAGAACCGCCCATGTATGCCATGCACATGCCAACAACTGTCTGGAACTGCCACCATCTGTAAGGCACATGTCACAACCTTACATAACCGCCTCACATGTTGTGCACTTGTCTTCCTTGTGAGTCCATAGCACCTGATTAGCCTTGCCTTCATGCCTAGTAATGCCCAACCCATGGCTTGGTCTTCCAAGCTAGCATTGCTCCACAAATCGAGCCACCCGACTAGCCTTTGCTTGCATGCCAACTTGTGCCCACGTGCTCATGCATTAGCTGCTATGCCTAACCATGCATGGGGCTTCAATCAACCGCTGATTGCACCAAATCGTGCCCATGCATGAGTTGCCTCACTCAACCATGCATGGATCATCAATCACCCACTGATCATGCCCAACGTGCCCATGCATTAGTTGCCTCCCTCAGCCATGCATGGGGCTTCAATCACCCACTGATTGCACCAAGGGTTTTCTTCCTCAAGCAAAATCCAATTTGGCTAAGACATGAACACCTTTGGGCGAGGCTGCCCCATGCTAACGCTGAGCCAGAAGCTAAAGGGGCAACACCTAGCTATGTGGAAGAATTCTCAATTGTAGTTTATTATTTTTTTGTTAGTGATACAAAATAGTGTGTTAGGTCATATGTGTTGGTGCGATGGTTGGGGCTATGGTGTTGATTTTCACAAAGAGAGCAAGAGAGTAGTCACTATATATTTTTTCTATTTTTTTGTTTGTGGTCGTAAAGTAGTTGTCTGCTTTTGTAGAATTTTCACACATTTCTTATATTATCTAATTGTTGTTTCTGTATTTGATTGTCTTCAATTTTATATTTTTGGCGTATTCGGTTTCTTAGATTGATCTTGGTTACTGTTTATGCCTTCTTTAAGCCTTTCATTTTTGCTCATTACTAATGTTTTATCATTCACGTATTTTAAGTAATAATAATACAAAAATTATAGTTCCTATGTGATTAATTTCCTATCGAAAATCAAACTTAAGTCATATCATATAACTAAGAAATCAACACTATTCAGGGGAAAAAAAAAAAGATGTTGACAATATATATTGGTTTTACTACATATACCTAGATTAATTAATGCAATTACAAAAATAAAATCACAATTATAACTCCAAATGGTTCACGTGCATGCAGCGCACGTGTGCACTAACTAATTTTATTAGATTTACAAAGAAGACTCCTTGAAAATAATCTATTACGATAGTCCTTTGTTCTTCCATGAGAGATTTTAATGCTTGGTGGGCCTTCAAGTTGAGAGGTAAGTGATGAAAATGACTTCAAGTCTCAGTAATGAAGAAGAAAATTCAATATAAACTAGACATCCAATCAAAGAGAGATTTTAAACAAGATCTCCCCCAAAGAGAATTGTAATTGAAATGCTGATGAGAGGGAAAGAGCTATTTGCAACAAACTAAACTACTAGAATTCAATGCTGCTTGGTACCAATGTACCATGCCAATCTAATTAATATATATCAATTTACGACTCCAACATATCATGTTAAGACCTGATGTTGTCGATGTTAGTTTTAAGATTTTTAATCTCATCGGATGATAACTTTTGTTCGTAACTAGCAATCCACCACGTGCGTTGCACGTGAATAGTTTTCGTACATAAAAATTGATATAATATATTAGTACTAGTCATTACCCGTGTTTAAAGGTATTATACAACAAACAAAAAATTCTTAAAAAATTGTCCAAATTTAAAAGTAATGGCCTAAAAATATTCATACCAATTTTTTTTTTAAATGACTCGAAATATATCATCGACCATATCCTCCATATTAATGGAACTATCATAAAAATATATAAAAACTTCACAAAACAACATCATATATACAAATGCCTGTAGGAAAAAAAATACTAACATAACCCATTTAAATTTACAATAAATAAAATCTTACTCATTTATAAGATTTATGAATTTATCATCTCTACTACCACTCAATTCAATAATACAACATAATTATAAACTCAGCCACCATATTTCCAATCCACCCTATCCTCATGTAATAAATACCTCGAGCAAAAAAAAAAAATACTAACAGAACATAGTTAAATTCACAACCTTTATGCGATATATAAAATCAATCAAATCTTGTTCATTTATAAAACTCATGAATTTATCACCACTATCACCATTTAACCCTAAATAACAGAATATAATTATAAATTTAATCACCAAATGTTCAATCCTCCACATATAAATATACACAGAAACACACCCACACAAAAAAAAAAATTTGTTTACCAACAAACCCTCCTAACCAATAACTGCTCAAGTTTTTAAGATAACATAATAATAAAATAATATTTAATTAAAAAAAAGGGGTCAAAATCACGGACATCCTTGAATTTTGACAATGTTATACGGACACCTCTTGATATTTTATAAATAACATGGAGACCTCCAGAGGTTTGAATTCATTGGAAAGAGACCGCATGTGTCCCTTCTGTTAATGTTACTGACATAAATAGATAATTTCATCCCAATTTTTTTTTTATCATTTTTACAATTGTCCTTCTCCAAATTTAGTATAAAAAAATTTAAAAATTTAATAAAATCAAATAAAATTTGATTTAGTACCCAAAAAATTGATATAATTTAGTACTCCCAAAAATTGATTAAATGAATTTCAATATTAATTTGATAAAAATAAAATTAATTTATTATTAATTCGAAAAAAAAATAATATAAATTGAAAAAAATAAATGTCAAATTTTTAATAAAATTATATATGAATTTATAATTCATTCGATTAAGATTTCACTTATAATTTCTTGAATAAAATAAAAGTCATTGTCAATAAATTACTTAATCATATTGGAACTTTACTGTAATTAAGAATTAATTAGGTCAATTAGGATAAGATTTAATATAATTGTAAACCCCCACATGTTTATATTAATATAGTATTGTAATTGTTTAGTAATTCTTATATATGTAATGACGTAAGAATGAACCATATAGATTGTAACAGTATGAATTAAAACTAGGGAGGCAAATTAATTGTGAAGTTTAAGTTTCGAAGGCGTTTAAGCTTGGGAAGGGTTGTTAGGTAAGTTCTAAATATTTTTAGGTCAAAATAAGATTTTCATTGAATCCAGAAGATCGAGAAACCTTGGGAGAGGTAATATGGGATGTATTAGAAGTTAGGAAATATCCTAGAGTTTAAACACATTTTAGAAAGAATACAAATAGGAAGGAATTTGACACTACCTTAGTATTTTAGCCATAAATTTTTACTCCCAACTTCGATTAATTTGATTTTTGGACAGTAGAAACTAGACTTCAAGGACTACAAAAGTGTAATTCACGAATATTTTCTTAATCGACTTTTAAATAGGTAAAAATCAATCAGGAAGTTGAGGGTATACTGTCACCCGCGTCCGGACGGGAATAGACACGCGTCCAGACGCGTCCAGACGCGTTTCGCAGAAAATTGGGCGAAGAAACACGCGTCCGGACAGTAAAAAATAGGCATCTAGACGCACCAAATCGGGGGCTTCACATTCTAAACCTATTTTGGGTGTTCTCTCCAATTTTTCCACTATAAATACCTATGGAACACCCCTTAGGCTTAGTTTCATCAACATTTCATCAATTCTAACCACTAGAGAGCCTTGGAGAGTAAGGAAGAAGCGGAGAAACACAGGATTGAAGGAGATTTTCGCATTGGATCAGATCAAAATCTCTAGTTTTTCACACAACACTAAGGAAGCAAGGTAGGGGTTTCTTCCTAATCTTGTCCATTGAGGCTAGGGTTTACATATATGTATGTTTTGACTCTCAATCATAGATATTTGTTGTGGAATCCTTGTTTCTTGATATTCTTGCAAATCCTATCATGTTTTAAATGAAGTTATGGTTTGATAGCCATAAAATTATTGTTTTTAATCTCAAAACCCTTGTTTTCAAAGAAATAGAGATTTTTCCCATGATATTCCATTGTTCTTGATTCAAAAACTCTAGTGCTTTATTTGAAAAAATAAAATTATATCATTTGATGATCTCTTGCTTATTTTCTTGAGTTGTTATGTTGGAAAAATACATGTAGAATTTGGGGTTCTTGCTTTACTTGTGATTTGAGAAATTGGCTGAGTATTGTATCTCTTGTCTGTATGTTTGGATGAACATGGGTGACCTGTATGGATAAGTGTGGAGGTGTTACCTGTACGGAGAAGTGTTGGGTGAGTGCCATCGTTCAAAATTCTCCATACATTAGTGTAGTACTAAGATGTATAGAGACATGAAGCGTCAATATTGGTGGAAAGGGATGAAACAAGACATGGCTAAGTATGTTGCAAAGTACGTGGTGTGACAGTAGGTGAAGGTGGAGCATCAAAAATCCGGAAGATTACTACAATCCTTACTTATCCCAGAGTGGAAGTGGGATCACATCACCATGGATTTCGTGTCTGGTTTACCACGGAAGTCACGAGGGAATAGTGTCATATAGGTCATTGCAGATAGACTCACCACGTCCGCTCATTTCTTGAGTATGAAGACCACTGACACTTTAGAGACCTTGAGCAAGTTTTATATTAGTGAGATTGTTAGATTACAAGGAGTTCCACTCTCTATTGTGTTGGATCGTGATTCAAGTTTTGTGGCACAATTTTGGCAAAGTCTACAACGAGCTATGGGGACAGAGTTGCACTTTAGCACCGCCTTTTATCCTCAAACGGATGGCCAATCCGAGAAGGTGATACCAATTTTGGAGGACATGTTACGAGCTTGTGTGTTGGACTTCAAAGGAAGTTGGAGTGATCATTTGTCGTTGGTGGAATTTGAATATAACAATAGTTTTCAATCTAGCATTGGCATGGAACCTTATGAGGCATTGTATGGGAGACCATGTAGGTCCCTGACTTGTTGGTTAAAAGCTGGAGAGAGTAGTCTGTTTGGGCCAAAAATTGTTCGGGAGACTACTGAGAAAATTCAACCAATTAGGGAAAGTCTACAAACGGCACAAAGTTGACAGAAAAGCTATGTAGATAGAATAAGAAGACCATTGGAATTCCAAGAGGGGACTATGTGTTCCTCAAGGTGTCACCCAAGAAGGGGAAATTAGCCCCAAGATATAATGAACCATTTGAAGTGGTCAAAGCGGTGGGCAAAGTGGCGTATCAACTTCAGTTACCAGCCTAGTTGTCAGGGGTACATGACGTGTTCCATGTGTCAATGTTAAGAAAGTGTCAATCGGATACAACGCATGTCGTGGATTTGGAGGGAATTGAAATTCAAGATGAAGCAACATATGAAGAACAACCGGTGGAGATTCTCGATACCAAGGAGAAGGTGATTCGCAATAAAGTAATTCAATTGCTGAAAGTCTTTTGGCAATATCATGGGGTGGAGGAAGCTACCTAGAAACCCGAGTTGGAGATGCGAGAGAAGTACCCTCATTTGTTCTCTACTTAAGGTAAGTTTCGAGGACGAAACTTTCTTTAAGGGTGGAGGATTGTAAACCCCCACATGTTTATATTAATATAGTAATGTAATTGTTTAGTAATTTTTATATATATAATGACGTAAGAATAAACCATATAGATTGTAACAATAGGAATAAATACTAGGGAGGCAAATTGATTGTGAGGTTTAAGTTTCGAAGGTGTTTAAGCTTGGGAAGGGTTGTTAGGTAAGTTCTAAATTTTTTTATGTCAAAATAAGATTTCCACTCAATTCGGAAGATCGAGAAATATTGGGAGAGGTAATATGGGGTGTATTAGAAGTTAGGAAGTATCTCGGAGTTTAAACACATTTTAGAAAGATTTCAGATAGGAAGGAATTTGACACTACCTAAGTATTTTAGCCTTAACTTTTTACTCCCAACTTCGATTGATTTAATTTATGGAAAGTAGAGACTAGACATCAAGGGCTACAAAAGTGTATTTTACGAAAATGTTCTGAATTGACTTCTAAATTGGTCAAAATCGATTAAGAAGTTGAGAGTATACTGTCACCTCCGTCCAGACGGGAATAGAAACGCGTCCGAACGCGTTTCGCAGAAAGTTGGGCGAAGAAACACGCGTTCGGACAGTAAAAAACACGCGTCCGGATGCACCAAGTCGGGGGCTTCACGTCCGAGACCTGTTTTGGGTGTTCTCTCCAATTTTTCCACTATAAATACCTATGGAACACCCCTTAGGCTTAATTTCATCAACATTTCATCAATTCTAACCACTAGAGAGCCTTGGAGAGTAAGGAAGAAGCGGAGAAACACAAGATTGAAGGGGATTTTTGCATTGGATCGGATCAAAATCTCTAGTTTTTCACACAACACTAAGGAAGCAAGGTAGGGGTTTCTTCCTAATCTTGTCTATTGAGGCTAGGGTTTATATATATGTATGTTTTGACTCTCAATCATAGATATTTGTTATGGAATCCTTTTTTCTTGATATTCTTGCAAATCCTATCATGTTTTAAATGAAGTTATGGTTTGATAGAAATAAAATCCTTGTTTTTAATCTCAAAACCCTTGTTTTCAAAGAAATAGAGATTTTTCCCTTTATATTCCATTGTTCTTGATTCAAAAACTCTAGTGCTTTATTTGGAACAATAAAATCATATCTTTTGATGATCTCTTTCTTATTTTCTTGAGTTGTTATGTTGGAAAAATACATGTAAAATTTGGGGTTCTTGCTTTACTTGTGATTTGAGAAATTGGTTGAGTATTGTATCTCTTGTGTGGATGTTTGGATGAACATGGGTGACCATTGACCGGGTATCGTAGAGTTTGTAGATGCGTTTCTTATTCCGAGTGGGTTTGAAGGTTCCCTATCACTCGTAGTGGGGTTGGTGCCTTGCGAGGACCAAACCACTATTTGCTCATGTGGTATCGAGGCTGAGGGTTAGTATACTATTCCTGGGTTGGATCGTCCCTGCCGATGCGTCGGTATACGCCCTTCCTAAAGTTGAGTATCATTGCGAGGATTGAGTGTGTCTGTGTGGGGCAGGATATTCTCAATGTGTGTATTCATGCGAAGTCTTACTCCCTACCTGAGATACAGATACATATTGTGGTTAATGACATATCGTGGTTAATGGTATATTGTGGTTAATGGTACATTGTGGTTAGTGGTACATTGGGGATAATGATACAAAATTGTTGGAAATGATATAAAATGTTGGAAATGGTTCATTGTTGAAAGTTGGTTTTACTTCTTCATTCTATATATTGATATTGCGTAAACTTGAGATCGGATGAACTGTCACTGTTTTCTTTCAAAAGTCATATATGATATTTGGTAAAATGAGACCGACGAGTTTTATATGTTTTCTAAACCTTGTTCAAGTTTGGGAGGATTTTCCTACAGAGCTTAGTGCTCACACCCTACAAACAACATTTTCAGATTTTGGTCTAGGGGGAGAGCTCAGAGTTGATGAGCAGGTAGTTTGGGAAGCTCAATTGGATGGAAGCGTGGATCCCGAAGGGGATGTCTAGAGTTATTCTTCTTAAGTCCTAGACTAGAGGATGCATTTTGAGACAATGTATGGATGATGTTTTGTTTATTCCGCTACAAGATTAAGGTTGATTTTTAGATGTAATTGCCATAGTTTGGCATATTATTTTTGGATGTAATGGCCATGGTTTGACATATTCTTTTAGTTGATGTTGTAGATATTATGTATGATGAATGGAATTTTCTTTATGTATGGATTTTATTAGTTGCTCTCATGATGTGAATGGTTTTAGATAGTAATGTCGTCCAAGGTGGATTTTGGGACGTTACAGGTTTGGTATCAGAGCCTAGGAATTAGGTCTTACATGGGAGCTGTAGGTTATGGATTACCACTAGAGAGGTAGGACTAGGTCGAATGAATTGTTGACTTAAATCTTATACAAGCCTTATGCTTTGGATTAAAGTGATAGTTAGGGTGTCTAGTACATTAAGGAAACTAAATTATAAATTGATGTGCAGGATGGACGGTGGATATGGATGTGGGCGTGGGCGTGGTCTTAGAGGTCAAGAAAACCCACCACCACCACCACATCCCAATGCCATGAATAGCATTTATCAATGCCTAAGGGAGCTAACCACTCTGGTACAACACCAGAATGGAAACAACAACCACAACGGGGGGTTTCAACCATTAGCTCCAGTACCGAGCAACGAGGACGAAAATAGAAGGATGATAGTTCTTAGAGAATTCTTGAGGTAACGCCCACCTACTTTTCGAGGAAGCTCTCACCCTTTAGAGGCGGATAAGTGGTTATGTCGGGTGAAGAAAATGTGTGATAGCATGGAGTTGCCGAGGATCTACGGGTCAGCCTAGCTACATATCTACTGGAAAGGGAGGCAGATCATTGGTGGGATTAGGTGAAAAGAAGGAGGAACACTATTGCTTTTACTTGGGAGGATTTTGATCAGATCTTCCAAGACAATTATTTTCCTGAATCGGTCAAGGACAAAATGAGTGCGGATTTCCTGGCTCTAAGACAGGGTAGCATGACGGTGGCAGATTATGAGAGAAAGTTTGATGAGCTATCCCACTATGCCACGAAGTTCATATCTACTGAGGCCATGAGGGTTAAAGGATTTGAGCTGGGCTTGAGCCCTGCCATCAGGGAGAAGCTTGTGGCTCACAAGATCCGGGACTATGGGGATCTTGTCGACAAAGCTGCACTGGTGGAGAGAGACACAGAGGACAATCAGAGACGAAAAAACTTTGGGAGGGGAGGTCCGATCAGGACCGGTGCTAGCAGCACTGGAGTGCAGAGGGCGGCACCATACAATCACCCAGACCAGGCGGCTGGATAGAGAGTTCAGACAGCTCGAGGAGCTGGAGGCTTATCGGAGAGGGTAGGAGTAGACCCACGAGCCTGCTTTGCATGTGGAGGTTTGGGGCATATTCGGAATCATTGTCCGATATTTCCACCCCAGAAGAATACCCAGACGACATGATAGGTAAATGCAAATAAGCCACCACTACAGAAGCCACTACAGCAGAAACCGTTAGGAGCTATAGCCCCAGGCGGTACCAATCAAGGAAGAGTTTTTGCTTTGACCCAACTAAAGGATAATGTTTTCAATGCACTTGTAGAAGGTATTGTGCTTCTCTATAATTCTTGGGCCCGAATTTTATTTGATCCCGGTTCTACTCATTCCTTCATACGCACTATATATGCTATTAAATTGGGATTAGAACTTGAGAATCGAGAATCATTGTCCGATATTTCCACCCCAGAAGAATACCCAGACGACATGATAGGTAAATGCAAATAAGCCACCACTACAGAAGCCACTACAGCAGAAACCGTTAGGAGCTATAGCCCCAGGCGGTACCAATCAAGGAAGATTTTTTGCTTTGACCCAACTAAAGGATGATGTTTTTAATGCACTTGTAGAAGGTATTGTGCTTCTCTATAATTCTTGGGCCCGAATTTTATTTGATCCCGGTTCTACTCATTCCTTCATACGCACTATATATGCTATTAAATTGGGATTAGAACTTGAGAATCGAGAACATGCCTTGAGTATTGACATGCCTACGGGAGAACGGTTGGATACTAGAAAGGTGTATAGAGGTTGTGTGCTTCGAATTGGGGAGCAAGAATTGATTGTAGACTTGGTTGCATTAGACATGAAGGGTTATGACATAATTTTTGGGATGAACTTGTTGTCCACTTTTCATGCGGTAATGGATTGTTTTCGCAAACAGATTTTATTTCAATTACCGAGAGGGGTAGTTTTCAGTTTCATTAATGATCAGAATTCTTCCCACCCATTTCTCACTACGGGCAATAGATTCTTGAAAGCTAAGGCGGGGAGCAATTTGAGTTTATTAGCCAGCTTAATAGCAGATGATCGAGATAAATCCCAATCTGACGTGGTATTGATAGTGTCATATTTTTCGGATGTCTTCCCAGATGAACTACCCAGGTTACCCCCACAGAGAGAGATTGATTTTACAATTGATCTATATCCAGGAACCGAACCCATATCCATTGCTATTTACAGGATGGCACCTTTGGAGTTGAAGGAGTTAAGGAAGCAGTTGGACCAACTATTGGCTATTGGGTTTATCTGTTTAAGCACTTCACCTTGGGGATCCCCGGTCCTCTTTGTGAAGAAGCATGATGAAACACTTCGGTTATGCACGGACTACAAAAGGTTGAATCGAGTGACAGTGAAGAATAAATACTCATTGCCACGAATTGATGATTTATTCGATCAGCTGAGGGGTTCTAAGTATTACTCAATGATTGATCTTCGCGTAGGGTACCATCAACTGCGGATCAATGAGGAGGATATTCCTAAGACAACCTTTCGTACCCGATATGGTCATTTTGAATATACGGTAATGCCATTCGGACTGACTAATGCTCCTGCAACCTTCATGGATTTGATGCACAAGGTATTCTAGTTGTAACTAGATCAGTTTGTCATTGTGTTTATTGATGACATATTAATCTATTCACGGACACAAGGGGAACATGAACACCATCTTTCGGTAGTGCTTCAAACCTTGAGAGAGCATAAGTTATATGCTAAGATGAGTAAATGTGAGTTCTGGATGAAGGAAGTGAAATTCCTTGTCCATGTTGTGTCAGAATAGGGTGTAGCTATTGACCCCACAAAGATTGAAGTAGTGATGAAGTGGGAACCACCGAAGAATGTGACCGAAGTACGTAGTTTCCTGGGCTTAGCAGGCTACTACCGGAGGTTTGTGGAAGGGTTCTTAAAACTAGCAATGCCAATGACTCGCCTTACGAAGAAAGGGAAAAGATTCTTGTGGAATCAAGAGAGTGAACTAGCCTTTCGCACCTTGAAGGAAAGGTTGACAACAGCTCCAATTCGCATTATTCCGAGCAGTGGGGAAGGATACGATGTTTATACAGATGCTTCGTTACGAGGCTTGGGATGTGTGTTAATGCAGGGAGGTAAGGTAGTTTCTTATGGCTCGAGACAACTAAAGATTCATGAGCGGAACTATACCACTCACGACTTGGAGCTTGCCGCTGTGGTTTTTGCTCTTAAGTTGTGGAGGTGTTACTTGTATGGAGAAAGGTTTCAAGTGTTTTCTGATCATAAGAGCCTCAAGTATATATTCACACAGAAAGACTTGAATCTTCGGCAAAGAAGGTGGATTGAATATCTAGAAGATTACGATTTCACACTCAACTACCATCTGGGGAAGGCTAATGTAGTAGCAGATGCACTTAGTAGAAAGTCTTGGGGTGAAATCAATGTTCTTGCGGTTAATAAGTGGAAGATGATTGAGGCTGTGGAGGAATTTGATCTACAGGTGGATAGACAGAAGGCTCGACCATGCTTATTTAATCTTGTAGCTCAACCAATTCTCTTAAAAAGGATTGTGGAGTTGAAACGATTAGATACAGAGTTGGGAACTATCCAGGGTAGATTGGAGAGGAATGAGGTTATTGAGAACTGGTCTATACATGACAATGAGTTACAGTTTTGTGGAAGACTATGTGTACCAAACAATGACTAAGTAAGGGAAGAAGTGTTGGGTGAGTGCCATCGTTCAAAATTCTCCATACATCAGGGTAGTACTAAGATATATAGAGACATGAAGCATCAATATTGGTGGAAATGGATGAAACAAGACGTGGCTAAGTACGTTGCAAAGTGCGTGGTGTGTCAGCAGTTGAAGGTGGAGTATCAAAAACCAGGAGGATTACTACAGTCCTTACCTATCCCAGAGTGGAAGTGGGATCACATCACCATGGATTTCATGTCTGGTTTACCACGGACGTCACGGGGGCATAATGTTGTATGGGTCATTGTAGATAGACTCATCAAGTCCGCTCATTTCTTGAGTATGAAGACCACTGACACTTTAGAGACCTTGAGCAAGCTTTATATTCGTGAGATTGTTAGATTACATGAAGTTCCACTCTCTATTGTGTCGGATCGTGATTCTTATTTTGTGGCACAATTTTGGCAAAGTCTACAAGGAGCTATGGGGACAGAGTTGCACTTTAGCACCACCTTTTATCCTCAAACGGATGGCTAATTCGAGAGGGTGATACAAATTTTGGAGGACATGTTACGAGCTTGTGTGTTGGACTTCAAAAGAAGTTGGAGTGATCATTTGTCGTTGGTGGAATTTGAATATAACAATAGTTTTCAATCTGCATTGGCATGAAACCTTATGAGGCATTGTATGGGAGACCATGTAGGTCCCCGACTTGTTGGTTAGAAGTTGGAGAGAGTAGTCTGTTTGGGCCAAAAATTGTTCGGGAGACTACTGGGAAAATTCAACTAATTAGGGAAAGACTACGAACGGCGCAAAGTAGACAGAAAAGCTACGTGGATAGAAAAAGAAGACCATTGGAATTCCAAGAGGGGAACTATGTGTTCCTCAAGGTGTCACCCAAAAAGGGAGTGTTGAGATTTGGCAAGAAGGAGAAATAAGCCCCAAGATATAACAGACCATTTGAAGTGACCAAAGCGGTGGGCAAAGTGGCGTATCAACTTCGGTTACCAGCCTAGTTGTCAGGGGTACATGACGTGTTCCATGTGTCAATGTTAAGAAAGTGTCAATCAGATACAACACATGTCGTGGATTTGGAGGGAATTGAAATTCATGATGGAGCAACATATGAAGAACAACCGGTGGAGATTCTCGATACCGAGGAGAAGGTGCTTTGCAATAAGTTAATCCAATTGGTGAAACTCTTGTGGAAATATCATGGAGTAGAGGAAGCTACCTGGGAACCCGAGTTGGAGATGCGAGAGAAGTACCCTCATTTGTTCTCTACTTAAGGTAAGTTTCGAGGACGAAACTTTCTTTAAGGGGGGAGGATTGTAAACCCCCACATGTTTATATTAATATATTAATGTAATTGTTTAGTAATTCTTATATATGTAATGACGTAAGAATGAACCATATAGATTGTAACAGTTGGAATAAATACTAGGAAGACAAATTGATTGTGAAGTTTAAGTTTCGAAGGCGTTTATGCTTGGGAAGGGTTGTTAGGTAAGTTCTAAATATTTTTAATTCAAAATAAGATTTCCATTGAATCCGGAAGATCGAGAAACCTTGGGAGAGGTAATATGGGGTGTATTAGAAGTTAGGAAGTATCCCGGAGTTTAAACATATTTTAGAAAGAATTTAGACAGGAAGGAATTTGACACTACCTTAGTATTTTAGTCATACTTCTTACTCCAAACTTAGATTGATTTGATTTTTGGACAGTAGAAACTAGACTTCAAGGGCTACAAAAGTGTATTTCACGAAAATGTTCTGAATCGACTTTTAAATAGGTCAAAATCGAATAGGAAGTTGAGGGTATACTGTCACCCGCGTCCGGATGGGAATAGACACGCATTCGGACGCGTTTCGCAGAAAGTTGGGCGAAGAAACACGCGTCCGGACAGTAAAAAATACGCGTCCGTACGCACCAAATCGGGGGCTTCATGTCCCAGACCTGTTATGGGTGTTCTCTCCAATTTTTCCACTATAAATACCTACGGAACACCCCTTAGGCTTAGTTTCATCAACATTTCATCAATTCTAACCACTAGAGTGCCTTGGAGAGTAAGGAAGAAGGGGAGAAACACAAGATTGAAGGGGATTTTCGCATTGGATTCACACAACACTAAGGAAGCAAGGTAGGGGTTTCTTCCTAATCTTGTCCATTGAGGTTAGGGTTTATATATATGTATGTTTTGACTCTCAATCATAGATATTTGTTTTGGAATCCTTGTTTCTTGATATTCTTACAAATCCTATCATGTTAAATGAAGTTATGGTTTGATAGCCATAAAATCCTTGTTTTTAATCTCAAAACCCTTGTTTTCAAAGAAATAGAGATTTTTCCCTTGATATTCCATTGTTCTTGATTCAAAAAATCTAGTTCTTTATTTGGAACAATAAAATTATATCTTTTGATGATCTCTTGCTTATTTTCTTGAGTTGTTATGTTGGAAAAATACATGTGGAATTTGGGGTTCTTGCTTTACTTGTTATTTGAGAAATTGGTTGAGTATTGTATCTCTTGTGTGGATATTTGGATGAATATGGGTGACCGTTGATCGGGTATCGTAGAGTGGGTAGTTGCGTTTCTTACTCCGAGTGGGTTTGAAGGTTCTTCATCATTCGTAGTAGGGTTGGTGCCTCGCGAGGACCAAACCACTATTCGTTCACGTGGTATCGAGGCTGAGGGTTAGTATACTATTCCTGGGTTGGATCGTCCCTGCCGATGCGTCGGTATACACCCTTCCTAAAGTTGTGTATCATTGCGAGGATTGAGTGTGTGTGTGTGTGTGGGCCAGGATATTCTCAATATGTGTGTTCATGCGAAATCTTACTCCCTACCTGAGATACAGATACATATTGTGGTTAATGGCATATTGTGTTTAATGGTATATTGTGGTTAATGGTACATTGGGGATATTGATACAAAATTGTTGGAAATGATATAAAATGTTGGAAATGGTTCATTGTTGAAAGTTGGTTTTACTTCTTCATTCTATATATTGATATTGCGTAAACTTGAGATCAGATGAACTGTCACTGTTTTCTTTCAAAAGTCGTAAATGATATTTGTAAAATGAGACCGACGGGTTTTATATGTTTTCTAAACCTTGTTCGAGTTTGGGAGGATTTTCCTACAAAGCTTAGTGCTCACCCCTTACAAACAACATTTTTAGATTTTGGTCTAGAGGAAAAGCTCGAAGCTAATGAGTAGGTAGTTTGGGAAGCTCAATTGGATGGAAGCGCGGATCCCAAAGGGGATGTCTAGAGTTATTCTTCTTAAGTCCTAGACTAGGGGATCCATTTTGAGAAAATGTATGGATGATATTTTGTTTATTCCGCTGCAAGATTAAGGTTGATTTTTAGATGTAATTGTCATAGTTTGGCATATTCTTTTTGGATGTAATGACTATGGTTTGGCATATTCTTTTGGATGATGTTGTAGATATTATGTATGATGAATGAAATTTTCTTTATATATAGATTTTATTAGTTGCTCTCATGATGTGAATTATTTAAGATAGTAATGTCGTCCAAGGTGGATTTTGGGGCGTTACAAGTTTGATATCAGAGTCTAGGAATTAGGTCTTACATGGGAGCTGTAGGTTATGGATTACCACTAGAAAGGTAGGACTAGGTCGAATGAATTGTTGACTTAAATCTTATACAAGCCTTATGCTTTGGATTAAAGTGATAGTTAGGGTGTCTAGTACATTAAGGAAACTAAATTGTAAATTGATGTGTAGGATGGACGGTGAACGTGGACGTGGACTTGGTCGTGGAGGTCAAGAAAACCCACAACCACCACCACCTCCCGATGCCATGAATGGCATTTATCAATGCCTAAGGGAGCGAACCACTCTGGTACAACACCAGAATGGAAACAACAACCACAACGGGGGCTTTCAACCATTAGCTCCTGTATCGGACAACGAGGACGAAAATAGATGGATGATAGTTCTTAGGGAATTCTTGAGGCAACGCCCACCTACTTTCCAAGGAAGCTCTCACCCTTTAGAGGCGGATAAGTGGATACGCTGGGTGAAGAAAATGTGTGATAGCATGGGAGTTGCCAAGGATCTACGGGTCGGTCTAGCTACATATCTACTGGAAGGGGAGGCAAATCATTAGTGGGATTCGGTGAAAAGAAGGAGGAACACTAATGCTTTTACTTGGGAGGATTTTGATCAGATCTTCCAAGACAAGTATTTTCCTGAATCGGTCAAGGACAAAATGAGTGCGGATTTCCTGGCTCTAAGACATGGTAGCATGACAGTGGCGGATTATGAGAGAAAGTTCGATGAGCTATCCCGCTATGCCACGAAGTTCATATCTACTGAGGCCAGGAGGGCTAAACGATTTGAGCAAGGCTTGAGGCTTGCCATCAGGGAGAAGCTTGTGGCTCACAAGATCCGGGACTATGGGGATCTTGTTGACAGAGCTGCACTGGTGGAGAGAGACACAGAGGACAACCTGAGACGACAGAACTTTGGGAGGGGAGGTCCAATCAGGACCGGTGCTAGCAACAGTGGAGTGCAGAGGGCGGCACCATATCGTCACCTAGACCAGGCGGTTGGATAGAGAGTTCAGACAGCTCAAGGAGTTGGAGGCTTATCGAAGAGGGTAGGAGTAGACCTATGAGCCTGCTTTGCATATGGAGGTTTGGGGCATATTCAGAATCATTGTCTGATATTTCCACCCCAGAAGAATACCCAGACGACAGGACAGGTAAATGCAAATAAGCCACCACTACAGAAGCCATTACAGCAGAAACCGTTAGGAGCTATAGCCCCAGGCAGTACCAATCAAGGAAGAGTTTTTGCTTTGACCCAACCGGAGGAAGATGTTTTCAATGCAGTTGTGGAAGGTATTGTGCTTCTCTATAATTCTTGGGCCCGAATTTTATTTGATCCCGATGCTACTCATTCCTTCATACGCACTATATATGCTATTAAATTGGGATTATAACTTGAGAATCTAGAACATGCCTTGAGTATTGACATGCATACGGGAGAACAGTTGGATACTAGAAGGGTGTGTAGAGGTTGTGTGCTTCGAATTGGGGAGCAAGAATTGATTGTAGACTTGGTTGCATTAGACATGAAGGGTTCTGACATAATATTTGGGATGAACTTGTTGTCCACTTTTCACGCGGTAATGGATTGTTTTCGCAAACGGATTGTATTTCAATTGCCGGTAGGGGTAGTTTTCAGTTTTATTAATGATCAAAATTCTTCTCACACATTTCCTGCTACGGGCAATAGATTCTTGAAAGATATGACAGGGAGCAATTTCAGTTTCTTAGCCAGCTTAATGGGAGATGATTGAGATAAATCCCAATCTGACGTGGTATTGATACTGTCAGATTTTTCGGATGTCTTCCCAGATGAACTACTCGGGTTACCCCCACAGAGAGAGATTGATTTTATGTTTGATCTATATCTAGGAACCGAACCCATAGCCATTGCTCTCTACAAGATGACACCTTTGGAGTTGAAGGAGTTAAGGAAGCAGTTGGACCAACTATTGGCTATTGGGTTTATCCGTTTAAGCATTTTACCTTGGGGAGCCTAATTGATTTTTCTCTTTTGGGTAAAAATCATGCTACCTTCACAATTAAGCTAAACCAAGCATTTTTTTGAGCCTAAACACTATGAAATAACTATGTCAAAAAAATGATGACGAAGAAAAAGAGGAGGCTAACAAGCCCAAGAATGGGACATCGAGTGAGAATGACAAGTCCAATGAAAATGGCTGTCTAGTTTCTATTAGTTCTCACATTTTGCTTAGGATATGCGTGTATATGGATGCAAATAAATGATAAATTTAAGTGATTATTTGCTACAATTGAGTTGAATATTAGATTTTACTTTTTATAATTTAGCTTAATTGAGTTCTTCAAATCGAATTTTTTGATTGCATTTTTGAATTGTTCAATGATTCTAACATAAGCTGTGAAAATAAAATACATTGCAGCATGATGAATCATATTAAATTGGATATTTAACTTGGATCTCATATCCAAATCTACTGCAATTCAAGCTAAATCAAATCTACTGATAAGCCTAGCTCCAATGGATATCTCTTGATCGAAATGCTATGCATTTGTATATATTTATATGTATAAGGAATTGAAAATTTCGAAAGAAAAGAAGTTGGATAATCAAGGAAGAGAGATCTGACCGTCCAGTAAGTGAATAATCTAGGCCTGCTGTCACCATAAAGCTCCGGACTAACCTGACTAGTAGAAGTATCAAAGCTTCAGAAAATGAACTCTTTTAATTTTATAATAGAAGTATGTTTGTTGAAATCAATAAATTCAATGATAATCTATATAATAAGGTACAATACAATTCAAATCTAAAAAAATAAACAAAATGACTTTTACTATTCACGATTGAGATCTCTTTAAATTTTATTTTAAAGTTAATCTGACGGCTAATATTAACACTTCAAATTTAATATAGAAAATAGAGTCCTAAGGGTGTGTTTGTGGTAACTTTTTAAAAGTGTTTTTAATACTTATAACTTCTCATAAATATTTTTTTTTTTTTAAATAGTGTTTGGAAACCGTCCTACCAACATCTCTACAACCACCAACCCCAACACAATCACCACTACCACCACTGCAACCCCACCACCACCACCACCACTATCGCCACTCTACCACACCCATCGCCCCACTACCACCATCACTACCACCACTATTGCCACTCCACCATCACCTATTCCACAATAACCACCACCACCGCCCCACCACATCCACTATCGTAACCCCACCACCACCACTGTTGCCGCCATCTTACCACCACCACCACTATCCCACTATCACCCCTACCACATCACCCCCACTGCCCCCCAACCACCATCACCATTGTCACCTATAGTTGGTACAATTACAATTAGTTGTCATAATCCATCACAACTATCATCGTCTGCAACCACCACTACTACCGCCCACTATCACTACCACCGCTCGACCTCACTATAATCAGTGCTTAAATTCCTTTATTTCTCCTCTATCTTTGTAATTTGATTTTATGTGTAAATACAAATATGCTTATTGTTCGCCATTTTTTTTAATACTCTGTGCCTTCAGGCATGAGAAATAACTAGTATATTAATATAGAGTCTTGAATACTTATATGGACAAAGATTGACAAATAATGATACTTGAATTTAATCTATTGATTTAATTTAATATAACCGTTGAATTATAACAACAATCCTCAAATTAACAACAATTCTTAAATTACATCTGAATAACATTATTCGAGACAGAAATGGAAGGAGTACCTGCCAACCAGCTTCTATGCTATTCAGATCTGAGCCGTCGAATGATCCAGAAAGAATCCAAATCTGGGAAATGCTGAACTCGTTGACCACTTCTATGGAAGGGTCCCACACGTTTATTGTCGCCTTCGCTCCATACACCTCTTGTGTCGTTCCAGTGTATGCTATCGCATGCTATAAACGTGGGAATGTGCAGTCCATTAGTCTTCTTTCTTTAATTAATTTTTCATGATTCTGGTTTTGCTCCACTTTATTTCCAATTTTAAAGAATTTTGATCAAATTTAATCCTCCATCATTAGCTTCATCAATTAGACATACTAGTGACTTTATAGTGTTCTACTATATAGAATACAACATAATTGTTACATGATTGAAATTGTCTAAATTGCAATTTAGATGATCCAACTTATATCCATTTATGCAGCTAAGTTGATCTCTTTAGGAAAATAATGGTAAAAATATCTACAACACAATGAAATACAGTTAACATAATTGGGCCCTAAAAATGACTAATCAAATCCCATTTTGATCAATTATATGGTATCCTTAAAAGAGTAATTAGTTGGTATATCAATATTATATTGATGGAGTATAATGTTTCAAGAATTCCGTTATCTACTATACTGTAACTCTGTGTTTAAAGATATTCTGTAATAGCAGAATCCAACATTGATCGTGTAATGTTTGCATTTTAAATAGTAATCTATTTTTTTCTCTAATTACCAAATTTAAAATTGGAGTGAATATAGAGAAAATAAGATAGAGGCACAGGAGAAAAAAGATAGAGGTAAATATGAATTAGTAGAGTTATTTGACATTAGAGGGCGTGTAGGTTGGATTGTTTTATATCGAGGGCGGTGTTGAGAAAATGATTTTTGGAACGAATTTTGTATCGTTACATGAAATTAGACGAAGGCTGGATTAATTTGAACCATATTGTTGTGTTTTTACAAATGTGCAACTCAAATTACTAGTTGTAATAATAGAAAGATTAAGACATATCTGTTTTTGTACGAATCTAAATGTATATATGCACACCGAGTAATTTGGATTAAAATCCAAAAATTAGTGTTTCAATAAGTGTTTATCAAAAGTATTTTATAAAAAAAACACTTTCATTAAATAAGTGTTATTTGGATATTCAAAATAAAAAATGTTTAAATTAATATATTTTATAAAAAGTACATTTTGATAAAAAAAAAAAACTTATTTGTGTCACAATTATTAGTATCATTGAATGCATATATACAAACATATACTGCACATACAATGATACACAAAACAATATCGTACACAAAAAAATCTTATTAAAATAACCTAGCACCTTCCAAGTTTGTCCTTGCACCTCATAAAAATTTCATTTTGGAATTGGGATATTTGTGTATTTTCTTTGAATTACAAGGTTATCCGTTTGTTTTACAAAAGGAAACTTACTTTTGTATTTGGGTAACCCAAGTTTATAAACTTGGATTTGGATAACCCGCATCCTTTTGCCCCAAACCCATCATTACAGATTGCAAATCCCAAAGGGCCAATCCCGTGATGCAATGAGGCTTTCTTCACCCTATGCTCACCCACTAGGGTTTTTTAAGATATGATATACATTTATGTTTTAATTTTTGGGTTTCATTTGCATTATGTAACATTTGTCATAAATAAAAACTTTATTTTTTGGCTTATTTAAGTGGTAAAATAGTTTTTATTTTTTCAAAAGTATTTTTAATAAGTCATTCTAAACACTATTTTTATTTTATAAAAATACTTATGATAAATTAAAAGTCTAAAAAAACACTTTTTTTAAGTCACCCCAAATAGGCACATATAACGGCTGAAGAGGATTTGCTTGTGGGTTGTTGAAAATGGTAAATTTACTTAAGACATTTGATGTTTTCATTCATTAGGCTTCTTAGACATACAGGTGACAATGGAATTGAGCAAGTACTTAGAAAACCATGAGGAAGACATTTCTGATGATATATTCCATATCTAAGAGAAATGATTTATCTCAACAAAGACTAAGTATGTTTTTTGAAGTTTTGGAACGTATTTTTAAATTTATTTATATCTAATTATACGGGTAATTAAGTCGTTATCCCCCCCACCCCCCAAAAAAAAAAAAGACATTGATGATGACGATTGATATTTAATGGCACAAAATTACATACAGATACAAAACATAAATGGATAGAAAAGGGTGAAGATACCTCATGGCCATTGCCACTCACTACATCTGGTGCATCTGTGCGTCTAGCGAGCGCTATTGAACGCTGCTTCTTGCCAAACTCATAAAGAGACCTGGCTCGCAAAACATCATGCACTGTGCTCCTCCGAATTGGAACCGTTCCCTTGGGACACCGTTGCCCATTCTGATGCCACGTTTGCCATGCACCTCTAAATCCCTCACTGCTCCTGTTGGTTTCTCTCACCTCATCTGTTTTAATCATTCTCATCTTGGGCCTTTCTGGTGGAACTCTCTGTTGAATTAGAACCCATATTAGAGAGAGAGATCTAGAGAGAGAGAGAGAGAGAAGGTCAAATTCTGCTCTTTGTTCTGGATTATGTACCTGGATCTTGTGATTCTTTAGAAGAGGGTGATCTAAAGCTGGTTGTTTTCCTTTAGGAACACAATCTATGATATCTCCATCTGGACTCTATGCAAATGAAGCAAACAACACCAAAATAAGGAAAACCCATATGGAATACAGGCAAAACATAGACAAAGAACCCCAAAATTTTTTTTGGCATGAACTCATACCTCTATGGTAAGGACAGCAGGCTTCTTAATCTGATCCAAATGCCTCTGTATCCTTGCAAGTCTCAGACTCCCTACTTGTCTATATTTTGTATAGTTTAAACTCGAAACGGCAAAAGATCTTTGGGGTAAAACGACAATGAAAAAAGGTAGAAGAAGCGGGAGAAGAGCTTGAAACCCTCTCTTCCTTCCAACAATTTCCATCTCATTCAGTGCCAAGAAAGAAACTGAGGAAACTAAGACTCCATTACTAGCAAAAGTAAAACAGAGGCCACAACCAAATCAGAGACACCTCTTAATAACCACAAAGCAGGCCAACAAAGATGGAAGGTAAGAAAATGACCTGTAATGAGGACTTGCCTCTCTCTCTCTCTCTCTCTCTCTCTCTCTCTCTCTCTCTGTGAATGAATGCTGAGAAAGGGAGGTGGGTGAATGTTAATTAAGCTCCGCACACACACCCAAACACTTCAGATCATCGTCATGATTGCATGCTTAGGATTTATATCTACAATCACTGTTTAAATATGTGCTTATGGAATTGCAACATCAAGAAACACACAAAGGATATTCAAAAGCATTTTAAAATTTAAACACCCAGACCTACCCATCTGGCCATCTCTCAACACCTCCACCTATTTTTATTGCACCCACTTGATTATGTGCATCTGCCTCCGCCACCACACAATCTTCGCCATTAATACACCTTCAAACTGCACACCTTTTACTTATTTCTTGCTTTCTTTGCTTCTCCGTTTGCTTCACGTTATACCCCTTTTTGAATCCATGGTTGCACGCAGTTACTATGCTTTCCAATATGTGTGACAGCCACGTGTCCATTGTGTCGCATTTCTTTACCCTAGTTGTTTGCTGGTGGTGTCACTTTTCTTTACCTCAAATTTACGTATGGTTAGCATAAATGTAAAAGATATGTTACTATCTTTAAGGTACATTGACTACATTCAAGTTATCTACCTGAAATTTGAGTGAAAAGGATATGTTGATTGCCTAAAAATTTCTTCCACCATTAAACATGGAAATATCATTATTTTGTCCCACAAAACAGACAATAAGGTGAATTAGTAGGAGCCTGCAATAGTACGTGCCAGTCATGCGTTGTGAGTTCAGATTTGAAAATCATTTTTAAAGTAGGAGTAAGTCTGCCTAATATTTATTGTTCCTATATCCTACTATAGGAGAAAGCCTTATATACTCGTTTATGTCGGAAATTCCTTTCTCTAACTTTTACTTTTTAGTTTTGAGATGCTCCAAAAATTGATGTGTTTCTAGCTGTACTTGATGCAAATCATAGCACAACTTCAAGGGATCTAGTTCAAGTTCCAATTGGACCGGTTACAAGAGCACGAGCAAGGAAGTTTAAAGATGTACTCAACGGACTGATTGAAGAGGCATGGACTCAAGCAAATTCGTGGAGGCCCATTGAGCATGATCCACTTGGGCAACAAAGAGTCATCAACATGATTCAAGTTCTAGAAGAATCTAGCTAAGGCTAAACATAAATGGGCATGTTTTAAATTACTCTTTTTTGGGTCTGATTGTAAGGCTTGCATGCCAATTAATTTTTTTTAGGAAAGTAAGGCTTTCCTTGTCTCTTTAGGAGTGTGATCAGCCTAGTAAAGGGCTGATTGTTTTTCTTTTCTTTTTTAGGCAAGTAAGAGTTTTAGTCTTTAGTTATTCCTATTTGGGTTTGGATTGTCAAAATATAAACTCAGATTATGATTTGTTTCTTTAGTAGATTAGGATTTGTTTCCTTAGTAAATTATGATTTGTTTCCTTAGCAAATTAGGATTTTTAGGAATTTTTCTTTGTAATGGTCAGCCTATAAATAGGCGTCTAAATCAATGAAAAGGTAGATTAATTATTCAGCAAATTTGGAGAGTGTTTTCTCTACGGTTCTTTGAAGAACTATACGAACTTATCGGGATTTTCCGTGGCGTTCACCAGCGACTTATCAAACGGAATTCCACCACCGTTTGTGGCGTATTCCTTATACCAAGGTTCTTGTTTCGCATCAAACAATGGGTTGAGGTCATATATACAAAGGTTCTTGTTTGTCGTAAACAACGGGTCGATGTCTATCATTCAAATCTGATCATAGAACGATCTTGTGTTCCTTTTTCGTGTTGAATCTAGTTATTTTGGCAGTGATTCACATCATTTGGTATCAGAGCAAAAGATCTAGTTCATGTTTGCCTATCTTTAAAAAAAAAAAAAAAAACCCTTTCTTCTTTTTTTTTTTCTGTGTTCTTTACTCCCAAATTCGGTTCACAAATTTTAGTTTAGCCGAATTTTCTTCATCCCCCATTCCGCTCGTATTTTGTTCTAGTTTATTACACAATTTTATTCTGTTACTATCAAAAGATAGTTGCTGATCATAAAAAAAAAAAAAAAAAAACAGAAAGGAGTCAAAAAAAAAAAAAGTTAAGCCCGAAATTGTTTGGTTCTAGTTATTACGAAATTGTTTGTTTTCATCTATTTTGTGGAAATCTTGCTATTTTGTGCTTCCAAACAATCTAATCAGCCATGTTCCTTGAATTCTTGCTATTAAAACCCGAAATTCCTTGATGAGTTCTTGGTAAATTGTTGCTGGAAATTTTGAGAATTGTTTGTTTAGTTTCAAAAGAACTAGAAGAGAATTATCGAGTGGAAAAAAAAAAAAAAGGTAAGAGTGGTGAGAATATTAGAGGGTTAAAAGCCACGTATTTTTTTTAGTGAAACATGAGTGTAGAGTGATTCACATTCTTGAGTGCAAACACGTAAGGGAGAGAATTGTGAGATCCTTTTATTCCTTTTTATTTTTTTTTATTTTTTTTCTAACATTGTTTTTACAGCAATCATGTCTCACAACAGTGCTAAGAACATGACCGAAGATGCTACGGAATTGGCTGATCCGAAATTGTTTATGGAGGCCATGATGAGTGAGATGAGGCGTGTGATGAAGTTGGAACTGGAGCAAGTTCACGAACGGTTAGATCAGATGGAGAATACACGTGAGAGGCAGCCACAAAACGTCCCTAATGTGCGTAGAAGGGAAAGAGTTCAACCGAGGGAAGTAAGGGTTGAAGATGAAGAGCCTTATGGTGCTGGTTTTGATGAAGAAGATGATAGAAATTCTGTTGTTAATAATTGGAGACATGGAGGACAATTTAGAGAAGCTAGGAATCGAGAAGATAACAACTTGGGTGGTATTAAGATGAAGATTCCATTGTTTCAAGGTAGATCCGATCCTGAAGCATACCTTGAGTGGGAGAAAAAGATGGAGTTCGTATTTGACTGCCACAACTATTCTGAAGCAAAGAAGCTAAAATTAGCGGTGATTGAGTTTTCTGACTATGCTATTACTTGGTGGGATCAGCTTGTTATAAACAGGAGGCGGAATTGAGAACGACCAATAGAGACATGGGAGGAGATGAAAACGGTGATGAGAAAGCGGTTCGTTCCAAGCTACTACTACCGAGAGTTGTACAAAAAGCTACAAGGTCTTAGACAGGGAGGTCGGAGCGTGGAGGATTATTACAAGGAGATGGAGATTGCTATGATCCGAGCTAATGTAGAGGAAGATCAAGAGGCTACAATGGCTAGGTTTTTACTTGGATTAAACTGGGAAATCCAAGATAAGGTAGAGATGCAACATTATGTGGAGTTGGAAGATATGGTGCACATGGCCATCAAAGTGGAGCAACAACTCAAGAGGGGGGGTGGGTCACGTGCAGCCCATAACTCTAGTTCTACCTCTTGGAAACCGAGTTATGCCAAGCAACTGGACAAGTCACAAATGCCCAAATCCGAGCCCAAGTCCGCGAACACCAGCCACGTTCCTCAAGGTAAAACTGACACTTCTACCTCTAAGAATCGTGACATTAAATGTTTTAAATGTCAAGGCAGGGGACACATAGCAAGTCAATGTCCAAACAAGCAGGTCATGGTGTTGCAAGACAATGGTGAAATTGTGACCGACAATGACGATTCCGACACCGATGACATGCCACCATTGGAGGACGACGTTTTCGAGGAGGAGTATTTAGCCCCTGATGCATTGACATTGGTGGCGAGGAGAGCATTGAGCGTGCATGCAAAAGAGGTTGATGAAGTGCAACGGGAAAACATCTTTCACACTAGGTGCTACATCAAAGACAAGGTGTGTAGTGTGATTATTGATGGTGGTAGGTGTACTAATGTTGCAAGCACAATTATGGTGGAGAAGTTGGGACTACCCGTGTTGAAGCACCCTAAACCGTACAAGTTGCAATGGTTAAATGATAGTAGTGAGATAAGGGTGAACAAGTAGGTGTTAGTTGCATTTCGAATTGGTAAGTACGAAGATGAAGTGTTGTATGATGTAGTACTAATGCAAGCGGGACACTTATTGCTTGGGCACCCATGGCAGTTTGATAGGCATGTGAAGCATGATGGCTTTACGAACAAATACTCATTTGTGCTTAATCAACGATCAATCACTCTTGTACCATTGACACCACAGCAAGTATATGAGGATCAAGTGAGATTGCAAAAAGAGAGTGATCAAAAGAAAGAGAGTGAACAAAAGAAAAAGAAAAAGAGTAAAAATCAGAGAGAGGCCGAGAAAAATGAGAGAGAAAAAGAAAATCAAAATGCGTCCATTGAGAGAAAACAAAAGAATTTCTATGCAAAAGTGAGTGAAATTAAGCGAGCCATGTTTTCAAATCAGCCGATGATTGTACTTTTGTACAAAGAGGCACTTTTAAACACTAACGAACTTGACATTGCTTTGCCTAGTTCTGTTGTTTCTCTATTGCAGGAGTATGAGGATGTCTTTCCCGAGGAAACACCACATGAGTTACCTCCAATCCGAGGGATTGAACATCAAATTGATTTTGTTCCCGGTGCGACAATTCCAAACAAACCAGCCTATAGGAGCAATCCCGAGGAGACAAAGGAGCTTCAACGACAAGTAAGTGAGTTGTTGGCGAAAGGGCACGTGAGGGAGAGCATGAGCCCATGCGCCGTTCCGGTTTTACTTGAACCTAAGAAGGATGGGACGTGGAGAATGTGCGTTGATTGTTGGGCCCTCAACAACATAACGGTAAAGTATCGTCATCCTATTCCTTGCTTAGACGATATGTTAGATGAGCTGCATGGTTCTTGTGTATTTTCTAAGATTGACTTAAATAGTGGTTATCATCATATTAGAATAAAGGAAGGAGATGAATGGAAAACAGCCTTTAAAACAAAATATGGTTTGTATGAATGGTTAGTTATGCCTTTTGGATTGACTAACGCTCCGAGCACCTTTATGAGACTTATGAATCATGTTTTTCGTGCATTTATAGGCAGATTTGTTGTTGTCTACTTTGATGATATACTCATTTATAGCAAAAACATGAACGATCATGTAGCACATTTGAAATATGTTTTAGATGTGCTTAGGAAAGAAAAATTGTTTGCTAATCTAAAGAAGTGTACTTTTTATACCGATAAGCTTGTATTTCTGGGATTTGTTGTTAGTGCACAAGGTATACAGGTTGACGAAGAGAAGGTACGTGCAATCCAAGAATGGCCGAGTCCCACAAGTGTAAGTAATGTTTGTAGTTTTCATGGACTTGCTAGTTTTACCGGCGGTTTGTGAAGGACTTTAGTAGTATAGCCGCACCACTTACCGAAGTGATCAAGAAGAACGTTGGATTTAGATGGGGAGAAGAACAAGAAAAGGCGTTTGAACTAATCAAAGAGAAGCTGACCAATGCCCCCTTATTGTCTTTACCTAACTTTTTGAAAACGTTTGAGATTGAATGTGATGCTTGAGGTATTGGCATAGGAGCAGTGTTTATGCAAGAAGGACGACCAATTGCTTACTTCAGCGAGAAACTAAGCGGGGCAGCATTAAACTACCTAACTTATGATAAGGAGTTGTATGCATTGGTTCGAGCTTTAGAGACGTGGCAACACTACCTATGGCCTATGGAATTCGTGATTCACACCGATCATGAGTCCTTGAAACACTTGAAAGGCCAACACAAGCTAAACAAAAGGCACGCGCGATGGGTGGAGTTCATTGAGACGTTTCCATACGTCATCCGGTATAAGCAAGGTAAGGAGAATGTGGTCGCTGATGCACTTTCTCGCAGATTCATGAGAAATCAAGACTCAACATTGAGCGAAGAACGGAGCAATATGCAAAGCAAGCCAACAAGGGGCGTCACAATCTGATTTTTTAACCCGGAGATTAGGTTTGGCTGCATATGAGAAAAGAGAGATTTTCGGCACAAAGGCGTTCCAAGCTTCCAAGGGGAGATGGTCCTTTCCAAGTCCTAGAGCGCATCAATGACAACGCCTACAAGCTAGATTTACCTGGTGAGTACAATGTAAGTGCTACTTTTAATGTTACTGATTTGAGTCCTTTTGATGTAAGTGATGATTTGAGGGCAAATCCTTTTCAAGAGGAGGGGAATGATAAAAATCATAGCACAACTTCAAGGGATCCAGTTCAAGTTCCAATTGGGCCGGTTACAAGAGCATGAGCAAGGAAGTTTAAAGATGTACTCAATGGATTGATTGAAGAGGCATGGACTCAAGCAAATTCGTGGAGGCCCATTGAGCATGATCCACTTGGGCAACAAAGAGTCATCAACATGATTCAAGTTCTAGAATAATCTAGCTAAGGCTAAGCATAAATGGGCATGTTTTAAATTACTCTTTTTTGGGTCTGATTGTAAGGCTTGCATGCCAATTAATTTTTTTTAGGAAAGTAAGGCTTTCCTTGTCTATTTAGGAGTGTGATCAGCCTAGTAAATGACTGATTGTCTTTCTTTTCTTTTTTAGGCAAGTAAGAGTTTTAGTCTTTAGTTATTCCTATTTGGGTTTGGATTGCCAAAATATAAACTCATATTAGGATTTGTTTCCTTAGTAGATTAGGATTTGTTTCCTTAGCAAATTAGGATTTTTAGGAATTTTTCTTTGTAATGGCCAGCCTATAAATAGGCGTCTAAATCAATGAAAAGGTAGATTAATTATTCAGCAAATTTGGAGAGTGTTTTCTCTACGGTTCTTTGAAGAACTATACGAACTTATCGGGATTTCCCGTGGCATTCACCAGCGACTTATCAAACGGAATTCCACCACCGTTTGTGGCGTCTTCCTTATACCAAGGTTCTTGTTTCGCATCAAACAACGGGTTGAGGTCATATATACCAAGGTTCTTGTTTGTCGTAAACAACGGGTCGAGGTCTATCATTCAAATCTGATCATAGAACGATCTTGGGTTCCTTTTTCGTGTTGAATCTAGTTATTTTGGCAGGGATTCACATCAGTACTACAACAAAATATGAATAACAACCTCCATAAATTTGAAAACATTCTTTATTCTAAGCCATATAGGATATTTATAGGATCTGGATTTTGATTCTAAGCCTTCTTGATTCATAATAGGAGAGAAGCTTGGAAAGAGAGCAATTAGAGAGTTTATCTGCCACAGTGTACTCCATTTGGAAAGAGAGGAATCAAAGAGTATTCAAGAATGAGTATAGAGATCAAACTAGAATCCAGAAGGTGATTATTAACATTGTAAGATCAAGGCTAATGTCCCTCAAGCTCAAGGATACTACATCAAACAGACAAACAACTCAACAATGGTTGCTTCCTGAATATTGCTTTTGTACATGATTTTGGTTGTAAAGCTTAGGTCCCAGACAAAGCTTTGGTCCCAGATTTCTTTTGTACCCCATGAGGGATTTTTACTTGTTATAGTGCTTATTGATGTACTACTTTTGGAGATCAATACAAGTTTATTTACCCAAAAAAAGAGAGGAGAGAAGCTTGGATTGGCTAGGGTATTTATAGGATCTGGATTTTGTTCCAAGGACATGACTGTTCATTAAAAAGTGGCTTTTGTGAAGGCAACAAAATTCTCTCTAATGAAAACTTTGCTTCTAGTTAATGAGATATATATATAAGTATCGATTTGAATTTGATACGTACATAACACGACCAAACATAAAAACGAAACGGCTTGATTGCCCCTCTTATATGTACTAGTTGATACACACGTGCGTTGCACGTGAACTGTAATAGATCGAAATTATAATTCACAATGATTACTTATGGATGGTAGCACAAAAAATCTGTATGTTGAATGTAGAGATCTGAAAACTGAAGATAAAATTTTCAGTTTTGCCGGTAGGGCACTATTCATGCATCATTTATGCGTAGGTCATGTTTAGGAGCATAATTTGAGTATACCATAGAAGAGATACATGCTTAGAATGTTTAAAATACAACTACTGTGTGAATTTGAGCCTAAACAGAAACAGTTTCAAAATTTGGACAAAAAGGGTATCTCGGGTGGCCTAGGTGGGACCGGCCAAACTCGGCCACTATCAAAAATATATTTTTTTGAACATTTTCATTTAAAATAATTTTAAGAACTTTGGTTAAAATAGAATGTCGAATTGAGGCGTTTCGGGACGGGTTGTAGTGTAACGGGGTCCCGGATTCATCAAGGGCAAAAGGGTCATTTTGCCCCTTTGCCCTCCACTATAAATACAGACCTTTTAGTGAAAAAATATCAGTATTTGGCCTGAAGATAGAGCAATACACGTTTTTGGAGGAAAAGAGAAGAAAAACCCTAAGTTCTTCAAGCTTCAAGCAACCAAAACTCATTCCTAGGCCAAGATTCTTGCAATACTTCCTTCTAAGAAGTTGTTCCTCTCAACAAGAGCTAGATTCTCACCGATCGGTTCGGCTATAAAGCGAACACAACTCTCTTGGTTTGAGAAAAACCATTCTAGGTATGATGTTTTACTAAGTTGGGAATAGATTTAAGTTTTCTTGCCTTTCCATGTGTAGATTGAATGATTTAGGTGTTTACTTGATGTTAGCAAATCATTTAGTTGGTAGTTGCTTTGAAAACTTAGAGTTAATGGCTTAAGTACTTTTGTGTTCTTTGAATTTCTTGACAATTTGTTGCTATGATTAAGGTGTATATTGCTTATGTGTTGAATTATCATATTCTACCTTATGTTTATGTAGAGAAACTCTTGTGGTTTGAGAGTTATGATTTATTCCATGAATTGGTAATTTGTGTATTTGTATTCCTTTGAGAAATTGTGAAAGTAATGAACATGAAATATGATCACATGTTTAATTCATTGAATTGTGTCTCACATTCATGTAGATAAAGTGTTATGAATTTAAAGTTATGCTTTACTTTATAAAAGGGGGCATATTTTAAGTTATACGCCAAGTGTTTGATGAAATGTTTCATAGAATTCACATTGAGAAAAATCATGGCATCTTGGCATACATGAATCCTTGGAACATAGTGTGGGTTGAGCACTTGGTGCCATGCATTATGAGGGTGTAGATCCTGTGGTGAAAAACCCAAAATCTAGCCAATGACAGTACTCGCGGGCTGACGGGGGCGGACCGTGAAGCGAGACATGGGTGGCATAGAGTTGCATGGGTGTGTCATACATATTAACATTGCATAGTATTGAGGGATTAAGGGGTTGTAGCTTTTTAAAATGTACACTTGCACATGCCGCCACGCCTTAAATTTGTTCCTAGCATTAGTATTTTGTCATACCAGCGGTTGAGCTGACCCATTCGTGGGATATCATATTACAGATGAGGCTCCCGGTACTTGAGACTTGAGTAAGTCTTAAAGGAAGGAGAGAAAAGGGGCTTGAATGGATATTTGGCCCTTGAGGCATATTTTGTATGTATGGGCATAAGCCCAAATGACTTGTATTTCAATTTGGAAAAGTAATAGATTATAGACCTGGGGTTATTTTAAAGTGTAAGGGTGTAAACCCAATTGATATGTTGGATGTCTTTATTTAATGAGTATCATATGTGTATATTGGGACAATTAGATGTGTATGTTGAGAACAAGGGATGTAGGTTTAATTTACATGGATTGTGGCCACCGAGTGAGGGTGGGTTGTGATATATTTATGTATATGAAAATTGTGAATATTAGGTGGGAAAAAGGCTTGGAAAACAAAGGAGGTTATGTCGAAATTTTATGAAAAATTAAAAGACTTGTTAAGTGTGTAAAACACCTTTTAAATAGGTGGGAATGATATAAAAATGGGGGTTTAGAAACCTTGAAGGAATAGGCTAACAATGGAATAAAAATGGCTTGAAAAACTTTGGGAAAACGTGGGAAATGAATGAGAAATCAATTTATCCAACCTAATGACCTTTCATTTACTTTTCTTCTTCTTTTTCACTCACTCCCCGGGTTTGTGGAAATTCGGGGTGTGACAACTTGGTATCAGAGCTTGGGGATTAGGTCTTATATGGGAGTTGTTGGGAAATGGGTACACCAATATTGGAGATCGTTAGGAGACATGTGTGGTGACAAATAAATTATTTTTACGTCATGAGTTTTGGATGTCAGAGAGTATTAGTGTATTTTGGCTGAGAATGTATGAAAGTAAATAGGCTTCGAGGTATGATGATTTATGATGTTATAACTTTCTAGGTTATGTCAATTTCCATTATTTTTGCCTAGCCCTTAGTTGCTTTAATTTGTGAAGTCAAAAATGTGTGGTAATTCAATTTTGTTGCTTGGAGTTAAGGTCAACTGTGGCGTCCTTTATATAATTTTGGTTAGGTGAAGTTATTGGAATTGATAGAGATATTAAGAATTACAGAAAGATTGAAAATTTTGATTTTATGGTGAAAACGTTGAGTTGGATGTGTCTTCCATTAGGGTGACTAAGAGGCTATAAAATAGTACAATGTTCAAATACAATCAATTGGAGGGGCATGGTAAAATGAATAAGTATTTGTGTCGATTTTGGAATAAGAGTACAAATTGTGATGTTGCTTCTGAGTGGATTGGAGGTTGTTATATGACCATTTATTTGAGGTTATTAATAGTGGTCTGGAATTAGTATGAATAGTTGGCTAGTGTTGCTTTGAGTAAAAAAAAAATAAAATAAAAATTTTAATGTTAAGTGATGACTTAATTCTTGTACAATTGAGTTTTAAGAATTATTTTGAAAGAATATGATTGGAAGATCGTGGTGCAATAATTGATGAATTATATTAGATGAATTTACTTGAAGATTGATTGAGAATGACATGGTAAGCCTTTGAAGGGAAATAAATATAGAGTAAGGAAATTACTCATTACATGAAAAGTTAGGCATGGTTAGACTACTCAGGGTCGTGTTTATGCGGTGGCCACACCAGAGACATCTACTTCTGGACCTTCAGTGGTTCGATGTACATTCCTTGTGTTTAGTTCATGGGTTAACGTACTGATAGACTCGGGTGCATCTCATTCATTCATATCTACTATGCTTGCTATGACATTGGGGTTGGACATGGATCGGTTAGACCCACCATTGCATGTTGACACCCCAATTGGGGGTAGTGTGATATTGACGAGGATCTGTAGAGATTGCTCGATAGAGAAAGTTGATCACATCCTTTATTTTGATTTCATTCTGCTTGACATGTATGGTTTTGATGTTATTTTGGGGATGGATTTGTTGTTTACTTTCCGGGCGAGTATAGATTGCTATAGGGGGAGAGTGACAGTGTGTACTCATGAGGTTGATAGCTTTTATTTCACGGGAGATTGTGGGGATTTCTTAGTTCCACCCTTGTATAACTCGAGGAGTTGGGGAGGTCATAGTTACATGTTGGCTAGTTTAGTAGCAGATGGGAGTGAGACTATAGAGAGTGTGTTACCACCCGTCGTGGATGAGTTTCCAGATGTCTTCCCGGATGACTTGACTAGTCTACCGCCGAGACGAGAGATAGAGTTCACGATAGAGCTTATCCCAGGCACTATGCCTATTTCCATTCCACCTTATCGTATGGCTCCAGCTGAGTTGAGAGAGCTGAAGCAGCAGTTGACTGATTTGCTGGGTAAGGGTTTTATTCGTCCTAGTACTTATCCGTGGGGTGCTTCGGCACTATTTGCGAAGAAGAAGGATGAAACATTGCGTTTGTGTGTGGACTATAGGAGGCTGAACCGAGTCACTATCAAGAACAAGTACCCGTTGCCGAGGATAGATGACTTGTTTGATCAGCTTAGGGGTTCGAAATATTTCTCGAAGATTGATCTTAGATCGGGGTATCATCAGTTGAGAGTACGGGAAGAGGATGTGGCGAAGACAGCTTTTCGCACTCGTTATGGCCATTATGAATTCGTGGTTATGCCATTCGGTGTGACGAATGCCCCGGCGGCATTCATGGACTTGATGCATCGCATTTTTAGTCCTTATTTAGATCAATTTGTTGTGGTGTTTGTTGATGATATTTTGATTTATTCATCTTCTGAGGATGAGCATGCCTTTCACCTACGGACTGTGTTACAGATTTTGAGGGAACACTGTTTATTTGCTAAGCTTTCGAAATGTGAGTTTTGGCTTCAGGAGGTGCAGTTTCTAGGCCATGTTGTGTCAGGTAGTGGAGTATCTGTGGATCCTTCTAAGATTGACGCTGTTATGAGTTGGGAGAGGCCGAAGAGTGTATTTGAGATTCGGATTTTCTTGGGATTGGCAGGGTACTACCGTCGGTTTGTGGAGGGGTTTTCTCGTCTTGCCGCGCCGATGACTCGTCTAACGCGCAAGGGCATTAGATTTGAGTGGACAAATGACTGTGAGCATTCATTTCAGGAGCTGAAGAAGAGGCTGACTTCAGCACCTGTCCTGATTATACCTAAGGGAGGTATTGGCTATATCGTTTATTGTGATGTTTCACGAGAGGGATTAGGATGTGTGTTGATGCAGGAGGGTAGAGTGGTAGCCTATGGTTCTCGTCAGTTGGAGAATCATGAGCAGAACTACCCCACACATGATTTGGAGTTAGCTGTCGTCATTTTTGCACTTAAGAGTTGGCGACACTACTTATATGGGGAGAGGTTCGAGGTGTTCTCAGATCACAAGAGCCTCAAATACATTTTCACGCAGAAGGACTTGAACCTTCGACAGAGGAGATGGATGGAGTATATGGAGGACTATGACTTTGACCTTCAGTACCATCCTGGGAAGGCCAATGTCGTAGCAGATGCGCTTAGTAGGAGACCGAGGAGCACTGTACCTAGCATTGTTATTAGGGAGTGGGAGATGATGGGAGACATTGGGGAGTTTGACTTAGACCTTGCCGAGTCTGAGGGACATGCCACACTATTTAGTGTTTGTGCACAGCCTACACTGTTGAGCAGGGTTATTGAGGCACAGTTACAAGACACAAAAGCAGGGCAAATTCGAGCACGAGTTGCAAGTGCCGAGGGCTTTGAGGGATGGACAATTCATTCTGACCTTGGCTTGAGGTATATGGGTAGAGTCTTTGTTCCAGAGTCTCTTAGGGCTGATGTCCTTAGAGATTTCCATCATTCACGCCTTGCAGTACATCCAGGGGGCACTAAGATGTACCATGATTTACGTCGCCAGTATTGGTGGACGGGGATGAAGGGGGATGTGATGCAGTTTGTATTGAGATGTCTCACATGTCAGCAGGTTAAGGCTGAGCACCAGAGACCTGGGGGTTTGTTACAGCCATTGCCAGTGGCTGAGTGGAAGTGGGAGTTTGTTACCATGGATTTTGTGATGGGTCTTCCGAAGTCACCTAGAGGTCACGATGCAGTTTGGGTTGTTGTTGATAGGTTAACGAAGTCCGCACATTTCCTACCGATTAGAGCGACTGATTCAGTGGATGTTCTTAGTAGGCTGTATATCCGAGAGATAGTACGACTACATGGGATTCCTGTTTCCATTGTTTCAGACAGAGACCCACGTTTCACTGCACAATTTTGGCAGAGTCTTCAGACCGCCTTGGGGACTCAGCTACTGTTTAGTACTGCTTTCCACCCTCAGACTGACGGTCAGTCAGAGCGTACTATTCAGATACTTGAGGACATGCTTAGAGCATGTGTTATGGACTTCAGGGGTAGCTGGGAAGATCACCTTGCTTTAGTAGAGTTTGCCTACAACAACAGCTATCAGTCTAGTATTGAGATGGCACCTTTTGAGGCGTTGTATGGTAGGCCGTGTCGTTCACCAGTATGTTGGACTGAGGTAGGGGAGACAGCTACTTTAGGGCCTGACATAGTCCGTGAGACCACGGACAAGATACAGGTGATTAGACAGCGTCTGTTGACGGCACAGAGCCGCCATAAGAGTTATGCAGATAGGAGGCGACGACCTCTATCATTTGATGTTGGTGGACATGTGTTCCTCAAGGTAGCCCCACGACGGGGATTGAGGAGATTTGGGCGTAGCGGAAAACTGTCGCCACGGTTTATAGGACCATTTGAGATCTTTGTGAAGGTTGGTGAGGTGGCTTATAAGCTAGTATTACCGCCACAGCTATCTGGGGGTTCATGATGTCTTCCATGTGTCGATGTTGAGGAAGTACGAGCCTGACCCTTCACATGTGTTAGATTGGGCAGATCTTCAAGTGGAGGGCGATGTTTCTTATGATGAGAGGCCAGTGGAGGTATTGGACTCGAGGGACCAGGTTTTGCGGGGCAAGACCATCGCTTTGGTCAAGGTTCTTTGGAACCATCATGGGGTCGAGGAGGCTACTTGGGAGCGTGAGGATGAAGTCCGCGCTAGGTACCCAGGGCTGTTCATTCATAGAGGTACATTTCTAAATTTCGGGACGAAATTTTTTTTTTAAGGGGGGAAGGATGTAGAGATCTGAAAACTGAAGATAAAATTTTCAGTTTTGCCGGTAGGGCACTATTCATGCATCATTTATGCGTAGGTCATGTTTAGGAGCATAATTTGAGTATGCCATAGAAGAGATACATGCTTAGAATATTAAAATACAACTACTGTGTGAATTTGAGCCTAAACGGAAACAGTTTCAAAATTTGGACAAAAAGGGTATCTCGGGTGGCCTAGGTGGGACCGGCCAAACTCGGCCACTATCAAAAATATATTTTTTTGAAAATTTTCATTTAAAATAATTTTAAGAACTTTGGTTAAAATAGAATGTCGAATTGAGGCGTTTCGGGACGGGTTGTAGTGTAACGGGGTCCCGGATTCATCAAGGGCAAAATGGTCATTTTGCCCCTTTGCCCTCCACTATAAATACAGACCTTTTAGTGAAAAAATATCAGTATTTGGCCTGAAGATAGAGCAATACACGTTTTTGGAGGAAAAGAGAAGAAAAACCCTAAGTTCTTCAAGCTTCAAGCAACCAAAACTCATTCCTAGGCCAAGATTCTTGCAATACTTCCTTCTAAGAAGTTGTTCCTCTCAACAAGAGCTAGATTCTCACCGATCGGTTCGGCTATAAAGCGAACACAACTCTCTTGGTTTGAGAAAAACCATTCTAGGTATGATGTTTTACTAAGTTGGGAATAGATTTAAGTTTTCTTGCCTTTCCATGTGTAGATTGAATGATTTAGGTGTTTACTTGATGTTAGCAAATCATTTAGTTGGTAGTTGCTTTGAAAACTTAGAGTTAATGACTTAAGTACTTTTGTGTTCTTTGAATTTCTTGACAATTTGTTGCTATGATTAAGGTGTATATTGCTTATGTGTTGAATTATCATATTCTACCTTATGTTTATGTAGAGAAACTCTTGTGGTTTGAGAGTTATGATTTATTCCATGAATTGGTAATTTGTGTATTTGTATTCCTTTGAGAAATTGTGAAAGTAATGAACATGAAATATGATCACATGTTTAATTCATTGAATTGTGCCTCACATTCATGTAGATAAAGTGTTATGAATTTAAAGTTATGCTTTACTTTATAAAAGGGGGCATATTTTAAGTTATACGCCAAGTGTTTGATGAAATGTTTCATAGAATTCACATTGAGAAAAATCATGGCATCTTCGCATACATGAATCCTTGGAACATAGTGTGGGTTGAGCACTTGGTGCCATGCATTATGAGGGTGTAGATCCTGTGGTAAAAAACCCAAAATCTGGCCAATGACAGTACTCGCGGGCTGACGGGGGCGGACCGTGAAGCGAGACATGGGTGGCATAGAGTTGCATGGGTGTGTCATACATATTGACATTGCATAGTATTGAGGGATTAAGGGGTTGTAGCTTTTTAAAATGTACACTTGCACATGCCACGCCTTAAATTTGTTCCTAGCATTAGTATTTTGTCATACCAGCGGTTGAGCTGACCCATTCGTGGGATATCATATTACAGATGAGGCTCCCGGTACTTGAGACTTGAGTAAGTCTTAAAGGAAGGAGAGAAAAGGGGTTTGAATGGATATTTGGCCCTTGAGGCATATTTTGTATGTATGGGCATAAGCCCAAATGACTTGTATTTCAATTTGAAAAAGTAATAGATTATAGACCTTGGGTTATTTTAAAGTGTAAGGGTGTAAACCCAATTGATATGTTGGATGTCTTTATTTAATGAGTATCATATGTGTATATTGGGGCAATTAGATGTGTATGTTGAGAACAAGGGATGTAGGTTTAATTTACATGGATTGTGGCCACCGAGTGAGGGTGGGTTGTGATATATTTATGTATATGAAAATTGTGAATATTAGGTGGGAAAAAGGCTTGGAAAACAAAGGAGGTTATGTCGAAATTTTATGAAAAATTAAAAGACTTGTTAAGTGTGTAAAACACCTTTTAAATAGGTGTGAATGATGTAAAAATGGGGGTTTAGAAACCTTGAAGGAATAGACTAACAATGGAATAAAAATGGCTTGAAAAACTTTGGGAAAACGTGGGAAATGAATGAGAAATCAATTTATCCAACCTAATGACCTTTCATTTACTTTTCTTCTTCTTTTTCACTCACTCACCGGGTTTGTGGAAATTCGGGGCGTGACATTGAAGGTTTTTCATGTATAATAAAACACTATGATTTTGTTATGAAATCCATTGAAATTATCCTCCATTGAAGATGGCTACCTTTTTTCTCATCTAGTCTGTACATGGAAAGTTCTGTGACACTGCCTAGTGGCAATTTTTGTTTAATGGCAAGACAAAACAAAGAAAATAGTTGAGATTAACACTATGAGTTTTATTGACGTTTTAATGCAAACACGAAGATGACACTGTTCAGCATAAACAAATCTCTAATGAAGGGCTGAAAAAAAATTTAGTAGGTAAACTAAAAACAATGTCCCCAAGTGGAGTACTTGAGTTGATGGTAGTTTCCATCTAGAATATACAACCTGAAACTCTGCCTTTGGTTTACAATCTTCTCTCAATCCAAAGAGTCATCAACATAAATATGGAATGATAAAAAACAAAGAGATCAACACAGAGACATGGACTGGCAAAGTTTAGAAACTGCATTATGAGCATCAGTTATAGTTCTTTGCTACTTTTCATTGACACGGCCAATGATAAATATTAAGAGCTAAAGGGCCTATCCAGCTAAACAACCTAAATGAAAACAAAAACAATGCAACCAATAAGGAAAAAATGAACATCAAGAACAACATTCAACAAATATATGACTGCAATGATCAATCATTAGCAGTCCATCTGTATTATTAAAATAATGCCTCCATAGTGGAATCAGTTTTTCTTGTCCACACATATCCCACACCGTGAAGATCACATTGATACTGAAGAAATTCTCAACTTGCACTGTCGGTTCCAAAAACTTCATAATGTTACATATGTGAAATCACATGATGTTTGTGTGTGTCAATTAGCCAGTAACATCCTCCAATTGCATTATTGAGATTGCAAACCAATCCAAATCAACATGTTATTGGAATAAAGAACATTAGAAATTCATCATCATATTTATTGAAGAATTTTAAAAAGAGTTTCAACATCAAATCTTCATGTGCTTTATAATTTCAGGCATAAGGGCAATATTCAACCAGAGTTAAACCATTCATTTAGGCTTAATGCTCCTCCATATTCTTAAACTAAAGCTAACTTCAAGGAATCTAACCCCCAGCGATCAATCAAAATTATTGAAAATCAAATTAAACAGTGAAACATTAAAGAAAGGGAAGAGTATGAGGGCTTTTTTTTACGGCTGATTTTGAACGTTTCTGGTAAGAGGAAAGAGGCAAGTCCCAACACCTCCACCCAGATTCATCGAAATTATAGTTTTTGGTTCTGCCTTTGGCTGATCAAATACTGGTGCTTCAAAAGTCTGAAATCAATAAGAGACTTAAAGAGAAAATTTCCCACAAGAAAATTACGCATTCATAGCAGTTTCAACATCATTCAAAAAATAGTAATTTTTGATTTTTGAAATGCCACTCGTGGATATGATTGAGAGAGGGCTGAAAAGTGGACCTGTGCACTAGTTGAATTTGCAGCAGGTCCTCCAAAAGCATAGCCTTCGGCCTTCCCAAACATTCCAATATAAGGATGTGAGCAGCCACACTCTTGCAACAATGCTAAAGTGCATGCACAACCAAAAAAGGAAAGATTTTGAATTCTTCCACTCCAATTACGAAGAACCAAAAGGGAACATCTGACTTGTTGAACAACACCTATAATTTAGAAATATGACACTTCTGGTACACTAAATATAATGAATACAAAAATAAATCCTCCAAAATCATGTTGACAATAGCAAAAATAAAATAATAAGGGTATAATAGTAACAACTGAGAAGATGGGAAGAAACAAGTCTTGCTGCAGAACGTGTGCAGGAATTGCCATATATGTATTTGTTGTTTCATCTTTGGTGTTAACGAAACATGGTCAATCAATTCTGCAAGCAACACACATAATTATAGTCATACTAATTATAATAGAAAAAACAAAACAACCACGAGGAGTAGAATAAATAATTACCCCTTTTTGAAAGTATCAATAGGTTCATGACTTTATCTAATGTCTGCTTGTTATACAACTACCAGAGGCGTCTCTCTTTTGAATGTAACATTATCAGATCTAGTAGCATATAAACTCCTTAATGGAGATGGGATATTATGGAAGAGTTATAATCTATTACATTACAAGTTAAAAGTTATTCGAAAAAGGAAAAATTTGTCACTTATGAAAAGATACCTAATAAAATCAGACCAATATTAATCACACAAATATTAACCAAGTATATGAATAATGGGTTCCCGCACGGGAATCTAGTAGAATCACAACAAATGCATGAATTAAAGTTGAAAAGCCAAAAAGTAACATATGAATACATTTTCTTACGTGTGTCAATAAGAAAACACAATATAAAGTTCACAAACATTTACCTGTGTTTATAATGTTACCATAAAAAAAAAAAAAAAAGGACAATGGAAGTATAGATCATGAAAGTCAATATAAAAAGTTTACCAAGAAACTTGATGCTTATCAAAACTAAATAAACTTAATCCATAACCTCCATGTATTTGAATCCTTCATATTTTTTGCCTTTTCCTTGTTGGTTCTTTTGGTGTTTCAGGGTCTTCAAATTTTTCTACGTGCTGGACCACAAAGCATCCTGTTTCTCGGTCCTGCTTATTAAGTTTGTGCATCCTTATGAAGAACTTGAAGTATTGTCCACTATATTGTATCTTTTTCTCGCACTTTCTTAGGGAATTATTTTGAAGGGGTCATTAGGTATAATAATAATGTATGCACTCATTGTATTTTGCCATCCTTCAAATGCATTTTGTACTTTAGTTTAAGACGAAAGGTGTTTGTTTCTAATAAATGATCTATCTTCAGATAAACTTTTTGACAATATAGGATTGCTAGTTATTAGACATTAGCATGTCAGTCAAGACCTCTTCTTGGTCTAGTTTTGTGTCACTTTACCATACTATTCACAATTTGCACTCACTATATCTATATAGTAATAATTGATATCTAGTTGATGCATGCGCTGCACGTGAACCATTTTTGATTTGAGATTTTTAGGTTTTTTAACACAAAAAACTTTGCTTCTAAAATGACTCAAAACAGAGGGAGATGGTGGAGCTCCTCTAACGGTGGAGAGATTGAAGAAGAAACGGGTTTCCTATGTAAAGTTATGAGACTTTCTAATTAAATTTTGGATAAAGTGTATAAAATTAGAAGACGATAATGACTAAACACATAAATTACGGGAAGTATTTGCTAACAAAAACTCATTACCTGATGAAGCAGTACAGTGATGGTTGTGTAATGCCAAGACACAATAGGCAGCTGGCGTCTGACAGAGAGGGGTGAAGACCACGAAGAATTTTCGAGCAGAGAAGGGCGATTACAAATAGGATTTCGAAGAAGTTCAACAGTCTTTTTTATTAAACAAATTAATTGCTCGGATGTTTATAGCCACAACCAAAGCATTAAAAGAAAGAGAAAATTGATGCTAGCTGAAATCTATAATGGGTAATTGACTTCTGTAATTTAATACATGTAATTAAATAAATTTGGGTAGAGAGAGATTGAGAGGGGGACAATGAAGAGGGGCAGTGGGGTCTTGTTTGATTTGTGTATATGCACAAGAGAAAGAGATAGAGAGACGGAGAGGGGAAGGTGAAGAGAAGGAACTGTGAATTCGCAGGAGAGAGAGAAAAGAGGGAGAGAGAGTAGGAGAAAGGGAGAGAGTGTAACGGCTATGAATTAGCGAATATAAAATGTGAAATAGGGAGAGAAAGAGAGAGAAGAGGAGAGAAAATAGTGATAAGAGGGAGATTGGTTAACGGCAAGAGAGGTTAATGGGAAGCAATTAACGTTGAAGGACATGGATGACATAGTTGTAAAGTTAGAGGACAAAATTGAAAAAAAAAATTTTTTTGACATATGTTGATATTTTAAAATAGAATAGATATATAAAAAGTCCTGATAGCCAAACAAGCTCCAAAATTAACTTTTGTTCAGTGAGATAACCGTTCACTATTATATTAAACCTCTGCCTATACAAGTCATGGCCCACCGAATATGGAGGATAATAAAATGAAAAACTATTGTTGAAATCAAGTAGCTAAGACAGATCTTCTCAACTAATTCAAATGATTAAAATAATGGTCATGTTGTTGAACATGTGTGGACTTTGAGGTGATGGATGAACCCAAGGAAGGTCAAGACTCAAAAAAGCTCTTTGTTGAAATTTCAACGTATGGCTTCTATTCTGCTCTTTCTAAGCATTGGGTCGCAAGCAATCCCTTGATACATGCTAAATGCAATAATCAATGCATATTGTAACCGATGAAGAATATAAAAACAATAAATATTTCAGTATTTAATCTGTTATTAAATGGGAAAGCTTCTATTATCGAATCTCGAATTCTTCTCTTTTTGTTGCACATTTAATAGAAAAATTTTGTGTCAGCTTCTTTAACTCCTTAATAATGGAACTCTGGAATTGACTCGAACTTAGTGTGAATGATCCAGAATTATGCCCCGTTTGGTAGGAAGGACATAAAGTAGGAAGGATGGAAAGTAGGAGAAATACACTTTTTATCTTTCAAGGAAGGAAAGTAGGAAGTATACATTTTCCTTATTTTGTGTTTAGTTGGATGGATGGAAAATAAAAATGACTAATTTTTATTTTTATTTTTATTTTTATTTTTATTTTTGTGTTGACTAAGATTAGAGGTGACAATTGAGTCGTGTCATGTCAGATTCGTGTTGAGTCATTACGAGTTTATGTCAAACATTAGTCAAACCTAACTCAACTCATTTAATTAATTGTGTCGTGTCGAGTTGCGAGTTGACCTGTTTATTTATATTTATATTTTTTTATATTTTATTTTTATATTTTTTATTTTAAAAAAATTTTAAAAAATATATAAAAACATATTTTATTATTGTATTTTTATATGAAATTAATCTATATATAATATATGTATATATTAAAAGATATATATAAACAAATAAGATACATCTCAACACAAATAATTAACTTTCCATCCACTTTCCTTCCGATTTTGGAGGGATTGATTTTGGTGAATTGGAAGGAAAATTAATCCATCCACTTTTCCATCCTTCTTACTTTCCTTCCTTCCTTACCAAACATGATGTTTTATCTATCCCTCCCACTTTCTATCCTTCCATTTTTTCATCGTACCAAACGGAGCATTAGGGCTGGTAAACGATAGGAACAACTCGGGCATGCAGCTCGGATGTGTTTGTTCGACTTGTTAAAATAATTAGAATTTAAAAATTGTTAAATAAATGGGTCAAATTCAAACATGAAGCATAATTTGACATTATAAATGGGTCGAACTCAAACGTACATGTAGCATATATGATTTGAATTGCCTCGGATAGGATCCTGTATATAAATAGTTTAAATTTTATTATTGGAGAACTTTTATCCAAAAAATAAATAATCCCAAAGTTTTCTATAAATGCAATATACAACTCTTTTCTGCTCATTTTAAATTTCTTGAATTTTAATTTTATAGTTTATTATATATATAGTTTGAGGGATTTTTGATAAAGTTAATCATTTTAGAATTGATTATTAAGTTCTAACATTAAATTGTTTGTTGCCAAATTGAGCTCGATTTTTGTATGAATACTTGAATGCATTATTAACCCAATCTTGACCACAACTTAAGCTCAATAGTTGAGTTCGAGCTCGACTATCTGAACATACTTAAATTTGAAGATTCAACTCGATTAACATATATATATAATAAAGTACTGTGAAACCCCGGAAAATTTGAACTTTGACGAACAAGGGCAATAGGTGAATTGCCACTTCGGGACTAGTTGAAAAACTGAATTTTTCTAGATCTCGAATGACGAAACGGATTTCACCGTTGGATTCGTCTCGCGAAATCTAGTTACCACGTCAAATTTCGTTGAATTCCGAGATAGTCGGATTTTTCGCGTTTTACGAGACGAACGGGCCTCGGGTGACCCTGTACACGAAATTTTTATAAAATTTTAAAGTTTGGGAAAATATTAGAGGCAAGTTAAAATAAAAATATTTTGAACTCAAACCGGAGCGAAATTTAATCGTTTCGGGATTAAAACGGACCCGAAATTAAATAGGACATGTGGCCAATTGTGGGCCAAGTATCCTAAAAATATAAATAGGGGCCTAAAGTCTGAAAAATCAGACTTCTCCTTCACCTTCAGCCGGTTTCAGCCGAGAGAAAAGAAGAGAGGGAAAATGAGAGAAAACTCCACCTTCTCTCTACGATCTACTCCGTTCTAGCGCTCAAATCGACTCGGGCCAAGAACAAGAGTTGCTCTACGCGTCGAGGGCTACGCGTGGGTACCAAAAACGACGGTTTTCACCGAACGTTGGAGGGCCGAAAATTTGGAAGTGAAGGATTCAAGCTTGCTTTGAGTTCTAGGAGCTTCCCACGGCGATTCTACACGCTACAAGAGGTAGGATTTTCTTCCTACTTAGGTTTATTTCCAACCTAGGAAGGTTATATGGAATGGGTAGGTGTATATATATATGTATCACTTGCCTATTGTGGTTATTTGGGTGAAATGGGTATTGAGAATGGGTAGCATGATTTAAATCACATTCTCTAGTTTAATGTACCACTAATGCAATTCATGTGTGGGAAATGGGTACCAAATGTGCTAAGCAAGGTTGGTATGAAATGGGTAAATAAATTTACTTGATGGGTAAATTTCGTAAAGAAACTTGAAGTGTAGAAAATTGATATGGGAAATTGGGTAAAGTGAATTCCTAAATGAAATGGACAATTAGGAATGGTTGTTGATAATTTCCTGAGAAATTATGACATATGAGGTTATGTTATGGGTAGAATGAATTCTATCTTGGTATAATTGTGTAGAAATCAATTAATATGATTTCTTGAGCTTTATGATGAATTTGAGTATATTATATGATTACATGCTTTGGGTGGTTCGAAGGTGTTGATTAAATGCCTTGGTGAAAATGTTGTATTGATGAGTTTGCTATGTTAATTGCATGCTTATGTGATAACATGTTTGAAAATGGTTATTGGATGAAATGTTGATATATGCATGCTTGCTATATATTGACAATGTGCTAAATTATGGTGTTCATATGCTTATGATATGAAGTACCATGGATATGTGGATTTATTGTTGTGTTGTTCATATGGCATTCATACATATTGAACATGTGGAGAAGATGCAAGGGTACATTACATTGCATTCTCATGGGTACATCACATTCATGGTTATAAGACATGAGTGTGTGTGGGTGAGTTGACATCGCATTCATGGGTCATAGGCATGAGTGTGGGTGTGTGCATGTGTTGTGGATCAAACACCAAATCTTGGTGGTTGGTATGTGAACTCGGGAAAGTCGGGATCGAAGATCCGACTGAGTTGCACGGTTGCATTGCATAAGGAAAACTTGTGTCGGGTAAAGCAAGTAGGGCTAGACACTCCCTCGGGTGAAAAACCCGGAACCACTTGGTTTAGTCATTTGACCGGCGGTGAAATTCCAGAAAAGTGGCATGGCCCACGGAGCCAGTGGTGCGACTCCAAAATCCGTTGCCCAAGAAGACACAAGATTTTGTTATATAAAAACACCCATTCAATGGGTATCCTCAAACAATGATTTGATTTTATAAAGATATAACTTTTAATTCAAACGATCATTGGGAGGGTTTTTCCGTCAATAGACGGGTTCATACACGTTGGCTTTTGCATTGTGTTGTGTGAGTCGGGGAAGACTCGGGATAAGGTGCGTGAGTGAGTTCCATCTCATAGCATGGCATGACATAGCATAGCATGGTAGCTTTCTAACATTGAAGTATATACTCTTGTTGGATTGGTTGATGCTTGTTGATTGTTGCATGTGCGCATTTCATATGCACTTAGGTTGGGGAGTAGCCTATGTAGGAGGATATCCTATTGAGCGTGGCTCACCCTTCGTGGGACAACATTTCAGGTGCGGGGTTCACGCCGGCGGATGGCTCCCGATTCGAGTCCCAAAGTTGAAGAAAGCCGACTTGTGGCTTTTATGGTTATTTAGTAAAGTTTTGTAAGAATTCCATTTTGAGATGTAAATATATGGAATGAATTGTGATAGAGCTTGTAGGAGTTGTGTATTATATGGAAAAGCTCATTAAACATGTGTTGGATGAGTTTGGAGTGTATGGGGTAGCTTTAAGGATGGTTTGGAGGGGAAAGAAATACATTTTTTTGCTCACAGTCTGAAAACCTACCGGAAGGTGTATGTCGGCCTTCCGGAAGGTTTTGCTAAAAACCCTGGATGCCTTGTTCACGGCTAATACCTTCCGGAAGGTTTTGCCCACTGGAATGAACCTTCCGGAAGATTTTAGCTACTGGAGTAAAACCTACCGGAAGAACTTGTCTACTGGAATGGACCTTCCGGAAGGTTTTGCCTTGGGTTTCTTTTTGACTGCCAAATTCTTCCGGAAGGTTTTGTTTTCTGGAATGAACCTTCCGGAAGGTTTTGGCTACTGGAATGAACCTTCCGGAAGGTTTTTGCTACTGGTGTCGACCTTCCGGAAGTTCTTGAAATTGATCCTTTTCATTTAACTGTTCTTTCAGCGACCTTCCGGTAGGTGTATGTCGACCTTCCGGAAGTTTTTTTCCAAAAACTTGAAATTTTCAAAATGCTTAGCCATGCTCTTGGGCTTTATTTTCTTTGTTTCCTATGACATAAATGGACATAAATTGAGATATCATTGACCTTGTGGATGGTAAATCCGGTTAAAAGCACGTGAATGACGTGGTGTCGGGTTATACGACTATCACGAGTATTTCCGCGGGTTGACGGATGGTCAACGGTTAATAAAGGAACCCCGGGTTTTGGGGTGTCACAGCTTGGTATCAGAGCATAGGTTATAGATCTTATGTGGTCTTGTGGGAAATGAGTCTATCATCTTCCATTGCAAGAATGAAAGAGGTTTAGAGCTTAGGTTTACGATTCACCTAAGACTTGATGGGCATGGGTTTTAGACTATTGCATTCCATGTGCATCTCACGTTATGTGCTATATTTGCTACATGTTATGTGCTCTACTTGGTACATGTTATGTGTTACTTGTTGTGTGACTTGTATGCATGATGAATGTGCATAGTGAAAAGTATTCTAAACCTAGTGTTTAGAGAACTTAACCTTGGGAGTGGGAAAACAAATGAACGGGAAAGTTCAAAGTGTAAGGGTCCACTATTGGAGGCATACGCCCTACTAGTGAGACAGTGAGAAAGATTTGAACGTTTTAACTTTGGTCCCTATCTAGGGATACTAAGCCGTTGTACCATTGCTATTTGACATGTGTGTAGATGTCATATAGAGGAAGGGGACGTCTAGGCGGTGGACGGAACAACCAACCACTACCGACTTTGGACCAACAAGCCTATATGGAGGCTATGAGTACGATGGCTGCTAACCTAGCACAGGCAAGCGCCAATTTGAGCCAAGGGGCTCAAGCCATCCAAAGGAGTTTAAGTTCCATGGGCCATCAACGGCCATGGAAAAAGCAAAAGACATCGAGCCCACAAGAATCATCGGGGCAGGGCCGCGGCTATCAAGGCCAAGGCCAAGGGCAAACCTCCCAAAGTAGTGGGCACTTCAGGGTTCCCAGCCAAGCGGGGCAGGGGCCATGTTATCATTGTCGCCAAGTGGGGCATAAGAGGAGGGATTGTCCTCAGAGGCAGGGATCACAGGAGGGGGATCAAGCCCAAAATCTTTTGTCCCAAGGAGGGAAGAAATTCAAGGGAACGTTTCAAGGAGGCCAGAAGACATGTTTCTATTGTCGACAACCGGGCCATAGGAAGAAGGATTGCCCCCTGAGGCAAACCTCACAGAGTTCCGAGACTTCTCAATCCCAGTCGTCGGCGGGACTCACACAGGCACGTGTTGTTCTTCCCTATTCCACTATGGACCAGAGAAATCAGTCCCAACTACAGGGCGTTGTACAAGTCCCTAGTACGCCGCGTGCGGAGACTCCGCAATCAGACCGGATGAGCCAAGGTATGGGCCAAGGCCAAGAACAAGACTCTGAAGCGACAACATTGGAGACCCAGGAAACGGTCTTTGACGTTGCACCATAGAGTGAGTCGGGGGATCAGGCAGCGACCCACGGTACATCACTTATTCCTTATTTATGGGTACACGTGTTATTTGACTTGAGCGTGTCAAATACTGTTATTCTTCATGTTTTGTGCATGGTACAGTTTTAAATATTATAACTCTAGAAGAGTCCTCAGGGGTGAATTCCACCTTAGGGACTAGGGCCTGCATTGATCAGATATGACGGTTGTGAGTTAGAGATCTCGGGGACTCTACTCACTATGGACCTTAGGGTCGTGGACATGTCGAGTTGATGTCATCCTGAGAATGGGTTGATTGACGGCACACCGCGTCGTCGTTGATTGTGATCGTAAGAGGATCACTGCTTACACACCGAATGGTGTTTATTTCAAATTCCAGGGGGAAAAGCACGACTCTTTATCCCAAATCGTGTATGGTTTCCGTTGGCACGAATGGTAGATGGGTTGGCTTGCGAGCCTTATCTTGGAGGACGAGGTGAGACAAGAGTTGGGTCTACCTCGGGTTGTCTGTGAGTATGGGGATATTTTTCGGATGAACTACCGGGATTACCTACACATAGGAATGTAGAATTTACCATTGAGTTGCATCCCGGTACATCGCCCATTTCTATGACTCTGCATAGAATGGAACCAGTAGAGTTGTGAAAACTCTAGGTCCGAATACAAGAATTGTTGAACAAGAACTTCGTTAGACCAAATACTTCACCTTGGGGCGCTTTGGTGCTAATGACCAAAATTATGGAGGAAGCTTACTTCACCTCTTATTCTAGTAGTTCCGGAGAGGGGACAAAAGTACACAGTGAATTGTGATGCTTCTAAGGACGGACATGGATGGGTATTAATGTAGTCCGCGAGAACGGTGGCTTATGGTTCTGGACAACTAAAGAACCACAAGCAAAATTATCTTATACGTGACATGGAGTTGGCGGCCATTATCTTGCCTTGAAAGCTTGGTGTCACTACGTATATGGTGAGAAGTTTGAGGCTTTATCAGACCACAAAAGTCTGAGATATATCTCTACACAACGGGACCTTAACATGAGGCAACGCAGGTGGATGAAATATTTGGAGGGTTACGACTTCACTTTGCATTATCATCCGGGTAAGGCAAATGTGGTAACTAATGCACTTAGCCGGAAGTTACAGGAACTTGTGGCTAGTGTGGCCCACCGAGAGTGGCGGATGCTTGAGAGTGTGGGACAGTACGGGCTGTATTATCGGGGTCAGACTCAGGGTATTTTAGGGAGCTTGGTGACTATGCCTTCCCTACTGAGCAGAGTGATCGATTCCCACGAACAGGACCCAGATTTGTTATCTATCAGGGACCGGGTACGTCTAGGTGGCACGAAGATGTACCATAATCTTCATGACCAGTGTTACTGGAGTAGAATAAAGAGACACGTTGAAAACCTTGTCAGTAGATGTCTCACGTGTCGACAGGTGAAGGCTGGGCACTAGAGACTAACAGAGCTGCTCTAGCCCTTGGAGGTGGCTGAGTGGAAGTGGGAGCATGTCACAATGGGTTTTGTGACCCACTTGCCACGGACATCGCGGGGACATGATGCGGTGTGAGTGAGAGTGGACCGGCTTACTAAGTCGGCACGCCTTTTGACAGTGCGGATGACCCTCACACAGGAGGAATTCTGCAGGTTGTATGCACGGGATATGTGGTGCCTTTACGGACGGACTTGGTTGCGTCTAGAACCTAGTCCGGGAGTGAAACGGATACATATGGGACAATTTAGATAGTATTGTTGTAACTTATGCATATAGTCGAATGTGCATGAGGGTGTGAATTTCGGGGACGAAATTCTTTTAAGGGGGGAAGAATGTGAAACCCCGGAAAATTTGAACTTTGACGAACAAGGGCAATAGGTGAATTGCCACTTCGGGACTAGTTGAAAAACTGAATTTTTCTAGATCTCGAATGACGAAACGGATTTCACCGTTGGATTCGTCTCGCGAAATCTAGTTACCACGTCAAATTTCGTTGAATTCCGAGATAGTCGGATTTTTCGCGTTTTACGAGACGAACGGGCCTCGGGTGACCCTGTACACGAAATTTTTATAAAATTTTAAAGTTTGGGAAAATATTAGAGGCAAGTTAAAATAAAAATATTTTGAACTCAAACCGGAGCGAAATTTAATCGTTTCGGGATTAAAACGGACCCGAAATTAAATAGGACATGTGGCCAATTGTGGGCCAAGTATCCTAAAAATATAAATAGGGGCCTAAAGTCTGAAAAATCAGACTTCTCCTTCACCTTCAGCCGGTTTCAGCCGAGAGAAAAGAAGAGAGGGAAAATGAGAGAAAACTCCACCTTCTCTCTACGATCTACTCCGTTCTAGCGCTCAAATCGACTCGGGCCAAGAACAAGAGTTGCTCTACGCGTCGAGGGCTACGCGTGGGTACCAAAAACGACGGTTTTCACCGAACGTTGGAGGGCCGAAAATTTGGAAGTGAAGGATTCAAGCTTGCTTTGAGTTCTAGGAGCTTCCCACGGCGATTCTACACGCTACAAGAGGTAGGATTTTCTTCCTACTTAGGTTTATTTCCAACCTAGGAAGGTTATATGGAATGGGTAGGTGTATATATATATGTATCACTTGCCTATTGTGGTTATTTGGGTGAAATGGGTATTGAGAATGGGTAGCATGATTTAAATCACATTCTCTAGTTTAATGTACCACTAATGCAATTCATGTGTGGGAAATGGGTACCAAATGTGCTAAGCAAGGTTGGTATGAAATGGGTAAATAAATTTACTTGATGGGTAAATTTCGTAAAGAAACTTGAAGTGTAGAAAATTGATATGGGAAATTGGGTAAAGTGAATTCCTAAATGAAATGGACAATTAGGAATGGTTGTTGATAATTTCCTGAGAAATTATGACATATGAGGTTATGTTATGGGTAGAATGAATTCTATCTTGGTATAATTGTGTAGAAATCAATTAATATGATTTCTTGAGCTTTATGATGAATTTGAGTATATTATATGATTACATGCTTTGGGTGGTTCGAAGGTGTTGATTAAATGCCTTGGTGAAAATGTTGTATTGATGAGTTTGCTATGTTAATTGCATGCTTATGTGATAACATGTTTGAAAATGGTTATTGGATGAAATGTTGATATATGCATGCTTGCTATATATTGACAATGTGCTAAATTATGGTGTTCATATGCTTATGATATGAAGTACCATGGATATGTGGATTTATTGTTGTGTTGTTCATATGGCATTCATACATATTGAACATGTGGAGAAGATGCAAGGGTACATTACATTGCATTCTCATGGGTACATCACATTCATGGTTATAAGACATGAGTGTGTGTGGGTGAGTTGACATCGCATTCATGGGTCATAGGCATGAGTGTGGGTGTGTGCATGTGTTGTGGATCAAACACCAAATCTTGGTGGTTGGTATGTGAACTCGGGAAAGTCGGGATCGAAGATCCGACTGAGTTGCACGGTTGCATTGCATAAGGAAAACTTGTGTCGGGTAAAGCAAGTAGGGCTAGACACTCCCTCGGGTGAAAAACCCGGAACCACTTGGTTTAGTCATTTGACCGGCGGTGAAATTCCAGAAAAGTGGCATGGCCCACGGAGCCAGTGGTGCGACTCCAAAATCCGTTGCCCAAGAAGACACAAGATTTTGTTATATAAAAACACCCATTCAATGGGTATCCTCAAACAATGATTTGATTTTATAAAGATATAACTTTTAATTCAAACGATCATTGGGAGGGTTTTTCCGTCAATAGACGGGTTCATACACGTTGGCTTTTGCATTGTGTTGTGTGAGTCGGGGAAGACTCGGGATAAGGTGCGTGAGTGAGTTCCATCTCATAGCATGGCATGACATAGCATAGCATGGTAGCTTTCTAACATTGAAGTATATACTCTTGTTGGATTGGTTGATGCTTGTTGATTGTTGCATGTGCGCATTTCATATGCACTTAGGTTGGGGAGTAGCCTATGTAGGAGGATATCCTATTGAGCGTGGCTCACCCTTCGTGGGACAACATTTCAGGTGCGGGGTTCACGCCGGCGGATGGCTCCCGATTCGAGTCCCAAAGTTGAAGAAAGCCGACTTGTGGCTTTTATGGTTATTTAGTAAAGTTTTGTAAGAATTCCATTTTGAGATGTAAATATATGGAATGAATTGTGATAGAGCTTGTAGGAGTTGTGTATTATATGGAAAAGCTCATTAAACATGTGTTGGATGAGTTTGGAGTGTATGGGGTAGCTTTAAGGATGGTTTGGAGGGGAAAGAAATACATTTTTTTGCTCACAGTCTGAAAACCTACCGGAAGGTGTATGTCGGCCTTCCGGAAGGTTTTGCTAAAAACCCTGGATGCCTTGTTCACGGCTAATACCTTCCGGAAGGTTTTGCCCACTGGAATGAACCTTCCGGAAGATTTTAGCTACTGGAGTAAAACCTACCGGAAGAACTTGTCTACTGGAATGGACCTTCCGGAAGGTTTTGCCTTGGGTTTCTTTTTGACTGCCAAATTCTTCCGGAAGGTTTTGTTTTCTGGAATGAACCTTCCGGAAGGTTTTGGCTACTGGAATGAACCTTCCGGAAGGTTTTTGCTACTGGTGTCGACCTTCCGGAAGTTCTTGAAATTGATCCTTTTCATTTAACTGTTCTTTCAGCGACCTTCCGGTAGGTGTATGTCGACCTTCCGGAAGTTTTTTTCCAAAAACTTGAAATTTTCAAAATGCTTAGCCATGCTCTTGGGCTTTATTTTCTTTGTTTCCTATGACATAAATGGACATAAATTGAGATATCATTGACCTTGTGGATGGTAAATCCGGTTAAAAGCACGTGAATGACGTGGTGTCGGGTTATACGACTATCACGAGTATTTCCGCGGGTTGACGGATGGTCAACGGTTAATAAAGGAACCCCGGGTTTTGGGGTGTCACAAGTACAATACAATTCAAAATTTAAAAGATAAACAAAATGACTTTTGTTATTCGCGGTTGAGATCGTTTTAATTTTACTTTAAAGTTAATCTAACGGCTAATATTAACACCTCAAAATTAATATGAAAAATAGGCCCCTAAGAGTGTGTTTGAAATGACTTTTTAAAAGTACTTCTAGAAATTATTTCTCATAAGTACTTTAAAAAAAAAATAGTGTTTGAAACCACCCCACCACTACCACCACTATCGCCGCCACCACCACCACCATCACTATCGCCACCTTACCACCCCCACCACCACCCCCACCACCATCACTATTGCCACCCTACCATACCCACCACCCCACTACCACCAAACCGCCGTTGCCACCACCTTACCACCACCATCACCACTTCCATTGCCCCACCACCACCATAACCACTACCACCACCACCCACCATCATCACTACCACTACCACCACCGTCCCACCACCACCATCACTTCTACCGCCCCCACCACCACCATCCCCACCACTACCGATGTCGCACCCTACCATCATCACCACCGCTGTCGCACTTTACCACCACCGCTACTGTCCCACCATCACCCCTACCAACCCCATCGCCCCCACCGCCCCACCACCACCACCCCATGACCATCACAACTACCACCACCATCACCAACACACCACCGTCACCCCCACCATCGCCATTGCCCCACCTCCACCCCCACCCACCCCACCCTTATTGCCTCACTGCCACCAACACCATCACCATTGCCACCCACCACCGATTGCTACCATCGTCGTCCATGACCACCACCCACCACCATCGTCATCTTATTCTTATATTTATTATCATTACCACCATTATCCCACTACCATCGTCGCCCACCGTTAGCACCCACCACCACCCATCGCCACCAGCCACTGTCACCTACCCCCACCACACCTACCACCACCAACCACCACACCTGTCATCGCCCACCACTGCAGTCACCCACTGTCACCTACCCCCACCACGCTTACCACCGCTGCCATTCGCTACCACCCATTACACTGTCCCCTAGAAGCACCCATCGTCGCCGACCACCACCATCATCACTGCCCACCACACCTGTCATCGCCCACCACTAGAAGCACCCATCGCCACCAGCCACTGTCACCTACCCCACCACACCTACCACCACCAACCACCACACCTGTCATCGCCCACCACTGCAGTCACCCACTGTCACCTACCCCCACCACGCTTACCACCGTTGTCATTCGCTACCACCCATCACACTGTCGTCTAGAAGCACCCATCGTCGTCCACCACCACTATCATCACTGCCCACCACCACCGTCGTCGTCCAAGCACCACCACTGTCAACCATCATCACCGTCGTCCACCACCAACCACACCCACCACCACTACTGTTGCCACCCACGACTGCCACTAACATCATCGTCACTCAAAAACCACCACCACCATCATCATTGCCACCTACGGCTGCTACCACTACCACAGTCGTCGTCTTACCCACCACAACCATCACCGTCTCTCATCATCACTACTGTCGCCCACCACCACTACCACCGCTCACCCCCACTACAATCAATACTTAAATTTTTTTATCTCTCCTTTTATGTTTGTGATTTAATTTTGGATGTAAATAAAAATATATTGACCATTTTTTTTATTATTTCGTGCCTTCAGACATGAGAAATAATTAGTATACCTATATTTCTCCAATATAATCTCAGTCCATTTTATCCAAAAGAGTGATGTTTGGTGGCTCGCTAATTGACAAAGCGTCAGAGAAGGATCCAAGTTAACACATGAAAATGTTTGAAAAGACAAACTCTATAATTTATTGAAAACCATTTATTAAGTACAATACAAGTTAAGGATTTGTTTGACTTTGGAGGATGGTCGTCCCTACTTTTAAGGAGACGAACTCTTTTCAACGAATTAATGGATAAAAAGAGAATAGTTTAAAGAGTAATGTTATTTGGATTTAATTTATTAATTTAATTTGTTAACCTAATTAATTATAATTATTAGATTAATTATGAGCCTTATCAAATATTAGAACTTTGTGTTAATACAATAATTACAATGAAACTCCATCATTAAGTCAACAAATTAAGTTGAATTTTTAGATGTAATAACATTACTCTAATTTAAAAGCATTTTTAAAATCTTAGTGAAAGATTGCACATTTTCGACCAAGATCCATAGATGAAAAGCATCAAATAGTCTAAGAGATGTGCAAGTGGTCGACCAAATCAGATCATGGCTCATTGCTTTTTTAAATCCTATACAGTAGTTACGTTACACCATGGCTGGGTCATATAATAACGGTGACACCATGTCATCGTCACCACATAATATCATTATTTAATAAGAATTTAACAAGTGAAAAAGTGAATTTCATATATTTTAGTAACCATCCATTTATATCATAAAAAAATGGGGTCTATTTTATTTATTTTATTTTATTTTTATTAAATGATGACACAATGTAACATTGACCTAGTGTTATAACGAATATTTACTCTCATAAAATACGGTTTGATGGGTAGTTGTGCTTTCCGGAAAGTGGATTGTTGTGCTTTTCAGTTAAGAAAAGAGATAAAAAAAAAAAAAAAAAGAAGCAAATTAAGTAAAGAACATTTCCAAGATTTAGGAGGAAAAAAAAAAGGGCAACCCATTTTCCCTGGCGTTCCCAGCTCATGTCGTATTAACTAGTGGTGAACTGCAAGAGATTGACACTCCTTCTCCCGCTAGTTTCTCCTTCCTTATACTATACATCCTCTCCCAAACTAGCCTCCTCATGTAGGAGCTTTTTCGTTTGGAGGAAAACATGTCCTCAATAGAACGAACCACTCCCATAAAGATAATGACACACAAAAGACTCTCTAAGTTAGGACTGGAATGAGTGAGTTCAGGTGAGCGCCAATCTAGTATACAAGCAAAGGAGGGGTTTGAATATCAATATATTCCACCAAGAGAAAGGAGGCAGAGTGATAAGAATGTCTCCATTCTGCCTCCTAGCTTCCTTGTTTGCCTCAATCGCATCCAACTGATCGATACAATTGGAGTAGGATTGAACCCCGACCTTCCTTTCCTCAGCAGGTAAAAAGACTAGGACAGAGATAATTAAGATTTCATGTATGCAACTGTTGGAACAATAGTTATTAAAATCGGACCGGATGTCAAATTGGTAAAGATATTATGTCAATGGTTCACTTGTTCAACCGTAGGGTCAACTGGTTAAACTGATCACATAATAAAAAATAAAATATATTATTAGAGTTTATAAATAATCTAAGAAATAAGTAATTTGTGAATATTTTTTCTGTTGTTATTTGATCTACCATAGCATAAAAGCCAATGCCACGGTTCACCGCTGTATTTCTATAAAAGGGTGAACCAAAGCAGGTGTTGTACTATGGCGTTAGTCATCTGACAAAGCCTATGTGGATGTACTGTGGTGTTGGCTTAACAGCCCAAAGACCAATGTTATCAGAACCGGACCGGTCATCGAACCGGCAAGGGGACCGGGTCAATGGTTCACTGGTTCAACCGTTGGTTCACTGGTCGGACCGGTCATATAATAAAAAAAAATATATAATAATTATAAAACATAATAATGTAACTAAAAAATATAAAAAATATCTAAAATGCATACAATTTACCATTTGAATTGCCCAATAGACCTAAGCAAGTCTAAACAAAATGCATTAATTTTATGATTCTCAAAATCAATGATGTTTACAGCATCAATTCATGACATACCCAGCCGAATAAACACCAAATAATTAAACAAACAACATCAGAACATCATCCAACATAATGTCAGAAGGTCATCCACCAAATAATTGAAAACTATAAACTATAATACACTATAATACCCAGCCTGAGTTCTTCTCGTTCTCTGTTGATCGAAGAGCACTGATCGAAGAATGATCGAAGAGCACTGTTAACGTGGATGCCTAAGTTCTTAACGTGGACGCCTGACTGATCGAAGAGCACTGATCGAAAAGCTCTTCTCGTTCTCTACCTTCTCCCTTCGGTGATTTAGCCTATTCAGACTCCTCCTCCTCCTATGACAAAAACTTTCCCCTCTTTCTTCTTCTCAGTCGATTGATCCCTAGCGCCTCCTCCTCTTCGAGTCTCACAAACTCTCGCCTTTTTCTTCTTCTTCTCGATCGATTGATCCTTGAGTGGGTGGGTGCTGGTCGCCTGAGTTGTGGATGAGTGATGGTCGCCTGAGTGGGTGGGTGCTGGTTGCCTGAGTTGTGGATGAGTGATGGTCGCCTGAGTGGTGGGTGGGTGTTGGTGGGTAGTCGCCTGAGCTAGTGAGCTGTGAAGGCGATTTAGGGCAAATGCCCCAAAAAAGGTTTTTTTTTTTTTTATATGGAGCCCCTGAATTCAAACCGTCCGGTTTGACCAAAACCGCCTGGTTCACGGGTTTGGTCCAAAACCGGCCGGTTTAAAGGTTTTCTGGCGGTTTACTTCCTTATGCGGTCTAACTACAGAACCGGACCGTTTTAGGTCCCGGTTCAAGGTTCAACCGGTCGAACCGGCCGGTCCGGTCCGGTTTTAATAACACTGCCAAAGACAGCTAACAATGAGTTTAAATGTTTTATTTTAAAGTAAAAGGTGAACCGCTTGAATTGTTGAACCGTCTGCTTTACACTGATTTTGTAAAAAATTATCCAGTTTAATTGAAGTTTTATCGGGTTGATTTTTTAAGCGGTTAAATTTTAGAACTAGACCAGCTTAGGGTCCAGTTCACTGGTTTACTAGTTGAACCGGCTGGTCCAGTTCTGATAACACTAGTTGAAACTATAAAAAGTCGCATGAAATAAAACTTGCATTTATAAAAAATTACATTCACCTCCCTTGATATTTGTTCAAATAACAATGAAACCCTCTCTGTAACACCCCAAATACCACCCTGGACGGCATTACATTCTAAAACATTCACATCATGAGAGCACTAAATATATATCCATCAAATAAGAAACATTCTTAATTTTTTTAACAAAATTTGGGCAGAGTCTCCTTTGTACAGGAAGCTCCACCCAAAAATCACAACCTGTGCAATTCTATTGACTTGACCACACAGGGTTCATTTAACCATCATAAAATAAACTTTCATTCACCATATATCATATCCACACTATTATCCCAAAAGAATAGGCCAAGCAATGACATTTACATTCCAAGAGAATTAAAGTACACTTGCAGCGGAATAACAAAATATTAGACTTTACATGATCTCCAAATAAACTCTCTAGTCTAGTACAAAAGAAGCTATATCTCTACATGTCCACCTCGGGATCTAGGTACCCCTCCAAGGAAGCTTCCCCAAGGCCCGGCTCATTCACACCGAGCTCCTCCTCTAAAGCCAAATCTGAAAAATATTAATTGTAGGGGATGAGCACGAAGCTTTGTAGCAAGATCTTCCCAAACTCAAACAAGGTTTAGAAAAGCATATAAAACGGTTGGTCTCATTTTCACAAATAGCATATATACCATTTTGAAGGAGAAGCAGTATATTTTAAATAGATCTCAAGTTTAAATGTTCCTAATAATTTAAATGAACCGTAAAACTCAGTCACAATTATCACCATAACCATTTCCAACAGGTTCTTGTGGAGTCCCATACCTCCACAAGCACTTGTTGGAAACCATTCCGTAACAATAATAATAATCTCATGTTCTCATGTATATTGGTTCATCCCCGTACCATGTATGTTGATTGCTTCTCATGAATCTACCCAACGATTATACCTAGTCCACCTATTTACATCATAATCACAAGCACTATAGGAAAGGGCGTCTACCATCCCAATGGCAGTGACGAGTCCCTTCCTAGGAAAAGTATACTATCCCTTGTTCGAACTCCAGTGAACGATAGTGGTTTCATTACCAAATGACAACCCACTACAAGTGCTAGGAAACCATCTCACCCCCCACTGGGGTAGACTAACCTCTAACACTCTACGGCATCTCTCGAAGGCAATCCAAGTCCCTCACAACAACCATACAATTGAGGAAACCAAAATATTCTCAATTCATCAACATTTCAAGGAATTACCAAATTCCACAATTTCTCATTTATAATTCAAGTATCACAATTGTACCACTCTCAATATACTACAAGAATAAGGGATTAAAATATGCAAGAGATCATATCAATAAAACCTTCACAATCTTGATATCAAAATTCTAGGGTTTTCCAAACAAAACATAATTTCTTGGAACTAGAACAAGGATTTGATGAAAACATGATTTAATCAACTATAGGCATTTAGAAATCAATAATCCATGTATTTTGCATAACCCAAATAGGAAATTTCTAAAACTACTATTTTGGAAATTCAAGAACAAGGTCTCATGAACCCAAACATACATTTTGTTAAAAATCATGTTTCAATAAACAAGGAACCAAGAATTCTTAACTATTTATCATATAACTATCAAGAATATGGAAAACATACATATATAATAACCCTAGCCTCAATGTAAGAGAAAGAGAAGAAATCCCCTACCTTGAATCCAAGAGTTGTAAGCTAACCCAAGCTCCAAAGATCTCCTTCCTCCCTTCTCCTTCTCCTTCTTGTCTTCTCTTAGGGTTCTAAGAGATGTGGGTAAGGGTGTAGTGAAAGTGTATAGGAAGAGATGAGAAGAATGGTGTTCTTGAGGAATTTCGGTTTTGATTTCTATGAGGTGTGAATCTATCTTGATCTTGGTATTTTTCCCTTTCTTTATCTCCTCCTAGGGCTCTAAGATGTTTGTGGGGAGGATGAGATGAAGAATGGGGCAAATAGGGCTTGGAATGGGTGTTTTAAAACCCAAAATCCCGACTTTTTACTGTTCGGGAAGGCTCCAATCAAAGGGTACCGGTACCAATTAGTTTCTGGTTCGGGGGTACCGGTACTGGGTACCGGTACTGTTTGGATGCTTCGACTTCCAGGGCAGTTTTGACCCCTTTAGAAGTCGAATTGGAAAATTTCCAAGATATACACTTTTGTAGCCCTAGATGTCTACTATCTACTGTCAAAATTTCAGATCAATTGTATGTAAGGATAAAAAGTTATGGCTAAAATACTAGAAGGTGTCCAAGATACTTTTTACCCAATTTTTCTCTAAGTGTGTTTTCACTCCGGAATACTTCCTAGCTTCCAATACACCCCATATTACCTCTCCCAAGGTTGTTCGACCTTCCGGATTCAATGGACACATTATTTTGACCTAAAAATATTTAGAAACTTCCATAATCCCTCTTCTCAAGTTTGCACACTTTCGAAACTCAAACTTCCCAATCCATTTGTCTCCCTAGTATTTATTCCTACTATTACTACACATATCCACATTTTTACCTCAATTATCTACTATATATCTATATACATATATGAAAGAAAAATGCGGGGTGTTACACTCTCATTTATGAAAAATAATATTGTCCTTCCTTTTTGTTTGGTTGTCTCGAACAAATTTTTCTATTCGGTGCATAATTGTTAGGATAATGTCATATATTTGATGATGTAAGCATTAATTTTTTTTTCTTTTTTGTTATTAAGGTCAGGGATGTCTGAGTTAGCGTACAAGTACCTCGACTAATCTTTTCTTTAGTTCGGTCAAAGATAGATCATCAACGCCTCCTGACCCATTTAGGCATAATTTACATCATGCATGCATATTAGGGCTTGAAGGATAGGTGGATGAGTGAACTGTCGGGACAGGATTGGTCCAAGGAGGAGCTGAATCTAATTAGTCACAGGACCGAGAAGATTAAGCAGCCGCTCGAGCAACCTTCTTACCAGTCAAGTGACCTCGCGTTAAGTAAGTGGCCAGGGTTTTATAAACAGTGTTTTACACGACTCTTTGCGTTCAAAACCTTCTCATTCATGTCCCAAGCCTCTATAAACCTTAGCCCTTACTTCTAAAGCTCTCCCAAACATGTTCTCCACATCTTAAGTTGATTCCTTGCTTGCATAAAAAATTCACACGAGTGAGACCTAGATTGAGAGAATGATTGTTGAGATGGCCCCAAGAAGAGAGAAAAGGCCAAGGGTTGAGGATGTCTATGATGATATCGAGCAGAACTTCGATGAAGCTACTCAATTCAAGGCACTGGAATTCACAGAGAGATTCAAATGGGAATTCTCTCGTAGGCCAATGTTGATTGAATGGGGGGATTACCATCATGGAGGTACCTACTTTTATATTTTCTAATCTTACAAACTGTGGGTGGGCTTGGATGTTCCATGACCCTATGACATCAAATGATAACATTGCGAGAGAATTCTAAACACATATTCATATTAATAATATCGGTCCTCTTATTAATCACTTTATCACCTACATTAGAGGTATCGAGTTTACTTTTTCTATAGAACTCATTGCTACCACACTGGATCTACCTAGGGTTGAGGATGATTACATTAGTGTAGGACTAGTTGACCTATTGCCTCCTCTCCATGAATTTTCTACTGAGCTATATAGTATTAATCATCATGAACACTAGGCTACGTTAAATTGTTTCTAAAAATCATTGACCACAGAGTACAGGATGCTTAACCTCGTAGCAAACTGCAATATTGAGTCAAATACCCATGTTTTTGACTTCCTTGTTCCTGAAGCTCATATGATTTATGCCATAGGTAAAGGGTTTAGTCTTGATCTGCCTATGTAGATTTTTAGGTATATACGTAGATCTTTTTTAGAAGGATGAGTATAAGATCTTTTGCCGTTTGGATCTTTGATTACTCATATATGCAAAAGAAAAGGTGCAATGGTTTTACCTAGTGACCAGTTGTAGAACCCTATGCGACCTTCGAATAAGAGTTCAACGAAGTTGAGTAAGGCTCAGGCTGACTACGTATAGGAGAGAGGAGAAGTAACAAAAGAGCCACTAGTGTATCTTGAGACTGGTACGTCTAGGATGACACCATCACCACCTAAATCAGGTTCAGATATCCTTGCAGCCCAGATGACATCACTTGTTGACATGATGACTAAGGTTGAGTGCACCATGATTGAGCATCACCGACTGACTTCTCAAAGGTTGGATGTATTAGATGGCAGGATTGTGAGCTTAGAGGAGACCCAACAGACTGTGATGGGAGCAATTGTTCGTAGAGGTTGGCGACTCAAGAGGTTGCTGAAGGGGAAGCAAATTTCAGGTGAACCTATGCCAGATGACACGGATTTAGATTTAGAGTTGCTCTGATGCGACGAAGGAGATGGTGGAGATGAATCTATTTGAGCAATGACTTTTATAGACTTAGTATAGGTCATACGTGAGCTTGAGAGTATTTTACATTCATTTATGGCATGTACTAAAGTACTCTATTTTTTTTCTTGTTGACTTCTATCTTTTGTTGACTTTTATTTGTTTAGCTCTTATTTTTGTTGTTGTGATGTACTCTTGGTGCTACTTATTGATGCTTAATCATATTTGACCTTGAGTTATATGTCTTGTTTGTCCCTTGCTTAGTTTACTTGCATGATTTGGTTAGTTATTATGGATTTATACCTTCTTGTTATACTATGATTTTATTTCATGATTGTTATAGGTCCATTGGATTGACATTTGTGACAAAAGAGGGAGAATATTTTAGGTCCATCTGAGAGGAATTAGGAAGATTTACTCTTGACAAGGCAAGATATGTTGCATGTGAACATAGAAAGGGAGAGTTTGTTCAAATACTCAGGGGGATTAAATTTGCAAACTTGGCATAAAGTCACACATTTTTTCTTTGTTTAATTTTCACTTGTTTGTTTACTTGTGAACACCAACTAAGGGGGAGAACTTGATGTATTTCATATTGATAAATCAATAGGTTCTCAAGCATATTGGGAAAATTAGATTCTAACATGTTACATATTTGAACTTGCATGATGTATACATACTTATGCCCTATGATTATCTTTGTGCTTTCCAAACCTGTGATTATGTTTTGTATTTTTCTAACATGATACTTTTCATGAGGTTTTGGTTTGAGTGATGATGTGCAGGACTATGATCTTCAAACTTTATCAAAAGAAGTAGATCCTCGTACTAGATAGAGATTTATGATGTATGCATGAGAGTTGAGATTAGTTTATAATTCTTTTGTTCAATGGTTTTGAGTTGTAATCTTAATTTCTAACTTGTGCGTTTTGTCACAAAATTGCCAAAGGAAGAGATTGTTACATCATATTTGTAATTGGCTAATTTTATAGAGTCCATTGTAAAATCTCAACATATTCCATGGTCATGATGCTATCAAGTTCGAGATCTGAAAGTATCATTAAAGGGAGCAGATCAAGCATCAATGCAATATCATTCAACTTCTGTATGCACCTTCATGCTTAGGAGAAAGGTAATGACTTAGACACCTAAGATGAAATCTTAGTTATTTTAACTTAGATTGATTAGGATGAAAATAGAATTGAAAGTGTTTCGATTATGAATCCTAGGTGACCATTTATGAGTTTCGAAAACATAATTTGAGTCACAATTGGACCCCTTTTTGAGCAACACCCTTTAGTAGTCAAGAGGACAAGTTTTTGCATGGTTTTATACTTAAAAATCTATAGGGATAGATCTATACTCGCTAGCATTCACTTGAGCGGTCTTTTTATGACTTAGGAAAGGAAATGGGAAAAGGCCATGGAAAGCAGCATAAGGCTCACACTATGAGCTCGCTCAAGCGATCTTATGGTCGCTCGAGTGGTGCCTACCTTAGTCATGTTTTAAACGTTGTTTTCACTCCAGCAAAACTGCCCTCCCACCGATCGAGCGATCATTCGTGAATATAAGCTTTCCTTTTTACTAAAACTACCCTTATTCCAGACCTATGAATTCAGAGATCCTTTCCCACATCTAGGTTAATCCTCTAGAGAGATTTCTAAGAGAGAATCTTATTCTTCTACCTTGAGAGCTTCCACCACTTCCTAGAACCCTAAGATCCAAAGGCTGTCACTAGAGATTCTACCTAACCTCACAAATTGGAGTTGAAGATCTTCTTAGTTTGATAAATCCATTGGTATGTGCATACAGAGGATTATTTACTTGCCCATAATTGCTCGAGGCCTAGATGAACTGTGTGGCGGGGAGGTCCAAGTGAAGTTACACCAGACGTCGAAGAGGGACTTTTGGTGTCGAGACATAGCAAGTAAAGGATCATCTAACAATGGTATTGGTTGATGTATATGTCTCGAGTATTTGTATGTTAATTTAGCGAGTAGTGGATCAGACTTTGGTGAATCGAGAAGGTTCCCCGTGATTTTTTCCAAGGAAGGTTTTCACATCAACAAATTGCTTGTGTTCTTCATTGTTTTTCATATACACTTGTATTTAATAGCACACACGTGCACTATATGTTTGTAGGTTTGCTTGATTGACTATTCATCCATACATAGTTGTGCAATTGGATTTGGAAATTTGGGATTGTCGTGAGATTGATTTTGTGTGAATTAATTCAAGTTTAATTAAATCAATCGTCATGGTTAAGTTGGGTTATGGTGAATAGTGGGGTTCTCATCGTTAATTTATGTATTCGATTGAAAAGAGGTAATTGTGGTAGATTTATGTTTTAATTGGTAATCCATTTGGGCTGAAATTGAAAAAATTATTCACTCATCTCTAGGTATAGTGTCTTGGTCTCCACATGTATAATCGTGAGGAAAGATCCATATCGAGTTCCACCTCCCAAAACAATAATAGTGAAAAGTGATGGTAGTTGGGAATGAGAAATACCACCAAATATTGAGGAATGACAAATCCTATGTTGATGGGATTAGGCATTCCATGGAAATGAGAATGAATTATTATTATTAAATATCAAACATTGGAATGAGCATTATTAAATAATGGTCATTCCATTCCCATACTTCATTACCACTTACCAAACGTTGCATAAAGGCTTGAATGCAATATTCAATGCCATTACACCAAATGAGTTCTAGAGGATAGTTAATTGCGAAACATCTAAGGAGGGATGTGATATTCCTGTGGTGTCCCACGAGGGTATCTCCATTGTTAAGATGTTACATCTCCAAAGGTACACCTCACAATTTGAAGTGCTGAAGATGCAAGAGGAAGAACCCTTTAGCGAATTTGATGTTAAGTTGTGTGATATTGTTAATTCTTCATTTGCACTAGGTACCAAGATTGATGATGCCACAATTAAATGGAAAATATTGAGATATCTATTGGAGATATTTCATTCTAAAGTGCTCTCATTAAAAATGAGTGTCAACATGGAATCAGTGTCAGTGGAATACCTAGTTGGGTCAATTTTGATGTTCGAGATGAATCTCTTGTAAACCCCCACATTCTTGTCTTTATATAATAACGTAATGATTTTGAAATGCTCATATATGTAGTGAGGGAAGAATAAACTATATAGGTTGTAAAAGTAGAAGTTAGGAAGTGTTCCGGAGTTAAAACACATTTTTTTTATAGAACTCGCGTAGAAAGAATTTTGACATTGCCTTAGTATTTGGACCATAAATTTTTACCTTGATGTTCGTTTGATCTTAAATTTTGACAGTAGACACTAGAATTCCAAGGCTACAAAAGAGTCTTTCATAAAAAAATTCCAAATCAACCTCTAAATAGGTCAAAATTTCACTTGAAGCTTCAGAAAAAACTGGGAGTCCGTTCGAACGTGAATCTACGTTCGAACGACAATGAGTCCCAGTACTTTGGTGTCTGCAGAACTCTGATGGAAAAGTAAAAGTACTGGAAGCAACTAACGTTCGAACGCCATAATGACGTTTGAACGTGAGGCAGTAATTTGCACTACTAATGTTTGAACGCCATAATGACGTTCGAACGTGAGTTACGATTTTGAGTTTCAGATTCGCGCACAGGGGAATGTTTCTCCTACTATAAATACTTAAGGACACTTCCCTTAGCCCCATTTCAACATCTCTAACCCTAGAGAGTCTTAGAGAGTAAGAAAGAAAGAGAGAAACACAAGATCAAGGGGGATTTTCACATTGAAGTGGATCAAATCTTCTAAATTTCTTACAAAACTATGAAAGCAAAGTAGGGGTTTCTTCTCACTCTTGTTCATTGAAGCTAGGGTTTATATATATATACATATGTTTTGACTCTAAATCTTAGATATATGTTATGGAATCCTTGTTTCTTGATGTTCTTGCAAATCATATCATGTTTTGAATGAAGTTATGGTTTGATAGCCATAAAACTCTTGTTTTTAATCTCAAAACCCTTGCCTTTCAAGAAGATATTTTTCTTCTTGATATTCCTTTGTTCTTGATTTCAAAACTCTAGTGCTTTGTTTGAACAATAAAAATATATGTTTGATGGTCTCTTGCATATTTTCTTGAATTGCTCCGTTGGAAAAATACCTATGGAATTGGGGGGTTTTGATTTACTTGTGATTTGAGAAATTGGTTGGTATTGTATCTCTTGTGTGGATGTTTGAATGAACATGGGTGACCATTGACCGGGTATCGTAGAGTGGGTAGATGCGTTTCTTACTCCGTGTGAGTTTGAAGGTTCCCTACCACTCGTAGTGGGGTTGGTGCCTTGCGAGGACCAAACCACTATTCGCTCATGGATATCGAGGCTGAGGGCTAGTATACTATTCCTGGGTTGAATTCATCACTGTCGATGCATCAGTGCATGCCCCTCCTAAAGTTGTGTATCCTTGCGAGGATTGGGTGTGTGTGTGTGGGGCAGGATATTCTCAATGTGCGTATTCATGCGAAGTCTTTCTGCATACCTGAGATACATATACATAATTTGGTTAATGATACATTGTGGTTAATGGTACATTGTGGTTAATGATACAATTAGGGATAATGATACAAGAAATTGTTGAAAATGGTTTAATGTTGGAAATGGTTTATTGCTCGAAATTGTTTATTATTGGAAAGATACAATTGTTGCTAATGGTTTATTGTATGGGAATTGGTTTTATTTCTTCATTTAATTGATTGATATTGCTTAAACTTGAGATGAGATGAACTATCACTGTTTTCTTTCAAAAGTTATATATGATATTTGTAAAATGAGACCAACTTGTTTTATATGTTTTAAAAACCTTGTTCGAGCTTGGGAATATTTCCTACAGAGCTTAGTGCTCACCCCCTACAAACATTATTTATTTTTAGATTTCGATTTAGATGAAGAGCTCGGAGTTGATGAGCAAGTAGCTTGAGAAACTCAATTGGATGGAAGCGTGGATCCCAAGGGGGTTGTCTAGAGTTGTTCTCTTTACGTCCTAGACTAGGAGATGCATTTTGAGACAATGTATGGATGATATTTTGTTTATTCCGCTGCAAGATAAAATTTGATTTTTTGGATGGAATGACCATGGTTTGGCATATTCTTTTGGATGATGTTGTAGATATTAAGTATGATGAATGGAATTTTCTTTATTTATAGATTTTATTAGTTTCTCTCATGATGTGAATGGTTTTAGATAGTAATGTCGTCCAATGTGGATTTTGGGGCGTTACAGGTTTGGTATCAGAGCCTAGAAATTAAGTCTTACATGGGAGCTGTAGGTTATGAATTACCACTAGAGATGTAGGACTACGTAGAATGAAATTTGTTGATTTAAATCTTATACAAGCTTTATGCTTTGGATTAGAGTGATAGTTAGGGTTTCTAGTACATTAAGGAAACTAAATTGTAAATTGATGTGCAGGATGGACGGTAGACGTAGATGTGGGCATGGGCATGGAGGTCAAGCAAACCCACCACCACCACCACTTCCCGATGCCATAAATGACATTTATCAATGCCTAAGGGACCTAACCACTCTGGTACAACACCAGAATGGAAACAACAACCACAACAGGAGGTTTCAACCATTAGCTCTTGTACCGGGCAATGGGGATGAGAATAGAAGGATGATAGTTCTTAAAGAATTCTTGAGGCAACGCCCACCTACCTTCCAATGAAGCTCTTACCCTTTGGATGCGGATAAGTGGATTCACAAGGTGAAGAAAATGTGTGATAGCATGGGAGTTACCGAGGATCTACGGGTCGGCCTAGCTACTTATCTACTAGAAGGGGTGGCAGATCATTGGTGGGATTCGATGAAAAGAAGGATGAATACTGATGCTTTTACTTGGGAGGATTTTGATAAGATCTTCAAAGACAAGTATTTTCCTGAATCGGTCAGGGACAAAATGAGTGCGGACTTCCTGGCTCTAAGACAGGGTAGCATGACAGTGGCAGATTATGAGAGAAATTTTGATGAGCTACCCTGCTATGCCACGAAGCTCATTTCTACTGAGGTCAGGAGGGCTAAACGATTTGAGCAGGGCTTGAGGCCTGCCATCAGGGGGAAGCTTATGGCTCACAAGATCCGGGATTGTGGAGATCTTGTCGATAGAGCTGCACTGGTGGAGAGAGACAAAGAGGATAACCAGAGGTGACAGAACTTTGCGAGGGGAAGACTGATCAGGACCGGTGCTAGCAGTAGTGGATTGCAGAGGGCGACACCATACCGTCGCCCAGACCAGACGGTTGGACAGAGATTTCAGACAGCTCGAGGAGTTGGAGGCTTATCGGAGAGGGTAGGAGTAAACCCAGGAGCCTGCTTTGCATATGGAGGTTTGGGGCATATTCGGAATCATTGTCCGATCTTTCCACCCCAAAGGAATACCCAGACCACTGGACAGGTAAATGCAAATAAGCCATCACCACAGAAGCCACTACAACAAAATCTGTTAGGAGCTATAGCCCTAGGTGGTACCAATCAAGGAAGCGTTTTTGCTTTGACCCAACCTAATGCAAATCATAGCACAACTTCAAGGGATCTAGTTCAAGTCCCAATTGGGCCGGTTACGAGAGAACGAGCAAGGAAGTTTAAAGATGTACTCAACGGACTGATTCAAGAGGTATGAACTCAAGCAAATTCGTGGAGGCCCATTGAGAATGATCCATGTGAGCAACAAAGACTCATCAACATGATTCAAGTTCTAGAAGAATCTGGTCAAGGCTAAGCTTAAATTGGCATGTTTAAGAATACTCCTTTTTTTTGGGTCTGATTGTAAGGCTTGCATGCCATTTAATTTCCTTTTTCTATTTTAGGAGTGTGATCAACCAATTAAAGGGCTGATTGTGTTTCTTTTTCTTCTTTTAGGCAAGTAAGAGTTTTAGTCTTTAGTTATTTCTATTTGAGTTTGGATTGTCAAAATACAAACTCCTATTAGGATTTGTTTCCTTAGCAAATTAGGATTTTAGGAATTTTTCTTGTAATGACCAGCCTTATAAATAGACGTTTAATCAGTGAAAAGAGTAGATCATTATTCAACAAAATTGGAGAGTGTTTTCTCTGCAGTTCTTTGAAGAACTATTCGAACTTATCGGGATTTCCCGTGGCATTAACCAGTGACTTATCAAATGGAATTTCACCACCGTTTGTGGTGTCTTCCTTATACCAAGGTTCTTATTTTCACAATAAACAACGGGTTATGGTCATATATAGCAAGATTCTTGTTTGTCGTAAACAATGGGTCGAGTTCTATCATTCAATTCTGATCGTAAAACGATCTTGGGTTCCTTTTCGTTGTCGGATCTTGTTATTTTGGCAGAATCCACATCACAACGGGAGGAAGATATTTCCAATGCAGTTGTGAAAGGTATTATTCTTCTCTATAATTCTTGGGCCCAAATTTTATTTGATCCCGGTGCTACTCATTCCTTCATACACACTACATATGCTATTAAATTGGGATTGAAATTTGATAATCTAGAACATGCTTTGCGTATTAACATGCCTACGGGAGAACTGTTGAATACTATAAGGGTGTGTAGAGGTTGTGTACTTCAAATTGGGGAACAAGAATTAATTGTAGACTTGGTTGCATTTGACATGAAAGGTTGTGACATAATCTTTGGGATGAACTTGTTGTCCACTTTCCGTGTGGTAATTGATTGTTTTCATAAATAGAATTCATTTCAATTACCGGGAGGGATAGTTTTCAGTTTCATTAATGATCAAAATTCTTCCCACCCATTTCCCACTACGGGCAATAGATTCTTGAAAGCTAATGGGAGATGATCGAGATAAAGCCCAATTTGACATAATATTGATAGTGTCGGATTTTCTGGATGTCTTCTTAGATGAACTACCCGGGCTACCCCTACAGAGAGAGATTGATTTTACGATCGATCTATATCCAGGAATCGAACCCATATCCATTGCTCCCTATAGAATGACACCTTTGGAGTTTAAGGAGTTAAGGAAGCAGTTGGACCAACTATTAGCTATTGGGTTTATCTGTTTAAGCACTTCACCTTGGGAAGCCCCGGTTCTCTTTGTGAAGAAGTATGATGAAACACTTCAGTTATGCATGGACTACCGAAGGTTGAATCGAGTGACAGTGAAGAACAATTATTCATTGCCACGAATTGATGATTTATTCGATCAGCTGAGGGGTTCTAAGTATTACTCCAAGATTGATCTTCACACAGGGTACCATCAACTGCGGATCAAGGAGGAGGATATTCCTAAGATAACTTTTCGTACTCGGTATGGTCATTTCGAATATACGGTAATGCCGTTCGAACTAACTAATGCTCCTACAGCCTTCATGGATTTGATGCACAGGGTATTTCGGTCGTATCTAGATCAGTTTTTCATTGTTTTTATGATGACATATTAATCTATTCACAGACACAAGGGGAACATGAACAACATCTTTCGGTAGTGCTTCAGACCTTGAGAGAGCATAAGTTATATGCTAAGATGAGTAAATGCGAGTTCTGGATGAAGGAAGCGAAATTCCTTGGCCATGTTGTGTCAGAGTAGGGTGTAGCTATTGACCCCACAAAGATTGAAGCTGTGATGAAATGGGAACCACCGAGGAATGTGATTGAAGTACGTAGTTTCCTGGGATTAGCAGGCTACTACCGGAGGTTTGTGGAAGGGTTCTCAAAACTAGCAATGCCAATGAATCACCTTATGAAGAAGGGGGAAAGATTCTTGTGGACTCAAGAGTGTGAACTAGCCTTTCGCACCTTGAAGGAAAGATTGACAACAGCTCATGTCCTCATTATTCCGAGCAATGGGAAAGGATATGATGTCTACACCGATGCTTCGTTACGAGGCTTGAGATGTGTGCTAATATAAGGAGATAAGGTAGTTGCTTATGGCTCGAGACAACTAAAGGTTCATGAGCAGAACTATCCCACTCACGACTTGGAGCTTGTTGTTGTGGTGTTTGCTCATAAGTTGTGGAGATGTTACCTATATGGAGAAAAGTTTCAAGTGTTTTATGATCATAAGAGCCTCAAGTATATATTCACACAAAAGACTTGAATCTTCGGCAAAGAAGGTGGATATCTAGAAGATCACGATTTTGCACTCAACTACCATCCAAGGAAGGCTAATGTAGTAGTAGATGCACTTAGCAGGAATTCTTGGGGTGAAATCAATGTGCTTGCGGTTAATAGGTGGAAGATGATTGAGGCTTTGGAGGAATTTGATTTACGGGTGGATAGATAGAAGGCTCGACCATACTTATTTAATCTTGTAGCTCAACCAATTCTCCGAAAAAGGATTGTGGAGTTGCAACGATTAGATACAGAGTTGAGAACTATCCGGGGTAGATTGGAGAGGAATAAGGTTATTGAGAACTGGTCTATACATGATGATGAGTTACAGTTTCGTGGAAGACTATGTGTACCAAATACTTTCGTGTATCAACAATAATTAGGAGAAGAAAAAATAAGCCCAAACATTAAATAATGACCAAGAAAAATGGATGAAAGACCAAGATGAAATGACCAATGAATTTTTGAGGTACTTTAGGGATCTTTTTGCTAATGAAAGTATAGATAACATTGATTATGTCAATCCTAGGTACCTAGCCAAACTAACTCAGGCCGAAAAATTTATGATGGAAGCCCTAGTGTCTAATGTTGAGACAAAGAAAATAGTGAACAAGATTAACGTATTTAAAGGCCCGGGGCCCGATGGCTTGTAGTTATAGTTCTATCAAAGATATAAGGGGATAAGGGGTAACTCTATGACCTTTCTTGTTAATAGACTAAGACCTTTCTTGGATAACTTGATTAGCCCAGACCAGATTAGTTTCATACCAAACAAACCAATCTTGATAATTTGGTAGTTGATATAGTAGTATACTAAAAGTTTGCTTTTTGTAGTAAAACTCGTTTTATTAATTAATAAAAGTTTGTTCTTTCCATTTTATTGAGAATCTATATGGGCAAAATATTTGTATTATTTTTTATATATGACATACATGTGTGTCTTATATTTTATATTGTAGATAATCTGGTGTGTAGAGTTCGGCTTATGCACAGAAGACCAGATTATCGGATCCTTGTATAATATGAGTATATGTTCACAATCGTAAATGGAATTGGACACGCCATCGGTATGATTATAGTGTAATATTTTGGCATACTCTTTCTTGACTATAGGACATTGTTTGATGTCTCGAATTATTGCACTAATACACTTTGTGTATTAAACATACCTATGTTGAGGTTATTGTCTTTTACTGATTTAATAAGATAATAAATACCTCATGATTATTATGATTGCTTATGCTCTTAATCCCTAAATATTTAATTGCCACGTGCATATAATGTTTGTCACTTTAATTCATCAAAGAGTGAGATTCATATTGGGTCAATAAACTCGATGAATTGGAAGACGATGTTATTTGTATGGTGGAAATTAAATATTAAAGGAAATTACGTCCTAGTATTTAATGGGTTGATGATGTCCTCTTGAGGAAGCTCATAATTTTTGTCCATGTCAAACCCTGCAGGCGGATTTAATTATCCGACATGACAAAAAAGTTGAGTGGTAAGGTCTCAAGGAATAAAAGAAGTCAATTAAATATAATTGTCAATGATTTATTTAATTGATGGACATCTGTAATCTTAAACGTGAGGAGATTATTAAGCATATAATAATAAGGAGCTCGAATATAATTTTGAGATAAGGCCCAGGAGATCAGTAATAAGTCTTTAGTGGACTAAGTTATTATTAATGGGCTGTAGGATGTTTGTTCTAGATTGAACATAGGAATCCTAAACCCATTGGGAGTCTGGTCCTTATTTCTCCTTAGGATCTCTGTCATAGCCTATATATAGACGTCTAGGTTCTCTATTTCAGCATCTTATCTTTACTCACGTTTTTTAGGGAGGCTGAAAGAGAGAACAAGGATTCAGAGGTCTTGGCAGCCTACATTGAATCTGAATTCTGACGTTAGGGGATATACGATAGAAGGCAGCAAGATTCGTCGAGCTGTTTTCATTGTTCTGTTTTGCATTCGTGCTGAGACGAGATCAGTCCCAAGAGATCTCGAAGGTAAACCCTAATTCCGCCTTGTTGGGTTTTAAAAGAAAATTTTTGATATTCGATAGATATGCGCTGTCAACGGTTCTTGGGATTTCCATTCCAACAAGTGGTATTAGAGCCATCGTTAATACCATGTATAGATCGAATTCTGTCATGTTATCCAAATAAAACGAATAGATATATGCCATGAATGATGGGTAGAACGTAGAACTGTACTAATCCCTATTTTGCAGCGTTCCTGTCCCACTATTATGGTCCCCTTTTTTTTTATTAATCGTTTTTTGTGATTGGATCTCACGATGGTTTATTCGTGGTTAATATTATGGCAAAGGATTTATACGATGGTTTATTCGTATCTTTCTGTAATAATTATAGTGGTATGTGAACTCCCTCGTGGAGGCATATGGTCATGTATAATGTTTTCTGTTGTAAGGTTACTGTGGAACCTCGTGACCTGACCGGGCAGGTCGATCCCCGAAATTCAGTCGAAGTGCAACATGGACGTAGCTGGATTCATCTTAGATTTCTAGAGAGTCCTTGTTGTATTGAAACTGAAGACATGGCCATAATAGTTGGGATTCCTTATTTTATTCAGTCTCCTTATTTATGTTGATCTCTGTGTTTTATTCATGTTCTTATTATGTGGGTAGTTAACTTGTGTAACAGTACCCTAATATATGGACAACATAGATAATTGACCTACCTTAGATTTTTTTTTTGTCATGGATTAATATTTAATTATATTATTTTAAAATAAGGAAGTTCAACGTATGTATGTGTAATTAGAAAATAAAATTGAATCCTCAATTTTTTTTTTTAAAATAGTTGTGAGGATTTGAAATTTTATTTATTATACATACTACACATAAAGATGGGGTAAACCAGATATCTTTATAATGGCAAATATCCTTATTTTAAGACAATACAAATTAAATATGGTTTTGAAAACCCTCACTAAATATTAAATAACTAAGTGAGAGAGGGAATTTATCTTGTATAAATCCCATGGTCTCCATTACTGGTTTGTAGGTGATGTAATTAATTTTGCGTGTTGGCCTTAATGCCTTCCTCTCTATCAGATGAAATTAATTATAGAATCACCAGTACAAACTTTCTATTGGGATAATTTTGGGTAATTGCTAGTATGAGCTCACTTCTCCATCTGAAGGGAGTTCATTACGAAACTATTGACACAAAGTTAAGTAATGGTATACACTTAGCTATAAATAATAGTATCCTCTCTATCTGAGTCACTACTGTTATTTATAGTACTAAAGCTAAGCCAGCTATTTAATTTTACTTGTCATGCTATAGTGGCTAGATAGTAAAATTAATAGGCAATGGCCTATTTGGACAAATGATGGATAATATACGTCCTCCCCTATCGAGGCATGTTATTCGCGGTGTTTTAGGCTGTTGGTGAATTCATTTAAATATTGGTAGAGGGAACCAAAATTTAAATTTGAATTCAATGTTTTATTTTGCCCGTCATAATTTTTTTTTTTAAATTATGTGATTTTCAGGTTTTTAAAATGGATGGTTCTTTCAATTCTCTTTCTATTATACTTAAAGAACACAAACTAGATGGATCAAAAAATATACAATGGAAAAGAAATTTGGATATTGTGTTGACCGCTGAGGAGTACAAATTTGTGCTCAGTAAACTCTGTCCAGATGAACTTGATGATAGGACAACCGAAGAGGATGTCCTGGATTATCGGAGATGGACAAAGGCTGATGAGATGGCTCGGTGTTACATTCAGGCATCTGTGTCAGATGTGCTGCAACATCAGCATGAGTCTATGGCCACTGCCTATGACATGATTGTGAGCCTCAGAAAATATGTTTGGGGATCAAAGTCGTGCGACTAGGCAAGTGGCAATGAGGGAACTGATGAACACAAATATGGCTGAAGGGACACCAGTAAGAGATCATTGTCTGAAGATGATGAGTCTCCTTAATGAGCTGGAGATCCTAGGAGCTGAGATTGACAGGAAAACCCAGGTTGATATCATACTCTAGTCACTGCCAGAGTCTTTTAAGCAGTTTCGCCTGAATTACAATATGAATAAGTGTTCTTATACATTGGTGGAACTTCTTAAGGAACTCCAGGCAGCTGAGGGTCTGCTTCAGAAGTAGGATCGCGTTTATGTGATTGAGAAAGGTTCTAATTCTAAGCCGCAAGGCAAGAAGAAAAGAAAAAGGCTCAAAAGCATGTTAAGGCGCCTCAAGCTACAGTGAAAAAGCCTAAAGGCAAGTGTTTTCATTGCAAGCAGTCAAGGCACTGGAAGAAACAATGTCTGGTCTATCTCTCTAAGATGAACAATCTAGGTAAATCTCATTTACTAGTTGTTGAATCATGTTTAGCGGTGTCATCTAGCAGTACCTGGTGTGTAGATACAGGAGCCACTAATCATGTTTGCAAATAATTGCAAGGGTTCTAGGAAACCAGACGACTTAGTGATGGGGATATTTATCTTCACATGGGCAATGCTATGAGAGTGGCATCAGTTACAATAGGAGATTTTCATTTATATTTTGGTAGAGATAGGATTTTAATTTTGAGAGATTGTCTTTATGCACCAGATATTAGAAGGAACTTAGTTTCGGTTTCTAAATTAGTTAGAGATGGATATAATGTTTATTTTAATGACTCTGTGGTTATTAAGCATAATAAGCATTTTATCTGTTCTGGTTCATTGGTGGATGATCTTTATATTGTTAATCCTATCTCACCTACATTGAAATTAACTGAATTGAATAATACTAGTACCTCGTCATGTAAGAGAAAAAAACCTTCTAAAATGAACCAAACATATCTTTGGCACTTACGCCTAGGTCATATTAACTTAAGGAGGATTCAAAGACTGGTTACAAATGGACCATTGAGTTCATTGGAAGTGGAGGCACTTCCAGTCTGTGAATCTTGCTTGGAAGGTAAAATGACTAAGAGGCCCTTTACGACAAAGGCTATAGAGCAAAGGATCCATTGGAATTGGTTCATTCTGATTTGTGTGGACCCATGACTGTCCAAGCAAGAGGTGGCTTTGAATATTTCATTACTTTTATTGATGATTATTCAAGGTATGGGTATATTTATTTGATGCACCGTAAGTCTGCATGCTTTGAGAAATTCAAAGTGTTTAAGGCTGAAACGGAGAAGAGTTCAGGGAAGTGTATCAAGACATTACGATCTGATCGTGGTGGCGAGTACCTCTTAGGAGAGTTTAGGGATTACTTATTAGAGGAAGGCAGTTGTCTGCACCTCACACACCACAACAAAATGGTGTGGTAGAAAGAAGGAATATGACTCTTATGGATATGGTTCGATCTATGATGAGTTATTCAGATTTACCCGATTTATTTTGGTGATATGCCTTGGAAACTGCGGCATACATTCTGAACTTGGTACAATCTAAGTCAGTACCTACCACTCCCACAGAATTGTGGACTGGGCGTAAGCCTAGTTTGCGGCACATTCCGATTTGGGGGAGTCCAGCACACGTGCTAAAAGGGAACACAAATAAGATGGAGTCAAGAATAGAAGTTTGCTTGTTTATAGGGTATCCAAGAGGAACAAAATGTGCTATTTTCTATAGTCCTAAGGATCAGAAGGTCATTGTTAGCACCAATGCCCGATTCTTAGAGGAAGACTATGTGATGGATCACAAGCCTAAGAGTAGAATTGTTCTTGAAGAGTTAAGAGGAGATAGATCAAAGAATACTTCTTCAATACCAACTGTACAAGTGGAGGCACCACATGAAAGAGTAGACGATATCCCATTGCCTCGTCATAGTGGGAGGAATATCGATACTCGTGTAGAACCTACACAAGATGTTACTAATAATACACATATACAAGCAGTGCCTCGTCGTAGTGGGAGGGTTGTTCGTCAACCCGAACGGTATATGTTTTTTCCAAGTCTTTTGAAAGGATTCATGAGGAACAAAATGTTGATCCCTGGACCTACAACGAAGCACTCTAAGATAAAGATGCAGAACTTTGCAAAAGGCTATGATATCTGAGATGGAGTCCATGTACTCTAATCAGGTTTGGGAACTTGTAGAACCACCCAATGGGATAAAACCCATTGGATGCAAGTGGGTCTATTAGAGAAAGAGAGGATCAGACGGTAAGGTGAAAAAATATAAAGCAAGGCTTGTTGCGAAAGGCTTTACTCAGAAAGAGGGAATCGATTATGAGGAGACTTTTTTGTCGGTAGCTATGCTGAAGTCAATCCGGATTCTCTTATCCATAGCAGCTTATCTTGATTACGAGATTTGGCAAATGGACGTCAAGACAACGTTCCTTAACGGGAATCTTGACGAGTGTATCTATATAGTACAACCAGATGGATTTGTAGCAAAGGGCCAAGAGCATCTAGTGTGCAATCTTAAGAGATCCATATATGGACTTAAGCAGGCATCTAGATCTTGGAACATTTGTTTTGATTAGACTATTAAATCTAATGGTTTTTTTATCAATGCTCTGATGAGTCATGTGTGTATAAGAGGCATGACAGAAATGTGGTGGTGTTCCTAGTACTTTACGTGGATGGTATATTGCTCATCGGAAACGATGTGGGGGTGTTATCTTCTGTTAGGGTATGGTTATCCAATCAATTTGATATGAAGGATCTGGGATAGGCTAGTCACATCCTTGGGATCAAGCTTATGTGAAATTGCATAGATAGGATGATAGGCATATCTCAAACTACCTATATCGATACCATTCTAGCACGTTTTAGCATCCAAAATTTCGAGAAGGGATTTCATCCTTTTAGAAATGGAGTTTCTCTGTCAAAGGAGCAGCGTCCTAAGACACCTGAGGAGATAGAAAGCATGAAGGTAGTTCCTTATGCTTCAGCAGTGGGAAGTCTCATGTATGCTATGCTTTGCACTAGACTTGATATATGTTTTTCTGTTGGCATGGTTAGTAGATATCAGTCTAACCCTAGACAAGAACATTGGACTGCAGTAAAACATATTCTCAAGTACCTGAAAAGGACAAGAGATTATATGTTAGTTTACCAGGTAGATAGTCTAGTACCCATCGGGTACACGGACCCTAATTTTCAGTCAAATAGGGATTATAGAAAGTCAACTTCAGGATATGTGTTTACTCTAGGAGGTGGAACCATAAGTTGGAGGAGTATCAAGCAATCTTGTATTGCTGATTCCACCATAGAGGCCGAGTACGTGGCATCTTCTGAAGCAGCCAAAGAGGCAGTTTCTCTTAGAAACTTCCTAATGGATTTAGAAGTGGTACCCTCGATAAAATTGGCTATTACACTTTATTGTGCCAATAACGGAGCGGTTGCTAACTCGAAGGAACCACAAACCCATAAGAAGGGGAAGCAAATTGAGTGCAAATATCACCTTATACGAGATATCGTGGGAAGAGGGGATGTAGTGGTGACCAAGATTGCATCAACAAACAACCTGGCAGATCCCTTTACAAAGAGCTTACCAGCAAAGACTTTTGATAGTCATGTGGAGGGAATGAGAGTTAGATGTATGACATCATGGCTTTGAGTATAAGTGAGAGAATTGATAGAGTAGTATACTAAAAGTTTACTTTTTGTAGTGAACTTCGTTTTATTAATTAATAAAAGTTTGTTCTTTCCATTTTATTGAGAATCTATATGGGCACAATGTTTGTATTATATTTTATATATGATATGCATGTGTGTCTTATATTTTACATTGTAGATAATCTGGTGTGTAGAGTTCGGCTTATGCACAGAAGACCAGATTATCGGATCCTTGTATAATATAAGTATATGTTCATAATCGTAGATGAAATTGGACACGCCATCGGTATGATTATAGTGTAATATTTTGGCATAGTCTGTCTTGACTATAGAGATTGTTTGATATCTCGGATTATTGCACTAATACGCTTTGTGTATTGAGCAGACCTATGTTGAGGTTATTGTCTTTTACTGATTTAATAAGATAATAAATACCTCATGATTATTATGATTGCTATGCTCTTAATCCCTAAATATTTAATTGTCACGTGCATATAAGGTTTGTCACTTTAATTCATCAAAGAGTGAGATTCATATTGGGTCAATAAGCTCGATGAATTGGGAGACAATGTTATTTATATGGTGGAAATTAAATATTAAAGGAAACCACGTCCTAGTATTTAAATGGGTTGATGATGTCCTCTTGAGGAAGCTCATAAGTTTTGGCCATGTCAAACCCTGCAGGTGGATTTAATTATCCGACATGACAAATAAGTTGAGTGGTAAGGTCTCAAGGAATAAAAGAAGTCAATTAAATATAATTGTCAGTGATTTATTTAATTGATGGACATCTGTAATCTTAAACGTGGAGAGATTATTAAACATATAATTATAAGGAGCTCGAATATAATTTTGAGATAAGGCCCAAAAGATCAATAATAAGTCTTCAGTGCATTGACTTATTATTAATGAGTTGTAGGATGTTTGTTCTGGGTTGAACATAGGAATCCTAAGCCCATTGGGAGCCTGGTCCTTATTTCTCCTTAGGGTCTCTGTCGTAGCCTATATATAGACGTCGAGGTTCTCTATTTCAGTATCTTATCTTTACTCACATTTTTTAGGGAGGCTGAAAGAGAGAGCAAGGATTCGGAGGTCTTGGCAGCCCACACTGCATCCGAACTCTTACGTTGGGGGATATACGATAGAAGACCGCAAGGTTCGTCGAGCTGTAGTCATTGTTCTGTTATGCGTTCGTGCTGAGATGAGATCAGTCCCAGGAGATCTCGAAGGTAAACCCTAATTTCGCCTTGTTGGGTTTTAAAGGAAATTTTTTGATATTCGATACATACACGCTGTCAACGGTTCTTGAGATTTCCGTTCCAACAGTAATAACATAGGAAATTGTAACTTCCATGAGAAGAAGGAAAGGAAAGGGGTGGGAGGATGATCCTGAAGATTGACCAAGAAAAGGCCTATGCCGGATTAAGTTGGTCCTTCTTGTGGTAGACACTAAAAGATTTTGAATTTCCCTAGTCCTGGATTGACATAATCAGGAGTTGTGTCACAGGGTCCTCACTAGCAATCTTTTTGGAATAGCTTCCCCTTGAAACAATAAAACCTAAGAGGGGCCTAAGGGAGGGTGGTCCTCTCTCACCTTACCTTATTGTACTATGTATGGAAAAGCTAGGACAAAATATTAACCCAAATTGAACCAAGGCAAAGCTTCCAGGAATGGCCCTGAGATCACACATCTCTTATTTGCAGACGACTCGTTCTCTTCTCTAGAACCACATACAAGATTTTGAGATGATAAGTGAGGTCCTGGATAGCTTTTACAACATCTTAGGGCTGAAGGTGAGGCCGGCTAAATCTAGGGTTTTTGTTTCCCCAAATGTTGGAAGAAACCAAGAATTAGGAATTATCAACAAATTAGGATTCACATTGACTGAAGACATGGATAAGTACATGATAATTCCCTTTTTGCACAATAGAGCTTCCAACCATCACTACTACATCATTGAAAGTGTCCAAAATTGATTAAGTGGCTGGAAAATTAAAACACTGTCAGTGGCAGGTAGGGCAAGCCCTTTTCATTTAGTGACATATGCATTACCTAACTATGTTATACAATCAACATTGTTACCACAAAGCACATGTGAGAAACTGGATAAACTAAATATGGACTTTCTTTGGGGTGACTCCGAGGAGAGGAAAATAATTCATCTTATAAAATGGGATAGGATATGTGAACCCAAAAGTAGAGGAGGACTAGGCGTAAGGAAAAGTAGACTGAACAACATGGCTCTATTATCAAATTGGGATGGAAAGTAAAACCTAACCCGCAAATCTGATGGGTAGAGGTCATAAAAAGAAAATACACAAAAGAGAACCAAAGGGTCAGGAAAAATAATTCTAATGCTTTTCCTGCCTGGAGGACAATTCAAAAAACTCAGGAGACTGTATAAAAAGGGGATGAAATTGATTATAGGACATGGAGAAAACATTGCTTCTCCCACGTGTTTTGATTAAGCAAATAAATTTGGTTGATTGGATTTTTTGTGAATTGTGTTGTACGAGATTTTCATAAAATTAACATACACAGTCACTTTCGTTAGGTCGAAGGTTTACACCACATAGGTGTTTAACTTTGTAATTGCATGAGTTAGGTGTCATTGGCCATAATTCCCAGTTAGAGTGCATAAGACGTTGCCTTAACGTTCTAAGTTCATTCCATATTTTGTCCTCCCACACAATTATGAGAATAAAAAGGAAGTACTAAACAAATGAGCACAAGTATCATGGCAACGAATATCAAGATCAAAAGATAAAGATGTAAAGAAAATCAAGATCATGATAAATATAACTCAAAAGATATATCGAATCACAACTCAAGGGCCCTCATACAAGTAGATCACTCATAGTTCACATAACCCATAGCTAAGTATACTTTTCTCCAAGAAGTTTGGTGATTCAATCACTTACCCATCTTCTTTTTTCCCTTATCCTTCCTCTACTTTGCCTTCTGTTTCTCACTCCTCTCATTCTCTTTCTTCACTTTATGTAGCTTCTCCTTCTATGCATCATCATCTTCTATAATCAAAGTCTAAACCAAGCCCCTGTTCTAACCAATCTCTCTAGCTACTACATCACACATCCCCTATTGTACCTTCTCTAAGAGATCAACCTTGGCTTGTCAGCCAAATATAACACCGCCAAACTGAACAAGCCTCTCTTGAGTTTGTCTACCTCGTCATGATATTAATCAACATAGTCATAACCTCAATTGTTGGGAATAGAGGTGGTGGTGCTGCGAAGGTTTTGGGGCGTATGTTAGTAGAGGTAGTGGTGATGGAGTAGAAGAACCACTAGGAATACCCATGGAAGGTGGAGATGGAGGTGAATATGGTGCAAGTGGAATACATTGATTGGTATGTAGATCTCAGACTCTAGGAATACACTACTATACCGCCAACTTACTTTTCGGGACCATACCGAAAAGTAAGTTGGCCTATCTATGTTACATGTGTCCCTTTAAAACCGGTTTCACCGGTATATAGTTGAACCATAAAAGTTGTTACCAAAAAGTGGTAACTAGCCCAAAAGTTGTATCTCATCCCCAAAACTTGTAACCCTCATCCACCATTAAACTTGTACAACATCCAAAAGAGTTGTAATCTTACCATAAAAGGTACAATCTCAAAAAGTTGTATCCCATCATTAAAGTTGTATCCCCACCCCCAAAGAGTTATAATCATACCATTAAAGTTGTTACCCACCAAAAATATTACAATCTAACCTCAAAAATTTGTAAGATACCAAAAAGTTTGAAAACAAATCTACAAAAGTTATGACCCAAGAAAAGTTGGAACCCTCCATTAAAGTTGTACCACATCCAATAGAGTTTTATCTCATCCAAAAATATTGTAACCCTCCATTAAAGTTGTACCACATCTCAATAGGGTTGTACCCTATCCAATAGAGTTGTACCACATCCAGAAGAGTTGTAATCCTACGGTTAAAGTTGTACCCCTATCCATTAAAAGTTTACCCACATCCAAAAGAGTTGTAATCCTACAGTTAAAGTTGTACCCCTATCCATTAAAGGTGTACCCACATCCAAAAGAGTTGTAATCCTACAGTTAAAGTTGTACCTCTATCCATTAAAGTTGTACCCACATCCAAAAGAGTTGTAATCCTACAATTAAAGTTGTACCCTATCCATTAAAGGTGTACCTATCCAAAAGAGTTGAAATCCTACCATTAAAGTTGTAACCCACAAAAAAGTTAGAGAAAAAATTTGTAACCAAAAGTTGTAATCAAAAGGAAAAAGTTGTAACCAAAAATTGTACCAAAAAAAATAGTTTTCCATTTTATCACCTCAACTATTTGATTAGTTTCAAATTGTCTCAATTATTAACCCAATTATTACTATCAGTTATATATTTAAGGAAAATTATTTTACTTTGCCCCTATGTATTTTCTCTCCAAAAAAATAATAGACATTTCTAATTTAGGTAATGTGGAATAAAAATATTACTTGAAGGTGAAATATAGAGAATAAAATGAAAACATTGTTATAGTTCAGGGGTGTAAGTGTAATTTACTTATGGATGAATCAAGACCGGCCGTTGGAATGGGCGACCAATCCTGGTATGTAATTACACTTACTTATCCTGTCATATTACACTTTTATCCCTTTGATATTAGACTTTTATCCTCTATTGATATTAAAAGAAGAAGGTCGATTGTCTTCAACCACAACATTCCAAATTGATTTCAATCGATTTCACGCCTGTGGGTTGTGTAAAAAGAGGTGTCTCTGATACAGTGAGCCATAAATCGATCGCACTTGTTCTTCTGATCTCGGAGAAATATCTACCTGTGAGTGTGTCTCAGGAAAGTTAACATTTCCATTTGGAGGGGAAGAAGCAATTTGAATAAAAGATTTTTGAGAAGAAGGTCGATCGTCTTCAACCACAACATTCCAAATCGATTTCACGCCTTCACGTCAGCCAAGATCGATTTCAAGCATTGGAACCTAACCCTAAGATCGATTTTAAGCATTCAAACGTAACCCTAAGATCGATCGATTTCAAGCATTCACGTCAGCCAATTGATCGTTACGAAACCCTAAATCCAAAACACTTCAAATCTCACTGTAAGTAAGTGTATAAATGTATCTATTCTATAACATATGACTGTGTGTGGTCGTTGTTACTTTGACCGTGTGTATGCGATGAGTCTGCTGTGTGTACGTGTGTGAGGATGTGAATTGTTCCATATGTCAACTGTTTCATATTTATTTTCTCATTTATGTATGAATACCATAGGTGTAGATTTATTATGTTTGATTGGGGTATGTCCCCTTTTTTTTCTTGTAATGTATCAGAACAAGGGAGATACACAAAACAAAATTTAACATAAATTTTGATGGAAACAAAGAAGAAGAGGAAGGATGAGGGAAAGTATCAGCCAAAAGTGGATAACACTTGTTATCCTGGAATTGGACAATTGGTGATCCCTCTAATTGTCCAAAACCTCCAAATGTGGTCCATTCCTCCACTTGTCCAAAGTCAGTTGATCCCTCTGATCCAAAACAAAATAAAAATGTTGATCACTCCTCATATCTTTCAAATTTGGTAAGTTCATCCAACCCAAATTTGGTAAGTTCATCCATTCCAGTAAATCCTTTCTTCAACAGAATTAGTGAAGAGCTTTATCATACTCGGTTATGCCATAAGCCTGTGTTACTAGAGCGTGGTGCTCAACTGGATAAGATGAAAAATGTGAACTGTGTTGTTATTTTTACTTTTCGACATTGGAATTCTATAGTTGAAATAGATAAGAACGATGAAGGTTATGATAGATTAGTTAGGATATTTTATACAAATAGGCATGATATTGAGAAAGAATATCTCAAGTTTAAATCTTACATGAGGAATGTACATTTTGAAGTAAACCCGTATTTGATTTCAAAGATATTGAAGATTCCCTCACCCTTCATTGGTGAGAATATAGTTATATACCCATATAAGAATCTCAATGATAAACCTACGGCAGAGGATGTTGCTACAGAACTTTATGGTACACCTATTACTATGAAAATAGACACATTTTATCAAAGATGCCTCACTCCCAATTATAAGGTTTTAAACCATATAGTGGGATGTAATATTAATCCGAGAGGACAAAATTCTGATTTTAGACTTGATAGAGCTCATCTCCTTTATGCCATTGGGAAGGGGGTAAGTATAGATCTCCCTTGTGTAATATTTAATGAAATTGTTTCGGCGTTTGGGCTCGAAGATAAGCGAAAAAGTCTCCCATTTCCCATCTTAATTTCTAAAATCATGATGTATTATGGAGTTTTCATTCACCCAATCGACACTTATAAGTCTCATATGAGTCCATTTGATGAATGCACATTAAAAAAGAGTTTGGGGCAAACCAATTCATATGATCCAGATCCACTGGAGATAGATGGGGCAACTACTTCTTCTGCAGGGGATAACAATATTGTTGTACAAATGCTTAAATAGATTTTGGCAAACCAAGAGGAGTGGCAAAAAGAAATAAAGGAGTGTTAACAAGAAATGAAGGAGTCTCTTGAGCAAATCCGTGAAGACACGAAAGAGTCTCTCAAGCAGCTTAATGACGACACGAAGGAGTCTCTCAAGCAGCTACGTGAAGACACCAAAGAGTCTCTCAAGCAGTTGGAGATTAAATTTTTGATGCAAAAAAAAAAATGAGTAGTACTTAAATTTAGTTGTTGGATTGTAGAAAAAATTGTAGTTGTTGGATTGTAAATTTTAGTATGTAATTTTGTTGATAATATGTAAACTGAAAGTGAGGTGCTCGGCCTAATAAAGCCCCTGTCCAACAATTGCTGTAATTGGACCTTGAGTTCTTGCAACTCAGCAGACGCCATCCTATGTGGAGTCATAGAAATGGGCGATGTACCTGGGTGCAACTCAATAGTGAAGTCTACATCCCTATGTGGAGGTAATCCCGGTAATTCATCCGGAAAAACATCCTCATACTCACAAACCACCCGAGGTAGACTCAACTCCTGTCTCGCCTCATTCTCCAGGGTAAGGCTTGCTAGCCAACCCATTAACTGCCCGTGCCATCTAGAGTCGTACACGGCTTGGGGTAAAGCATCGTGCTTATCCCCCTGAAACATGAAGCAAACACCTTCCGGTGTGTGGGCAGTGACCCTCTTCCAATCATAATCAATGACGACTCGATGTGCCGCCAACCAATCCATCCCAACGATGACATCAAACTCCGACATCTCTGATCAATACTCACCCTAGCTCCTAGGGGAGAACTCACATGCAATGACTCTTCCAAGGTTTCGACCTCTAAGCCCAAATCTTCCAAGGGATCAAGTTTAAACTTTGAGATTTATCTCCTTGTCTCACTAGTAGAGCATGTGCCACGACTAGTAGACATTTACACCCTGAACCATCCCGTTCATTCTTTTCCCAAAACCCAAGGTTATGTTTTCTAACCCTAGTGTTTCTTCTTCCATATACATTTTACCATGCATATAATTCACAAAACAATAGCACAAAACATGTAGCATAAAGCACATAACATGCAATGCACAATGAATGCAATGGTCTAGACCCATGCCCATCAAGGCCTAGGTAAATTGTATACCTATGCTCTGATACCAAGCTGTGACGCCCCAAAATCCGGGGGTCCGTTGATTACCCATCAACCCGCGGAACACCCGTGGATACCGAGTAACTCGATATCGCACCGTTATGCCCCATTTATCGGGGTCCATAATTGAACAAAAATCGGGCAGAGTCTCCTTTGTTCTGGCAGCTCTACCCAAAACCCAACCTGTGCAATATACATTCACATGACCCATTCGAGGCCCAATACAAAACAATGACCGCACCGGGTCCCTTTATGAGTAAACATTGGCCACGCCGGGTCCATTTATCCATACTCATATAATTACATGCAAGGTTAGATTAAAAACAGTCCATAAATATGGAGTTTTGAGAAAACCTACCCAAACTCATACATCAGGAAATTTACATTCAAAACAGTTCATATGAGTCTCATTACGACTATTTCCAAATATTTACATGCTCAAAAATCATAATTTTTACAATGATTTTACAAGGACTCAAAATAAAGCCACATCTCGGCTTTTCTTCCTCCTTAAGTGCCCGAGTGAGTGCCGTCCGTCGGTGTAAAACTCGCACCTGAAATTTTTTTCCGTATAGGGTGAGCAACGTTCAATAGAGTACTTCCTACAGAGGCTACTCCCCACCTAGATGCATATGGGATGTATACATGCAACAATCACAACATTTATCCATTTCAAACATCAATATGTGATTCAAGGTTGAAATTCTACCATGTCATGCCATGATATGAGATGACACTCACTCATGCACTTTAACCCGAGCCCTCACCTGCTCCCACAACACAATGCAATGCATGTGTGTAAAAAATTCATCATTGATGAAATACATCCAATGCTTGTTTGAAATAAAAGTCATACGTTTATAAAATCAAGCATTGTTGGACGTTACACATCCAAGAGTATGTTTATAAAACAAAATCTTTAACAAAATCTTGTGTCTTTGTTGGGCAACGGATTTTGGAATTGCACCGCCGGCTCCGTACCCCTAATTCACTTTTTTGGACTTGCACCGACGGAAGTGAATAAACCAATAACCGGGTCTTGAACCCGAGGGATCTTCTAGCCCTTCTTGATTTACCCGACACAAGTTTTTCCATGCATGCAACCGTGCGACTCAGTAGGATCTTCAATCCCACTTTCCCGAGCCCACCCTTCAACCACCAAGTATGATGTTTGAATAACTCATGCCCACACACACACCCACCCACACTCATGCCTAAGCCCGTGGATATGATGCCTCCGTGCAAATGCAATGTAATGTACCATTCATATATCAATGTCATGTCTCATATGTAATGAATGTCATATGGACAACTGAAACTACATATCAACATGGGTCAAGGCAATATATGTGTAATGCACATAATTACCACAATTTATCATGATGCTAATACATTAACAACATGTATTAATACACAACTACAATGTCCTCAACCATGTCATAGCACATTCCATTCACAAAGACACATTATAAACAGATATCGATATTTTATCTAACAATAACAACCAAGCATGTCGTTACATAATCAAGCAATGACACTTAATTCTCAAGGCATAATGTAAACATATAACATGCTCACAAAACAGCCCCAAAGCAGGCCACAAAACAGCCCCTAAATAGGCCACATAGCAGGCCACAAAGCAGCCCCTAAACAGGCCACAAAACAGCCCCTAAACAGGCCACAAAACAGCCCCCTAAACAAGCCATAAAACCGCCCCAAATACAGCCCCAAAAACAGTCCACAATTCCAACCCAAAACAGCCCACAATTTCAACACCAAAGGATAGGAATAAAACCAAAGTAGGAAGAACCCTACGTCTTGAAGCGTAAACCGAGGTGTAGAGACTTCAAGAACACCAATACCAACCCCAAAACTTGATTTCCCCAAGTCTCCTCCTTTGGATCTTCGGTGAAATTCCTCGTTCTTGGTACGTACGCGTAGTCCTCGTCGAGGAGATATAGTTTAATTCTTGGCTCGACGGATTCCGACTGACGGAACTCCGAAAATCGCCGAAAAAAATGTGTTTTCTCTCTTTTCTCTCCCTCTTTCTCCCACACGTTGAAGACCAGAATTTCAGCAGATATTTCTGCTGAAATTCTGATTTTTAAGCCTATATATATTTTTCCAAGGATTGGTTCAGGTCTCGCCAACTGTCCCCCACTTGTCCAGGTCCGTTTTCGCCCCGAAACGATTAATTTCATCCCGGTTTAAGTTCAAATTGATTTTATTTGAACTTTAATCCAATTATAAGGAAAATTTATGTTTTCCGTTTTAGGGGACCTTTATAAGGTCATTTGACACCCAATTTTCTCGTGAAACGTGTAAAATTCGACTATCTCAGAATTCGACGAAATTAGTCCGGGTGACTAGATTTTGCGATACGAATCCAATGGTGAAGTCTGTTGTGTCATACGAGCTCTAAAGAGTATGTATTTTAATTCCGCATTTCAGTGGTAAAATGACAATTTTGCCCTTTTTCAGAAAAAATTCAAATTTACCAGGGTTTTACATTCTTCCCCCCTTCAAAAAATTTCGTCCCCGCAATTCACATACACATACACATAAACTCACATGCATATGCAACAGTCATTCAATACTAAATGACTATAAGAATGTACCTCCATCCTCGAATAAGAATGGATAATTGGTTCGTATAGTGTCCTCACGCTCCTATGTCGTCTCCTCCACTCCTCGGTGCTGCCACAGCACCTTCACTAACCTCACAATCTTGTCTCGCAAAATCTGATCCCGACTATCCATGATACGCACCGATCCCTCCTCGAAGGTCCCATCCGTATCAATAACCAGCACGCCCCAATCCACCACATGAGTCGGATATGGGGTGTATTTCCGGAGCATGGAGACATGGAATACGGCGTGAACACCCGATAGATTTGGCGGTAACGCCCGCCGGTAAGCTACCTCCATCGTGACATGCTCCCACTTCCACTCAGCTACCTCCAAAGCCTGGAGTAATCCCGCTGGTCTCTGGTGCTCAGCCTTTACTTGCTGACACGTGAGACATCGACGAACAAAATCCCTAACGTGTTTCTTCATCCCACTCCAGTAATACTGGCGACGAAGATCATAGTACATCTTCGTGCCACCTGGATGCACGGCAGAACGGGAGCAATGGAACTCCCTGAGGATCTCCTCTCTCAGATCCACCGACTGGGGAACCACAACCCTTCCCCTATACCGAAGACTACCATCCGGGTGAATGGCCCAGCCTTCGTCACCTGTACCCGACTGTACCCGGTCCCCGATGGACAATATCTCTATGTCCTGTCCCTTGGACTCGATCACTCTACTCAGTAGGGAAGGCGTAACCACTAAACTCTCCAAAGTACCCTGAGCCTGACCCTTGTAGTGTAGCCCGAATTGTCCCACAGTCTCGAGCATCTGCCACTCCCGGGAAGCCACACTAGCCAACACTCCCCGTGACTTCCGGCTGAGTGCATCGGCCACCACATTTGCCTTACCGGGATGGTAATGCAAAGTGAAGTCATAGTCTTCCAGATACTCCATCCACCTGCGTTGCCTCATGTTGAGGTCCCGCTGTGTAAAAATGTATTTCAGACTCTTGTGGTCCGAAAATAACTCGAACTTCTCACCGTATAGATAGTGGCGCCAAGCCTTCAAGGTAAAGACAATGGCTGCCAACTCCATGTCATGTGTGGGATAGTTCTGCTCGTGGTTCTTTAACTGCCGAGAACTATAAGCCACCACCCTCCCGGACTGCATCAAAACGCAACCAAGTCCGTCCTTCGAGGCATCACAAAACACCGTGTACCTCTGTCCCCTTTCTGGGACTACCAAGATAGGAGTTGAAGTAAGCCTCCTCTTCAACTCTTGGAATGCCTTCTCACACGAGTCATTCCACTCAAACTTGGCCTCATTCCGGGTCAATCTCGTCATACGTGCAGCTAATCGGGAGAAGTCCTCAATGAACCTCCTGTAATACCCTGCCAATCCCAAGAAACTGCGTATCTCGAAGACTGACTTCGGTCTCTCCCAACTCATAACTGCCTCAACCTTCTCCTGGTCCACGGATACACCCGAAGCCGACACCACACGCCCCAAGAATTTCACCTCAGTAAGCCAAAATTCACATTTACTGAATTTGGCATACAACTGATGGTCTCTCAAGGCCTGGAGAATAATCCTCAAGTGACCCTCATGCTCCTCCTCAGACTTGGAGTAGATCAATATGTCGTCAACAAACACCACGACGAACTGATCTAGGTAGGTTTGGAACACCCTATGCATGAGATCTATGAATGCCGCTGGAGCATTCGTCAATCCGAATGGCATCACTGTGAACTCAAAATGCCCATATCGTGTCCTAAACGCCGTCTTAGGGATATCCGCCTCCCTAACCCTCAACTGATGATAACCGGTGCGTCACAATCAAAATTCACATTTCACCTCAGTAAGCCAAAATTCACATTTACTGAATTTGGCATACAACTGATGGTCTTTCAAGGCCTGGAGAATAATCCTCAAGTGACCCTCATGCTCCTCCTCAGACTTGGAGTATATCAAGATGTCGTCAACAAACACCACGACGAACTGATCTAGGTAGGGTTGGAACACCCTATGCATGAGATCTATGAATGCCGCTGGAGCATTCGTCAATCCGAATGGCATCACTGTGAACTCAAAATGCTCATATCGCGTCCTAAACGCCGTCTTAGGGATATCCGCCTCCCTAACCCTCAACTGATGATAACCGGTGCGAAGATCTATCTTGGAGTAGACCCGCGCCCCTCTCAGTTGATCGAATAAATCGCCAATCCTCGGCAAAGGGTATCTATTCTTGATAGTAACCCTATTCAACTGTCGGTAGTCTATGCATACCCAAGGGTCTTGTCCTTCTTCTTGGCAAACAACACCGGAGCGCCCCAAGGTGAGGTGCTCGGCCTAATAAAGCCCCTGTCCAACAATTCCTACAATTAGACTTTGAGTTCTTGCAACTCAGCAGGCGTCATTCTATCCGGAGTCATAGAAATAGGAGATGTACGAGGGTGCAACTCAATAGTGAAGTCTACATCCCTATGTGGAGGTAATCCCGGTAATTCATCCAAAAAAACATCCTCATACTCACAAACCACCCGAGGTAGACCAAACTCCTACCTCGCCTCGTCATCCAGGGTAAGGCTTGCTAGCCAACCCATTAACTGTCTGTGCCATCTCGAGTCGTACATGGCTTGGGGTAAAGCATCGTGCTTATCGCCCTGAAACATAAAGCAATTACCGTCTGGTGTGTAAGCAGTGACCCTCTTACGGTCACAATCAATGACGACTCGGTGTGCCGTCAACCAGTCCATCCCAAGGATGACATCAAACTCCGACATGTCCATGACCCTAAGGTCCACGGTGAGTAGAATCCCTGAGATCTCTAACTCACAACCCCGGCATATTTGATCAACGCTCACCCTAGCTCCTAGGGGAGAACTCACATGCAGTGGCTCTTCCAAGGTTTCAACCTCTAAGCCCAAATCTTCCACACATGATGCAGCAATAAAGGAATGAGATGCACCAGAATCAAATAATACCCTTGCCCATAAGCGAGAGAGTAGAAATATACCCTGAATAATCGACTGATCTGCAGGCTTAGTCTGAGGTGTGATGGCTTAGACACGTCCCTGGGTCCCTGAAGTCCTGGCTTGTGAACCCTGTCCTTGACCTCGACCCATGCTCTAGCACATCTGGCCTGATTGCGGGATCCCCGCATATGAAGTAGTAGGGCCTTGTGCAGCGCCCTGAAACTGATACTGGCACCCCTGGCCCATGGTGGGGTAGGGAGGAACAAAATGCGTCTGTGCATGTCCCACCGAAGACTGGGACTGGGATGCTCCATAACCTTGAGATCCCTGTCGCTGAGGACAATCCCGCTTCATATGCCCAGGTTGGTGGCAATAGAAACAAGTCATTTGGCTCGTCGGGTAAGAAGGCCTTTGATTTCTCCTGCCTTGGGAGGATTGACCTTGGCCTTGATGGCCGCAGCCCTGTCCTTGAAACCCTCGGGAAGTCGAAGTCTGTTGCTTCTTCCCCGAACCCGAAGAAAAAGGTTGGCTCTCCTTCCTCTTATCTTTAACACCCGTCTCCCGGATGTTCCGTGCGTCATCCACCTCTCTCTCAATGGCCATAGCAGTCTCGACTATCAAGTCCAAGTCTTGCAGGAGAAGACCTACAATTTTACCCCGGATAGACAATTTCAGACCATCATCAAACTTCCTCACTTTGGCCATGTCTATGGCCACATAATCATCGGCGAAACGGGCTAATTCAGTGAACTTAGCCACGTATTCGAGTACTTTCATCGTCCCTTGTTTCAGGTCTAGGAACTCCCGAGCTTTTGCCTGCCGGGCAGACGTCACGAAGTATTTGCCCATGAAGAGCTCACGAAACTCTTCCCAAGTCGTTACCTCCAAGTCCCTTGAGGCTTTGACCCAATCCCACCACACTTGGGATTCTCCCTCTAGCTGGAATGCAGCTAGCTTTATCTCAGTGGCATCGGAGGTGATCTCTAGCTTCCAAGATCTTGTCGACTTGTCAGAACCAATGATCAGCTACCATCGGGTTCCCTCCTCCTATGAAGGTTGGAGGATGGTGTGCCTTGAACCTCTGAAGGTTACTTGGCTCTCCTTGGCTCATAGTTGCACTAGCCTGTGCAATGGTGGCAGCTGCAACACTCGTCTGTGCAATGGTAGGAGTTGCAGTACCAATAGCCTCTATGAAGGCTTGTTGGTTAAAGGTCGGTGGTTGTTGGTTGTTGTTCCGCCCACCGCCTCGGCGTCCTCTTCCTCGATTAGCCATCTACATATGTCAGATAGCAATAGAGTCTTACATAGTATCCCAAAATGGTGATCAAGTTTAAACTTTGAGATTTATCTCCTTGTCTAACTAGTAGAGCATGTGCCCACCACTAATAGACATCAACACCCCGAACCATCCCGTTCATTCTTTTTCCGAACCCCCAAGGTTATGTTTTCTAACCATAGTGTTCCTCTTTTTTTTTTTTTTTTACATTTTACCATGTATATAATCCACATAACACATGACACATAACATGTAGAATATTAAAGCACATAACCTGAAATGCACAATGAATGCAATGGTCTAGACCCATGCCCATCAAGTCCTGGGTTTATCGTAAACCTAAGCTCTGATACCAAGCTATGACACCCCAAAAATTCGGGTGTCCGTTTATAACCCATGATTAACTCAATTTAAGCCCAGCTATCAATAAACTCTGATACCAAGCTGTGACGTCCCAAAATCCGGGGGTCCATTGATTACCCATGAACTCGATATCACGCCGTTATGCCCCATTTACCAGGGTCCTTAATTTAACAAAAATTCGGGCAGAGTCTCCCTTGTACGGGGAGCTCTACCCAAAATGCAACATGTGCAATATATGTTCACATGACCCATCCGAGGTCCAATATAAAATAATGACCACACCGGGTCCATTTATCCATACTTTTGATGCCCCTAAAATTGGGGTTCCTATGTTGAGGTATGAAATGTGACATTGAATTGTAAAAGTGTAACATGGCCTGTAAAAGTGTAACATTGTCATGTAAAAGTGTAACATGCCCTGTAAAAGTGTAACATTGCCATGTAAAAGTGTAACATGCCCTGTAAAAGTGTAACATTGCCATGTAAAAGTGTAACATGGCCTGTAAAAGTGTAACATTGCCATGTAAAAGTGTAACATGGCCTGTACCACTGTGACCTATAAACACATCACACCTATGCATCAAACATAGTTAATATAAGTTTAAGTTCCAGTCCTTTTACATACATTACATGCCAAAATTTAATTACAAGTCTCGTTTTACACAAAAAAATTAATTGAAAGCCACAAGTCGGCTTTTCTTCCTCTTCAAGTGCCCGAGTGAGTGCCGCCTGTCGGCGTAAAACCCGCACCTGAAATGTTTTTCTCGTATAGGGTGAGCAACGCTCAATAAAGTATCTCCTACAGAGGCTACTCCCCATCCTAGATGCATATGAAATGTCACATGCAACAATCAATCATTCAAAAACATTACAATCAAGAACATGCATTCAATGATAGGAATCTTATGTCATGCCATGAAATGAGACGAGATTCACTCACGCAACTTCGACCCGAGTCCTCACCGACTCCCACAACACAATGCAATGCACATGTGTAATGAATTCGTCAATTGACGAAAATACATCCAATGATTGTTTGAACTAAAAGTTATGTATTTATAAAACCAAATCATTGTGGATGTTACCCATTGAATGAGTGTTTTATAAACAAAATCTTGTGTCTTTGTTGGGCAACGGATTTTGGTATCACAACCGCCAGTTCCGTACACCATCACACTTTTTTGGAATTTCATCTCAGGGGAGTGTGTGAACCAAGTAGCCGGGTTTTGCACCCGATGGAGAGTCTAGCCCTTCTTGCTATACCCGACACAAGTTTTCCATGCATGCAACCGTGCGACTCGGTCAGATCTTTAACCCAACTTTCCCGAGCCCACCATCAACCACCAAGTATGGTGTTTGATTAAACCACACACCCACACTCATGACTTATGCTCATGAATGTGATGCCAATATCATGCCCAATATGCATTAATGCCAAATGAGCAATTCAACCACATGTCCACATGTTCTATGGCAATTTATATCTTATGCATATAACTACCAAACTTTGTCACAATGTCAACATATCATAAGCACATATCAACATTTCATTTCCCATTGTAATTCATATCTTAAGCATATGATTTCTCTTTACCACACCATTCAAGCATGTTATCACAAATCTCATGCAATTAACACACTTTATTTCATATAGGCATTTTATCAAACACCTTCAAAGCACCAAATCATGTAATCACATAACATGCCTAAATTTATCACATAACTCTAAAAAAATCAGAATATATGATTTTTACATACCCAATTATCAAAACATCCTAGAAATCACAAACTAGCAATTTCTAACTACCAATTCACACTAGAATTGAGCCTACTCATTTCCATTAAACCAACTCTAATAGGTAAGTGTTAAAATACTCAAAACAGCCCACCCATTTCCTATGGACACCATAGGATGTAAAAACCAAAGTTGGAAATGACCCTACCTCTTGGTGCGTAAATCACCCGAAGGAAGCTTCAAGAACACTTTCCAAGCCCAAAACTTTGATTTCTCCAAATTCCTTTCTTTGGATCTTCGGTGAAATCAGTTCCTTTTGGTACGTACGCGTAGCCCTTGTCGAGGAGATGAACTTTAACTCTTGGCTCGACGAATTTCGATCGACGAAACTTCGAGAATCGCCGAAAGAAAGTTGGATTTCTTTCTTTTCTCTCCCTCTTTCTCCCACACGTTAAAACCAGCAGAAAGCAGAGATATTTTGTGCCAAACATCTGATTTTTAACCCTATTTATAATTTCCAAGGCTTGGCTCAGATCACACCACAAGCCCCCCACTTGTTCAGGTCCGTTTTCGCCCCGAAACGATTTATTTGATCCTGATTTAAGTTCAAATAAATTTTATTTGAACTTTAATTCAATTATAAGGAGATTTTATAAATTTATTTGTGGGGACCTTTTTGAGGTCAACCGCCACCCAGTCGCCTCGAAATACGTGCAAAATCTGACTATCTCGAATTTCGATGAAATTCGACAGGGTAACTAGATTTTGCGATACGAATCCAATAGCGAAGTCCGTTGTGTCATCCGAACTCTAGAAATATGAGTATTTTAAATACGCATTATAGTGGTAAATTACCGTTTTGCCCTTTTTCAAAAAAAGTTTAAATTTACTCGGGTTTTACATGATATTTGCTTGAGTTTTTCGTTGTTGTCCCTAATCTCCGAACATGAATCCTCAATGTGTATTTGTCTTTTGTCTGTGGGTGAGTGTCACTCTCATTCGGGTTCAATGCAAGAAATGGAAAAACGGGTGTGTGAATGAAATGTGTGTGTGAACAAAAGTGCTCCCCAAGGGCTGAGAGACTTCCGAGTGTCGTGTTTTACTTGAAAATCATATTCCAAGGTCATCTCCTCAGGGAAGGAGATGAATTATTTTAAAGGTGATTTTGGTGAAAAAGGAAAAGTATAAAAATCTTTGATGTTTGAGTTCGGTGATTTGTGTTCTTGATGAAAATAAAATGGAACAAGTGTTGGCTAATCCGAAGGGGTCATTCCAATGGGAATGTCAAATCAACTCAAGACCTTCATTCAATGGTGCCTAGATGTTTGATTGATTTGTAGGAAGCGAGGGACTAAAATGGAGGTGAGGATTCAAGCATACCACGTGACAATTCTACGGTGTATCAAGAACTCACGACCACGTCCACACTCAACCTAGTCAAACCAAATCATCGTACACTACGAGGAGGAATGAAAAAGAGTTGATTTAGCATACCCAAGAGGAGTTCTCCCTTGGATTAGCCAACTTGAAGCTTAGCTACTCATACTTAATGCAAGAACATAAAGAGACATTGTAAAGCAATGAAGATTTGAACTTAAATTAATGCAAGAAAAGTTAAACTAGGAAGAAGTGCATTGAATACCCATATTAAAAGCTTGAAATGTAGAAAACTTACTACAACAATGGTAGAATCTAAGATACTCAACTAAACTTGCAATGTACCTGAAGTAAATGACATTAAAGACAATAAATGAAGCTTACAAGAGTATTCAAGAAGATTACAAGTGAAATGGATGGAAGAAATGCAAAAATCTAAGCTTTCTCTCACTAAAATTATATCTTCTTCCTAGAGCTTCTCTCTCTACAATGCAATACAATCTGAATAATATGTGTAATAATGATGCATTTTCGTCCATGGAGCTCTCTCTAGGTGTGTTACAGGCTTCCCATAAAAAAGGGGCTGACTTGATTGCTTGGGCAAGCTAGGACAAGCCTAGCCTGCAACTCCCTTCACTTGCCTCTTCTCTCTCTTCCTCTTTAATGCTTGAGCCTCCAAAGTACAACATGAGGTGATGGGAGGCTTGTATGTGGGTAAGAGATGTCAAAGGACAAGTGGGAGAAGTGTAGGTGGGCTCCCCAAATGGCAGAGCTTGAGTTGCAGGATGTCTAGGCATTCTGGGCAAAACCTTCCGGAAGGTCAATGCAAACCTTCTGGAAAGTTTGTGCAGGAACAGATGAAACAACATTCCAGTGAGCAAAACCTTCCGGAAGGTCGAATCAAACCTTCTGGAAGGTTCATTCCAGTAGACAAAACATTCCGGAAGTTTTGGTAGTGAATAGGCAGACCAAGTGTATACCTTCCGAAAGGTTTTCATCCAAATTGCATTTTCCTTGGTTTCTTCACCCTCCAATCCTTCCTTTAAGCTATCCCCTCATCTTCATTGACTTTAAACATTATGATGGGAGCCTACTCAAGCCTTTTACAACATTTGAACCTACATTCACACAAAACTTCATTAAAGAGAAGATTAAACGCAATTCTCCCCAAATTTACAACAAAAACAAGTACAAATGGGCATAACAACATACAATATATGCAATGTTTTGTGCTAATCAATATTACAATGTTAATGTTAACGTTAACTTACAGATAGTATTGTAATATGCAAGGTAGAGTGAACTTAGTGTTGTTTTACAACTGCTCTTGTAGCACCTTACGGGAGAAATGTGAAGGGAATTAGGCCTGAAATTGGTCACACTGTAACACCCCGCATTTTATTTTATATATGTATATAGATATATAGTAAATAATTGTTGTAAAAATGTGGATATGTGTAGTGACGGTAGGAATAAAATCAAAAACTAGAGATACAAATTGATTAGGAAGTTAAGTTTCGAAGGTGTGTAAACTTGAGAAGAGGGATTATGGAAGTTTCTAAATATTGTAAGGTCAAAATAAGTTCTCCATTGAATCCATAAGGTCGAAAAACATTGGGAGAGGTAATGTGGGGTGTATTGGAAGCTAGGAAGTATTCCGCGGTGAAAACACACTTAGAGAAAATTTGGGTAAAAAGGAGTTGGGACACCTTCTAGTATTTAAGTTATAACTTTTGATCCTGATGTCCAATTGATCTGAAATTTTTACAGTAGATATTAGACATCTAGGGCTACAAAAGTGTATCTCATGAAAATTTTCCAATTCGACCTCTAAATTGGTCAAAATTGCCCTGGAAGTCGAAGCAGTCGAAGTGTACCGGAACACAGTACCGGTACGGTACTGTACCAGTACGCCCGAACCAGTAGCTAAACCGTACCGGTACAGCGTACCGGTACGCCCGAAGTTTGGCACAGTAAAAGTCAGGATTTTGGTGTTTTAAAACACCATTTTAAGCCTCATTTGACCCATTCTTCCATCCCACTCTCACCCTAAACATCTTAGAGCCCTAAGAGAAGAGAAAAGGAGAGAAAAACACAAAGATCTTGAGAGAGTTACCCCTTATAGAGATCAAAACCGAAATTCCTCAAGAACACCATTCTTCTACTCTCTTCTTCTACACTTTCACTACACCCTTACCCACACCTCTTGGAATCCTAGAGAGAGTCTTAGAAAAGAATAAAGAAGGAGAAAACACAAGATCAAAAGGGAAAAACAAAGGATTTAAGAGTGATTCAAGATCAAACCCTAGATTTCAAGAACACCAAGGTAGGGGTTTTCTTCCATTCTTTTACACTGAGGCTAGGTTTATTTATATGTATCTCTTCACTCTAAATGTTATATGTATGCTATCCAATCCTTAATTCTTGCTATTCTTGCAATTAATGCTGTGTGGAAAATATTGTGATTGTTGGGTAACCCTTAAATCTCCTTGCTTGCTACCAAACCCTAGTCTTCAAGGGAAATGTCTTTTTCTCTTGACTTCTCCTTTGTTATTGATTTCAATACGTGATTGTTCCTTTCAATACATGATTGTTCCTTTGTTTTGAATTCTAAGCTTGATATTCAATACTTGATATTCTTTATTCTTGGTTCCAAGACTTGAGTGTTCTTTTGGTCTTGATTTCTAAGCTTCATAATCGTTTGTTCTCGATTTCACACCTTGATAGTCGTTTGTTATTTATTTCCATACATGATTGTTCTGTTAAATCTTAATTTCTCCTTTGTCCACGATTTTCAAGCTTGGTGCACCTTATTCTTTAAACTCCAAGCTTAATATTCATTTGTAATGGTTCCAAAGTTTGATTACTCATAGGTTCTTGATTTCAAAACTTTAGTGTTTCATATTGAACAACAAAATGGTATTTATGATGATCTCTTGTACATTTTCTTATATTGCTCTTTGTATAACTACTTGAGAAAATTGGGGGTTTATGGAATTGTTTGTTAATGGAGGAAATTGTGGATATCGTATTTCTTGTTTGGTTGTTTGGAGGAACATGAGTGAGAGGTTCCTTGTAAGGATGCTCATTCCTTCTCAGGAGGTTCCTTGTAAGGATACTTGAGAATTGGGGACTTGTGTAATTGTTGGTTAGGTGAGATATTTGTTGGTATTTTATCTCTTGGGTGGTTGTACGATACGAACATGGATTACTATTGACCGGGTATCATGTAGTGGGTAGACGTCTTTGTATGCCACGTGGGTATGAACTTTTCCTACCACATGGAGTAGGTAGACGTCATTGTACGCCGTGTGGGTATAAACTTTTCCTATCACTAATGATCACGGATTAGTAACGTGGGTTGTGTCGGACATACAGTGTGGGTTATTGTGCATTGTACCAGAAATGGTTTCGACAAGAGTTTCCGAAAGTATGGGATTCCGCGAGAACTTGTTGGAAACGGTTTATGGTAGAATGGATTATCTATTGTATATTGGTTATTGTTCACTCTACCATAGACGGTTTCTACAAAAGTCTTGGGAAGTATGAGATTCTGCGAGAACTTGTGGAAACAGTGTATGGTGGATTGGATTATATTTGGATATGGTTTGTTAACTGTATAGTGGTCCCACTTATTCATTCAATTACTGTTGTTCCTTAAACTTGAGAACTATTTAAATGTCCTGGTTTTACTTCAAAAGTTATATATGATACTTGTGAAATGAGACCGACTTGTTTTACATGTTTTCTAAACCTTGTTTGAGTTTGGGAGGATTTTCTTACAAAGCTTAGTGCTCACCCCCTACAAACCAACACATTTTTCAGGTGATGCTGTAGAAGAGGATCGGTTCGAAGACGAGTAGGGGGATCCGGAGGGGGATATCTCGACGGTCCTTCTTTGTATTAGATTGAAGGGTTATTTTGGAATCATGTAAAATATAATCTTTTGTTATTCCGCTGCTAAGTTATGTTTAATGCTTTTGGGATGTAATTGCCATGATTTGGCTTATTCTTTTGGGATAATGTTATGGATATGAAATATGATGAATGAAATTTCCTTATTGATGGAATTTATTTAGTCGCTCTCATGTTGTGAATGGTCTTAGATAGTAATGCCGTCCAGGGTGGTTTTGGGGGCGTTACACACACACACGAAAACAACATTAAAATAGATGCGACAATATATAAGGCAATACTTCGTTCATATATGAAGAACTAATTAATTCAGACATTGTACTAAGCAATATCAATTTGTGGAGGTTGGAGGTTTTTTCATACTTCTTTATTATCTGTATATATATTTATATTTTTGAAAATGACTGAATGATTGGGTTCTACCCTTTTCATGTGGAGTTTTTACGTTAGTGGGTGGGTATCGACTGTTTGGGTCAGGTTATAACTGTAAAACCCGAGAAAATTTGAACTTTTGTGAAAAAGGGCAAAATGGTAAATTGCCACTATGGTACAGGTTGTAAACCTGAAATTTTCTAGAACTCGGATGACGAAACGAACCTCACCGTTGGATTCGTCTCGCGAAAACTAGTTACCCTATCAAATTTCATTAAATTCCGAGTTAGTCGGATTTTTCGCGTTTTACGAGGCGGTCGAGCCTCGGGAGACCAAAAAAACGAAATTCTGATTAAAATTTTAAATTTTTGAAAATAAATGACGGCAAGTTAAAATAAAAATATTTTGAACTTGAACCGGAGCGAAAATTAATCGTTTCGAGGTTAAAACGGACCCGGGAAATAAGAACTGTGTGGCGCGTTGTGGGCCAAGTATTTAAAGGGTACTTAAAGGGGAGAAAATCAGATTTTCTCCCCATTTGTTAGCTCAGCCGATAACGTGAGAGGAAGAGAGGGAAAATCCAAAATCTCTCCACCTTCTCTCTACGATCTACGAAGATTGGGAGCTCCAATCCACTTGGGCCAAGAACAAAGGTTGTTCTACGCATCAAGGGCTACAAAACCATACCAAGAAAGGCGGGTTTCACCAAAGTTCCAAAAATCGAGCTTGGAGAAATCAAGGATTTTGGGCGAAATAGAGGTTCTTGAAGGTGTCCACCAAGTGGGTTTACGCTTCAAGAGGTAGGGTTTCCTCATACTAAGGTTTATTCCAAGCCTATAATGTCTTTATGGAATGTGTAGGATGATATCCTATGTATCTCTTGCCTATTGTTGTGAAATTGGGTGAATTGGGTATTGAAATGGGTAAAGGAAATCCTAGCTTGGATGGATATTTAGAAGTTACTAAATGTGATTTCTATGATTGGATATGTGAAATGAACCCAATGTGAATTCATGTGTTATATGAAATTGTGGGCATGTTATGTGTTTATATATATGCCTTGAAATTTTAGTATGTTGATAACATGCTTGAAATTTGTATTATGGGAATTATATGCTTTTGATATGATTTTGCCATGGAATATGAGGAATGTGTTGAGAATGTTCATATGTCACTCATACCATATCGAACATTGTATTAGTGTTGCAATGGAGCATCACATTGCATATGCACGGGAACATCGCATTTTAGGAGGTGTGTGTGCATGGTTGTTTGTCTTCACCACGCATGGTGGATGACGAGTGAGCTCGGGTAATATGGGTCGATGACCTAGTCGAGTCGCATGATTTATATGTTGATAGGGTTGGGGTAGCAAGAAGGGCTAGAAAATCCCTCGGGTGAGAGACCCGGTGATTGGATACGCACTCCGTTGGTATAAGAGCCCATAAAGTGTGTCGGTGTACGCGGAACCGTTGGTGGAAGTCCATGAATTCCGTGTAGGTTGGGTGACCTTTGGTGTGAGTCCATGAACATCCACCCCTATATAGACCATAGAATGAAAGGTCATTTGATGTGCAACATCAATGACGGATTAGTACACATTGGCACTTGCATGTGTAGAGGAGCCGGGAAGGGCTCGGTTGATATGCATGAGTGGGTCTCACCTCATTCCATAGCATGACATTGCAATTTCCATCATTGAATATATTTCCTTGCTTGGAATGTTATGAATTATGGTTTTGTGGCATGTGAACATTTCATATGCATATAGGTTGGGGAGTAGCCTCATTAGGAGATACCCTATTGAGCGTGGCTCACCCTTTGTGGGAAAAACATTTCAGGTGCGGGGTTCACACCGGCGGACGGCTCCCATTTCGAGCCCCAAGGTTGAAGAAAGCCGACTTGTGGCTTTTATTGTTGTTTTGTAAAGCTTTTGAAAGAATTCCATTTTGATATGTAAATGTATGGAATCAATTGTAATAGAACTTGTATAAACCATGTTTTATATGGAAATCCTTGTCAAACATGTATTTGATGAATTGGGAAGGGTTTTGAATGGATTGGAAAGGAAAAATGGTTGAAAATGGCAAAACTGGGCAGAGAGTACCGGTACTGAATGGTACCGGTACTGGATACCGGTACCCTCTTTCCAGTGGGTTGACAGTACCGGTACCGGGTACCGGTACTGAATGGTACCAGTACTGGATACCGGTACCCCCTTTCCAGTGGGTTGACAGTACTGGTACCGGGTACCGGTACTGAATGGTACCGGTACTGGGTACCGGTACTCTCTTCAAAATTTTCAGATTTTCACACTGCTTCGCCCTATTTTCAATCTACGTTTCCTTTCCCTCCAATGATGTAAATGGACTATAATGGAGTATAAATCATGGTATATTGAATATTGGTTGAACCCAAATGAATAATCGAATCCGGTTAACAATTGTGAATTAAGATCCCGGTTAAGGGGATGCTACTACCGTGGTGTTAGGTTGAGTGACATCCATGGGTATTTCCGCGGGTTGACAGGTGGTCAACGGTTAATATAGGACCCCCGGAGATTGGGGCGTCACAGCTTGGTATCAGAGCATAGGTATACGATTTACCTAGGGCTTGATGGGACATGGGTCTAGACCATAGCATTCATTGTACATTTCATGTTATTTGCTTAAATTGCTACATGTTATGTGATATGTGATATGTGTATTATATGCATGGTAAAATGTGTATGGAAATGGACACACTAGGGGTTAGAGAACTTAACCTTGGGAGTGGGAAAGCAAATGAACGGGAAAGTTCAAAGCGTAAGGGTCCACTATTGGAGGCATACGCTCTACTAGTGAGACAATGAGAAAGATTTAAATGTTTTAACTTTGGTGCCTACTTCGGGATACTAAGTTAGTGTGCCATTGCCATTTGACGTGTGTGTAGATGGCAAGTGGAAGAAGAGGACGTCGAGGCGGTGGGCGGAACAATAACCAACCACCACCGGTCTTCGATCAACAAGCGTTTACGGAAACCATGGGCATGATGGCGGCTATTGTTGCACAAGCTAGTGCAAATGCCGGACATGGAGGCACGAGTAACCTCCAACAGTTTAAAGCACACAAACCTCCAGTCTTCATAGGAGGGACGGATCCGATGGTGGCCGACCATTGGTTCCGGTAAGTCAACAAGATCTTAGGGGCGATGGAGGTCACCTCAGACGCTACTAAGATAAGACTAGCTGCATTCCAGCTAGAGGGAGAAGCCCAATTGTGGTGGGATTGGGTGACGGCCTCGAAGAACTTAGAGGCCATGACATGGGGAGAGTTCAAGGAGCTCTTCATGGGTAAATATTTCCCAACGACCGTTCGACATGCAAAGGCCCGAGAGTTTCTAGATTTGAAACAAGGGTCAATGACGGTGATGGAGTATGTGGCTAAGTTCACCGAATTAGCCCGATTTGCTGATGATTACGTGGCCACGGATATGGCCAAGGTAAGAAGGTTCGAGGATGGGTTGAAGCTATCCATCCGGGGAAAGATTGTGGGCCTCCGCCTGCAAGACTTGGACTCTATGGTCGAGACAGCTATGGCCATTGAGAGGGAGGTTGACGATGCTCGAAGCATCCGTGAGGCGGGTGCTAAGGATAAGAAGAAGGAGGGCCAATCCTCTTCTTCTAGTTCGGGGAAGAAGCAGAGAACTTCTACTCCACAAGGACAACAAGGACAGGGCCGTGGCTATCAAGGCCAAGGCCAAGGTCAATTTTCCCAGGGCGGGAGAAACTTCAGGACTACCCACCAGGCAGGCCAGAAGACATGTTTCCATTGCCACCAACCGGGGCATATGAAGCGGGATTGTCCGCAGAGGCAAGGATCCCAGAGCTATGGGACACCTCAGTCCCAGTCATCAGTGGGACAGTCACAGACACACCTTGTTCCTCCCTACCCCACCATGGGCCAGGGAAACCAGTATCAGTTCCAGGGCACTACTCAGGCCCCTACCACCTTTCGAGCGGGGACTCCGCAGTCGGGCCAGATGGGCCAAGGCATGGGTCAAGGCCGAGGACAGGGCATGCAGGCCGGGACTTCGGGGACCCAGGGGCGTGTCTACGCCATTACACCTCAGGCTGAGCCAGTGGACCAGTCGGTCATTCAGGGTACATTTCTACTTTCTCACTTTTGGGCTAAAGTATTATTTGACTCTGGTGCATCACATTCATTCATTTCTGCATCATGTGTGAGGGATTTGGGCTTAGAGGTTGATGCCTTGGAAGAGCCGTTGTATGTGAATTCACCCCTAGGAGCTAGGGTGTGTGTGAATCAGATATGTCGGGGTTGTGAGCTAGAGATCTCGGGGATTCTACTCACCGTGGACCTTAGGGTTATGGACATGTCGGAATTCGATGTCATCCTTGGGATGGACTGGTTGGCGGCGTATCGGGTCGTTATTGATTGTGACAGGAAGAGGGTCACTGCCTATACACCGGACGGTGTTTGTTTCAAGTTTCAGGAGGAAAAGCATGATGTTTTGCCTCAAGTCGTGTATGATTCGCGATGGCATGGGCAATTGATGGGTTGGCTTACGAGCCTTACCCTGGAGGACGAGGCAAGACAAGAATTGGGTCTACCTCGGGTGGTGTGCGAGTATGAGGACGTCTTTCCGAACGAGTTACCGGGATTACCTCCCCATAGGGATGTGGACTTTAGCATTGAGTTGCATCCGGGTACTTCGCCCATTTCTATGACTCCACATAGGATGGCGCCAGCTGAGTTGCAAGAACTCAAGGTCCAATTACAAGAATTATTGGACAAGGGCTTTATTAGACCGAGTACCTCACCTTGGGGCGCTCCGGTGCTGTTTGCCAAGAAGAAGGATAAGACCCTTCGATTGTGTATAGACTACCGGCAGTTGAACCGGGTCACCATTAAGAATAGGTACCCTTTGCTGAGGATCGATGATCTGTTTGATCAGCTGAGGGGAGCGCGGGTCTATTCAAAGATAGATCTCCGCACGGGCTACCATCAGTTGAGGATTAGGGAGTCAGATATCCCTAAGACGGCGTTCAGAACGCGGTACGGGCATTTCGAGTTCACGGTGATGCCATTTGGGTTGACGAATGCCCCGGCGGCATTTATGGATCTCATGCATAGGGTGTTCCAGCCCTATTTAGATCAGTTTGTCGTAGTGTTTGTTGATGACATCCTGATCTACTCCAAGACAGAGGAGGAGCATGAGGGTCACTTGAGGATTGTTCTCCAGACCTTGAGGAACTATCAATTGTACGCCAAGTTCAGCAAGTGTGAATTTTGGCTTACGGAGGTGAAATTTTTGGGACACGTGGTGTCAGCTTCGGGGGTGTCAGTTGACCCGGAGAAGGTTGAGGCAGTTATGAGTTGGGAGAGGCCAAATTTAGTCTTCGAGATACGTAGTTTCTTGGGATTGGCAGGGTATTACCGGAGGTTCATCGAGGACTTCTCCCGACTAGCCGCACCTATGACTAGATTGACCCGGAAGGAGGTCAAGTTCGAGTGGAATGATTCATGTGAGAAGGCATTCCAAGAACTAAAGAGGAGACTCACTTCAGCTCCTATCTTGATTGTTCCAGAAAGGGGACAAAACTACACGGTATATTGCGATGCCTCCAAAGACGGACTGGGTTGTGTCTTGATGCAGTCCGGGAGAGTGGTGGCTTACGGTTCTCGACAGTTGAAGAATCACGAGCAGAATTACCCCACGCATGACATGGAATTGGCGGCCATAGTCTTTGCCTTGAAGGCTTGGCGCCACTATTTGTATGGTGAACGATTTGAAGTGTTTTCGGACCATAAAAGTCTGAAGTACATCTTCACTCAGCGGGACCTCAACATGAGGCAGCGTAGGTGGATGGAGTACCTAGAAGACTATGACTTCACTTTGCATTACCACCCTGGTAAGGCAAATGTGGTGGCTGACGCACTTAGTCGGAAGGCACGGGGTGTCTTAGCTAGTCTGGCTTCCCGGGAGTGGCGGATGCTTGAGGCCGTGGGCCAATTTGGGCTGCATTATCCGGGTCGGACTCAGGGTGTTTTAGGGAGTTTGGTGGCTACGCCTTCCCTACTGGGCAGAGTGATTGAGTCACAGAGACAGGACTCAGAGTTATCATCCATCAGGGACCGAGTGCAGGCGGGTATTGGTGACGAGGGCTGGGCCATTCACTCGGATGACAGTCTTCGGTTTAGGGGAAGGGTTGTGGTTCCCCAGTCGGCGGAGCTGAGAGAGGAGATCCTCAGGGAGTTCCATTGCTCTCGTTTTGCGGTGCACCCAGGCGGCACGAAGATGTATCATGATCTTCGTCGCCAGTATTATTGGAGCGGAATGAAGAGGCAAATTGGCGACTTTGTCAGTAGATGCCTCACATGTCAGCAGATTAAAGCCGAGCACCAGAGACCAGCAGGGTTGCTCCAGCCCTTGGAAGTGGCTGAGTGGAAGTGGGAGCACGTCACAATGGACTTTGTGACCCACTTGCCACGGACATCGCGGGGACATGATGCGGTGTGGGTGATAGTGGACCGACTTACGAAGTCGGCACACTTTTTGGCGGTGCGGATGACCTTCACTCTAGAGGAATTCTGCAGGTTGTACATAAGGGAGATAGTCCGGTTGCATGGGGTACCCGTATCTATAGTATCGGATCGGGATCCCAGGTTTACGGCTCACTTTTGGGAGAGTTTTCAGCGAGCCATGGGGACTCAGTTGAGGATGAGCACAGCCTTTCATCCCCAGACAGATGGTCAGTCGGAGAGGACCATTCAGACGTTAGAGGACATGCTACGAGCATGTGTCCTAGACCTCAAGGGTAGTTGGGAAGAGCATTTACCTTAGTGGAATTCGCCTATAATAACAGCTATCAGGCGAGCATACGGATGGCACCCTATGAGGCGCTTTATTGGAGGCCTTGTCGTTCTCCGGTTTGTTGGACTGAGGTTGGAGAAAGACCCTCTACTGGTCCAGAATTAATAAGAGACACCACGGAGAAGGTGGACCTGATAAAGAAACGTCTTCTCACGGCTCAAAGCCGGCAGAAGAGTTACGCCGATAGACGGCGGCGACCTCTGGAGTTTGAGGTGGGAGATCATGTCTTCTTAAAGGTGATGCCTAAGAGAGGAGTGGTCAGATTCGGCAAGCAAGGAAAGCTGTCGCCGAGATATATTGGGCCCTTCGAGATACTTGAGAGAGTTGGCATTGTGGCCTATAGGTTGGCGTTGCCGCCAAGTTTATCGGGTGTTCATGCTGTATTTCATGTCTCTATGCTCCGGAAGTATACTCCAGATCCGACGCATGTTGTGGATTGGGGAGAACTCGTTGTTGATGCAGATGGGACCTTTGAGGAGGGACCGGTGCGTGTCATGGATAGCCGGGAGCAGGTTTTGCGAGGCAAGACCGTGAGGCTTGTGAAGGTGTTGTGGCGACACCGAGGGGTGGAAGAGGCAACATGGGAGCGTGAGGACACCATACGTGCCAATTATCCTTTCTTGTTCGAGGATGGAGGTATATTCTTATAGTCATTTAGTGTTATATGACTGTGGCATATGCATGTGGTAGTTGTGTATGAGTGTGTGAATTTCGGGGACGAAATTCTTTTAAGGGGGGAAGAATGTAAAACACGAGAAAATTTGAACTTTTGTGAAAAAGGGCAAAATGGTAAATTGCCACTATGGTACAGGTTGTAAACCTGAAATTTTCTAGAACTCGGATGACGAAACGAACCTCACCGTTGGATTCGTCTCGCGAAAACTAGTTACCCTGTCAAATTTCATTAAATTCCGAGTTAGTCGGATTTTTCGCGTTTTACGAGGCGGTCGAGCCTCGGGAGACCAAAAAAACGAAATTCTGATTAAAATTTTAAATTTTTGAAAATAAATGACGGCAAGTTAAAATAAAAATATTTTGAACTTGAACCGGAGCGAAAATTAATCGTTTCGGGGTTAAAACGGACCCGGGAAATAAGGACTATGTGGCGCGTTGTGGGCCAAGTATTTAAAGGGTACTTAAAGGGGAGAAAATCAGATTTTCTCCCCATTTGTTAGCTCAGCCGATAACGTGAGAGGAAGAGAGGGAAAATCCAAAATCTCTCCACCTTCTCTCTACGATCTACGAATATTGGGAGCTCCAATCCACTTGGGCCAAGAACAAAGGTTGTTCTACGCATCAAGGGCTACAAAACCATACCAAGAAAGGCGGGTTTCACCGAAGTTCCAAAAATCGAGCTTGGAGAAATCAAGGATTTTGGGCGAAATAGAGGTTCTTGAAGGTGTCCACCAAGTGGGTTTACGCTTCAAGAGGTAGGGTTTCCTCCTACTAAGGTTTATTCCAAGCCTATAATGTCTTTATGGAATGGGTAGGATGATAGCCTATGTATCTCTTGCCTATTGTTGTGAAATTGGGTGAATTGGGTATTGAAATGGGTAAAGGAAATCCTAGCTTGGATGGATATTTAGAAGTTACTAAATGTGATTTCTATGATTGGATATGTGAAATGAACCCAATGTGAATTCATGTGTTATATGAAATTGTGGGCATGTTATGTGTTTATATATATGCCTTGAAATTTTAGTATGTTGATAACATGCTTGAAATTTGTATTATGGGAATTATATGCTTTTGATATGATTTTGCCATGGAATATGAGGAATGTGTTGAGAATGTTCATATGTCACTCATACCATATCGAACATTGTATTAGTGTTGCAATGGAGCATCACATTGCATATGCACGGGAACATCGCATTTTAGGAGGTGTGTGTGCATGGTTGTTTGTCTTCACCACGCATGGTGGATGACGAGTGAGCTCGGGTAATATGGGTCGATGACCTAGTCGAGTCGCATGGTTTATATGTTGATAGGGTTGGGGTAGCAAGAAGGGCTAGAAAATCCCTCGGGTGAGAGACCCGGTGATTGGATACGCACTCCGTTGGTATAAGAGCCCATAAAGTGTGTCGGTGTACGCGGAACCGTTGGTGGAAGTCCATGAATTCCGTGTAGGTTGGGTGACCTTTGGTGTGAGTCCATGAACATCCACCCCTATATAGACCATAGAATGAAAGGTCATTTGATGTGCAACATCAATGACGGATTAGTACACATTGGCACTTGCATGTGTAGAGGAGCCGGGAAGGGCTCGGTTGATATGCATGAGTGGGTCTCACCTCATTCCATAGCATGACATTGCAATTTCCATCATTGAATATATTTCCTTGCTTGGAATGTTATGAATTATGGTTTTGTGGCATGTGAACATTTCATATGCATATAGGTTGGGGAGTAGCCTCATTAGGAGATACCCTATTGAGCGTGGCTCACCCTTTGTGGGAAAAACATTTCAGGTGCGGGGTTCACACCGGCGGACGGCTCCCATTTCGAGCCCCAAGGTTGAAGAAAGCCGACTTGTGGCTTTTATTGTTGTTTTGTAAAGCTTTTGAAAGAATTCCATTTTGATATGTAAATGTATGGAATCAATTGTAATAGAACTTGTATAAACTATGTTTTATATGGAAATCCTTGTCAAACATGTATTTGATGAATTGGGAAGGGTTTTGAATGGATTGGAAAGGAAAAATGGTTGAAAATGGCAAAACTGGGCAGAGAGTACCGGTACTGAATGGTACCGGTACTGGATACCGGTACCCTCTTTCCAGTGGGTTGATGATTGATTGAAAATGCGGTGTTGTTTCCTAACCTCTAAACATCATCCCTAAATGTGTGTATGGCTTATAGGAATGGGTGAGTGTCACTCTCACTCGGAATGATGCAAAAGATTAGGCAACAATGGAATGGTGGTGGAAATTGGAAATGTGATGAACAAAATAGATGTAATGAGATGCGGTGTGCACAAAAATGCTCCCCAATCGAAAGGAGTCTTTTGTGGTCGTGTGTTTTACTTGGAAAATATTCCAAGGTCGTCTCCTCAGGGAAGGAAAGGGAGTTTTGTGAAAGTGATTTTGCAAAAGTGAAAAGAAAGTGTAAAATCTTGTATTTGTGTTTTGTGGTTGTGTTTATGTATGGAAAATGCAAGAAAACAATGTTGGCTAATCCAAAGGAAGTCACTCCAATAGGACTACCATTTCAACTCAAATCCCTCCTTAACTCCGATAGAGCATGAATGAACAATTGATTCGGGGGAAGCTAGGGATGAGGTTGGTGATGATCTAAGAATAAACCGTGACAAGTCTACGGAATATCAAAGGCACCAATTCATCCACTCTCAACCCCGTCAAACCGAACCATTGGACTCTTAAGGGAGGGAGGAGAATGAGTTAAAATGGAATCCCCAAGAGAAATTTTCCCTTGGATTTACCAACTTAAATCTAACTACTCATGGTAAAATGAAAGACAAGCATAATAATGTAAATGGATATAATGAAGACATGAAGCATGAAGCATGAAACTTACAACAAGAAGCAAGAAATCTAAAGCTATGAAGGAAAATATGCAATACCCATTTTAAGCTAAGAAATGAAGAAAACATGGAAGCAACAATGGTGAAAGCTAAAATGAAAGATTAAACTTGCAATAAACTTGAAATATATGAGATTAAAGTGCAAGGATTAAGGAATACAAGAAGTTTAAAGCTTACAGCACTTGCAATGGAAAGGAAATGCAAAAAACGAAAATTCCTATTCATCTTCTTCCTTAGAGCTTTCTATCTCTCTCCTAAGCTTAGGTAGCCAACCCCCTTCAATGTGTGTTGAATGCTAAGTATATGGAGTGTGAAAGACTTCCAATTTCGTGCATGGTGGTCCCCCTAGCATGTGGTAGGTCTTACACAAAAGGGGGGCTGAGTTGATTGGGTCTTGACAGGCTAGCCTGCAACCCCATTTGGCAGCCCACTTCTCTCTCCTCTTCATTCAATGCCAAGCCTCCTTAGTCTTCCAATAGGGTGTAGGAGGGATGTGCTTGTGTAAGGAAATGTTGGGATAGGCGTGGGAGAAGTGTAGGTAGGACCCCCAAGCAAGTGGAGCAAGAAAGAAGTCGTTCTGGGCACTTCTGGGCAATCAGCTACCGGTAGCTCGTGTGTTACTACCGGTAGTCATGACTCCAGTAGCCATCGGCTACCGGTAGTAATGCGGTATCTGGCTTCGCTGGACCAGTTTTGGTAGAATCGGCATAACGTTTGATACAACTGTTGGATTGGGCTGAAATTTTGACACAAAATAAAAGACACCCATATCTACAACTTTCATGTTTTGCATTTTTTCAAATTCTGAGTAGATCATGGTCCAAATGGAGGAATTCCGAGGCAGTGCTTCCAATTATTGCTGCAGCTGGTGCCCTTGTTCCCAAGCACCAATACCTTCTTGATTTCTTCACTTTTAAGCCTCAAATTCTTCATGTATTGTGTCCATGCCTTCACCACACATCCATCAAGGTTGCAATGTCCTAAAATCAAACATTTAAGCTATAAAAGGTTGCAACATCAAAATATCAACATTATAGTTCAAAACGGTTAACTTCTAAGCACTTATATGCAAAAGTTGAGTTAAAATGCACGTAATGAGCCCTTCAAATATGCAATATTATGTGCTCATCAGTTGACAGTACCGGTACCGGGTACCGGTACTGAATGGTACCAGTACTGGATACCGGTACCCCCTTTCCAGTGGGTTGACAGTACCGGTACCGGGTACCGGTACTGAATGGTACCGGTACTCTCTTCAAAATTTTCAGATTTTCACACTGCTTCGCCCTATTTTCAATCTACGTTTCCTTTCCCTCCAATGATGTAAATGGACTATAATGGAGTATAAATCATGGTATATTGAATATTGGTTGAACCCAAATGAATAATCGAATCCGGTTAACAATTGTGAATTAAGATCCTGGTTAAGGGGATGCTACTACTGTGGTGTTAGGTTGAGTGACATCCATGGATATTTCCGCGGGTTGACGGGTGGTCAACAGTTAATATAGGACCCCCGGAGATTGGGGCGTCACAATAACTTTTTGGATTGGGTTCCAACTTTTGAGTTGGAATTCCAAATTTTATGGATTATGTTCCAACTATTTGGGCGGGGATACAACTAGCTTGGATTACAATTTTTTTGGGTGGGTTACAACTTGTGTATCAAGGTGTTATTATTTTTTTGATACCCGTTGTAACTTTTTTGGTAGGGGTTAAAACTTTTTGGGTTATGCTATAATCTTTCTAGTTTGGGTTACAACCTTTTGGGGGTTAGATTAAACCTTTTCTGGATTGGGTTATAACCGTTTAGTTGCTTCTTTAATTTATGATTGTTGTTGGCTTCTTTAATCTAGATTGGATTAAACCTTTTCTGCAAAAATTGGTTCTTGATGTTGATTAAAAGTTAGAACTAGAAAATGGGTCATCTCGAGCCAAAGTTTTGGTCTGTCTCTAATCTAGGCCATTGGTAATTGTAACATCACTCTACGTGAGAGTGACCTCAATGGGTAATGACCCTTTTTTCTTTTTTACTTGTTGGAATGGGTGAATCATGACACGGGAGTGTAGATGTACAATGAGGAGCTAGAGGTTGCAGTATATGAGGTAAGAATGAACAGTTATGCAAGGGCTTCCTTTCTACCGATACAGCAGAAAATTCATTGGTTTTTATTATTTAATTCATCTGTCGTCCTTTTGCTCCTGATTGGATTGTTCATGGTGTTTTCTATGTGGCATCTGAAAGCTGATTTGAGAAAGTAATGTGCTTGTATAGTCTTATTGCTCATGCATCCATGACTACTCTCATGATGAATTAATTGGACTGGACTTGAAAGAATGTTCTTATTTTATCTTCCTGTTATTTATTCTATATTGTAGGTGTTATGCTGCCGATGAAGAAGAAGGCATGGAGGTTGGTTGGAAATACATTCAAAATGATGTATTCAGTTCTCCTTCTCACATGCCCTTGCTTTGTGATGTTCTCCGCTCGGGTACCCAGTTGTTGACGATGTAAACCACTTCAATAATTTTATTTTGATGATACCCGTCTCATGGCTAACCATTACTATTATTTGTTGAAAACTTGCATAGTTCAGTCATGAGTTTCATGGGTTATGGGACCCGTTTGTCTATATAATCTTATGTGGTAGAACCTTGTTGGAATAATATAAGTGCCTTCATTTAAATTGTGTTATTCTAGTGAACAAGTTTGTTCAAACTTCATTTTGCAGGTTTCCTATGGATGAACTTCATAGAATGAAACAGTCTGGTCCTGAATGAAGAGGAAGATGAAGATGAAGAGGAACAACCACAAATTTCACTGTTTGGGTCGGGTTATAACTTTTTTGGATTGAGTTCCAACTTTTATGGATTATCTTCCAACTATTTGGGTGGGGTTACAACTTGGATTACAATTTTTTGGGGTGGGTTACAACTTGTGTATCAAGGTGTTATTATTTTTTCTGGTACCCGTTGCAACTTTTTTTTGGTAAGGGTTACAACATTTTTGGGTTACAACCTTTTGGTGTTTTTGTGTAGAACCTGCCCTCCTTTGTCCAGAAAGTGTTACTGCATTTTGGGAGAAATCCATATGATGTGTTGATCTTCTGAATGTTAATAAGTGATTATATATATTACTCATAAGAACCGGAACTAACACAATAGGCTGATTGAAATTGAGAAAACATGACACATAATAATATGATTTATATAATAAGGTGTTGCCTTCAAAAGATCAAACAAAGTGAAGGTAACACGATAACCTGTTTGTACAACCCTATCACTATAACGTATAATTTTTTGTATCACCACAACCATTCACATCCAAAAAACAAAATGGCTTGTGCGAAACATATACATAAGACTACTAACAACCAACCACCAACCACCAACCACCAATCAGGCTAATCGTCAAGGATGATAACCTCTTTATCTAGAATAGGACTTGGAGAGGATCCCACCTTTCAACTAACTCTTCTTCCGGTTCGAAAACTTCCTTTAGCTTCTTAAACAAAAGGACATGTGTTGATGCACCACTTGCTTGCAAACTTGTTTTTCCTGCACATTAGTATTGGGGAACTAAAATTTTAGCACAGGTGTAACAAAAAATGTATCTACTCTACTTCCTTACTTATACCATTTTTTTAAATCAATACTTACACGTATATAACTAGTAGCTCCATCCATCGGACCACCGACAACACACATCATGGTTGTGCTCCAAGCAAACATCCTTGTATTCAACATATCTTTGATAGTGAAGTATTGCTTCTTCCAGAAAATTATTATCCTGAGAAGCTGTATTTGGTCCTAACTAAACTCCGGCATCCTCCTTTTCAACAACTTTAACAAAATTTTGAAGTTCTGTGCTGTGAACTTCCCTCGTTCAAGTACTATACCCCTTTGTTTACATTCCAGAAGTGCAAAATTCAGCAGTTGACTTTCATCATCATCAATTCTTGGAACCGCCATTTTTTCTAAGCAATATTGTACAATCCGAATATGATATAGGTGACATACCAGAACAAGTAGCACATAAATTATATCATAACATGTTAGATAATATTCATAGGGGTCACAGTCAATACCAAAATACATAGCAATAAAGAGATACAAAAAACTCAGTTTTGCGATATTCAATTTAAAAACTGCATAACCAATTACACCTGAAACAATAAGTTGCCTGGTTTTATTCAGACAATTTCTAAAAGAATTAAGAAACAATCCATAATGAAATTCAACCTAGCCCTAAAATGAATCAAAATTGAACCTAAACAAACCAAATTAAAATCGAACTAAAATTGAAAATAATCAAGTTGAGTTCTAAAATTCAAATTGAACCTAAAATACACACGCGAAGAGAAGAGAAGAGGGAAAGAGAGAGGACAAGGGAAGGGAATGAGGTTTGGTGTGTGTGAGTGTGTGAAGCAGAGGACGAAGAGATGAAAAAGGAGAGAGAAATACCTTGAGAGCTGTCTGTGGTGGTGACGTTGTCGTTGTGGATGTGGCGATTGGAGTCGTGAGAGAGAGAGAGAGAGAGAGAATGAGGGAGATGGGGAGGTGGTAGAAGAGCGGTCGAGAGATAGAGACAAAGAGAGATATATAGTGGTTCAGAGAGAGAGAGAGAGAATTAGGGAGATGGGGATGTGGTAGAAGATAGGTCGAGAGATAGAGAGACAGATAGAGATATTCTTAGATTCATGGACCCAATTCAATTCAGAGAGAGAGAGAATGAGGGAGATGGGGAGGTGGTAGAAGAGATGTCGAGAGATAGAGAGACAGAGAGAGATATATATACATAGTATATATATGGGTTCAGATATAGAGAGAGAATTAGGGAGATGGGGAGGTGGTAGAAGAGAGGTCGAGAGATAGAGAGACAGAGAGAGGTATATATAGGCGTTTTGGTTTGGTTTATTGGGTTGCGTGGGAGGCTTGGGAAAAAAAATTAAATCAGGGGAAAAAATGGATAATTACATTTTACCCACATTAAATTATTAAATTTTATTTATACCCTTAATTATAAAATCTAACGAAGTTGAATTTAATTATAGGGTCTGAAGTTGAATTTTATAACCTTTTGTTTGTAACCTTAAATTATTAATTTTTATCAATTTTATATATTTTACACCTTACCAATTTAGTATAAATGTATAATAATAAGATAGAACCATTTAAATCTATTTTTACTTCAAAATTTAATTCATTTGGGAAAGCACGACTCATATTTAATTCACTTTTAATTCGATGATCCAGATTTCATTTCAATTCTTCAATTTAATCCAAAGCCCACAATCCATCCCACACAAAAACAAAATCCCGCCCAAACCTTATTCACTTCTACACGTTACACAATATACTCAACCCACATGACCCACTTAGTCAGTCAACCTCCCTCTCTCTCTCTCTCTCTCTCTCTCTCTCTCTCTCTCTCTCTCTCTCTCTCTCTCTCTCCATGAGATTTGTCTTCTACCTCTCAACCCACCGCCGATCAACCAGCATCCTAGGTACCTCCCTCCCTCCCTCTCTGTCTCTCTCTGTTTCATCTCTCTCTAGTTGCACTCTCTCTGTCTCACCTCTCTTTCACACACACAGAGGCAGTCGAACACACAGTACACACATCAATAGAGCACACACACATTTTGATGGTTAGCCATTTCTCTTGCCGCTTGACTTGATTTTTGCATCACGATTTCTCTTGCAATGAGATATTGGGGCTTGTATTTACATGTTAAAATTATATTAATTTCTTAAGTGTTTATTGGGGCTTGATTGAACATATGGACATATAAGTTTCAAATTCCTTTCAAATGAATGGTGAAAAAATTATGAACATTTATTAGCTTTTTGAGAATTTGAATTTTTCCATGTATAGACTATTTTTTGGTACAATTTTTTTTTTCTATTAGATCTTATCGACTGTATAGTATGCCTTTTACCAAGAAGAATATGATGTGTGGTATAGGGCGAAGAAGATAGTAAGCAATCCAAACAAAAAACTAGAGCTTGCAAAGCGCCAAAGAATTGATACTTCCAAATATGCATCAGGAAAGGTTAATGCCAAAATTGTAGTGTCTTTAATGCCATTACATTCAACCATTTCAATATTTTTTATTCATTGATTTAAACTTGTAAAACACCTTGCAGCATCTTATTGGTACCCGTTGTTCTACTTCATTGCTAGTTAAAGTAATTCAATGGTAGTCCTATTTGGACTGCAATTGGCATGTCATTGCATAAGTACATAAATGGCCTTATTGTCCATTGAAACCCTTATTTAAGGAGACTTAAATTTCGTATGTGTGACGCCTCAATTTCCGGGGGTCCTATATTAACCGTTGACCAATCGTCAACCCGCGGAAGTATCCGTGAATGTCTCTTAAACCCGACACCACGTCAAATAGCATTCCTTTAACCGGAATCATAACCCACAACTGTAAATTGAAATCAATTATTCATTTGGTTTAACCAAGACCCAACGCACCTTGATTTACACTCCATTATAGTCCATTTACATCATTGGAGGAAGGGAAAACATAGATTGAAAATAGGGCAAAGCAATTTAAAATCAGTAAATTTTGGAGAGTGTACCGGTACCATACCGTACCGGTACACAGTACCGGTACCCCGATGTACCGGTACTGTTAACCTACTAGAAAGGGGGTACCGGTACTCTCTGCCCAGTTTTGCCATTTTCAACTATTTTTCATTTCCAATCCATTCAAAACCTTTCCCAATTCATCAAATACATGTTTGACAAGGATTTCCATATAAAACATGGTTTGTATAAGTTCTATTACAATTGATTCCATATATTTACATATCAAAATGGAATTCTTACAAAAGCTTTACAAAATAAACATAAAAGCCACAAGTCGGCTTTCTTCAACCTTGAGGCTCGAAATGGGAGCCGTCCGCCGGTGTAAACCCCGCACCTGAAATATTTTTCCCACAAAGGGTGAGCCACGCTCAATAGGGTTTCTCCTAATGAGGCTACTCCCCAACCTAAATGCATATGAAATGTTCACATGCCAAAATCAACAATTCATAACATTCCAAGCAATGAAATATATTCAATGATGGAATTTGCAATGCCATGCTATGGAATGAGGTGAGACCCACTCATGCATATCAACCAAGCCCTTCCCGGCTCCTCTACACATGTAAGTGCCAATGTGTACCAATTCGTCATTTATGTTGCACATCAAATGACATTTCATTCTAGGGTCTTTATAGGGGTGGATGTTCATGGACTCACACCAAAGTTCACCCAATCTACACGGAATTCATGGACTTCCACCAACGGTTCCGCGTACACCGACACACTTTATGGGCTCATATACCAACGGAGTGCGTATCCAGTCACTGGGTCTCTCACCCGAGGGATAGTCTAGCCCTTCTTGCTACCCCAACCCTAACAACCATGCAAACCGTGAGACTCGACTAGGTCATCGACCCGTATCACCCGAGCCCACTCGTCGTCCACCAAACTTGGTGAAGACAACCACTATGCACACACACCCACTAAATGCGATGTTCCCGTGCATATGCAATGTGATGTCCCATTGCAACAATAACACAATGTTCAATATGGTATGAGTAACATGTGAACATTTACAACACATTTCACACACTTCATGGCAAAACCATATCATAAGCATATAATTTCCATAAAACGATTTCCAAGCATGTTGTCACATAATCATGTTATCAACATCTTAAATTCCTCAAGGCATATACATAAACACATAACATGCCCACAATTCCATCTAACCCAAGATTCACATTGGATTAATTTCATGTACCCAATTCTAGAAATCTCATTTAGAAACTTCTAATTACCAATCCAATTAGAATTGATCTTTACCCAATTCCATAACCATTTCACCCAAATCAAACAAATAGGCAAGAGATACACATCCTATCATCCTACCCATTTCATTAAAACATTCTAGGTTTGGAATAAACCTTAGTAGGAAGAAACTCTACCTCTTGAAGCGTAAACCCACTTGGTAGACACCTTCAAGAATCTCTATCTTGCCCAAAACCCTTGATTTCTCCAAGCTCGATTTTGGAACTTCGGTGAAATTCTTCCTTCTTGGTAGGGTTTTGTAGCCCTTGAAGAGGAGAACAATTCTTCCTCTTGGCTTGAGTTGATTTGAGCTCCGTGGAGACGAGGATCTTAGAGAGAAGGTGGAGAAAACCTAGCCTTTCCCTCTCTTCTTTCTCACGCTAAAACCGGCTGAACAAATGGAGAGAAAAATCTGATTTTCTTCCCTTTAAATACTTGGCCCACAATGCGCCACACAGCTCTTATTTCCCGGGTCCGTTTTAGCCCCGAAACGATTAAATTTCGCTCCGATTCAAGTTCAAAATATTTTTATTTTAACTTGCCGTCATTTATTTCCCCAAAATTTAAAATTTTATTCAGAATTTCGTTTTTGGGTCTCCCGAGGTCCGACCGCCTCGTAAAACGCGAAAAATCTGACTAACTCAGAATTTAATGAAATTTGACAGGGCAACTAGATTTCGCGAGACGAATCCGACGGTGACGTCCGTTTTGTCATCCGAGTTCTAGAAAAATTCAGGTTTACAACCTGTACCGTAGTGGCAATTTACCGTTTTGCCTTTTTTCACAAAAGTTTAAATTTTCTAGGGTTTTACAGTATACCTTGACCAGTAGATCTGCATCTTTTTCTACTCTCCTCTACATTTTCATCCCTTCCCTTCTAGTTCTACATCTATTTATTTTCTACTCTCATTTAAAGATCTTCAACTTTTTTACTCTAATCTTGAACTACGGAATGACCAAACAACATAAATGGTATGTTGTTTTTAAGGGTAGGGTTGTTGGCATTTACCCATCATGGGAGGAATGCCATCAACATGTTGTAGGGTATAGTGGGGCATTGTACAGGAGTTTTGCCTCTTGAGAGGATGCCGAAGTGGCAGTTTCCAACTATATTGTGTCTAAATATGATAATCCTCACATAGCCGGTGGACAGATGACACATGAAGTGGGTAATAGGGCACAGGTCAAGATGACACATGAAGAACTGGGTAACAGGGCACAAGTCAACTGCAATGCGAATGAATTTGTATGGTGCATTGTAGGATTGGTAATAGGTATCATACTCACTCATATTATATACCACTTTGTCGCACGATTTGTATGATGAACTGTTTGATGTTTTATCCAACTCAAAATGGAGTGCACAATTCTAAATTTTTTTTTTTAAGAAGAAAGAAAGATTTTATAGATTGAACCCAAGAAAATTACAAGAATCAAAGATTTACAAGATAAAGCATCAAAATACAATTTTACACATTCTTGGCTTTAATCCTTCAAAATGCTTTGAAGGCATTTACATTACCACCAAATAGCCCATACACTTCAAACGAACTACTTCAACAGTCCACTCCTCCTACTATCAACCCAGCCACAACAGTGCCTACAAAATGACAAGGACTGATCATTTCACTATCAAAATTGGAAAGCTCCTCTGATTCTGCACCATCAACGTTCTTCCCAGGCTTGGAAAAAAACCCACAACAGCAAATTCAGAAGAACACCCAACAACAAATCTAGACCTTGCAAAGCCTTCAAAATTTGAGATAAAATGGCCCATAAAAAATTGTAATTGTTTGGTTCCAAAAAATGTATTGTTTTGTTCCACAAAATATATTATCAGCCCTTTCAAGACTATATGAAATAGACTACAAAACTTCTAGTAACCTCTAGTATATTTCATATAGTTAGGAAAGGGCAAACCTTCCTGTTTGAGAACCCAAAACTATATCCCAGTCCACACTATATACAAGAAAAGTCAGTGTAACTTTTGAAATTTCCCAATCCAAACTAATATCTCCACAGGTTTATCATTTTCTGACTGCCATCCTTGTACCGCTGCCATGCCTTCGTTATAATCTTGTCTCTTGGTTCATTGTATACATGGGTAACTAGCTTAGTTGCTAGATCCATGCGCATTTGATTTGATTGCTCCTAAAGACCCAAGTATATTAAGTGGGTTCACAAATTTAATGTTAAAACAAATTTAGTTCACTAATAAGAAAATATATCATACCGTAATCCTGAATGATGGACCCAAAATTGGAGCACTCATCATCTTGATAACAAAAATTTCACAATCATAACTATTAGGCTGCTGAGGAGCCCACTCCACTTGGGTTATGGGCCAGTGGATCAATGTTGGCCTGTGGTTCGATACGACAAGTTCAAGGACTCTGTCTAGTTCTTTAACCACATTCTTGATGACAATGTATCGGTGCTCGTTGGGATGCATTGGCAGTTAATTGAGTAGGATAACTTGTTACTCCACTACATCAACCAAGCATAGATACCAATGTATTTTTTTGTAGTTGATGGGTATATATATCTACAATTATGTATAAAATAGATTGATGATTATATATATGCAGATATTATTGTAGAAATGATCCATCATAAATAGAGCAAAAAATAGTTCAAAGAATAGAGCAACTACATACCTTTTCACAGTCCTTCAAATGTTAAATAAAGTACCTTTGGAAATCAAGGAACTCATACGTTTTATCTTTGTATGTTCATCCAAGTGCTTTTTGCTGGGTATTGGAGAGAACTATGAGTACACATTGAGAGTTTAAAATATTTTTGAAATTTATAAATGTGAAATGGATCATTACCGAAAACCATGTTGGTAGGTACCACACTAACTTTTTTGTAAATGGATTAATCTTGACGGACTTAGGAATAAAATATGGTGCCCAATTTATTATCTTCAAGAGGTCAAACAATAGAAAATCAAACTCAAAATAGTATCATATTAGCCACAACATTATCATATTATTCAATATTAAAATTATACTAAATAAATGTCTATCTAACTCACAACATCTATTAGCCATTTTGTTGGTTTTAAAGCTTCAATCATTGCTCCTCTCGACGCATAACAAGTTTCAATGCTCACCAATACCTCACCGTATCATTAAAGAATTGGATTAGTACTTTATGATGCTCCAATAATAGAGAGTTCAGGATACAAAATATAGTAGATACTTCATTTCAAGGGACATGTCAAATATGTAATTGAAGACAAACAATTTGTCATCAGCAGTTATTTCGTCGATTGGTGGATATTCCACATCAAATGAAGGGTTCCACGCAGTACTAGAGTCTAAAATCTGCTTATAAAATACAAAGAGTCTGAAATCTAGTTATAAAATACAAAGAGTCAGTATTAATTGGACAGTTGTGTTATGTTAAATATGGAATACAAACCTCATGGATGGCCACCGTCGGGGTGTGGTGATCTTGCAAGCCTTGTGTAATTTTGTTAACCTTAATTGCATTCACACTCTTCTTCTTCGCATCCAATAATCCCTCTGATGCAATTGTTCCTTTATTCTTATTTTCATTTATTTCCTCCTCCTCATCTTCATAATTAATTTCCTTCTTATCCTCATTATCCTTATCCACATCCTCTTCATTATTTCCATTCACATTCGCATCCTAATTCTCATTCGGTTCAATTCCATTACTGTCCAACTGTGTTTAAAAAAAACAAAGCAGTATCATATGTTGTTAAATCATACCGTGATAATCAAGTAAAACCACATCCTAAGGAAGACGTGTTAACCTTAAAGATATCTTCTGTAGATCTATCCATATCCTTTAACATCAAATTTTTTATATACTTCCTCCTCTGAACATTCTACTTAAAAAAATAATACATAGATTTACAACCAAATAATGAGGTTTAATAAAAATATGGATGGTATAATGCTGTCATACCTTCAAAATGTAGAACAGTGATTTCAAGTATCTCGAAGGCTTCCTCTTCGAAATTCTTTGCAAAATATTTGGGCTGTATTTTTGTTGAGTTCATGAGTGGGAGCATGAACCCTCTGGAAGGTCATGTCTTCATACCAACTTGTTTGAAGTTTGTCTTGGTGTATCTTTCAGGGCCTTTATATCTGGTGTTTCAACCATTTGAAGTGAGACACATGCCCGATTTTCATGGTCGGATTCATTCAGTGCTTCTTCATTGGTTCCTTTATTATTCTCAATTTTATGCTGGTAGTTGGGAAGTTTAAGTTCTGTCATGGAATCCAGGATTTTCTGCATCATGCATACCATTGAGGCAACTTTGCTAGATAAATCTTCTTGATCCACCATAATTTTCTCCATTGACTTTTCCATGACGAAAAATCTTTGCTCCAATGACTGAAAATAATATCAAATGATCTTGTTCAATACAAAATTTTAAATATAGTTTCATATATAACATCATTAACACATACATTCAATTTTTCTTCCGTCCGGGCATGAGGTGGCCCTATGTTTGGTTCAGGTGCGCGTGCAGTGATATGATGTACTCCTACAATTAGAACCTAAAACAACCATTTTCATCATACAAATTTATATTCAAATTGAAATACATACACATGATTTAAGTGTTGTAACATGATACCTCTACATGTTTCAGTTGATTTCCAGATCACCCCATGATGCGATATGCAGAATAGTTTGACACTTTTTTAGTGGCACAAGGGAAACCCCTTGGCGAGAGACGTGCTACAGATAAAAAACCTACAACAAACAATTACTCTCATTAATATGTCAATTAATCATTTCATTACCTTCATAATCAACAAACAACCACTAATGTTATTTTGTTCATTTGTCTTATATCGTTGCACTGCCTCTAGGAGGGCATTAAATACCAACTTTACCCAGTTCTTCTCTCCCAAAGAACCAACTTCCACCACAGAATGGAGGAATGAACTATTAATGAAGTTCTTTATTGAAGGGCATAGTGTAAAACCCGAGGTAATTTAAACTTTTGAGAAAAAATGGCAAAACGGTAAATTGCCATTACGGTACAGGTTGTAAACCTGAATTTTTCTAGAACTCGGATGACGAAACGGACCTCACCGTTGAATTCGTCTAGCGAAATCTAGTTACCCTGTCAAATTTCATTAAATTCCGAGTTAGTCGGATTTTTCGCGTTTTACGAGACGAACGGGCCTCGGGTGACCCCGTACACGAAATTTTTATAAAATTTTAAAGTTTGGGGAAATATTAGAGGCAAGTAAAAATAAAAATATTTTGAACTCGAACCGGAGCGAAATTTAATCGTTTCGGGATTAAAACGAACCCGGAAGAAAAAGGGACGTGTGGCCAATTGTGGACCAAGTATTCTAAAATATAAATAGGGGGAAAAATTAGATTTTTCCCATGGTTCAGCCGCTTGCACAGCCGATAGAAAAGAGGAGAGGGAGAGAGCTTGAAATCTTCACTTCTCTCTACGATCTAGAAGGCTACGAAGCTCGGATCCATTCGGGCCAAGAAGTAAAGTCGGTCTCCTCGTCGAAGGCTACGACCACGTACCAAAAACGAAGGTTTTCACCGAAGGAAAAAGGGGCGGGATTTTGAGAGCTTAAGATTGGGCTCGGGTTTGAGTTCTAAGAGCTTCTCCACGTCGTTCCTCACGCTTCAAGAGGTAGAATTCCTTCCTACTTGGGATTATTTTACAACTTAGGTTGTTATATGTAAGGTGAATGAAGTATAATGGGCATGTTGATTATCAATGTTGAGAAATTGATGGAATTTGGTGATGGGTAAAACGGGTATATGAAATTAACCCAATTTAAGTGAAATCCCTAACTTGGGAAGTGATGGGTTGCAATTGTTTGTGTAAATCCATGGAATAGTGTGGTGGGCATGAATTGTGATTATCATGCGGGCATGTGAAATTGCTCTAATGTGAAATATGTAAATGGATGCTAGTTGGGCATGCTACGTGTTTAAAATGTGTTTTGAGAAATTATGTGAATTATTGGCATATGCTATGTGATGATATGCTTGTAAATAAATGTTGAGTATGAAAATGATAAGTTATGTTAATTGATATATTGACATGGCTATGAAGTTGGTAATTATATGCTTAGGATATAAATTGCTATGATTACGTTAGAATAAGATAAATGTTGCTCACATGGCATTCATTACATGGGGCATGACATTGAAGTAGCATTGGTGCATTACAATGCATGTGTACACAAACATCGCATTATGGGTGTGGGTGCATGGTTGAGTTCAAACACCACATAGGTGGATGATGGTGGGCTCGGGAAAGTTGGATTGAACATCCGGCTGAGTCTCATGGTTCATGGAAAAAGGAATTGGGTCGGGGTAGTAAGAAGGGCTAGACTCGCCCTCGGGTGTGAGACCCGGTGTGACGGATACGCACTTCCGTTGGTATCATAGTCCATAAAGTGTGTCGGTGTACGCGGAACCGTTGGTGGAAGTCCATGAATTCCGTGTCGGTTGGGCGACCGTTGGTGCAAGTCCATAAAGACCCACCCCAAAGAAAGACTCGGGTGTTTTAAATGATAGTCATTGTGTGTGAATTAACAATGGCGGGGGCTTGGGAAAGCCCGATTTTAAACTCATGGCATTGTATGGGGGATAGGAGCCGGTGAGGGCTCGGATTGAGTTGCATGGGAGAGTCTCATCCCATTTCATGGCATTACATGCTAGAAATCCAACATTTGAATAGTATGTTGTGGTTGTGATGTTGTTGGTGTGAAGTGTTGCATGAACATTGCATATGCACTTAGGTTGGGGAGTAGCCCTTGTAGGAAATACTCTACTGGGCGTGGCTCACCCTTTATGGGAAACATATTTCAGGTACGGGACACCCCTCGGAGGAAGGACCTTATATGGGACCCCAAGGATGAAGAAAGCCGGAATGTGGCTTCTATTTTGAAGTTGTGTAAAACTTTTGACAAACACATATGTTGGCATGTAAATATATGAAAATTCCGCTTTTGATGTGTAAATATGTGGAATTGTACGCTATGGAACTTGTATGGAACATGTATAATGTAGAAAATATAGTTATACATGTTTGGGATGGAATTGGAATGGTTTTGGTTGAATTGGAATTGAAAAACTAAGGAAGGAAGAAATTCTGGGCAAAACCCTCCGGAAGGTCACTAACACCTTCCGGAAGGTTAAGGCAGAATTGAGATCCAGAAGGTAAAACCTTCCGGAAGGTTGAGTACACCTTCCGGAAGGACGACTCGTTTCATTTTCAATCTATTTTCCAGAAGGCAAAACCTTCCGAAAGGTGAAGAAAAACCTTCCGGAAGAACCTTTCCAGTGAGCAAAACCTTCCGGAAGGTAAAGAGAAACCTTCCGGAAGGTCGACACGTTTCATTTTCAACTTATTTTCCAGAAGGCAAAACCTTCCGGAAGGTAAAGAGAAACCTTCCGGAAGAACTTTTTCAGTAAGCAAACCTTCCGGAAGGTTGAGTCAAAAACCTTCCGGAAGGTTCTCCAAAAATTTGAAATTTTCAAAATGCTTAGCCATGTTTTGGGCTTTGTTTTCTTTGGCTCCTGTGACATAAATGGACATAAATCGAGGTATAATTGAACTTGTGGATGGTAAATCCAGTTAAAGGCAAGTGAATGACGTGGTGTCGGGTTATAAGACAATCACGAGTATTTCCGCGGGTTGACGGATGGTCAACGGTTAATAAAGGACCCCTGGGTTTTTGGGGCGTCACAGCTTGGTATCAGAGCATAGGTATGCGATTTACCTAGGGCTTGATGGGGCATGGGTTTAGACCATTGCATTCATTGTACATTACATGTTATGTGCTTAAATTGATACATGTTATGTGATATGTGGTATGTGTATTATATGCATGGTAAAATGTGTATGGAAATGGACACACTAGGGTTAGAGAACTTAACCTTGGGAGTGGGAAAGCAAATGAACGGGAAGGTTCAAAGCGAAAGGGTCCACTATTGGAGGCATACGCTCTACTAGTGAGACAATGAGAAAGATTTGAGCGTTTTAACTTTGATCCCTATCTAGGGATACTAAGTTGTTGTGCCATTGCCATTTGACTTGTGTGTAGATGGCAAGTGGAAGAAGAGGACGTCGAGGCGGTGGGCGGAACAATAACCAACCACCACCGGTCTTCGATCAACGAGCGTTTACGGAAACCATGGGCCTAATGGCGGCTACTGTTGCACAAGCTAGTGCAAATGCCGGACATGGAGGCGCGAGTAACCTCCAACAGTTTAAAGCACACAAACCTCCAGTCTTCATGGGAGGGGCGGACCCGATGGTGGCCGACCATTGGTTCCGGCAAGTCAACAAGATCTTAGGGGCGATGGAGGTCACCTCAGACGCTACTAAGATAAGGCTAGCTGCATTCCAGCTAGAAGGAGAAGCCCAATTGTGGTGGGATTGGGTGACGGCCTCGAAGAACTTAGAGGCCATGACATGGGGAGAGTTCAAGGAGCTCTTCATGGGTAAATATTTCCCAACGGCCGTTCGACATGCAAAGGCCCGCGAGTTTCTAGATTTGAAGCAAGGGTCAATGACAGTGATGGAGTATGTGGCTAAGTTCACCGAATTAGCCCGATTTGCTGATGATTACGTGGCCACGGATATGGCCAAGGTAAGAAGGTTCGAGGATGGGTTGAAGCTATCCATCCGGGGAAAGATTGTGGGCCTCCGCTTGCAAGACTTGGACTCTATGGTCGAGACAGCTATGGCCATTGAGAGGGAGGTGGACGATGCTCGAAGCATCCGTGAGGCGGGTGCTAAGGATAAGAAGAAGGAGGGCCAATCCTCTTCTTCTAGTTCGGGGAAGAAACAGAGGACCTCTGCTCCTCAAGGACAGGGCCGCGGCTATCAAGGCCAAGGCCAATGTCAGCTTTCCCAAGGCGGGAGAAACTTCAGGACTACCTACCAGGCGGGCCAGAAGACATGTTTCCATTGCCACCAACCGGGGCATATGAAGCGGGATTGTCCGCAGAGGCAAGGATCCCAGAGCTATGGGACACCTCAGTCCCAGTCATCAGTGGGGCAGTCGCAGACACGCCTTGTTCCTCCCTACCCCACCACGGGCCAGGGAAACCAGTATCAGTTCCAGGGCGCTACTCAGGCCTCTACCACCTTTCGAGCGGGGACTCCGCAGTCGGGCCAGATGGGCCAAGGCATGGGTCGAGGCCGAGGACAGGGCATGCAGGCCGGGACTTCGGGGACCCAGGGGCGTGTCTACGCCATTACACCTCAGGCTGAGCCAGTGGACCAGTCAGTCATTCAGGGTACATTTCTACTTTCTCGCCTATGGACTAAAGTGTTATTTGATTCTGGTGCATCACATTCATTCATTTCTGCATCATGTGTGAGGGATTTGGGCTTAGAGGTTGATACCTTGGAGGAGCCGTTATATGTGAATTCACCCCTAGGAGCTAGGGTGTGTGTGAATCAGATATGTCGGGGTTGTGAGCTAGAGATCTCGGGGATTCTACTCACCGTGGACCTTAGGGTTATGGACATGTCAGAGTTCGATGTCATCCTTGGGATGGACTGGTTGGCGGCGTATCGGGTCGTTATTGATTGTGACAGGAAGAGGGTCACCGCCTATACACCGGACGGTGTTTGTTTCAAGTTTCAGGGGGAAAAGCATGATGCTCTACCTCAAGTCGTGTATGATTCACGATGGCATGGGCAATTGATGGGTTGGCTTGCGAGCCTTACCTTGGAGGACGAGGCGAGACAAGAATTGGGTCTACCTCGGGTGGTGTGTGAATATGAAGACGTTTTTCCGGACGAGTTACCGGGATTACCTCCCCATAGGGATGTGGACTTTAGCGTTGAGTTGCATCCGGGTACTTCACCCATTTCTATGACTCCACATAGGATGGCGCCAGCTGAATTGCAAGAACTCAAGGTTCAATTACAAGAATTATTGGACAAGGGCTTTATAAGACCGAGTACCTCACCTTGGGGCGCTCCGGTGCTGTTTGCCAAGAAGAAGGATAAGACCCTTCGATTGTGTATAGACTATCGGCAGTTGAATCGGGTCACCATCAAGAATAGGTACCCTTTGCCGAGGATCGATGATCTGTTTGATCAGCTGAGGGGAGCGCGGGTCTATTCAAAAATAGATCTCCGCACGGGCTACCATCAGTTGAGGATTAGGGAGTCAGATATCCCTAAGACGGCGTTCAGAACGCGGTACGGGCATTTCGAGTTCACGGTGATGCCATTTGGGTTGACGAATGCCCCGGCGGCATTTATGGATCTCATGCATAGGGTGTTCCAGCCCTATTTAGATCAGTTTGTCGTAGTGTTTGTTGATGACATCCTGATCTACTCCAAGACAGAGGAGGAGCATGAGGGTCACTTAAGGATTGTTCTCCAGACCTTGAGGGACCACCAGTTGTACGCCAAGTTCAGCAAGTGTGAATTTTGGCTTACAGAGGTGAAATTTTTGGGACACGTGGTGTCGGCTTCGGGGGTATCAGTTGATCCGGAGAAAGTCGAGGCAGTTATGAGCTGGGAGAGGCCAAGGTCAGTCTTCGAGATACGTAGTTTCTTGGGATTGGCAGGGTATTACCGGAGGTTCATCGAGGACTTCTCCCGACTAGCCGCACCTATGACTAGATTGACCCGGAAGGAGGTCAAGTTCGAGTGGAATGATTCGTGTGAGAAGGCATTCCAAGAACTAAAGAGGAGACTCACTTCAGCTCCTATCTTGATTGTTCCAGAAAGGGGACAAAACTACACGATATATTGCGATGCCTCCAAAGACGGACTGGGTTGTGTCTTGATGCAATCCGGGAGAGTGGTGGCTTATGGTTCTCGACAGTTGAAGAATCATGAGCAGAATTACCCCACGCATGACATGGAGTTGGCGGCCGTTGTCTTTGCCTTAAAGGCTTGGCGCCACTATTTGTATGGTGAACGATTTGAAGTGTTTTCGGACCACAAAAGTCTGAAGTACATCTTCACTCAACGGGACCTCAACATGAGGCAGCGTAGGTGGATGGAGTACCTAGAAGACTATGACTTCACTTTGCATTACCACCCCGGTAAGGCAAATGTGGTGGCTGACGCACTTAGTCGGAAGTCACGGGGTGTCTTAGCTAGTGTGGCTTCCCGGGAGTGGCGGATGCTTGAGGCCGTGGGCCAATTTGGGCTGCATTATCGGGGTCGGACTCAGGGTGTTTTAGGGAGTTTGGTGGCTACGCCTTCCCTACTGAGCAGAGTGATCGAGTCACAGAGACAGGACTCGGAGTTATCATCCATCAGGGACCGAGTGCAGGCGGGTACGGGTGACGAGGGCTGGGCCATTCACTCGGATGACAGTCTTCGGTTTAGGGGAAGGGTAGTGGTTCCCCAGTCGGCGGAGCTGAGAGAGGAGATCCTCAGGGAGTTCCATTGCTCTCGTTTTGCGGTGCACCCAGGCGGCACGAAGATGTATCATGATCTTCGTCGCCAGTATTACTGGAGCGGAATGAAGAGGCAAATTGGCGACTTTGTCAGTAGGTGCCTCACATGTCAGCAGATTAAAGCCGAGCACCAGAGGCCAGCAGGGTTGCTCCAGCCCTTGGAAGTGGCTGAGTGGAAGTGGGAGCACATCACAATGGACTTTGTGACCCACTTGCCACGGACATCACGGGGACACGATGCGGTGTGGGTGATAGTGGACCGGCTTACGAAGTCGGCACACTTTTTGGCGGTGCGGATGACCTTCACTCTGGAGGAATTCTGCAGGTTGTACATAAGGGAGATAGTCCGGTTGCATGGGGTACCCGTATCTATAGTATCGGATCGGGATCCCAGGTTTACGGCTCACTTTTGGGAGAGTTTCCAGCGAGCCATGGGGACTCAGTTGAGGATGAGCACAGCCTTCCACCCCCAAACGGACGGTCAGTCGGAACGGACCATCCAGACATTAGAGGACATGCTACGAGCATGCGTCCTAGACCTCAAGGGTAGCTGGGAAGAGCATTTACCCTTAGTGGAATTCGCTTATAACAACAGTTATCAGGCGAGCATACGGATGGCACCCTATGAGGCACTTTATGGGAGGCCTTGTCGTTCTCCGGTCTGTTGGATGGAGGTTGGAGAAAGACCCTCTACTGGTCCGGACTTGATAAGAGACGCTTCAGAGAAGGTGGACCTGATAAGGAAGCGTCTTCTCACGGCTCAAAGCCGGCAGAAGAGCTACGCCGATAAACGGCGACGGCCTCTGGAATTTGAAGTGGGAGATCACGTCTTCTTGAAGGTGATGCCTAAGAGAGGGGTGATCAGATTCGGCAAGCGGGGAAAGCTGTCGCCGAGGTATATTGGACCCTTCGAGATACTTGAGAGAGTTGGCACTGTGGCTTATAGGTTGGCATTGCCGCCAAGTTTATCGGGTGTTCATGCGGTATTCCACGTCTCCATGCTCCGGAAGTATACTCCAGATCCGTCGCATGTTGTGGATTGGGGCGAGCTCATAGTTGATGCGGATGGGACCTTCGAGGAGGGACCAGTGCGTGTCATGGATAGCCGGGATCAGGTTTTGCGAGGCAAGACCGTGAGGCTTGTAAAGGTGTTGTGGCAGCACCGAGGGGTGGAGGAGGCAACATGGGAACGTGAGGACACCATACGTGCCAATTATCCTTTCTTATTTGAGGATGGAGGTATATTCTTATAGTCATTTAGTATTATATGACTGTTGCATATGCGTGTGATTGTATGTGCATGAGTGTGTGAATTTCGGGGACGAAATTCTTTTAAGGGGGGAAGAATGTAAAACCCGAGGTAATTTAAACTTTTGAGAAAAAATGGCAAAACGGTAAATTGCCATTACGGTACAGGTTGTAAACCTGAATTTTTCTAGAACTCGGATGACGAAACGGACCTCACCGTTGAATTCGTCTAGCGAAATCTAGTTACCCTGTCAAATTTCATTAAATTCCGAGTTAGTCGGATTTTTCGCGTTTTACGAGACGAACGGGCCTCGGGTGACCCCGTACACGAAATTTTTATAAAATTTTAAAGTTTGGGGAAATATTAGAGGCAAGTAAAAATAAAAATATTTTGAACTCGAACCGGAGCGAAATTTAATCGTTTCGGGATTAAAACGAACCCGGAAGAAAAAGGGACGTGTGGCCAATTGTGGACCAAGTATTCTAAAATATAAATAGGGGGAAAAATTAGATTTTTCCCATGGTTCAGCCGCTTGCACAGCCGATAGAAAAGAGGAGAGGGAGAGAGCTTGAAATCTTCACTTCTCTCTACGATCTAGAAGGCTACGAAGCTCGGATCCATTCGGGCCAAGAAGTAAAGTCGGTCTCCTCGTCGAAGGCTACGACCACGTACCAAAAACGAAGGTTTTCACCGAAGGAAAAAGGGGCGGGATTTTGAGAGATTAAGATTGGGCTCGGGTTTGAGTTCTAAGAGCTTCTCCACGTCGTTCCTCACGCTTCAAGAGGTAGAATTCCTTCCTACTTGGGATTATTTTACAACTTAGGTTGTTATATGTAAGGTGAATGTAGTATAATGGGCATGTTGATTATCAATGTTGAGAAATTGATGGAATTTGGTGATGGGTAAAACGGGTGTATGAAATTAACCCAATTTAAGTGAAATCCCTAACTTGGGAAGTGATGGGTTGCAATTGTTTGTGTAAATCCATGGAATAGTGTGGTGGGCATGAATTGTGATTATCATGCGGGCATGTGAAATTGCTCTAATGTGAAATATGTAAATGGATGCTAGTTGGGCATGCTACGTGTTTAAAATGTGTTTTGAGAAATTATGTGAATTATTGGCATATGCTATGTGATGATATGCTTGTAAATAAATGTTGAGTATGAAAATGATAAGTTATGTTAATTGATATATTGACATGGCTATGAAGTTGGTAATTATATGCTTAGGATATAAATTGCTATGATTACGTTAGAATAAGATAAATGTTGCTCACATGGCATTCATTACATGGGGCATGACATTGAAGTAGCATTGGTGCATTACAATGCATGTGTACACAAACATCGCATTATGGGTGTGGGTGCATGGTTGAGTTCAAACACCACATAGGTGGATGATGGTGGGCTCGGGAAAGTTGGATTGAACATCCGGCTGAGTCTCATGGTTCATGGAAAAAGGAATTGGGTCGGGGTAGTAAGAAGGGCTAGACTCGCCCTCGGGTGTGAGACCCGGTGTGACGGATACGCACTTCCGTTGGTATCATAGTCCATAAAGTGTGTCGGTGTACGCGGAACCGTTGGTGGAAGTCCATGAATTCCGTGTCGGTTGGGCGACCGTTGGTGCAAGTCCATAAAGACCCACCCCAAAGAAAGACCCGGGTGTTTTAAATGATAGTCATTGTGTGTGAATTAACAATGGCGGGGGCTTGGGAAAGCCCGATTTTAAACTCATGGCATTGTATGGGGGATAGGAGCCGGTGAGGGCTCGGATTGAGTTGCATGGGAGAGTCTCATCCCATTTCATGGCATTACATGCTAGAAATCCAACATTTGAATAGTATGTTGTGGTTGTGATGTTGTTGGTGTGAAGTGTTGCATGAACATTGCATATGCACTTAGGTTGGGGAGTAGCCCTTGTAGGAAATACTCTACTGGGCGTGGCTCACCCTTTATGGGAAACATATTTCAGGTACGGGACACCCCTCGGAGGAAGGACCTTATATGGGACCCCAAGGATGAAGAAAGACGGAATGTGGCTTCTATTTTGAAGTTGTGTAAAACTTTTGACAAACACATATGTTGGCATGTAAATATATGAAAATTCCGCTTTTGATGTGTAAATATGTGGAATTGTACGCTATGGAACTTGTATGGAACATGTATAATGTAGAAAATATAGTTATACATGTTTGGGATGGAATTGGAATGGTTTTGGTTGAATTGGAATTGAAAAACTAAGGAAGGAAGAAATTCTGGGCAAAACCCTCCGGAAGGTCACTAACACCTTCCGGAAGGTTAAGGCAGAATTGAGATCCAGAAGGTAAAACCTTCCGGAAGGTTGAGTACACCTTCCGGAAGGACGACTCGTTTCATTTTCAATCTATTTTCCAGAAGGCAAAACCTTCCGAAAGGTGAAGAAAAACCTTCCGGAAGAACCTTTCCAGTGAGCAAAACCTTCCGGAAGGTAAAGAGAAACCTTCCGGAAGGTCGACACGTTTCATTTTCAACTTATTTTCCAGAAGGCAAAACCTTCCGGAAGGTAAAGAGAAACCTTCCGGAAGAACTTTTTCAGTAAGCAAACCTTCCGGAAGGTTGAGTCAAAAACCTTCCGGAAGGTTCTCCAAAAATTTGAAATTTTCAAAATGCTTAGCCATGTTTTGGGCTTTGTTTTCTTTGGCTCCTGTGACATAAATGGACATAAATCGAGGTATAATTGAACTTGTGGATGGTAAATCCAGTTAAAGGCAAGTGAATGACGTGGTGTCGGGTTATAAGACAATCACGAGTATTTCCGCGGGTTGACGGATGGTCAACGGTTAATAAAGGACCCCTGGGTTTTTGGGGCGTCACACATAGTAGACATCCAAGTGCAAATAACACAAAGACACGAAGAAAGTCCTGTCGTTCAAATATTTCAAAGGAATATCCTTCATTCAAGTGAACATTGACTTATACAGTCCATTTATTTTTTCGGACGGGCCACTCGTGTCCATGTCTATCCCTCCATATCTCAATCCTAATATATATTCCACATCCATGGGAGAGAACTTAGGAGATTTTCCGTGAATGTTCAAAACACATGATATCGGGTCAAACTATTCAACCAACCAAGCACACAAATCTCTCCTTAGTACTTTGCATTTGAGTTGTAACAAGCCTCTGAATCCAATATCTTCAACAGCCTATTTTTGTGCTTTACTTAACCTTTGTATTACTTTCACAATCATTCCCGGAGAACATCTGGTTCCCAGCTGCAATTTCAAACAGTTGTCAACATATGAGAAAAAAAAATAGATAAACCATTTAATATTATGGTTTTGAACCTTTTCTTTTCTATTAGAGTTCTCTTTGCGACTATAATACTCTTCTTTTGAGGACTTCTCCATCTCTAAATACTTTTCTTTCTCGCCATATTTTAAATTCTTCCATTGGATACCAAGTTCTTTCATCGCCTAATGATTGATAGCGAAAGGTTGTACAACATAAACATGAGATGGAGACAAACATTCCTTGGTAAAGTGGTAACAAGCATTAATAAGATCATTGGAATAAAAAAAAAAAGATCAACATAATATCATTTATACCCCATGGTTCAATTTTTTTATCTCCTTCCCTTTGATTGTCTTCAAACAATCCTCGCTATAGTGGAAAACAAGCATCGATAAGATCATTAGAATAAAAAATAAGATCAAGACAAATAGTTTAGCATTTAGATTAAAAAAACATCTCCCACTAGTAAAAAAGCCAAGAGGTTGTTGGGCGAGATGGCTGAAAAGCTTCAGCTTCATGTTCCGAGTCATTTCACCTATTATTCACCCTAAACATAAAATAAACCATTAACCACAAAAATGGCTTCACCCTATAAATTACGCTATTAACTAAAAAAATGTTCACTTACATTATATCATTATATCTAAATGAGTCTAACAAGACTTGGATCACCAGTACAAAGGTAAGCATTGGAGGATTATCAAAGACAAAGTCGTGCAAAAAAAAAAAGTAAGCAATGGATGGAGTTTCACACTACTTCGTCGTCGGAGACTCAAAACGTAAACCAAACAAATACTTTTTGTACCGTGAAAGGGAGGAGGGATGTACGGTAAAAGAGATGGAGGGAAGACAAGAGAAGTGAAAAATCGTTTGGGTTGGAAAGTGGGTGGAGGGAGAAGATAATGTTTTTTGTGATTTTGGGACCACAATATTCACTGAAAAATAAAAAAAAATAATATACTGTAATTTGTGGGGTGTAAGTGTAATTTACATCTAGAAGAATTAAGACCGGCCGAAGAAATGGGCGACCGATCGAGGGTTAATATCACACTTTTATCCCTTTTATCCTTTAACTTTCATACTTTTATCCTTTAAATAATCAAAAAATTATTGACTGTAGTCCAAAAATATCCAATATTTTTAAATAGTCCCACTTTTTTGATAAAAGTCAAGGATAAAAGTGTTATTAACAACAAATAAATAAATAGTACCTCGCCACCGATCCTAAAAACGAATAAAATCAAATAATTAAAACTGCTCACTGAATAAAAAAATTGTCAATAAAGGTTCCAACTCTTTGGATATGGGTATAACTTTTTTGGATTGGGTTTCAATTTTTGAGGTGACTCGGATTAGCTAGAGTACAACTTTTTTGGTGAGATTTCAACTATTTTGGATTGGGTTATAAGCTTTTGGGGGTGAGGTTTAACTTTTCAGGAGTGAATTTTATTTTTTTGGGGTGGATTCTAATTTGTTGGGGATTGAGTTTCAACTTTTATGCATTAGTTTAAACTTTTTGGCTGATGTTTCAACTTTTTTGAATTGATTTATAAATTTTTGGGTGGGTTCTAACTGTTGTGGGAGGGGTTGCAGCTCTTTGGGTAGGGGTATAACTTTTTTGGATTGGGTTCCAATTTTTGGGGAGACTTGGATTAGCTAGCTTACAATTTTTTTTGTGAGATTTCAAATATTTTGGATTGGGTTATAAGCTTTTGGGGTGATGTTTAACCTTTTAAGATTGGATTATATTTTTTTGGTGTGGGTTCTAACTTTTTGAGGATAGAGTTTCAACTTTTATGCAATAGTTTATACTTTTTGGCCGATGTTTCAACTTTTTTGAATTGACTTATAACATTTTGGGTGGTTTCTAAGTGTTGGGGTCTGGGTTCCAACTTTATGGGTAAGGGTATAACTTTTTTTGATTGGGTTCCAATTTTTGGCGTGACTCGGATTAGCTAGAGTACAAATTTTTTTGTGAGATTTTAACTATTTTGGATTGGGTTATAAGCTTTGGGGGTGAGGTTTAACTTTTTAGGATTGGATTATATTTTTTTTCGGGTGGGTTCTAACTTTTTGGGGATAGAGTTTCAACTTTTATGTTTTAGTTTATAATTTTTAGCTGGGGTTTCAACTTTTTTCAATTGAGTTATAACATTTTGGGTGAGTTATAACTGTTGAGGGAGGGGCTCCAACTCTTTGGGTAAGGGTATAACTTTTTTGAATTGGGTCCCAATTTTTGGGGTGACTCGGATTAGCTAGATTACAACTTTTAAGGTGAGATTTCGACTATTTTGGATTGGTTTATAAGCTTTTGGGGTGAGATTCAACTTTTTACGATTGGATTATATTTTTTTTTGCGTGGGTTCTAACTTTTTGGGGATAGGGTTTCAACTTTTATGCATTAGTTTATACATTTTGGTTGAGGTTTCAAAATACTTTTTGTTTGAGGTTTCAAATTTTTTGAATTGAGTTATAACTTTTTGGGTGGGTTCTAAATGTTGGGGGAGGGGTTCCAACTCTTTGGGTAGGGGTATAACTTTTTTGGATTGGGTTCCAATTTTTGAGGTGACTCTGATTAGCTAGACTACAAATTTTTTGGTGAGATTTCAACTATTTTGGATTGGGTTATAAGCTTTCGGGGTAAGGTTTAACTTTTTAGTATTGGATTTTTTTTTTTTTTTTGGTGGGTTCTAACTTTTTTGGGATAGAGTTTTAACTTTTATGCATTAGTTTATACTTTTTGGCTGGGATTTGAACTTTTTTGAATTGAGTTATAACATTTTGGGTGGGTTCTAACTGTTAGGGGAGGGTTTCCAACTCTTTGGTTAGAGGTATAACTTTTTTGGATTGGGTTCAAATTTTTGAGGTGACTTGGATTAGCTAGAGTACAACATTTTTGGTGAGATTTCAACTATTTTGAATTGGGTTATAAGCTTTTGGGGTGAGATTTTACTTTTTAGGATTGGATTATATTTTTTTGGGGTGGGTTCTAACTTGTTAGGGATAGAGGTTCAACTTCTAGGCATTTGTTTATATTTTTTGGCTGAGGTTTTAACTTTTTTTAATTGAGTTATAACTTTTTGGGTGAGTTCTAACTGTTGGCAGAGGGGTTCTTACTCTTTGGGTAGGGGTATAACTTATTTGGATTGAGTTCCAATTTTTTGGGTGAATTACAACTTTTACGGATTAGCTAGATTACAACTTTTTTTGTGAAATTTCAAGTATTTTGGATTGAGTTATAAGTTTTTGGGGTGAGGTTATACTTTTTAGGGTTAGATTAAATTATTTTGGTGTGGGTTCTAACTTTTTGGGGATAGAGTTTCGACTTTTATACATTAGTTTATACTTTTTGGATGAGGTTTCAACTTTTTTGAATTGAGTTATAACTTTTTGGGTGGTATCTAACAGTTGGGGGAGGAGTTCCAACTCTTTGGGTAGAGGTATAACTTTTTTGGATTTGGTTCCAATTTTGGGGGTGACTCGGATTAGCGAGACTACAACTTTTTTGGTGAGATTTCAACTATTTTGGATTGAGTTATAAGCTTTTGGGGTGAGGTTTAACTTTTTAGGATTGGGTTATATTTTTTTGGGGTGGATTCTAACTTGTTGGGGATAGAGTTTCAAATTTTATGCATTAGTTTAAACTTATTGGCTGAGGTTTCAACTTTTTTGAATTGATTTATAACTTTTTGGGTGGGTTCTAACTGTTGCGAGAGGGGTTCCAGCCCTTTGGGTAGGGGTATAACTTTTTTGGATTGGGTTCCAATTTTTGGGGTGACTCGAATTAGCTAGATTTCAACTTTTTTTGTGAGATTTCAACTATTTTGGATTGGGTTATAAACTTTTGGGGTGAGGTTTAACTTTTTAGGATTGGATTATATTTTTTTTCGGGTGGGTTCTAACTTTTTGGGGATAGAGTTTCAACTTTTATGTTTTAGTTTATACTTTTTAGCTGGGGTTTCAACTTTTTTGAATTGAGTTATAACTTTTTGGGTGAGTTCTAACTGTTGAGGGAGGGGTTCCAACTCTTTGGGTAGGGGTATAACTTTTTTGGATTGGGTTCCAACTTTTGGGGTGACTCGGATTAGCTAGATTACAACTTTTTTTGACACCCCAAAATCCGGTTGTCCCTTATTAATCCCTAATTAACTCAATTTAAGCCCAGATATCAATACGCTCTGATACCAAGCTTTGACACCCCAAAATCCGGGAGTCCCTTATGAATCCATAATTAACTCAATTTAAGCCCAGATATCAATAAGCTCTGATACCAAGCTGTAACACCCCGAAATCCGGGTGTCCCTTGATTATCCATCAACCCACGGAATACCCGTGGATACCGAGGAACTCGATTTCACGCCGTTATGCCCCATTTGTCGGGGTCCTTAATTTAACAAAAATTCGGGCATAGTCTCCCTTGTACGGGAGCTCTACTCAAAACGCAACCTGTGCAATATACATTCACATGATCCATCCGAGGTCCAATATAAAATAATGACCACACCGGGTCCATTTATCCATACTTTTGATGCCCTAAACTGGGGTTCCTATGTTGATGTATGAAGTGTGACATTGAATTGTAAAAGTAACAAGGCCTGTAAAAGTGTAACATTGCCATGTAAAAGTGTAACATGACCTGTAAAAGTGTAACATTGCCGTGTAAAAGTGTAACATTGCCATGTACCACTGTGACCTATAAACACATCACACCTATGTATCAAACATAGTTAATATAAGTTTAAGTTCCAACCCTTTTACGTACATTACATGCCAAAATTTAATTACAAGTCCAGTTTTACACAAAAAATGGATTGAAAGCCATAAGTCGGCTTTTCTTCCTCCTCAAGTGCCCGAGTGAGTGCCGTCCGTCGGCGTAAAACCCGCACCTGAAATGTTTTCCCGTATAGGGTGAGCAACGCTCAATAGAGTATCTCCTACGGAGGCTACTCCCCACCCTAGATGCATACGAAATGTGCACAATGCAAACAATCAATAATTCAAACATTCCAATCAAGAATATGCATCCAATGATAGGAATTTTATGTCATGCCATGAAATGAGATGAGACTCACTCATGCGCTTTAACCCGAACCGACTCCCACAACACAATGCAATGCACTTGTGCAATGAAACCGTCATTTGACGAAAATCCATCTAATGATTGTTTGAAATAAAAGTTATGTTTTTTATAAAACCAAATCATTGATGGATGTTACCCATTGAATGAGTGTTTTATAAAACAAAATCTTGTGTCTTTGTTGGGCAACGGATTTTGGTATCACAACCGCCGGTTCCATACACCATCACACTTTTTCAGAATTTCACCTCAGGGGAGTGTGTGAACCAAGTAGCCGGGTTTTGCACACGAGGGAGAATCTAGCCCTTCTTGCTATACCCGACACAAGTTTTCCATGCATGTACCCATGCGACTCAGTCGGATCTTCAATCCAACTTTCCCGAGCCCACCCATCAAGCACCAAGTATGGTGTTTGATTAAACCATGCACCCACACACCCACACTCATGCATAAGGCCCATGAATGTGATGCCAACCCCATGCCCAATATGCAATAATGCCAAATGAGCAATTCATCCACATGTCCACATGTTCCATGGCAATTTATATCTTATGCATATAACTACCAAACTTTGTCACAATGTCAACATATCATAAGCACATATCAACATTTAATTTCCCATTGTAATTCATATCTTAAGCATATGGTTTCTCTTTACCACACCATTCAAGCATGTTATTACAAATCTCATGCAATTAACACACTTTATTTCATATAGGCATTTTATCAAACACCTTCAAGACATCAAATCATGTAATCACATAACATGCCTAAATTTATCACATAACTCTAAAAAAAATCAGAATATATGATTTTTACATACCCAATTATCAAAACATCCTAGAAATCACAAACTAGCAATTTCTAACTACCAATTCACACTAGAATTGAGCCTACCCATTTCTATTAAACCAACTCTAATAGGTAAGTGTTAAAACACTCAAAACAACCCACCCATTTCCTATGGACACCATAGGATGTAAATAAGCCAAAGTAGGAGGGAACCCTACCACTTGATGCGTGAATCGAAGGATAGAACCTCAAGAACACCAACCAAAACCTCCAAGTCTTGATTTTCCAAAATCCCCTCTTTGGATCTTTGGTGAAATCCTTCGTTCTCAGTGTGGTTGTGTAGCCCTCATCGAGGAGATCAACTTTGATTCTTGGCTCGACGAATTCCGACAGACAGAACTCCGTGAATCGTCGAAAGAAAACTTGAAAACTCATTTTCTCTCCTCTCTTCCTCTCCAACGTGAGAAACCAGCAGAATTGTGAAGACATTCTGCCCAAAATCAGATATTTAGGTCCTATTTATAATTTTAAAGCTTGGCCCACGTCGCGCCTCACGCCCCCCCTTGTCCGGGTCTGTTTTCGCCCCAAAACGATTAATTTGATCCCGGATTAAGTTCAAATTAATTTTATTTGAACTTTAATTCAATTATAAGGAAATTTTATAAAATTTATTTGTGGGGAACTTTGTGAGGTCAACCACCACCCAGTCGTCTCGAAATACGTGCAAAATCTGACTATTTCGGATTTCGATGAAATTTGACAGGGTAACTAGATTTCGCGATACGAATCCAATGGCGAAGTCCGTTGTCATCCGAACTCTAGAAACATGAGTATTTTAAATTCGCATTGTAGTGACAAATTACCGTTTTACCCTTTTCATAAAAAAATTCAAATTTATCCGAGTTTTACATTCTTCCCTCCTTAAAAGAATTTCGTCCCCGAAATTCACACACACATGCACATTCAACCAGATGCATATGCTACGAGTATATCATACCTCATAACTACAAAAATGTACCTCCATCCTCGAATAAAAAAGATAATTGGTACGTATAGTGTCCTCACGCTCCCATGTCGCCTCCTCCACTCCTCGGTGCTGCCTGATTAGTACTTAAAGTTGACATATTATTATGACATTTTAAGACTAATGGTACTTTAATGGAGTTTAAGTGATGTCATTTCAGGCCCTAAACTGAACAAGGACCCAAGAACAACAAGTACCACACTTGGATGCAGCACCAGTACATTAGAGCCCAAAATTGGAGAAGCTTGGAGCACAGCCAGAACGTTCGAACGCCAACTCACGTTCGAACGTCCACAATACACTGTAGCAGACTCAACTGCTGAAGAGAAGGCGTGTTGCAGTTAGGAAAGAAGACTGGAGCTCTGAAGTACTTGAGTGCACGTTCGAACGCCAACTCACGTTCGAACGTGCACTTGAGTTGATGGAAGACCAGACCACTGCAGAGAGTTGGAACTGAACTTCACAGAAGACCACAGATCACTCGAGTGAAAGGGGTCAGAGCAAATCTGGCGTTCGAACACCCTTAGTGCAAAAACAAGAAGAAACGTTCGAACGGCAGTCAACGTTCGAACGCCCTCAGTGCAAAAACAAAAAGAACGTTCGAACGCCAACTCACGTTCGAACGTTATCCACAGACTAGCAGCAGAGTTGTTGACTGTTCACTTGGACTTGGGCGGCAAACACTATTCTTTCACCCCCCCTGCCTCCTCCTCTTGCCTATAAATACTCCCCTTGTTGGAGAGCTAAAAAGAGGAGCATAGTAGGAAGTAGATAGTGATGGAGGCTTAGACTCCCACTCTCATAGTAGTTAGTTCATTTTCCTTATGAAGTCTTTATTTTAGAGATTAGTTTGGCTTTAGCCCAACATCTCTTGCTTGTTATAACAGTAGTTTTATGCTTATGCTTATGTTTATGCTTTCATTTCTCATGCATAGAAGAGAAATAGCTCCCATCTTGGTTGAGGAAGCAACCCTCCAATCTTTGGTTGAGGAAGCCACCCTCCAAATGTGACTAGCTTTCTTCTACTTTTATTGTTCATGCATTTCACTTCCATTGCTTGAGCTTCCTTCTTTCTTAGAAGAGTGAAACTCTTCCACTTTTCTAGAGCTTGATTAAAGCCGTGAAGGGTGGAACGTGATTCACTCATTCTTTGTGGAAGATTCGCTCCGCGTTTGTTGTTACTTTATCTTTTAAAGTTCTCCACTTGGAGGGATGAGCATCACTCACTTTTCTAGCTTTACCCAAGCCATGAAGAGTGAGTAGTTTCTCATTCACTCTTTAGTGAGAGGAGAAAGGCATGTACAAGTTATCCGGGAATCATATTTGTGCAATGTTCTTTTATGCTTAACGTTTATTTCTTCTTGTTATCGGATGATTGATTGCATCTAGCAAAGCTAAGGTACTTTGTATAATTGTGAGCTCTTTCTATGACATGGATGACTCCTGCATAGAAAGACTCATCAGTTCAAGGCAAGTACACCGGCTAGATCCTCATGACTACCCTTCAATCTCCCCCCTTAATGTACTTCATTTAAAGAATGGACTATTAATATCATGATTGGATGTCTTGTAGAAACACTTGCTTGTTTGTAGACGGGTTAAGTCTCGGCACAGGCAATTCTTGTAAACTTCTAGAAAGACATCGGAATCATGTTCTTAATTCTCACAATCCATCTTTATCTTCTGATTAACTTGCTGTTGACACGGGAGTTAATTGAGTTATCAAGCACAATTATGACAAACCGGATAACTAACTACATGTCCAGATCCTTGCACTAAAGGGTGACTCTTTTTAATTAGCATTCATCTCCTATTTTGTTAAGAAAATCTTTCTGGAAAGAATCTTACATTATGTCCAGCAAAACCCATATCTCGCAGCAAATCAAAAAGGTTACAATCAAAAGGTCTCTACCACTGCTTGCCTTAGAAATATCAACAAAAGTTCCCTGTGGATTCGACTCCGGACTCAAACCGGATTATTACTACAGCTTGACCGCCTGCACTTGGGTGTATATATTTGGATCAAGCCATCAAGTTTTTGGCGCCGTTGCCGGGGAACCTTTGAAAGGTGCTTTAAGGTAAAAGGTAAAAAGACCTTCAACATTGTGTATATTTTGTTTTACTGTAAATAACTTTGTTTTATTTTCTTTATGACTGAGGGCACTCCTCACTTCCAAAATTTGTCGGCAGAATCGTGTGAGTCCGTGAATCAGTCTGAACCTAATTCACCTAGATCAGTAGCAGACTCTTGTGAGGGTAGTATGGCAAATAATGAAAGAAATGGAGAAGTCCCAATGAGGGAGGAGGAAGTCCCTAACATCCGAACTTTGCGGGATTACTTGAATCCCACAAGAAATAGTGTCCTCTCTTGTTTTATTGTAACACCCTGCATTTTATTTTATATATGTATATAGATATATAGTAAATATTTGTTGTAAAATGTGGATATGTGTAGAAATATGTTTTGGAGAGATTTGGGATGGATTTGGTTGGCTTAGGAATGGATTGGAAATGGAAAAAAAAAAAGGGGGATGAAACAGGCTGTGAACAGTGCACGTGAACAGTGCACTGGCTGCAACTTCAAGCGCGATTTCGACCTTGATTCAGTCAATATCTCTCAAAACTCAAAACATGAAAGTTGTAGAGCTCTTTCTTACCATTCCATATCATCTTTAATCATCTCAATCGGAGCTCGGATGAGAGCGTTATGCCCATTCTACGAAGACTGGTCTGGAGCAGAGTGTTTGTCGAAACAGTAACAAAAAATCGGGATTTTTGTGTTTTAAAACACCATTTTAAGCCCCATTTGTCCCATTCTTCCATTCCAATCTCACCACAAACCTCTTAGAGCCCTAGGAGAAGATAAAGGGAAGAAGAAAAGGGAGAAATAGAGTCTCTAAAGCTTGGGCTTTGGTTTGAAATTCTTGATTTCAAGGTAGGGGATTTTTTCTCTCTCTCTTACATTGAGGTTAGGGCTTATGTATATATGTATGTTTTGCTCTAAATGTTATATATATGATATGAAATCATCCTCTCTTAGTCTTTTGGGCAAAGATTACATGTTTTTAACAAAGTTAGGGTTGAATACCCATGAAATCTCTTTTTGTGTTTCAAAACCCTAGTTATTGGAGAGTGATGGATTTCTTCTTAAATTCTTCCTTTATTATTGATTTTGAAACCATAATGCTTGGTGTTGAGTAATAAAATGATGTTGTGGTGATCTCTTGTATTTTTGTAATTGTTTATTGAAATTGTCATGTGATAAATTTGGGGGGTTTTTAAGTTATACTTGTAAATTGTGAAATTGTGTTTGGTATTGTATCTCTTATGAGTGTGGGATGACCATGGGTGGCCTTTGACGAGATATCGTAGAGTGGGTAGACGTGTTGCTTGCTCCGTGTGGGTTGACATTTTTCCTACCACTCGTAGTGGGGTTAGTGCTTTGGTAAGACTAAACCGCTATTGCTCACGGGTGCCATGTCAGAGGGTTAGTATATTAATGCCTGGGTTGGATACGTCACTGCCATTGGTATGCATACGCCCTTCCTAAAGGATGGATATCTTTGAGAAGATTTGTGTGCGTGTGTGTGGGCTAGATATTACTCAATGTGTCGATTCATGGGGCTTGCCTTACATCATGGTGGAGATACATGTTTATAATGTTGATACGAATGCAATGGTTAGTATTTGTTCATTCTACCAGATACGGTTTCTACAAGAGTTTTGGGAAGTATGGGATTCCGCAAGAACTTGTGAGAAACGGTGTATGGTGGAATGTATTATTAATTGTGTAATTGGTTCCATTTATTCATTAAATTACTGTTGTTACCTAAACTTGAGATCCATTCTAAAATGTCCCTGTTTTACTTCAAAGATTATATATGCTATTTGTGAAATGAGACCGACTTGTTTTACATGTTTTATAAACCTTGTTCGAGTTTGGGAGGAATGTTGCTACAGAGCTTAGTGCTCACTCCCTACAAATTACATTTTTCAGATACGGTGTTAGAGGAGAACCTCGGAGTTGACGAGTAGGGCTATTGGGAGGCCCCATCCGAGGGAAATCGAGATTCCGAGGTGGACATATAGAGATATAGCTTCTTTTGCACAAGACTAGAGAGTTTAATTGGAGATCATGTATAGTCTAGTATTTTGTTTGTTCCGTTGCTAAGTTTGAGTGTAATTCTTTTGGAATGTAATTGCCATAGCTTGGCCTATTCTTTTGGGATGATATTGTGGATATTATTTATGGTGAATAAAATCTTATTTTGTGATGTGTAAATGGACTCGGTGTGGTCAATAGTTATGCATATGTGGACCCGGTGTGGTTAATTGTAATATAATTGTACAGGTTGTGTTTTGGGTAGAGTTCCCCGTACAAAGGAGACTCTGCCCAAATTTTGTTAAAATATGAATGGTTGATGAATGAAACTTTCGTCGTGATGGATTTACTTAGTGCTCTCATGCGGTGAATGGTTTTTAGAATGTAATGTCACCCAAGGGGGTTTTTGGGGCGTTACATTTATTTTTCCTGAAAATGCTCCCCTCTTTACTGTAAAGCCGGGGACAGTGCAGTTATTGCCCGTGTTTCATGGATTGGATGCAGAAAATCCATATATGCATATCAAAGATTTCGAAGAAGTGTGTGGAACATTTCAAGACAATTCTGAATTGGCAAAATTGAAATTGTTTTCTTTCTCTTTGAGGGATAGAGCCAAACAATGGTTGAATTCTTTAAAGGCTTTTTCAATACCCAATTGGCAAGCATTGCAAAATGAATTTTTTAGAAAGTTTTTCCCTTTACATCGCACAAATGCATTAAAAAGGCAAATCATGAATTTTGCGGTCAAAGAAGGAGAAACTTTTTATCAAAGTTGGGAGAGATTCAAAGATCTACTACAATCTTGCCCACATCATGCTTTTGAAAATTGGACATTGGTAGGATTTTTCTATGACTCCTTACCCTCTAGACTACGTCAGTTTGTCGAAATGATGGCCCAAGGAGAATTCATGGGAAAAAGTCCGGAGGAGGCATTCAATTTCTTCGACACCATATCTGACAGTTCTCAGATGTGGGACTCAGCCTCCCCTACCACTGTAGAAGCCAGACCATCTAATTCCCAAGGAGGAAAATATGTCTTGAGAGAGGATGATGACTTGAGAGCAAAAATGTCCACATTGTCTCGAAAGCTCGAAGCTTTAGAGATGAAGAAAGTCCATCAAGTTGATGTTAGCCCTTCCACTGAGCAAGTGTGTGGAATCTGTGCGCTAACAGGACACCCTACTGGGGAGTGTCCCACCATCCCAGCATTCAAAGAAGTCTTGTTAGAACAAACACATGCAGTTTCCAACTTCAACAAGCCTTACTCTAACCCATATTCTGAAACATACAATCCAGGGTGGAGAAATCACCCTAACTTCAGTTGGAAGAACACACAACCAATACCCATGAACCAACACCAAGGGCCATACCCACCACCTCAAGGACCTCTTGCATATCAACCATACCAACCACCACAAAAGAGGAACCTTGAGGACACATTAAATCAGTTCATGCAAAGCCAAATGAATTATAACAATAATTCCACACAGGCTTTCACTGATTTCAAAACACAGACCACTCAATCTTTTGAGGATCTTAAAAGCCACATCCAAAAGTTAACTCAATCCATGGTCACACACGAAAAAGGAAAGTTTCCTGCTCAACCAAAACAACCACAAGGCCAATTCCATGTAGGAAACCCTTAAACAACAGGAAACACCCAAGACCAAGCCCAAGCTGTCACGACCCTAAGAAGTGGCAAAGTGATTGACAAAACAATCAGAGACATACTCATTCCCAAGCCAAAACCTGAGTCAAGCCCAGTCAATCCATCATCTGAACCTGAACCAATTGAGAAAGACCCTGAGCCTGTGATTGAACAAGAGTCAGAACCTTCTGAGAAAAAGGAACCTTCGTATCCCGTTCCGGCTCCATTTCCTCATCGACTCAGAGCCAAACAGAAAGTGAAAAATCAGCCTGAAATTTACGAGCTTTTTAAGCAAGTAAATATCAACATCCCACTTCTGGATGCAATCAAACAAGTCCCGCCTTATGCCAAGTTTCTAAAAGACTTGTGCACAGTCAAGAGAAGCTAGAAAGTCCAAAAAAGAGCTTTCCTAACGGAACAAGCTAGTGCTCTTCTCCAACAGAAAACCCTTCCAAAATACAAAGACCCAGGATGTCCGACTGTCTCATGTATCATTGGAAACTTCAGAATTGAACAAGCCTTGTTAGACCTTGGAGCCAGCGTTAATCTGCTACCCTACTCTGTGTATCAACAGTTGGGTTTGGGAGAACTTAAACCCACTTGTGTCACACTCCAGTTGGCTGACAGATCTGTCAAAACCCCCAGAGGGATTGTTGAAGATGTGCTTGTCCAAGTAGATAGTTTTGTCTTCCCTGTTGACTTCATTGTTCTGGATACTCAACCAGCAATAAATTCGGAGAACCAAATTCCCGTCATTCTTGGTCGACCATTCCTAGCAACTTCCAATGCTTTAATCAATTGCAGGAATGGAGTCATGAAATTAACTTTTGGGAATATGACTCTCGAAATGAACATTTTCAATATTGCTAAACATCCAGAAGAGGAAAAGGAAGAAAGGGAAGTACACTCCATAGAATCTTTGATACAGGAACATCTGGATGATACATTCTGTGAGGATCCTGCTGAATCATCTCTGTTAGAACTCATCTCATCAGAAATAACAGATGATGACCCAAAACCACCAAGTGACCCTACTCATACTGTTGAGACCTGGACACTCAAATTCGAAGAAATTTCACCAAGTGGCACAAAGCCAGTCTCATCAAGTGTTAGCCCACCAAAGCCTGAATTGAAACCTCTCCCATCTGACCTCAAATATGCATTCTTAGGAAAGAATGAGTCATACCCAGTGGTAATTTCATCTAAACTCACAGACTTGCAAGAGTCTAAATTGCTTGAAGTTCTTCGAAGTCATAAAAGTACTATTGGATGGACCATCGCTGACTTGAAAGGTATAAGCCCGTTAATCTGCAATCATGCCATATACCTTGAAGAGGACTCAAAACCCTCTCGTCAAATGCAGCGACGACTGAATCCTCACATGAAGGAAGTTGTGAGAATTGAGGTACTCAAACTCTTAGATGCAGGGATAATCTTCCCTATCTCAGATAGTAAATGGGTCAGTCCAACCCAGGTTGTGCCAAAAAAATCTGGGGTCACAGTGGTCAAAAATGATGCAAATGAACTAGTACCAACTCGAGTCGTCACAGGATGACGAATGTGCATTGATTATCGAAAGCTCAATTTGGTCACTAGAAAAGATCATTTTCCTCTCCCATTTCTTGACCAAGTCCTAGAGAGAATTGCAGGCCATGCATTTTACTGTTTCTTGGATGGATATTCAGGGTATAACCAAATTGAGATAGCCTTAGATGATCAGGAGAAAACAACCTTCACATGCCCCTTTGACACCTTTGCATTCAAAAGGATGCCATTTGGACTTTGTAACGCTCCTGCAACATTCCAAAGATGTATGCTAAGCTTGTTCAGTGATATGGCTGAAAATTTTTTGGAAGTATTTATGGATGACTTCTCTGTCTATGGTGATTCTTTCGACTTGTGTTTAACCAATCTGGAGAAAGTACTGATCAGATGTAAGGAAGCCAACCTAGTGCTCAATTGGGAAAAATGTCATTTTATGGTAACACAGGGCATTGTTCTTGGTCACATCGTGTCGTCTGAAGGCATGAAAGTTGACAAGGCAAAAATTGATTTGATTGGAAATTTGCCTGCCCCTAAGACTGTAAAAGATGTTCGATCATTCCTAGGTCATGCAGGGTTCTACAGGAGATTCATAAAAGATTTCAGTACCATAGCAAAACCAATGTGTCACCTCCTAAGTCAGGATGTAATATTTGATTGGAATGAAGCATGCCAAAAAGCCTTTGACAAGCTAAAAGACATGTTAATTTCTGCACCAATAATGCAACCTCCTGACTGGAATCTTCCTTTTGAACTAATGTGTGATGCAAGTGATTTTGCTGTAGGTGCTGTATTGGGACAAAGAAAAGATAAGAAACCCCATGTGATTTACTATGCAAGCAAAACTTTGAATGATGCCCAAATGAATTATTCAACAACTGAGAAAGAATTGATTGCTGTAGTTTTTGCACTGGAAAAATTCCGTTCTTATCTTGTTGGTTCTTCTGTTACTGTATTCACTGACCATGCAGCTCTAAAATTTGCTCACAAAGAAGGATGCCAAACCGAGACTCTTGAGATAGATACTTTTGCTCCAAGAGTTTGATCTTGTCATTAAGGACAAGAAAGGCGTCGAGAATGTGGTGGCAGATCATCTATCCAGACTAACCTATGAATTTCATGAGGATGGACTGCCAATCAATGAGAAATTCCCCGATGAACAACTGTTCATGATTGATAAGACACCATGGTATGCAGACATTGCTAACTTTCTTGCTACTGATACACTCCCTCCATCTTTTACCATGTTGGACAAAAAGAAATTTCTGAGGGAGGTACGTAACTTCTTTTGGGAGGATCCTTACGTATTCAAATACTGTAAAGATCAAATCATAAGACGTTGCATCCCTGCTCATGAAAGTAGCCAGGTAATAACTTTTTGTCATTCTGAAGCATGTGGTGGCCACTTTTCATCAAGAAAAATAGCTGCAAAAATATTGCAGTGTGGATTTTACTGGCCCACACTTTTCAAAGATGTCCATGCCTTTTGTTTAACTTGTGATAGGTGTCAAAGGTTGGGAAACATTTCTAAAAGAAATATGATGCCCTTAAACCCCATTCTGGTAATTGAAATTTTTGACTGTTGGGGCATCGATTTTATGAGACCATTTCCCCCTTCCTTTGGCTATCTATACATTTTAGTGGCTGTAGACTATGTATCCAAATGGGTTGAAGCAATTTCATGCCGAAACAATGATCACAAAACAGTGATCAAATTTTTAAAAGAAAATATTTTGTCCCGATTTGGAATTCCGAAGTCAATCATAAGCGATGGGGGTGCTCATTTTTGCAATCGTCCCTTCTGGAATTTAATGAAAAAATACTTGATTTTTCACAAAATTGCAACCTCTTATCACCCACAGACCAGTGGACAAGCTGAGTTAGCTAATCGGGAGATCAAATTAATTTTGGAAAAAACGGTGAACCCAGATCGCAAAGATTGGTCATTAAGACTGACTGATGCACTCTGGGCATACCGAACTGCTTTTAAAACAATTTTGGGCATGTCTCCTTATCGATTAGTCTATGGAAATTCATGTCACTTGCCTGTGGAATTGGAACATAGGGCATACTGGGTCATTAAAGCAATGAATTTTGACTTAGACAAGGCTGGGCTAACAAGGAAACTTCAGATAAATGAATTGGAGGAATTGAGAAATGAAGCATATGAAAATGCTAAGATTGCTAAAACCAGGATGAAAATCTTTCATGACAAACACATTGTGTGGAAATCTTTTGAGCCATCTCAAAAAGCCTTGCTATTCAATTCAAGACTCCGCCTCTTCCCTGGTAAGTTGAAATCAAGATGGGTTGGGCCTTACATTGTGAAAAAGGTGTTTGAACACGGAGCAGTTGAAGTGGAAAACCCAGCAAACGGTAATAATTTTACTGTTAATGGTCAGAGGTTAAAACCATTTTTGGAGGATTTTGTTAGAAATGTGGAAACCATTCTTTTAATGGAACCAGAGTACTCCTCCGAAATTCGCGCCTGCCGACACTCCAGTGGATCGGGTCAGGAAATATCTACTCCAACCCGACCCACTGGGGCGCCTTTATAAGGCGCCCACGTGTTCCCCAGCCGCCGCAGTTGGCCTTCCCCCTTTTGTTCTTCTTCTTCTTCTTCTTCTTTTCTTCTTCTTCTGTTAGTCTTCGAGTCTCTGTTACCCGAGAAAACACCCATGACCACACACTCCACAAACACGATATTTTGCTTCCTGTTTAGCATTTTAATCTTATATTTGCTCACGGGTGTTCTTCTCTTGTTCGCACTCACACATAAGGATTTTCAGCCTACCCGAAATCCAGATCTGCGCACAGATGAGTAATTTTTGGTGTTTTTATTTGTAGGTCTCAGTGGTGAACAGATCTCTACCATTCAACCTCGTCTCCACACTCCATGAACCAGTAAATTCGAAACATTGGGGACAATGTTTAGTTTAGGTTGGGGGGTATGATCAGTTCATCAGTTAGTTCATTTCATCAGTTAGTTCATTTTCGTTCATAGTTCATAATTTTCGCAATTTTTTTAAATTTTTATTGTCGTTGTTGATCATGTTTGAACATTGATTAAATTGATTATGCTTATGAATCAGCCTCAATCGTCTTTGTGACTGGCAAACGTTAAAGAACCAGATAGTGAGTCTTAAAATTTAGCAATCATGGATGTAAATCTTTTTTGGTTTAGCCTAGGAGTCCTACGTACTTTTCCATCTGATGTACATACCATGATCATGAGAAAAGCAAGATTAGTAAGGAAGGCTGAAATCAAAGAAAAACAAGTGAAACCCCTCTGTGGCAGAAGTAGCTTTGCTAAACGCCGTCGTGCAAAAAGGCTTGGTGCCTGTAAACAGTGTGGCAGATACTTTCACGAAAAAAGGTACAACCAGTGTTCTGAACCAATTTTCGGTCGCGCACTTGATCGATTAGACTGGATAGTGAATGGGCTGAGTAAGGATTACCCTGATACGCCATGCTATTCCGGTACTGTGCTTAACCGATTTGTGAGAGAGGAAGTTGGGAGAGTTACTGGTTGTCCATTTTACACAGACACAGAGGGAGACTCAGATTAAATAATTTTCTGTAGGAAATGTGTACTTTCGTTGGGGGAGTGAATGCCAAAGGTCCGAATTTGTTGTAAAATTCTGTTTGTATAAATTTCTTTTTGACTGAAATGAAAATATGGGCCGAGTAAGGAATGCCCCAAAATACCAACCTGAAGCGTGGGTAGGGGTTCATCCCGAGACGCCGTAGTTTTTGAATTAAATTGGTGTGTTTTGTCTTCTTTGATTGTATATAGTGCAATAGAGAAAATTTTAATTTGTGGTTCAACGTTCGAACGCCAGGTAACGTTCGAACGTTGAAAGCTTACAGTACTCAGCCTCTGATGAAGCTTCTGCAGAAACTTGAAAGTACTGGGAGCTCAGTCCGTTCGAACGCCAATAGACCGTTCGAACTAGATTAACGTTCGAACGCCAATAGACCGTTCGAACGAAGAGTATTTACAGTACTTTGGCCTTTGACAGAAACTCAAAAGTACTGGGAGCTCATCATGTTCGAACGCCAGACCACGTTCGAACGATCTTTTTAAATTCCTTCTACCAACGTTCGAACGTCACCAACGTTCGAACGTTACAACTCAGGCTATAAAAGCCTGGTTCGTCGTTTTCAGCCAAAATCCCCAATTTTTTTCCAAAACCCTAGATCTCATTCTCACCCCACAGACCTCAACTTGCCCTCATTCCCCAAGAATATCCAAATTCGACCTTCCCTAACTCCTCCCCACATCAAAATCATCAATCCCAGACCTTGAACCCTAAGTTCCAGAACTTTTTAGGACCCTCCCAAATCAAACTCACGTTCGAACGCCATGCCAAGGATGAAACTTCCTGCCAGGCGTGCTCCACCAGTGAATCAAGACCCAAACATGGTAGAAGAAGTGATTGAAGAAAGGGGAGGAAGGCAAAGGACCAAGACGTATGACAGAACCAGATTTCCTAATGCCTTGAAGGCTGAGAGGTATGAAAATTTTTACCGTAAGCATGCTATTGTCTGTGAGAGGGATGTTGTGATTGATGATTTTGCTGAGATTGGTATAAAGCAAGAAATGGAGAGGAGGGAGTGGGTATGGTATTTGAGAAATGGTGGAGACGCCGTTGTTGAATTGGTGCAGGAGTTTTACTCCAACACTGAGATCATCAACGGCGCAATACGGACATATGTTAGGGGTACCCACATTGACGTGGACGAAGCATACATTGGGGAAATAAGGGAAGAAATACCCCGGGTGCAAAACCCTACCTACCCACCAAAGAAGAATGTAGCAATGACTGTGGTAGGAAAGGAGTTGACAGGGATAGCTGAATTTTCATGGGTAGGGAGGAAATTTTTTAAGCAAGGGGAGCTCACCGACAAGTATAAGATGTTGAATTTGATTGCGGTGTCCAACTTCGCTCCCTTAGGAAGAAAGAATGAGATTCTACCTGATATGGCCCGACTTCTGTATGCCATTGGCAAGGGACATAGCATTGACCTTCCCTCTCTCATCTTGAGTGAAATGAAGAAGGGATGTGATGTAAAAAGGAATGCACTCCCTTTTGCGACTTTGGTGACTGAAATGTGCACGGAGCATGGGGTAAGGGTAAAGCCTGAGATGGAAATCCAGAAGCCAATGGGGCCATTGAACAAGGCTTCATTCCGGAGAAGCCAAAGTCATAGTGGCGTCCCGGCGGCAAGGCAAGAAGAGCCCCCGGCCCAAGGAGTAGATGAAGTGCAAGAGGAACTTGATGAGATGGAGAGAGAGATGGGAGGAGAAGGAGATCAGCCAGCAGGTGAGGGACCTAGCACCAGCACCAGCACCCGACGCTCATTACGGGACATCATGCTTAGCATTGAAGCTAAGCAAGATGAGATCCTTAGGTATCTGAGGGGTGGACATGGTGGAGCTAGTGGCCAAGGAGGAGAGTGAGAGAGAGGGACTTCTATTTCTGTTCTTTGTCTTGTTTTTATGTTTGTTTAAAGTTCTTCTTTGTATGAATTCTTCTTTGATAGTTGTAAGTTTTTGTGTGGTTGTGAATGAATCGAACCGTTGATGTTAAAAGATGATATTTTGAAATGAATGGTTCCATTTATCACTTTTATTTGTTTTAATGCATTTGTAGATTTAGCATAAAAATTAAAAGGTGAAGGAACAAATGTGGATGTTAAAAATGCTTGCTAGAGTAAATATGCACATGATCGGTTTGACACTTCCATTTATCAACCGAAACTTAAAACCACATTTCTTGAAAAAATTGGTATTCTCTCTATACTTAAATTGTCACATGTACATCGATATTTGTTATTTTAAAAGTACAGGAGGATTTGACTCGCAAATGGAATTGGTATATAACCGATACCCCCTGGAAAACCTGACATACACAGTGGAGATAACAAAGAACACCAGGGTGAGTTTCAAACTTAACAATACTTTCGAGAGACAATCAATATTTACTCAAGCAAATTCTTTTCAAATCTCCATTTTTTGAATGATCTCATTAATCTTGCTTTGATTGACGCATTTAAAAGTGATCTATTGACATATCCCACACGAAATCATCGCATACGACACATACAGGTGCACATGCTTGAGAAATGATCTTAGGCCATATTTGATATAATATTGAGCCTTAGACCTTTCTTTGAAAATTTTTTATCCTTCGTTAGCCATGTTTGAGCCATCAATGTATAAAGTTTTCTTTGATAAACCTACATGATTACCAATCCACAAGAAAACATATTTGACATACATTGGCTATCTAATTTTCTTACATCCTCTTTGTAAGATGATACAGAAAAAGGAAAAGAAAAAGGAGCATTCGAGATTATCATCCAAGAAGAGTTGATTGGAACAATTGAAACAAAACAGAAGCAAAAAGGCAAGAACTTGCCAAGAAAGTGAAAAAATGAGAAAAATGAAAGAGAGAAATGTCATCTCTCGGCAAAATATCAAGAAGTTAGAAAGAGGTGTGCTACACAAACAGCAGATAGCTTTTGAAAATCCCTGACGTCGTTTCGTTAGCCACTGACCTCTAGCCACGCTACAACCCATGAAAAGCCCTAATTGATCTCAAATATGTTACATGCATGTGTTGTTAATCACAATTGGGATATGGTAAATAGCGTTCCTTTTAAATTGCGTTAATATTCTTTCATGAGATCATGCCAAACATTAGTAGTTGCTTATTTAAAATTTCACTCCTTTCTTAAATGGTGCATGTGATTTTTTCGATTGGCCATCTTCTGATCACATGATCTGTGAGAAACAAGTCACTATAATCAGAGTGAACCTTTGCTGAGAGTATACTACGTGAGGTTTGTGAAATCGAAACTATCCATGGAAGGTGATAAAAGGGAGTATTTGTTACATAACAATTCCTATTGCTTGAATGATCATTCCTACTGCATTGAGAATTTCAAATACCAATGTAACAAATGATAATTTTTGCATAGAATGAATACCTGTGAAATAAGGACGTGTGAGACATAAGTCAAAGTTGAAAATCTCGTGTCTCAACGACCATGATGCTAATTTACTTGAGACAGCATTCTCCTATGCACATCTGTTCGACTGAAGTTTGTGGGTAACTTCTCTAGAAAGCCTCACGAGACAACACTCGTCCGCTAGGGTAAACCTAGTGGTTCAATGGCTTGTTGCATAAGCTAAATGCAACCGGATGACCTACGAAAATGGCATTAGGAGTAGAATTTTCTTTTTCATATTACTAGAGACTAGCAATATTTAGGTTGCGGAGTGTGATTAGTACTTAAAGTTGACATATTATTATGACATTTTAAGACTAATGGTACTTTAATGGAGTTTAAGTGATGTCATTTCAGGCCCTAAACTGAACAAGGACCCAAGAACAACAAGTACCACACTTGGATGCAGCACCAGTACATTAGAGCCCAAAATTGGAGAAGCTTGGAGCACAGCCAGAACGTTCGAACGCCAACTCACGTTCGAACGTCCACAATACACTGTAGCAGACTCAACTGCTGAAGAGAAGGCGTGTTGCAGTTAGGAAAGAAGACTGGAGCTCTGAAGTACTTGAGTGCACGTTCGAACGCCAACTCACGTTCGAACGTGCACTTGAGTTGATGGAAGACCAGACCACTGCAGAGAGTTGGAACTGAACTTCACAAAAGACCACATATCACTGGAGTGAAAGGGGTCAGAGCAAATCTGGCGTTCGAACACCCTTAGTGCAAAAACAAGAAGAAACGTTCGAACGGCAGTCAACGTTCGAACGCCCTCAGTGCAAAAACAGAAAGAACGTTCGAACGCCAACTCACGTTCGAACGTTATCCACAGACTGGCAGCAGAGTTGTTGACTGTTCACTTGAACTTGGGCGACAAACACTATTCTTTCACCCCCCTCCCCGCTGCCTCCTCCTCTTGCCTATAAATACTCCCTTTGTTGGAGAGCTAAAAAGAGGAGCATAGTAGGAAGTAGATAGTGATGGAGGCTTAGACTCCCACTCTCATTGTAGTTAGTTCATTTTCCTTATGAAGTCTTTATTTTAGAGATTAGTTTGGCTTTAGCCCAACATCTCTTGCTTGTTATAACAGTAGTTTTATGCTTATGCTTATGTTTATGCTTTCATTTCTCATGCATAGAAGAGAAATAGCTCCCATCTTGGTTGAGGAAGCAACCCTCCAATCTTTGGTTGAGGAAGCCACCCTCCAAATGTGACTAGCTTTCTTCTACTTTTATTGTTCATGCATTTCACTTCCATTGCTTGAGCTTCCTTCTTTCTTAGAAGAGTGAAACTCTTCCACTTTTCTAGAGCTTGATTAAAGCCGTGAAGGGTGGAACGTGATTCACTCATTCTTTGTGGAAGATTCGCTCCGCGTTTGTTGTTACTTTATCTTTTAAAGTTCTCCACTTGGAGGGATGAGCATCACTCACTTTTCTAGCTTTACCCAAGCCATGAAGAGTGAGTAGTTTCTCATTCACTCTTTAGTGAGAGGAGAAAGGCATGTACAAGTTATCCGGGAATCATATTTGTGCAATGTTCTTTTATGCTTAACGTTTATTTCTTCTTGTTATCGGATGATTGATTGCATCTAGCAAAGCTAAGGTACTTTGTATAATTGTGAGCTCTTTCTATGACATGGATGACTCCTGCATAGAAAGACTCATCAGTTCAAGGCAAGTACACCGGCTAGATCCTCATGACTACCCTTCAATCTCCCCCCTTAATGTACTTCATTTAAAGAATGGACTATTAATATCATGATTGGATGTCTTGTAGAAACACTTGCTTGTTTGTAGACGGGTTAAGTCTCGGCACAGGCAATTCTTGTAAACTTCTAGAAAGACATCGGAATCATGTTCTTAATTCTCACAATCCATCTTTATCTTCCGATTAACTTGCTGTTGACACGGGAGTTAATTGAGTTATCAAGCACAATTATGACAAACCGGATAACTAACTACATGTCCAGATCCTTGCACTAAAGGGTGACTCTTTTTAATTAGCATTCATCTCCTATTTTGTTAAGAAAATCTTTCTGGAAAGAATCTTACATTATGTCCAGCAAAACCCATATCTCGCAGCAAATCAAAAAGGTTACAATCAAAAGGTCTCTACCACTACTTGCCTTAGAAATATCAACAAAAGTTCCCTGTGGATTCGACTCCGGACTCAAACCGGATTATTACTACAGCTTGACTGCCTGCACTTGGGTGTATACATTTGGATCAAGCCATCATTGCCACAACACATTCACTAGCCTCACGGTCTTGCCTCGCAAAACCTGATCCCGTCTATCCATGATACGCACCGGTCCCTCCTCGAAGGTCCCATCCGCATCAACAATCAACTCACCCCAATCCACCACATGTGTCGGATCTGGAGTATACTTCCGGAGCATAGAGACATGGAATATCGCATGAACACCCGATAGATTTGGCGGTAACGCCAACCGGTAAGCAACTGTACCTACCCTCTTGAGTACCTCGAAGGGTCCGATATACCTCGGTGACAGTTTTCCCCGCTTGCCGAACCTGACCACTCCTCTCTTAGGCATCACCTTCAAGAAGACATGATCTCCCACCTCAAACTCTAGAGGTCGCTGTCGTCTGTCAGCGTAGCTCTTCTGTTGGCTCTGAGCCGTGAGAAGACGCTTCCGTATCAAGTCCAGCTTCTCAGAGGTGTCCCTAACCAAATCCGAACCCGTAGAGGGTCTCTCTCCTACCTCCGTCCAACAAACCGGAGATCGACAAGGCCTTCCATATAGTGCCTCATAGGGTGTCATCTGTATGCTCGCCTGATAATCGTTGTTGTAGGCGAACTCCACTAAGGACAAGTGCTCTTCCCAGCTACCCTTGAGATCTAGGACGCATGCCCGTAGCATGTCCTCTAAAGTCTAGATGGTCCTCTCCGATTGACCGTCTGTCTGGGGATGAAAAACAGTGCTCATCATCAACTGTGTCCCCATGGCTCGCTGGAAACTCTCCCAAAAATGAGTCGTAAACCTGGGATCCCGATCCGATATTATAGATACGGGCACCCCATGCAACCGGACAATCTGCCGTATGTACAACCTGCAGAATTCCTCCAGTGTGAAGGTCATCCGCACCGCCAAAAAGTGTGCCGACTTAGTAAGCCGGTCCACTATCACCCACACCGCATCATGCCCTCGCAATGTTCATGGCAAGTGGGTCACAAAATCCATCGTGACATGTTCCCACTTCCACTCAGCTACCTCCAAAGGTTGGAGTAATCCCGCTGGTTTCTGGTGCTCAGCCTTGACCTGCTGACACGTGAGACATCGTCTGACAAAATCCCCAACATGTCCCTTCATACCGCTCCAATAATACTGGCAAAGAAAATCATGGTATATCTTCGTGCCACCAGGGTGTACAGCAAAACGGGAGCAATGAAACTCCCTAATGATCTCCTCTCTTAGCTCTGCTAACTAGGGAACCACAACCCTTCCCCTAAATCGAAGACTACCATCCGTGTGAATGGCCCAGCCCTCGTCACCCGTACCCGACTGTACTCGGTCCTTAATAGACAATATCTCTGAGTCTTGCCCCTAAGACTCAATCACTCTGCACAGTAGGGAAGACATAGCCACTAAACTTCCCAAGGTACCCTGAGCCTGCCCCATATAGTGTAGCCCGAACTGTCCCACAGTCTCGATCATCTGCCACTCCTTGGAAGCTACACTAGCCACAACTCCACGTGACTTCCGACTAAGTGCATCAGCCACCACATTTGCCTTACTGGGATGGTAATGGAAAGTGAAGTCATAGTCTTCCAGATATTCCATTCATCTGCGTTGCCTCATGTTGAGGTCCCGCTGTGTAAAGATGTACTTCAGGCTCTTGTAGTCCGAAAACACCTCGAACTGCTCACCGTACAGATAGTGGCGCCAAGCCTTCAAGGCAAAGACAATGGCCGCCAACTCCATGTCATGTGTGGGGTAACTCTGCTCGTGGTTCTTTAACTGCCGAGAACCATAAGCCACTACCCTCCTGGACTGCATCAAAACGCATCCAAGTCCGTCCTTAGAGGCATCACAATACACTGTGTACCTCTGTCCCCTTTCCGGAACTATCAGAATAGGAGCTGAATTAAGCCTCCTCTTCAACTCCTGGAATGCCTTCTCACATGAGTCATTCCACTCAAACTTGACCTCTTTTTGGGTCAACTTGGTCATAGGTGCAGCTAATCGGGAGAAATCCTTGATGAACCTCCGGTAGTACCCTGCCAATCCCAAGAAACTACGTATCTCGAAGACTGACTTCGGCCTCTCCCAATTCATGACTGCCTCAACCTTCTCTGGGTCCACGGATACACCCGAAGCCGACACCACATGTCCTAAAAATTTCACCTCTGTAAACAAAAATTCACATTTGCTGAACTTGGCGTACAACTGATGGTTTCTCAAGGTCTGGAGAACAACCCTCAAGTGACCCTCATGCTCCTCCTCAGACTTGGAGTAGATCAAGATGTCGTCAACAAAGACCACGAAGAACTGATCTAGGTAGGGTTGGAACACCCTATGCATGAGATCTATGAATGCCGCCGGGGCATTCATCAATCCAAAGGGCATCATGGTGAACTCAAAATGTCCATACCGCGTTTTAGACGTCGTCTTAGGGATATCTGCCTCCCTAATCCTCAACTGGTGGTAATCGGTGCGGAGATCTATCTTGGAGTAGACCCGCGCCCCTCTCAGCTGATCAAACAAATCATCAATCCTCGGCAAATGGTACCTATTCTTGATAATAACCCTATTTAACTGCCGGTAATCTATGCATAGTCGAAGGGTCTTGTCCTTCTTCTTGGCAAACAACACTGGAGCGCCCCAAGGTGAAGTGCTCGGTCTAATAAAGCCCCTGTCCAACAATTCATGTAATTGGACCTTGAGTTCTTGCAACTCAGCAGGTGCCATCCTATGCGGAGTCATAGAAATGGGCGATGTACCGGGGTGCAACTCAATGGTGAAGTCGATATCCCTAGGTGGAGGTAATCCCAGTAGTTCATCCGGAAAAACTTCCTCATACTCACACACCACCCGAGGTAGACCAAACTCCTGTCTCGCCTCGTCCTCCAGGGTAAGGCTTGCTAGCCAACCCATCAACTGCATATGCCAATGGGAGTCATACACTACTTGAGGTAAAACGTTATATTTTTCCCCCTGAAACTTGAAACAAACACCCTCCGGTGTGTAGGCAGTGACCCTCTTACGATCACAATCAATGACGACTCGGTGTGCAGTCAACCAGTCCATCCCAAGGATAACATCGAACTTCGACATGTCCATGACCCTAAGGTCCACAGTGAGTAGAATCCCCGAGATCTCTAACTCACAACCCCGACATATCTGATCAAAACTCACCCTAGCTCCTAGGGGATAACTCATATGCAACGACTCTTCCAAGGTCTCAACCTCTAAACCCAAATCTCTAACACATGATGCAGCAATAAAAAAATGAGATGCACCAGAGTCAAATAACACCCTTGCCCATAAGCGAGAAAGTAGAAATGTACCCTGGATAACCGACTGATCCGCTGGCTCAGTCTGAGGTGTCATGGCGTAGACACGCCCCTGGGTCCCTGAAGTCCCGACTTGTGAACCTTGTCCTCGACCTCGACCCATGCTCTGGCCCATCTGACCTGATTGCGGAATCCCCGCACGTGAAGTAGTAGGGCCTTGTGCAGCACCCTGGAACTGATACTGGCTCCCCTGGCCCATGGTGGGGTAGGGAGGAACAAAGTGCGTCTGTGCATGCCCCACCGAAGACTGGGACTGGGATGCCCCATAGCTCTGAGATCCCTGTCGCTGAGGACAATCACGCTTCATATGCCCCAGTTGGTGGCAATGATAGCAAGCCCTTTGGCCTGCCTGGTAGGAAGGCCTCTGATTTCTCCCGCCTTGGGAGGATTGACCTTGGCTTTAGCCTTGATAGTCGCGGCCCTGTGGAGTCGAAGTTCTTTGCTTCTTCCCCGAACTTGAAGAAAAGGATTGGCCATCCGTTTTCTTGTCTTTAACACCCGCTTCCCGGATGCTCTGTGCATCATCCATCTCTCTCTCAATGGCCATAGATGTCTCGACCATTGAATCTAAGTCTTGCAGACGAAGACCCATAATTTTACCCAGATGGATAATTTCAAGCCATCCTCAAACTTCCTCACCTTGGCCATGTCTGTGGCCACATAATCATCAGCGAAACGGGCTAATTCCGTGAACTTAGCCACGTATTCCAATACCGTCATCGTTCCTTGCCTCAAGTCCAGGAACTCTCTAGCCTTAGCTTGCCGGACAGATGCCAGAAAATATTTGCCTATGAAGAGCTCTCGGAACTCTTCCCATGTCGTTGCCTCCAAGTTCCTCGAGGCCTTTACCCAATCCCACCACAATTGGGATTCTCCCTCTAGCTGGAATGTAGCTAGCATTATCTTAGTGGCATCGGAGGTGATCTCCATAGCCCCTAAGATCTTGTCAACTTGTCGGAACCAATGGTCAGCCACCATAGGATCTGCTCCCCCCACGAAGGTCAGAGGATGGTGCGCCTTGAACTTCTGGAGGTTACTAGAGCCTCCTTGGCCTACATTTGCACTAGTCTGTGCAATCATAGCAGCTGTAGCACTGGCCTGTGCAATAGTAGCAGCCGCAGTACCAATAGCCTCTATGAAGGCTTGTTGGTCAAAGGCCAGTGGTGGTGGTTGGTTGTTCCGTCCACCCCGACGTCCCCTTCCTCTAGTTGCCATCTATACGCACATAAGATAGCAATCGACCAATAACTTAGTATCCCAAAGTTAGGGATCAAAAGTTAAAATCGTAGGACATAGTAGATGCCCAAATAGTGGCTTACACATCCTTTCCCTTCCTGACCCTAAGGTTATATTTTCTAACCGTAGTGTCTCATTCTTATATAAATTTTATCATGCATATAATCTCATACCACATAGCACATAACATGTAGCACTTAAAACACATAACATGAAATGCACAATGGATGCAATGGTCTAGACTCATGCCCATCAAGCCCTAGGTAATTCGTATACCTAACCTCTGATACCAAGCTGTGACACTCCAAAATCCGGTAGTCCCTTATGAATCCAAAATTAACTCAATTTAAGCCCAGATATCAATAAGCTCTGATACCAAGCTGTGACACCCCAAAATCCGGGTGTCCCTTGATTATCCATCAACCCGCGGAATACCCGTGGATACCGAGGAACTCGATAGCACGCCGTTATGCCCCATTTGCCGGGGTCCTTAATTTAACAAAAATTCGGGCAGAGTCTCCCTTGTACGGGGAGCTCTACCCAAAACGCAACCTGTGCAATATACATTCACATGACCCATCTGAGGTCCAATATAAAATAATGATCACACCGGGTCCATTTATTCATACTTTTGATGCCCCTAAACTGGGGTTCCTATGTTGATGTATGAAGTGTGACATTGAATTGTAAAAGTGTAACATGGCCTGTAAAAGTGTAACATTGCCATGTAAAAGTGTAACATGACCTGTAAAAATGTAACATTGCCATGTAAAAGTGTAACATGACCTGTAAAAGTGTAACATTGCCATGTAAAAGTGTAACATTGCCATGTACCACTGTGACCTATAAACACATCACACCTATGTATCAAACATAGTTAATATAAGTTTAAGTTCCAACCCTTTTACATACATTACATGCCAAAATTTAATTACAAGTCCAATTTTACACAAAAAATGGATTGAAAGCCATAAGTCGACTTTTCTTCCTCCTCAAGTGCCCGAGTGAGTGTCGTCCGTCGGCGTAAAACCCGAACCTGAAATGTTTTCCCGTATAGGGTGAGCAACGCTCAATAGAGTATCTCCTACGGAGGCTACTCCCCACCCTAGATGCATACGAAATGTGCACAATGCAAACAATCAATAATATCTTATGCATATAACTACCAAACTTTGTCACAATGTAAACATATCATAAGCACATATCAACATTTAATTTCCTATTGTAATTCATATCTTAAGCATATGGTTTCTCTTTACCACACCATTCAAGCATGTTATTACAAATCTCATGCAATTAACACACTTTATTTCATATAGTCATTTTATCAAACACCTTCAAGGCACCAAATCATGTAATCACATAACATGCCTAAATTTATCATATAAACTCTAAAAAAAATCAGAATATATGATTTTTACATACCCAATTATCAAAACATCCTAGAAATCACAAACTAGCAATTTCTAACTACCAATTCACACTAGAATTGAGCCTACCCATTTCTATTAAACCAACTCTAATAGGTAAGTGTTAAAACACTCAAAACAACCCACCCATTTCCTATGGACACCACAGGATGTAAATAAGCCAAAGTAGGAGGGAACCCTACCACTTGATGCGTGAATTGAAGGATAGAACCTCAAGAACACCAACCAAAACCTCCAAGTCTTGATTTTCCAAAATCCCCTCTTTGGATCTTTGGTGAAATCCTTCGTTCTCGGTGTGGTTGCGTAGCCCTCGTCGAGGAGATCAACTTTGATTCTTGGCTCGACGAATTCCGACAGACAGAACTCTGTGAATCGTCGAAAGAAAACTTGAAAACTCATTTTCTCTCCTCTCTTCCTCTCCAACGTGAGAAACCAGCAGAATTGTGAAGACATTCTGCCCAAAATCAGATATTTAGGTCCTATTTATAATTTTAAAGCATGGCCCACGTCGCGCCACACGCCCCCTTTTCCGGGTATGTTTTCGCCCCGAAACGATTAATTTGATCCCGGTTTAAGTTCAAATTAATTTTATTTGAACTTTAATTCAATTATAAGGAAATTTTATAAAATTTATTTGTGGGGACCTTTGTGAGGTCAACCGCCACCCAGTCGTCTCGAAATACGTGGAAAATCCGACTGTCTTGAATTTCGATGAAATTTGACAGGGTAACTAGATTTCGCGATACGAATCCAATGGCGAAGTCCGTTGTTTCATCCGAACTCTAGAAACATGAGTATTTTAAATACGCATTGTAGTGGCAAATTACCGTTTTGCCATTTTTCCGAAAAATTTCAAATTTACCCGGGTTTTACACTTTTAAGGTGAGATTTCAACTGTTTTCGATTGGTTTATAAGCTTTTGGGGTGAGGTTCAACTTTTTAGGATTGGATTATATTTTTTTTGGCGTGGGTTCTAACTTTTTGGGGATAGGGTTTCAACTTTTATGCATTAGTTTATACTTTTTGGTTGAGGTTTCAAATTTTTTTGAATTGAGTGATAACTTTTTGGGTGGGTTCTAAATGTTGGGGGAGGGGTTCCAACTCTTTGGGTAGGGGTATAACTTTTTTGGATTGAGTTCCAATTTTTGAGGTGACTCAGATTAGCTAGACTACAACTTTTTTGGTGAGATTTCAACTATTTTGGATTGGGTTATAAGCTTTTGAGGTAAGGTTTAACTTTTTAGGATTGTATTATATTTTTTTTTGGGTGGGTTCTAACTTTTTGGGCATAGAGTTTTAACTTTTATGCATTAGTTTATACTTTTTGGCTGGGGTTTGAACTTTTTTGAATTGAGTTATAACTTTTTGGGTGGGTTCTAACTCTTGGGGGAGGGGTTCCAACTCTTTGGTTAGAAGTATAACTTTTTTGGATTGGGTTCAAATTTTTGAGGTGACTCGGATTAGCTAGAGTACAACATTTTTGGTGAGATTTCAACTATTTTGAATTGGGTTATAAGCTTTTGGGGTGAGATTTTACTTTTTAGGATTGGGCTATATTTTTTTGGGGTGGGTTCTAACTTGGTAGGGATAGAGTTTCAACTTCTAGGCATTTGTTTATATTTTTTGGCTGAGGTTTCAACTCTTTTTAATTGAGTTATAACTTTTTGGGTGAGTTCTAACTGTTTGGCAGAGGGGTTCCTACTCATTGGGTAGGGGTATAACTTATTTGGATTGAGTTCCAATTTTTTGGGTGAATTTCAACTTTTACGGATTAGCTAGATTACAACTTTTTTTGTGAGATTTCAAGTATTTTGGCTTAAGTTATAAGTTTTTGGGGTGAGGTTATACTTTTTAGGGTTAGATTAAATTTTTTTGGTGTGGGTTCTATCTTTTTGGGGATAGATTTTCAACTTTTATACATTAGTTTATTCTTTTTGGATGAGGTTTCAACTTTTTTGAATTGAGTTATAACTTTTTGGGTGGTATCTAATAGTTGGGGGAGGAGTTCCAACTCTTTGGGTAGAGGTCTAACATTTTTGGATTTGGTTCCAATTTTTTGGGTGACTCGGATTAGCCAGATTACAACTTTTTTGGTGAGATTTCGACTATTTTGTATAGGGTTATAAGCTTTTGGGGTGAGGTTTAACTTTTTAGGATTGGATTATATTTTTTTGGGGGGGATTCTAACTTGTTCGGGATAGAGTTTCAAATTTTATGCATTAGTTTAAACTTTTTGGCTGAGGTTTCAACTTTTTTGAATTGATTTATAACTTTTTGGGTGAGTTCTAACTGTTGCGAGAGAGGTTCCAGCTCTTTGGGTAGGGGTATAACTTTTTTGGATTGGGTTCCAATTTTTGGGGTGACTCGAATTAGCTAGATTTCAACTTTTTTTGTGAGATTTCAACTATTTTGGAATGGGTTATAAGCTTTTGGGGTGAGGTTTAACTTTTTAGGATTGTATTATATTTTTTTTCGGGTGGGTTCTAACTTTTTGCGGATAGAGTTTCAACTTTTATGTTTTAGTTTATACTTTTTAGCTGGGGTTTCAACTTTTTTGAATTGAGTTATAACTTTTTGGGTGAGTTCTAACTGTTGGGGGAGGGGTTCCAACTCTTTGGGTAGGGGTATAACTTTTTTGGATTGAGTTCCAATTTTTGGGGTGACTCGGATTAGCTAGATTACAACTTTTAAGGTGAGATTTCAACTATTTTGGATTGGTTTATAAGCTTTTGGGGTGAGGTTCAACTTTTTAAGATTGAATAATATTTTTTTTGGCGTGGGTTCTAACTTTTTGGGGATAGGGTTTCAACTTTTATGCATTAGTTTATACTCTTTGGTTGAGGTTTCAAAATACTTTTTGGTTGAGGTTTCAAATTTTTTGAATTGAGTGATAACTTTTTTGGTGGGTTCTAAATGTTGGGGGAGGGGTTCCAACTCGTTGGGTAGGGGTATAACTTTTTTGGATTGGGTTCCAATTTTTGAGGTGACTCAGATTAGTTGGACTACAACTTTTTTGGTGAGATTTCAACTATTTTGGATTGGGTTATAAGCTTCTGGGGTAAGGTTTAACTTTTTAGGATTGGATTATATTTTTTTTTGGGTGGGTTCTAACTTTTTGGGGATAGAGTTTTAACTTTTATGCATTAGTTTATACTTTTTGGCTGGGTTTTGAACTTTTTTGAATTGAGTTATAACTTTTTGGGTGGGTTCTAACTCTTGGGGGAGGGGTTCCAACTCTTTGGTTAGAATTATAACTTTTTTGGATTGGGTTCAAATTTTTGAGGTGACTCGGATTAGCTAGAGTACAACATTTTTGGTGAGATTTCAACTATTTTGAATTGGGTTATAAACTTTGGGGGTGAGATTTTACTTTTTAGGATTGGATTATAATTTTTTTGGGTGGGTTCTAACTTGTTAGGGATAGAGTTTCAACTTCTAGGCATTTGTTTATATTTTTTGGCTGAGGTTTCAACTCTTTTTAATTGAGTTATAACTTTTTGGGTGAGTTCTAACTGTTTGGCGGAGGGGTTCCTACTCATTGGGTAGGGGTATAACTTATTTTGATTGAGTTCCAATTTTTTGGGTGAATTTCAACTTTTACGGATTAGCTAGATTACAACTTTTTTTGTGAGATTTCAAGTATTTTGGATTAAGTTATAAGTTTTTGGGGTGAGGTTATACTTTTTAGGGTTAGATTAAATTTTTTTGGTGTGGGTTGTATCTTTTTGGGGATAGAGTTTCAACTTTTATACATTAGTTTATTCTTTTTGGATGAGGTTTCAACTTTTTTGAATTGAGTTATAACTTTTTGGGTGGTATCTAACAGTTGGGGGAGGAGTTCCAACTCTTTGGGTTGAGGTCTAACATTTTTGGATTTGGTTCCAATTTTTTGGGTGACTCGGATTAGCTAGATTAGAACTTTTTTGGTGAGATTTCGACTATTTTGTATAGGGTTATAAGCTTTTGGGGTGAGGTTTAACTTTTTAGGATTGGATTATATTTTTTTGGGGTGGATTCTAACTTGTTCGGGATAGAGTTTCAAATTTTATGCATTAGTTTAAGGTTTTTGGCTGAGGTTTCAACTTTTTTGAATTGATTTATAACTTTTTGGGTGAGTTCTAACTGTTGCGAGAGAGGTTCCAGCTCTTTGGGTAGGGGTATAACTTTTTTGGATTGGGTTCCAATTTTTGGGGTGACTCGAATTAGCTAGATTTCAACTTTTTTTGTGAGATTTCAACTATTTTGGATTGGGTTATAAGCTTTTGGGGTGAGGTTTAACTTTTTAGGATTGTATTATATTTTTTTTCGGGTGGGTTCTAACTTTTTGCGGATAGAGTTTCAACTTTTATGTTTTAGTTTATACTTTTTAGCTGGGGTTTCAACTTTTTTGAATTGAGTTATAACTTTTTGGGTGAGTTCTAACTGTTGGGGGAGGGGTTCCAACTCTTTGGATAGTGGTATAACTTTTTTGGATTGAGTTCCAATTTTTGGGGTGACTCGGATTAGCTAGATTACAACTTTTAAGGTGAGATTTCAACTATTTTGGATTGGTTTATAAGCTTTTGGGGTGAGGTTCAACTTTTTAGGATTGAATTATATTTTTTTTGGCATGGGTTCTAACTTTTTGGGGACAGGGTTTCAACTTTTATGCATTAGTTTATACTCTTTTGTTGAGGTTTCAAAATACTTTTTGGTTGAGGTTTCAAATTTTTTGAATTGAGTGATAACTTTTTGGGTGGGTTCTAAATGTTGGGGGGGGGGGGGGGGGTTCCAACTCGTTGGGTAGGGGTATAACTTTTTGGGATTGGGTTCCAATTTTTGAGGTGACTCAGATTAGTTAGACTACAACTTTTTTGGTGAGATTTCAACTATTTTGGATTGGGTTATAAGCTTTTGGGGTAAGGTTTAACTTTTTAGGATTTGATTATATTTTTTTTTGGGTGGGTTCTAACTTTTTGGGGATAGAGTTTTAACTTTTATGCATTAGTTTATACTTTTTGGCTGGGGTTTGAACTTTTTTGAATTGAGTTATAACTTTTTGGGTGGGTTCTAACTCTTGGGGGAGGGGTTCCAACTCTTTGGTTAGAAGTATAACTTTTTTGGATTGGGTTCAAATTTTTGAGGTGACTCGGATTAGCTAGAGTACAACATTTTTGGTGAGATTTCAACTATTTTGAATTGGGTTATAAACTTTGGGGGTGAGATTTTACTTTTTAGGATTGGATTATAATTTTTTTGGGTGGGTTCTAACTTGTTAGGGATAGAGTTTCAACTTCTAGGCATTTGTTTATATTTTTTGGCTGAGGTTTCAACTCTTTTTAATTGAGTTATAACTTTTTGGGTGAGTTCTAACTGTTTGGCGGAGGGGTTCCTACTCATTGGGTAGGGGTATAACTTATTTTGATTGAGTTCCAATTTTTTGGGTGAATTTCAACTTTTACGGATTAGCTAGATTACAACTTTTTTTGTGAGATTTCAAGTATTTTGGATTAAGTTATAAGTTTTTGGGGTGAGGTTATACTTTTTAGGGTTAGATTAAATTTTTTTGGTGTGGGTTGTATCTTTTTGGGGATAGAGTTTCAACTTTTATACATTAGTTTATTCTTTTTGGATGAGGTTTCAACTTTTTTGAATTGAGTTATAACTTTTTGGGTGGTATCTAACAGTTGGGGGAGGAGTTCCAACTCTTTGGGTTGAGGTCTAACATTTTTGGATTTGGTTCCAATTTTTTGGGTGACTCGGATTAGCTAGATTAGAACTTTTTTGGTGAGATTTCGACTATTTTGTATAGGGTTATAAGCTTTTGGGGTGAGGTTTAATTTTTTAGGATTGGATTATATTTTTTTGGGGTGGATTCTAACTTGTTCGGGATAGAGTTTCAAATTTTATGCATTAGTTTAAACTTTTTGGCTGAGGTTTCAACTTTTTTGAATTGATTTATAACTTTTTGGGTGAGTTCTAACTGTTGCGAGAGAGGTTCCAGCTCTTTGGGTAGGGGTATAACTTTTTTGGATTGGGTTCCAATTTTTGGGGTGACTCGAATTAGCTAGATTTCAACTTTTTTTGTGAGATTTCAACTATTTTGGATTGGGTTATAAGCTTTTGGGGTGAGGTTTAACTTTTTAGGATTGTATTATATTTTTTTTCGGGTGGGTTCTAACTTTTTGCGGATAGAGTTTCAACTTTTATGTTTTAGTTTATACTTTTTAGCTGGGGTTTCAACTTTTTTGAATTGAGTTATAACTTTTTGGGTGAGTTCTAACTGTTGGGGGAGGGGTTCCAACTCTTTGGGTAGGGGTATAACTTTTTTGGATTGAGTTCCAATTTTTGGGGTGACTCGGATTAGCTAGATTACAACTTTTAAGGTGAGATTTCAACTATTTTGGATTGGTTTATAAGCTTTTGGGGTGAGGTTCAACTTTTTAGGATTGAATTATATTTTTTTTGGCGTGGGTTCTAACTTTTTGGGGATAGGGTTTCAACTTTTATGCATTAGTTTATACTCTTTGGTTGAGGTTTCAAAATACTTTTTGGTTGAGGTTTCAAATTTTTTGAATTGAGTGATAACTTTTTGGGTGGGTTCTAAATGTTGGGGGAGGGGTTCGAACTCGTTGGGTAGGGGTATAACTTTTTTGGATTGGGTTCCAATTTTTGAGGTGACTCAGATTAGTTAGACTACAACTTTTTTGGTGAGATTTCAACTATTTTGGATTGGGTTATAAGCTTTTGGGGTAAGGTTTAACTTTTTAGGATTGGATTATATTTTTTTTTGGGTGGGTTCTAACTTTTTGGGGATAGAGTTTTAACTTTTATGCATTAGTTTATACTTTTTGGCTGGGGTTTGAACTTTTTTGAATTGAGTTATAACTTTTTGGGTGGGTTCTAACTCTTGGGGGAGGGTTCCAACTCTTTGGTTAGAAGTATAACTTTTTTGGATTGGGTTCAAATTTTTGAGGTGACTCGGATTAGCTAGAGTACAACATTTTTGGTGAGATTTCAACTATTTTGAATTGGGTTATAAACTTTGGGGGTGAGATTTTAATTTTTAGGATTGGATTATAATTTTTTTGGGTGGGTTCTAACTTGTTAGGGATAGAGTTTCAACTTCTAGGCATTTGTTTATATTTTTTGGCTGAGGTTTCAACTCTTTTTAATTGAGTTATAACTTTTTGGGTGAGTTCTAACTGTTTGGCGGAGGGGTTCCTACTCATTGGGTAGGGGTATAACTTATTTTGATTGAGTTCCAATTTTTTGGGTGAATTTCAACTTTTACGGATTAGCTAGATTACAACTTTTTTTGTGAGATTTCAAGTATTTTGGATTAAGTTATAAGTTTTTGGGGTGAGGTTATACTTTTTAGGGTTAGATTAAATTTTTTTGGTGTGGGTTGTATCTTTTTGGGGATAGAGTTTCAACTTTTATACATTAGTTTATTCTTTTTGGATGAGGTTTCAACTTTTTTGAATTGAGTTATAACTTTTTGGGTGGTATCTAACAGTTGGGGGAGGAGTTCCAACTCTTTGGGTAGAGGTCTAACATTTTTGGATTTGGTTCCAATTTTTTGGGTGACTCGGATTAGCTAGATTAGAACTTTTTTGGTGAGATTTCGACTATTTTGTATAGGGTTATAAGCTTTTGGGGTGAGGTTTAACTTTTTAGGATTGGATTATATTTTTTTGGGGTGGATTCTAACTTGTTCGGGATAGAGTTTCAAATTTTATGCATTAGTTTAAACTTTTTGGCTGAGGTTTCAACTTTTTTGAATTGATTTATAACTTTTTGGGTGAGTTCTAACTGTTGCGAGAGAGGTTCCAGCTCTTTGGGTAGGGGTATAACTTTTTTGGATTGGGTTCCAATTTTTGGGGTGACTCGAATTAGCTAGATTTCAACTTTTTTTGTGAGATTTCAACTATTTTGGATTGGGTTATAAGCTTTTGGGGTGAGGTTTAACTTTTTAGGATTGTATTATATTTTTTTTCGGGTGGGTTCTAACTTTTTGCGGATAGAGTTTCAACTTTTATGTTTTAGTTTATACTTTTTAGCTGGGGTTTCAACTTTTTTGAATTGAGTTATAACTTTTTGGGTGAGTTCTAACTGTTGGGGGAGGGGTTCCAACTCTTTGGGTAGGGGTATAACTTTTTTGGATTGAGTTCCAATTTTTGGGGTGACTCGGATTAGCTAGATTACAACTTTTAAGGTGAGATTTCAACTATTTTGGATTGGTTTATAAGCTTTTGGGGTGAGGTTCAACTTTTTAGGATTGAATAATATTTTTTTTGGCGTGGGTTCTAACTTTTTGGGGATAAGGTTTCAACTTTTATGCATTAGTTTATACTCTTTGGTTGAGGTTTCAAAATACATTTTGGTTGAGGTTTCAAATTTTTTGAATTGAGTGATAACTTTTTGGGTGGGTTCTAAATGTTGGGGGAGGGGTTCCAACTCGTTGGGTAGGGGTATAACTTTTTTGGATTGGGTTCCAATTTTTGAGGTGACTCAGATTAGTTAGACTACAACTTTTTTGGTGAGATTTCAACTATTTTGGATTGGGTTATAAGCTTCGGGGGTAAGGTTGAACTTTTTAGGATTGAATTATATTTTTTTTTGGGTGGGTTCTAACTTTTTGGGGATAGAGTTTTAACTTTTATGCATTAGTTTATACTTTTTGGCTGGGGTTTGAACTTTTTTGAATTGAGTTATAACTTTTTGGGTGGGTTCTAACTCTTGGGGGAGGGGTTCCAACTCTTTGGTTAGAATTATAACTTTTTTGGATTGGGTTCAAATTTTTGAGGTGACTCGGATTAGCTAGAGTACAACATTTTTGGTGAGATTTCAACTATTTTGAATTGGGTTATAAACTTTGGGGGTGAGATTTTACTTTTTAGGATTGGATTATAATTTTTTTGGGTGGGTTCTAACTTGTTAGGGATAGAGTTTCAACTTCTAGGCATTTGTTTATATTTTTTGGCTGAGGTTTCAACTCTTTTTAATTGAGTTATAACTTTTTGGGTGAGTTCTAACTGTTTGGCGGAGGGGTTCCTACTCATTGGGTAGGGGTATAACTTATTTTGATTGAGTTCCAATTTTTTGGGTGAATTTCAACTTTTACGGATTAGTTAGATTACAACTTTTTTTGTGAGATTTCAAGTATTTTGGATTAAGTTATAAGTTTTTGGGGTGAGGTTATACTTTTTAGGGTTAGATTAAATTTTTTTGGTGTGGGTTGTATCTTTTTGGGGATAGAGTTTCAACTTTTATACATTAGTTTATTCTTTTTGGATGAGGTTTCAACTTTTTTGAATTGAGTTATAACTTTTTGGGTGGTATCTAACAGTTGGGGGAGGAGTTCCAACTCTTTGGGTTGAGGTCTAACATTTTTGGATTTGGTTCCAATTTTTTGGGTGACTCGGATTAGCTAGATTAGAACTTTTTTGGTGAGATTTCGACTATTTTGTATAGGGTTATAAGCTTTTGGGGTGAGGTTTAACTTTTTAGGATTGGATTAAATTTTTTTGGGGTGGATTCTAACTTGTTCGGGATAGAGTTTCAAATTTTATGCATTAGTTTAAACTTTTTGGCTGAGGTTTCAACTTTTTTGAATTGATTTATAACTTTTTGGGTGAGTTCTAACTGTTGCGAGAGAGGTTCCAGCTCTTTGGGTAGGGGTATAACTTTTTTGGATTGGGTTCCAATTTTTGGGGTGACTCGAATTAGCTAGATTTCAACTTTTTTTGTGAGATTTCAACTATTTTGGATTGGGTTATAAGCTTTTGGGGTGAGGTTTAACTTTTTAGGATTGTATTATATTTTTTTTCGGGTGGGTTCTAACTTTTTGCGGATAGAGTTTCAACTTTTATGTTTTAGTTTATACTTTTTAGCTGGGGTTTCAACTTTTTTGAATTGAGTTATAACTTTTTGGGTGAGTTCTAACTGTTGGGGGAGGGGTTCCAACTCTTTGGGTAGGGGTATAACTTTTTTGGATTGAGTTCCAATTTTTGGGGTGACTCGGATTAGCTAGATTACAACTTTTAAGGTGAGATTTCAACTATTTTGGATTGGTTTATAAGCTTTTGGGGTGAGGTTCAACTTTTTAGGATTGAATTATATTTTTTTTGGCGTGGGTTCTAACTTTTTGGGGATAGGGTTTCAACTTTTATGCATTAGTTTATACTCTTTGGTTGGGGTTTCAAAATACTTTTTGGTTGAGGTTTCAAATTTTTTGAATTGAGTGATAACTTTTTGGGTGGGTTCTAAATGTTGGGGGAGGGGTTCCAACTCGTTGGGTAGGGGTATAACTTTTTCGGATTGGGTTCCAATTTTTGAGGTGACTCAGATTAGTTAGACTACAACTTTTTTGGTGAGATTTCAACTATTTTGGATTGGGTTATAAGCTTTTGGGGTAAGGTTTAACTTTTTAGGATTGGATTATATTTTTTTTGGGTGGGTTCTAACTTTTTGGGGATAGAGTTTTAACTTTTATGCATTAGTTTATACTTTTTGGCTGGGGTTTGAACTTTTTTGAATTGAGTTATAACTTTTTGGGTGGTTTCTAACTCTTGGGGGAGGGGTTCCAACACTTTGGTTAGAAGTATAACTTTTTTGGATTGGGTTCAAATTTTTGAGGTGACTCGGATTAGCTAGAGTACAACATTTTTGGTGAGATTTCAACTATTTTGAATTGGGTTATAAACTTTTGGGGTGAGATTTTACTTTTTAGGATTGGATTATAATTTTTTTGGGTGGGTTCTAACTTGTTAGGGATAGAGTTTCAACTTCTAGGCATTTGTTTATATTTTTTGGCTGAGGTTTCAACTCTTTTTAATTGAGTTATAACTTTTTGGGTGAGTTCTAACTGTTTGGCAGAGGGGTTCCTACTCATTGGGTAGGGGTATAACTTATTTTGATTGAGTTCCAATTTTTTGGGTGAATTTCAACTTTTACGGATTAGCTAGATTACAACTTTTTTTGTGAGATTTCAAGTATTTTGGATTAAGTTATAAGTTTTTGGGGTGAGGTTATACTTTTTAGGGTTAGATTAAATTTTTTTGGTGTGGGTTGTATCTTTTTGGGGATAGAGTTTCAACTTTTATACATTAGTTTATTCTTTTTGGATGAGGTTTCAACTTTTTTGAATTGAGTTATAACTTTTTGGGTGGTATCTAACAGTTGGGGGAGGAGTTCCAACTCTTTGGGTTGAGGTCTAACATTTTTGGATTTGGTTCCAATTTTTTGGGTGACTCGGATTAGCTAGATTAGAACTTTTTTGGTGAGATTTCGACTATTTTGTATAGGGTTATAAGCTTTTGGGGTGAGGTTTAACTTTTTAGGATTGGATTATATTTTTTTGGGGTGGATTCTAACTTGTTCGGGATAGAGTTTCAAATTTTATGCATTAGTTTAAACTTTTTGGCTGAGGTTTCAGCTTTTTTGAATTGATTTATAACTTTTTGGGTGAGTTCTAACTGTTGCGAGAGAGGTTCCAGCTCTTTGGGTAGGGGTATAACTTTTTTGGATTGGGTTCCAATTTTTGGGGTGACTCGAATTAGCTAGATTTCAACTTTTTTTGTGAGATTTCAACTATTTTGGATTGGGTTATAAGCTTTTGGGGTGAGGTTTAACTTTTTAGGATTGTATTATATTTTTTTTCGGGTGGGTTCTAACTTTTTGCGGATAGAGTTTCAACTTTTATGTTTTAGTTTATACTTTTTAGCTGGGGTTTCAACTTTTTTGAATTGAGTTATAACTTTTTGGGTGAGTTCTAACTGTTGGGGGAGGGGTTCCAACTCTTTGGGTAGGGGTATAACTTTTTTGGATTGAGTTCCAATTTTTGGGGTGACTCGGATTAGCTAGATTACAACTTTTAAGGTGAGATTTCAACTATTTTGGATTGGTTTATAAGCTTTTGGGGTGAGGTTCAACTTTTTAGGATTGAATTATATTTTTTTTGGCGTGGGTTCTAACTTTTTGGGGATAGGGTTTCAACTTTTATGCATTAGTTTATACTCTTTGGTTGAGGTTTCAAAATACTTTTTGGTTGAGGTTTCAAATTTTTTGAATTGAGTGATAACTTTTTGGGTGGGTTCTAAATGTTGGGGGAGGGGTTCCAACTCGTTGGGTAGGGGTATAACTTTTTGGGATTGGGTTCCAATTTTTGAGGTGACTCAGATTAGTTAGACTACAACTTTTTTGGTGAGATTTCAACTATTTTGGATTGGGTTATAAGCTTTTGGGGTAAGGTTTAACTTTTTAGGATTGGATTATATTTTTTTTTGGGTGGGTTCTAACTTTTTGGGGATAGAGTTTTAACTTTTATGCATTAGTTTATACTTTTTGGCTGGGTTTGAACTTTTTTGAATTGAGTTATAACTTTTTGGGTGGGTTCTAACTCTTGGGGGAGGGGTTCCAACTCTTTGGTTAGAAGTATAACTTTTTTGGATTGGGTTCAAATTTTTGAGGTGACTCGGATTAGCTAGAGTACAACATTTTTGGTGAGATTTCAACTATTTTGAATTGGGTTATAAACTTTGGGGGTGAGATTTTACTTTTTAGGATTGGATTATAATTTTTTTGGGTGGGTTCTAACTTGTTAGGGATAGAGTTTCAACTTCTAGGCATTTGTTTATATTTTTTGGCTGAGGTTTCAACTCTTTTTAATTGAGTTATAACTTTTTGGGTGAGTTCTAACTGTTTGGCGAAGGGGTTCCTACTCATTGGGTAGGGGTATAAGTTATTTTGATTGAGTTCCAATTTTTTGGGTGAATTTCAACTTTTACGGATTAGCTAGATTACAACTTTTTTTGTGAGATTTCAAGTATTTTGGATTAAGTTATAAGTTTTTGGGGTGAGGTTATACTTTTTAGGGTTAGATTAAATTTTTTTGGTGTGGGTTGTATCTTTTTGGGGATAGAGTTTCAACTTTTATACATTAGTTTATTCTTTTTGGATGAGGTTTCAACTTTTTTGAATTGAGTTATAACTTTTTGGGTGGTATCTAACAGTTGGGGGAGGAGTTCCAACTCTTTGGGTAGAGGTCTAACATTTTTGGATTTGGTTCCAATTTTTTGGGTGACTCGGATTAGCTAGATTAGAACTTTTTTGGTGAGATTTCGACTATTTTGTATAGGGTTATAAGCTTTTGGGGTGAGGTTTAACTTTTTAGGATTGGATTATATTTTTTTGGGGTGGATTCTAACTTGTTCGGGATAGAGTTTCAAATTTTATGCATTAGTTTAAACTTTTTGGCTGAGGTTTCAACTTTTTTGAATTGATTTATAACTTTTTGGGTGAGTTCTAACTGTTGCGAGAGAGGTTCCAGCTCTTTGGGTAGGGGTATAACTTTTTTGGATTGGGTTCCAATTTTTGGGGTGACTCGAATTAGCTAGATTTCAACTTTTAAGGTGAGATTTCAACTATTTTGGATTGGTTTATAAGCTTTTGGGGTGAGGTTCAACTTTTTAGGATTGAATTATATTTTTTTTGGCGTGGGTTCTAACTTTTTGGGGATAGGGTTTCAACTTTTATGCATTAGTTTATACTCTTTGGTTGAGGTTTCAAAATACTTTTTGGTTGAGGTTTCAAATTTTTTGAATTGAGTGATAACTTTTTGGGTGGGTTCAAAATTTTGGGGGAGGGGTTCCAACTCGTTGGGTAGGGGTATAACTTTTTGGGATTGGGTTCCAATTTTTGAGGTGACTCAGATTAGTTAGACTACAACTTTTTTGGTGAGATTTCAACTATTTTGGATTGGGTTATAAGCTTTTGGGGTAAGGTTTAACTTTTTAGGATTGGATTATATTTTTTTTTGGGTGGGTTATAACTTTTTGGGGATAGAGTTTTAACTTTTATGCATTAGTTTATACTTTTTGGCTGGGTTTGAACTTTTTTGAATTGAGTTATAACTTTTTGGGTGGGTTCTAACTCTTGGGGGAGGGGTTCCAACTCTTTGGTTAGAAGTATAACTTTTTTGGATTGGGTTCAAATTTTTGAGGTGACTCGGATTAGCTAGAGTACAACATTTTTGGTGAGATTTCAACTATTTTGAATTGGGTTATAAACTTTGGGGGTGAGATTTTAATTTTTAGGATTGGATTATAATTTTTTTGGGTGGGTTCTAACTTGTTAGGGATAGAGTTTCAACTTCTAGGCATTTGTTTATATTTTTTGGCTGAGGTTTCAACTCTTTTTAATTGAGTTATAACTTTTTGGGTGAGTTCTAACTGTTTGGCGGAGGGGTTCCTACTCATTGGGTAGGGGTATAACTTATTTTGATTGAGTTCCAATTTTTTGGGTGAATTTCAACTTTTACGGATTAGCTAGATTACAACTTTTTTTGTGAGATTTCAAGTATTTTGGATTAAGTTATAAGTTTTTGGGGTGAGGTTATACTTTTTAGGGTTAGATTAAATTTTTTTGGTGTGGGTTGTATCTTTTTGGGGATAGAGTTTCAACTTTTATACATTAGTTTATTCTTTTTGGATGAGGTTTCAACTTTTTTGAATTGAGTTATAACTTTTTGGGTGGTATCTAACAGTTGGGGGAGGAGTTCCAACTCTTTGGGTAGAGGTCTAACATTTTTGGATTTGGTTCCAATTTTTTGGGTGACTCGGATTAGCTAGATTAGAACTTTTTTGGTGAGATTTCGACTATTTTGTATAGGGTTATAAGCTTTTGGGGTGAGGTTTAACTTTTTAGGATTGGATTTTATTTTTTTGGGGTGGATTCTAACTTGTTCGGGATAGAGTTTCAAATTTTATGCATTAGTTTAAACTTTTTGGCTGAGGTTTCAACTTTTTTGAATTGATTTATAACTTTTTGGGTGAGTTCTAACTGTTGCGAGAGAGGTTCCAGCTCTTTGGGTAGGGGTATAACTTTTTTGGATTGGGTTCCAATTTTTGGGGTGACTCGAATTAGCTAGATTTCAACTTTTTTTGTGAGATTCCAACTATTTTGGATTGGGTTATAAGCTTTTGGGGTGAGGTTTAACTTTTTAGGATTGTATTATATTTTTTTTCGGGTGGGTTCTAACTTTTTGCGGATAGAGTTTCAACTTTTATGTTTTAGTTTATACTTTTTAGCTGGGGTTTCAACTTTTTTGAATTGAGTTATAACTTTTTGGGTGAGTTCTAACTGTTGGGGGAGGGGTTCCAACTCTTTGGGTAGGGGTATAACTTTTTTGGATTGAGTTCCAATTTTTGGGGTGACTCGGATTAGCTAGATTACAACTTTTAAGGTGAGATTTCAACTATTTTGGATTGGTTTATAAGCTTTTGGGGTGAGGTTCAACTTTTTAGGATTGAATAATATTTTTTTTGGCGTGGGTTCTAACTTTTTGGGGATAGGGTTTCAACTTTTATGCATTAGTTTATACTCTTTGGTTGAGGTTTCAAAATACTTTTTGGTTGAGGTTTCAAATTTTTTGAATTGAGTGATAACTTTTTGGGTGGGTTCTAAATGTTGGGGGAGGGGTTCCAACTCGTTGGGTAGGGGTATAACTTTTTTGGATTGGGTTCCAATTTTTGAGGTGACTCAGATTAGTTAGACTACAACTTTTTTGGTGAGATTTCAACTATTTTGGATTGGGTTATAAGCTTTTTGGGTAAGGTTTAACTTTTTAGGATTGGATTATATTTTTTTTTGGGTGGGTTCTAACTTTTTGGGGATAGAGTTTTAACTTTTATACATTAGTTTATACTTTTTGGCTGGGGTTTGAACTTTTTTGAATTGAGTTATAACTTTTTGGGTGGGTTCTAACTCTTGGGGGAGGGGTTCCAACTCGTTGGGTAGGGGTATAACTTTTTTGGATTGGGTTCCAATTTTTGAGGTGACTCAGATTAGTTAGACTACAACTTTTTCGGTGAGATTTCAACTATTTTGGATTGGGTTATAAGCTTTTGGGGTAAGGTTTAACTTTTTAGGATTGGATTATATTTTTTTTTGGGTGGGTTCTAACTTGTTAGGGATAGAGTTTCAACTTCTAGGCATTTGTTTATATTTTTTGGCTGAGGTTTCAACTCTTTTTAATTGAGTTATAACTTTTTGGGTGAGTTCTAACTGTTTGGCGAAGGGGTTCCTACTCATTGGGTAGGGGTATAACTTATTTTGATTGAGTTCCAATTTTTTGGGTGAATTTCAACTTTTACGGATTAGCTAGATTACAACTTTTTTTGTGAGATTTCAAGTATTTTGGATTAAGTTATAAGTTTTTGGGGTGAGGTTATACTTTTTAGGGTTAGATTAAATTTTTTTGGTGTGGGTTGTATCTTTTTGGGGATAGAGTTTCAACTTTTATACATTAGTTTATTCTTTTTGGATGAGGTTTCAACTTTTTTGAATTGAGTTATAACTTTTTGGGTGGTATCTAACAGTTGGGGGAGGAGTTCCAACTCTTTGGGTAGAGGTCTAACATTTTTGGATTTGGTTCCAATTTTTTGGGTGACTCGGATTAGCTAGATTAGAACTTTTTTGGTGAGATTTCGACTATTTTGTATAGGGTTATAAGCTTTTGGGGTGAGGTTTAACTTTTTAGGATTGGATTATATTTTTTTGGGGTGGATTCTAACTTGTTCGGGATAGAGTTTCAAATTTTATGCATTAGTTTAAACTTTTTGGCTGAGGTTTCAACTTTTTTGAATTGATTTATAACTTTTTGGGTGAGTTCTAACTGTTGCGAGAGAGGTTCCAGCTCTTTGGGTAGGGGTATAACTTTTTTGGATTGGGTTCCAATTTTTGGGGTGACTCGAATTAGCTAGATTTCAACTTTTTTTGTGAGATTTCAACTATTTTGGATTGGGTTATAAGCTTTTGGGGTGAGGTTTAACTTTTTAGGATTGTATTATATTTTTTTTCGGGTGGGTTCTAACTTTTTGCGGATAGAGTTTCAACTTTTATGTTTTAGTTTATACTTTTTAGCTGGGGTTTCAACTTTTTTGAATTGAGTTATAACTTTTTGGGTGAGTTCTAACTGTTGGGGGAGGGGTTCCAACTCTTTGGGTAGGGGTATAACTTTTTTGGATTGAGTTCCAATTTTTGGGGTGACTCGGATTAGCTAGATTACAACTTTTAAGGTGAGATTTCAACTATTTTGGATTGGTTTATAAGCTTTTGGGGTGAGGTTCAACTTTTTAGGATTGAATAATATTTTTTTTGGCGTGGGTTCTAACTTTTTGGGGATAGGGTTTCAACTTTTATGCATTAGTTTATACTCTTTGGTTGAGGTTTCAAAATACTTTTTGGTTGAGGTTTCAAATTTTTTGAATTGAGTGATAACTTTTTGGGTGGGTTCTAAATGTTGGGGGAGGGGTTCCAACTCGTTGGGTAGGGGTATAACTTTTTTGGATTGGGTTCCAATTTTTGAGGTGACTCAGATTAGTTAGACTACAACTTTTTTGGTGAGATTTCAACTATTTTGGATTGGGTTATAAGCTTTTGGGGTAAGGTTTAACTTTTTAGGATTGGATTATATTTTTTTTTGGGTGGGTTCTAACTTTTTGGGGATAGAGTTTTAACTTTTATGCATTAGTTTATACTTTTTGGCTGGGGTTTGAACTTTTTTGAATTGAGTTATAACTTTTTGGGTGGGTTCTAACTCTTGGGGGAGGGGTTCCAACTCTTTGGTTAGAAGTATAACTTTTTTGGATTGGGTTCAAATTTTTGAGGTGACTCGGATTAGCTAGAGTACAACATTTTTGGTGAGATTTCAACTATTTTGAATTGGGTTATAAACTTTGGGGGTGAGATTTTACTTTTTAGGATTGGATTATAATTTTTTTGGGTGGGTTCTAACTTGTTAGGGATAGAGTTTCAACTTCTAGGCATTTGTTTATATTTTTTGGCTGAGGTTTCAACTCTTTTTAATTGAGTTATAACTTTTTGGGTGAGTTCTAACTGTTTGGCGGAGGGGTTCCTACTCATTGGGTTGGGGTATAACTTATTTTGATTGAGTTCCAATTTTTTGGGTGAATTTCAACTTTTACGGATTAGCTAGATTACAACTTTTTTTGTGAGATTTCAAGTATTTTGGATTAAGTTATAAGTTTTTGGGGTGAGGTTATACTTTTTAGGGTTAGATTAAATTTTTTTGGTGTGGGTTGTATCTTTTTGGGGATAGAGTTTCAACTTTTATACATTAGTTTATTCTTTTTGGATGAGGTTTCAACTTTTTTGAATTGAGTTATAACTTTTTGGGTGGTATCTAACAGTTGGGGGAGGAGTTCCAACTCTTTGGGTTGAGGTCTAACATTTTTGGATTTGGTTCCAATTTTTTGGGTGACTCGGATTAGCTAGATTAGAACTTTTTTGGTGAGATTTCGACTATTTTGTATAGGGTTATAAGCTTTTGGGGTGAGGTTTAACTTTTTAGGATTGGATTATATTTTTTTGGGGTGGATTCTAACTTGTTCGGGATAGAGTTTCAAATTTTATGCATTAGTTTAAACTTTTTGGCTGAGGTTTCAACTTTTTTGAATTGATTTATAACTTTTTGGTTGAGTTCTAACTGTTGCGAGAGAGGTTCCAGCTCTTTGCGTAGGGGTATAACTTTTTTGGATTGGGTTCCAATTTTTGGGGTGACTCGAATTAGCTAGATTTCAACTTTTTTTGTGAGATTCCAACTATTTTGGATTGGGTTATAAGCTTTTGGGGTGAGGTTTAACTTTTTAGGATTGTATTATATTTTTTTTCGGGTGGGTTCTAACTTTTTGCGGATAGAGTTTCAACTTTTATGTTTTAGTTTATACTTTTTAGCTGGGGTTTCAACTTTTTTGAATTGAGTTATAACTTTTTGGGTGAGTTCTAACTGTTGGGGGAGGGGTTCCAACTCTTTGGGTAGGGGTATAACTTTTTTGGATTGAGTTCCAATTTTTGGGGTGACTCGGATTAGCTAGATTACAACTTTTAAGGTGAGATTTCAACTATTTTGGATTGGTTTATAAGCTTTTGGGGTGAGGTTCAACTTTTTAGGATTGAATAATATTTTTTTTGGCGTGGGTTCTAACTTTTTGGGGATAGGGTTTCAACTTTTATGCATTAGTTTATACTCTTTGGTTGAGGTTTCAAAATACTTTTTGGTTGAGGTTTCAAATTTTTTGAATTGAGTGATAACTTTTTGGGTGGGTTCTAAATGTTGGGGGAGGGGTTCCAACTCGTTGGGTAGGGGTATAACTTTTTTGGATTGTGTTCCAATTTTTGAGGTGACTCAGATTAGTTAGACTACAACTTTTTTGGTGAGATTTCAACTATTTTGGATTGGGTTATAAGCTTTTGGGGTAAGGTTTAACTTTTTACGATTGGATTATATTTTTTTTTGGGTGGGTTCTAACTTTTTGGGGATAGAGTTTTAACTTTTATGCATTAGTTTATACTTTTTGGCTGGGGTTTGAACTTTTTTGAATTGAGTTATAACTTTTTGGGTGGGTTCTAACTCTTGGGGGAGGGGTTCCAACTCTTTGGTTAGAAGTATAACTTTTTTGGATTGGGTTCAAATTTTTGAGGTGACTCGGATTAGCTAGAGTACAACATTTTTGGTGAGATTTCAACTATTTTGAATTGGGTTATAAACTTTGGGGGTGAGATTTTACTTTTTAGGATTGGATTATAATTTTTTTGGGTGGGTTCTAACTTGTTAGGGATAGAGTTTCAACTTCTAGGCATTTGTTTATATTTTTTGGCTGAGGTTTCAACTCTTTTTAATTGAGTTATAACTTTTTGGGTGAGTTCTAACTGTTTGGCGGAGGGGTTCCTACTCATTGGGTTGGGGTATAACTTATTTTGATTGAGTTCCAATTTTTTGGGTGAATTTCAACTTTTACGGATTAGCTAGATTACAACTTTTTTTGTGAGATTTCAAGTATTTTGGATTAAGTTATAAGTTTTTGGGGTGAGGTTATACTTTTTAGGGTTAGATTAAATTTTTTTGGTGTGGGTTGTATCTTTTTGGGGATAGAGTTTCAACTTTTATACATTAGTTTATTCTTTTTGGATGAGGTTTCAACTTTTTTGAATTGAGTTATAACTTTTTGGGTGGTATCTAACAGTTGGGGGAGGAGTTCCAACTCTTTGGGTTGAGGTCTAACATTTTTGGATTTGGTTCCAATTTTTTGGGTGACTCGGATTAGCTAGATTAGAACTTTTTTGGTGAGATTTCGACTATTTTGTATAGGGTTATAAGCTTTTGGGGTGAGGTTTAACTTTTTAGGATTGGATTATATTTTTTTGGGGTGGATTCTAACTTGTTCGGGATAGAGTTTCAAATTTTATGCATTAGTTTAAACTTTTTGGCTGAGGTTTCAACTTTTTTGAATTGATTTATAACTTTTTGGTTGAGTTCTAACTGTTGCGAGAGAGGTTCCAGCTCTTTGCGTAGGGGTATAACTTTTTTGGATTGGGTTCCAATTTTTGGGGTGACTCGAATTAGCTAGATTTCAACTTTTTTTGTGAGATTTCAACTATTTTGGATTGGGTTATAAGCTTTTGGGGTGAGGTTTAACTTTTTAGGATTGTATTATATTTTTTTTCGGGTGGGTTCTAACTTTTTGCGGATAGAGTTTCAACTTTTATGTTTTAGTTTATACTTTTTAGCTGGGGTTTCAACTTTTTTGAATTGAGTTATAACTTTTTGGGTGAGTTCTAACTGTTGGGGGAGGGGTTCCAACTCTTTGGGTAGGGGTATAACTTTTTTGGATTGAGTTCCAATTTTTGGGGTGACTCGGATTAGCTAGATTACAACTTTTAAGGTGAGATTTCAACTATTTTGGATTGGTTTATAAGCTTTTGGGGTGAGGTTCAACTTTTTAGGATTGAATTATATTTTTTTTGGCGTGGGTTCTAACTTTTTGGGGATAGGGTTTCAACTTTTATGCATTAGTTTATACTTTATGGCTGAGGTTTCAACTTTTTTGAATTGATTTATAACTTTTTGGGTGAGTTCTAACTGTTGCGAGAGATGTTCCAGCTCTTTGGGTAGAGGTATAACTTTTTTGGATTGGGTTCCAATTTTTGGGGTGACCCGAATTAGCTAGATTTCAACTTTTTTTGTGAGATTTCAACTATTTTGGATTGGGTTATAAGCTTTTGGGGTAAGGTTTAACTTTTTAGGATTGGATTATATTTTTTTTCGGGTGGGTTCTAACTTTTTGGGGATAGAGTTTCAACTTTTATGTTTTAGTTTATACTTTTTAGCTGGGGTTTCAACTTTTTTGAATTGAGTTATAACTTTTTAGGTGAGTTCTAACTGTTGGGGGAGGGGTTCCAACTCTTTGGGTAGGGGTATAACTTTTTTGGATTGGGTTCCAATTTTTGGGGTGACTCGGATTAGCTAGATTACAACTTTTAAGGTGAGATTTCAACTATTTTGGATTGGTTTAAAAGCTTTTGGGGTGAGGTTCAACTTTTCAGAATTGAATTATATTTTTTTTGGCGTGCGTTCTAACTTTTTGGGGATAGGGTTTCAACTTTTATGCATTAGTTTATACTCTTTGGTTGAGGTTTCAAAATACTTTTTGGTAAAGGTTTCAAATTTTTTGAATTGAGTGATAAATTTTTTGGTGGGTTCTAAATGTTGGTGGAGGGGTTCCAACTCGTTGGGTAGGGGTATAACTTTTTTGGATTGGGTTCCAATTTTTGGGGTGACTCGGATTAGCTAGATTACAACTTTTAAGGTGAGATTTCAACTATTTTGGATTGGTTTAAAAGCTTTTGGGGTGAGGTTCAACTTTTCAGAATTGAATTATATTTTTTTTGGCGTGCGTTCCAACTTTTTGGGGATAGGGTTTCAACTTTTATGCATTAGTTTATACTCTTTGGTTGAGGTTTCAAAATACTTTTTGGTTGAGGTTTCAAATTTTTTGAATTGAGTGATAACTTTTTGGGTGGGTTCTAAATGTTGGGGGAGGGGTTCCAACTCGTTGGGTAGGGGTATAACTTTTTTGGATTGGGTTCCAATTTTTGAGGTGACTCAGATTAGTTAGGCTACAACTTTTTTGGTGAGATTTCAACTATTTTGGATTGGGTTATAAGCTTTTGCGGTAAGGTTTAACTTTTTAGGATTGTATTATATTTTTTTTTGGGTGGGTTCTAACTTTTTGGGCATAGAGTTTTAACTTTTATGCATTAGTTTATACTTTTTGGCTGGGGTTTGAACTTTTTTGAATTAAGTTATAACTTTTTGGGTGGGTTCTAACTCTTGGGGGAGGGGTTCCAACTCTTTGGTTAGAAGTATAACTTTTTTGGATTGGGTTCAAATTTTTGAGGTGACTCGGATTAGCTAGAGTACAACATTTTTGGTGAGATTTCAACTATTTTGAATTGGGTTATAAACTTTGGGGGTGAGATTTTACTTTTTAGGATTGGATTATAATTTTTTTGGGTGGGTTCTAACTTGTTAGGGATAGAGTTTCAACTTCTAGGCATTTGTTTATATTTTTTGGCTGAGGTTTCAACTCTTTTTAATTGAGTTATAACTTTTTGGGTGAGTTCTAACTGTTTGGCGGAGGGGTTCCTACTCATTGGGTAGGGGTATAACTTATTTTGATTGAGTTCCAATTTTTTGGGTGAATTTCAACTTTTACGGATTAGCTAGATTACAACTTTTTTTGTGAGATTTCAAGTATTTTGGATTAAGTTATAAGTTTTTGGGGTGAGGTTATACTTTTTAGGGTTAGATTAAATTTTTTTGGTGTGGGTTGTATCTTTTTGGGGATAGAGTTTCAACTTTTATACATTAGTTTATTCTTTTTGGATGAGGTTTCAACTTTTTTGAATTGAGTTATAACTTTTTGGGTGGTATCTAACAGTTGGGGGAGGAGTTCCAACTCTTTGGGTTGAGGTCTAACATTTTTGGATTTGGTTCCAATTTTTTGGGTGACTCGGATTAGCTAGATTAGAACTTTTTTGGTGAGATTTCGACTATTTTGTATAGGGTTATAAGCTTTTGGGGTGAGGTTTAACTTTTTAGGATTGGATTATATTTTTTTGGGGTGGATTCTAACTTGTTCGGGATAGAGTTTCAAATTTTATGCATTAGTTTAAACTTTTTGGCTGAGGTTTCAACTTTTTTGAATTGATTTATAACTTTTTGGTTGAGTTCTAACTGTTGCGAGAGAGGTTCCAGCTCTTTGCGTAGGGGTATAACTTTTTTGGATTGGGTTCCAATTTTTGGGGTGACTCGAATTAGCTAGATTTCAACTTTTTTTGTGAGATTTCAACTATTTTGGATTGGGTTATAAGCTTTTGGGGTGAGGTTTAACTTTTTAGGATTGTATTATATTTTTTTTCGGGTGGGTTCTAACTTTTTGCGGATAGAGTTTCAACTTTTATGTTTTAGTTTATACTTTTTAGCTGGGGTTTCAACTTTTTTGAATTGAGTTATAACTTTTTGGGTGAGTTCTAACTGTTGGGGGAGGGGTTCCAACTCTTTGGGTAGGGGTATAACTTTTTTGGATTGAGTTCCAATTTTTGGGGTGACTCGGATTAGCTAGATTACAACTTTTAAGGTGAGATTTCAACTATTTTGGATTGGTTTATAAGCTTTTGGGGTGAGGTTCAACTTTTTAGGATTGAATTATATTTTTTTTGGCGTGGGTTCTAACTTTTTGGGGATAGGGTTTCAACTTTTATGCATTAGTTTATACTTTATGGCTGAGGTTTCAACTTTTTTGAATTGATTTATAACTTTTTGGGTGAGTTCTAACTGTTGCGAGAGATGTTCCAGCTCTTTGGGTAGAGGTATAACTTTTTTGGATTGGGTTCCAATTTTTGGGGTGACCCGAATTAGCTAGATTTCAACTTTTTTTGTGAGATTTCAACTATTTTGGATTGGGTTATAAGCTTTTGGGGTAAGGTTTAACTTTTTAGGATTGGATTATATTTTTTTTCGGGTGGGTTCTAACTTTTTGGGGATAGAGTTTCAACTTTTATGTTTTAGTTTATACTTTTTAGCTGGGGTTTCAACTTTTTTGAATTGAGTTATAACTTTTTAGGTGAGTTCTAACTGTTGGGGGAGGGGTTCCAACTCTTTGGGTAGGGGTATAACTTTTTTGGATTGGGTTCCAATTTTTGGGGTGACTCGGATTAGCTAGATTACAACTTTTAAGGTGAGATTTCAACTATTTTGGATTGGTTTAAAAGCTTTTGGGGTGAGGTTCAACTTTTCAGAATTGAATTATATTTTTTTTGGCGTGCGTTCTAACTTTTTGGGGATAGGGTTTCAACTTTTATGCATTAGTTTATACTCTTTGGTTGAGGTTTCAAAATACTTTTTGGTAAAGGTTTCAAATTTTTTGAATTGAGTGATAAATTTTTTGGTGGGTTCTAAATGTTGGTGGAGGGGTTCCAACTCGTTGGGTAGGGGTATAACTTTTTTGGATTGGGTTCCAATTTTTGGGGTGACTCGGATTAGCTAGATTACAACTTTTAAGGTGAGATTTCAACTATTTTGGATTGGTTTAAAAGCTTTTGGGGTGAGGTTCAACTTTTCAGAATTGAATTATATTTTTTTTGGCGTGCGTTCCAACTTTTTGGGGATAGGGTTTCAACTTTTATGCATTAGTTTATACTCTTTGGTTGAGGTTTCAAAATACTTTTTGGTTGAGGTTTCAAATTTTTTGAATTGAGTGATAACTTTTTGGGTGGGTTCTAAATGTTGGGGGAGGGGTTCCAACTCGTTGGGTAGGGGTATAACTTTTTTGGATTGGGTTCCAATTTTTGAGGTGACTCAGATTAGTTAGGCTACAACTTTTTTGGTGAGATTTCAACTATTTTGGATTGGGTTATAAGCTTTTGCGGTAAGGTTTAACTTTTTAGGATTGTATTATATTTTTTTTTGGGTGGGTTCTAACTTTTTGGGCATAGAGTTTTAACTTTTATGCATTAGTTTATACTTTTTGGCTGGGGTTTGAACTTTTTTGAATTAAGTTATAACTTTTTGGGTGGGTTCTAACTCTTGGGGGAGGGGTTCCAACTCTTTGGTTAGAAGTATAACTTTTTTGGATTGGGTTCAAATTTTTGAGGTGACTCGGATTAGCTAGAGTACAACATTTTTGGTGAGATTTCAACTATTTTGAATTGGGTTATAAACTTTGGGGGTGAGATTTTACTTTTTAGGATTGGATTATAATTTTTTTGGGTGGGTTCTAACTTGTTAGGGATAGAGTTTCAACTTCTAGGCATTTGTTTATATTTTTTGGCTGAGGTTTCAACTCTTTTTAATTGAGTTATAACTTTTTGGGTGAGTTCTAACTGTTTGGCGGAGGGGTTCCTACTCATTGGGTAGGGGTATAACTTATTTTGATTGAGTTCCAATTTTTTGGGTGAATTTCAACTTTTACGGATTAGCTAGATTACAACTTTTTTTGTGAGATTTCAAGTATTTTGGATTAAGTTATAAGTTTTTGGGGTGAGGTTATACTTTTTAGGGTTAGATTAAATTTTTTTGGTGTGGGTTGTATCTTTTTGGGGATAGAGTTTCAACTTTTATACATTAGTTTATTCTTTTTGGATGAGGTTTCAACTTTTTTGAATTGAGTTATAACTTTTTGGGTGGTATCTAACAGTTGGGGGAGGAGTTCCAACTCTTTGGGTTGAGGTCTAACATTTTTGGATTTGGTTCCAATTTTTTGGGTGACTCGGATTAGCTAGATTAGAACTTTTTTGGTGAGATTTCGACTATTTTGTATAGGGTTATAAGCTTTTGGGGTGAGGTTTAACTTTTTAGGATTGGATTATATTTTTTTGGGGTGGATTCTAACTTGTTCGGGATAGAGTTTCAAATTTTATGCATTAGTTTAAACTTTTTGGCTGAGGTTTCAACTTTTTTGAATTGATTTATAACTTTTTGGTTGAGTTCTAACTGTTGCGAGAGAGGTTCCAGCTCTTTGGGTAGGGGTATAACTTTTCTGGATTGGGTTCCAATTTTTGGGGTGACTCGAATTAGCTAGATTTCAACTTTTTTTGTGAGATTTCAACTATTTTGGATTGGGTTATAAGCTTTTGGGGTGAGGTTTAACTTTTTAGGATTGTATTATATTTTTTTTCGGGTGGGTTCTAACTTTTTGCGGATAGAGTTTCAACTTTTATGTTTTAGTTTATACTTTTTAGCTGGGGTTTCAACTTTTTTGAATTGAGTTATAACTTTTTGGGTGAGTTCTAACTGTTGGGGGAGGGGTTCCAACTCTTTGGGTAGGGGTATAACTTTTTTGGATTGAGTTCCAATTTTTGGGGTGACTCGGATTAGCTAGATTACAACTTTTAAGGTGAGATTTCAACTATTTTGGATTGGTTTATAAGCTTTTGGGGTGAGGTTCAACTTTTTAGGATTGAATTATATTTTTTTTGGCGTGGGTTCTAACTTTTTGGGGATAGGGTTTCAACTTTTATGCATTAGTTTATACTTTATGGCTGAGGTTTCAACTTTTTTGAATTGATTTATAACTTTTTGGGTGAGTTCTAACTGTTGCGAGAGATGTTCCAGCTCTTTGGGTAGAGGTATAACTTTTTTGGATTGGGTTCCAATTTTTGGGGTGACCCGAATTAGCTAGATTTCAACTTTTTTTGTGAGATTTCAACTATTTTGGATTGGGTTATAAGCTTTTGGGGTAAGGTTTAACTTTTTAGGATTGGATTATATTTTTTTTCGGGTGGGTTCTAACTTTTTGGGGATAGAGTTTCAACTTTTATGTTTTAGTTTATACTTTTTAGCTGGGGTTTCAACTTTTTTGAATTGAGTTATAACTTTTTAGGTGAGTTCTAACTGTTGGGGGAGGGGTTCCAACTCTTTGGGTAGGGGTATAACTTTTTTGGATTGGGTTCCAATTTTTGGGGTGACTCGGATTAGCTAGATTACAACTTTTAAGGTGAGATTTCAACTATTTTGGATTGGTTTAAAAGCTTTTGGGGTGAGGTTCAACTTTTCAGAATTGAATTATATTTTTTTTGGCGTGCGTTCTAACTTTTTGGGGATAGGGTTTCAACTTTTATGCATTAGTTTATACTCTTTGGTTGAGGTTTCAAAATACTTTTTGGTAAAGGTTTCAAATTTTTTGAATTGAGTGATAAATTTTTTGGTGGGTTCTAAATGTTGGTGGAGGGGTTCCAACTCGTTGGGTAGGGGTATAACTTTTTTGGATTGGGTTCCAATTTTTGGGGTGACTCGGATTAGCTAGATTACAACTTTTAAGGTGAGATTTCAACTATTTTGGATTGGTTTAAAAGCTTTTGGGGTGAGGTTCAACTTTTCAGAATTGAATTATATTTTTTTTGGCGTGCGTTCCAACTTTTTGGGGATAGGGTTTCAACTTTTATGCATTAGTTTATACTCTTTGGTTGAGGTTTCAAAATATTTTTTGGTTGAGGTTTCAAATTTTTTGAATTGAGTGATAACTTTTTGGGTGGGTTCTAAATGTTGGGGGAGGGGTTCCAACTCGTTGGGTAGGGGTATAACTTTTTTGGATTGGGTTCCAATTTTTGAGGTGACTCAGATTAGTTAGGCTACAACTTTTTTGGTGAGATTTCAACTATTTTGGATTGGGTTATAAGCTTTTGCGGTAAGGTTTAACTTTTTAGGATTGTATTATATTTTTTTTTGGGTGGGTTCTAACTTTTTGGGCATAGAGTTTTAACTTTTATGCATTAGTTTATACTTTTTGGCTGGGGTTTGAACTTTTTTGAATTAAGTTATAACTTTTTGGGTGGGTTCTAACTCTTGGGGGAGGGGTTCCAACTCTTTGGTTAGAAGTATAACTTTTTTGGATTGGGTTCAAATTTTTGAGGTGACTCGGATTAGCTAGAGTACAACATTTTTGGTGAGATTTCAACTATTTTGAATTGGGTTATAAACTTTGGGGGTGAGATTTTACTTTTTAGGATTGGATTATAATTTTTTTGGGTGGGTTCTAACTTGTTAGGGATAGAGTTTCAACTTCTAGGCATTTGTTTATATTTTTTGGCTGAGGTTTCAACTCTTTTTAATTGAGTTATAACTTTTTGGGTGAGTTCTAACTGTTTGGCGGAGGGGTTCCTACTCATTGGGTAGGGGTATAACTTATTTTGATTGAGTTCCAATTTTTTGGGTGAATTTCAACTTTTACGGATTAGCTAGATTACAACTTTTTTTGTGAGATTTCAAGTATTTTGGATTAAGTTATAAGTTTTTGGGGTGAGGTTATACTTTTTAGGGTTAGATTAAATTTTTTTGGTGTGGGTTGTATCTTTTTGGGGATAGAGTTTCAACTTTTATACATTAGTTTATTCTTTTTGGATGAGGTTTCAACTTTTTTGAATTGAGTTATAACTTTTTGGGTGGTATCTAACAGTTGGGGGAGGAGTTCCAACTCTTTGGGTTGAGGTCTAACATTTTTGGATTTGGTTCCAATTTTTTGGGTGACTCGGATTAGCTAGATTAGAACTTTTTTGGTGAGATTTCGACTATTTTGTATAGGGTTATAAGCTTTTGGGGTGAGGTTTAACTTTTTAGGATTGGATTATATTTTTTTGGGGTGGATTCTAACTTGTTCGGGATAGAGTTTCAAATTTTATGCATTAGTTTAAACTTTTTGGCTGAGGTTTCAACTTTTTTGAATTGATTTATAACTTTTTGGTTGAGTTCTAACTGTTGCGAGAGAGGTTCCAGCTCTTTGGGTAGGGGTATAACTTTTCTGGATTGGGTTCCAATTTTTGGGGTGACTCGAATTAGCTAGATTTCAACTTTTTTTGTGAGATTTCAACTATTTTGGATTGGGTTATAAGCTTTTGGGGTGAGGTTTAACTTTTTAGGATTGTATTATATTTTTTTTCGGGTGGGTTCTAACTTTTTGCGGATAGAGTTTCAACTTTTATGTTTTAGTTTATACTTTTTAGCTGGGGTTTCAACTTTTTTGAATTGAGTTATAACTTTTTGGGTGAGTTCTAACTGTTGGGGGAGGGGTTCCAACTCTTTGGGTAGGGGTATAACTTTTTTGGATTGAGTTCCAATTTTTGGGGTGACTCGGATTAGCTAGATTACAACTTTTAAGGTGAGATTTCAACTATTTTGGATTGGTTTATAAGCTTTTGGGGTGAGGTTCAACTTTTTAGGATTGAATTATATTTTTTTTGGCGTGGGTTCTAACTTTTTGGGGATAGGGTTTCAACTTTTATGCATTAGTTTATACTTTATGGCTGAGGTTTCAACTTTTTTGAATTGATTTATAACTTTTTGGGTGAGTTCTAACTGTTGCGAGAGATGTTCCAGCTCTTTGGGTAGAGGTATAACTTTTTTGGATTGGGTTCCAATTTTTGGGGTGACCCGAATTAGCTAGATTTCAACTTTTTTTGTGAGATTTCAACTATTTTGGATTGGGTTATAAGCTTTTGGGGTAAGGTTTAACTTTTTAGGATTGGATTATATTTTTTTTCGGGTGGGTTCTAACTTTTTGGGGATAGAGTTTCAACTTTTATGTTTTAGTTTATACTTTTTAGCTGGGGTTTCAACTTTTTTGAATTGAGTTATAACTTTTTAGGTGAGTTCTAACTGTTGGGGGAGGGGTTCCAACTCTTTGGGTAGGGGTATAACTTTTTTGGATTGGGTTCCAATTTTTGGGGTGACTCGGATTAGCTAGATTACAACTTTTAAGGTGAGATTTCAACTATTTTGGATTGGTTTAAAAGCTTTTGGGGTGAGGTTCAACTTTTCAGAATTGAATTATATTTTTTTTGGCGTGCGTTCTAACTTTTTGGGGATAGGGTTTCAACTTTTATGCATTAGTTTATACTCTTTGGTTGAGGTTTCAAAATACTTTTTGGTAAAGGTTTCAAATTTTTTGAATTGAGTGATAAATTTTTTGGTGGGTTCTAAATGTTGGTGGAGGGGTTCCAACTCGTTGGGTAGGGGTATAACTTTTTTGGATTGGGTTCCAATTTTTGGGGTGACTCGGATTAGCTAGATTACAACTTTTAAGGTGAGATTTCAACTATTTTGGATTGGTTTAAAAGCTTTTGGGGTGAGGTTCAACTTTTCAGAATTGAATTATATTTTTTTTGGCGTGCGTTCCAACTTTTTGGGGATAGGGTTTCAACTTTTATGCATTAGTTTATACTCTTTGGTTGAGGTTTCAAAATATTTTTTGGTTGAGGTTTCAAATTTTTTGAATTGAGTGATAACTTTTTGGGTGGGTTCTAAATGTTGGGGGAGTGGTTCCAACTCGTTGGGTAGGGGTATAACTTTTTTGGATTGGGTTCCAATTTTTGAGGTGACTCAGATTAGTTAGGCTACAACTTTTTTGGTGAGATTTCAACTATTTTGGATTGGGTTATAAGCTTTTGCGGTAAGGTTTAACTTTTTAGGATTGTATTATATTTTTTTTTGGGTGGGTTCTAACTTTTTGGGCATAGAGTTTTAACTTTTATGCATTAGTTTATACTTTTTGGCTGGGGTTTGAACTTTTTTGAATTGAGTTATAACTTTTTGGGTGGGTTCTAACTCTTGGGGGAGGGGTTCCAACTCTTTGGTTAGAAGTATAACTTTTTTGGATTGGGTTCAAATTTTTGAGGTGACTCGGATTAGCTAGAGTACAACATTTTTGGTGAGATTTCAACTATTTTGAATTGGGTTATAAGCTTTTGGGGTGAGATTTTACTTTTTAGGATTGGACTATATTTTTTTGGGGTGGGTTCTAACTTGGTAGGGATAGAGTTTCAACTTCTAGGCATTTGTTTATATTTTTTGGCTGAGGTTTCAACTCTTTTTAATTGAGTTATAACTTTTTGGGTGAGTTCTAACTGTTTGGCGGAGGGGTTCCTACTCATTGGGTAGGGGTATAACTTATTTGGATTGAGTTCCAATTTTTTGGGTGAATTTCAACTTTTACGGATTAGCTAGATTACAACTTTTTTTGTGAGATTTCAAGTATTTTGGATTAAGTTATAAGTTTTTGGGGTGAGGTTATACTTTTTAGGGTTAGATTAAATTTTTTTGGTGTGGGTTCTATCTTTTTGGGGATAGAGTTTCAACTTTTGTACATTAGTTTATTCTTTTTGGATGAGGTTTCAACTTTTTTGAATTGAGTTATAACTTTTTGGGTGGTATCTAACAGTTTGGGGAGGAGTTCCAATTCTTTGGGTAGAGGTCTAACATTTTTGGATTTGGTTCCAATTTTTTGGGTGACTCGGATTAGCTAGATTAGAACTTTTTTGGTGAGATTTCGACTATTTTGTATAGGGTTATAAGCTTTTGGGGTGAGGTTTAACTTTTTAGGATTGAATTATATTTTTTTGGGGTGGATTCTAACTTGTTCGGGATAGAGTTTCAAATTTTATGTCACGCCCCGAATTTCCACAAACCCAGGGAGTGAGTGAAAAAGAAAAAGAAAAGTAAATGAAAGGTCATTAGGTTGGATAAATTGATTTCTCAATCATTTCCCACTTTTTCCCCAAAGTTTTTCAAGTCATTTTTATTCCATTGTTAGCCTATTCCTTCAAGGTTTCTAAACCCCCCCTTTTGACATCACTCCCACCTATTTAAAAGGTGTTTTACACACTTAACAAGTCTTTTAATTTTTCATAAAATTTTGACCTAACCTCCTTTGTTTTCCAACATTTTTCCCACCTAATATTCACAATTTTCATATGCATAATATCTCACAACCCACCCTCACTCGGTGGCCACAATCCATGTAAATTAAACATACATCCCTCATTCTCAACATACACATCTAATTGCCCCAATATACACATATGATACTCCTTGTTCTCAACATAAACATCTAATTGCCCCAATATACAAATATGATACTTATTAAATAAAGACATCCAACATATCAATTGGGTTTACACCCTTACACTTTAAAATGACCCAAGGTCTATAATCTATTACTTTTCCAAATAGAAATACAAGTCTTTTGGGCTTATGCCCATACATACAAAACATGCCCCAAAGGCCAAATATCCATTCAAGCCCCTTTTCTCTCCTTCCTTTAAGACTTACTCAAGTCTCAAGTACCGGGAGCCTCATCTGTAATATGATATCCCACGAATGGGTCAGCTCAACCGCTGGTATGACAAAATACTAATGCTAGGAATAAATTTAAGGCGTGACATGTGCAAGTGTACATTTTAAATGCTACAACCCCATAATCCCTCAATACTATGCAATGTCAATATGTATGACACACCCATGCAACTCTATGTCACCCATGTCTCGCTTCACGGTCCGCCCCCGTCAGCCCGCGAGTACTGTCATTGGCCAGATTTTGGGTTTTTCACCACAGGATCTACACCCTCATAATGCATAGCACCAAGTGCTCAACCCACACTATGTTCCAAGGATTCATGTATGCCAATATGCCATGGTTTTTCTCAATGTAAATTCTATGGAACATTTCATCAAACACATGGTGTGCAACTTAAAATATGCCTCATTCATAAAGTAAAACATAACTTCAAATTCACAACACTTTACCAACTCATGGAATAAATCATAACTCTCAAACCACAAGAGTTTCTCTACATGAATATAAGCTAGAATATGATAATCCAACCTATATGCAAGGTACACAATTATCATAGCAATAAATAGTCAAGAAACTCAAAGAACACAAAAGTACTTAAACCATTAACTCTAAGTTTTCAAAGCAACTACCAACTAAATAATTTTCTAACATCAAGTAAACACCTAAATCATTCAATCAATACATAGAAAGGCAACAAAACTTAAATCTATTCTCAACTTAGTAAAATATCATACCTAGAATGGTTTTTCTCAAACCAAGAGAGTTGTGTTCGCTTTATAGCCGAACCGATCGGTGAGAATCTAGCTCTTGTTGAGAGGAACAACTTCTTAGAAGGAAGTCTTGCAAGAATCTTGACCTAAGATTGAGTTTTGGTGGCTTGAAGCTTGAAGAACTTAGGGTTTTTCTTCTCTTTTCCTCCAAAAACGTGTACTGCTCTATCTCAGACCAAAAACACTAATATTCTTACACTAAAGGTCTGTATTTATAGTGGAGGGTAAAGGGGCAAAATGACCCTTTTGCCCTTGATGAATCCGGGACCCCGTTACACTACAACTCGTCCCGAAACGCCTCAATTCGACATTTTATTTTAGCCAAAGTTCTTAAAATTATTGTAAATGAAAATTTTCAAAAAAATATATTTTTGATAGTGGACGAGTATGGCGGGTCCCACCTAGGCCACCCGGGATACCCTTTTTGTCCAATTTTGGGAACTGTTTCCGTTTAGGCTCAAATTCGTACAGTAGATGTATTTTAATATTCTAAGCATGTTTCTCTTCTATGACATACTCAAATTATGCTTGTAAACATAACTTATGCTTAAATGATGCATATGTAGTGTCCTACCGACAAATGATGCATGAATAGTGCCCTACCGGCAAAACTGACAAATTTATCCTCACTTTTCAGATCTCTACATTTTATGCATTAGTTTAAACTTTTTGGCTGAGGTTTCAACTTTTTTGAATTGATTTATAACTTTTTGGGTGAGTTCTAACTGTTGCGAGAGATGTTCTAGCTCTTTGGGTAGAGGTATAACTTTTTTGGATTGGGTTCCAATTTTTGGGGGTGACCCGAATTAGCTAAATTTCAACTTTTTTTGTGAGATTTCAACTATTTTGGATTGGGTTATAAGCTTTTGGGGTGAGGTTTAACTTTTTAGGATTGGATTATATTTTTTTTCGGGTGGGTTCTAACTTTTTGGGGATAGAGTTTCAACTTTTATGTTTTAGTTTATACTTTTTAGCTGGGGTTTCAACTTTTTTGAATTGAGTTATAACTTTTTAGGTGAGTTCTAACGGTTGGGGGAGGGGTTCCAACTCTTTGGGTCCGGGTATAACTTTTTTGGATTGGGTTCCAATTTTTGGGGTGACTCGGATTAGCTAGATTACAACTTTTAAGGTGAGATTTCAACTATTTTGGATTGGTTTAAAAGCTTTTGGGGTGAGGTTCAACTTTTCAGGATTGAATTATATTTTTTTTGGCGTGGTTTCTAACTTTTTGGGGATAGGGTTTCAACTTTTATGCATTAGTTTATACTCTTTGGTTGAGGTTTCAAAATACTTTTTGGTTGAGGTTTCAAATTTTTTGAATTGAGTGATAACTTTTTGGGTGGGTTCTAAATGTTGGGGGAGGGGTTCCAACTCGTTGGGTAGGGGTATAACTTTTTTGGATTGGTTTCCAATTTTTGAGGTGACTCAGATTACTTAGACTACAAATTTTTTGATGAGATTTCAACTATTTTGGATTGGGTTATAAGCTTTTGAGGTAAGGTTTAACTTTTTAGGATTGTATTATATTTTTTTTTGGGTGGGTTCTAACTTTTTGGGGATAGAGTTTTAACTTTTATGCATTAGTTTATACTTTTTGGTTGGGGTTTGAACTTTTTTGAATTGAGTTATAACTTTTTGGGTGGGTTCTAACTCTTGGGGGAGGGGTTCCAACTCTTTGGTTAGAAGTATAACTTTTATGGATTGGGTTCAAATTTTTGAGGTGACTCGGATTAGCTAGAGTACAACATTTTTGGTGAGATTTCAACTATTTTGAATTGGGTTATAAGCTTTTGGGGTGAGATTTTACTTTTTAGGATTGGACTATATTTTTTTGGGGTGGGTTCTAACTTGTTAGGGATAGAGTTTCAACTTCTAGGCATTTGTTTATATTTTTTGGCTGAGGTTTCAACTCTTTTTAATTGAGTTATAACTTTTTGGGTGAGTTCTAACTGTTTGGCGGAGGGGTTCCTACTCATTGGGTAGGGGTATAACTTATTTGGATTGAGTTCCAATTTTTTGGGTGAATTTCAACTTTTACGGATTAGCTAGATTACAACTTTTTTTGTGAGATTTCAAGTATTTTGGCTTAAGTTATAAGTTTTTGGGGTGAGGTTATACTTTTTAGGGTTAGATTAAATTTTTTTGGTGTGGGTTCTATCTTTTTGGGGATAGATTTTCAACTTTTATACATTAGTTTATTCTTTTTGGATGAGGTTTCAACTTTTTTGAATTGAGTTATAACTTTTTGGGTGGTATCTAACAGTTGGGGGAGGAGTTCCAACTCTTTGGGTTGAGGTCTAACATTTTTGGATTTGGTTCCAATTTTTTGGGTGACTCGGATTAGCTAGATTACAACTTTTTTGGTGAGATTTCGACTATTTTGTATAGGGTTATAAGCTTTTGGGGTGAGGTTTAACTTTTTAGGATTGAATTATATTTTTTTGGGGGGGATTCTAACTTGTTCGGGATAGAGTTTCAAATTTTATGCATTAGTTTAAACTTTTTGGCTGAGGTTTCAACTTTTTTGAATTGATTTATAACTTTTTGGGTGAGTTCTAACTGTTGCGAGAGAGGTTCCAGCTCTTTGGGTAGGGGTATAACTTTTTTGGATTGGGTTCCAATTTTTGGGGTGACTCGAATTAGCTAGATTTCAACTTTTTTTGTGAGATTTCAACTATTTTGGATTGGGTTATAAGCTTTTGGGGTGAGGTTTAACTTTTTAGGATTGGATTATATTTTTTTTCGGGTGGGTTCAAAGTTTTTGCGGATAGAGTTTCAACTTTTATGTTTTAGTTTATACTTTTTAGCTGGGGTTTCAACTTTTTTGAATTGAGTTATAACTTTTTGGGTGAGTTCTTACTGTTGGGGGAGGGGTTCCAACTCTTTGGGTAGGGGTATAACTTTTTTGGATTGAGTTCCAATTTTTGGGGTGACTCGGATTAGCTAGATTACAACTTTTAAGGTGAGATTTCAACTATTTTGGATTGGTTTAGAAGCTTTTGGGGTGAGGTTCAACTTTTTAGGATTGAATTATATTTTTTTTGGCGTGGGTTCTAACTTTTTGGGGATAGGGTTTCAACTTTTATGCATTAGTTTATACTCTTTGGTTGAGGTTTCAAAATACTTTTTGGTTGAGGTTTCAAATTTTTTGAATTGAGTGATAACTTTTTGGGTGGGTTCTAAATGTTGGGGGAGGGGTTCTGTAACACCCCGAATTTTCTTTTATATATTTATAGAGATATATATATATAGTAAATAATATTTGTAAAGATGTAGATATATGTAGTGACATAAGAATAAACCGTAGGAATAAATGCTATGGAGACAATTTGATTGGGAAGCTACGTGTCGAAGATGTTTAAACTTGGAAAGGGTGATTAGACAAGTTTCTAAAGGTTTTTAGGTCAAAATAATGCTTCCATTGAATCCGGAAGGTCGAACAACCTTGGGAGAGGTAATATGAGGTGTATTGGAAGCTAGGAAGTATTTTGGAGTTAAAACCCACTTTAGAGTGAAATTGGGTAAAAAGTATCTTGGACACCTTCTAGTATTTTAGCCAAAACTTTTTATACTAACATCCAATTGATCTGAAATTTTGACAGTAGATAGTAGACATCTAGGGCTACAAAAGTGTATCTCTTGGAAATTTTCCAATTCGACCTCTAAAGGGGTCAAAACTGCCCTGGAAGTCGAAGCAGCCAAACAGTACCGGTACCCAGTACCGGTACCGAACAGTACCGGTACCCCCGAACCAGTTGCTAATTGGTACCGGTACCCTTTGACCGGAGCCTTCCCAAACAGTAAAAAGTCGGGATTTTGGGTTTTAAAACACCCATTCCAAGCCCTATTTGCCCCATTCTTCATCTCATCCTCACCACAAACATCTTAGAGCCCTAGGAGGAGATAAAGAAAGGGAAAAATACCAAGATCAAGATAGATTCACACCTCATAGAAATCAAACCCGAAATTCCTCAAGAACACCATTCTTCTCCTCTCTTCCTATACACTTTCACTACACCCTTACCCACATCTCTTAGCACCCTAAGAGAAGACAAGAAGAAGAAGGAGAAGGGAGGAAGGAGATATTTGGAGCTTGGGTTAGCTTATAACTCTTGGATTCAAGGTAGGGGATTTCTTCATATGTTCTTACATTGAGGCTAGGGCTACATTATATGTATTCTTTTGGTTTAAAATCATATGTACTTGCTATTAAATACATGATTCTTGTGCCTCTTGAAATAAATGCCATGTTTTGAACATTGTGATGGTTGGGTAACTCTTAAATTTCTCTTTTTCATCTTCAACCTTGGTTTTAAATAGAAATGGACTTTTCCCTCTATTTTTCCTTGGTATTGCTTTCAAAACTTTAGTGTTTGATATTGTACACCAAAATGTTACTTATGATGATCTCTTGCTCATTTTCTTCCATCATATTATGAAACATTATATTAGAAATTGTGGAATTTGGTAATTCCTTGAAATGTTGATGAATTGAGACTATTTTGGTTTCCTAAATTGTATGGTTGTTGTGAGGGACTTGGATTGCCTTCGAGAGATGCCGTAGAGTGTTAGAGGTTAGTCTACCCTAGTGGGGGTGAGATGGTTTCCTAGCACTTGTAGTGGGTTGTCATTTGGTAATGAAACCACTATCGTTCACTGGAGTTCGAACAAGGGATAGTATACTTTTCCTAGGAAGGGACTCGTCACTGCCATTGGGATGGTAGACGCCCTTTCCTATAGTGCTTGTGATTATGATGTAAATAGGTGGACTAGGTATAATCGTTGGGTAGATTCATGAGAAGCAATCAACATACATGGTACGGGGATGAACCAATGTACATGAGAACATGAGATTATTATTATTGTTACGGAATGGTTTCCAACAAGTGCTTGTGGAGGTATGGGACTCCACAAGAACCTGTTGGAAATGGTTACGGTGATAATTGTGACTGAGTTTTACGGTTCATTTAAATTATTGCGAACATTTAAACTTGAGATCTATTTAAAATATCCTGTTTTTCCTTCAAAAATTGATATATATTATTTTCGAAAATGAGACCAACCGTTTTATATGCTTTTCTAAACCTTGTTTGAATTTGGGAAGATCTTGCTACAGAGCTTCGTGCTCATCCCCTACAATTAATATTTTTCAGATTTGGCTTTAGAGGAGGAGCTCGGTGTGAATGAGCCGGGCCTTGGGGAAGCGTCCTTGGAGGGGTACCTAGATCCCGAGGTGGACATGTGGAGATATAGCTTCTTTTGTACTAGACTAGAGAGTTTATTTGGAGATCATGTAAAGTCTGATATTTTGTTATTCCGCTGCAAGTGTACTTTAATTCTCTTGGAATGTAAATGCCATTGCTTGGCCTATTCTTTTGGGATGATAGTGTGGATATGATATATGGTGAATGGAAGTTTATTTTATGATGGTTAAATGGACCCTGTGTGGTCAAGTTAATAGAATTGCACAGGTTGTGATTTTTGGGTGGAGATTCCTGTACAAACGAGACTCTGCCCAAATTTTGTTAAAAATTAAGAATGTCTCTTATTTGATGGATATATATTTAGTGCTCTCATGATGTGAATGTTTTAGAATGTAATGCCGTCCAGGGTGGTATTTGGGGCGTTACAGGTTCCAACTCGTTGGGTAGGGGTATAACTTTTTTGGATTGGATTCCAATTTTTGAGGTGACTCAGATTAGTTAGACTACAACTTTTTTGGTGAGATTTCAACTATTTTGGATTGGGTTATAAGCTTTTGGGGTAAGGTTTAACTTTTTAGGATTGGATTATATTTTTTTTTGGGTGGGTTCTAACTTTTTGGGGATAGAGTTTTAAATTTTATGCATTAGTTTATACTTTTTGGCTGGGGTTTGAACTTTTTTGAATTGAGTTATAACTTTTTGGGTGGGTTCTAACTGTTGGGGGAGGGGTTCCAACTCTTTGGTTAGAAGTATAACTTTTTTGGATTGGGTTCAAATTTTTGAGGTGACTCGGATTAGCTAGAGTACAACATTTTTGGTGAGATTTCAACTATTTTGAATTGGGTTATAAACTTTTGGGGTGAGATTTTACTTTTTAGGATTGGATTATATTTTTTTTGGGTGGGTTCTAACTTGTTAGGGATAGAGTTTCAACTTCTAGGCATTTGTTTATATTTTTTGGCTGAGGTTTCAACTCTTTTTAATTGAGTTATAACTTTTTGGGTGAGTTCTAACTGTTTGGCGGAGGGGTTCCTACTCATTGGGTAGGGGTATAACTTATTTGGATTGAGTTCCAATTTTTTGGGTGAATTTCAACTTTTACGGATTAGCTAGATTACAACTTTTTTTGTGAGATTTCAAGTATTTTGGATTAAGTTATAAGTTTTTGGGGTGAGGTTATACTTTTTAGGGTTAGATTAAATTTTTTTGGTGTGGGTTCTATCTTTTTGGGGATAGAGTTTCGACTTTTATACATTAGTTTATTCTTTTTTGATGAGGTTTCAACTTTTTTGAATTGAGTTATAACTTTTTAGGTGAGTTCTAACTGTTGGGGGAGGGGTTCCAACTCTTTGGGTAGGGGTATAACTTTTTTGGATTGGGTTCCAATTTTTGGGGTGACTCGGATTAGCTAGATTACAACTTTTAAGGTGAGATTTCAACTATTTTGGATTGGTTTAAAAGCTTTTGGGGTGAGGTTCAACTTTTCAGAATTGAATTATATTTTTTTTTGCGTGCGTTCTAACGTTTTGGGGATAGGGTTTCAACTTTTATGCATTAGTTTATACTCTTTGGTTGAGGTTTCAAAATACTTTTTGGTTGAGGTTTCAAATTTTTTGAATTGAGTGATAACTTTTTGGGTGGGTTCTAAATGTTGGGGGAGGGGTTCCAACTCGTTGGGTAGGGGTATAACTTTTTTGGATTGGGTTCCAATTTTTGAGGTGACTCAGATTAGTTTGACTACAACTTTTTTGGTGAGATTTCAACTATTTTGGATTGGGTTATAAGCTTTTGAGGTAAGGTTTAACTTTTTAGGATTGTATTATTTTTTTTTTTGGGTGGGTTCTAACTTTTTGGGCATAGAGTTTTAACTTTTATGCATTAGTTTATACTTTTTGGCTGGGGTTTGAACTTTTTTGAATTGAGTTATAACTTTTTGGGTGGGTTCTAACTGTTGAGGGAGGTGTTCCAACTCTTTGGTTAGAAGTATAACTTTTTTGGATTGGGTTCAAATTTTTGAGGTGACTCGGATTAGCTAGAGTACAACATTTTTGGTGAGATTTCAACTATTTTGAATTGGGTTATAAGCTTTTGGGGTGAGATTTTACTTTTTAGGATTGGACTATATTTTTTTGGGGTGGGTTCTAACTTGGTAGGGATAGAGTTTCAACTTCTAGGCATTTGTTTATATTTTTTGGCTGAGGTTTCAACTCTTTTTAATTGAGTTATAACTTTTTGGGTGAGTTCTAACTGTTTGGCGGAGGGGTTCCTACTCATTGGGTAGGGGTATAACTTATTTGGATTGAGTTCCAATTTTTTGGGTGAATTTCAACTTTTACGGATTAGCTAGATTACAACTTTTTTTGTGAGATTTCAAGTATTTTGGATTAAGTTATAAGTTTTTGGGGTGAGGTTATACTTTTTAGGGTTAGATTAAATTTTTTTGGTGTGGGTTCTATCTTTTTGGGGATAGAGTTTCAACTTTTATACATTAGTTTATTCTTTTTGGATGAGGTTTCAACTTTTTTGAATTGAGTTATAACTTTTTGGGTGGTATCTAACTGAAGGGGTTAGACCCCAGCGCTGCACGTGTCCTGGCATTAAATGTGCTCACGTGAGCATGGAAAGACTAAGCACGTGTTCACAAATCAAGAATCCGATTACTGTCCCTCATCCGATCCGAGCTCATCAAAAGCTCGGCATACAAGGCATATTTCTGCCATCGAAATCAAGTCCGCCGAAGTGTTCCATCAAAACAGAATAGCTCGGCTCTTACCAAGCCAAGTTCGAGAATAAGATCAGCATGGCTAGATGATAGATCGGTAGTGCCAACCGACCTTGTCAATAGATCGGTAAACAAAATGGGTGCTCGGCAGTAAGAAATCCCGACCTTCTCAAAGGCGGTGAACACGGAAGGGATTGCCTAAAACATAGGCAATCAGATAAACGAGATTTGCTAAAATAAAGGCATTCCGAGAGATTATTGGAGAAGAATTAGAAACCTCCCAAACTCAAACACTGAAGGAAAGGAAGGGATGCCACCTTCCTTCTGGATTAACGGAAACCCTAAGGGGAATGGAAGCTATAAAAGGAACGCGAGACCAAGGTGAAAAGGTACGCTGAACTCTCCTTGTCTTCGTGCAATTCATATCACACAGTTACTAACTTAAGCATCGGAGTGCCTTCGATCGAAGCACTTCGATCTTGGGCAGTTTGCTCGTTTTGCAGGAGAAGGGTCTGGAGATCAAGTTCAGAGATTTATCTACAATCATTGTTCTTAAATTCATATCACTAGAGGTAGACCTTATTTTTTGCCTCTACATTTTGGCGCCGTCTGTGGGAAGGATTTTAATCTTTCGAACAAAAAGCTAGAATGTCAAGACTCAGAAGCGTAATTGGATCACCAAGGGGCAGTCCTCCCCTGGGCGATTCAAATCCTGCGTACGTTCCGACTGACAGCAACGGGAGGTTGCATGCTGTCAGAAACCCATCTGGGACCCCCGAAAGAGACGAAGCTTCTTCTGCAAGTTTCAAACCTTCGAAAAACCGGAATCAGGGTATTGAAAACCAAGGTGCTGAGGGTGAGAACCGCGCGTTAGCAAAGCTGATCCAATCGTTTCAGGGCCGTTTGGATGCACATGACAGTCTCTTCAAAAAGTCGTACGCTAAGGAAAAAGATCTGATCAAGGAGAACGAGGAGTTGAAAGCCAAACTAAACGAGATGACCAAAAGGGAGAAGCGGTCGAGAGAAGTCCGGCATGAGGGCCCTGAGAGGAAGCCGAGCCGTATCGCAATAGCTGATGATGACAGATACCCACCGAAGAAGCCCAGGACACATGAAGAGGACGCATGGAAGCAGTATATTGACGATGAGCTAAACAGCCGCTTAAGAAGACCAGAGCAAAGGTCGGCTAGGGACTTAGCTAGGAGAGCCACAGGGGAGTATGGAAACGGATGGGAATCGTCTCCATTCACCACATGGATTGAAAAGGGAAGAATTCCGAGCAAATTCACCGTCCCGAGCTTCAGACTTTACGACGGAAAGACAGATCCGTCCTCACATATCAGGCACTTCAGGCAACTCATGACCATCCATAGAAGAAACGAGCCGTTGTTATGCACTATCTTCCCTAGCAGCCTTGGGGAGTCGGCCATGAAGTGGTTTGACGGCCTGCCGAGGGGAACAATTGATGGCTGGGCCCAGTTAGCCGAGCAGTTCACAGCTCGGTTCATCACCAGTAGCAAGCAGCCGAAAGACGTTGGAGCTTTGCTCACATTAAAAAAGGGCAATACCGAGACACTGCGTGAATACGCTCATCGATACTGGGAGACAATGAACGAGGTAGAGGGATGCAATCCTGAAATAGCGGTTGCATCGTTCAAAATGGGATTACCGAAGGAAAATCCTCTCTACCAGTCGCTTACCAGGAGGCCAGCAACAGACTTGGAAGAACTGATGGCGAGAATTGAGAAATACGCCAAGGTCGATGACGATCTGACCAGGGAAGTGGTGAAGGATCAGCCGAACAGGAGGCAGTTCGGTAGAGAGAGGCAATCCGAGCCGATCAGAGAGGGAGGAAGGAAGACCGAAAAGGATGGCTTTCCCCAAAGGTCATCCTTTCTAGGGGTGAACACAGTCTTCAAGGAGCCTATTTACAAAATACTAGGTCAGATCAAAGAGAAGCCTTTTTTCAAATGGCCGAGCAAACTGATGGGAGATCCCTCTAAAAGGAACCCTAATTTTAGGTGTTCATATCACAAGGACGTAGGTCATAAGACGGAGAACTGCCGACACTTAAAACAGCATTTGGAGGAGTTGGTGCAGACTGGGCATCTAGCAGAGTTCATTGAAGATGGGCGAAAGGCAGAAGAAGGAAGGACAGAACAAGCTGGTGAGCGCAACACCCCGGCAGGAGTAATTGATGTGATCCACGCCGCAACTAACCCCCAGATGTCCACCAATAACTCTGCTCGGGCCTACATTCAAAAAGCCACAAAAGAAAGGGAGGTTTACGAACTGAGAATGACACCGGAGGTCACCAATAAAAGAATCAAATTAGAGGAATCAGCCGAGGCGATATGTTTTACCGAGCAGGATTTGGTAGGCGTTCATCAGCCTCATAACGATGCCTTAGTCGTCACCCTTCGGATTGCTAACTTTGATGTCAAGAGAGTCCTGATTGATCCAGGGAGTTCTTCAGAAATAATGTATTGGGACTTGTTCTAGAAGCTCGGCCTCAAGACCCAGGACCTCATTCCCTCCAACACGCCACTCATCGGCTTCAGTGGTAAAATAGTACTTCCTAAGGGGAAGATCACACTTCCTGTAAAAACAGGACCAGTCTGTATGATGACCGAGTTCCAGGTGGTGGACACAGTCTCGGCATACAATGCGATTATGGGGAGATCCTGGCTGCATGAGATGAAGGTCGTACCGTCCACATACCACCAGATGCTAAGATTCCCGTCAGCTGATGGAATAGTGAACGTTCGTGGAGACCAAGTCAGTTCCAGAACCTGCCTTTTGACCTCGGTTAAGACAAAGGATCCGAACCGAGAACTTGGCTCGGTCGAGGAAAGTGAAAAATAGCAATTAACCACTGACAGCTCGGTCAAAAGCGATAACGTAGCTGTCAAGCATATTCCTGACGTACCTTTGGAAGCTGAAAAGGAGATTACCGAGCGAACCATCGAAGACCTGACGAAAGTACCTCTAGATAAGGATGGAGACCTGGAAAAGTATTTTATGGTGGGGACGGCACTGAGTGCCGAACAGAAGACGGAGTTGGTAGAACTGTTGCAGACATATCCTGATGTATTTGCATGGAATACTAACGATATGCTCGGAGTGCCTCCCGAGCTGGCTTGTCATCATTTGACTATCAATCCGAGTTATAGGCCGATCAGCCAGAAATTGAGGAGATCGTCGCCACAGCACCAGCTGGCAGTCAAAGAGGAGGTAGCACGGTTGCTGGAATCCAAAACAATAAGGGAAGTTAAATACCCGACTTGGTTGTCTAACACAGTGGTGGTGAAGAAAAAGAATGGCAAATGGAGGGTGTGTGTCGATTTCACGGACCTAAATAAAGCTTGTCCAAAGGACAGCTTTCCACTGCCAAAGATAGATCAGATGGTGGATGCAACCGCGGGGCACGAGCAAATGAGTTTCCTGGACGCGTTTAGAGGATATCATCAGATCCCCCTCGCCGAGGAGGATCAGGAGAAGACTGCTTTCATAACCCCAGAAGGGACATATTGCTATAGAGTGATGCCGTTCGGATTGAAGAACGCCGGAGCGACATACCAGAGGTTAGTAACCCGAATGTTTTCAAATATGCTTGGCCATACTGTTGAAGTTTATATTGATGATATGGTAATTAAAAGTAAAAAGGCCAGTACCCATTGTGCCGACCTCAAAGAAACTTTTGAGGTCCTCCGAAAGTATAACATGAAGTTGAACGCATCCAAGTGCGCGTTCGGAGTCGGCTCCGGGAAGTTCTTAGGATTTCTTGTTACACACCGCGGTATAGAGGTAAACCCCGAGCAGGTAAAGGCAATTACTGAGTTACAGTCACCTCGGACCATTAAAGAAGTACAGCGCTTGACTGGAATGGCTGCAGCACTTGGGAGATTTATTTCCCGAGCCTCTGACAAATGCAGACCATTTTTTCAGTCCATTAGAGGGAAGAAAGGGGCACTCTGGACCCAGGAATGTGAAGAGGCTTTTGCAAAATTGAAGAAGTATTTGGCATCCCCGCCGATCTTATCCACCCCCTTACCCGAGGAGAATCTCTTCCTTTATTTGGCTGTATCAGAACAGGCCGTCAGCGGAGCATTAATAAGGAATGACGAGGGAAAGTTCAAACCTATTTACTACGTGAGCAAGGTGCTCTTAGATGCAGAATCAAGGTACACCTCGTTGGAGAAGTTGGCATTGGCACTGGTTAGCTCGGCAAGGAAGCTCAGACACTACTTCCAAGCCCATCAAATTACAGTCCTCACTGACCAGCCTCTTAGGTCACTCTTCATGAAAGCCGACCTATCTGGGCGCATTGCCAAATGGGCTGTCGAGCTCGGAGAGTTTGACATCCGATTCGAGCCGAGGAAAGCCATCAAGGGACAGATAGTTGCAGACTTTATTGCCGAATTTCAGCCAGAGCGGTCCCAGGAAGGGGCCAATGATAGTAAACTAGCAGAACTCGACGGCAACTGGACTCTCTCAGTTGACGGTTCCTCAAACCAGAAAGGAGCAGGGATTGGCATCATTCTAGTAAGTCCGGATGGGTGCATACTAGAGAAAGCAATAAGGCTAGGATTTGGAGCTTCCAATAATGAGGCAGAGTACGAAGCCTTGATAGCAGGCGTGAGGCTGGCAAGTGAGCTCGGAGCGATGAGGCTCCAAATATTCTCTGACTCACAGTTAGTAGTGAATCAGATAATAGGGGAGTATATGGCTAAAGATGAAAGGATGATAGCATATCAGGCCGTTGCGGAGAAAGAATTGAGCAAGATAGCAGAGTACTCAATCCAGCAAGTGGGTAGAGCTAGGAACTCTCACGCCGACGCTTTAGCCTCTTTGGCTTCTACAGTTGAGCAGGAATCTGAGAGATCAATCACTGTTGAGTTCCTAGCAGAACCGAGCATCAGTCTGTCCAGAACGGACGAAATTTTGTGCAACATTGTTGGTCCGAGCTGGATGGATCAGATAGTTGGTTTTTTGAAGACCGGTGAATTGCCAGAGGATGAGAAGGAGGCTCGCAAACTACGATTAAAAGCAACCAGATTTTGGTTGTCCCCAAAAGACGAGCTATACAGACGCTCATTTGGGGGTCCGTACTTGAAATGCGTACATCCCAGCCTAATTCAGGACTTTTTGTCAGAAATACATGAAGGAAGTTGCGGAGCCCATATCGGTGGCAGGTCTTTAGCTCACCGAGCCATATCACAAGGATACTGGTGGCCTTACATGCAGAAGGACGCTCAGCAGTTTGTTCGGCGTTGTGATAAGTGTCAAAAATTCTCCCCGATCCCGAGAAAGCCATCAATCGAGCTCCATCCTCTGTCAAGCCCATGGCCATTCGCCCAATGGGGATTAGACATCGTTGGTCCTTTGCCTCGGGCGCCGAGCAATAAGAGATTTCTGTTGGTGGCTACCGACTATTTCACGAAGTGGATCGAAGCCGAGCCATTGGCTAACATCAGGGACACTGATACAAGGAAATTCATCTGGAAGAACATTATTACCAGGTTCGGCATTCCATACGCCCTTAAATCGGATAACGGCACTCAATTCGATAGTGGACCTTTCAAAGCATTCTGTCAGCAGTATGGTATTCGTAACTACTACTCCACCCCGGCCTATCCTCAAAGTAATGGGCAAGCCGAAATCTCAAATAAAACGATTATGGATGGAATCAAGAAGAAGCTAGAGAGTGCCAAAGGAAGGTGGGTAGAGGAGCTTCCTAGTGTTCTGTGGTCGTACCGAACCACACCCCGACGTTCAACAGGAGAAACCCCCTTTGCCTTGGCATATGGTATGGAGGCTGTTATCCCACTTGAAATCGGCTTACCAACTTTAAGAGCCGAACTGGTCGAAGCTGGTAGCAACGATGCTGTTATCAGAGGAGATTTGGATCTAGCCGAGGAGAAGAGGGATCAAGCAACAATAAGAATGGCCTCATATCGAGGTCAGTTGGCCCGAGCCTACAACAAGAATGTGAGCCCTCGCTCGTTTGTGGTAGGGGATTTAGTGCTCATACGTGTTCTGGGATCGGCAAAAAACCCAGCAGATGGAAAGCTTGGAGCAAACTGGGAAGGACCATACAGAGTCACCAAGGTCGGAGGCAGCGGATACTACGAGCTTGAAACGCCTGACCAAAAGGCCGTACCACGCCCTTGGAACACGGCAAACCTCAGAAAATTCTATTTCTAATGTACTCGCACCAATTGTGCCCTTAGGAATATCTAATAAAAGTCAGTATTTCTTCCAGATCGCCTGTTTATCCAATTTGCAAAGAACAAGTAAACGGTTCCTATAAAGAACCGAACTCTAGCAAGAAAGTGCCGAGCAGGCCATAACTTCTAGAGAACTGAAGAAGTAAACGGTTCCTATAAAGAACCGAACTCTAGCAAGAAAGTGCCGAGCAGGCCATAACTTCTAGAGAATTGAGCAAGTGAACGGTTCCTATAAAGAACCGAACTCTAGCAAGAAAGTGCCGAGCAGGCCATAACTTCTAGAGAACTGAAGAAGTAAACGGTTCCTATAAAGAACCGAACTCTAGCAAGAAAGTGCCGAGCAGGCCATAACTTCTAGAGAATTGAGCAAGTGAACGGTTCCTATAAAGAACCGAACTCTAGCAAGAAAGTGCCGAGCAGGCCATAACTTCTAGTGAATTGAGCAAGTGAACGGTTCCTATAAAGAACCGAACTCTAGCAAGAAAGTGCCGAGAAGGCCATAACTTCTAGAGAACTGAAGAAGTAAACGGTTCCTATAAAGAACCGAATTCTAGCAAGAAAGTGCCGAGCAGGCCATAACTTCTAGAGAATTGAGCAAGTGAACGGTTCCTATAAAGAACCGAACTCTAGCAAGAAAGTGCCGAGCAGGCCATAACTAGAGAATTGAACAAGTAAACGGTTCCTATAAAGAACCGAACTCTAGCAAGAAAGTGCCGAGCCGGCCATAACTGCTAGAGAATTGAACAAGTAAACGGTTCCTATAAAGAACCGAACTCTAGCAAGAAAGTGCCGAGCAGGCTATAACTTCTAGAGAATTGAACAACGGTTCCTATAAAGAACCGAACTCTAGCAAGAAAGTGCCGAGCCGATCAAGTAAATAGTTCCTAGTTGGAATCTAACTAACGGAATGAAGTCCGAACAGAGGCCATTGTTTAGGAGCAATGAATCTCGAGTGAAAGAATATTCTAAGTGACAAATGACAAGATCCCCGCTATGGAACATAACTCAGTGAAGCCAGGCCAAATTTGATCAGGTTATTTAAACATAAAAGCATAGATACTCAGAATCAAGAAGTACTTGCATTAAAAACTTCAAAATGTCATTACATCCAGAAACCCAAAGAAGTTACAACTCTCTCTCAAGTACTTTCAGGAGGCTGAGACTGGCCTGGAAGGGAGTGCTGGGAATAGAGCTCGGATGAAGAAGGGACACCTGCAGCAATCAGTGCGGCATGCCAGCCCTTGCAAAAAAACGCGTCCTTCAGCTGGGGGAGCTGCAAAGATAGGTCGTTCTCTGCTTTCTCAACCCCTTCATCATAAGCGGCATCCTCCTTGACTTTAGCCTCTGCCTTGAATTTATCGAACTCCTCAAGGATGCTTGCATAGTCAAGCTGGGACTGGGAAAGCTCCACGATGGCTTCATGTTCGAAATCTTTAAGTTTGCCGAAATCTGCTTTCAGCTGACGGTTCTCTTCGGTAAGGCTCTGAATGTTAGCCTGCAGAACCTTAGCCTCATCACAGACTTTGGCGTACTCCTCGTCTACCGACTCCTTCTTGGCAAGGGCTGAAGCCCGAGCAAGAATTGCATCTCTCATGGCCTTATCCTTTCTCGCTATCCGAGCCCCGACCTCGTGCACTTTTTGAAGACCCTGCAGGGGGAAGAGCAAAAAAGGCTTGGTTTAACTCCTTGAAAGGGGGGCACAAAGTTTACCAAAGAAAAAGAAGGGAAAACTTACCAACACCATGTGTTGAATTGCCTGGCGGGACACTTCGTCATCAGTCAGGGCCTCATTCAGCGCAAGATCCCGAGGCAAAATAACCCCTCTGGCGATCCCTACTGCAACATTAAAATCCTCAATGGCTGAGTCCTTGGTTGTGATCTCTTTCTTTTTTGATCTAAGCACAGGGCGGAAAGGAGTCTCGGATGGTTTGGGAGAAGCACTTGGCTCGGCCTCAGCAGTCCTTCGCCTTTTGAGAACTGGAGCCTCGGCGAGCTCATAAAGCGAATCATCTTCTGGTATAGGGGGCAGAACAGAATTTGGAGGTTCCAATTCCTCTGGTATCAAAAGTTCCGTAGTTTCAGCCAGATCGGATGCTTCGACGCTCGGGCCGACCTCATCAGCTGATGGAACCGCTTCAACAGGTACCTCGGCATCAGTTTCACCCAGCACAGTTATCGGAGGTATGGCTGATGAAGAAGCTGGTTCAGAAGTTAAGGTCGGCTCAACAGTAGACAGGTAATCCAGGAAGTTCTTCACCGTTCTGCGACCAGAAGCGGCAAGAGAAGACTTCTTCCGGGCTCTCGGGGTTTGCTCCTTAGCGGTCTGGATCGCTTCCCGATCTGCGGCCAGTGTGGCGTTAGGACGGTTCGGCACCGCAATAAACGACGAATATGTCGGGACATAGCCGAGCAAAGTATGAGCGGCTCGGCAAAACAACGTTTCATTAAAGTCCCAGACCCTCTGAAGCTGATCTAACTTAACAGAGGACTCAGGAACTCTACCCTTCACAGTCTCTCCTACACACGATATCAAGACAAGAATTCAAAGGCACGAATGAAGTAAAAGTAGTAACTCAAATAAGGAAGAATCTCGAATACCTGGCATGCCCTCTTCGTAGGGACAACGATAAGACGGAGCGGCACCGGCAGCGTACTCCCAGTTCCCAGATACGAATACAATGTCGTTTTCATAACCCTTGTTGGAATCGGGAAGATGGGTGACTAGATACCGATCCTTCTTCCTTACAGATAGGTAGAAACTATCCCCCGCTGCCTTTAGAATGTAGCAGTAGAGGATCTCCCACAATCCTAGACTTAAGCCTAGGATTTTGTTCAAAGAGGCAACCCCCATCACGATCCTGAAAAGATTCAGGCAGCACTGAAGAGGGCACAACTTGGCAGCTGACAACACCCAGAGGAGAAGGGGGTCAAGAGGGAATCTCACCCCCCCTTCGGTGATAGCTCGAGTTGGAATAGGGATTGATTCCCTCGTACCTATCAAGGGTTCATCCTTCCCAGCAACCCTGACCTCCACGTCATCAGGGATGCTGTACTTAGTCCGGAATGATGGAATGTCCGAAGGGTGAAGAGGAGCCATTGGAGAAGACAAGAAGCGCAGAAAGGAACACACAGAATGAAGAAGAGAGATAGGTGATGACTATGTAAAAGTGCAGAGTGTGCAAAGGGAAACAAAAGAGCGGTTTATATAGGAGCAGAATTCCAAAAGACAAATTGAATACAATGAATGTACCGCCAAAACTGAGAAAGCGCAAAACCCAAAGCAATCATGATTAAGAAGGAAAACGGCTGACAGGCGAGGGAACGTCTGACAGACGTTTTCTTGGGGCAAATGAAGGGGTTAGACCCCAGCGCTGCACGTGTCCTGGCATTAAATGTGCTCACGTGAGCATGGAAAGACTAAGCACGTGTTCACGAATCAAGAATCCGATTACTGTCCCTCATCCGATCCGAGCTCATCAAAAGCTCGACATACAAGGCATATTTCTGCCATCGAAATCAAGTCCGCCGAAGTGTTCCATCAAAACAGAATAGCTCGGCTCTTACCAAGCCAAGTTCGAGAATAAGATCAGCATGGCTAGATGATAGATCGGTAGTGCCAACCGACCTTGTCAACAGATCGGTAAACAAAATGGGTGCTCGGCAGTAAGAAATCCCGACCTTCTCAAAGGCGGTGAACACGGAAGGGATTGCCTAAAACATAGGCAATCAGATAAACGAGATTTGCTAAAATAAAGGCATTCCGAGAGATTATTGGAGAAGAATTAGAAACCTCCCAAACTCAAACACTGAAGGAAAGGAAGGGATGCCACCTTCCTTCTGGATTAACGGAAACCCTAAGGGGAATGGAAGCTATAAAAGGAACGCGAGACCAAGGTGAAAAGGTACGCTGAACTCTCCTTGTCTTCGTGCAATTCATATCACACAGTTACTGACTTAAGCATCGGAGTGCCTTCGATCGAAGCACTTCGATCTTGGGCTGTTTGCTCGTTTTGCAGGAGAAGGGTCTGGAGATCAAGTTCAGAGATTTATCTACAATCATTGTTCTTAAATTCATATCACTAGAGGTAGACCTTATTTTTTGCCTCTACACTAACAGTTGGGGGTGGAGTTCCAACTCTTTGGGTAGAGGTCTAACATTTTTGGATTTGGTTCCAATTTTTTGGGTGACTCGGATTAGCTAGATTACAACTTTTTTGGTGAGATTTCGACTATTTTGTATAGGGTTATAAGCTTTTGGGGTGAGGTTTAACTTTTTAGGATTGGATTACATTTTTTTGGGGTGGATTCTAACTTGTTCGGGATAGAGTTTCAAATTTTATGCATTAGTTTAAACTTTTTGGCTGAGGTTTCAACTTTTTTGAATTGATTTATAACTTTTTGGGTGAGTTCTAACTGTTGCGAGAGATGTTCCAGCTCTTTGGGTAGAGGTATAACTTTTTTGGATTGGGTTCCAATTTTTGGGGTGACCCGAATTAGCTAGATTTCAACTTTTTTTGTGAGATTTCAACTATTTTGGATTGGGTTATAAGCTTTTGGGGTGAGGTTTAACTTTTTAGGATTGGATTATATTTTTTTTCGGGTGGGTTCTAACTTTTTGGGGATAGAGTTTCAACTTTTATGTTTTAGTTTATACTTTTTAGCTGGGGTTTCAACTTTTTTGAATTGAGTTATAACTTTTTAGGTGAGTTCTAACTGTTGGGGGAGGGGTTCCAACTCTTTGGGCAGGGGTATAACTTTTTTGGATTGGGTTCCAATTTTTGAGGTTACTCGGATTGGCTAGATTACAACTTTTAAGGTGAGATTTCAACTATTTTGGATTGGTTTAAAAGCTTTTGGGGTGAGGTTCAACTTTTCAGGATTGAATTATATTTTTTTTGGCGTGGGTTCTAACTTTTTGGGGATAGGGTTTCAACTTTTATGCATTAGTTTATACTCTTTGGTTGAGGTTTCAAAATACTTTTTGGTTGAGGTTTCAAATTTTTTGAATTGAGTGATAACTTTTTGGGTGGGTTCTAAATGTTGGGGGAGGGGTTCCAACTCGTTGGGTAGGGGTATAACTTTTTTGGATTGGTTTCCAATTTTTGAGGTGACTCAGATTAGTTAGACTACAACTTTTTTGATGAGATTTCAACTATTTTGGATTGGGTTATAAGCTTTTGAGGTAAGGTTTAACTTTTTAGGATTGTATTATATTTTTTTTTGGGTGGGTTCTAACTTTTTGGGGATAGAGTTTTAACTTTTATGCATTAGTTTATACTTTTTGGCTGGGGTTTGAACTTTTTTGAATTGAGTTATAACTTTTTGGGTGGGTTCTAACTCTTGGGGGAGGGGTTCCAACTCTTTGGTTAGAAGTATATATTTTTTGGATTGGGTTCAAATTTTTGAGGTGACTCGGATTAGCTAGAGTACAACATTTTTGGTGAGATTTCAACTATTTTGAATTGGGTTATAAGCTTTTGGGGTGAGATTTTACTTTTTAGGATTGGACTATATTTTTTTGGGGTGAATTTCAACTTTTACGGATTAGCTAGATTACAACTTTTTTTGTGAGATTTCAAGTATTTTTGCTTAAGTTATAAGTTTTTGGGGTGAGGTTATACTTTTTAGGGTTAGATTAAATTTTTTTGGTGTGGGTTCTATCTTTTTGGGGATAGATTTTCAACTTTTATACATTAGTTTATTCTTTTTGGATGAGGTTTCAACTTTTTTGAATTGAGTTATAACTTTTTGGGTGGTATCTAACAGTTGGGGGAGGAGTTCCAACTCTTTGGGTAGAGGTCTAACATTTTTGGATTTGGTTCCAATTTTTTGGGAGACTCGGATTAGCTAGATTACAACTTTTTTGGTGAGATTTCGACTATTTTGTATAGGGTTATAAGCTTTTGGGGTGAGGTTTAACTTTTTAGGATTGAATTATATTTTTTTGGGGGGGATTCTAACTTGTTCAGGATAGAGTTTCAAATTTTATGCATTAGTTTAAACTTTTTGGCTGAGGTTTCAACTTTTTTGAATTGATTTATAACTTTTTGGGTGAGTTCTAACTGTTGCGAGAGAGGTTCCAGCTCTTTGGGTAGGGGTATAACTTTTTTGGATTGGGTTCCAATTTTTGGGGTGACTCGAATTAGCTAGATTTCAACTTTTTTTGTGAGATTTCAACTATTTTGGATTGGGTTATAAGCTTTTGGGGTGAGGTTTAACTTTTTAGGATTGGATTATATTTTTTTTCGGGTGGGTTCTAACATTTTGCGGATAGAGTTTCAACTTTTATGTTTTAGTTTATACTTTTTAGCTGGGGTTTCAACTTTTTTGAATTGAGTTATAACTTTTTGGGTGAGTTCTAACTGTTGGGGGAGGGGTTCCAACTCTTTGGGTAGGGGTATAACTTTTTTGGATTGAGTTCCAATTTTTGGGGTGACTCGGATTAGCTAGATTACAACTTTTAAGGTGAGATTTCAACTATTTTGGAATGGTTTATAAGATTTTGGGGTGAGGTTCAACTTTTTAGGATTGAATTATATTTTTTTTGGCGTGGGTTCTAACTTTTTGGGGATAGGGTTTCAACTTTTATGCATTAGTTTATACTCTTTGGTTGAGGTTTCAAAATATTTTTTGGTTGAGGTTTCAAATTTTTTGAATTGAGTGATAACTTTTTGGGTGGGTTCTAAATGTTGGGGGAGGGGTTCCAACTCGTTGGGTAGGGGTATAACTTTTTTGGATTGGGTTCCAATTTTTGAGGTGACTCAGATTAGTTAGACTACAACTTTTTTGGTGAGATTTCAACTATTTTGGATTGGGTTATAAGCTTTTGAGGTAAGGTTTAACTTTTTAGGATTGTATTATATTTTTTTTTTGGGTGGGTTCTAACTTTTTGGGCATAGAGTTTTAACTATTTTTGAGGTTATACTTTTTAGGGTTAGATTAAATTTTTTTGGTGTGGGTTCTATCTTTTTGGGGATAGAGTTTCGACTTTTATACATTTGTTTATTCTTTTTGGATGAGGTTTCAACTTTTTTGAATTGAGTTATAACTTTTTGGGTGGTATCTAACAGTTGGGGGAGGAGTTCCAACTCTTTGGGTAGAGGTCTAACATTTTTGGATTTGGTTCCAATTTTTTGGGTGACTCGGATTAGCTAGATTAGAACTTTTTTGGTGAGATTTCGACTATTTTGTATAGGGTTATAAGCTTTTGGGGTGAGGTTTAACTTTTTAGGATTGGATTATATTTTTTTGGGGTGGATTCTAACTTGTTCGGGATAGAGTTTCAAAATTTATGCATTAGTTTAAACTTTTTGTCTAAGGTTTCAACTTTTTTGAATTGATTTATAACTTTTTGGGTGAGTTCTAACTGTTGCGAGAGATGCTCCAGCTCTTTGGGTAGAGGTATAACTTTTTTGGATTGGGTTCCAATTTTTGGGGTGACCCGAATTAGCAAGATTTCAACTTTTTTTTGTGAGATTTCAACTATTTTGGATTGGGTTATAAGTTTTTGGGGTGAGGTTTAACTTTTTAGGATTGGATTATATTTTTTTTTGGGTGGGTTCTAACTTTTTGGGGATAGAGTTTCAACTTTTATGTTTTAGTTTATACTATTTAGCTGGGGTTTCAACTTTTTTGAATTGAGTTATAACTTTTTAGGTGAGTTCTAACTGTTGGGGGAGGGGTTCCAACTCTTTGGGTAGGGGTATAACTTTTTTGGATTGGGTTCCAATTTTTGGGGTGACTCGGATTAGCTAGATTACAACTTTTAAGGTGAGATTTCAACTATTTTGGATTGGTTTAAAAGCTTTTGGGGTGAGGTTCAACTTTTCAGAATTGAATTATATTTTTTTTGGCGTGCGTTCTAACTTTTTGGGGATAGGGTTTCAACTTTTATGCATTAGTTTATACTCTTTGGTTGAGGTTTCAAAATATTTTTTGGTTGAGGTTTCAAATTTTTTGAATTGAGTGATAACTTTTTGGGTGGGTTCTAAATGTTGGGGGAGGGGTTCCAACTCGTTGGGTAGGGGTATAACTTTTTTGGATTGGGTTCCAATTTTTGAGGTGACTCAGATTAGTTAGACTACAACTTTTTTGGTGAGATTTCAACTATTTTGGATTGGGTTATAAGCTTTTGAGGTAAGGTTTAACTTTTTAGGATTGTATTATATTTTTTTTTTGGGTGGGTTCTAACTTTTTGGGCATAGAGTTTTAACTTTTATGCATTAGTTTATACTTTTTGGCTGGGGTTTGAACTTTTTTGAATTGAGTTATAACTTTTTGGGTGGGTTCTAACTCTTGGGGGAGGGGTTCCAACTCTTTGGTTAGAAGTATAACTTTTTTGGATTGGGTTCAAATTTTTGAGGTGACTCGGATTAGCTAGAGTACAACATTTTTTGTGAGATTTCAACTATTTTGAATTGGGTTATAAGCTTTTGGGGTGAGATTTTACTTTTTAGGATTGGACTATATTTTTTTGGGGTGGGTTCTAACTTGGTAGGGATAGAGTTTCAACTTCTAGGCATTTGTTTATATTTTTTGGCTGAGGTTTCAACTCTTTTTAATTGAGTTATAACTTTTTGGGTGAGTTCTAACTGTTTGGCGGAGGGGTTCCTACTCATTGGGTAGGGGTATAACTTATTTGGATTGAGTTCCAATTTTTTGGGTGAATTTCAACTTTTACGGATTAGCTAGATTACAACTTTTTTTGTGAGATTTCAAGTATTTTGGATTAAGTTATAAGTTTTTGGGGTGAGGTTATACTTTTTAGGGTTAGATTAAATTTTTTTGGTGTTGGTTCTATCTTTTTGGGGATAGAGTTTCAATTTTTATACATTAGTTTATTCTTTTTGGATGAGGATTCAACTTTTTTGAATTGAGTTATACATTTTTGGGTGGTATCTAACAGTTGGGGGAGGTGTTCCAACTCTTTGGGTAGAGGTCTGACATTTTTGGATTTGGTTCCAATTTTTTGGGTGACTCGGATTAGCTAGATTAGAACTTTTTTGGTGAGATTTCGACTATTTTGTATAGGGTTATAAGCTTTTGAGGTGAGGTTTAACTTTGTAGGATTGGATTATATTTTTTTGGGGTGGATTCTATCTTGTTCGGGATAGAGTTTCAAATTTTATGCATTAGTTTAAACTTTTTGGCTGAGGTTTCAACTTTTTTGAATTGATTTATAACTTTTTGGGTGAGTTCTAACTGTTGCGAGAGATGTTCCAGCTCTTTGGGTAGAGGTATAACTTTTTTGGATTGGGTTCCAATTTTTGGGGTGACCCGAATTAGCTTGATTTCAACTATTTTGGATTGGGTTATAAGCTTTTGCGGTGAGGTTTAACTTTTTAGGATTGGATTATATTTTTTTTCGGGTGGGTTCTAACTTTTTGGGGATAGAGTTTCAACTTTTATGTTTTAGTTTATACTTTTTAGCTGGGGTTTCAACTTTTTTGAATTGAGTTATAACTTTTTAGGTGAGTTCTAACTATTGGGGGAGGGGTTCTGTGACATCCCAAAATCCGGGGGTCCGTTGATTACCCATCAACCCGCGGAATACCTGTAGATACCTAGTATCTCGATATCACACTGTTATGCCCCATTTACCGGGGTCCATAACTTAACGAAATTTGGGCAGAGTCACCTTTGTATGGGGAGCTCTACCCAATACCCAACCTGTGCAATACACAATTACCAGACCCATCCGAGGTCAAATATAAAGCAATGGCCGCACCGGGTCCATGTATAAGTAAACATTGGCCACACTGGGTCCAATTAACCATACTTAAATCAAAACATGAAAGGCTAATCTAACAATAGTCGTTATAAGTTCTATTACAATTATTTTACGCATTACATGCCCCAAAATATAGTTTCTAACATGTAATTACACAAAACATTAAGTAAAGCCACATGCGGCTTTCTTCAAGCATGAGGGTCCAAAATGGAGCCATCCGCCGGTGTATCTCTCCCACCTGAAATGTGTTCCCGTATAGGGTGAGCCAACGCCCAGTAGAGAAATTCCTACAGAGGCTACTCCTCAACCTATATGCACATGAAATATTCACATGCAACATCCATAATTTCCATAACCATTCCAATCAAGAATGCAATTCAATGATGGAATGCCATTAAGCCATGCCGTGAATGAGATGAAATCCACTCATGTACATCCAACCCGAGTCCACCCCGACTCTCTTTACATGTCAATGCCATGTATGTTAAACCGGGCTACCTAAGCCCCATGAATGAGATGAGACTCATGTACTCGACCCGAGCCCTTCCCGGCTCCCACACACACAATGCGAATGCCAATGTGTACCACATGCTATGAGTGAGATGAGACTCAATCATGTAACACAACCTGAGTCCTTCCCGACTCCCACAACATAATGCAATGTGTAATGAACCCGTCTTCGACGGAAAATATGATACTCATTGGATGAGTATATTTTATATCAAAATCTTGTGTTTCCTTTGGGCAACGGATTTTGGAATTTCACCCTGGCTCCGTAAGCATTACACTTTTGCGGAATTTCACCCCGGGAAGTGTATGAACCAAGTGGTTTAGGGCTTTTCACCCAAGGAAGTCGCCATGCCCCTTCTTGCTATACCCAACACAAGTTTTCCTTATGCAATGCAATCATGTGACTCCATGTGACCATCGGTCCACATTTCCAAGCCCACATATCAACTACCAAACAAGGTGTTGATTAACCATGCACCACCTACACATGCCTCCACTAATGACTAATGTCCATGAATGGAGTTACCAATGTCATGCTCTATATGCAATAATGCCAATGAGCAATTTTCATGACCATATGCATTTAATACCACATAGATTGTGGTACAAACACCCATGCACAACATCCTGTAACACCCCGAATTTTCTTTTATATATTTATAGGGATATATATATATAGTAAATAATATTTGTAAAGATGTGGATATGAGTAGTGACGATAGGAATAAAAACTAGAGATGCGAATTGATTTGGGAAGTTTACGTGTCGAAGATGTTTAAATTTGGAAAGGGTGAATAGACAAGTTTCTAAAGGTTTTTAGGTCAAAATAAGGTTTTCATTGAGTCCGGAAGGTCGAAAAACCTTGGGAGAGGTAATATGAGGTGTATTAGAAGTTAGGAAGTATTTTGGAGTTAAAACACATTTTAGAGAAAATTTGGGAATTTAGGATTTTGGACACTTCTTAGTAATTTGGCCATAACTTTTTATCCTTAAGTCCAATTGATCTGAAATTTTTACAGTAGATAGTAGACATCTAGGGCTACAAAAGTGTGTCTCATGCAAATTCTCCAATTCGAGCTCTAAATAGGTGAAAACTGCTCTGGAAGTTGGGACAGAAAACTGGGACAGAGAGTTGCCAACGTCCGGACGCCCAAGGCACCGTCCGGACGGTACCATTTATATATACCCAGATCAGTTCGCGATTTTCCCCATTCTTGCCTTCTAAATACACCAAAAACCGTCTCCTTCACCCATTTTCCCCATTTCTAACCCTAGAGAGCCTTGGGGGAGGAAGAAGGAAGGGGATTCTCACCTCAAAGTAGATCAATCCTCAAGGTCTTCACACCAAACTAAGGAAGAGGTAGGGGTTTTCTCTCACTCTTGTTCATTGAGGCTAGGGCTATATATATATATATGTGTGTGTGGGTGTATATGTATCTTTTGACTTAAAATCCTAGATGTATGTTAGGAAACCTTTTGATTCTTGATGTCTATGCAAATATTATCATGTTTTAAACAATGTTATGGTTGGGTAACTACTAAATCTCTTGTTTTTACTCTCAATCCTAGTTTTTGAGAAATATGGATTTTCCTCTCTATATTCACTCAATCTTGGTTTTGAAAACTCTAGTGCTTGGTGTTGGGAATTAAAATGATATTGTGAATGATCTCTCGTATATGTTTTCTTAAATTGCTCTATCGAAGTATCACTTGTGAGAATTGTGGATTTGGGGAAATTGTGATAAATTGGGGGATTTGTGGAATTGTTTGTTATTTGAGAAAATTGTTGGTATGGTATTTCTTGTATGGTGTTTGGATGAACATGAGTGAGAGGTTCCTTGTAAGGATGCTCACTCCTTCCCAAGAGGTTCCTTGTAAGGATGCTTGGGAAGCCATGAAATGATTTGTGAGAGGTTCCTTGTAAGGATGCTCACCCCTTCCCAAGAGGTTCCTTGTAAGGATGCTTGGGAAGCCATGAAGTGAATGGTGAGAGGTTCCTTGTAAGGATGCTCACTCCTTCCCAAGAGGTTCCTTGTAAGGATGCTTGGGAAGCCATGAAATGATTTGTGAGAGGTTCCTTGTAAGGATGCTCACCCATTCTCAAGAGGTTCCTTGTAAGGATGCTTGAGAATCAAAGAGGACCTAAACGGGGGGGTGGAGGTTACCCTAAAGTATGCCACCTACCCAAAGAATTGTTGGAAATTGTGAATGGAGGATTGGATTATATTTGGAAATGGTTTGCTAAATGTATAGTGGTTTCTTTTACTCATTCAATTACCGTTGTTCCGTAAACTTGAGATCTATTAAATGGCACTGCTTTACTTCAAAAGTTATGTATGATATTTGTGAAATGAGACCGACCGTTTTAAATGCTTTTCTAAACCTTGTATGGGTTTGAGAGAATTGTCCTACAGAGCTTTGTGCTCACCCCCTACCGCTAACATTTTTCAGATTACCTACAAGAGGAGGACGTAGGGGTCGAGGAGCCCACTACTTGGGAGACTCCCCTGGACGAGAGTGTGGATCCCGAGGTGGACACCTAGAGCGACACTTTCTTTTGTTCTAGACTAGGATATTCATTTTGAACCTTGTAAAGTCTAGTATTTTGTTATTCCGCTGCAAGTGTACTTTAATCCTCTTGGAATGTAAATGCCATTGCTTGGCCTATTTTCTTTTGGGATAATGTTAAGGATAGTATAGATGATAAATAGAAATGTTATTGCTATTGGATGTTTAAATGGACCCGGTGTGGTCAAGTGAATAGAATTGCACAGGTTGTGATTTTTGGGTGGAGCTTCCTGTACAAAGGAGACTCTGCCCAAATTTTGTTAATATTAAGAATGTTTCTTATTTGATGGATATATATTTAGTTGCTCTCATGACATAAATGGTTTCATAGTGTAATACCGTCTAGGGTGGTATTTGGGGCGTTACAAAGTTGGTATCAGAGCCTAGGCTTTAGGTCTTACATGGGAGCTGTAGGTTATGAATCACCATTAGAGATATAGGATTAGGGTGAAGGAAATTGTTAAGTTAAATTTTTTTTTTTATGTCTTGTGCTTAAATCAAGACATTCTACATATCACTTTAGTTATATCTTGCACGTCAAGGGAACTAAATTATGGATTGATGTGCAGGATGGAAGGTATACGGGGACGCGGACGTGGCCGTGGCCGTGGCCGTGGAGGTCAAGCAAATCCACCACCACCACCACCTCCGGATGCCATGCAAGGCATTTACCAATGCTTGAGGGAGCTCACCACTTTGGTACAAAGCCAAAATGGTAACAACAACCACAATGGTGGAGCTCATCCCCTAGCTCAAGTACCGGGCAATGGGAACGGAGACCGAAGGATGATCGCTCTTCGGGAATTCCTACGACAACGACCACCCAACTTCCAAGGAAGCTCCAATCCTTTGGAGGCGGATAGATGGATCCGCCGAGTGAAGAAGATCTGTGACGGCATGGGAGTTGCCGAGGATTTGAGAGTTGGTTTGGCGACCTACCTGTTTGAGGGGGAGGCCGACTATTGGTGGGATGCCATAAAGAGGAGAAGGGACATCGACACACTCACTTGGGAAGAGTTCGATCAACTTTTCCAAGATAAATACTTCCCTGAATCGGTCAGAGACAGAATGAAGGCGGATTTTCTTGCACTACGACAGGGTAGTATGACCGTGGCTGAGTATGAGAGGCGGTTCGACGAGCTCTCCCGTTATGCTACGGGATTTATATCGACTGAGGCCGACAGGGCCAAGCGCTTCGAGCAGGGTCTGAGGCCGGTCATTAGGGAGAAGTTGGTGGCTCTCCGGATACGTGATTTTGGGGACTTGGTGGATAGAGCTGCACTGGTAGAGAGAGACATAGAGGATAGCCAGCGACGACAGGGCTTCTCGAGGGGAGGTCCGATCCGGACGGGTGCTAGCACTAGTGGGGCACAGAGACCGACACCATACCGTCGCCCAGACCAGACAGGGGGACAGCGACTTTTGACAGCCCGAGGAGAGGGAGATACTCAGACTAGAGCCGGTTTTACCCCACGATCCTGTTTTGCATGTGGAGGTGTGGGACATCTTCGGATGCATTGCCCAGTTTTTCCACCTCAGGGGCCTATCCAGACCGCCAGGCAGGTACCAGCAGCCCACCCACCACCACCGAGGCCTGCACCGCAGCGACCGATACAAGCTCAAGCCCCCGGCGGCGCCAACCAAGGGCGAGTATTTGCTTTGACTCAGCCGGAGGAGGACATTGCCAATGCCGTTGTGGAAGGTATTGTCCTTATTTACAATTCTTGGGCGCGAATATTATTTGACCCCGGTGCAACCCACTCATTTGTACGCACAACATATGCACTTGATTTGGGATTGAGTTTCACGAAGCTAGAGCATGTTATGGACATTAGCTTGCCCACGGGAGAACGGTTAGATACTAGCCAAGTCTGCAAGGATTGCGTGCTTCGCATTGGGGAGCACGAATTGATTGTGGATTTGATTGCTTTAGAGATAAAGGGGTATGATGTGATTTTCGGGATGAACTTGTTGTCTGCTTTCCGGGCGGTAATGGATTGTTTCCGCAAACGGATTACATTTCAGTTACCGGGGGGAGTCATTTTCAGTTTTGTGAATAACCGAGATTCTTCCCATCCATTCCCTACTACGGGTAGTAGATTCTTAAAAGCGAAAGCGGGAAGTCAATTGAGTTTCTTAGCTAGCTTGATGGGAGATGACAGGGATAAACTCCATACGGATGTGGTTTTAATTGTATCGGAGTTTTCGGATGTTTTTCCCGAGGAATTACCCGGATTACCGCCACATAGGGAAATTGAGTTCAAGATCGATCTCTATCCGGGAACCGAACCCATATCCATTGCTCCCTACCGGATGGCACCTTTGGAGTTGAAGGAGCTAAGGAAGCAGTTGGATCATTTGTTGGCGATTGGGTTTATCCGCCTAAGCACTTCACCCTGGGGAGCCCCGGTCCTCTTCGTGAAGAAAACGGATGAGACTCTACGGTTGTGCACGGATTACCGGAGGTTGAATCGGGTTACCGTGAAGAATAAGTATCCGTTGCCGAGAATTGATGACTTATTTGATCAGTTGAAGGGTTCGAAATATTATTCCAAGATTGATCTTCGCACGGGTTATCATCAGTTGCGGATTAAGGAGGAGGATATTCCAAAGACTGCTTTTCGTACCCGGTATGGTCATTTCGAGTATACGGTGATGCCGTTCGGATTGACTAATGCCCCCGCAGCCTTCATGGATTTGATGCACAGAGTCTTCCGACCTTACCTCGATCAATTTGTCATTGTGTTTATTGATGACATATTGATTTACTCCCAAACTCAGGAGGAACATGCTCGTCATCTCTCTATTGTGCTACAAACATTGAGAGAACATAAGTTATATGCGAAGATGAGCAAGTGTGAGTTTTGGATGAAGGAAGTGAAGTTCCTTGGCCATGTTGTGTCCGAACAAGGAGTAGCGGTCGATTCCGCAAAGATTGAGGCCGTGATGAAATGGGAACCACCGAAGAACGTGACAGAAGTACGGAGTTTCTTGGGGTTAGCCGGCTATTATCGTAGGTTTGTGGAAGGGTTCTCCAAGCTTGCGATGTCGATGACTCGCCTCACAAAGAAGGGGGAGAAATTTCTATGGACTCAAGCGTGTGAACTAGCTTTTCGCACCTTGAAGGAGAAGTTGACAACGGCGCCTATCCTCATTATTCCGAGTAGTGGGGAAGGCTACGATGTCTACACTGATGCTTCCCTACGAGGCTTGGGATGCGTTCTAATGCAAGGAGGGAAGGTAGTGGCTTATGGCTCGAGGCAACTCAAGGTGCATGAGCAGAATTATCCCACACACGACTTGGAACTAGCTGCGGTGGTGTTTGCTCTTAAGTTGTGGAGATGTTATTTATACGGGGAGAAATTTCAAGTGTTCTCGGACCATAAAAGCCTCAAGTATATCTTCACACAGAAAGACTTGAATCTCCGGCAGAGAAGGTGGATTGAGTACTTGGAAGATTATGAGTTTACGCTCAACTACCATCCGGGGAAGGCCAATGTAGTTGCCGACGCTCTTAGCAGGAAGTCTCGGGGTGAAATCAATTCTCTTGCGGTAAATAGGTGGAAAATGATTGATGCCTTGGAGGAGTACGACCTATGGGTGGATGGACCGGAGTATCAACCCTATATATTCAACCTTATGGCTCAACCGAAACTTCGGCAACGGGTGGTGGAGTGGCAATGCTTGGATTCGGAACTCGATTTGATTAGAGCCCGATTGGAGAATGGAGAAGCGATTGAAGGATGGTCTTGGAAGAATGGAGAGTTGAGATATGGGGAGAAGCTATGTGTTCCCAATGATTCGTCCCTAAAGGAGGAAATACTGGGAGAGTGTCATAGCTCCAAGTTTGCTATCCACCCTGGTAGCACAAAGATGTATAGGGACATGAAGCGTCAATACTGGTGGAGGGGAATGAAGCGAGATGTGGCCCAATATGTGGAAAAATGTGCGGTGTGCCAGCAGGTGAAGATTGAGCATCAAAGGCCAGGAGGAGTCTTACAGTCTTTGCCTATCCCAGAATGGAAGTGGGATCACATCACCATGGACTTCGTATCTGGTTTTCCACGGACTTCACGAGGACATAATGTCGTATGGGTCATTGTTGATAGACTCACCAAGTCCGCTCACTTCTTGGGTATGAAGACCACCGACACGTTAGAGACCCTGAGCAAGCTCTATATTCGCGAGATAGTGAGATTGCATGGAGTTCCGCTATCCATAGTGTCGGATCGTGATTCCCGTTTCGTAGCGCAATTTTGGCAAAGTCTTCAAAGAGCTATGGGGACAGAGTTGCACTTCAGTACGGCTTTTCATCCCCAAACGGATGGCCAATCCGAGAGGGTGATACAGATTGTGGAGGATATGTTACGCGCTTGCACGTTAGACTTCAAGGGGATTTGGAGCGACCACTTACCGTTGGTGGAGTTTGCTTACAACAACAGCTATCAGGCAAGTATTGGGATGGCACCATATGAGGCATTGTATGGAAGGCCATGTCGATCACCGACGTGTTGGTTGGAAGCGGGCGAGAGTAGCTTATTTGGGCCAGAGATTGTTCGGGAAACTACAGAGAAGATTCAACTCATCCGGGAGAGGCTACGCACGGCACAAAGTAGACAGAAGAGTTATGCGGACCACCGACGAAGACCCTTAGAATTTAAGGTGGGAGACTATGTATTTCTCAAAGTGTCGCCCAAGAAAGGAGTATTTAGATTCGGCAAGAAGGGAAAGTTAGCGCCAAGATACACCGGGCCATTTGAAGTGATCAAAGTTGTGGGCAAAGCGGCGTATCAGTTGCGGTTACCAGCTCAGTTGTCGGGGGTGCATGACGTATTTCACGTGTCCATGTTGAGGAAGTGTCAGTCGGATGCAACACATGTCGTAGACTTGGAAGATATTGAAGTTGAAGACGGAGCAACATATGAAGAGCAACCGGTGAGAATTCTCGACACAAAGGAGAAAGAGCTTCGGAACAAAGTCATCCGACTGGTGAAAGTTTTATGGCAACATCACGGAGTGGAGGAAGCTACTTGGGAACCGGAGTTGGAAATGCAAGAGAAGTACCCGCACTTATTCGCTACTTGAGGTAAGTTTCGAGGACGAAACTTTCTTTAAGGGGGGTGGATTGTAACACCCCGAATTTTCTTTTATATATTTATAGGGATATATATATATAGTAAATAATATTTGTAAAGATGTGGATATGAGTAGTGACGATAGGAATAAAAACTAGAGATGCGAATTGATTTGGGAAGTTTACGTGTCGAAGATGTTTAAATTTGGAAAGGGTGAATAGACAAGTTTCTAAAGGTTTTTAGGTCAAAATAAGGTTTTCATTGAGTCCGGAAGGTCGAAAAACCTTGGGAGAGGTAATATGAGGTGTATTAGAAGTTAGGAAGTATTTTGGAGTTAAAACACATTTTAGAGAAAATTTGGGAATTTAGGATTTTGGACACTTCTTAGTAATTTGGCCATAACTTTTTATCCTTAAGTCCAATTGATCTGAAATTTTTACAGTAGATAGTAGACATCTAGGGCTACAAAAGTGTGTCTCATGAAAATTCTCCAATTCGAGCTCTAAATAGGTGAAAACTGCTCTGGAAGTTGGGACAGAAAACTGGGACAGAGAGTTGCCAACGTCCGGACGCCCAAGGCACCGTCCGGACGGTACCATTTATATATACCCAGATCAGTTCGCGATTTTCCCCATTCTTGCCTTCTAAATAGACCAAAAACCGTCTCCTTCACCCATTTTCCCCATTTCTAACCCTAGAGAGCCTTGGGGGAGGAAGAAGGAAGGGGATTCTCACCTCAAAGTAGATCAATCCTCAAGGTCTTCACACCAAACTAAGGAAGAGGTAGGGGTTTTCTCTCACTCTTGTTCATTGAGGCTAGGGCTATATATATATATATGTGTGTGTGGGTGTATATGTATCTTTTGACTTAAAATCCTAGATGTATGTTAGGAAACCTTTTGATTCTTGATGTCTATGCAAATATTATCATGTTTTAAACAATGTTATGGTTGGGTAACTACTAAATCTCTTGTTTTTACTCTCAATCCTAGTTTTTGAGAAATATGGATTTTCCTCTCTATATTCACTCAATCTTGGTTTTGAAAACTCTAGTGCTTGGTGTTGGGAATTAAAATGATATTGTGAATGATCTCTCGTATATGTTTTCTTAAATTGCTCTATCGAAGTATCACTTGTGAGAATTGTGGATTTGGGGAAATTGTGATAAATTGGGGGATTTGTGGAATTGTTTGTTATTTGAGAAAATTGTTGGTATGGTATTTCTTGTATGGTGTTTGGATGAACATGAGTGAGAGGTTCCTTGTAAGGATGCTCACTCCTTCCCAAGAGGTTCCTTGTAAGGATGCTTGGGAAGCCATGAAATGATTTGTGAGAGGTTCCTTGTAAGGATGCTCACCCCTTCCCAAGAGGTTCCTTGTAAGGATGCTTGGGAAGCCATGAAGTGAATGGTGAGAGGTTCCTTGTAAGGATGCTCACTCCTTCCCAAGAGGTTCCTTGTAAGGATGCTTGGGAAGCCATGAAATGATTTGTGAGAGGTTCCTTGTAAGGATGCTCACCCATTCTCAAGAGGTTCCTTGTAAGGATGCTTGAGAATCAAAGAGGACCTAAACGGGGGGGTGGAGGTTACCCTAAAGTATGCCACCTACCCAAAGAATTGTTGGAAATTGTGAATGGAGGATTGGATTATATTTGGAAATGGTTTGCTAAATGTATAGTGGTTTCTTTTACTCATTCAATTACCGTTGTTCCGTAAACTTGAGATCTATTAAATGGCACTGCTTTACTTCAAAAGTTATGTATGATATTTGTGAAATGAGACCGACCGTTTTAAATGCTTTTCTAAACCTTGTATGGGTTTGAGAGAATTGTCCTACAGAGCTTTGTGCTCACCCCCTACCGCTAACATTTTTCAGATTACCTACAAGAGGAGGACGTAGGGGTCGAGGAGCCCACTACTTGGGAGACTCCCCTGGACGGGAGTGTGGATCCCGAGGTGGACACCTAGAGCGACACTTTCTTTTGTTCTAGACTAGGATATTCATTTTGAACCTTGTAAAGTCTAGTATTTTGTTATTCCGCTGCAAGTGTACTTTAATCCTCTTGGAATGTAAATGCCATTGCTTGGCCTATTTTCTTTTGGGATAATGTTAAGGATAGTATAGATGATAAATAGAAATGTTATTGCTATTGGATGTTTAAATGGACCCGGTGTGGTCAAGTGAATAGAATTGCACAGGTTGTGATTTTTGGGTGGAGCTTCCTGTACAAAGGAGACTCTGCCCAAATTTTGTTAATATTAAGAATGTTTCTTATTTGATGGATATATATTTAGTTGCTCTCATGACATAAATGGTTTCATAGTGTAATGCCGTCTAGGGTGGTATTTGGGGCGTTACACATCCTTATGACACAATGTCCATGTATGTGATGTTCCCGTACATATGCAATGTAATGACCCATTGCTTCTCTCATGCAAGGTTCATATGTAATGAATGCCATATGAACTGTCTCTACCACATTCCAACATATGGTATTAACAACAACCATGCACACACACACACCACTCATGATGTGAATTCCCCGTGCATATGCAATGCGATGTATCATTGCAATAACATTATGTCACATATGTAATGCATGCCATATGGACTAAATTAACATAATCAATTCCATTCCATGGCAATTTACATTATAAACGTATAAATTCCATGCTTCATTACAACAATTGATATATCAAAATATATATCTGACATTCACAATTTCAACATAAATCATATCGTACACATATGATTTTCATTTACCACATAAGGCATAACATGTTATTTATCATATAACAATTTCAATCCATTTAGGTATTTTGTCAAACACCTTCAAGGCAAACAACATGGTAACACATATTATGCCCAATTTCCACATAATTCAAGAAATTCCAATAGGCAATTTCTACATACCAATTTAGGATAAAATTATTTTACCTAAATTCCACCAATAGGCAAGTGTAATTTTTCTAACAACCTACCCATTTTCTTCATTATTCCATAACTATATCCATATAAATATGTACACATATCTATATATATACCAAGCCATAATCATAGGCATTTTAGGTAAAAAATCAACCCAAGTAGGAGAACCCCTACCTCTTGTAGCGTGAGAATCCCGTAGGAAGCTCCCAAGACCCGAAAACCCAACTCGAAGTTGATTTTTCCAAATCCCGATTTTTCACCTTCGGTAAAAATCTTCATTTTTGGTACCCACGCGTAGCTCTCGTCGACGTGATCACTTCTCCCTTCTAGCTCGACGGAATCCGAGCAAAGAAATACAACTCGAATATTGATTTTCGTACACCCCCACCCGTTCACCTTCGGTGAAACTTGTTGTTTTTGGTACCCACGCGTAGCCCTCGTCGCGTAGATGAACTTTGCCTTTTGAATCGAATTCCGACGGACGGAACTCCCGGAATCGGAGCGGGAAGCTTGGAGATCAAACTTTTCTCCTCTCTCCCTTCAACGTCTGAACCCAGACTGATTTCAGCAGAAAAATCTGCTGAAAATCAGAATTTTAAGCCTATTTATATTTTTCAATGTGTGGTTCAGATCGCGCCACACGCCCCCTCTTCGTTCGGGTTTATTTTCGTCCCGAAACGATTAAAATTCGTCCCGATTTAAGTTCAAATTATTTTATATGAACTCTAATTAAATTATTTTCAATTTTCTCACATTTTGTCCAAAATTTCGTTTTTGGGGTCACCCGAGACCCGATTGTCTCGTAAAACGTGAAAAATCCGACTATTTCGGAATTTGATGAAATTTTACATGGTCACTAGATTTCGCGAGACGAATTCAACGGCGAAGTCCGTTTCGTCATCCGAGATCTAGAAAAATTCAGTTTTTCAACTAGGACCGAAGTGGCAATTCACCTGTTGCCCTTGTTCGTCAAAGTTTAAATTTTCCGGGGTTTCACATTCTTCCCCCCTTAAAAGAATTTCGTCCCCGAAATTCACACCCTCATGCACATTCGACCATATGCATATGTCACAACAATACAGTCTAAACTGTCCCACATGTATCCGTCTCTCTCCCGAACTAGGTTCTAAACTCAAACAAGTTCGTTCATAAAGGCACCACATATCCCGTGTACCTCTGTCCCATTTCCGGGACTACTAGAATACGAGGTAAAGTAACCTTCTTTGTAATTTGACAATAGTACCGAAACATCCCAAGGCGAGGCATTCGGTAGTGAAGTCCTTATTCAACCTAGAGTTCTCACAACTCTACCAGTGTCATTCTATGAGGAGACATAGAGTAGACAACATACTGGGGTGTAACTCAACACTGAAGTCTACATCCCTACATGGAGGCAAACATTCGTAAACTCATAACCAACTGAGGTAGACCCAAAATATTGTCTCACCTCGTCCCCTAGGGTAAAGCTTGCTAGCTACCCCATTAACTGTCCGTACCAACGAAATTCATACTTTACTTGAGGTAAAACGTCATGCGTTTCTCCTAAAACTTAAAACATACACACTCCGAGGTGTAAACAGTGACCCGCTGACGATCACAATCACTGACGACTCAGTGTGCCGTCAATCCGTCCATCCCAAGGATGACATCAAATTCTAACATGTCCGTGGAGTAGAATCCTCAAGAATCCTAGCTCACATTCCCGACATAACCTTTTAGTACTCACCCTAGTTCTTAGGAGAGAACTCACAAACAATGGCTCTTCCAAGATTACAATCTCTGAGCCCATTCCCTTACTCAAGTTAAATTGTCATAGTACAATAACTTAATATCCCAATGTAGGGACCAAGTTCAAAACAAGGAAAATTCCCTCACCGTCTCACTAGTAGACATTTAACCCATGAACTATCCCGTTCATCCTTTTTCGAACTCCCAAGGTTATGTTTTCTAACCCTAGTGTTCCACTTTTCCATATACATTTTACCATGTATACAATTTACACATAACACATAATCATGTAGCACAAAATCATGTAACAAATAAAACACATAACATGAATGCACATGGAATGCAATGGTGTAAACCCATTTCCCTCAAGCCGTAGGTAATCGTATACCTATGCTCTGATACCAAGCTGTGACACCCCAAAATCCGGGGGTCCGTTGATTACCCATCAACCCGCGGAATACCTGTAGATACCTAGTATCTCGATATCACACTGTTATGCCCCATTTACCGGGGTCCATAACTTAACGAAATTTGGGCAGAGTCTCCTTTGTATGGGGAGCTCTACCCAATACCCAACCTGTGCAATACACAATTACCAGACCCATCCGAGGTCAAATATAAAGCAATGGCCGCACCGAGTCCATGTATAAGTAAACATTGGCCACACTGGGTCCAATTAACCATACTTAAATCAAAACATGAAAGGCTAATCTAACAATAGTCGTTATAAGTTCTATTACAATTATTTTACGCATTACATGCTCCAAAATATAGTTTCTAACATGTAATTACACAAAACATTAAGTAAAGCCACATGCGGCTTTCTTCAAGCATGAGGGTCCAAAATGGAGCCATCCGCCGGTGTATCTCTCCCACCTGAAATGTGTTCCCGTATAGGGTGAGCCAACGCCCAGTAGAGAAATTCCTACAGAGGCTACTCCTCAACCTATATGCACATGAAATATTCACATGCAACATCCATAATTTCCATAACCATTCCAATCAAGAATGCAATTCAATGATGGAATGCCATTAAGCCATGCCGTGAATGAGATGAAATCCACTCATGTACATCCAACTCGAGTCCACCCCGACTCTCTTTACATGTCAATGCCATGTATGTTAAACCGGGCTACCTAAGCCCCATGAATGAGATGAGACTCATGTACTCGACCCGAGCCCTTCCCGACTCCCACACACACAATGCGAATGCCAATGTGTACCACATGCTATGAGTGAGATGAGACTCAATCATGTAACACAACCTGAGTCCTTCCCGACTCCCACAACACAATGCAATGTGTAATGAACCCGTCTTCGACGGAAAATATGATACTCATTGGATGAGTATATTTTATATCAAAATCTTGTGTTTCCTTTGGGCAACGGATTTTGGAATTTCACCCTGGCTCCGTAAGCATTACACTTTTGCGGAATTTCACCCCGGGAAGTGTATGAACCAAGTGGTTTAGGGCTTTTCACCCAAGGAAGTCGCCATGTCCCTTCTTGCTATACCCAACACAAGTTTTCCTTATGCAATGCAATCATGTGACTCCATGTGACCATCGGTCCACATTTCCAAGCCCACATATCAACTACCAAACAAGGTGTTGATTAACCATGCACCACCTACACATGCCTCCACTAATGACTAATGTCCATGAATGGAGTTACCAATGTCATGCTCTATATGCAATAATGCCAATGAGCAATTTCCATGACCATATGCATTTAATACCACATAGATTGTGGTACAAACATCCATGCACAACATCCTTATGACACAATGTCCATGTATGTGATGTTCCCGTACATATGCAATGTAATGACCCATTGCTTCTCTCATGCAAGGTTCATATGTAATGAATGCCATATGAACTGTCTCTACCACATTCCAACATATGGTATTAACAACAACCATGCACACACACACACACCACTCATGATGTGAATTCCCCGTGCATATGCAATGCGATGTATCATTGCAATAACATTATGTCACATATGTAATGCATGCCATATGGACTAAATTAACATAATCAATTCCATTCCATGGCAATTTACATTATAAACGTATAAATTCCATGCTTCATTACAACAATTGATATATCAAAATATATATCTGACATTCACAATTTCAACATAAATCATATCGTACACATATGATTTTCATTTACCACATAAGGCATAACATGTTATTTATCATATAACAATTTCAATCCATTTAGGTATTTTGTCAAACACCTTCAAGGCAAACAACATGGTAACACATATTATGCCCAATTTCCACATAATTCAAGAAATTCCAATAGGCAATTTCTACATACCAATTTAGGATAAAATTATTTTACCTAAATTCCACCAATAGGCAAGTGTAATTTTTCTAACAACCTACCCATTTTCTTCATTATTCCATAACTATATCCATATAAATATGTACACATATCTATATATATACCAAGCCATAATCATAGGCATTTTAGGTAAGAAATCAACCCAAGTAGGAGAACCCCTACCTCTTGTAGCGTGAGAATCCCGTAGGAAGCTCCCAAGACCCGAAAACCCAACTCGAAGTTGATTTTTCCAAATCCCGATTTTTCACCTTCGGTGAAAATCTTCATTTTTGGTACCCACGCATAGCCCTCGTCGACGTGATCACTTCTCCCTTCTAGCTCGACGGAATCCGAGCAAAGAAATACAACTCGAATCTTGATTTTCGTACACCCCCACCCGTTCACCTTCGGTGAAACTTGTTGTTTTTGGTACCCACGCGTAGCCCTCGTCGCGTAGATGAACTTTGCCTTTTGAATCGACGAATTCCGACGGACGGAACTCCCGGAATCGGAGCGGGAAGCTTGGAGATCAAACTTTTCTCCTCTCTCCCTTCAACGTCTGAACCCAGACTGATTTCAGCAGAAAAATCTGCTGAAAATCAGAATTTTAAGCCTATTTATATTTTTCAATGTGTGGTTCAGATCGCGCCACACGCCCCCTCTTCGTTCGGGTTTATTTTCGTCCCGAAACGATTAAAATTCGTCCCGATTTAAGTTCAAATTATTTTCTATGAACTCTAATTAAATTATTTTCAGTTTTCTCACATTTTGTCCAAAATTTCGTTTTTGGGGTCACCCGAGACCCGATTGTCTCGTAAAACGTGAAAAATCCGACTATTTCAGAATTTGATGAAATTTTACATGGTCACTAGATTTCGCGAGACGAATTCAACAGCGAAGTCCGTTTCGTCATCCGAGATCTAGAAAAATTCAGTTTTTCAACTAGGACCGAAGTGGCAATTCACCTGTTGCCCTTGTTCGTCAAAGTTTAAATTTTCCGGGGTTTCACAGGTTCCAACTCTTTGGGTAGGGGTATAACTTTTTTGGATTGGGTTCCAATTTTTGGGGTGACTCGGATTAGCTAGATTACAACTTTTAAGGTGAGATTTCAACTATTTTGGATTGGTTTAAAAGCTTTTGGGGTGAGGTTCAACTTTTTAGGATTGAATTATATTTTTTTTGGCGTGGGTTCTAACTTTTTGGGGATAGGGTTTCAAATTTTATGCATTAGTTTATACTCTTTGGTTGAGGTTTCAAAATACTTTTTGGTTGAGGTTTCAAATTTTTTGAATTGAGTGATAACTTTTTGGGTGGGTTCTAAATGTTGAGGGAGGGGTTCCAACTCGTTGGGTAGGGGTATAACTTTTTTGGATTGGGTTCCAATTTTTGAGGTGACTCAGATTAGTTAGACTACAACTTTTTTGGTGAGATTTCAACTATTTTGGATTGGGTTATAAGCTTTTGAGGTAAGGTTTAACTTTTTAGGATTGTATTATATTTTTTTTTGGGTGGGTTCTAACTTTTTGGGGATAGAGTTTTAACTTTTATGCATTAGTTTATACTTTTTGGCTGGGGTTTGAACTTTTTTGAATTGAGTTATAACTTTTTGGGTGGGTTCTAACTGTTGGGGGAGGGGTTCCAACTCTTTGGTTAGAAGTATAACTTTTTTGGATTGGGTTCAAATTTTTGAGGTGACTCGGATTAGCTAGAGTACAACATTTTTGGTGAGATTTCAACTATTTTGAATTGGGTTATATGCTTTTGGGGTGAGATTTTACTTTTTAGGATTGGACTATATTTTTTTGGGGTGGGTTCTAACTTGTTAGGGATAGAGTTTCAACTTCTAGGCATTTGTTTATATTTTTTGGCTGAGGTTTCAACTCTTTTTAATTGAGTTATAACTTTTTGGGTGAGTTCTAACTGTTTGGCGGAGGGGTTCCTACTCATTGGGTAGGGGTATAACTTATTTGGATTGAGTTCCAATTTTTTTGGTGAATTTCAACTTTTACGGATTAGCTAGATTACAACTTTTTTTGTGAGATTTCAAGTATTTTGGATTGAGTTATAAGTTTTTGGGGTGAGGTTATACTTTTTAGGGTTAGATTAAATTTTTTTGGTGTGGGTTCTATCTTTTTGGGGATAGAGTTTCAACTTTTATACATTAGTTTATTCTTTTTGGATGAGGTTTCAACTTTTTTGAATTGAGTTATAACTTTTTGGGTGGTATCTAACAGTTGGGGGAGGAGTTCCAACTTTTTGGGTAGAGGTCTAACATTTTTGGATTTGGTTCCAATTTTTTGGGTGACTCGGATTAGCTAGATTACAACTTTTTTGGTGAGATTTCGACTATTTTGTATAGGGTTATATGCTTTTGGGGTGATGTTTAACTTTTTAGGATTGGATTATATTTTTTTGGGGTGGATTCTAACTTGTTCGGGATAGAGTTTCAAATTTTATGCATTAGTTTAAACTTTTTGGCTGAGGTTTCAACTTTTTTGAATTGATTTATAACTTTTTGGGTGAGTTCTAACTGTTGCGAGAGATGTTCCAGCTCTTTGGGTAGAGGTATAACTTTTTTGGATTGGGTTCCAATTTTTGGGGTGACCCGAATTAGCTAGATTTCAACTTTTTTTGTGAGATTTCAACTATTTTGGATTGGGTTATAAGCTTTTGGGGTGAGGTTTAACTTTTTAGGATTAGATTATATTTTTTTTCGGGTGGGTTCTAACTTTTTGGGGATAGAGTTTCAACTTTTATGTTTTAGTTTATACTTTTTAGCTGGGGTTTCAACTTTTTTGAATTGAGTTATAATTTTTAGGTGAGTTCTAACTGTTGGGGGAGGGGTTCCAACTCTTTGGGTAGGGTTATAACTTTTTTGGATTGGGTTCCAATTTTTGGGGTGACTCGGATTAGCTAGATTACAACTTTTAAGGTGAGATTTCAACTATTTTGGATTGGTTTAAAAGCTTTTGGGGTGAGGTTCAACTTTTCAGAATTGAATTATATTTTTTTTGGCGTGCGTTCTAACTTTTTGGGGATAGGGTTTCAACTTTTATGCATTAGTTTATACTCTTTGGTTGAGGTTTCAAAATACTTTTTGGTTGAGGTTTCAAATTTTTTGAATTGAGTGATAACTTTTTGGGTGGGTTCTAAATGTTGGGGGAGGGGTTCTGTAACACCCCGCATTTTCTTTTATATATGCATATGGATATATAGATATAGCAAATAATGGTTGTAAAGATGTGGATAGGGGAATTGAAGTGGGTTTGAACTTTGTAAAAATTGAAAAGTAAAAGATTTAAAATGTTATTGAAAATCATAGTGGAAATTTAGTTTTAGTGAGTAAAAATATAAAATGTTAGGTCCTATAAGTTGTATTAGATAGGTTTGGTGTATAAATATGTGTTGGAAAGATTTGTGATGGATTTGGTTAGTTTTGGAATGGATTGGAAATGGAAAACAAATGAAATAGGCAAAATTGGGTAATTGGTACCGGTACTGGGTATCGGTACTGAATGGTACCGGTACTGATTACCGGTACCCCCGATTCCAGAAGGTTTCTGGTACCGGTACTAAATGGTACCGGTACTGGGTACCGGTACCATCTGTCTGACGCCCGCCGAACAGTAAAAGTCGGGATTTTGGTGTTTTAAAACACCCCTTTTAGCCTCATTTGTCCCATTTTTCATTTCCACTCTCACACTAAACACCTTAGAACCCTAGGAGAGAAAGAGAGGAAGAGAGAAACTCAAGACCCAAGGGAAGAACACAAGATTAAGAGTGAGTCAAGATTCAAGCCTTAGATCTCAAGAACACTAAGGTAGGGGTTTTCTCTCACTCACTTACATTGAGACTAGGGTTAAATTATATGTATTCTTTTGGTTAAAAATCATATACACTTGCTATTATTTACTTGATTCTTGCTCCTCTTGCATTTATTACCATGTTTTAAACATTGTAGTAGTTGGGTAACCATTAAAGGTCCATTTCTCATTCTCAAACCCTAGTTTTAAGAAAAATGAATCTTTCCTCTTTACATTTTCCTTGTTCTAACCATCACCACTTTAGTGTTTGATATTGAATAGCAAAATAATGTTATTGTGATCTCATGTAATTTCTTGGTTGTTATGGAAAATGTCACAGGCATAAATTTGGGGATTTTGGATAAATGATTGTAAATGGAGATAAATGTTGGGATTGTATTCTGGGTTGGGTTGCTTGTGATACCCAATTGTGAGAGGTTCCTTGTAAGGATGCTCACCCCTTCCCAAGAGGTTCCTTGTAAGGATGCTTGGGAAGCCATGAAGTGATTTGTGAGAGGTTCCTTGTAAGGATGCTCACCCCCTTCCCAAGAGGTTCCTTGTAAGGATGCTTGGGAAGCCATGTAATGATTGTGAGAGGTTCCTTGTAAGGATGCTCACTCATTCTCAAGAGGTTCCTTGTAAGGATGCTTGAGAATCAAAGATGACCTAAACGGGAGGTGGAGGTTACCCTAAAGTATGCCACCTACCGAAAGAATCGTTCGAAATTGTGAATGGAGGACTGGATTATATTTGGAAATGTTTTGCTAAATGTATAGTGGTTTCATTTACTCATCCAATTATTGTTGTTCCGTAAACTTGAGATCTATTAAATGCCACTGCTTTACTTCAAAAGTTATGTATGATATTTGTGAAATGAGACCGACCGTTTTGAATGTTTTTCTAAACCTTGTATGGGTTTGAGAGAATTGTTCTACAGAGCTTTGTGCTCACCCCCTACCGCTAACATTTTCAGATTTCCTACAAGAGGAGGATGTAGGGGTCGAGGAGCCCGCTACTTGGGAGACTCCACTGGACGGGAATGTGGATCCCGAGGTGGACGCCTAGAGCGACACTTTCTTTTGTTCTAGACTAGGATATTTATTTTGAACCTTGTAAAGCCTAGTTTTCTTTTGTTTATTCCGCTGTGCAACTTTAAATAAATTTTGGAATGTAAAGGCCAAAATGGGCCTATTCTTTTGGGATGATCTTGTAAATTTTATGGATGACTTTATGAAGTCTTATTTATTGATGGATTATTTTAGTGCTCTCATGATGTGAATGTTTTAGAATGTAATGTCGTCCAGGGTGGTATTTGGGGCGTTACAGGTTCCAACTCGTTGGGTAGGGGTATAACTTTTTTGGATTGGGTTCCAATTTTTGGGGTGACTCGGATTAGCTAGATTACAACTTTTAAGGTGAGATTTCAACTATTTTGGATTGGTTTAAAAGCTTTTGGGGTGAGGTTCAACTTTTTAGGATTGAATTATATTTTTTTTGGCGTGGGTTCTAACTTTTTGGGGATAGGGTTTCAACTTTTATGCATTAGTTTATACTCTTTGGTTGAGGTTTCAAAATACTTTTTGGTTGAGGTTTCAAATTTTTTGAATTGAGTGATAACTTTTTGGGTGGGTTCTAAATGTTGGGGGAGGGGTTCCAACTCGTTGGGTAGGGGTATAACTTTTTTGGATTGGGTTCCAATTTTTGAGGTGACTCAGATTAGTTAGACTACAACTTTTTTGGTGAGATTTCAACTACTTTGGATTGGGTTATAAGCTTTTGAGGTAAGGTTTAACTTTTTAGGATTGTATTATATTTTTTTTTGGGTGGGTTCTAACTTTTTGGGCATAGAGTTTTAACTTTTATGCATTAGTTTATACTTTTTGGCTGGGGTTTGAACTTTTTTGAATTGAGTTATAACTTTTTGGGTGGGTTTTAACTCTTGGGGGAGGGGTTCCAACTCTTTGGTTAGAAGTATAACTTTTTTGGATTGGGTTCAAATTTTTGAGGTGACTCGGATTAGCTAGAGTACAACATTTTTGGTGAGATTTTAACTATTTTGAATTGGGTTATAAGCATTTGGGGTGAGATTTTACTTTTTAGGATTGGACTATATTTTTTTGGGGTGGGTTCTAACTTGGTAGGGATAGAGTTTCAACTTCTAGGCATTTGTTTATATTTTTTGGCTGAGGTTTCAACTCTTTTTAATTGAGTTATAACTTTTTGGGTGAGTTCTAACTGTTTGGCGGAGGGGTTCCTACTCATTGGGTAGGGGTATAACTTATTTGGATTGAGTTCCAATTTTTTGGGTGAATTTCAACTTTTACGGATTAGCTAGATTACAACATTTTTTGTGAGATTTCAAGTATTTTGGATTAAGTTATAAGTTTTTGGGGTGAGGTTATACTTTTTAGGGTTAGATTAAATTTTTTTGGTGTGGGTTCTATCTTTTTGGGGATAGAGTTTCAACTTTTGTACATTAGTTTATTCTTTTTGGATGAGGTTTCAACTTTTTTGAATTGAGTTATAACTTTTTGGGTGGTATCTAACAGTTGGGGGAGGAGTTCCAACTCTTTGGGTAGAGGTCTAACATTTTTGGATTTGGTTCCAATTTTTTGGGTGACTCGGATTAGCTAGATTACAACTTTTTTGGTGAGATTTCGACTATTTTGTATAGGGTTATAAGCTTTTGGGGTGAGGTTTAACTTTTTAGGATTGGATTATATTTTTTTGGGGTGGATTCTAACTTGTTCGGGATAGAGTTTCAGATTTTATGCATTAGTTTAAAATTTTTGGCTGAGGTTTCAACTTTTTTGAATTGATTTATAACTTTTTGGGTGAGTTCTAACTGTTGCGAGAGATGTTCCAGCTCTTTGGGTAGAGGTATAACTTTTTTGGATTGGGTTTCAATTTTTGGGGTGACCCGAATTAGCTAGATTTCAACTTTTTTTGTGAGATTTCAACTATTTTGGATTGGGTTATAAGCTTTTGGGGTAAGGTTTAACTTTTTAGGATTGGATTATATTTTTTTTCGGGTGTGTTCTAACTTTTTGGGGATAGAGTTTCAACTTTTATGTTGTAGTTTATACTTTTTAGCTGGGGTTTCAACTTTTTTGAATTGAGTTATAACTTTTTAGGTGAGTTCTAACTGTTGGGGGAGGGGTTCCAACTCTTTGGGTAGGGGTATAACTTTTTTGGATTGGGTTCCAATTTTTGGGGTGACTCGGATTAGCTAGATTACAACTTTTAAGGTGAGATTTCAACTATTTTGGATTAGTTTAAAAGCTTTTGGGGTGAGGTTCAACTTTTCAGAATTGAATTATATTTTTTTTGGCGTGCGTTCTAACTTTTTGGGGATAGGGTTTCAACTTTTATGCATTAGTTTATACTCTTTGGTTGAGGTTTCAAAATACTTTTTGGTTGAGGTTTCAAATTTTTTGAATTGAGTGATAACTTTTTGGGTGGGTTCTAAATGTTGGGGGAGGGGTTCCAACTCGTTGGGTAGGGGTATAACTTTTTTGGATTGGGTTCCAATTTTTGGGGTGACTCGGATTAGCTAGATTACAACTTTTGAGGTGAGATTTCAACTATTTTGGATTGGTTTAAAAGCTTTTGGGGTGAGGTTCAACTTTTCAGAATTGAATTATATTTTTTTTGGCGTGCGTTCTAATTTTTTGGGGATAGGGTTTCAACTTTTATGCATTAGTTTATACTCTTTGGTTGAGGTTTCAAAATACTTTTTGGTTGAGGTTTCAAATTTTTTGAATTGAGTGATAACTTTTTGGGTGGGTTCTAAATGTTGGGGGAGGGGTTCCAACTCGTTGGGTAGAGGTATAACTTTTTTGGATTGGGTTCCAATTTTTGAGGTGACTCAGATTAGTTAGACTACAACTTTTTTGGTGAGATTTCAACTATTTTGGATTGGGTTATAAGCTTTTGAGGTAAGGTTTAACTTTTTAGGATTGTATTATATTTTTTTTTGGATGGGTTCTAACTTTTTGGGCATAGAGTTTTAACTTTTATGCATTAGTTTATACTTTTTGGCTGGGGTTTGAAATTTTTTGAATTGAGTTATAACTTTTTGGGTGGGTTCTAACTGTTGGGGGAGGGGTTCCAACTCTTTGGTTAGAAGTATAACTTTTTTGGATTGGGTTCAAATTTTTGAGGTGACTCGGATTAGCTAGAGTACAACATTTTTGGAAAGATTTCAACTATTTTGAATTGGGTTATAAGCTTTTGGGGTGAGATTTTACTTTTTAGGATTGGACTATATTTTTTTGGGGTGGGTTCTAACTTGGTAGGGATAGAGTTTCAACTTCTAGGCATTTGTTTATATTTTTTGGCTGAGGTTTCAACTCTTTTTAATTGAGTTATAACTTTTTGGGTGAGTTCTAACTGTTTGGCGGAGGGGTTCCTACTCATTGGGTAGGGGTATAACTTATTTGGATTGAGTTCCAATTTTTTGGGTGAATTTCAACTTTTACGGATTAGTTAGATTACAACTTTTTTTGTGAGATTTCAAGTATTTTGGATTAAGTTATAAGTTTTTGGGGTGAGGTTATACTTTTTAGGGGTAGATTAAATTTTTTTGGTGTGGGTTCTATCTTTTTGGGGATAGAGTTTCAACTTTTATACATTAGTTTATTCTTTTTGGATGAGGTTTCAACTTTTTTGAATTGAGTTATAACTTTTTGGGTGGTATCTAACAGTTGGGGGAGGAGTTCCAACTCTTTGCGTAGAGGTCTAACATTTTTGGATTTGGTTCCAATTTTTTGGGTGACTCGGATTAGCTAGATTACAACTTTTTTGGTGAGATTTCGACTATTTTGTATAGGGTTATAAGCTTTTGGGGTGAGGTTTAACTTTTTAGGATTGGATTATATTTTTTTGGGGTGGATTCTAACTTGTTCGGGATAGAGTTTCAAATTTTATGCATTAGTTTAAACTTTTTGGCTGAGGTTTCAACTTTTTTGAATTGATTTATAACTTTTTGGGTGAGTTCTAACTGTTGCGAGAGATGTTCCAGCTCTTTGGGTAGAGGTATAACTTTTTTGGATTGGGTTCCAATTTTTGGGGTGACCCGAATTAGCTAGATTTCAACTTTTTTTGTGAGATTTCAACTATTTTGGATTGGGTTATAAGCTTTTGGGGTGAGGTTTAACTTCTTAGGATTGGATTATATTTTTTTTCGGGTGGGTTCTAACTTTTTGGGGATAGAGTTTCAACTTTTATGTTTTAGTTTATACTTTTTAGCTGGGGTTTCAACTTTTTTGAATTGAGTTATAACTTTTTAGGTGAGTTCTAACTGTTGGGGGAGGGGTTCCAACTCTTTGGGTAGGGGTAGAACTTTTTTGGATTGGGTTCCAATTTTTGGGGTGACTCAGATTAGCTAGATTACCACTTTTAAGGTGAGATTTCAACTATTTTGGATTGGTTTAAAAGCTTTTGGGGTGAGGTTCAACTTTTCAGAATTGAATTATATTTTTTTTGGCGTGCGTTCTAACTTTTTGGGGATAGGGTTTCAACTTTTATGCATTAGTTTATACTCTTTGGTTGAGGTTTCAAAATACTTTTTGGTTGAGGTTTCAAATTTTTTGAATTGAGTGATAACTTGTTGGGTGGGTTCTAAATGCTGGGGGAGGGGTTCCAACTAGTTGGGTAGGGGTATAACTTTTTTGGATTGGGTTCCAATTTTTGAGGTGACTCAGATTAGTTAGCCTACAACTTTTTTGGTGAGATTTCAACTGTTTTGGATTGGGTTATAAGCTTTTGAGGTAAGGTTTAACTTTTTAGGATTGTATTATATTTTTTTTTGGATGGGTTCTAACTTTTTGGGGATAGAGTTTTAACTTTTATGCATTAGTTTATACTTTTTGGCTGGGGTTTGAAATTTTTTGAATTGAGTTATAACTTTTTGGGTGGGTTCTAACTGTTGGGGGAGGGGTTCCAACTCTTTGGTTAGAAGTATAACTTTTTTGGATTGGGTTCAAATTTTTGAGGTGACTCGGATTAGCTAGAGTACAACATTTTTGGTGAGATTTCAACTATTTTGAATTGGGTTATAAGCTTTTGGGGTGAGATTTTACTTTTTAGGATTGGACTATATTTTTTTGGGGTGGGTTCTAACTTGGTAGGGATAGAATTTCAACTTCTAGGCATTTGTTTATATTTTTTGGCTGAGGTTTCAACTCTTTTTAATTGAGTTATAACTTTTTGGGTGAGTTCTAACTGTTTGGCGGAGGGGTTCCTACTCATTGGGTAGGGGTATAACTTATTTGGATTGAGTTCCAATTTTTTGGGTGAATTTCAACTTTTACGGATTAGTTAGATTACAACTTTTTTTGTGAGATTTCAAGTATTTAGGATTAAGTTATAAGTTTTTGGGGTGAGGTTATACTTTTTAGGGTTAGATTAAATTTTTTTGGTGTGGGTTCTATCTTTTTGGGGATAGAGTTTCAACTTTTATACATTAGTTTATTCTTTTTGGATGAGGTTTCAACTTTTTTGAATTGAGTTATAACTTTTTGGGTGGTATCTAACAGTTGGGGGAGGAGTTCCAACTCTTTGCGTAGAGGTCTAACATTTTTGGATTTGGTTCCAATTTTTTGGGTGACTCGGATTAGCTAGATTACAACTTTTTTGGTGAGATTTCGACTATTTTGTATAGGGTTATAAGCTTTTGGGGTGAGGTTTAACTTTTTAGGATTGGATTATATTTTTTTGGGGTGGATTCTAACTTGTTCGGGATAGAGTTTCAAATTTTATGCATTAGTTTAAACTTTTTGGCTGAGGTTTCAACTTTTTTGAATTGATTTATAACTTTTTGGGTGAGTTCTAACTGTTGCGAGAGATGTTCCAGCTCTTTGGGTAGAGGTATAACTTTTTTGGATTGGGTTCCAATTTTTGGGGTGACCCGAATTAGCTAGATTTCAACTTTTTTTGTGAGATTTCAACTATTTTGGATTGGGTTATAAGCTTTTGGGGTGAGGTTTAACTTCTTAGGATTGGATTATATTTTTTTTCGGGTGGGTTCTAACTTTTTGGGGATAGAGTTTCAACTTTTATGTTTTAGTTTATACTTTTTAGCTGGGGTTTCAACTTTTTTGAATTGAGTTATAACTTTTTAGGTGAGTTCTAACTGTTGGGGGAGGGGTTCCAACTCTTTGGGTAGGGGTATAACTTTTTTGGATTGGGTTCCAATTTTTGGGGTGACTCAGATTAGCTAGATTACAACTTTTAAGGTGAGATTTCAACTATTTTGGATTGGTTTAAAAGCTTTTGGGGTGAGGTTCAATTTTTCAGAATTGAATTATATTTTTTTTGGCGTGCGTTCTAACTTTTTGGGGATAGGGTTTCAACTTTTATGCATTAGTTTATACTCTTTGGTTGAAGTTTCAAAATACTTTTTGGTTGAGGTTTCAAATTTTTTGAATTGAGTGATAACTTGTTGGGTGGGTTCTAAATGCTGGGGGAGGGGTTCCAACTAGTTGGGTAGGGGTATAACTTTTTTGGATTGGGTTCCAATTTTTGAGGTGACTCAGATTAGTTAGCCTACAACTTTTTTGGTGAGATTTCAACTGTTTTGGATTGGGTTATAAGCTTTTGAGGTAAGGTTTAACTTTTTAGGATTGTATTATATTTTTTTTTGGATGGGTTCTAACTTTTTGGGGATAGAGTTTTAACTTTTATGCATTAGTTTATACTTTTTGGCTGGGGTTTGAAATGTTTTGAATTGAGTTATAACTTTTTGGGTGGGTTCTAACTGTTGGGGGAGGGGTTCCAACTCTTTGGTTAGAAGTATAACTTTTTTGGATTGGGTTCAAATTTTTGAGGTGACTCGGATTAGCTAGAGTACAACATTTTTGGTGAGATTTCAACTATTTTGAATTGGGTTATAAGCTTTTGGGGTGAGATTTTACTTTTTAGGATTGGACTATATTTTTTTGGGGTGGGTTCTAACTTGGTAGGGATAGAATTTCAACTTCTAGGCATTTGTTTATATTTTTTGGCTGAGGTTTCAACTCTTTTTAATTGAGTTATAACTTTTTGGGTGAGTTCTAACTGTTTGGCGGAGGGGTTCCTACTCATTGGGTAGGGGTATAACTTATTTGGATTGAGTTCCAATTTTTTGGGTGAATTTCAACTTTTACGGATTAGTTAGATTACAACTTTTTTTGTGAGATTTCAAGTATTTAGGATTAAGTTATAAGTTTTTGGGGTGAGGTTATACTTTTTAGGGTTAGATTAAATTTTTTTGGTGTGGGTTCTATCTTTTTGGGGATAGAGTTTCAACTTTTATACATTAGTTTATTCTTTTTGGATGTGGTTTCAACTTTTTTGAATTGAGTTATAACTTTTTGGGTGGTATCTAACAGTTGGGGGAGGAGTTCCAACTCTTTGCGTAGAGGTCTAACATTTTTGGATTTGGTTCCAATTTTTTGGGTGACTCGGATTAGCTAGATTACAACTTTTTTGGTGAGATTTCGACTATTTTGTATAGGGTTATAAGCTTTTGGGGTGAGGTTTAACTTTTTAGGATTGGATTATATTTTTTTGGGGTGGATTCTAACTTGTTCGGGATAGAGTTTCAAATTTTATGCATTAGTTTAAAATTTTTGGCTGAGGTTTCAACTTTTTTGAATTGATTTATAACTTTTTGGGTGAGTTCTAACTGTTGCGAGAGATGTTCTGTAAAACCCGAGAAAAATTCAACCTTTGTGAAAAAGGGCAAAACGGTAAATTGCCACTACAATACAGGTTGTAAACCTGAATTTTTCTAGAACTCGGATGACGAAACGGACCTCACCGTTGGATTCGTCTCGCGAAATCTAGTTACCACGTCAAATTTCGTGGAATTCCGAGATAGTCGGATTTTTCGCGTTTTACGAGACGAACGGGCCCCGGGTGACCCTGTACACGAAATTTTTATAAAGTTTCCAGGTTTGGGGAAATATTAAACACAAGTTAAAACAAAAATAATTCGAACTTGAACCGGAGCGAAATTTAATCGTTTCGGGATTAAAACGGACCCGGAATTAAATAGGACGTGTGGCGAATTGTGGGCCAAGTATTCTAAAATATAAATAGGGGGAAAAATTAGATTTTTCCCCATTGTTCAGCCGGTTTCAGCCGATAGAGAGAAAGAGGGAGAAAAGAGAGAAAAACTCACCTTCTCTCTACGATCTACGGCGCTACGGACCTCGAATCCACGCAAGCCAAGAATTAAAGTCGCTCTACTCATCGAGGGCTACGCGGCTATACCAAAAAGCGCAAGTTTTACCGAAGATTAAGGTACGGGATTTTCGAGAAGTGAGGGTTTTTGGCTTGAATCGGGTCTTGGAACTTCCCTTGGTCGTTCCTCACGCTTCAAGAGGTAGGGTTTCTTCCTACTAAGGTTTATTCCAAGCCTATAATGTTTTTATGGAATGGGTAGGATGATAGCCTATGTGTCTCTTGCCTATTGTTGTGAAATTGGGTGAATTGGGTATTGAAATGGGTAAAGGAAATCCTAACTTGGATGAATATTTAGAAGTTACTAATTGTGATTTCTATGAATTGGATATGTGAAATGAACCCAATGTAAATTCATGTGTTATATGAAATTGTGGGCGTGTTATGTGTTTATATATATGCCATGAAATTTTAGTATGTTGATAACATGCTTGGAATTTGTATTATGGGAATTATATGCTTTTGATATGATTTTGCCATGGAATATGAGAAATGTGTTGAGAATGTTCATATGTCACTCATATCATATCGAACATTGTATTGGTGTTGCAATGGAGCACCACATTTCATATGCACGGGAACATATCATTTTAGGAGGTGTTGTGCATGGTTATTTGTCTTCACCACACATGGTGGATGACGAGTGAGCTCGGGTAATATGGGTCGATGACCTAGACGAGTCGAATGGTTTATATGTTGATAGGGTTGGGGTAGCAAGAAGGGCTAGAAAATCCCTCGGGTGAGAGACCCGGTGATTGGATACGCACTCCGTTGGTATAAGAGCCCATAAAGTGTGTCGGTGTACGCGGAACCGTTGGTGGAAGTCCATGAATTCCGTGTAGGTTGGGTGACCTTTGGTGTGAGTCCATGAACATCCACCCCTTACAAAGACCCTAGAATGAAATGTCATTTGATGTGGAACATAAATGACGGATTAGTACACATTGGCACTTGCATGTGTAGAGGAGCCGGGAAGGGCTCGGTTGATGTGCATGAGTGAGTCTCACCTCATTTCATAGCATGACATTACATGTTTCAACATGGAATATATTCTTGTTGTGGATTGTTGATTGATAGTATGTGACATTTCATATGCATTTAGGTTGGGGAGTAGCCTCTCTAGGAGATACCCTATTGAGCGTGGCTCACCCTTTATGGGAAAAACATTTCAGGTGTGGGTTTTGCTCCGGCGGATGGCTCATTTGGAGAGCATCAAGCATGAAGGGGGCCGGCTTGTGGCCTTAGTTTAAGTTTTGTAAAACCTTTAACAAAATTCCATTTTGATGTATATATATTATGGAATGAATTGTAATAGAGATTGTATGAGTTGGGTATTATATGGAAAATCTCATTAAACATGTATTGAATGAGTTTGGAGTGTATGGGGTAGCTTTAAGGATGGTTTGGAGGGGAAAGAAATCCATTTTTATGCTCACAGTCTGAAAACCTACCGGAAGGTGTGTGTCGGCCTTCCGGAAGGTTTTGCTAAAAACCCCAGCTTGCCTTGCTCACAGCTAATACCTTCCGGAAGGTTTTGCCCACTGGAATGAACCTTCCGGAAGATTTTAGCTACTGGAGTAAAACCTACCGGAAGGACTTGTCTACTGGAGTGGACCTTCCGGAAGGTTTTGCCTTGGGTTTCTTTTTGACTGCCGAGTTCTTCCGGAAGGTTTTGTTTTCTGGAATGAACCTTCCGGAAGGTTTTGGCTACTGGAATGGACCTTCCGGAAGGTTTTTGCTACTGATGTCGACCTTCCGGAAGTTCTTGAAATTGATCTTTTTCATGTAACAGTTCCTTCAGCGACCTTCCGGTAGGTGTATGTCGACCTTCCGGAAGGTTTTTCCAAAATTTTGAAATTTTCAAAATGCTTAGCCATGCTTTTGGGCTTTGTTTTCTTTGGTTCCTATGACATAAATGGACATAAATGGAGGTATAATTGACCTTGTGGATGGTAAATCCGATTAAAAGCATGTGAATGACGTGGTGTTGGGTTATACGACTATCACGAGTATTTCCGCTGGTTGACGGATGGTCAACGGTCAATAAAGGACCCCCGGAAATTTGGGGTGTCACATGTTCCAGCTCTTTGGGTAGAGGTATAACTTTTTTGGATTGGGTTCCAATTTTTGGGGTGACCCGAATTAGTTAGATTTCAACTTTTTTTGTGAGATTTCAACTATTTTGGATTGGGTTATAAGCTTTTGGGGTGAGGTTTAACTTCTTAGGATTGGATTATATTTTTTTTCGGGTGGGTTCTAATTTTTTGCGGATAGAGTTTCAACTTTTATGTTTTAGTTTATACTTTTTAGCTGGGGTTTCAACTTTTTTGAATTGAGTTATAACTTTTTGGGTGAGTTCTAACTGTTGGGGGAGGGGTTCCAACTCTTTGGGTAGGGGTATAACTTTTTTGGATTGAGTTCTAATTTTTGGGGTGACTCGGATTAGTTAGATTACAACTTTTAAGGTGAGATTTCAACTATTTTGGATTGGTTTAAAAGCTTTGGGGGTGAGGTTCAACTTTTTAGGATTGAATTATATTTTTTTTGGCGTGCGTTCTAACTTTTTGGGGATAGGGTTTTAAGTTTTATGCATTAGTTTATATTTTTTGGTTGAGGTTTCAAATTTTTTGAATTGAGTGATAACTTGTTGGGTGGGTTCTAAATGCTGGGGGAGGGGTTCCAACTAGTTGGGTAGGGGTATAACTTTTTTGGATTGGGTTCCAATTTTTGAGGTGACTCAGATTAGTTAGACTACAACTTTTTTGGTGAGATTTCAACTATTTTGGATTGGGTTATAAGCTTTTGAGGTAAGGTTTAACTTTTTAGGATTGGATTATATTTTTTTTTGGGTGGGTTCTAACTTTTTGGGGATAGAGTTTTAACTTTTATGCATTAGTTTATACTTTTTGGCTGGGGTTTGAACTTTTTTGAATTGAGTTATAACTTTTTGGGTGGGTTCTAACTGTTGGGGGAGGGGTTCCAACTCTTTGGTTAGAAGTATAACTTCTTTGGATTGGGTTCAAATTTTTGAGGTGACTCGGATTAGCTAGAGTACAACATTTTTGGTGAGATTTCAACTATTTTGAATTGGGTTATAAGCTTTTGGGGTGAGATTTTAATTTTTAGGATTGGACTATATTTTTTTGGGGTGGGTTCTAACTTGGTAGGGATAGAGTTTCAACTTCTAGGCATTTGTTTATATTTTTTGGCTGAGGTTTCAACTCTTTTTAATTGAGTTATAACTTTTTGGGTGAGTTCTAACTGTTTGGCGGAGGGGTTCCTACTCATTGGGTAGGGGTATAACTTATTTGGATTGAGTTCCAATTTTTTGGGTGAATTTCAACTTTTACGGATTAGCTAGATTACAACTTTTTTTGTGAGATTTCAAGTATTTTGGATTAAGTTATAAGTTTTTTGGGTGAGGTTATACTTTTTAGGGTTAGATTAAATTTTTTTGGTGTGGGTTCTATCTTTTTGGGGATAGAGTTTCAACTTTTATACATTAGTTTATTCTTTTTGGATGAGGTTTCAACTTTTTTGAATTGAGTTATAACTTTTTGGGTGGTATCTAACAGTTGGGGGAGGAGTTCCAACTCTTTGGGTAGAGGTCTAACATTTTTGGATTTGGTTCCAATTTTTTGGGTGACTCGGATTAGCTAGATTACAACTTTTTTGGTGAGATTTCGACTATTTTGTATAGGGTTATAAGCTTTTGGGGTGAGGTTTAACTTTTTCGGATTGGATTATATTTTTTTGGGGGGGATTCTAACTTGTTCGGGATAGAGTTTCAAATTTTATGCATTAGTTTAAACTTTTTGGCTGAGGTTTCAACTTTTTTGAATTGATTTATAACTTTTTGGGTGAGTTCTAAATGTTGTGAGAGAGGTTCCAGCTCTTTGGGTAGGGGTATAACTTTTTTGGATTGGGTTCCAATTTTTGGGGTGACTCGAATTAGCTAGATTTCAACTTTTTTTGTGAGATTTCAACTATTTTGGATTGGGTTATAAGCTTTTGGGGTGAGGTTTAACTTTTTAGGATTGGATTATATTTTTTTTCGGGTGGGTTCTAATTTTTTGCGGATAGAGTTTCAACTTTTATGTTTTAGTTTATACTTTTTAGCTGGGGTTTCTACTTTTTTGAATTGAGTTATAACTTTTTGGGTGAGTTCTAACTGTTGGGGGAGGGGTTCCAACTCTTTGGGTAGGGGTATAACTTTTTTGGATTGAGTTCCAATTTTTGGGGTGACTCGGATTACTTAGATTACAACTTTTAGGGTGAGATTTCAACTATTTTGGATTGGTTTATAAGCTTTTGGGGTGAGGTTCAACTTTTTAGGATTGAATTATATTTTTTTTGGCATGGGTTCTAACTTTTTGGGGATAGGGTTTTATGTTTTATGCATTAGTTTATACTCTTTGGTTGAGGTTTCAAAATACTTTTTGGTTGAGGTTTCAAATTTTTTGAATTGAGTGATAACTTTTTGGGTGGGTTCTAAATGTTGGGGGAGGGGTTCCAACTCGTTGGGTAGGGGTATAACTTTTTTGGATTGGGTTCCAATTTTTGAGGTGACTTAGATTAGTTAGACTACAACTTTTTTGGTGAGATTTCAACTATTTTGGATTGGGTTATAAGCTTTTGGGGTAAGGTTTAACTTTTTAGGATTGGATTATATTTTTTTTTGGGTGAGTTCTAACTTTTTGGGGATAGAGTTTTAACTTTTATGCATTAGTTTATACTTTTTGGCTGGGGTTTGAACTTTTTTGAATTGAGTTATAACTTTTTGGGTGGGTTCTAACTGTTGGGGGAGGGGTTCCAACTCTTTGGTTAGAAGTATAACTTTTTTGGATTGGGTTCAAATTTTTGAGGTGACTCGGATTAGCTAGAGTACAACATTTTTGGTGAGATTTCAACTATTTTGAATTGGGTTATAAGCTTTTGGGGTGAGATTTTACTTTTTAGGATTGGATTATATTTTTTTGGGGTGGGTTCTAACTTGTTAGGGATAGAGTTTCAACTTCTAGGCATTTGTTTATATTTTTTGGCTGAGGTTTCAACTCTTTTTAATTGAGTTATAACTTTTTGGGTGAGTTCTAACTGTTTGGCGGAGGGGTTCCTACTCATTGGGTAGGGGTATAACTTATTTGGATTGAGTTCCAATTTTTTGGGTGAATTTCAACTTTTACGGATTAGCTAGATTACAACTTTTTTTGTGAGATTTCAAGTATTTTGGATTAAGTTATAAGTTTTTGGGGTGAGGTTATACTTTTTAGGGTTAGATTAAATTTTTTTGGTGTGGGTTCTATCTTTTTGGGGATAGAGTTTCAACTTTTATACATTAGTTTATTCTTTTTGGATGAGGTTTCAACTTTTTTGAATTGAGTTATAACTTTTTGGGTGGTATCTAACAGTTGGGGGAGGAGTTCCAACTCTTTGGGTAGAGGTCTAACATTTTTGGATTTGGTTCCAATTTTTTGGGTGACTCGGATTAGCTAGATTACAACTTTTTTGGTGAGATTTCGACTATTTTGTATAGGGTTATAAGCTTTTGGGGTGAGGTTTAACTTTTTCGGATTGGATTATATTTTTTTGGGGGGGATTCTAACTTGTTCGGGATAGAGTTTCAAATTTTATGCATTAGTTTAAACTTTTTGGCTGAGGTTTCAACTTTTTTGAATTGATTTATAACTTTTTGGGTGAGTTCTAACTGTTGTGAGAGAGGTTCCAGCTCTTTGGGTAGGGGTATAACTTTTTTGGATTGGGTTCCAATTTTTGGGGTGACTCGAATTAGCAAGATTTCAACTTTTTTTGTGAGATTTCAACTATTTTGGATTGGGTTATAAGCTTTTGGGGTGAGGTTTAACTTTTTAGGATTGGATTATATTTTTTTTCGGGTGGGTTCTAATTTTTTGCGGATAGAGTTTCAACTTTTATGTTTTAGTTTATACTTTTTAGCTGGGGTTTCAACTTTTTTGAATTGAGTTATAACTTTTTGGGTGAGTTCTAACTGTTGGGGGAGGGGTTCCAACTCTTTGGGTAGGGGTATAACTTTTTTGGATTGAGTTCCAATTTTTGGGGTGACTCGGATTACTTAGATTACAACTTTTAAGGTGAGATTTCAACTATTTTGGATTGGTTTATAAGCTTTTGGGGTGAGGTTCAACTTTTTAGGATTGAATTATATTTTTTTTGGCGTGGGTTCTAACTTTTTGGGGATAGGGTTTTAAGTTTTATGCATTAGTTTATACTCTTTGGTTGAGGTTTCAAAATACTTTTTGGTTGAGGTTTCAAATTTTTTGAATTTAGTGATAACTTTTTGGGTGGGTTCTAAATGTTGGGGGAGGGGTTCCAACTCGTTGGGTAGGGGTATAACTTTTTTGGATTGGGTTCCAATTTTTGAGGTGACTCAGATTAGTTAGACTACAACTTTTTTGGTGAGATTTCAACTATTTTGGATTGGGTTATAAGCTTTTGGGGTAAGGTTTAACTTTTTAGGATTGGATTATATTTTTTTTTGGGTGAGTTCTATCTTTTTGGGGATAGAGTTTTAACTTTTATGCATTAGTTTATACTTTTTGGCTGGGGTTTGAACTTTTTTGAATTGAGTTATAACTTTTTGGGTGGGTTCTAACTGTTGGGGGAGGGGTTCCAACTCTTTGGTTAGAAGTATAACTTTTTTGGATTGGGTTCAAATTTTTGAGGTGACTCGGATAAGCTAGAGTACAACATTTTTGGTGAGATTTCAACTATTTTGAATTGGGTTATAAGCTTTTGGGGTGAGATTTTACTTTTTAGGATTGGATTATATTTTTTTGGGGTGGGTTCTAACTTGTTAGGGATAGAGTTTCAACTTCTAGGCATTTGTTTATATTTTTTGGCTGAGGTTTTGTAAAACCCGAGAAAATTTCAACCTTTGTGAAAAAAGGGCAAAACGGTAAATTGCCACTACAGTACAGGTTGTAAACCTGAATTTTTCTAGAACTCGGATGTTGAAACGAACCTCACCGTTGGATTCGTCTCCTGAAATCTAGTTACCACGTCAAATTTCGTAGAATTCCGAGATAGTCGGATTTTTCGCGTTTTGCGAGACGAACGGGCCCCGTGTGACCCTGTACACGAAATTTTTTATAAAATTTCCAAGTTTGGGGAAATATTAGAGACAAGTGAAATAAAAATATTTTAAACTTAAATCGGGACGAAATTTAATCGTTTCGGGGTTAAAACGGACCCAGAAAAGAGAGGCCGTGTGGCGCGTTGTGGGCCAAGTGTTCCAAGGGTATATAAAGGGGGGAAAATCAGATTTTTCCCCCATTCTTCTTGCCGTTCAGCCGATAGAAAAGAGGAGAGGGAGAGAGCTTAAAAATCTTCACTTCTCTCTACGATCTAGAAGGCTACGAAGCTCGGATCCATTCAATCCAAGAATTAAAGTCGCTCTACTCATCGAGGGCTACGCGGCTATACCAAAAAGCACAAGTTTTACCGAAGGTCAAGGTACGGGATTTTCGGGAAGTGAGGGTTTTTGCTTGAATCGGGTCTTGGAACTTCCCTTGGTCGTTCCTCACGCTTCAAGAGGTAGGGTTTCTTCCTACTAAGGTTTATTCCAAGCCTATAATGTTTTTTATGGAATGGGTAGGATGATAGCCTATGTATCTCTTGGCTATTGTTGTGGAATTGGGTGAATTGGGTATTGAAATGGGTAAAGGAAATCCTAGCTTGGATGGAGAATTAGAAGTTACTAAATGTGAATTCTATGGTTGGATATGTGAAATGAACCCAATGTGAATTCATGTGTTATATGAAATTGTGGGCATGTTATGTGTTTATATATATATGCCTTGAAAATTTAGTATGTTGATAACATGCTTGAAATTCGTATTATGGGAATTATATGCTTTTGATATGATTTTGCCATGGAATATGAGAAATGTGTTGAGAATGTTCATATGTCACTCATACCAGATCGAACATTGTGTTAGTGTTGCAATGGAACACCACATTGCATATGCACGAGGACATCGCATTTTAGGACGTGTGTGTGCATGATTGTATGTCTTCACCACGCATGGTGGATGACGAGTGAGCTCGGGTAATATGGGTCGATGACCTAGTCGAGTTGCATGGTTTATATGTTGATAGGGTTGGGGGTAGCAAGAAGGGCTAGAAAATCCCTCGGGTGAGAGACCCGGTGATTGGATACGCACTCCGTTGGTATAAGAGCCCATAAAGTGTGTCGGTGTACACGGAACCGTTGGTGGAAGTCCATGAATTCCGTGTAGGTTGGGTGACCTTTGGTGTGAGTCCATGAACATCCCCCCTTACAAAGACCCTAGAATGAAACGTCATTTGATGTGGAACATAAATGACGGATTGGTACACATTGGCACTTGCATGTGTAGAGGAGCCGGGAAGGGCTCGGTTGATGTGCATGAGTGAGTCTCACCTCATTTCATAGCATGGCATTACATGTTTCAACATGGAATATATTCTTGTTGTGGATTGTTGATTGATAGCATGTGACATTTCATATGCATTTAGGTTGGGGAGTAGCCTCTTTAGGAGATACCCTATTGAGCGTGGCTCACCCTTTATGGGAAAAACATTTCAGGTGTGGGTTTTGCTCCGGCGGATGGCTCATTTGGAGAGCATCAAGCATGAAGGGGGCCGGCTTGTGGCCTTAGTTTAAGTTTTGTAAAACCTTTAACAAAATTCCATTTTGATGTATATATATTATGGAATGAATTGTAATAGAGATTGTATGAGTTGGGTATTATATGGAAAATCTCATTAAACATGTATTGAATGAGTTTGGAGTGTATGAGGTAGCTTTAAGGTTGGTTTGGAGGGGAAAGAAATCCATTTTTATGCTCACAGTCTGAAAACCTACCGGAAGGTGTGTGTCGGCCTTCCAGAAGGTTTTGCTAAAAACCCCAGCTTACCTTGTTCACAGCTAATACCTTCCGGAAGGTTTTGCCCACTGGAATGAACCTTCCGGAAGATTTTAGCTACTGGAGTAAAACCTACCGGAAGGACTTGTCTACTGGAATGGACCTTCCGGAAGGTTTTGCCTTGGGTTTCTTTTTGACTGCCAAATTCTTCCGGAAGGTTTTGTTTTCTGGAATGAACCTTCCGGAAGGTTTTGGCTACTGGAATGGACCTTCCGGAAGGTTTTTGCTACTAATGTAGACCTTCCGGAAGTTCTTGAAATTGATTCTTTTCATTTAACTGTTCTTTCAGCGACCTTCCGGTAGGTGTATGTCGACCTTCCGGAAAGTTTTTCCAAAATTTTGAAATTTTCAAAATGCTTAGCCATGCTTTTGGGCTTTGTTTTCTTTGGTTCCTATGACATAAATGGACATAAATGGAGGTATAATTGACCTTGTGGATGGTAAATCCGATTAAAAGCATGTGAATGACGTGGTGTCGGGTTATACGACTATCACGAGTATTTCCGCGGGTTGACGGATGGTCAACGGTTAATAAAGGACCCCCGGAAATTGGGGTGTCACAGCTTGGTATCAGAGCATAGGCATGCGATTTACCTAGGGCTTGATGGGGCATGGGTCTAGACCATTGCATTCATTGTACATTACATGTTATTTGCTTAAATTGCTACATGTTATGTGATATGTGATATGTGTATTGTATGCATGGTAAAATGTGTATGGAAATGGACACACTAGGGTTAGAGAACTTAACCTTGGGAGTGGGAAAGCAAATGAACGGGAAAGTTCAAAGCGTAAGGGTCCACTATTGGAGGCATACGCTCTACTAGTGAGACAATGAGACAGATTTGAGCGTTTTAACTTTGATCCCTATCTAGGGATACTAAGTTGTTGTGCCATTGCCATTTGACTTGTGTGTAGATGGCAAGTGGAAGAAGAGGACGTCGAGGCGGTGGGCGGAACAATAACCAACCACCACCGGTCTTCGATCAACGAGCGTTTACGGAAACCATGGGCCTGATGGCGGCTACTGTTGCACAAGCTAGTGCAAATGCCGGACATGGAGGCGCGAGTAACCTCCAACAGTTTAAAGCACACAAACCTCCAGTCTTCATGGGAGGGGCGGACCCGATGGTGGCCGACCATTGGTTCCGGCAAGTCAACAAGATCTTAGGGGCGATGGAGGTCACCTCAGACGCTACTAAGATAAGGCTAGCTGCATTCCAGCTAGAAGGAGAAGCCCAATTGTGGTGGGATTGGGTGACGGCCTCGAAGAACTTAGAGGCCATGACATGGGGAGAGTTCAAGGAGCTCTTCATGGGTAAATATTTCCCAACGGCCGTTCGACATGCAAAGGCCCGAGAGTTTCTAGATTTGAAGCAAGGGTCAATGACAGTGATGGAGTATGTGGCTAAGTTCACCGAATTAGCCCGATTTGCTGATGATTATGTGGCCACGGATATGGCCAAGTAAGAAGGTTCGAGGATGGGTTGAAGCTATCCATCCGGGGAAAGATTGTGGGCCTCCGCCTGCAAGACTTGGACTCTATGGTCGAGACATCTATGGCCATTGAGAGGGAGGTTGACGATGCCCGAAGCATTCGTGAGGCGGGTGCTAAGGATAAGAAGAAGGAGGGCCAATCCTCTTCTTCTAGTTCGGGGAAGAAACAGAGGACCTCTGCTCCTCAAGGACAGGGCCGCGGCTATCAAGGCCAAGGCCAAGGTCAGCTTTCCCAAGGCGGGAGAAACTTCAGGACTACCTACCAGGCGGGCCAGAAGACATGTTTCCATTGCCACCAACCGGGGCATATGAAGCGGGATTGTCCGCAGAGGCAAGGATCCCAGAGCTATGGGACACCTCAGTCCCAGTCATCAGTGGGACAGTCACAGACACACCTTGTTCCTCCCTACCCCACCATGGGCCAGGGAAACCAGTATCAGTTCCAGGGCACTACTCAGGCCCCTACCACCTTTCGAGCGGGGACTCCGCAGTCGGGCCAAATGGGCCAAGGCATGGGTCGAGGCCGAGGACAGGGCATACATGCCGGGACTTCGGGGACCCAGAGGCGTGTCTACGCCATTACACCTCAGGCTGAGCCAGTGGACCAGTCAGTCATTCAGGGTACATTTCTACTTTCTCGCCTATGGGCTAAAGTGTTATTTGACTCTGGTGCATCACATTCATTCATTTCTGCATCATGTGTGAGGGATTTGGGCTTAGAGGTTGATACCTTGGAGGAGCCGTTATATGTGAATTCACCCCTAGGAGCTAGGGTGTGTGTGAATCAGATTTGTCGGGGTTGTGAGCTAGAGATCTCGGGGATCCTACTCACCGTGGACCTTAGGGTTATGGACATGTCGGAATTCGAGGTCATCCTTGGGATGGACTGGTTGGCGGCGTATCGGGTCGTTATTGATTGTGACAGGAAGAGGGTCACCGCCTATACACCGGACGGTGTTTGTTTCAAGTTTCAGGGGGAAAAGCATGATGCTCTACCTCAAGTCGTGTATGATTCACGATGGCATGGGCAGTTGATGGGTTGGCTTGCGAGCCTTACTCTGGAGGACGAGGCGAGACAAGAATTGGGTCTACCTCGGGTGGTGTTTGAATATGAGGACGTTTTTCCGGACGAGTTACCGGGATTACCTCCCCATAGGAATGTGGACTTTAGCATTGAGTTGCATCCGGGAACTTCGCCCATTTCTATGACTCCACATAGGATGGCGCCAGCTGAGTTGCAAGAACTCAAGGTCCAATTGCAAGAATTATTGGACAAGGGCTTTATTAGACCGAGTACCCCACCTTGGGGCGCTCCGGTGCTGTTTGCCAAGAAGAAGGATAAGACCCTTCGATTGTGTATAGACTATCGGCAGTTGAACCGGGTCACCATCAAGAATAGGTACCCTTTGCCGAGGATCGATGATCTGTTTGATCAGCTGAGGGGAGCGCGGGTCTATTCAAAAATAGATCTCCGCACGGGCTACCATCAGTTGAGGATTAGGGAGTCAGATATCCCTAAAACGGCGTTCAGAACGCGGTACGGGCATTTCGAGTTCACGGTGATGCCATTTGGGTTGACGAATGCCCCGGCGGCATTTATGGATCTCATGCATAGGGTGTTCCAGCCCTATTTAGATCAGTTTGTCGTAGTGTTTGTTGATGACATCCTGATCTACTCCAAGACAGAGGAGGAGCATGAGGGTCACTTAAGGATTGTTCTCCAGACCTTGAGGGACCACCAGTTGTACGCCAAGTTCAGCAAGTGTGAATTTTGGCTTACGGATGTGAAATTTTTGGGACACGTGGTGTCGGCTTCGGGGGTATCAGTTGATCCGGAGAAAGTCGAGGCAGTTATGAGTTGGGAGAGGCCAAGGTCAGTCTTCGAGATACGTAGTTTCTTGGGATTGGCAGGGTATTACCGGAGGTTCATCGAGGACTTCTCCCGACTAGCCGCACCTATGACTAGATTGACCCGGAAGGAGGTCAAGTTCGAGTGGAATGATTCGTGTGAGAAGGCATTCCAAGAACTGAAGAGGAGGCTCACTTCAGCTCCTATCTTGATTGTTCCAGAGAGGGGGCAAAACTACACAGTGTATTGCGATGCCTCCAAGGACGGACTGGGTTGTGTCTTGATGCAGTCCGGGAGAGTGGTGGCTTATGGTTCTCGACAGTTGAAGAATCACGAGCAGAATTACCCTACGCATGATATGGAGTTGGCGGCCGTTGTCTTTGCCTTAAAGGCTTGGCGCCACTATTTGTATGGTGAACGATTTGAAGTGTTTTCGGACCACAAAAGTCTGAAGTACATCTTCACTCAACGGGACCTCAACATGAGGCAGTGTAGGTGGATGGAGTACCTAGAAGACTATGACTTCACTTTGCATTACCACCCTGGTAAGGCAAATGTGGTGGCTGACGCACTTAGTCGGAAGTCACGGGGTGTCTTAGCTAGTGTGGCTTCCCGGGAGTGGCGGATGCTTGAGGCCGTGGGCCAATTTGGGCTGCATTATTGGGGTCGGACTCAGGGTGTTTTAGGGAGTTTGGTGGCTACGCCTTCCCTACTGAGCAAAATGATCGAGTCACAGAGACAGGACTCAGAGTTATCATCCATCAGGGACCGAGTGCAGGCGGGTACTGGTGACGAGGGCTGGGCCATTCACTCGGATGACAGTCTTCGGTTTAGGGGAAGGGTAGTGGTTCCCCAGTCGGCGGAGCTGAGAGAGGAGATCCTCAGGGAGTTCCATTGCTCTCGTTTTGCGGTGCACCCAGGCGGCACGAAGATGTATCATGATCTTCGTCGCCAGTATTACTGGAGCGGAATGAAGAGGCAAATTGGCGACTTTGTCAGTAGATGCCTCACATGTCAGCAGATTAAAGCCGAGCACCAGAGGCCAGCAGGGTTGCTCCAGCCCTTGGAAGTAGCTGAGTGGAAGTGGGAGCACGTCACAATGGACTTTGTGACCCACTTGCCACGGACATCGCGGGGGCATGACGCGGTGTGGGTGATAGTGGACCGGCTCACGAAGTCGGCACACTTTTTGGCGGTGCGGATGACCTTTACAATGGAGGAATTCTGCAGGTTGTATATAAGGGAAATAGTCCGGTTGCATGGGGTACCCGTGTCTATAGTATCAGATCGGGATCCCAGGTTTACGGCTCACTTTTGGGAGAGTTTCCAGCGAGCCATGGGGACTCAGTTGAGGATGAGCACAGCTTACCATCCCCAAACGGATGGTCAGTCGGAAAGGACCATCCAGACATTAGAGGACATGCTACGGGCATGCGTCCTAGATCTCAAGGGTAGCTGGGAAGAGCATTTGCCCTTAGTGGAATTCGCCTACAATAACAGTTATCAGGCGAGCATACGGATGGCACCCTATGAGGCGCTTTATGGGAGGCCTTGTCGTTCTCCGATTTGTTGGACTGAAGTTGGGGAAAGACCCTCTACGGGTCCAGACTTGATTAGAGACACCTCGGAGAAGGTGAACCTGATAAGGAAGCGTCTTCTCACGACTCAGAGCCGGCAGAAGAGTTACGCCGAAAGGCGGCGGCGGCCTCTGGAATTTGAGGTGGGAGACCACGTCTTCTTGAAGGTGATGCCTAAGAGAGGGGTGATCAGATTCGGCAAGCGGGGAAAGCTGTCGCCGAGGTATATTGGGCCCTTTGAGGTGCTTGAGAGAGTTGGCACTGTGGCTTACAGATTGGCGTTACCGCCAACTTTATCGGGTGTTCACGCCGTATTGCATGTCTCCATGCTCCGGAAGTATACTCCAGATCCGACGCATGTTGTGGATTGGGGCGAGCTCATAGTTGATGCGGATGGGACCTTCGAGGAGGGACCAGTGCGTGTCATGGATAGCCGAGAGCAGGTTTTGCGAGGCAAGACCGTGAGGCTAGTGAAGGTGTTGTGGCAGCACCGAGGGGTGGAGGAGGCAACATGGGAGCGTGAGGACACCATACGTGCCAACTATCCTTTCTTATTTGAGGATGGAGGTACATTCTTATAGTCATTTAGTATTATATGACTGTTGCATATGCGTGTAATTGTGTGTGCATGGGTGTGTGAATTTCGGGGACGAAATTCTTTTAAGGGGGGAAGAATGTAAAACCCGAGAAAATTTCAACCTTTGTGAAAAAAGGGCAAAACGGTAAATTGCCACTACAGTACAGGTTGTAAACCTGAATTTTTCTAGAACTCGGATGATGAAACGAACCTCACCGTTGGATTCGTCTCGCGAAATCTAGTTACCACGTCAAATTTCGTAAAATTCCGAGATAGTCGGATTTTTCGCGTTTTGCGAGACGAACGGGCCCCGTGTGACCCTGTACACGAAATTTTTTATAAAATTTCCAAGTTTGGGGAAATATTAGAGACAAGTGAAATAAAAATATTTTAAACTTAAATCGGGACGAAATTTAATCGTTTCGGGGTTAAAACGGACCCGGAAAAGAGAGGTCGTGTGGCGCGTTGTGGGCCAAGTGTTCCAAGGGTATATAAAGGGGGGAAAATCAGATTTTTTCCCCCATTCTTCTTGCCGTTCAGCCGATAGAAAAGAGGAGAGGGAGAGAGCTTAAAAATCTTCACTTCTCTCTACGATCTAGAAGGCTACGAAGCTCGGATCCATTCAATCCAAGAATTAAAGTCGCTCTACTCATCGAGGGCTACGCGGCTATACCAAAAAGCACAAGTTTTACCGAAGGTCAAGGTACGGGATTTTCGGGAAGTGAGGGTTTTTGCTTGAATCGGGTCTTGGAACTTCCCTTGGTCGTTCCTCACGCTTCAAGAGGTAGGGTTTCTTCCTACTAAGGTTTATTCCAAGCCTATAATGTTTTTTATGGAATGGGTAGGATGATAGCCTATGTATCTCTTGGCTATTGTTGTGGAATTGGGTGAATTGGGTATTGAAATGGGTAAAGGAAATCCTAGCTTGGATGGAGAATTAGAAGTTACTAAATGTGAATTCTATGGTTGGATATGTGAAATGAACCCAATGTGAATTCATGTGTTATATGAAATTGTGGGCATGTTATGTGTTTATATATATATGCCTTGAAAATTTAGTATGTTGATAACATGCTTGAAATTCGTATTATGGGAATTATATGCTTTTGATATGATTTTGCCATGGAATATGAGAAATGTGTTGAGAATGTTCATATGTCACTCATACCAGATCGAACATTGTGTTAGTGTTGCAATGGAACACCACATTGCATATGCACGGGGACATCGCATTTTAGGAGGTGTGTGTGCATGATTGTATGTCTTCACCACGCATGGTGGATGACGAGTGAGCTCGGGTAATATGGGTCGATGACCTAGTCGAGTTGCATGGTTTATATGTTGATAGGGTTGGGGGTAGCAAGAAGGGCTAGAAAATCCCTCGGGTGAGAGACCCGGTGATTGGATACGCACTCCGTTGGTATAAGAGCCCATAAAGTGTGTCGGTGTACACGGAACCGTTGGTGGAAGTCCATGAATTCCGTGTAGGTTGGGTGACCTTTGGTGTGAGTCCATGAACATCCCCCCTTACAAAGACCCTAGAATGAAACGTCATTTGATGTGGAACATAAATGACGGATTGGTACACATTGGCACTTGCATGTGTAGAGGAGCCGGGAAGGGCTCGGTTGATGTGCATGAGTGAGTCTCACCTCATTTCATAGCATGGCATTACATGTTTCAACATGGAATATAATCTTGTTGTGGATTGTTGATTGATAGCATGTGACATTTCATATGCATTTAGGTTGGGGAGTAGCCTCTTTAGGAGATACCCTATTGAGCGTAGCTCACCCTTTATGGGAAAAACATTTCAGGTGTGGGTTTTGCTCCGGCGGATGGCTCATTTGGAGAGCATCAAGCATGAAAGGGGCCGGCTTGTGGCCTTAGTTTAAGTTTTGTAAAACCTTTAACAAAATTCCATTTTGATGTATATATATTATGGAATGAATTGTAATAGAGATTGTATGATTTGGGTATTATATGGAAAATCTCATTAAACATGTATTGAATGAGTTTGGAGTGTATGGGGTAGCTTTAAGGTTGGTTTGGAGGGGAAAGAAATCCATTTTTATGCTCACAGTCTGAAAACCTACCGGAAGGTGTGTGTCGGCCTTCCGGAAGGTTTTGCTAAAAACCCCAGCTTACCTTGTTCACAGCTAATACCTTCCGGAAGGTTTTGCCCACTGGAATGAACCTTCCGGAAGATTTTAGCTACTGGAGTAAAACCTACCGGAAGGACTTGTCTACTGGAATGGACCTTCCGGAAGGTTTTGCCTTGGGTTTCTTTTTGACTGCCAAATTCTTCCGGAAGGTTTTGTTTTCTGGAATGAACCTTCCGGAAGGTTTTGGCTACTGGAATGGACCTTCCGGAAGGTTTTTGCTACTAATGTAGACCTTCCGGAAGTTCTTGAAATTGATTCTTTTCATTTAACTGTTCTTTCAGCGACCTTCCGGTAGGTGTATGTCGACCTTCCGGAAGGTTTTTCCAAAATTTTGAAATTTTCAAAATGCTTAGCCATGCTTTTGGGCTTTGTTTTCTTTGGTTCCTATGACATAAATGGACATAAATGGAGGTATAATTGACCTTGTGGATGGTAAATCCGATTAAAAGCATGTGAATGACGTGGTGTCGGGTTATACGACTATCACGAGTATTTCCGCGGGTTGACGGATGGTCAACGGTTAATAAAGGACCCCCGGAAATTGGGGTGTCACAGGTTTCAACTCTTTTTAATTGAGTTATAACTTTTTGGGTGAGTTCTAACTGTTTGGCGGAGGGGTTCCTACTCATTGGGTAGGGGTATAACTTATTTGGATTGAGTTCCAATTTTTTGGGTGAATTTCAACTTTTACGGATTAGCTAGATTACAACTTTTTTTGTGAGATTTCAAGTTTTTTGGATTAAGTTATCAGTTTTTGGGGTGAGGTTATACCTTTTAGGGTTAGATTAAATTTTTTTGGTGTGGGTTCTATCTTTTTGGGGATAGAGTTTCAACTTTTATACATTTGTTTATTCTTTTTGGATAAGGTTTCAACTTTTTTGAATTGAGTTATAACTTTTTGGGTGGTATCTAACAGTTGGGGGAAGAGTTCCAACTCTTTGGGTAGAGGTCTAACATTTTTGGATTTGGTTCCAATTTTTTGGGTGACTCGGATTAGCTAGATTAGAACTTTTTTGGTGAGATTTCGACTATTTTGTAAAGGGTTATAAGCTTTTGGGGTGAGGTTTAACTTTTTAGGATTGGATTATATTTTTTTGGGGTGGATTCTAACTTGTTCGGGATAGAGTTTCAAATTTTATGCATTAGTTTAAACTTTTTGGCTGAGGTTTCAACTTTTTTGAATTGATTTATAACTTTTTGGGTGAGAACTAACTGTTTGGCGGAGGGGTTCCTACTCATTGCGTTGGGGTATAATTTATTTGGATTGAGTTCCAATTTTTTTGGTGAATTTCAACTTTTACGGATTAGCTAGATTACAACTTTTTTTGTGAGATTTCAAGTATTTTGGATTGAGTTATAAGTTTTTGGGGTGAGGTTATACTTTTTAGGGTTAGATTAAATTATTTTGGTGTGGGTTCTAACTTTTTGGGGATAGAGTTTCGACTTTTATACATTAGTTTATACTTTTTGGATGAGGTTTCAACTTTTTGAATTGAGTTATAACTTTTTGGGTGGTATCTAACAGTTGGGGGAGGAGGTCCAACTCTTTGGGTTGAGGTCTAACATTTTTGGATTTGGTTCCAATTTTTTGGGTGACTCGGATTAGCTAGACTACAACTTTTTTGGTGAGATTTCGACTATTTTGGATTGGGTTATAAGCTTTTGGGGTGAGGTTTAACTTTTTAGGATTGAATTATATTTTTTTGGGGTGGATTCTAACTTGATGGGGACAGAGTTTCAAATTTTATGCATTAGTTTAAACTTTTTGGCTGAGGTTTCAACTTTTTTGAATTGATTTATAACTTTTTGGGTGAGTTCTAACTGTTGCAAGAGAGGTTCCAGCTCTTTGGGTAGGGGTATAACTTTTTTGGATTGGGTTCCAATTTTTGGGGTGACCCGAATTAGCTGGATTTCAACTTTTTTTGTGAGATTTCAACTATTTTGGATTGGGTTATAAGCTTTTGGGGTGAGGTTTAACTTTTTAGGATTGGATTATATTTTTTTTCGGGTGGGTTCTAACTTTTTGGGGATAGAGTTTCAACTTTTTTGTTTTAGTTTATACTTTTTAGCTGGGGTTTCAACTTTTTTGAATTGAGTTATGACTTTTTGGGTGAGTTCTAACTGTTGGGGGAGGGGTTCCAACTCTTTGGGTAGGGGTAAAACTTTTTTGGATTGGATTCCAATTTTTGGGGTGACTCGGATTAGCCAGATTACAACTTTTAAGGTGAGATTTCAACTATTTTGGATTGGTTTAAAAGCTTTTGGGGTGAGGTTCAACTTTTCAGAATTGAATTATATTTTTTTTGGCGTGGGTTCTAACTTTTTGGGGATAGGGTTTCAACTTTTATGCATTAGTTTATACTCTTTGGTTGAGGTTTCAAAATACTTTTTGGTTGAGGTTTCAAATTTTTTGAATTGAGTGATAACTTTTTGGGTGGGTTCTAAATGTTGGGGGAGGGGTTCCAACTCGTTGGGTAGGGGTATAACTTTTTTGGATTGGGTTCCAATTTTTGAGGTGACTCAGATTAGTTAGACTACAACTTTTTTGGTGAGATTTCAACTATTTTGGATTGGGTTATAAGCTTTTGGGGTAAGGTTTAACTTTTTAGGATTGGATTATATTTTTTTTTAGGTGGGTTCTAACTTTTTGGGGATAGAGTTTTAAATTTTATGCATTAGTTTATACTTTTTGGCTGGGGTTTGAACTTTTTTGAATTGAGTTATAACTTTTTGGGTGGGTTCTAACTGTTGCGGGAGGGGTTCCAACTCTTTGGTTAGAAGTATAACTTTTTTGGATTGGGTTCAAATTTTTGAGGTGACTCTGATTAGCTAGAGTACAACTTTTTTGGTGAGATTTCGATTATTTTGAATTGGGTTATAAGCTTTTGGGGTGAGATTTTACTTTTTACGATTGGATTATATTTTTTTGGGGTGGGATCTAACTTGTTAGGGATAGAGTTTCAACTTCTATGCATTTGTTTATATTTTTTGGCTGAGGTTTCAACTTTATATAATTGAGTTATAACTTTTTGGGTGAGTTCTAACTGTTTGGCGGAGGGGTTCCTACTCATTGCGTAGGGGTATAACTTATTTGGATTGAGTTCCAATTTTTTTGGTGAATTTCAACTTTTACGGATTAGCTAGATTACAACTTTTTTTGTGAGATTTCAAGTATTTTGGATTGAGTTATAAGTTTTTGGGGTGAGGTTATACTTTTTAGGGTTAGATTAAATTATTTTGGTGTGGGTTCTAACTTTTTGGGGATAGAGTTTCGACTTTTATACATTAGTTTATACTTTTTGGATGAGGTTTCAACTTTTTGAATTGAGTTATAACTTTTTGGGTGGTATCTAACAGTTGGGGGAGGAGGTCCAACTCTTTGGGTTGAGGTCTAACATTTTTGGATTTGGTTCCAATTTTTTGGGTGACTCGGATTAGCTAGACTACAACTTTTTTGGTGAGATTTCGACTATTTTGGATTGGGTTATAAGCTTTTGGGGTGAGGTTTAACTTTTTAGGATTGAAAAATATTTTTTTGGGGTGGATTCTAACTTGTTGGGGACAGAGTTTCAAATTTTATGCATTAGTTTAAACTTTTTGGCTGAGGTTTCAACTTTTTTGAATTGATTTATAACTTTTTGGGTGAGTTCTAACTGTTGCGAGAGAGGTTCCAGCTCTTTGGGTAGGGGTATAACTTTTTTGGATTGGGTTCCAATTTTTGGGGTGACTCGAATTAGCTAGATTTCAACTTTTTTTGTGAGATTTCAACTATTTTGGATTGGGTATAAGCTTTTGGGGTGAGGTTTAACTTTTTAGGATTGGATTATATTTTTTTTCGGGTGGGTTCTAACTTTTTGGGGATAGAGTTTCAACTTTTTTGTTTTAGTTTATACTTTTTAGCTGGGGTTTCAACTTTTTTGAATTGAGTTATGACTTTTTGGGTGAGTTTTAACTGTTGGGGGAGAGGTTCCAACTCTTTGGGTAGGGGTAAAACTTTTTTGGATTGGGTTCCAATTTTTGGGGTGACTTGGATTAGCCAGATTACAACTTTTAAGGTGAGATTTCAACTATTTTGGATTGGTTTATTTGCTTTTGAGGTGAGGTTCAACTTTTCAGAATTGAATTATATTGTTTTTGGCGTGGGTTCTAACTTTTTGGGGATAGGGTTTCAACTTTTATGCATTAGTTTATACTCTTTGGTTGAGGTTTCAAAATACTTTTTGGTTGAGGTTTCAAATTTTTTGAATTGAGTGATAACTTTTTGGGTGGGTTCTAAATGTTGGGGGAGGGGTTCCAACTCGTTGGGTAGGGGTATAACTTTTTTGGATTGGGTTCCAATTTTTGAGGTGACTCAGATTAGCTAGATTACAACTTTTTTTGTGAGATTTCAAGTATTTTGGATTGAGTTATAAGTTTTTGGGGTGAGGTTATACTTTTTAGGGTTAGATTAAATTATTTTGGTGTGGGTTCTATCTTTTTGGGGATAGAGTTTCGACTTTTATACATTAGTTTATACTTTTTGGATGAGGTTTCAACTTTTTGAATTGAGTTATAACTTTTTGGGTGGTATCTAACAGTTGGGGGAGGAGGTCCAACTCTTTGGGTTGAGGTCTAACATTTTTGGATTTGGTTCCAATTTTTTGGGTGACTCGGATTAGCTAGACTACAACTTTTTTGGTGAGATTTCGACTATTTTGGATTGGGTTATAAGCTTTTGGGGTGAGGTTTAACTTTTTAGGATTGAATTATATTTTTTTGGGGTGGATTCTAACTTGTTCGGGATAGAGTTTCAAATTTTATGCATTAGTTTAAACTTTTTAGCTGAGGTTTCAACTTTTCTGAATTGATTTATAACTTTTTGGGTGAGTTCTAACTGTTGCGAGAGAGGTTCCAGCTCTTTGGGTAGGGGTATAATTTTTTTGGATTGGGTTCCAATTTTTGGGGTGACCCGAATTAGCTAGATTTCAACTTTTTTTGTGAGATTTCAACTATTTTGGATTGGGTTATAAGCTTTTGGGGTGAGGTTTAACTTTTTAGGATTGGATTATATTTTTTTTCGGGTGGGTTCTAACTTTTTGGGGATAGAGTTTCAACTTTTTTGTTTTAGTTTATACTTTTTAGCTGGGGTTTCAACTTTTTTGAATTGAGTTATGTCTTTTTGGGTGAGTTCTAACTGTTGGGGGAGGGGTTCCAACTCTTTGGGTAGGGGTAAAACTTTTTTGGATTGGGTTCCAATTTTTGGGGTGACTCGGATTAGCCAGATTACAACTTTTAAGGTGAGATTTCAACTATTTTGGATTGGTTTCAAAGCTTTTGGGGTGAGGTTCAACTTTTCAGAATTGAATTATATTTTTTTTGGCGTGGGTTCTAACTTTTTGGGGATAGGGTTTCAACTTTTATGCATTAGTTTATACTCTTTGGTTGAGGTTTCAAAATACTTTTTGGTTGAGGTTTCAAATTTTTTGAATTGAGTGATAACTTTTTGGGTGGGTTCTAAATGTTGGGGGAGGGGTTCCAACTCGTTGGGTAGGGGTATAACTTTTTTGGATTGGGTTCCAATTTTTTAGGTGACTCAGATTAGTTAGACTACAACTTTTTTGGTGAGATTTCAACTATTTTGGATTGGGTTATAAGCTTTTGGGGTAAGGTTTAACTTTTTAGGATTGGATTATATTTTTTTTTAGGTGGGTTCTAACTTTTTGGGGATAGAGTTTTAAATTTTATGCATTACTTTATACTTTTTGGCTGGGGTTTGAACTTTTTTGAATTGAGTTATAACTTTTTGGGTGGGTTCTAACTGTTGCGGGAGGGGTTCCAACTCTTTGGTTAGAAGTATAACTTTTTTGGATTGGGTTCAAATTTTTGAGGTGACTCTGATTAGCTAGCGTACAACTTTTTTGGTGAGATTTCGATTATTTTGAATTGGGTTATAAGCTTTTGGGGTGAGATTTTACTTTTTAGGATTGGATTATATTTTTTTGGGGTGGGTTCTAACTTGTTAGGGATAGAGTTTCAACTTCTAGGCATTTGTTTATATTTTTTGGCTGAGGTTTCAACTTTTTTTAATTGAGTTATAACTTTTTGGGTGAGTTCTAACTGTTTGGCGGAGGGGTTCCTACTCATTGGGTAGGGGTATAACTTATTTGGATTGAGTTCCAATTTTTTTGGTGCATTTCAACTTTTACGGATTAGCTAGATTACAACTTTTTTTGTGAGATTTCAAGTATTTTGGATTGAGTTATAAGTTTTTGGGGTGAGGTTATACTTTTTAGGGTTAGATTAAATTATTTTGGTGTGGGTTCTAACTTTTTGGGGATAGAGTTTCGACTTTTATACATTAGTTTATACTTTTTGGATGAGGTTTCAACTTTTTGAATTGAGTTATAACTTTTTGGGTGGTATCTAACAGTTGGGGGAGGAGGTCCAACTCTTTGGGTTGAGGTCTAACATTTTTGGATTTGGTTCCAATTTTTTGGGTGACTCGGATTAGCTAGACTACAACTTTTTTGGTGAGATTTCGACTATTTTGGATTGGGTTATAAGCTTTTGGGGTGAGGTTTAACTTTTTAGGATTGGATTATATTTTTTTGGGGTGGATTCTAACTTGTTCGGGATAGAGTTTCAAATTTTATGCATTAGTTTAAACTTTTTAGCTGAGGTTTCAACTTTTTTGAATTGATTTATAACTTTTTGGGTGAGTTCTAACTGTTGCGAGAGAGGTTCCAGCTCTTTGGGTAGGGGTATAACTTTTTTGGATTGGGTTCCAATTTTTGGGGTGACCCGAATTAGCTAGATTTCAACTTTTTTTGTGAGATTTCAACTATTTTGGATTGGGTTATAAGCTTTTGGGGTGAGGTTTAACTTTTTAGGATTGGATTATATTTTTTTTCGGGTGGGTTCTAACTTTTTGGGGATAGAGTTTCAACTTTTTTGTTTTAGTTTATACTTTTTAGCTGGGGTTTCAACTTTTTTGAATTGAGTTATGACTTTTTGGGTGAGTTCTAACTGTTGGGGGAGGGGTTCCAACTCTTTGGGTAGGGGTAAAACTTTTTTGGATTGGGTTCCAATTTTTGGGGTGACTCGGATTAGCTAGATTACAACTTTTAAGGTGAGATTTCAACTATTTTGGATTGGTTTAAAAGCTTTTGGGGTGAGGTTCAACTTTTCAGAATTGAATTATATTTTTTTTGGCGTGGGTTCTAACTTTTTGGGGATAGGGTTTCAACTTTTATGCATGAGTTTATACTCTTTGGTTGAGGTTTCAAAATACTTTTTGGTTGAGGTTTCAAATTTTTTGAATTGAGTGATAACTTTTTGGGTGGGTTCTAAATGTTAGGGGAGGGGGTCCAACTCGTTGGGTAGGGGTATAACTTTTTTGGATTGGGTTCCAATTTTTGAGGTGACTCAGATTAGTTAGACTACAACTTTTTTGGTGAGATTTCAACTATTTTGGATTGGGTTATAAGCTTTTGGGGTAAGGTTTAACTTTTTAGGATTGGATTATATTTTTTTCTAGGTGGGTTCTAACTTTTTGGGGATAGAGTTTTAAATTTTATGCATTAGTTTATACTTTTTGGCTGGGGTTTGAACTTTTTTGAATTGAGTTATAACTTTTTGGGTGGGTTCTAACTGTTGCGGGAGGGGTTCCAACTCTTTGGTTAGAAGTATAACTTTTTTGGATTGGGTTCAAATTTTTGAGGTGACTCTGATTAGCTAGCGTACAACTTTTTTGGTGAGATTTCGATTATTTTGAATTGGGTTATAAGCTTTTGGGGTGAGATTTTACTTTTTAGGATTGGATTATATTTTTTTGGGGTGGGTTCTAACTTGTTAGGGATAGAGTTTCAACTTCTAGGCATTTGTTTATATTTTTTGGCTGAGGTTTCAACTTTTTTTAATTGAGTTATAACTTTTTGGGTGAGTTCTAACTGTTTGGCGGAGGGGTTCCTACTCATTGGGTAGGGGTATAACTTATTTGGATTGAGTTCCAATTTTTTTGGTGCATTTCAACTTTTACGGATTAGCTAGATTACAACTTTTTTTGTGAGATTTCAAGTATTTTGGATTGAGTTATAAGTTTTTGGGGTGAGGTTATACTTTTTAGGGTTAGATTAAATTATTTTGGTGTGGGTTCTAACTTTTTGGGGATAGAGTTTCGACTTTTATACATTAGTTTATACTTTTTGGATGAGGTTTCAACTTTTTGAATTGAGTTATAACTTTTTGGGTGGTATCTAACAGTTGGGGGAGGAGGTCCAACTCTTTGGGTTGAGGTCTAACATTTTTGGATTTGGTTCCAATTTTTTGGGTGACTCGGATTAGCTAGACTACAACTTTTTTGGTGAGATTTCGACTATTTTGGATTGGGTTATAAGCTTTTGGGGTGAGGTTTAACTTTTTAGGATTGGATTATATTTTTTTGGGGTAGATTCTAACTTGTTCGGGATAGAGTTTCAAATTTTATGCATTAGTTTAAACTTTTTAGCTGAGGTTTCAACTTTTTTGAATTGATTTATAACTTTTTGGGTGAGTTCTAACTGTTGCGAGAGAGGTTCCAGCTCTTTGGGTAGGGGTATAACTTTTTTGGATTGGGTTCCAATTTTTGGGGTGACCCGAATTAGCTAGATTTCAACTTTTTTTGTGAGATTTCAACTATTTTAGATTGGGTTATAAGCTTTTGGGGTGATGTTTAACTTTTTAGGATTGGATTATATTTTTTTTCGGGTGGGTTCTAACTTTTTGGGGATAGAGTTTTGTAACGCCCCAAATACCACCCTGGACGGCATTACATTCTACAACCATTCATATCATGAGAGCACTAATATAATTCATTCATAAATAAAAGTTCATTCACCATATCTAATGATTACAACATTATCCCAAAAGATCAAGCCAAAATGTGGCGATTTCATCCCAAAAGATTCAAAGTTAATCTAGCAGCGGACTAACAAAAGATTATATTTTTTTACATGATCTCAAAATAACTCTTCCATCTAATACAAAGATGGACAGTCTAAATATCCCCATCTGGATCCACATGCCCGTCACCTATACGATCTCCTTCTGAAGCATCACCTGAAAAATGGATTGTTTGTAGGGGGTGAGCACTAAGCTCTGTAGGAAAATCCTCCCAAACCCGAACAAGGTTTAGAAAACATAGAAAACGGTCGGTCTCTTTTCACAAATAACATATATAGATTTTGAGATAACACCGGGACATTTAACGGATCTCAAGTTTAAGTAAAAACAGTAATTGAATGAATAAATGCACACAATATGCAATTAATACACCATTCCACCATTCACCGTTTCCACAATAACCCATATATAATTTATAATCCATTTCCACCATACACCGCTTCCACAAGTTCTCGTGGCATCCCATACTATCCCAGGACTCTTGTAGAAACTGTCTATGGTAGAATGAACAATATACTACTGTACTCGTATCTCAGGTATGAAGCACGACTCCGCATGGTCACCATCGAGAATATCATGTCCCACGCAAGTACATACCAATGCTACCCCGTGAGCAATAGTGGTTTAGTCTTACCAAAGCACTAACCCCACTATGAGTGGTAGGAAAAGTTCTTACCAAAGAAGACGTCTACCCACTCCATGATACCTAGTCAATAGTAACCCATGTTCATATCGAGCAACCATACAAGAGATACGATACCAACTACTTTCTCAATTAACAAGCAAGTTCCACAATTTAGTTTTCTGTGGTATGAGCATCCTTTCAAGGAACTTCTCACCCATGTTCATCCAAACAACATTCCATAATTTCAATACCAACACTTATCACACATATCCAACAATTCCCCCAAATCCACAACTTTCGCAAGTGATATTTCCCATAAAACATATTTAAGAAAAAGTACATGAGATCATCAAAAGTATCATTTTATTGTTCAATACAAATCGCTAGAGTTTTGAAATCAAGAAAAAATGAATGATCAAGCTTTGGAACTCAAGAACAAAGGACAAATCAAGTCTTGAATCCCTAACAACAAATATCAAGCTTGAAATCAAGAATAAAGGGTAAATCAAGTCTTGAATCCATAACAACAAATATCAAGCTTGGAATCAAGAATAAAGGAACAATTAAGTATTAAAATCGACAACAAACGAATATCAAGATTGAAATCAATAACCAAGGATAAATCAAGAGAAAACCCACTTCCTTTGAAGAACTAGGGCATGCAAGAGGTTTAGTGATTACCCAACCATCACATAGTTTAATACAAGGTAATAATTGCAAGAATAACAAGAAATGATGAATTCATAGCAAGTATATATGATTGAGAGTCAAGAGAATGCATATATATAGTAGCCCTAACCTCAATGTAAGAGAATGGAAGAAAACCCCTACCTTGAATCCAAGAGTTGTAAGCTAACCCAAGCTCCAAATATCTCTTTCCTCCCTTCTCCTTCTCCTTCTTGTCTTCTCTTAGGGTTCTAAGAGATGTGGGTAAGGGTGTAGTGAAAGTGTATAGGAAGAGAGGAGAAGAATGGTGTTCTTGAGGAATTTCGGTTTTGATTTCTATGAGGTGTGAATCTATCTTGATCTTGGTGTTTCTTCCCTTTCTTTATCTCCTCCTAGGGCTCTAAGATGTTTGTGGTGAGGATGAGATGAAGAATGGGGCAAATAGGGCTTGGAATGGGTGTTTTAAAACCCAAAATCCCGACTTTTTACTGTTCGGGAAGGCTCCAGTCAAAGGGTACCGGTACCAATTAGCTACTGGTTCCGGGGTACCGGTACTGGGTACCGGTACTGTTCGGTACCGGTACTGGGTACCGGTACTGTTTGGCTGCTTCGACTTCCAGGGCAGTGTTGACCCCTTTAGAGGTCGAATTGGAAAATTTCCAAGAGATACACTTTTGTAGCCCTAGATGTCTACTATCTACTATCAAAATTTCAGATCAATTGGATGTAAGAATAAAAAGTTATGGCCAAAATACTAGAAGGTGTCTCAACTCATTTTTACCCAAAAATTTCTCTAAGTGTGTTTTCACTCCGGAATACTTCCTAACTTCCAATACACCTCATATTACCTCTCCCAAGGTTGTTCGACCTTCCGGATTCAATGGAGACCATATTTTGACCTAGAAATATTCAGAAACTTCCATAGCCCTTTCCTCAAGTTTACACACCTTCGAAACTTAAACTTCCCAATCAATTTGTATTTCTAGTTTTTGTTTTTATTACTACCGTCACTACACCTATCTACATTTTTACATCAATTATTTACTATATATCTATATACATATATAAGAGAACATGTGGGGTGTTACAAGTTTCAACTTTTTTGTTTTAGTTTATACTTTTTAGCTGGGGTTTCAACTTTTTTGAATTGAGTTATGACTTTTTGGGTGAGTTCTAACTGTTGGGGGAGGGGTTCCAACTCTTTGGGTAGGGGTAAAACTTTTTTGGATTGGGTTCCAATTTTTGGGGTGACTCGGATTAGCCAGATTACAACTTTTAAGGTGAGATTTCAACTATTTTGGATTGGTTTAAAAGCTTTTGGGGTGAGGTTCAACTTTTCAGAATTGAATTATATTTTTTTTGGCGTGGGTTCTAACTTTTTGGGGATAGGGTTTCAACTTTTATGCATTAGTTTATACTCTTTGGTTGAGGTTTCAAAATACTTTTTGGTTGAGGTTTCAAATTTTTTGAATTGAGTGATAACTTTTTGGGTGGGTTCTAAATGTTAGGGGAGGGGTTCCAACTCGTTGGGTAGGGGTATAACTTTTTTGGATTGGGTTCCAATTTTTTAGGTGACTCAGATTAGTTAGACTACAACTTTTTTGGTGAGATTTCAACTATTTTGGATTGGGTTATAAGCTTTTGGGGTAAGGTTTAACTTTTTAGGATTGGATTATATTTTTTTCTAGGTGGGTTCTAACTTTTTGGGGATAGAGTTTTAAATTTTATGCATTAGTTTATACTTTTTGGCTGGGGTTTGAACTTTTTTGAATTGAGTTATAACTTTTTGGGTGGGTTCTAACTGTTGCGGGAGGGGTTCCAACTCTTTGGTTAGAAGTATAACTTTTTTGAATTGGGTTCAAATTTTTGAGGTGACTCTGATTAGCTAGAGTACAACTTTTTTGGTGAGATTTCGATTATTTTGAATTGGGTTATAAGCTTTTGGGGTGAGATTTTACTTTTTAGGATTGGATTATATTTTTTTGGGGTGGGTTCTAACTTGTTAGGGATAGAGTTTCAACTTCTAGGCATTTGTTTATATTTTTTGGCTGAGGTTTCAACTTTTTTTAATTGAGTTATAACTTTTTGGGTGAGTTCTAACTATTTGGCGGAGGGGTTCCTACTCATTGGGTAGGGGTATAACTTATTTGGATTGAGTTCCAATTTTTTTGGTGCATTTCAACTTTTACGGATTAGCTAGATTACAACTTTTTTTGTGAGATTTCAAGTATTTTGGATTGAGTTATAAGTTTTTGGGGTGAGGTTATACTTTTTAGGGTTAGATTAAATTATTTTGGTGTGGGTTCTAACTTTTTGGGGATAGAGTTTCGACTTTTATACATTAGTTTATACTTTTTGGATGAGGTTTCAACTTTTTGAATTGAGTTATAACTTTTTGGGTGGTATCTAACAGTTGGGGGAGGAGGTCCAACTCTTTGGGTTGAGGTCTAACATTTTTGGATTTGGTTCCAATTTTTTGGGTGACTCGGATTAGCTAGACTACAACTTTTTTGGTGAGATTTCGACTATTTTGGATTGGGTTATAAGCTTTTGGGGTGAGGTTTAACTTTTTAGGATTGGATTATATTTTTTTGGGGTGGATTCTAACTTGTTCGGGATAGAGTTTCAAATTTTATGCATTAGTTTAAACTTTTTAGCTGAGGTTTCAACTTTTTTGAATTGATTTATAACTTTTTGGGTGAGTTCTAACTGTTGCGAGAGAGGTTCCAGCTCTTTGGGTAGGGGTATAACTTTTTTGGATTGGGTTCCAATTTTTGGGGTGACCCGAATTAGCTAGATTTCAACTTTTTTTGTGAGATTTCAACTATTTTGGATTGGGTTATAAGCTTTTGGGGTGAGGTTTAACTTTTTAGGATTGGATTATATTTTTTTACGGGTGGGTTCTAACTTTTTGGGGATAGAGTTTCAACTTTTTTGTTTTAGTTTATACTTTTTAGCTGGGGTTTCAACTTTTTTGAATTGAGTTATGACTTTTTGGGTGAGTTCTAACTGTTGGGGGAGGGGTTCCAACTCTTTGGGTAGGGGTAAAACTTTTTTGGATTGGATTCCAATTTTTGGGGTGACTCGGATTAGCCAGATTACAACTTTTAAGGTGAGATTTCAACTATTTTGGATTGGTTTAAAAGCTTTTGGGGTGAGGTTCAACTTTTCAGAATTGAATTATATTTTTTTTGGCGTGGGTTCTAACTTTTTGGGGATAGGGTTTCAACTTTTATGCATTAGTTTATACTCTTTGGTTGAGGTTTCAAAATACTTTTTGGTTGAGGTTTCAAATTTTTTGAATTGAGTGATAACTTTTTGGGTGGGTTCTAAATGTTAGGGGAGGGGTTCCAACTCGTTGGGTAGGGGTATAACTTTTTTGGATTGGGTTCCAATTTTTTAGGTGACTCAGATTAGTTAGACTACAACTTTTTTGGTGAGATTTCAACTATTTTGGATTGGGTTATAAGGTTTTGGGGTAAGGTTTAACTTTTTAGGATTGGATTATATTTTTTTCTAGGTGGGTTCTAACTTTTTGGGGATAGAGTTTTAAATTTTATGCATTAGTTTATACTTTTTGGCTGGGGTTTGAACTTTTTTGAATTGAGTTATAACTTTTTGGGTGGGTTCTAACTGTTGCGGGAGGGGTTCCAACTCTTTGGTTAGAAGTATAACGTTTTTGAATTGGGTTCAAATTTTTGAGGTGACTCTGATTAGCTAGAGTACAACTTTTTTGGTGAGATTTCGATTATTTTGAATTGGGTTATAAGCTTTTGGGGTGAGATTTTACTTTTTAGGATTGGATTATATTTTTTTGGGGTGGGTTCTAACTTGTTAGGGATAGAGTTTCAACTTCTAGGCATTTGTTTATATTTTTTGGCTGAGGTTTCAACTTTTTTTAATTGAGTTATAACTTTTTGGGTGAGTTCTAACTATTTGGCGGAGGGGTTCCTACTCATTGGGTAGGGGTATAACTTATTTGGATTGAGTTCCAATTTTTTTGGTGCATTTCAACTTTTACGGATTAGCTAGATTACAACTTTTTTTGTGAGATTTCAAGTATTTTGGATTGAGTTATAAGTTTTTGGGGTGAGGTTATACTTTTTAGGGTTAGATTAAATTATTTTGGTGTGGGTTCTAACTTTTTGGGGATAGAGTTTCGACTTTTATACATTAGTTTATACTTTTTGGATGAGGTTTCAACTTTTTGAATTGAGTTATAACTTTTTGGGTGGTATCTAACAGTTGGGGGAGGAGGTCCAACTCTTTGGGTTGAGGTCTAACATTTTTGGATTTGGTTCCAATTTTTTGGGTGACTCGGATTAGCTAGACTACAACTTTTTTGGTGAGATTTCGACTATTTTGGATTGGGTTATAAGCTTTTGGGGTGAGGTTTAACTTTTTAGGATTGGATTATATTTTTTTGGGGTGGATTCTAACTTGTTCGGGATAGAGTTTCAAATTTTATGCATTAGTTTAAACTTTTTAGCTGAGGTTTCAACTTTTTTGAATTGATTTATAACTTTTTGGGTGAGTTCTAACTGTTGCGAGAGAGGTTCCAGCTCTTTGGGTAGGGGTATAACTTTTTTGGATTGGGTTCCAATTTTTGGGGTGACCCGAATTAGCTAGATTTCAACTTTTTTTGTGAGATTTCAACTATTTTGGATTGGGTTATAAGCTTTTGGGGTGAGGTTTAACTTTTTAGGATTGGATTATATTTTTTTACGGGTGGGTTCTAACTTTTTGGGGATAGAGTTTCAACTTTTTTGTTTTAGTTTATACTTTTTAGCTGGGGTTTCAACTTTTTTGAATTGAGTTATGACTTTTTGGGTGAGTTCTAACTGTTGGGGGAGGGGTTCCAACTCTTTGGGTAGGGGTAAAACTTTTTTGGATTGGATTCCAATTTTTGGGGTGACTCGGATTAGCCAGATTACAACTTTTAAGGTGAGATTTCAACTATTTTGGATTGGTTTAAAAGCTTTTGGGGTGAGGTTCAACTTTTCAGAATTGAATTATATTTTTTTTGGCGTGGGTTCTAACTTTTTGGGGATAGGGTTTCAACTTTTATGCATTAGTTTATACTCTTTGGTTGAGGTTTCAAAATACTTTTTGGTTGAGGTTTCAAATTTTTTGAATTGAGTGATAACTTTTTGGGTGGGTTCTAAATGTTGGGGGAGGGGTTCCAACTCGTTGGGTAGGGGTATAACTTTTTTGGATTGGGTTCCAATTTTTGAGGTGACTCAGATTAGTTAGACTACACCTTTTTTGGTGAGATTTCAACTATTTTGGATTGGGTTATAAGCTTTTGGGGTAAGGTTTAACTTTTTAGGATTGGATTATATTTTTTTTTTGGTGGGTTCTAACTTTTTGGGGATAGAGTTTTAAATTTTATGCATTTGTTTATACTTTTTGGCTGGGGTTTGAACTTTTTCGAATTGAGTTATAACTTTTTGGGTGGGTTCTAACTGTTGGGGGAGGGGTTCCAACTCGTTGGGTAGGGGTATAACTTTTTTGGATTGGGTTCCAATTTTTGAGGTGACTCAGATTAGTTAGACTACAACTTTTTTGGTGAGATTTCAACTATTTTGGATTGGGTTATAAGCTTTTGGGGTAAGGTTTAACTTTTTAGGATTGGATTATATTTTTTTTTAGGTGGGTTCTAACTTTTTGGGGATAGAGTTTTAAATTTTATGCATTAGTTTATACTTTTTGGCTGGGGTTTACACTTTTTCGAATTGAGTTATAACTTTTTGGGTGGGTTCTAACTGTTGCGGGAGGGGTTCCAACTCTTTGGTTAGAAGTATAACTTTTTTGGATTGGATTCAAATTTTTGAGGTGACTCTGATTAGCTAGAGTACAACTTTTTTGGTGAGATTTCGATTATTTTGAATTGGGTTATAAGCTTTTGGGGTGAGATTTTACTTTTTAGGATTGGATTATATTTTTTTGGGGTGGGTTCTAACTTGTTAGGGATAGAGTTTCAACTTCTAGGCATTTGTTTATATTTTTTGGCTGAGGTTTCAACTTTTTTTAATTGAGTTATAACTTTTTGGGTGAGTTCTAACTGTTTGGCGGTGGGGTTCCTACTCATTGGGTAGGGGTATAACTTATTTGGATTGAGTTCCAATTTTTTTGGTGCATTTCAACTTTTACGGATTAGCTAGATTACAACTTTTTTTGTGAGATTTCAAGTATTTTGGATTGAGTTATAAGTTTTTGGGGTGAGGTTATACTTTTTAGGGTTAGATTAAATTATTTTGGTGTGGGTTCTAACTTTTTGGGGATAGAGTTTCGACTTTTATACATTAGTTTATACTTTTTGGATGAGGTTTCAACTTTTTGAATTGAGTTATAACTTTTTGGGTGGTATCTAACAGTTGGGGGAGGAGGTCCAACTCTTTGGGTTGAGGTCTAACATTTTTGGATTTGGTTCCAATTTTTTGGGTGACTCGGATTAGCTAGACTACAACTTTTTTGGTGAGATTTCGACTATTTTGGATTGGGTTATAAGCTTTTGGGGTGAGGTTTAACTTTTTAGGATTGGATTATATTTTTTTGGGGTGGATTCTAACTTGTTCGGGATAGAGTTTCAAATTTTATGCATTAGTTTAAACTTTTTAGCTGAGGTTTCAACTTTTTTGAATTGATTTATAACTTTTTGGGTGAGTTCTAACTGTTGCGAGAGAGGTTCCAGCTCTTTGGGTAGGGGTATAACTTTTTTGGATTGGGTTCCAATTTTTGGGGTGACCCGAATTAGCTAGATTTCAACTTTTTTTGTGAGATTTCAACTATTTTGGATTGGGTTATAAGCTTTTGGGGTGAGGTTTAACTTTTTAGGATTGGATTATATTTTTTTTCGGGTGGGTTCTAACTTTTTGGGGATAGAGTTTCAACTTTTTTGTTTTAGTTTATACTTTTTAGCTGGGGTTTCAACTTTTTTGAATTGAGTTATGACTTTTTGGGTGAGTTCTAACTGTTGGGGGAGGGGTTCCAACTCTTTGGGTAGGGGTAAAACTTTTTTGGATTGGGTTCCAATTTTTGGGGTGACTCGGATTAGCCAGATTACAACTTTTAAGGTGAGATTTCAACTATTTTGGATTGGTTTAAAAGCTTTTGGGGTGAGGTTCCACTTTTCAGAATTGAATTATATTTTTTTTGGCGTGGGTTTTAACTTTTTGGGGATAGGGTTTCAACTTTTATGCATTAGTTTATACTCTTTGGTTGAGGTTTCAAAATACTTTTTGGTTGAAGTTTCCAATTTTTTGAATTGAGTGATAACTTTTTGGGTGGGTTCTAAATGTTGGGGGAGGGGTTCCAACTCGTTGGGTAGGGGTATAACTTTTTTGGATTGGGTTCCAATTTTTTAGGTGACTCAGATTAGTTAGACTACAACTTTTTTGGTGAGATTTCAACTATTTTGGATTGGGTTATAATCTTTTGGGGTAAGGTTTAACTTTTTAGGATTGGATTATATTTTTTTTTAGGTGGGTTCTAACTTTTTGGGGATAGAGTTTTAAATTTTATGCATTAGTTTATACTTTTTGGCTGGGGTTTGAACTTTTTTGAATTGAGTTATAACTTTTTGGGTGGGTTCTAACTGTTGCGGGAGGGGTTCCAACTCTTTGGTTAGAAGTATATCTTTTTTGGATTGGGTTCAAATTTTTGAGGTGACTCTGATTAGCTAGAGTACAACTTTTTGGGTGAGATTTCGATTATTTTGAATTGGGTTATAAGCTTTTGGGGTGAGATTTTACTTTTTAGGATTGGATTATATTTTTTTGGGGTGGGTTCTAACTTGTTAGGGATAGAGTTTCAACTTCTAGGCATTTGTTTATATTTTTTGGCTGAGGTTTCAACTTTTTTTAATTGAGTTATAACTTTTTGCGTGAGTTCTAACTGTTTGGCGGAGGGGTTCCTACTCATTGGGTAGGGGTATAACTTATTTGGATTGAGTTCCAATTTTTTTGGTGAAGTTCAACTTTTACGGATTAGCTAGATTACAACTTTTTTTGTGAGATTTCAAGTATTTTGGATTGAGTTATAAGTTTTTGGGGTGAGGTTATACTTTTTAGGGTTAGATTAAATTATTTTGGTGTGGGTTCTAACTTTTTGGGGATAGAGTTTCGACTTTTATACATTAGTTTATACTTTTTGGATGAGGTTTCAACTTTTTGAATTGAGTTATAACTTTTTGGGTGGTATCTAACAGTTGGGGGAGGAGGTCCAACTATTTGGGTTGAGGTCTAACATTTTTGGATTTGGTTCCAATTTTTTGGGTGACTCGGATTAGCTAGACTACAACTTTTTTGGTGAGATTTCGACTATTTTGGATTGGGTTATAAGCTTTTGGGGTGAGGTTTAACTGTTTAGGATTGGATTATATTTTTTTGGGGTGGATTCTAACTTGTTCGGGATAGAGTTTCAAATTTTATGCATTAGTTTAAACTTTTTTGCTGAGGTTTCAACTTTTTTGAATTGATTTATAACTTTTTGGGTGAGTTCTAACTGTTGCGAGAGAGGTTCCAGCTCTTTGGGTAGGGGTATAACTTTTTTGAATTGGGTTCCACTTTTTGGGGTGACCCGAAATAGCTAGATTTCAACTTTTTTTGTGAGATTTCAACTATTTTGGATTGGGTTATAAGCTTTTGGGGTGAGGTTTAACTTTTTAGGATTGGATTATATTTTTTTACGGGTGGGTTCTAACTTTTTGGGTATAGAGTTTCAACTTTTTTGTTTTAGTTTATACTTTTTAGCTGGGGTTTCAACTTTTTTGAATTGAGTTATGACTTTTTGGGTGAGTTCTAACTGTTGGGGGAGGGGTTCCAACTCTTTGGGTAGGGGTAAAACTTTTTTGGATTGGGTTCCAATTTTTGGGGTGACTCGGATTAGCCAGATTACAACTTTTAAGGTGAGATTTCAACTATTTTGGATTGGTTTAAAAGCTTTTGGGGTGAGGTTCAACTTTTCAGAATTGAATTATATTTTTTTTGGCGTGGGTTCTAACTTTTTGGGGATAGGGTTTCAACTTTTATGCATTAGTTTATACTCTTTGGTTGAGGTTTCAAAATACTTTTTGGTTGAGGTTTCAAATTTTTTGAATTGAGTGATAACTTTTTGGGTGGGTTCTAAATGTTGGGGGAGGGGTTCCAACTCGTTGGGTAGGGGTATAACTTTTTTGGATTGGGTTCCAATTTTTGAGGTGACTCAGATTAGTTAGACTACACCTTTTTTGGTGAGATTTCAACTATTTTGGATTGGGTTATAAGCTTTTGGGGTAAGGTTTAACTTTTTAGGATTGGATTATATTTTTTTTTAGGTGGGTTCTAACTTTTTGGGGATAGAGTTTTAAATTTTATGCATTTGTTTATACTTTTTGGCTGGGGTTTGAACTTTTTCGAATTGAGTTATAACTTTTTGGGTGGGTTCTAACTGTTGCGGGAGGGGTTCCAACTCTTTGGTTAGAAGTATAACTTTTTTGGATTGGGTTCAAATTTTTGAGGTGACTCTGATTAGCTAGAGTACAACTTTTTTGGTGAAATTTCGATTATTTTGAATTGGGTTATAAGCTTTTGGGGTGAGATTTTACTTTTTAGGATTGGATTATATTTTTTTGGGGTGGGTTCTAACTTGTTAGGGATAGAGTTTCAACTTCTAGGCATTTGTTTATATTTTTTGGTTGAGGTTTCAACTTTTTTTAATTGAGTTATAACTTTTTGGGTGAGTTCTAACTGTTTGGCGGAGGGGTTCCTACTCATTGGGTAGGGGTATAACTTATTTGGATTGAGTTCCAATTTTTTTGGTGCATTTCAACTTTTACGGATTAGCTAGATTACAACTTTTTTTGTGAGATTTCAAGTATTTTGGATTGAGTTATAAGTTTTTGGGGTGAGGTTATACTTTTTAGGGTTAGATTAAATTATTTTGGTGTGGGTTCTAACTTTTTGGGGATAGAGTTTCGACTTTTATACATTAGTTTATACTTTTTGGATGAGGTTTCAACTTTTTGAATTGAGTTATAACTTTTTGGGTGGTATCTAACAGTTGGGGGAGGAGGTCCAACTCTTTGGGTTGAGGTCTAACATTTTTGGATTTGGTTCCAATTTTTTGGGTGACTCGGATTAGCTAGACTACAACTTTTTTGGTGAGATTTCGACTATTTTGGATTGGGTTATAAGCTTTTGGGGTGAGGTTTTACTTTTTAGGATTGGATTATATTTTTTTGGGGTGGATTCTAACTTGTTCGGGATAGAGTTTCAAATTTTATGCATTAGTTTAAACTTTTTAGCTGAGGTTTCAACTTTTTTGAATTGATTTATAACTTTTTGGGTGAGTTCTAACTGTTGCGAGAGAGGTTCCAGCTCTTTGGGTAGGGGTATAACTTTTTTGGATTGGGTTCCAATTTTTGGGGTGACCCGAATTAGCTAGATTTCAACTTTTTTTGTGAGATTTCAACTATTTTGGATTGGGTTATAAGCTTTTGGGGTGAGGTTTAACTTTTTAGGATTGGATTATATTTTTTTACGGGTGGGTTCTAACTTTTTGGGTATAGAGTTTCAACTTTTTTGTTTTAGTTTATACTTTTTAGCTGGGGTTTCAACTTTTTTGAATTGAGTTATGACTTTTTGGGTGAGTTCTAACTGTTGGGGGAGGGGTTCCAACTCTTTGGGTAGGGGTAAAACTTTTTTGGATTGGGTTCCAATTTTTGGGGTGACTCGGATTAGCCAGATTACAACTTTTAAGGTGAGATTTCAACTATTTTGGATTGGTTTAAAAGCTTTTGGGGTGAGGTTCAACTTTTCAGAATTGAATTATATTTTTTTTGGCGTGGGTTCTAACTTTTTGGGGATAGGGTTTCAACTTTTATGCGTTAGTTTATACTCTTTGGTTGAGGTTTCAAAATACTTTTTGGTTGAGGTTTCAAATTTTTTGAATTGAGTGATAACTTTTTGGGTGGGTTCTAAATGTTGGGGGAGGGGTTCCAACTCGTTGGGTAGGGGTATAACTTTTTTGGATTGGGTTCCAATTTTTGATGTGACTCAGATTAGTTAGACTACACCTTTTTTGGTGAGATTTCAACTATTTTGGATTGGGTTATAAGCTTTTGGGGTAAGGTTTAACTTTTTAGGATTGGATTATATTTTTTTTTAGGTGGGTTCTAACTTTTTGGGGATAGAGTTTTAAATTTTATGCATTTGTTTATACTTTTTGGCTGGGGTTTGAACTTTTTCGAATTGAGTTATAACTTTTTGGGTGGGTTCTAACTGTTGCGGGAGGGGTTCCAACTCTTTGGTTAGAAGTATAACTTTTTTGGATTGGGTTCAAATTTTTGAGGTGACTCTGATTAGCTAGAGTACAACTTTTTTGGTGAGATTTCGATTATTTTGAATTGGGTTATAAGCTTTTGGGGTGAGATTTTACTTTTTAGGATTGGATTATATTTTTTTGGGGTGGGTTCTAACTTGTTAGGGATAGAGTTTCAACTTCTAGGCATTTGTTTATATTTTTTGGCTGAGGTTTCAACTTTTTTTAATTGAGTTATAACTTTTTGGGTGAGTTCTAACTGTTTGGCGGAGGGGTTCCTACTCATTGGGTAGGGGTATAACTTATTTGGATTGAGTTCCAATTTTTTTGGTGCATTTCAACTTTTACGGATTAGCTAGATTACAACTTTTTTTGTGAGATTTCAAGTATTTTGGATTGAGTTATAAGTTTTTGGGGTGAGGTTATACTTTTTAGGGTTAGATTAAATTATTTTGGTGTGGGTTCTAACTTTTTGGGGATAGAGTTTCGACTTTTATACATTAGTTTATACTTTTTGGATTGAGGTTTCAACTTTTTGAATTGAGTTATAACTTTTTGGGTGGTATCTAACAGTTGGGGGAGGAGGTCCAACTCTTTGGGTTGAGGTCTAACATTTTTTGATTTGGTTCCAATTTTTTGGGTGACTCGGATTAGCTAGACTACAACTTTTTTGGTGAGATTTCGACTATTTTGGATTGGGTTATAAGCTTTTGGGGTGAGGTTTAACTTTTTAGGATTGAATTATATTTTTTTGGGGTGGATTCTAACTTTTTGGGGATAGGGTTTCAACTTTTATGCATTAGTTTATACTCTTTGGTTGAGGTTTCAAAATACTTTTTGGTTGAAGTTTCCAATTTTTTGAACAAGGTAGTATTATCCAGAATGGCAAGAATTAAGGATTTGATGGCATACATATAACATTTAGAATGAAGAGATACATATAAATAAACCTACTGGTAACTGAAATGTAATCCGCTTGCACGTAACCCTTGCAGACTAGCCTGGTATCCCCCAGTTCTCCCGTAGGCAAGTCAACCTAATAAGCATGTTCTAGCTCCTCGGAACCCAATCCTAATTCCACAACATCCACAGTATGTATAGAAGAATGAGTCGCATAGGAATCCAATAGAATTCGGTCCCAAGAATGGTAGAGAAGAACAATACCTTCCACAACGGCATTGGAGGCATCTTCCTCCGGTTGAGTCAAAGCAAAAACCCTTCCTTGATTGGCGCCGCCGGGGGCATGAGCTTGTAACGGTCTCTGTGGTGGTAATGACTGTCGTAGCGGTGGCCTGTTTGCATTCACTCGCCCAGTTACTTGGTTGGTCTTGGTAGCAAGCAATGGACAATTATCTATGAAGTGCCCAACACCTCCACAGGCAAAACATCGGCGTGCATTCGTGCCTATTCTCTCTGGTACGTCTCCCGCTCCTCGAGCTATCTGAGGTCTCTGCTGTGCTGGCCTTTGTAGAGGTGGCTTGTTTGCTGGTACTTGCTCGGTTGCTTGCTTGGTCATTAGGGGAAACGAGGGGCATCTATGTTTGAAGTGCCCATACTCTTCGCATGCAAAGCATTGGCGCGGGTCCATGCCTGCTCTCGTCTGAGTAACTCCATCTTCTCCAACTGTCTGAAGTCTTTATTCAACCGCGTCCATGTCCACGTACAAGTCCACGTCCACGTCCACGTCCACGTCCACATCCACGTTCACGAGATCTTGTATTCTCGAATTCAGAGTGTAACCAGCTTCTCGCGGATGGAAGGCCTCAAATCTTGTTCAAAGCGTTTAGCCCTCCTTGCCTTAGTGACCACAAACTTGATTGTGTAGCGAGACAACGCATCGAATTCGAACAAATAATTAACCCTTAACCTAAATATACCATGAATCTAACCTATCTGATAAACACATAACTTCAAACAAATGCAAGCCTACAGTTTCTTCAACCTAGTCCTACCTTTCTAGTGGTAATCCATAACCTACAGCTCCCATGTAAGACCTAAAGCCTAAGCTCTGATACCAACTTTGTAACACCCCAAATACCACCCTGGACGGCATTACATTCTAAAACATTCACATCATGAGAGCACTAAATATATATCCATCAAATAAGAAACATTCTTAATTTTTTTTAACAAAATTTGGGCAGAGTCTCCTTTGTACAAGAAGCTCCACCCAAAAATCACAACCTGTGCAATTCTATTAACTTGACCACACAGTGTGACACCCCAAATTTCCGGGGGTCCTTTATTAACCGTTGACCATCCGTCAACCCGCGGAAATACTCGTGATAGTCGTATAACCCGACACCACGTCACTCACATGCTTTTAATCAAATTTACCATCCACAAGGTCAATTATACCTCCATTTATGTCACAGAAGTCAAAGAAAACAAAGCCCAAAAGCATGGCTAAGCATTTTGAAAATTTCAAGTTTTTGGAAAAACCTTCCGGAAGGTCGACATACACCTACCGGAAGGTCACTGAAGGAACTGTTACATGAAAAAGATCAACTTCAAGAACTTCCGGAAGGTCGACATCAGTAGCAAAAACCTTCCGGAAGGTCCATTCCAGTAGCCAAAACCTTCCGGAAGGTTCATTCCAGAAAACAAAACCTTCCGGAAGAACTCGGCAGTCAAAAAGAAACCCAAGGCAAAACCTTCCGGAAGGTCCACTCCAGTAGACAAGTCCTTCCGGTAGGTTTTACTCCAGTAGCTAAAATCTTCCGGAAGGTTCATTCCAGTGGGCAAAACCTTCCGGAAGGCATTAGCTGTGAGCAAGGCAAGCTGGGGTTTTTAGCAAAACCTTCCGGAAGGCCGACACACACCTTCCGGTAGGTTTTCAGACTGTGAGCATAAAAATGGATTTCTTCCCCCTCCAAACCATCCTTAAAGCTACCCCATACACTCCAAACTCATTCAATACATGTTTAATGAGATTTTCCATATAATACCCAACTCATACAATCTCTATTACAATTCATTCCATAATATATATATACATCAAAATGGAATTTTGTTAAAGGTTTTACAAAACTTAAACTAAGGCCACAAGCCGGCCCCCTTCATGCTTGATGCTCTCCAAATGAGCCATCCGCCGGAGCAAAACCCACACCTGAAATGTTTTTCCCATAAAGGGTGAGCCACGCTCAATAGGGTATCTCCTAGAGAGGCTACTCCCCAACCTAAATGCATATGAAATGTCACATGCTATCAATCAACAATCCACAACAAGAATATATTCCATGTTGAAACATGTAATGTCATGCTATGAAATGAGGTGAGACTCACTCATGCACATCAACCGAGCCCTTCCCGGCTCCTCTACACATGCAAGTGCCAATGTGTACCAATCCGTCATTTATGTTCCACATCAAATGACATTTCATTCTAGGGTCTTTGTAAGGGGTGGATGTTCATGGACTCACACCAAAGGTCACCCAACCTACACGGAATTCATGGACTTCCACCAACGGTTCCGCGTACACCGACACACTTTATGGGCTCTTATACCAACGGAGTGCGTATCCAATCACCGGGTCTCTCACCCGAGGGATTTTCTAGCCCTTCTTGATACCCCAACCCTATCAACATATAAACCATTCAACTCGTCTAGGTCATCGACCCATATTACCCGAGCTCACTCGTCATCCACCATGTGTGGTGAAGACAAATAACCATGCACACACACCTCCTAAAATGTGATGTTCCCGTGCATATGAAATGTGGTGCTCCATTGCAACACCAATACAATGTTCGATATGATATGAGTGACATATGAACATTCTCAACACATTTCTCATATTCCATGGCAAAATCATATCAAAAGCATATAATTCCCATAATACAAATTCCAAGCATGTTATCAACATACTAAAATTTCATGGCATATATATAAACACATAACACGCCCACAATTTCATATAACGCATGAATTTACATTGGGTTCATTTCACATATCCAATTCATAGAAATCACAATTAGTAACTTCTAAATATTCATCCAAGTTAGGATTTTCTTTACCCATTTCAATACCCAATTCACCCAATTTCACAACAATAGGCAAGAGACACATAGGCTATCATCCTATCCATTCCATAAAAACATTATAGGCTTGGAATAAACCTTAGTAGGAAGAAACCCTACCTCTTGAAGCGTGAGGAACGACCAAGGGAAGTTCCAAGACCCGATTCAAGCCAAAAACCCTCACTTCTCGAAAATCCCGTACCTTAATCTTCGGTAAAACTTGCGCTTTTTGGTATAGCTGCGTAGCCCTCGATGAGTAGAGCGACTTTAATTCTTGGCTTGCGTGGATTCGAGGTCCGTAGCGCCGTAGATCGTAGAGAGAAGGTGAGTTTTTCTCTCTTTTCTCCCTCTTTCTCTCTATCGGCTGAAACCGGCTGAACAATGGGGAAAAATCTAATTTTTCCCCCTATTTATATTTTAGAATACTTGGCCCACAATTCGCCACACGTCCTATTTAATTCCGGGTCCGTTTTAATCCCGAAACAATTAAATTTCGCTCCGGTTCAAGTTCAAATTATTTTTGTTTTAACTTGTGTTTAATATTTCCCCAAACCTGGAAACTTTATAAAAATTTCGTGTACAGGGTCACCCGGGGCCCGTTCGTCTCGTAAAACGCGAAAAATCCGACTATCTCGGAATTCCACGAAATTTGACGTGGTAACTAGATTTCGCGAGACGAATCCAACGGTGAGGTCCGTTTCGTCATCCGAGTTCTAGAAAAATTCAGGTTTACAACCTGTACTGTAGTGGCAATTTACCGTTTTCCCCTTTTTCACAAAGGTTGAAATTTTCTCGGGTTTTACATTCTCCCCCCCTTAAAAGAATTTCGTCCCCGAAATTCACACACTCATGCACACACAATTACACGCATATGCAACAAAATATAATACTAAATGACTATAAGAATGTACCTCCATCCTCAAATAAGAAAGGATAGTTGGCACGTATGGTGTCCTCACGCTCCCATGTTGCCTCCTCCACTCCTCGGTGCTGCCACAACACCTTCACTATCCTCACGGTCTTACCTCGCAAAACCTGCTCTCGGCTATCCATGACACGCACTGGTCCCTCCTCGAAGGTCCCATCCGCATCAACTATGAGCTCGCCCCAATCCACAACATGCGTCGGATCTGGAGTATACTTCCGGAGCATGGAGACATGGAATACGGCGTGAACACCCGATAAAGTTTGCGGTAACGCCAATCTGTAAGCCACAGTGCCAACTCTCTCAAGCACCTCAAAGGGCCCAATATACCTCGGCGACAGTTTTCCCCGCTTGCCGAATCTGATCACCCCTCTCTTAGGCATCACCTTTAAGAAGACGTGGTCTCCCACCTCAAATTCCAGGGGCCGCCGCCGCCTATCGGCGTAACTCTTCTGCCGGCTCTGAGCCGTGAGAAGACGCTTCCTTATCAGGTTCACCTTCTCCGAGGTGTCTCTAATCAAGTCTGGACCTGTAGAGGGTCTTTCCCCAACTTCAGTCCAACAAACCGGAGAACGACAAGGCCTCCCATAAAGCGCCTCATAGGGTGCCATCCGTATGCTCGCCTGATAACTGTTATTGTAGGCGAATTCCACTAAGGGCAAATGCTCTTCCCAGTTACCCTTGAGATCTAGGACGCATGCCCGTAGCATGTCCTCTAATGTCTGGATGGTCCTCTCCGACTGACCGTCCGTTTGGGGATGGTAGGCTGTGCTCATCCTCAACTGAGTCCCCATGGCTCGCTGGAAACTCTCCCAAAAGTGAGCCGTAAACCTGGGATCCCGATCCGATACTATAGACACGGGTACCCCATGCAACCGGACTATCTCCCTTATGTACAACCTGCAGAATTCCTCCAGAGTGAAGGTCATCCGCACCGCCAAAAAGTGTGCCGACTTCGTAAGCCGGTCCACTATCACCCACACCGCATCATGTCCCCGTGATGTCCGTGGCAAGTGGGTCACAAAGTCCATTGTGATGTGCTCCCACTTCCACTCAGCCACTTCCAAGGGCTAGAGCAACCCTGCTGGCCTCTGGTGCTCGGCTTTAATCTGCTGACATGTGAGGCATCTACTGACAAAGTCGCCAATTTGCCTCTTCATTCCGCTCCAGTAATACTGGCGACGAAGATCATGATACATCTTCGTGCCGCCTGGTGCACCGCAAAACGAGAGCAATGGAACTCCCTGAGGATCTCCTCTCTCAGCTCCGCCGACTGGGGAACCACTACCCTTCCCCTAAACCGAAGACTGTCTTCCGAGTGAATGGCCCAGCCCTCGTCACCAGTACCCGCCTGCACTCGGTCCCTGATGGATGATAACTCTGAGTCCTGTCTCTGTGACTCGATCACTCTGCTCAGTAGGGAAGGCGTAGCCACCAAACTCCCTAAAACACCCTGAGTCCGACCCCGATAATGCAGCCCAAATTGGCCCACGGCCTCAAGCATCCGCCACTCCCGGGAAGCCACACTAGCTAAGACACCCCGTGACTTCCGACTAAGTGCGTCAGCCACCACATTTGCCTTACCGGGGTGGTAATGCAAAGTGAAGTCATAGTCTTCTAGGTACTCCATCCACCTACGCTGCCTCATGTTGAGGTCCCGTTGAGTGAAGATGTATTTCAGACTTTTGTGGTCCGAAAACACTTCAAATCGTTCACCATACAAATAGTGGCGCCAAGCCTTTAAGGCAAAGACAACGGCCGCCAACTCCATGTCATGCGTGGGGTAATTCTGCTCGTGATTCTTCAACTGTCGAGAACCATAAGCCACCACTCTCCCGGACTGCATCAAGACACAACCCAGTCCGTCTTTAGAGGCATCGCAATATATCGTGTAGTTTTGTCCCCTTTCTGGAACAATCAAGATAGGAGCTGAAGTGAGTCTCCTCTTTAGTTCTTGGAATGCCTTCTCACACGAATCATTCCACTCGAACTTGACCTCCTTCCGGGTCAATCTAGTCATAGGTGCGGCTAGTCGGGAGAAGTCCTCGATGAACCTCCGGTAATACCCTGCCAATCCCAAGAAACTACGTATCTCGAAGACTGACCTTGGCCTCTCCCAGCTCATAACTGCCTCGACTTTCTCCGGATCAACTGATACCCCCGAAGCCGACACCACGTGTCCCAAAAATTTCACCTCCGTAAGCCAAAATTCACACTTGCTGAACTTGGCGTACAACTGGTGGTCCCTCAAGGTCTGGAGAACAATCCTTAAGTGACCCTCATGCTCCTCCTCTGTCTTGGAGTAGATCAGGATGTCATCAACAAACACTACGACAAACTGATCTAAATAGGGCTGGAACACCCTATGCATGAGATCCATAAATGCCACCGGGGCATTCGCCAACCCAAATGGCATCACCGTGAACTCGAAATGCCCGTACCGCGTTCTGAACGCCGTCTTAGGGATATCTGACTCCCTAATCCTCAACTGATGGTAGCCCGTGCGGAGATCTATTTTTGAATAGACCCGCGCTCCCCTCAGCTGATCAAACAGATCATCGATCCTCGGCAAAGGGTACCTATTCTTGATGGTGACCCGGTTCAACTGCCGATAGTCTATACACAATCGAAGGGTCTTATCCTTCTTCTTGGCAAACAGCACCGGAGCGCCCCAAGGTGAGGTACTCGGTCTAATAAAGCCCTTGTCCAATAATTCTTGTAATTGAACCTTGAGTTCTTGCAACTCAGCTGACGCCATCCTATGTGGAGTCATAGAAATGGGTGAAGTACCCGGATGCAACTCAACGCTAAAGTCCACATCCCTATGGGGAGGTAATCCCGGTAACTCGTCCGGAAAAACGTCCTCATATTCACACACCACCCGAGGTAGACCCAATTCTTGTCTCGCCTCGTCCTCCAGGGTAAGGCTCGCAAGCCAACCCATCAATTGCCCATGCCATCGTGAATCATACACGACTTGAGGTAGAGCATCATGCTTTTCCCCCTGAAACTTGAAACAAACACCGTCCGGTGTATAGGCGGTGACCCTCTTCTTGTCACAATCAATAACGACCCGATACGCCGCCAACCAGTCCATCCCAAGGATGACATCGAATTCCGACATGTCCATAACCCTAAGGTCCACGGTGAGTAGAATCCCCGAGATCTCTAGCTCACAACCCCGACATATCTGATTCACACACACCCTAGCTCCTAGGGGTGAATTCACATATAACGGCTCCTCCAAGGTATCAACCTCTAAGCCCAAATCCCTCACACATGATGCAGAAATGAATGAATGTGATGCACCAGAGTCAAATAACACTTTAGTCCATAGGCGAGAAAGTAGAAATGTACCCTGAATGACTGACTGGTCCACTGGCTCAGCCTGAGGTGTAATGGCGTAGACACGCCCCTGGGTCCCCGAAGTCCCGGCTTGCATGCCCTGTCCTCGGCCTCGACCCATGCCTTGGCCCATTTGGCCCGACTGCGGAGTCCCCGCTCGAAAGGTGGTAGGGGCCTGAGTAGCGCCCTGGAACTGATACTGGTTTCCCTGGCCCGTGGTGGGGTAGGGAGGAATAAGGCGTGTCTGCGACTGTCCCACTGATGACTGGGACTGAGGTGTCCCATAGCTCTGGGATCCTTGCCTCTGCGGACAATCCCGCTTCATATGCCCCGGTTGGTGGCAATGGAAACATGTCTTCTGGCCCGCGTGGTAGGTAGTCCTGAAGTTTCTCCCGCCTTGGGAAAGCTGACCTTGGCCTTGGCCTTGATAGCCGCGGCCCTGTCCTTGAGGAGCAGAGGTCCTCTGTTTCTTCCCCGAACTAGAAGAAGAGGATTGGCCCTCCTTCTTCTTATCCTTAGCACCCGCCTCACGGATGCTTCGAGCATCGTCCACCTCCCTCTCAATGGCCATAGCTGTCTCGACCATAGAGTCCAAGTCTTGCAGGCGGAGGCCCACAATCTTTCCCCGGATGGATAGCTTCAACCCATCCTCAAACCTTCTTACCTTGGCCATATCCGTGGCCACGTAATCATCAGCAAATCGGGCTAATTCAGTGAACTTAGCCACATACTCCATCACTGTCATTGACCCTTGCTTCAAATCTAGAAACTCGCGGGCCTTTGCATGTCGAACGACCGTTGGGAAATATTTACCCATGAAGAGCTCCTTGAACTCTCCCCATGTCATGGCCTCTAAGTTCTTCGAGGCCGTCACCCAATCCCACCACAATTGGGCTTCTCCTTCTAGCTGGAATGCAGCTAGCCTTATCTTAGTAGCGTCTGAGGTGACCTCCATCGCCCCTAAGATCTTGTTGACTTGCCGGAACCAATGGTCGGCCACCATCGGGTCCGCCCCTCCCATGAAGACTGGAGGTTTGTGTGCTTTAAACTGTTGGAGGTCACTCGCGCCTCCATGTCCGGCATTTGCACTAGCTTGTGCAACAGTAGCCGCCATTAGGCCCATGGTTTCCGTAAACGCTCGTTGATCGAAGACCGGTGGTGGTTGGTTATTGTTCCGCCCACCGCCTCGACGTCCTCTTCTTCCACTTGCCATCTACACACAAGTCAAATGGCAATGGCACAACAACTTAGTATCCCTAGATAGGGATCAAAGTTAAAACGCTCAAATCTTTCTCATTGTCTCACTAGTAGAGCGTATGCCTCCAATAGTGGACCCTTTCGCTTTGAACCTTCCCGTTCATTTGCTTTCCCACTCCCAAGGTTAAGTTCTCTAACCCTAGTGTGTCCATTTCCATACACATTTTACCATGCATATAATACACATACCACATATCACATAACATGTAGCAATTTAAGCACATAACATGTAATGTACAATGAATGCAATGGTCTAAACCCATGCCCCATCAAGCCCTAGGTAAATCGCATACCTATGCTCTGATACCAAGCTGTGACACCCCAAATTTCCGGGGGTCCTTTATTAACCGTTGACCATCCGTCAACCCGCGGAAATACTCGTGATAGTCGTATAACCCGACACCACGTCACTCACATGCTTTTAATCAGATTTACCATCCACAAGGTCAATTATACCTCCATTTATGTCATAGAAGTCAAAGAAAACAAAGCCCAAAAGCATGGCTAAGCATTTTGAAAATTTCAAGTTTTTGGAAAAACCTTCCGGAAGGTCGACATACACCTACCGGAAGGTCACTGAAGGAACTTTTACATGAAAAAGATCAACTTCAAGAACTTCCGGAAGGTCGACATCAGTAGCAAAAACCTTCCGGAAGGTCCATTCCAGTAGCCAAAACCTTCCGGAAGGTTCATTCCAGAAAACAAAACCTTCCGGAAGAACTCGGCAGTCAAAAAGAAACCCAAGGCAAAACCTTCCGGAAGGTCCACTCCAGTAGACAAGTCCTTCCGGTAGGTTTTACTCCAGTAGCTAAAATCTTCCGGAAGGTTCATTCCAGTGGGCAAAACCTTCCGGAAGGCATTAGCTGTGAGCAAGGCAAGCTGGGGTTTTTAGCAAAACCTTCCGGAAGGCCGACACACACCTTCCGGTAGGTTTTCAGACTGTGAGCATAAAAATGGATTTCTTCCCCCTCCAAACCATCCTTAAAGCTACCCCATACACTCCAAACTCATTCAATACATGTTTAATGAGATTTTCCATATAATACCCAACTCATACAATCTCTATTACAATTCATTCCATAATATATATATACATCAAAATGGAATTTTGTTAAAGGTTTTACAAAACTTAAACTAAGGCCACAAGCCGGCCCCCTTCATGCTTGATGCTCTCCAAATGAGCCATCCGCCGGAGCAAAACCCACACCTGAAATGTTTTTCCCATAAAGGGTGAGCCACGCTCAATAGGGTATCTCCTAGAGAGGCTACTCCCCAACCTAAATGCATATGAAATGTCACATGCTATCAATCAACAATCCACAACAAGAATATATTCCATGTTGAAACATGTAATGTCATGCTATGAAATGAGGTGAGACTCACTCATGCACATCAACCGAGCCCTTCCCGGCTCCTCTACACATGCAAGTGCCAATGTGTACCAATCCGTCATTTATGTTCCACATCAAATGACATTTCATTCTAGGGTCTTTGTAAGGGGTGGATGTTCATGGACTCACACCAAAGGTCACCCAACCTACACGGAATTCATGGACTTCCACCAACGGTTCCGCGTACACCGACACACTTTATGGGCTCTTATACCAACGGAGTGCGTATCCAATCACCGGGTCTCTCACCCGAGGGATTTTCTAGCCCTTCTTGATACCCCAACCCTATCAACATATAAACCATTCAACTCGTCTAGGTCATCGACCCATATTACCCGAGCTCACTCGTCATCCACCATGTGTGGTGAAGACAAATAACCATGCACACACACCTCCTAAAATGCGATGTTCCCGTGCATATGAAATGTGGTGCTCCATTGCAACACCAATACAATGTTCGATATGATATGAGTGACATATGAACATTCTCAACACATTTCTCATATTCCATGGCAAAATCATATCAAAAGCATATAATTCCCATAATACAAATTCCAAGCATGTTATCAACATACTAAAATTTCATGGCATATATATAAACACATAACACGCCCACAATTTCATATAACACATGAATTTACATTGGGTTCATTTCACATATCCAATTCATAGAAATCACAATTAGTAACTTCTAAATATTCATCCAAGTTAGGATTTCCTTTACCCATTTCAATACCCAATTCACCCAATTTCACAACAATAGGCAAGAGACACATAGGCTATCATCCTACCCATTCCATAAAAACATTATAGGCTTGGAATAAACCTTAGTAGGAAGAAACCCTACCTCTTGAAGCGTGAGGAACGACCAAGGGAAGTTCCAAGACCCGATTCAAGCCAAAAACCCTCACTTCTCGAAAATCCCGTACCTTAATCTTCGGTAAAACTTGCGCTTTTTGGTATAGCTGCGTAGCCCTCGATGAGTAGAGCGACTTTAATTCTTGGCTTGCGTGGATTCGAGGTCCGTAGCGCCGTAGATCGTAGAGAGAAGGTGAGTTTTTCTCTCTTTTCTCCCTCTTTCTCTCTATCGGCTGAAACCGGCTGAACAATGGGGAAAAATCTAATTTTTCCCCCTATTTATATTTTAGAATACTTGGCCCACAATTCGCCACACGTCCTATTTAATTCCGGGTCCGTTTTAATCCCGAAACGATTAAATTTCGCTCCGGTTCAAGTTCAAATTATTTTTGTTTTAACTTGTGTTTAATATTTCCCCAAACCTGGAAACTTTATAAAAATTTCGTGTACAGGGTCACCCGGGGCCCGTTCGTCTCGTAAAACGCGAAAAATCCGACTATCTCGGAATTCCACGAAATTTGACGTGGTAACTAGATTTCGCGAGACGAATCCAACGGTGAGGTCCGTTTCGTCATCCGAGTTCTAGAAAAATTCAGGTTTACAACCTGTACTGTAGTGGCAATTTACCGTTTTCCCCTTTTTCACAAAGGTTGAAATTTTCTCGGGTTTTACATTCTCCCCCCCTTAAAAGAATTTCGTCCCCGAAATTCACACACTCATGCACACACAATTACACGCATATGCAACAGTCATATAATACTAAATGACTATAAGAATGTACCTCCATCCTCAAATAAGAAAGGATAGTTGGCACGTATGGTGTCCTCACGCTCCCATGTTGCCTCCTCCACTCCTCGGTGCTGCCACAACACCTTCACTAGCCTCACGGTCTTGCCTCGCAAAACTTGCTCTCGGCTATCCATGACACGCACTGGTCCCTCCTCGAAGGTCCCATCCGCATCAACTATGAGCTCGCCCCAATCCACAACATGCGTCGGATCTGGAGTATACTTCCGGAGCATGGAGACATGGAATACGACGTGAACACCCGATAAAGTTGGCGGTAACGCCAATCTGTAAGCCACAGTGCCAATTCTCTCAAGCACCTCAAAGGGCCCAATATACCTCGGCGACAGTTTTCCCCGCTTGCCGAATCTGATCACCCCTCTCTTAGGCATCACCTTTAAGAAGACGTGGTCTCCCACCTCAAATTCCAGGGGCCGCCGCCGCCTATCGGCGTAACTCTTCTGCCGGCTCTGAGCCGTGAGAAGACGCTTCCTTATCAGGTTCACCTTCTCCGAGGTGTCTCTAATCAAGTCTGGACCTGTAGAGGGTCTTTCCCCAACTTCAGTCCAACAAACCGGAGAACGACAAGGCCTCCCATAAAGCGCCTCATAGGGTGCCATCCGTATGCTCGCCTGATAACTGTTATTGTAGGCGAATTCCACTAAGGGCAAATGCTCTTCCCAGTTACCCTTGAGATCTAGGACGCATGCCCGTAGCATGTCCTCTAATGTCTGGATGGTCCTCTCCGACTGACCGTCCGTTTGGGGATGGTAGGCTGTGCTCATCCTCAACTGAGTCCCCATGGCTCGCTGGAAACTCTCCCAAAAGTGAGCCGTAAACCTGGGATCCCGATCCGATACTATAGACACGGGTACCCCATGCAACCGGACTATCTCCCTTATGTACAACCTGCAGAATTCCTCCAGAGTGAAGGTCATCCGCACCGCCAAAAAGTGTGCCGACTTCGTAAGCCGGTCCACTATCACCCACACCGCATCATGTCCCCGTGATATCCGTGGCAAGTGGGTCACAAAGTCCATTGTGATGTGCTCCCACTTCCACTCAGCCACTTCCAAGGGCTAGAGCAACCCTGCTGGCCTCTGGTGCTCGGCTTTAATCTGCTGACATGTGAGGCATCTACTGACAAAGTCGCCAATTTGCCTCTTCATTCCGCTCCAGTAATACTGGCGACGAAGATCATGATACATCTTCGTGCCGCCTGGGTGCACCGCAAAACGAGAGCAATGGAACTCCCTGAGGATCTCCTCTCTCAGCTCCGCCGACTGGGGAACCACTACCCTTCCCCTAAACCGAAGACTGTCATCCGAGTGAATGGCCCAGCCCTCGTCACCAGTACCCGCCTGCACTCGGTCCCTGATGGATGATAACTCTGAGTCCTGTCTCTGTGACTCGATCACTCTGCTCAGTAGGGAAGGCGTAGCCACCAAACTCCCTAAAACACCCTGAGTCCGACCCCGATAATGCAGCCCAAATTGGCCCACGGCCTCAAGCATCCGCCACTCCCGGGAAGCCACACTAGCTAAGACACCCCGTGACTTCCGACTAAGTGCGTCAGCCACCACATTTGCCTTACCGGGGTGGTAATGCAAAGTGAAGTCATAGTCTTCTAGGTACTCCATCCACCTACGATGCCTCATGTTGAGGTCCCGTTGAGTGAAGATGTATTTCAGACTTTTGTGGTCCGAAAACACTTCAAATCGTTCACCATACAAATAGTGGCGCCAAGCCTTTAAGGCAAAGACAACGGCCGCCAACTCCATGTCATGCGTGGGGTAATTCTGCTCGTGATTCTTCAACTGTCGAGAACCATAAGCCACCACTCTCCCGGACTGCATCAAGACACAACCCAGTCCGTCTTTAGAGGCATCGCAATATATCGTGTAGTTTTGTCCCCTTTCTGGAACAATCAAGATAGGAGCTGAAGTGAGTCTCCTCTTTAGTTCTTGGAATGCCTTCTCACACGAATCATTCCACTCGAACTTGACCTCCTTCCGGGTCAATCTAGTCATAGGTGCGGCTAGTCGGGAGAAGTCCTCGATGAACCTCCGGTAATACCCTGCCAATCCCAAGAAACTACGTATCTCGAAGACTGACCTTGGCCTCTCCCAGCTCATAACTGCCTCGACTTTCTCCGGATCAACTGATACCCCCGAAGCCGACACCACGTGTCCCAAAAATTTCACCTCCGTAAGCCAAAATTCACACTTGCTGAACTTGGCGTACAACTGGTGGTCCCTCAAGGTCTGGAGAACAATCCTTAAGTGACCCTCATGCTCCTCCTCTGTCTTGGAGTAGATCAGGATGTCATCAACAAACACTACGACAAACTGATCTAAATAGGGCTGGAACACCCTATGCATGAGATCCATAAATGCCGCCGGGGCATTCGTCAACCCAAATGGCATCACCGTGAACTCGAAATGCCCGTACCGCGTTCTGAACGCCGTCTTAGGGATATCTGACTCCCTAATCCTCAACTGATGGTAGCCCGTGCGGAGATCTATTTTTGAATAGACCCGCGCTCCCCTCAGCTGATCAAACAGATCATCGATCCTCGGCAAAGGGTACCTATTCTTGATGGTGACCCGGTTCAACTGCCGATAGTCTATACACAATCGAAGGGTCTTATCCTTCTTCTTGGCAAACAGCACCGGAGCGCCCCAAGGTGAGGTACTCGGTCTAATAAAGCCCTTGTCCAATAATTCTTGTAATTGAACCTTGAGTTCTTGCAACTCAGCTGGCGCCATCCTATGTGGAGTCATAGAAATGGGTGAAGTACCCGGATGCAACTCAACGCTAAAGTCCACATCCCTATGGGGAGGTAATCCCGGTAACTCGTCCGGAAAAACGTCCTCATATTCACACACCACCCGAGGTAGACCCAATTCTTGTCTCGCCTCGTCCTCCAGGGTAAGGCTCGCAAGCCAACCCATCAATTGCCCATGCCATCGTGAATCATACACGACTTGAGGTAGAGCATCATGCTTTTCCCCCTGAAACTTGAAACAAACACCGTCCGGTGTATAGGCGGTGACCCTCTTCTTGTCACAATCAATAACGACCCGATACGCCGCCAACCAGTCCATCCCAAGGATGACATCGAATTTCGACATGTCCATAACCCTAAGGTCCACGGTGAGTAGAATCCCCGAGATCTCTAGCTCACAACCCCGACATATCTGATTCACACACACCCTAGCTCCTAGGGGTGAATTCACATATAACGGCTCGTCCAAGGTATCAACCTCTAAGCCCAAATCCCTCACACATGATGCAGAAATGAATGAATGTGATGCACTAGAGTCAAATAACACTTTAGTCCATAGGCGAGAAAGTAGAAATGTACCCTGAATGACTGACTGGTCCACTGGCTCAGCCTGAGGTGTAATGGCGTAGACACGCCCCTGGGTCCCCGAAGTCCCGGCTTGCATGCCCTGTCCTCGGCCTCGACCCATGCCTTGGCCCATCTGGCCCGACTGCGGAGTCCCCGCTCGAAAGGTGGTAGCGGCCTGAGTAGCGCCCTGGAACTGATACTGGTTTCCCTGGCCCGTGGTGGGGTAGGGAGGAATAAGGCGTGTCTGCGACTGTCCCACTGATGACTGGGACTGAGGTGTCCCATAGCTCTGGGATCCTTGCCTCTGCGGACAATCCCGCTTCATATGCCCCGGTTGGTGGCAATGGAAACATGTCTTCTGGCCCGCGTGGTAGGTAGTCCTGAAGTTTCTCCCGCCTTGGGAAAGCTGACCTTGGCCTTGGCCTTGATAGCCGCGGCCCTGTCCTTGAGGAGCAGAGGTCCTCTGTTTCTTCCCCGAACTAGAAGAAGAGGATTGGCCCTCCTTCTTCTTATCCTTAGCACCCGCCTCACGGATGCTTCGAGCATCGTCCACCTCCCTCTCAATGGCCATAGCTGTCTCGACCATAGAGTCCAAGTCTTGCAGGCGGAGGCCCACAATCTTTCCCCGGATGGATAGCTTCAACCCATCCTCAAACCTTCTTACCTTGGCCATATCCGTGGCCACGTAATCATCAGCAAATCGGGCTAATTCAGTGAACTTAGCCACATACTCCATCACTGTCATTGACCCTTGCTTCAAATCTAGAAACTCGCGGGCCTTTGCATGTCGAACGGCCGTTGGGAAATATTTACCCATGAAGAGCTCCTTGAACTCTCCCCATGTCATGGCCTCTAAGTTCTTCGAGGCCGTCACCCAATCCCACCACAATTGGGCTTCTCCTTCTAGCTGGAATGCAGCTAGCCTTATCTTAGTAGCGTCTGAGGTGACCTCCATCGCCCCTAAGATCTTGTTGACTTGCCGGAACCAATGGTCGGCCACCATCGGGTCCGCCCCTCCCATGAAGACTGGAGGTTTGTGTGCTTTAAACTGTTGGAGGTTACTCGCGCCTCCATGTCCGGCATTTGCACTAGCTTGTGCAACAGTAGCCGCCATTAGGCCCATGGTTTCCGTAAACGCTCGTTGATCGAAGACCGGTGGTGGTTGGTTATTGTTCCGCCCACTGCCTCGACGTCCTCTTCTTCCACTTGCCATCTACACACAAGTCAAATGGCAATGGCACAACAACTTAGTATCCCCAGATAGGGATCAAAGTTAAAACGCTCAAATCTTTCTCATTGTCTCACTAGTAGAGCGTATGCCTCCAATAGTGGACCCTTTCGCTTTGAACCTTCCCGTTCATTTGCTTTCCCACTCCCAAGGTTAAGTTCTCTAACCCTAGTGTGTCCATTTCCATACACATTTTACCATGCATATAATACACATACCACATATCACATAACATGTAGCAATTTAAGCACATAACATGTAATGTACAATGAATGCAATGGTCTAAACCCATGCCCCATCAAGCCCTAGGTAAATCGCATACCTATGCTCTGATACCAAGCTGTGACACCCCAAATTTCTGGGGGTCCTTTATTAACCGTTGACCATCCGTCAACCCGCGGAAATACTCGTGATAGTCGTATAACCCGACACCACGTCACTCACATGCTTTTAATCAGATTTACCATCCACAAGGTCAATTATACCTCCATTTATGTCATAGAAGTCAAAGAAAACAAAGCCCAAAAGCATGGCTAAGCATTTTGAAAATTTCAAGTTTTTGGAAAAACCTTCCGGAAGGTCGACATACACCTACCGGAAGGTCACTGAAGGAACTGTTACATGAAAAAGATCAACTTCAAGAACTTCCGGAAGGTCGACATCAGTAGCAAAAACCTTCCGGAAGGTCCATTCCAGTAGCCAAAACCTTCCGGAAGGTTCATTCCAGAAAACAAAACCTTCCGGAAGAACTCGGCAGTCAAAAAGAAACCCAAGGCAAAACCTTCCGGAAGGTCCACTCCAGTAGACAAGTCCTTCCGGTAGGTTTTACTCCAGTAGCTAAAATCTTCCGGAAGGTTCATTCCAGTGGGCAAAACCTTCCGGAAGGCATTAGCTGTGAGCAAGGCAAGCTGGGGTTTTTAGCAAAACCTTCCGGAAGGCCGACACACACCTTCCGGTAGGTTTTCAGACTGTGAGCATAAAAATGGATTTCTTCCCCCTCCAAACCATCCTTAAAGCTACCCCATACACTCCAAACTCATTCAATACATGTTTAATGAGATTTTCCATATAATACCCAACTCATACAATCTCTATTACAATTCATTCCATAATATATATATACATCAAAATGGAATTTTGTTAAAGGTTTTACAAAACTTAAACTAAGGCCACAAGCCGGCCCCCTTCATGCTTGATGCTCTCCAAATGAGCCATCCGCCGGAGCAAAACCCACACCTGAAATGTTTTTCCCATAAAGGGTGAGCCACGCTCAATAGGGTATCTCCTAGAGAGGCTACTCCCCAACCTAAATGCATATGAAATGTCACATGCTATCAATCAACAATCCACAACAAGAATATATTCCATGTTGAAACATGTAATGTCATGCTATGAAATGAGGTGAGACTCACTCATGCACATCAACCGAGCCCTTCCCGGCTCCTCTACACATGCAAGTGCCAATGTGTACCAATCCGTCATTTATGTTCCACATCAAATGACATTTCATTCTAGGGTCTTTGTAAGGGGTGGATGTTCATGGACTCACACCAAAGGTCACCCAACCTACACGGAATTCATGGACTTCCACCAACGGTTCCGCGTACACCGACACACTTTATGGGCTCTTATACCAACGGAGTGCGTATCCAATCACCGGGTCTCTCACCCGAGGGATTTTCTAGCCCTTCTTGATACCCCAACCCTATCAACATATAAACCATTCAACTCGTCTAGGTCATCGACCCATATTACCCGAGCTCACTCGTCATCCACCATGTGTGGTGAAGACAAATAACCATGCACACACACCTCCTAAAATGCGATGTTCCCGTGCATATGAAATGTGGTGCTCCATTGCAACACCAATACAATGTTCGATATGATATGAGTGACATATGAACATTCTCAACACATTTCTCATATTCCATGGCAAAATCATATCAAAAGCATATAATTCCCATAATACAAATTCCAAGCATGTTATCAACATACTAAAATTTCATGGCATATATATAAACACATAACACGCCCACAATTTCATATAACGCATGAATTTACATTGGGTTCATTTCACATATCCAATTCATAGAAATCACAATTAGTAACTTCTAAATATTCATCCAAGTTAGGATTTCCTTTACCCATTTCAATACCCAATTCACCCAATTTCACAACAATAGGCAAGAGACACATAGGCTATCATCCTACCCATTCCATAAAAACATTATAGGCTTGGAATAAACCTTAGTAGGAAGAAACCCTACCTCTTGAAGCGTGAGGAACGACCAAGGGAAGTTCCAAGACCCGATTCAAGCCAAAAACCCTCACTTCTCGAAAATCCCGTACCTTAATCTTCGGTAAAACTTGCGCTTTTTGGTATAGCTGCGTAGCCCTCGATGAGTAGAGCGACTTTAATTCTTGGCTTGCGTGGATTCGAGGTCCGTAGCGCCGTAGATCGTAGAGAGAAGGTGAGTTTTTCTCTCTTTTCTCCCTCTTTCTCTCTATCGGCTGAAACCGGCTGAACAATGGAGAAAAATCTAATTTTTCCCCCTATTTATATTTTAGAATACTTGGCCCACAATTCGCCACACGTCCTATTTAATTCCGGGTCCGTTTTAATCCCGAAACAATTAAATTTCGCTCCGGTTCAAGTTCAAATTATTTTTGTTTTAACTTGTGTTTAATATTTCCCCAAACCTGGAAACTTTATAAAAATTTCGTGTACAGGGTCACCCGGGGCCCGTTCGTCTCGTAAAACGCGAAAAATCCGACTATCTCGGAATTCCACGAAATTTGACGTGGTAACTAGATTTCGCGAGACGAATCCAACGGTGAGGTCCGTTTCGTCATCCGAGTTCTAGAAAAATTCAGGTTTACAACCTGTACTGTAGTGGCAATTTACCGTTTTCCCCTTTTTCACAAAGGTTGAAATTTTCTCGGGTTTTACATTCTCCCCCCCTTAAAAGAATTTCGTCCCCGAAATTCACACACTCATGCACACACAATTACACGCATATGCAACAAAATATAATACTAAATGACTATAAGAATGTACCTCCATCCTCAAATAAGAAAGGATAGTTGGCACGTATGGTGTCCTCACGCTCCCATGTTGCCTCCTCCACTCCTCGGTGCTGCCACAACACCTTCACTAGCCTCACGGTCTTGCCTCGCAAAACCTGCTCTCGGCTATCCATGACACGCACTGGTCCCTCCTCGAAGGTCCCATCCGCATCAACTATGAGCTCGCCCCAATCCACAACATGCGTCGGATCTGGAGTATACTTCCGGAGCATGGAGACATGGAATACGGCGTGAACACCCGATAAAGTTTGCGGTAACGCCAATCTGTAAGCCACAGTGCCAACTCTCTCAAGCACCTCAAAGGGCCCAATATACCTCGGCGACAGTTTTCCCCGCTTGCCGAATCTGATCACCCCTCTCTTAGGCATCACCTTTAAGAAGACGTGGTCTCCCACCTCAAATTCCAGGGGCCGCCGCCGCCTATCGGCGTAACTCTTCTGCCGGCTCTGAGCCGTGAGAAGACGCTTCCTTATCAGGTTCACCTTCTCCGAGGTGTCTCTAATCAAGTCTGGACCTGTAGAGGGTCTTTCCCCAACTTCAGTCCAACAAACCGGAGAACGACAAGGCCTCCCATAAAGCGCCTCATAGGGTGCCATCCGTATGCTCGCCTGATAACTGTTATTGTAGGCGAATTCCACTAAGGGCAAATGCTCTTCCCAGTTACCCTTGAGATCTAGGACGCATGCCCGTAGCATGTCCTCTAATGTCTGGATGGTCCTCTCCGACTGACCGTCCGTTTGGGGATGGTAGGCTGTGCTCATCCTCAACTGAGTCCCCATGGCTCGCTGGAAACTCTCCCAAAAGTGAGCCGTAAACCTGGGATCCCGATCCGATACTATAGACACGGGTACCCCATGCAACCGGACTATCTCCCTTATGTACAACCTGCAGAATTCCTCCAGAGTGAAGGTCATCCGCACCGCCAAAAAGTGTGCCGACTTCGTAAGCCGGTCCACTATCACCCACACCGCATCATGTCCCCGTGATGTCCGTGGCAAGTGGGTCACAAAGTCCATTGTGATGTGCTCCCACTTCCACTCAGCCACTTCCAAGGGCTAGAGCAACCCTGCTGGCCTCTGGTGCTCGGCTTTAATCTGCTGACATGTGAGGCATCTACTGACAAAGTCGCCAATTTGCCTCTTCATTCCGCTCCAGTAATACTGGCGACGAAGATCATGATACATCTTCGTGCCGCCTGGGTGCACCGCAAAACGAGAGCAATGGAACTCCCTGAGGATCTCCTCTCTCAGCTCCGCCGACTGGGGAACCACTACCCTTCCCCTAAACCGAAGACTGTCTTCCGAGTGAATGGCCCAGCCCTCGTCACCAGTACCCGCCTGCACTCGGTCCCTGATGGATGATAACTCTGAGTCCTGTCTCTGTGACTCGATCACTCTGCTCAGTAGGGAAGGCGTAGCCACCAAACTCCCTAAAACACCCTGAGTCCGACCCCGATAATGCAGCCCAAATTGGCCCACGGCCTCAAGCATCCGCCACTCCCGGGAAGCCACACTAGCTAAGACACCCCGTGACTTCCGACTAAGTGCGTCAGCCACCACATTTGCCTTACCGGGGTGGTAATGCAAAGTGAAGTCATAGTCTTCTAGGTACTCCATCCACCTACGCTGCCTCATGTTGAGGTCCCGTTGAGTGAAGATGTATTTCAGACTTTTGTGGTCCGAAAACACTTCAAATCGTTCACCATACAAATAGTGGCGCCAAGCCTTTAAGGCAAAGACAACGGCCGCCAACTCCATGTCATGCGTGGGGTAATTCTGCTCGTGATTCTTCAACTGTCGAGAACCATAAGCCACCACTCTCCCGGACTGCATCAAGACACAACCCAGTCCGTCTTTAGAGGCATCGCAATATATCGTGTAGTTTTGTCCCCTTTCTGGAACAATCAAGATAGGAGCTGAAGTGAGTCTCCTCTTTAGTTCTTGGAATGCCTTCTCACACGAATCATTCCACTCGAACTTGACCTCCTTCCGGGTCAATCTAGTCATAGGTGCGGCTAGTCGGGAGAAGTCCTCGATGAACCTCCGGTAATACCCTGCCAATCCCAAGAAACTACGTATCTCGAAGACTGACCTTGGCCTCTCCCAGCTCATAACTGCCTCGACTTTCTCCGGATCAACTGATACCCCCGAAGCCGACACCACGTGTCCCAAAAATTTCACCTCCGTAAGCCAAAATTCACACTTGCTGAACTTGGCGTACAACTGGTGGTCCCTCAAGGTCTGGAGAACAATCCTTAAGTGACCCTCATGCTCCTCCTCTGTCTTGGAGTAGATCAGGATGTCATCAACAAACACTACGACAAACTGATCTAAATAGGGCTGGAACACCCTATGCATGAGATCCATAAATGCCGCCGGGGCATTCGTCAACCCAAATGGCATCACCGTGAACTCGAAATGCCCGTACCGCGTTCTGAACGCCGTCTTAGGGATATCTGACTCCCTAATCCTCAACTGATGGTAGCCCGTGCGGAGATCTATTTTTGAATAGACCCGCGCTCCCCTCAGCTGATCAAACAGATCATCGATCCTCGGCAAAGGGTACCTATTCTTGATGGTGACCCGGTTCAACTGCCGATAGTCTATACACAATCGAAGGGTCTTATCCTTCTTCTTGGCAAACAGCACCGGAGCGCCCCAAGGTGAGGTACTCGGTCTAATAAAGCCCTTGTCCAATAATTCTTGTAATTGAACCTTGAGTTCTTGCAACTCAGCTGGCGCCATCCTATGTGGAGTCATAGAAATGGGTGAAGTACCCGGATGCAACTCAACGCTAAAGTCCACATCCCTATGGGGAGGTAATCCCGGTAACTCGTCCGGAAAAACGTCCTCATATTCACACACCACCCGAGGTAGACCCAATTCTTGTCTCGCCTCGTCCTCCAGGGTAAGGCTCGCAAGCCAACCCATCAATTGCCCATGCCATCGTGAATCATACACGACTTGAGGTAGAGCATCATGCTTTTCCCCCTGAAACTTGAAACAAACACCGTCCGGTGTATAGGCGGTGACCCTCTTCTTGTCACAATCAATAACGACCCGATACGCCGCCAACCAGTCCATCCCAAGGATGACATCGAATTCCGACATGTCCATAACCCTAAGGTCCACGGTGAGTAGAATCCCCGAGATCTCTAGCTCACAACCCCGACATATCTGATTCACACACACCCTAGCTCCTAGGGGTGAATTCACATATAACGGCTCCTCCAAGGTATCAACCTCTAAGCCCAAATCCCTCACACATGATGCAGAAATGAATGAATGTGATGCACCAGAGTCAAATAACACTTTAGTCCATAGGCGAGAAAGTAGAAATGTACCCTGAATGACTGACTGGTCCACTGGCTCAGCCTGAGGTGTAATGGCGTAGACACGCCCCTGGGTCCCCGAAGTCCCGGCTTGCATGCCCTGTCCTCGGCCTCGACCCATGCCTTGGCCCATCTGGCCCGACTGCGGAGTCCCCGCTCGAAAGGTGGTAGGGGCCTGAGTAGCGCCCTGGAACTGATACTGGTTTCCCTGGCCCGTGGTGGGGTAGGGAGGAATAAGGCGTGTCTGCGACTGTCCCACTGATGACTGGGACTGAGGTGTCCCATAGCTCTGGGATCCTTGCCTCTGCGGACAATCCCGCTTCATATGCCCCGGTTGGTGGCAATGGAAACATGTCTTCTGGCCCGCGTGGTAGGTAGTCCTGAAGTTTCTCCCGCCTTGGGAAAGCTGACCTTGGCCTTGGCCTTGATAGCCGCGGCCCTGTCCTTGAGGAGCAGAGGTCCTCTGTTTCTTCCCCGAACTAGAAGAAGAGGATTGGCCCTCCTTCTTCTTATCCTTAGCACCCGCCTCACGGATGCTTCGAGCATCGTCCACCTCCCTCTCAATGGCCATAGCTGTCTCGACCATAGAGTCCAAGTCTTGCAGGCGGAGGCCCACAATCTTTCCCCGGATGGATAGCTTCAACCCATCCTCAAACCTTCTTACCTTGGCCATATCCGTGGCCACGTAATCATCAGCAAATCGGGCTAATTCAGTGAACTTAGCCACATACTCCATCACTGTCATTGACCCTTGCTTCAAATCTAGAAACTCGCGGGCCTTTGCATGTCGAACGGCCGTTGGGAAATATTTACCCATGAAGAGCTCCTTGAACTCTCCCCATGTCATGGCCTCTAAGTTCTTCGAGGCCGTCACCCAATCCCACCACAATTGGGCTTCTCCTTCTAGCTGGAATGCAGCTAGCCTTATCTTAGTAGCGTCTGAGGTGACCTCCATCGCCCCTAAGATCTTGTTGACTTGCCGGAACCAATGGTCGGCCACCATCGGGTCCGCCCCTCCCATGAAGACTGGAGGTTTGTGTGCTTTAAACTGTTGGAGGTTACTCACGCCTCCATGTCCGGCATTTGCACTAGCTTGTGCAACAGTAGCCGCCATTAGGCCCATGGTTTCCGTAAACGCTCGTTGATCGAAGACCGGTGGTGGTTGGTTATTGTTCCGCCCACCGCCTCGACGTCCTCTTCTTCCACTTGCCATCTACACACAAGTCAAATGGCAATGGCACAACAACTTAGTATCCCTAGATAGGGATCAAAGTTAAAACGCTCAAATCTTTCTCATTGTCTCACTAGTAGAGCGTATGCCTCCAATAGTGGACCCTTTCGCTTTGAACCTTCCCGTTCATTTGCTTTCCCACTCCCAAGGTTAAGTTCTCTAACCCTAGTGTGTCCATTTCCATACACATTTTACCATGCATATAATACACATACCACATATCACATAACATGTAGCAATTTAAGCACATAACATGTAATGTACAATGAATGCAATGGTCTAAACCCATGCCCCATCAAGCCCTAGGTAAATCGCATACCTATGCTCTGATACCAAGCTGTGACACCCCAAATTTCCGGGGGTCCTTTATTAACCGTTGACCATCCGTCAACCCGCGGAAATACTCGTGATAGTCGTATAACCCGACACCACGTCACTCACATGCTTTTAATTAGATTTACCATCCACAAGGTCAATTATACCTCCATTTATGTCATAGAAGTCAAAGAAAACAAAGCCCAAAAGCATGGCTAAGCATTTTGAAAATTTCAAGTTTTTGGAAAAACCTTCCGGAAGGTCGACATACACCTACCGGAAGGTCACTGAAGGAACTTTTACATGAAAAAGATCAACTTCAAGAACTTCCGGAAGGTCGACATCAGTAGCAAAAACCTTCCGGAAGGTCCATTCCAGTAGCCAAAACCTTCCGGAAGGTTCATTCCAGAAAACAAAACCTTCCGGAAGAACTCGGCAGTCAAAAAGAAACCCAAGGCAAAACCTTCCGGAAGGTCCACTCCAGTAGACAAGTCCTTCCGGTAGGTTTTACTCCAGTAGCTAAAATCTTCCGGAAGGTTCATTCCAGTGGGCAAAACCTTCCGGAAGGCATTAGCTGTGAGCAAGGCAAGCTGGGGTTTTTAGCAAAACCTTCCGGAAGGCCGACACACACCTTCCGGTAGGTTTTCAGACTGTGAGCATAAAAATGGATTTCTTCCCCCTCCAAACCATCCTTAAAGCTACCCCATACACTCCAAACTCATTCAATACATGTTTAATGAGATTTTCCATATAATACCCAACTCATACAATCTCTATTACAATTCATTCCATAATATATATATACATCAAAATGGAATTTTGTTAAAGGTTTTACAAAACTTAAACTAAGGCCACAAGCCGGCCCCCTTCATGCTTGATGCTCTCCAAATGAGCCATCCGCCGGAGCAAAACCCACACCTGAAATGTTTTTCCCATAAAGGGTGAGCCACGCTCAATAGGGTATCTCCTAGAGAGGCTACTCCCCAACCTAAATGCATATGAAATGTCACATGCTATCAATCAACAATCCACAACAAGAATATATTCCATGTTGAAACATGTAATGTCATGCTATGAAATGAGGTGAGACTCACTCATGCACATCAACCGAGCCCTTCCCGGCTCCTCTACACATGCAAGTGCCAATGTGTACCAATCCGTCATTTATGTTCCACATCAAATGACATTTCATTCTAGGGTCTTTGTAAGGGGTGGATGTTCATGGACTCACACCAAAGGTCACCCAACCTACACGGAATTCATGGACTTCCACCAACGGTTCCGCGTACACCGACACACTTTATGGGCTCTTATACCAACGGAGTGCGTATCCAATCACCGGGTCTCTCACCCGAGGGATTTTCTAGCCCTTCTTGATACCCCAACCCTATCAACATATAAACCATTCAACTCGTCTAGGTCATCGACCCATATTACCCGAGCTCACTCGTCATCCACCATGTGTGGTGAAGACAAATAACCATGCACACACACCTCCTAAAATGCGATGTTCCCGTGCATATGAAATGTGGTGCTCCATTGCAACACCAATACAATGTTCGATATGATATGAGTGACATATGAACATTCTCAACACATTTCTCATATTCCATGGCAAAATCATATCAAAAGCATATAATTCCCATAATACAAATTCCAAGCATGTTATCAACATACTAAAATTTCATGGCATATATATAAACACATAACACGCCCACAATTTCATATAACACATGAATTTACATTGGGTTCATTTCACATATCCAATTCATAGAAATCACAATTAGTAACTTCTAAATATTCATCCAAGTTAGGATTTCCTTTACCCATTTCAATACCCAATTCACCCAATTTCACAACAATAGGCAAGAGACACATAGGCTATCATCCTACCCATTCCATAAAAACATTATAGGCTTGGAATAAACCTTAGTAGGAAGAAACCCTACCTCTTGAAGCGTGAGGAACGACCAAGGGAAGTTCCAAGACCCGATTCAAGCCAAAAACCCTCACTTCTCGAAAATCCCGTACCTTAATCTTCGGTAAAACTTGCGCTTTTTGGTATAGCTGCGTAGCCCTCGATGAGTAGAGCGACTTTAATTCTTGGCTTGCGTGGATTCGAGGTCCGTAGCGCCGTAGATCGTAGAGAGAAGGTGAGTTTTTCTCTCTTTTCTCCCTCTTTCTCTCTATCGGCTGAAACCGGCTGAACAATGGGGAAAAATCTAATTTTTTCCCCCTATTTATATTTTAGAATACTTGGCCCACAATTCGCCACACGTCCTATTTAATTCCGGGTCCGTTTTAATCCCGAAACGATTAAATTTCGCTCCGGTTCAAGTTCAAATTATTTTTGTTTTAACTTGTGTTTAATATTTCCCCAAACCTGGAAACTTTATAAAAATTTCGTGTACAGGGTCACCCGGGGCCCGTTCGTCTCGTAAAACGCGAAAAATCCGACTATCTCGGAATTCCACGAAATTTGACGTGGTAACTAGATTTCGCGAGACGAATCCAACGGTGAGGTCCGTTTCGTCATCCGAGTTCTAGAAAAATTCAGGTTTACAACCTGTACTGTAGTGGCAATTTACCGTTTTCCCCTTTTTCACAAAGGTTGAAATTTTCTCGGGTTTTACATTCTCCCCCCCTTAAAAGAATTTCGTCCCCGAAATTCACACACTCATGCACACACAATTACACGCATATGCAACAGTCATATAATACTAAATGACTATAAGAATGTACCTCCATCCTCAAATAAGAAAGGATAGTTGGCACGTATGGTGTCCTCACGCTCCCATGTTGCCTCCTCCACTCCTCGGTGCTGCCACAACACCTTCACTAGCCTCACGGTCTTGCCTCGCAAAACCTGCTCTCGGCTATCCATGACACGCACTGGTCCCTCCTCGAAGGTCCCATCCGCATCAACTATGAGCTCGCCCCAATCCACAACATGCGTCGGATCTGGAGTATACTTCCGGAGCATGGAGACATGGAATACGGCGTGAACACCCGATAAAGTTGGCGGTAACGCCAATCTGTAAGCCACAGTGCCAACTCTCTCAAGCACCTCAAAGGGCCCAATATACCTCGGCGACAGTTTTCCCCGCTTGCCGAATCTGATCACCCCTCTCTTAGGCATCACCTTTAAGAAGACGTGGTCTCCCACCTCAAATTCCAGGGGCCGCCGCCGCCTATCGGCGTAACTCTTCTGCCGGCTCTAAGCCGTGAGAAGACGCTTCCTTATCAGGTTCACCTTCTCCGAGGTGTCTCTAATCAAGTCTGGACCCGTAGAGGGTCTTTCCCCAACTTCAGTCCAACAAACCGGAGAACGACAAGGCCTCCCATAAAGCGCCTCATAGGGTGCCATCCGTATGCTCGCCTGATAACTGTTATTGTAGGCGAATTCCACTAAGGGCAAATGCTCTTCCCAGTTACCTTTGAGATCTAGGACGCATGCCCGTAGCATGTCCTCTAATGTCTGGATGGTCCTCTCCGACTGACCGTCCGTTTGGGGATGGTAGGCTGTGCTCATCCTCAACTGAGTCCCCATGGCTCGCTGGAAACTCTCCCAAAAGTGAGCCGTAAACCTGGGATCCCGATCCGATACTATAGACACGGGTACCCCATGCAACCGGACTATCTCCCTTATGTACAACCTGCAGAATTCCTCCAGAGTGAAGGTCATCCGCACCGCCAAAAAGTGTGCCGACTTCGTAAGCCGGTCCACTATCACCCACACCGCATCATGTCCCCGTGATGTCCGTGGCAAGTGGGTCACAAAGTCCATTGTGATGTGCTCCCACTTCCACTCAGCCACTTCCAAGGGCTAGAGCAACCCTGCTGGCCTCTGGTGCTCGGCTTTAATCTGCTGACATGTGAGGCATCTACTGACAAAGTCGCCAATTTGCCTCTTCATTCCGCTCCAGTAATACTGGCGACGAAGATCATGATACATCTTCGTGCCGCCTGGGTGCACCGCAAAACGAGAGCAATGGAACTCCCTGAGGATCTCCTCTCTCAGCTCCGCCGACTGGGGAACCACTACCCTTCCCCTAAACCGAAGACTGTCTTCCGAGTGAATGGCCCAGCCCTCGTCACCAGTACCCGCCTGCACTCGGTCCCTGATGGATGATAACTCTGAGTCCTGTCTCTGTGACTCGATCACTCTGCTCAGTAGGGAAGGCGTAGCCACCAAACTCCCTAAAACACCCTGAGTCCGACCCCGATAATGCAGCCCAAATTGGCCCACGGCCTCAAGCATCCGCCACTCCCGGGAAGCCACACTAGCTAAGACACCCCGTGACTTCCGACTAAGTGCGTCAGCCACCACATTTGCCTTACCGGGGTGGTAATGCAAAGTGAAGTCATAGTCTTCTAGGTACTCCATCCACCTACGCTGCCTCATGTTGAGGTCCCGTTGAGTGAAGATGTATTTCAAACTTTTGTGGTCCGAAAACACTTCAAATCGTTCACCATACAAATAGTGGCGCCAAGCCTTTAAGGCAAAGACAACGGCCGCCAACTCCATGTCATGCGTGGGGTAATTCTGCTCGTGATTCTTCAACTGTCGAGAACCATAAGCCACCACTCTCCCGGACTGCATCAAGACACAACCCAGTCCGTCTTTAGAGGCATCGCAATATATCGTGTAGTTTTGTCCCCTTTCTGGAACAATCAAGATAGGAGCTGAAGTGAGTCTCCTCTTTAGTTCTTGGAATGCCTTCTCACACGAATCATTCCACTCGAACTTGACCTCCTTCCGGGTCAATCTAGTCATAGGTGCGGCTAGTCGGGAGAAGTCCTCGATGAACCTCCGGTAATACCCTGCCAATCCCAAGAAACTACGTATCTCGAAGACTGACCTTGGCCTCTCCCAGCTCATAACTGCCTCGACTTTCTCCGGATCAACTGATACCCCCGAAGCCGACACCACGTGTCCCAAAAATTTCACCTCCGTAAGCCAAAATTCACACTTGCTGAACTTGGCGTACAACTGGTGGTCCCTCAAGGTCTGGAGAACAATCCTTAAGTGACCCTCATGCTCCTCCTCTGTCTTGGAGTAGATCAGGATGTCATCAACAAACACTACGACAAACTGATCTAAATAGGGCTGGAACACCCTATGCATGAGATCCATAAATGCCGCCGGGGCATTCGTCAACCCAAATGGCATCACCGTGAACTCGAAATGCCCGTACCGCGTTCTGAACGCCGTCTTAGGGATATCTGACTCCCTAATCCTCAACTGATGGTAGCCCGTGCGGAGATCTATTTTTGAATAGACCCGCGCTCCCCTCAGCTGATCAAACAGATCATCGATCCTCGGCAAAGGGTACCTATTCTTGATGGTGACCCGGTTCAACTGCCGATAGTCTATACACAATCGAAGGGTCTTATCCTTCTTCTTGGCAAACAGCACCGGAGCGCCCCAAGGTGAGGTACTCGGTCTAATAAAGCCCTTGTCCAATAATTCTTGTAATTGAACCTTGAGTTCTTGCAACTCAGCTGGCGCCATCCTATGTGGAGTCATAGAAATGGGTGAAGTACCCGGATGCAACTCAACGCTAAAGTCCACATCCCTATGGGGAGGTAATCCCGGTAACTCGTCCGGAAAAACGTCCTCATATTCACACACCACCCGAGGTAGACCCAATTCTTGTCTCGCCTCGTCCTCCAGGGTAAGGCTCGCAAGCCAACCCATCAATTGCCCATGCCATCGTGAATCATACACGACTTGAGGTAGAGCATCATGCTTTTCCCCCTGAAACTTGAAACAAACACCGTCCGGTGTATAGGCGGTGACCCTCTTCTTGTCACAATCAATAACGACCCGATACGCCGCCAACCAGTCCATCCCAAGGATGACATCGAATTTCGACATGTCCATAACCCTAAGGTCCACGGTGAGTAGAATCCCCGAGATCTCTAGCTCACAACCCCGACATATCTGATTCACACACACCCTAGCTCCTAGGGGTGAATTCACATATAACGGCTCCTCCAAGGTATCAACCTCTAAGCCCAAATCCCTCACACATGATGCAGAAATGAATGAATGTGATGCACTAGAGTCAAATAACACTTTAGTCCATAGGCGAGAAAGTAGAAATGTACCCTGAATGACTGACTGGTCCACTGGCTCAGCCTGAGGTGTAATGGCGTAGACACGCCCCTGGGTCCCCGAAGTCCCGGCTTGCATGCCCTGTCCTCGGCCTCGACCCATGCCTTGGCCCATCTGGCCCGACTGCGGAGTCCCCGCTCGAAAGGTGGTAGCGGCCTGAGTAGCGCCCTGGAACTGATACTGGTTTCCCTGGCCCGTGGTGGGGTAGGGAGGAATAAGGCGTGTCTGCGACTGTCCCACTGATGACTGGGACTGAGGTGTCCCATAGCTCTGGGATCCTTGCCTCTGCGGACAATCCCGCTTCATATGCCCCGGTTGGTGGCAATGGAAACATGTCTTCTGGCCCGCGTGGTAGGTAGTCCTGAAGTTTCTCCCGCCTTGGGAAAGCTGACCTTGGCCTTGGCCTTGATAGCCGCGGCCCTGTCCTTGAGGAGCAGAGGTCCTCTGTTTCTTCCCCGAACTAGAAGAAGAGGATTGGCCCTCCTTCTTCTTATCCTTAGCACCCGCCTCACGGATGCTTCGAGCATCGTCCACCTCCCTCTCAATGGCCATAGCTGTCTCGACCATAGAGTCCAAGTCTTGCAGGCGGAGGCCCACAATCTTTCCCCGGATGGATAGCTTCAACCCATCCTCAAACCTTCTTACCTTGGCCATATCCGTGGCCACGTAATCATCAGCAAATCGGGCTAATTCAGTGAACTTAGCCACATACTCCATCACTGTCATTGACCCTTGCTTCAAATCTAGAAACTCGCGGGCCTTTGCATGTCGAACGGCCGTTGGGAAATATTTACCCATGAAGAGCTCCTTGAACTCTCCCCATGTCATGGCCTCTAAGTTCTTCGAGGCCGTCACCCAATCCCACCACAATTGGGCTTCTCCTTCTAGCTGGAATGCAGCTAGCCTTATCTTAGTAGCGTCTGAGGTGACCTCCATCGCCCCTAAGATCTTGTTGACTTGCCGGAACCAATGGTCGGCCACCATCGGGTCCGCCCCTCCCATGAAGACTGGAGGTTTGTGTGCTTTAAACTGTTGGAGGTTACTCGCGCCTCCATGTCCGGCATTTGCACTAGCTTGTGCAACAGTAGCCGCCATTAGGCCCATGGTTTCCGTAAACGCTCGTTGATCGAAGACCGGTGGTGGTTGGTTATTGTTCCGCCCACCGCCTCGACGTCCTCTTCTTCCACTTGCCATCTACACACAAGTCAAATGGCAATGGCACAACAACTTAGTATCCCTAGATAGGGATCAAAGTTAAAACGCTCAAATCTTTCTCATTGTCTCACTAGTAGAGCGTATGCCTCCAATAGTGGACCCTTTCGCTTTGAACCTTCCCGTTCATTTGCTTTCCCACTCCCAAGGTTAAGTTCTCTAACCCTAGTGTGTCCATTTCCATACACATTTTACCATGCATATAATACACATACCACATATCACATAACATGTAGCAATTTAAGCACATAACATGTAATGTACAATGAATGCAATGGTCTAAACCCATGCCCCATCAAGCCCTAGGTAAATCGCATACCTATGCTCTGATACCAAGCTGTGACACCCCAAATTTCCGGGGGTCCTTTATTAACCGTTGACCATCCGTCAACCCGCGGAAATACTCGTGATAGTCGTATAACCCGACACCACGTCACTCACATGCTTTTAATCAGATTTACCATCCACAAGGTCAATTATACCTCCATTTATGTCATAGAAGTCAAAGAAAACAAAGCCCAAAAGCATGGCTAAGCATTTTGAAAATTTCAAGTTTTTGGAAAAACCTTCCGGAAGGTCGACATACACCTACCGGAAGGTCACTGAAGGAACTTTTACATGAAAAAGATCAACTTCAAGAACTTCCGGAAGGTCGACATCAGTAGCAAAAACCTTCCGGAAGGTCCATTCCAGTAGCCAAAACCTTCCGGAAGGTTCATTCCAGAAAACAAAACCTTCCGGAAGAACTCGGCAGTCAAAAAGAAACCCAAGGCAAAACCTTCCGGAAGGTCCACTCCAGTAGACAAGTCCTTCCGGTAGGTTTTACTCCAGTAGCTAAAATCTTCCGGAAGGTTCATTCCAGTGGGCAAAACCTTCCGGAAGGCATTAGCTGTGAGCAAGGCAAGCTGGGGTTTTTAGCAAAACCTTCCGGAAGGCCGACACACACCTTCCGGTAGGTTTTCAGACTGTGAGCATAAAAATGGATTTCTTCCCCCTCCAAACCATCCTTAAAGCTACCCCATACACTCCAAACTCATTCAATACATGTTTAATGAGATTTTCCATATAATACCCAACTCATACAATCTCTATTACAATTCATTCCATAATATATATATACATCAAAATGGAATTTTGTTAAAGGTTTTACAAAACTTAAACTAAGGCCACAAGCCGGCCCCCTTCATGCTTGATGCTCTCCAAATGAGCCATCCGCCGGAGCAAAACCCACACCTGAAATGTTTTTCCCATAAAGGGTGAGCCACGCTCAATAGGGTATCTCCTAGAGAGGCTACTCCCCAACCTAAATGCATATGAAATGTCACATGCTATCAATCAACAATCCACAACAAGAATATATTCCATGTTGAAACATGTAATGTCATGCTATGAAATGAGGTGAGACTCACTCATGCACATCAACCGAGCCCTTCCCGGCTCCTCTACACATGCAAGTGCCAATGTGTACCAATCCGTCATTTATGTTCCACATCAAATGACATTTCATTCTAGGGTCTTTGTAAGGGGTGGATGTTCATGGACTCACACCAAAGGTCACCCAACCTACACGGAATTCATGGACTTCCACCAACGGTTCCGCGTACACCGACACACTTTATGGGCTCTTATACCAACGGAGTGCGTATCCAATCACCGGGTCTCTCACCCGAGGGATTTTCTAGCCCTTCTTGATACCCCAACCCTATCAACATATAAACCATTCAACTCGTCTAGGTCATCGACCCATATTACCCGAGCTCACTCGTCATCCACCATGTGTGGTGAAGACAAATAACCATGCACACACACCTCCTAAAATGCGATGTTCCCGTGCATATGAAATGTGGTGCTCCATTGCAACACCAATACAATGTTCGATATGATATGAGTGACATATGAACATTCTCAACACATTTCTCATATTCCATGGCAAAATCATATCAAAAGCATATAATTCCCATAATACAAATTCCAAGCATGTTATCAACATACTAAAATTTCATGGCATATATATAAACACATAACACGCCCACAATTTCATATAACACATGAATTTACATTGGGTTCATTTCACATATCCAATTCATAGAAATCACAATTAGTAACTTCTAAATATTCATCCAAGTTAGGATTTCCTTTACCCATTTCAATACCCAATTCACCCAATTTCACAACAATAGGCAAGAGACACATAGGCTATCATCCTACCCATTCCATAAAAACATTATAGGCTTGGAATAAACCTTAGTAGGAAGAAACCCTACCTCTTGAAGCGTGAGGAACGACCAAGGGAAGTTCCAAGACCCGATTCAAGCCAAAAACCCTCACTTCTCGAAAATCCCGTACCTTAATCTTCGGTAAAACTTGCGCTTTTTGGTATAGCTGCGTAGCCCTCGATGAGTAGAGCGACTTTAATTCTTGGCTTGCGTGGATTCGAGGTCCGTAGCGCCGTAGATCGTAGAGAGAAGGTGAGTTTTTCTCTCTTTTCTCCCTCTTTCTCTCTATCGGCTGAAACCGGCTGAACAATGGGGAAAAATCTAATTTTTTCCCCCTATTTATATTTTAGAATACTTGGCCCACAATTCGCCACACGTCCTATTTAATTCCGGGTCCGTTTTAATCCCGAAACGATTAAATTTCGCTCCGGTTCAAGTTCAAATTATTTTTGTTTTAACTTGTGTTTAATATTTCCCCAAACCTGGAAACTTTATAAAAATTTCGTGTACAGGGTCACCCGGGGCCCGTTCGTCTCGTAAAACGCGAAAAATCCGACTATCTCGGAATTCCACGAAATTTGACGTGGTAACTAGATTTCGCGAGACGAATCCAACGGTGAGGTCCGTTTCGTCATCCGAGTTCTAGAAAAATTCAGGTTTACAACCTGTACTGTAGTGGCAATTTACCGTTTTCCCCTTTTTCACAAAGGTTGAAATTTTCTCGGGTTTTACATTCTCCCCCCCTTAAAAGAATTTCGTCCCCGAAATTCACACACTCATGCACACACAATTACACGCATATGCAACAGTCATATAATACTAAATGACTATAAGAATGTACCTCCATCCTCAAATAAGAAAGGATAGTTGGCACGTATGGTGTCCTCACGCTCCCATGTTGCCTCCTCCACTCCTCGGTGCTGCCACAACACCTTCACTAGCCTCACGGTCTTGCCTCGCAAAACCTGCTCTCGGCTATCCATGACACGCACTGGTCCCTCCTCGAAGGTCCCATCCGCATCAACTATGAGCTCGCCCCAATCCACAACATGCGTCGGATCTGGAGTATACTTCCGGAGCATGGAGACATGGAATACGGCGTGAACACCCGATAAAGTTGGCGGTAACGCCAATCTGTAAGCCACAGTGCCAACTCTCTCAAGCACCTCAAAGGGCCCAATATACCTCGGCGACAGTTTTCCCCGCTTGCCGAATCTGATCACCCCTCTCTTAGGCATCACCTTTAAGAAGACGTGGTCTCCCACCTCAAATTCCAGGGGCCGCCGCCGCCTATCGGCGTAACTCTTCTGCCGGCTCTAAGCCGTGAGAAGACGCTTCCTTATCAGGTTCACCTTCTCCGAGGTGTCTCTAATCAAGTCTGGACCCGTAGAGGGTCTTTCCCCAACTTCAGTCCAACAAACCGGAGAACGACAAGGCCTCCCATAAAGCGCCTCATAGGGTGCCATCCGTATGCTCGCCTGATAACTGTTATTGTAGGCGAATTCCACTAAGGGCAAATGCTCTTCCCAGTTACCCTTGAGATCTAGGACGCATGCCCGTAGCATGTCCTCTAATGTCTGGATGGTCCTCTCCGACTGACCGTCCGTTTGGGGATGGTAGGCTGTGCTCATCCTCAACTGAGTCCCCATGGCTCGCTGGAAACTCTCCCAAAAGTGAGCCGTAAACCTGGGATCCCGATCCGATACTATAGACACGGGTACCCCATGCAACCGGACTATCTCCCTTATGTACAACCTGCAGAATTCCTCCAGAGTGAAGGTCATCCGCACCGCCAAAAAGTGTGCCGACTTCGTAAGCCGGTCCACTATCACCCACACCGCATCATGTCCCCGTGATGTCCGTGGCAAGTGGGTCACAAAGTCCATTGTGATGTGCTCCCACTTCCACTCAGCCACTTCCAAGGGCTAGAGCAACCCTGCTGGCCTCTGGTGCTCGGCTTTAATCTGCTGACATGTGAGGCATCTACTGACAAAGTCGCCAATTTGCCTCTTCATTCCGCTCCAGTAATACTGGCGACGAAGATCATGATACATCTTCGTGCCGCCTGGGTGCACCGCAAAACGAGAGCAATGGAACTCCCTGAGGATCTCCTCTCTCAGCTCCGCCGACTGGGGAACCACTACCCTTCCCCTAAACCGAAGACTGTCTTCCGAGTGAATGGCCCAGCCCTCGTCACCAGTACCCGCCTGCACTCGGTCCCTGATGGATGATAACTCTGAGTCCTGTCTCTGTGACTCGATCACTCTGCTCAGTAGGGAAGGCGTAGCCACCAAACTCCCTAAAACACCCTGAGTCCGACCCCGATAATGCAGCCCAAATTGGCCCACGGCCTCAAGCATCCGCCACTCCCGGGAAGCCACACTAGCTAAGACACCCCGTGACTTCCGACTAAGTGCGTCAGCCACCACATTTGCCTTACCGGGGTGGTAATGCAAAGTGAAGTCATAGTCTTCTAGGTACTCCATCCACCTACGCTGCCTCATGTTGAGGTCCCGTTGAGTGAAGATGTATTTCAGACTTTTGTGGTCCGAAAACACTTCAAATCGTTCACCATACAAATAGTGGCGCCAAGCCTTTAAGGCAAAGACAACGGCCGCCAACTCCATGTCATGCGTGGGGTAATTCTGCTCGTGATTCTTCAACTGTCGAGAACCATAAGCCACCACTCTCCCGGACTGCATCAAGACACAACCCAGTCCGTCTTTAGAGGCATCGCAATATATCGTGTAGTTTTGTCCCCTTTCTGGAACAATCAAGATAGGAGCTGAAGTGAGTCTCCTCTTTAGTTCTTGGAATGCCTTCTCACACGAATCATTCCACTCGAACTTGACCTCCTTCCGGGTCAATCTAGTCATAGGTGCGGCTAGTCGGGAGAAGTCCTCGATGAACCTCCGGTAATACCCTGCCAATCCCAAGAAACTACGTATCTCGAAGACTGACCTTGGCCTCTCCCAGCTCATAACTGCCTCGACTTTCTCCGGATCAACTGATACCCCCGAAGCCGACACCACGTGTCCCAAAAATTTCACCTCCGTAAGCCAAAATTCACACTTGCTGAACTTGGCGTACAACTGGTGGTCCCTCAAGGTCTGGAGAACAATCCTTAAGTGACCCTCATGCTCCTCCTCTGTCTTGGAGTAGATCAGGATGTCATCAACAAACACTACGACAAACTGATCTAAATAGGGCTGGAACACCCTATGCATGAGATCCATAAATGCCGCCGGGGCATTCGTCAACCCAAATGGCATCACCGTGAACTCGAAATGCCCGTACCGCGTTCTGAACGCCGTCTTAGGGATATCTGACTCCCTAATCCTCAACTGATGGTAGCCCGTGCGGAGATCTATTTTTGAATAGACCCGCGCTCCCCTCAGCTGATCAAACAGATCATCGATCCTCGGCAAAGGGTACCTATTCTTGATGGTGACCCGGTTCAACTGCCGATAGTCTATACACAATCGAAGGGTCTTATCCTTCTTCTTGGCAAACAGCACCGGAGCGCCCCAAGGTGAGGTACTCGGTCTAATAAAGCCCTTGTCCAATAATTCTTGTAATTGAACCTTGAGTTCTTGCAACTCAGCTGGCGCCATCCTATGTGGAGTCATAGAAATGGGTGAAGTACCCGGATGCAACTCAACGCTAAAGTCCACATCCCTATGGGGAGGTAATCCCGGTAACTCGTCCGGAAAAACGTCCTCATATTCACACACCACCCGAGGTAGACCCAATTCTTGTCTCGCCTCGTCCTCCAGGGTAAGGCTCGCAAGCCAACCCATCAATTGCCCATGCCATCGTGAATCATACACGACTTGAGGTAGAGCATCATGCTTTTCCCCCTGAAACTTGAAACAAACACCGTCCGGTGTATAGGCGGTGACCCTCTTCTTGTCACAATCAATAACGACCCGATACGCCGCCAACCAGTCCATCCCAAGGATGACATCGAATTTCGACATGTCCATAACCCTAAGGTCCACGGTGAGTAGAATCCCCGAGATCTCTAGCTCACAACCCCGACATATCTGATTCACACACACCCTAGCTCCTAGGGGTGAATTCACATATAACGGCTCCTCCAAGGTATCAACCTCTAAGCCCAAATCCCTCACACATGATGCAGAAATGAATGAATGTGATGCACTAGAGTCAAATAACACTTTAGTCCATAGGCGAGAAAGTAGAAATGTACCCTGAATGACTGACTGGTCCACTGGCTCAGCCTGAGGTGTAATGGCGTAGACACGCCCCTGGGTCCCCGAAGTCCCGGCTTGCATGCCCTGTCCTCGGCCTCGACCCATGCCTTGGCCCATCTGGCCCGACTGCGGAGTCCCCGCTCGAAAGGTGGTAGCGGCCTGAGTAGCGCCCTGGAACTGATACTGGTTTCCCTGGCCCGTGGTGGGGTAGGGAGGAATAAGGCGTGTCTGCGACTGTCCCACTGATGACTGGGACTGAGGTGTCCCATAGCTCTGGGATCCTTGCCTCTGCGGACAATCCCGCTTCATATGCCCCGGTTGGTGGCAATGGAAACATGTCTTCTGGCCCGCGTGGTAGGTAGTCCTGAAGTTTCTCCCGCCTTGGGAAAGCTGACCTTGGCCTTGGCCTTGATAGCCGCGGCCCTGTCCTTGAGGAGCAGAGGTCCTCTGTTTCTTCCCCGAACTAGAAGAAGAGGATTGGCCCTCCTTCTTCTTATCCTTAGCACCCGCCTCACGGATGCTTCGAGCATCGTCCACCTCCCTCTCAATGGCCATAGCTGTCTCGACCATAGAGTCCAAGTCTTGCAGGCGGAGGCCCACAATCTTTCCCCGGATGGATAGCTTCAACCCATCCTCAAACCTTCTTACCTTGGCCATATCCGTGGCCACGTAATCATCAGCAAATCGGGCTAATTCAGTGAACTTAGCCACATACTCCATCACTGTCATTGACCCTTGCTTCAAATCTAGAAACTCGCGGGCCTTTGCATGTCGAACGGCCGTTGGGAAATATTTACCCATGAAGAGCTCCTTGAACTCTCCCCATGTCATGGCCTCTAAGTTCTTCGAGGCCGTCACCCAATCCCACCACAATTGGGCTTCTCCTTCTAGCTGGAATGCAGCTAGCCTTATCTTAGTAGCGTCTGAGGTGACCTCCATCGCCCCTAAGATCTTGTTGACTTGCCGGAACCAATGGTCGGCCACCATCGGGTCCGCCCCTCCCATGAAGATTGGAGGTTTGTGTGCTTTAAACTGTTGGAGGTTACTCGCGCCTCCATGTCCGGCATTTGCACTAGCTTGTGCAACAGTAGCCGCCATTAGGCCCATGGTTTCCGTAAACGCTCGTTGATCGAAGACCGGTGGTGGTTGGTTATTGTTCCGCCCACCGCCTCGACGTCCTCTTCTTCCACTTGCCATCTACACACAAGTCAAATGGCAATGGCACAACAACTTAGTATCCCTAGATAGGGATCAAAGTTAAAACGCTCAAATCTTTCTCATTGTCTCACTAGTAGAGCGTATGCCTCCAATAGTGGACCCTTTCGCTTTGAACCTTCCCGTTCATTTGCTTTCCCACTCCCAAGGTTAAGTTCTCTAACCCTAGTGTGTCCATTTCCATACACATTTTACCATGCATATAATACACATACCACATATCACATAACATGTAGCAATTTAAGCACATAACATGTAATGTACAATGAATGCAATGGTCTAAACCCATGCCCCATCAAGCCCTAGGTAAATCGCATACCTATGCTCTGATACCAAGCTGTGACACCCCAAATTTCCGGGGGTCCTTTATTAACCGTTGACCATCCGTCAACCCGCGGAAATACTCGTGATAGTCGTATAACCCGACACCACGTCACTCACATGCTTTTAATCAGATTTACCATCCACAAGGTCAATTATACCTCCATTTATGTCATAGAAGTCAAAGAAAACAAAGCCCAAAAGCATGGCTAAGCATTTTGAAAATTTCAAGTTTTTGGAAAAACCTTCCGGAAGGTCGACATACACCTACCGGAAGGTCACTGAAGGAACTGTTACATGAAAAAGATCAACTTCAAGAACTTCCGGAAGGTCGACATCAGTAGCAAAAACCTTCCGGAAGGTCCATTCCAGTAGCCAAAACCTTCCGGAAGGTTCATTCCAGAAAACAAAACCTTCCGGAAGAACTCGGCAGTCAAAAAGAAACCCAAGGCAAAACCTTCCGGAAGGTCCACTCCAGTAGACAAGTCCTTCCGGTAGGTTTTACTCCAGTAGCTAAAATCTTCCGGAAGGTTCATTCCAGTGGGCAAAACCTTCCGGAAGGCATTAGCTGTGAGCAAGGCAAGCTGGGGTTTTTAGCAAAACCTTCCGGAAGGCCGACACACACCTTCCGGTAGGTTTTCAGACTGTGAGCATAAAAATGGATTTCTTCCCCCTCCAAACCATCCTTAAAGCTACCCCATACACTCCAAACTCATTCAATACATGTTTAATGAGATTTTCCATATAATACCCAACTCATACAATCTCTATTACAATTCATTCCATAATATATATATACATCAAAATGGAATTTTGTTAAAGGTTTTACAAAACTTAAACTAAGGCCACAAGCCGGCCCCCTTCATGCTTGATGCTCTCCAAATGAGCCATCCGCCGGAGCAAAACCCACACCTGAAATGTTTTTCCCATAAAGGGTGAGCCACGCTCAATAGGGTATCTCCTAGAGAGGCTACTCCCCAACCTAAATGCATATGAAATGTCACATGCTATCAATCAACAATCCACAACAAGAATATATTCCATGTTGAAACATGTAATGTCATGCTATGAAATGAGGTGAGACTCACTCATGCACATCAACCGAGCCCTTCCCGGCTCCTCTACACATGCAAGTGCCAATGTGTACCAATCCGTCATTTATGTTCCACATCAAATGACATTTCATTCTAGGGTCTTTGTAAGGGGTGGATGTTCATGGACTCACACCAAAGGTCACCCAACCTACACGGAATTCATGGACTTCCACCAACGGTTCCGCGTACACCGACACACTTTATGGGCTCTTATACCAACGGAGTGCGTATCCAATCACCGGGTCTCTCACCCGAGGGATTTTCTAGCCCTTCTTGATACCCCAACCCTATCAACATATAAACCATTCAACTCGTCTAGGTCATCGACCCATATTACCCGAGCTCACTCGTCATCCACCATGTGTGGTGAAGACAAATAACCATGCACACACACCTCCTAAAATGCGATGTTCCCGTGCATATGAAATGTGGTGCTCCATTGCAACACCAATACAATGTTCGATATGATATGAGTGACATATGAACATTCTCAACACATTTCTCATATTCCATGGCAAAATCATATCAAAAGCATATAATTCTCATAATACAAATTCCAAGCATGTTATCAACATACTAAAATTTCATGGCATATATATAAACACATAACACGCCCACAATTTCATATAACACATGAATTTACATTGGGTTCATTTCACATATCCAATTCATAGAAATCACAATTAGTAACTTCTAAATATTCATCCAAGTTAGGATTTCCTTTACCCATTTCAATACCCAATTCACCCAATTTCACAACAATAGGCAAGAGACACATAGGCTATCATCCTACCCATTCCATAAAAACATTATAGGCTTGGAATAAACCTTAGTAGGAAGAAACCCTACCTTTTGAAGCGTGAGGAACGACCAAGGGAAGTTCCAAGACCCGATTCAAGCCAAAAACCCTCACTTCTCGAAAATCCCGTACCTTAATCTTCGGTAAAACTTGCGCTTTTTGGTATAGCTGCGTAGCCCTCGATGAGTAGAGCGACTTTAATTCTTGGCTTGCGTGGATTCGAGGTCCGTAGCGCCGTAGATCGTAGAGAGAAGGTGAGTTTTTCTCTCTTTTCTCCCTCTTTCTCTCTATCGGCTGAAACCGGCTGAACAATGGGGAAAAATCTAATTTTTCCCCCTATTTATATTTTAGAATACTTGGCCCACAATTCGCCACACGTCCTATTTAATTCCGGGTCCGTTTTAATCCCGAAACGATTAAATTTCGCTCCGGTTCAAGTTCAAATTATTTTTGTTTTAACTTGTGTTTAATATTTCCCCAAACCTGGAAACTTTATAAAAATTTCGTGTACAGGGTCACCCGGGGCCCGTTCGTCTCGTAAAACGCGAAAAATCCGACTATCTCGGAATTCCACGAAATTTGACGTGGTAACTAGATTTCGCGAGACGAATCCAACGGTGAGGTCCGTTTCGTCATCCGAGTTCTAGAAAAATTCAGGTTTACAACCTGTACTGTAGTGGCAATTTACCGTTTTCCCCTTTTTCACAAAGGTTGAAATTTTCTCGGGTTTTACACACAGGGTTCATTTAACCATCATAAAATAAACTTTCATTCACCATATATCATATCCACACTATTATCCCAAAAGAATAGGCCAAGCAATGACATTTACATTCCAAGAGAATTAAAGTACACTTGCAGCGGAATAACAAAATATTAGACTTTACATGATCTCCAAATAAACTCTCTAGTCTAGTACAAAAGAAGCTATATCTCTACATGTCCACCTCGGGATCTAGGTACCCCTCCAAGGAAGCTTCCCCAAGGCCCGGCTCATTCACACCGAGCTCCTCCTCTAAAGCCAAATCTGAAAAATATTAATTGTAGGGGATGAGCACGAAGCTCTGTAGCAAGATCTTCCCAAACTCAAACAAGGTTTAGAAAAACATATAAAACGGTTGGTCTCATTTTCACAAATAGCATATATACCATTTTGAAGGAAAAGCAGGATATTTTAAATAGATCTCAAGTTTAAATGTTCGTAATAATTTAAATGAACCATAAAACTCAGTCACAATTATCACCATAACCATTTTCAACAGGTTCTTGTGGAGTCCCATACCTCCACAAGCACTTGTTGGAAACCATTCCGTAACAATAATAATAATCTCATGTTCTCATGTATATTGGTTCATCCCCGTACCATGTATGTTGATTGCTTCTCATGAATCTACCCAACGATTATACCTAGTCCACCTATTTACATCATAATCACAAGCACTATAGGAAAGGGCGTCTACCATCCCAATGGCAGTGACGAGTCCCTTCCTAGGAAAAGTATATTATCCCTTGTTCGAACTCCAGTGAACGATAGTGGTTTCATTACCAAATGACAATCCACTACAAGTGCTAGGAAACCATCTCACCCCCACTGGGGTAGACTAACCTCTAACACTCTACGGCATCTCTCGAAGGCAATCCAAGTCCCTCACAACAACCATACAATTGAGGAAACCAAAATATTCTCAATTCATCAACATTTCAAGGAATTACCAAATTCCACAATTTCTCATTTATAATTCAAGTATCACAATTGTACCACTCTCAATATACTACAAGAATAAGGGATTAAAATATGCAAGAGATCATATCAATAAAACCTTCACAATCTTGATATCAAAATCTAGGGTTTTCCAAACAAAACATAATTTCTTGGAACTAGAACAAGGATTTGATGAAAACATGATTTAATCAACTATAGGCATTTAGAAATCAATAATCCATGTATTTTGCATAACCCAAAGAGGTAATTTCTAAAACTACTATTTTGGAAATTCAAGAACAAGGTCTCTTGAACCCAAACATACATTTTTGTTTAAAATCATGTTTCAATAAACAAGGAACCAAGAATTCTTAACTATTTATCATATAACTATCAAGAATATGGAAAACATACATATATAATAACCCTAGCCTCAATGTAAGAGAAAGAGAAGAAATCCCCTACCTTGAATCCAAGAGTTGTAAGCTAACCCAAGCTCCAAAGATCTCCTTCCTCCCTTCTCCTTCTCCTTCTTGTCTTCTCTTAGGGTTCTAAGAGATGTGGGTAAGGGTGTAGTGAAAGTGTATAGGAAGAGATGAGAAGAATGGTGTTCTTGAGGAATTTCGGTTTTGATTTCTATGAGGTGTGAATCTATCTTGATCTTGGTATTTTTCCCTTTCTTTATCTCCTCCTAGGGCTCTAAGATATTTGTGGGGAGGATGAGATGAAGAATGGGGCAAATAGGGCTTGGAATGGGTGTTTTAAAACCCAAAATCCCGACTTTTTACTGTTCGGGAAGGCTCCAATCAAAGGGTACCGGTACCGGGTACCGGTACCAATTAGTTTCTGGTTCGGGGGTACCGGTACTGTTCGGTACCGGTACTGGGTACCGGTACTGTTTGGATGCTTCGACTTCCAGGGCAGTTTTGACCCCTTTAGAGGTCGAATTGGAAAATTTCCAAGAGATACACTTTTGTAGCCCTAAATGTCTACTATCTACTGTAAAAATTTCAGATCAATTGGATGTAAGGATAAAAATTTATGGCTAAAATACTAGAAGGTGTCCAAGATACTTTTTACCCAATTTTTCTCTAAGTGTGTTTTCACTCCGGAATACTTCCTAGCTTCCAATACACCCCATATTACCTCTCCCAAGGTTGTTCGACCTTCCGGATTCAATGGACACATTATTTTGACCTAAAAATATTTAGAAACTTCCATAATCCCTCTTCTCAAGTTTGCACACTTTCGAAACTCAAACTTCTCAATCCATTTGTCTCCCTAGTATTTATTCCTACTATTACTACACATATCCACATTTTTACCTCAATTATCTACTATATATCTATATACATATATGAAAGAAAAATGCGGGGTGTTACAGTTATGACTTTTTGGGTGAGTTCTAACTGTTGGGGGAGGGGTTCCAACTCTTTGGGTAGGGGTAAAACTTTTTTGGATTGGGTTCCAATTTTTGGGGTGACTCGGATTAGCCAGATTACAACTTTTAAGGTGAGATTTCAACTATTTTGGATTGGTTTAAAAGCTTTTGGGGTGAGGTTCAACTTTTCAGAATTGAATTATATTTTTTTTGGCGTGGGTTCTAACTTTTTGGGGATAGGGTTTCAACTTTTATGCATTAGTTTATACTCTTTGGTTGAGGTTTCAAAATACTTTTTGGTTGAGGTTTCAAATTTTTTGAATTGAGTGATAACTTTTTGGGTGGGTTCTAAATGTTGGGGGAGGGGTTCCAACTCGTTGGGTAGGGGTATAACTTTTTTGGATTGGGTTCCAATTTTTGAGGTGACTCAGATTAGTTAGACTACAACTTTTTTGGTGAGATTTCAACTATTTTGGATTGGGTTATAAGCTTTTGGGGTAAGGTTTAACTTTTTAGGATTGGATTATATTTTTTTTTAGGTGGGTTCTAACTTTTTGGGGATAGAGTTTTAAATTTTATGCATTAGTTTATACTTTTTGGCTGGGGTTTGAACTTTTTTGAATTGAGTTATAACTTTTTGGGTGGGTTCTAACTGTTGCGGGAGGGGTTCCAACTCTTTGGTTAGAAGTATAACTTTTTTGGATTGGGTTCAAATTTTTGAGGTGACTCTGATTAGCTAGCGTACAACTTTTTTGGTGAGATTTCGATTATTTTGAATTGGGTTATAAGCTTTTGGGGTGAGATTTTACTTTTTAGGATTGGATTATATTTTTTTGGGGTGGGTTCTAACTTGTTAGGGATAGAGTTTCAACTTCGAGGCATTTGTTTATATTTTTTGGCTGAGGTTTCAACTTTTTTTAATTGAGTTATAACTTTTTGGGTGAGTTCTAACTGTTTGGCGGAGGGGTTCCTACTCATTGGGTAGGGGTATAACTTATTTGGATTGAGTTCCAATTTTTTTGGTGCATTTCAACTTTTACGGATTAGCTAGATTACAACTTTTTTTGTGAGATTTCAAGTATTTTGGATTGAGTTATAAGTTTTTGGGGTGAGGTTATACTTTTTAGGGTTAGATTAAATTATTTTGGTGTGGGTTCTAACTTTTTGGGGATAGAGTTTCGACTTTTATACATTAGTTTATACTTTTTGGATGAGGTTTCAACCTTTTGAATTGAGTTATAACTTTTTGGGTGGTATCTAACAGTTGGGGGAGGAGGTCCAACTCTTTGGGTTGAGGTCTAACATTTTTGGATTTGGTTCCAATTTTTTGGGTGACTCGGATTAGCTAGACTACAACTTTTTTGGTGAGATTTCGACTATTTTGGATTGGGTTATAAGCTTTTGGGGTGAGGTTTAACTTTTTAGGATTGGATTATATTTTTTTGGGGTTGATTCTAACTTGTTCGGGATAGAGTTTCAAATTTTATGCGTTAGTTTAAACTTTTTAGCTGAGGTTTCAACTTTTTTGAATTGATTTATAACTTTTTGGGTGAGTTCTAACTGTTGCGAGAGAGGTTCCAGCTCTTTGGGTAGGGGTATAACTTTTTTGGATTTGGTTCCAATTTTTGGGGTGACCCGAATTAGCTAGATTTCAACTTTTTTTGTGAGATTTCAACTATTTTGGATTGGGTTATAAGCTTTTGGGGTGAGGTTTAACTTTTTAGGATTGGATTATATTTTTTTTCGGGTGGGTTCTAACTTTTTGGGGATAGAGTTTCAACTTTTTTGTTTTAGTTTATACTTTTTAGCTGGGGTTTCAACTTTTTTGAATTGAGTTATGACTTTTTGGGTGAGTTCTAACTGTTGGGGGAGGGGTTCCAACTCTTTGCGTAGGGGTAAAACTTTTTTGGATTGGGTTCCAATTTTTGGGGTGACTCGGATTAGCCAGATTACAACTTTTAAGGTGAGATTTCAACTATTTTGGATTGGTTTAAAAGCTTTTGGGGTGAGGTTCAACTTTTCAGAATTGAATTATATTTTTTTTGGCGTGGGTTCTAACTTTTTGGGGATAGGGTTTCATCTTTTATGCATTAGTTTATACTCTTTGGTTGAGGTTTCAAAATACTTTTTGGTTGAGGTTTCAAATTTTTTGAATTGAGTGATAACTTTTTGGGTGGGTTCTAAATGTTGGGGGAGGGGTTCCAACTCGTTGGGTAGGGGTATAACTTTTTTGGATTGGGTTCCAATTTTTGAGGTGACTCAGATTAGTTAGACTACAACTTTTTTGGTGAGATTTCAACTATTTTGGATTGGGTTATAAGCTTTTGGGGTAAGGTTTAACTTTTTAGGATTGGATTATATTTTTTTTTAGGTGGGTTCTAACTTTTTGGGGATAGAGTTTTAAATTTTATGCATTAGTTTATACTTTTTGGCTGGGGTTTGAACTTTTTTGAATTGAGTTATAACTTTTTGGGTGGGTTCTAACTGTTGCGGGAGGGGTTCCAACTCTTTGGTTAGAAGTATAACTTTTTTGGATTGGGTTCAAATTTTTGAGGTGACTCTGATTAGCTAGCGTACAACTTTTTTGGTGAGATTTCGATTATTTTGAATTGGGTTATAAGCTTTTGGGGTGAGATTTTACTTTTTAGGATTGGATTATATTTTTTTGGGGTGGGTTCTAACTTGTTAGGGATAGAGTTTCAACTTCGAGGCATTTGTTTATATTTTTTGGCTGAGGTTTCAACTTTTTTTAATTGAGTTATAACTTTTTGGGTGAGTTCTAACTGTTTGGCGGAGGGGTTCCTACTCATTGGGTAGGGGTATAACTTATTTGGATTGAGTTCCAATTTTTTTGGTGCATTTCAACTTTTACGGATTAGCTAGATTACAACTTTTTTTGTGAGATTTCAAGTATTTTGGATTGAGTTATAAGTTTTTGGGGTGAGGTTATACTTTTTAGGGTTAGATTAAATTATTTTGGTGTGGGTTCTAACTTTTTGGGGATAGAGTTTCGACTTTTATACATTAGTTTATACTTTTTGGATGAGGTTTCAACCTTTTGAATTGAGTTATAACTTTTTGGGTGGTATCTAACAGTTGGGGGAGGAGGTCCAACTCTTTGGGTTGAGGTCTAACATTTTTGGATTTGGTTCCAATTTTTTGGGTGACTCGGATTAGCTAGACTACAACTTTTTTGGTGAGATTTCGACTATTTTGGATTGGGTTATAAGCTTTTGGGGTGAGGTTTAACTTTTTAGGATTGGATTATATTTTTTTGGGGTTGATTCTAACTTGTTCGGGATAGAGTTTCAAATTTTATGCGTTAGTTTAAACTTTTTAGCTGAGGTTTCAACTTTTTTGAATTGATTTATAACTTTTTGGGTGAGTTCTAACTGTTGCGAGAGAGGTTCCAGCTCTTTGGGTAGGGGTATAACTTTTTTGGATTTGGTTCCAATTTTTGGGGTGACCCGAATTAGCTAGATTTCAACTTTTTTTGTGAGATTTCAACTATTTTGGATTGGGTTATAAGCTTTTGGGGTGAGGTTTAACTTTTTAGGATTGGATTATATTTTTTTTCGGGTGGGTTCTAACTTTTTGGGGATAGAGTTTCAACTTTTTTGTTTTAGTTTATACTTTTTAGCTGGGGTTTCAACTTTTTTGAATTGAGTTATGACTTTTTGGGTGAGTTCTAACTGTTGGGGGAGGGGTTCCAACTCTTTGCGTAGGGGTAAAACTTTTTTGGATTGGGTTCCAATTTTTGGGGTGACTCGGATTAGCCAGATTACAACTTTTAAGGTGAGATTTCAACTATTTTGGATTGGTTTAAAAGCTTTTGGGGTGAGGTTCAACTTTTCAGAATTGAATTATATTTTTTTTGGCGTGGGTTCTAACTTTTTGGGGATAGGGTTTCATCTTTTATGCATTAGTTTATACTCTTTGGTTGAGGTTTCAAAATACTTTTTGGTTGAGGTTTCAAATTTTTTGAATTGAGTGATAACTTTTTGGGTGGGTTCTAAATGTTGGGGGAGGTGTTCCAACTCGTTGGGTAGGGGTATAACTTTTTTGGATTGGGTTCCAATTTTTGAGGTGACTCAGATTAGTTAGACTACAACTTTTTTGGTGAGATTTCAACTATTTTGGATTGGGTTATAAGCTTTTGGGGTAAGGTTTAACTTTTTAGGATTGGATTATATTTTTTTTTAGGTGGGTTCTAACTTTTTGGGGATAGAGTTTTAAATTTTATGCATTAGTTTATACTTTTTGGCTGGGGTTTGAACTTTTTTGAATTGAGTTATAACTTTTTGGGTGGGTTCTAACTGTTGCGGGAGGGGTTCCAACTCTTTGGTTAGAAGTATAACTTTTTTGGATTGGGTTCAAATTTTTGAGGTGACTCTGATTAGCTAGAGTACAACTTTTTTGGTGAGATTTCGATTATTTTGAATTGGGTTATAAGCTTTTGGGGTGAGATTTTACTTTTTAGGATTGGATTATATTTTTTTGGGGTGGGTTCTAACTTGTTAGGGATAGAGTTTCAACTTCTAGGCATTTGTTTATATTTTTTGGCTGAGGTTTCAACTTTTTTTAATTGAGTTATAACTTTTTGGGTGAGTTCTAACTGTTTGGCGGAGGGGTTCCTACTCATTGGGTAGGGGTATAACTTATTTGGATTGAGTTCCAATTTTTTTGGTGCATTTCAACTTTTACGGATTAGCTAGATTACAACTTTTTTTGTGAGATTTCAAGTATTTTGGATTGAGTTATAAGTTTTTGGGGTGAGGTTATACTTTTTAGGGTTAGATTAAATTATTTTGGTGTGGGTTCTAACTTTTTGGGGATAGAGTTTCGACTTTTATACATTAGTTTATACTTTTTGGATGAGGTTTCAACTTTTTGAATTGAGTTATAACTTTTTGGGTGGTATCTAACAGTTGGGGGAGGAGGTCCAACTCTTTGGGTTGATGTCACGCCCCGAATTTCCACAAACTCGGGGAGTGAGTGAAAAAGAAGAAGAAAAGTAAATGAAAGGTCATTAGGTTGGATAAATTGATTTCTCATTTATTTCCCACGTTTTCCCAAAGTTTTTCAAGCCATTTTTATTCCATTGTTAGCCTATTCCTTCAAGGTTTCTAAACCCCCCTTTTTCACCACTCCCACCTATTTAAAAGGTGTTTTACACACTTAACAAGTCTTTTAATTTTTCATAAAATTTCGACATAACCTCCTTTGTTTTCCAAGCCTTTTTCCCACCTAATATTCACAATTTTCATATGCATAAATATATCACAACCCACCCTCACTCGGTGGCCACAACCCATGTGAATTAAACTTACATCCCTTGTTCTCAACATACACATCTAATTGCCCCAATATACACATATAATACTCATTAAATAAAAACATCCAACATATCAATTGGGTTTACACCCTTACACTTTAAAATGATTCAAGGTCTATCTATTACTTTTCCAAATTGAAAATACAAATCATTTGGGCTTATGCCCATACATACAAAACATGCCCCAAGGGCCAAGTATCCATTCAAGCCCCTTTTCTCTCCTTCCTTTAAGACTTACTCAAGTCTCAAGTACCGGGAGCCTCATCTGTAATATGATATCCCACGAATGGGTCAGCACAACCGCTGGTATGACAAAATACTAATGCTAGGAACAAATTTAAGGCGTGGCATGTGCAAGTGTACATTTTAAATGCTACAACCCCGTAATCCCTCAATACTATGCAATGTCAATATGTATGACACACCCATGCAACTCTATGCCACCCATGTCTCGCTTCACGGTCCGCCCCCGTCAGCCCGCGAGTACTGTCATTGGCCAGATTTTGGGTTTTTCACCACAGGATCTACACCCTCATAATGCATAGCACCAAGTGCTCAACCCACACTATGTTCCAAGGATTCATGTATGCCAAGATGCCATGATTTTTCTCAATGTGAATTCTATGAAACAATTCATCAAACACTTGGCGTATAACTCAAAATATGCCCCCTTTATAAAGTAAAGCATAACTTTAAATTCATAACACTTTATCTACATGAATGTGAGGCACAATTCAATGAATTAAACATGTGATCATATTTCATGTTCATTACTTTTACAATTTCTCAAAGAAATACAAATACACAAATTACCAATTCATGGAATAAATCATAACTCTCAAACCACAAGAGTTTCTCTACATAAACATAAGGTAGAATATGATAATTCAACACATAAGCAATATACACCTTAATCATAGCAACAAATTGTCAAGAATTTCAAAGAACACAAAAGTACTTAAGCCATTAACTCTAAGTTTTCAAAGCAACTACCAACTAAATAATTTTCTAGCATCAAGTAAACACCTAAATCATTCAACCTACACATGGAAAGGCAAGAAAACTTAAATCTATTCCCAACTTAGTAAAACATCATACCTAGAATGGTTTTTCTCAAACCAAGAGAGTTGTGTTCGCTTTATAGCCGAACCGATCAGTGATAATCTAGCTCTTGTTGAGAGGAACAACTTCTTAGAAGGAAGTCTTGCAAGAATCTTGACCTAAGATTGAGTTTTGGTGGCTTGAAACTTGAAGAACCTAAGGTTTTCTTCTTTTTTCCTTCCAAAAACGTGTACTGCCCTTCTTCAGACCAAAATGTGTTATTTTTTACACTAAAGGTCTGTATTTATAGTGAAGGGCAAAGGGGCAAAATGACCCTTTTGCCCTTGATGAATCCGGGACCCCGTTACACTACAACTCGTCCCGAAACGCCTCAATTCGACATTTTATTTTAGCCAAAAGTTCTTAAAATTATTTTAAATGAAAATTTTCAAAAAAATATATTTTTGATAGTGGCCGAGTTTGGCCGGTCCCACCTAGGCCACCCGAGATACCTTTTTTGTCCAAATTTTGAAACTGTTTCCGTTTAGGCTCAAATTCACACAGTAGGTGTATTTTAACATTCTAAGCATGTTTCTCTTCTATGGCATACTCAAATTATGCTCCTAAACATGACCTACGCATAAATGATGCATATGTAGTACTCTACGGCAAATGATGCATGAATAGTGCCCTACCGGCAAAACTGAAAATTTTATCTTCAGTTTTCAGATCTCTACATCCTTCCCCCCTTTAAAAAAAATTTCGTCCCGAAATTTAGGAATGTACCTCTATGAATGAACAACTCTGGGTACCTAGCGCGGACTTCAGCCTCACGCTCCCAAGTAGCCTCCTCGACCCCATGATGGTTCCAAAGAACCTTGACCAAAGGGATGGTCTTGCCCCGCAAAACCTGGTCCCTCGAGTCCAATACCTCCACTGGCCTCTCATCATAAGAAACATCGCCCTCCACTTGAAGATCTGCCCAATCTAACACATGTGAAGGGTCAGGCTCGTACTTGGAAGACATCGACACATGGAAGACATCATGAACCCCATATAGCTGTGGCGGTAATGCAAGCTTATAAGCCACCTCACCAACCTTCGCAAGGATCTCAAATGGTCCTATAAACCGTGGCGACAGTTTTCCACTACGCCCGAATCTCCTCAATCCCCGTCGTGGGGCTACCTTGAGGAACACATGTCCCCCAACATCAAATGATAGAGGTCGTCGCCTCCTGTCTGCATAACTCTTTTGGCGGCTCTGTGCTGTCAACAGACGCTGTCTAATCACCTGTATCTTGTCCGTGGTCTCACGAACTATGTCAGGTCCTAAAGCAGATGTCTCCCCTACCTCAGTCCAACATACTGGTGAACGACACGGCCTACCATACAACGCCTCAAAAGGTGTCATCTCAATACAAGACTGATAACTGTTGTTGTAGGCAAACTCTACTAAAGCAAGGTGATCTTCCCAGTTATCCCTGAAGTCCATAACACATGCTCTAAGCATGTCCTCAAGTATCTGAATAGTACGCTCTGACTGACCGTCAGTCTGAGGGTGGAAAGCAGTACTAAACAGTAGCTGAGTCCCCAAGGCGGTCTGAAGACTCTGCCAAAAATCGTGCAGTGAAACGTGGGTCTCTGTCTGAAACAATGGAAACAGGAATCCCATGTAGTCGTACTATCTCTCGGATATACAGCCTACTGAGAACATCCACTGAATCAGTCGCTCTAATCGGTAGGAAATGTGCGGACTTCGTCAACCTATCAACAACAACCCAAACTGCATCGTGACCTCTAGGTGACTTCGGAAGACCCATCACAAAATCCATGGTAACAAATTCCCACTTCCACTCAGCCATTGGCAATGGCTGTAACAAACCCCCAGGTCTCTAGTGCTCAGCCTTAACCTGCTGGCACGTGAGACATCTCGATACAAACTGCACCACATCCTCCTTCATCCCCGTCCACCAATACTGGCAGCGTAAATCATGGTACATCTTAGTGCCCCCTGGGTGTACTGTTAGGCGTGAATGATGGAAATCTCTAATGACATCAGCCCTAAGAGACTCTGGAACAAAGACTCTACCTATATATCTCAAGCTAAGGTCAGAATGAATTGTCCATCCCTCAAAGCCCTCGGCACTTGCAACTCGTGCTAGAATCTGCCCTGCTTCTGTGTCTTGTAAATGTGCCTCAATAACCCTGTTCAACAGTGTAGGCTGGGCACAAACACTGAATAGTGTGGCGTGTCCCTCAGACTCTGCAAGGTCTAAGTCAAACTCACCGATGTCTCCCATCATCTCCCACTCCCTAATAGCAATGCTAGCTACAGTGCTCCTAGGTCTCCTACTAAGTGCATCTGCTACGACATTGGCCTTCCCAGGATGGTTCTGAAGGTCAAAGTCATAATCCTCCATATACTCCATCCATCTCCTCTGCCGAAGGTTCAAGTCCTTCTGTGTGAAGATGTATCTGAGGCTCTTGTGATCTGAGAACACCTCGAACCTCTCCCCATATAAGTAGTGTCGCCAACTCTTAAGTGCAAAAATGACGACAGCTAACTCCAAATCATGTGTGGGGTAATTCTGCTCATGATTCTTCAACTGACGAGAACCATAGGCTACCACTCTACCCTCCTGCATCAACACACAGCCTAATCCCTCTCGTGAAGCATCACAATAAACAGTATAGCCAATACCTCCCTTAGGTATAATCAGGACAGGTGCTGAAGTCAGCCTCTTCTTCAGCTCCTGAAATGAATGCTCACAGTCATCTGTCCACTCAAATCTAATGCCCTTGCGCGTCAGACGAGTCATCGGCGCGGCAAGACGAGAAAACCCCTCTACAAACCGACGGTAGTACCCTGCCAATCCCAAGAAACTCCGAATCTCAAATACACTCTTCGGCCTCTCCCAACTCATAACAGCGTCAATCTTAGAAGGATCCACAGATACTCCACTACCTGACACAACATGGCCTAGAAACTGCACCTCCTGAAGCCAAAACTCACATTTCGAGAGCTTAGCAAATAAACAGTGTTCCCTCAAAATCTGTAACACAGTCCGTAGGTGAAAGGCATGCTCATCCTCCGAAGGTGAATAAATCAAAATATCATCAACAAACACCACAACAAACTTATCTAAATAAGGACTAAAAATGCGATGCATCAAGTCCATGAATGCCGCCGGGGCATTCGTCACACCGAATGGCATAACCACGAATTCATAATGGCCATAACGAGTGCGAAAAGCTGTCTTCGCCACATCCTCCTCTCATACTCTCAACTGATGATACCCCGATCTAAGATCAATCTTCGAGAAATATTTCGAACCCCTAAGCTGATCAAACAAGTCATCTATCCTCGGCAACGGGTACTTGTTCTTGATAGTGACTCGATTCAGCCTCCTATAGTCCACACACAAACGCAATGTTTCATCCTTCTTCTTCGCAAATAGTGCCGAAGCACCCCACGGAGAAGTACTAGGACGAATAAAACCCTTACGCAGCAAATCAGTCAACTGCTGCTTCAGCTCTCTCAACTCAGCTGGAGCCATACGGTAAGGTGGAATGGAAATAGGCATAGGGCCTGGGATAAGCTCTATCGTGAACTCTATCTCTCGTCTCGGCGGTAGACTAGTCAAGTCATCCGGGAAGACATCTGAAAACTCATCCACGACGGGTGGTAACACACTCTCTATAGTCTCACTCCCATCTGCTACCAAACTAGTCAACATGTAACTATGACCTCCCCAACTCTTCGAGTTATACAAGGGTGGAACTAAGAAATCCCCACGATCTTCCGTGAAATAAAAGCTATCTCCCTCAGGAGTACACACTGTCACTCTCCCCCTGTAGCAATCTATACTCGCCCGAAAAGTAAACAACCAATCCATCCCCAAAATAATATCAAAACCAAACATGTCAAGCAGAATGAAATCAAAATAAAGGATGCGATCGGCTATCTCTATCGAGCAATCTCTACAGATCCTCGTCAATATCACACTACCCCCAACTGGGGTGTTAACATGCAATGGTGGATCTAACCGATCTATATCCAGTCCCAATGTCATGGCAAGCATGGTAGATATGAATGAATGAGATGCACCCGAGTCTATCAGTACGCTAGCCCATGAACTAAACACAAGGAATGTACCTCGAACCACTGAAGGTCCAGAAGTAGATGTCTCTGGTGTGGACACTGCATATACACGACCCTGAGTAGTCTGGCCCTGCCAACCCTTTCATGTAATGAGTAATTTCCTTACTCCATATTTCTTTCCCTTCAAGGGCTTACCATGTCATTCTCAATCAATCATCAAGAACAGTCATCTAATATAATTCATCAATTATTGCACCACGATCTTCCAATCATATTCTTTCTGAATAATTCTTAAAACTCAATTGTACAAAAAATGAGTCATCACTTAACATTTAATTTTTTTTTTTTTACCCAAAGTAACACTAGCCAATTATTCATACTAATTCCAGACCACTATTAATAACCTCAAATAAATGGTCATATAACAACCTTCAATCCACTCAGACACAAAATCACAATTTGTACTCTTATTCCAAAATCGACACAATTACTTATTCATTTTACCACGCCCCTCCAATTGATTGTATTTGAACATTGTATTATTTTATAGTCTCTTAGTCACCCTAATGGAAGCCATATCCAACTCAAAGTTTTCACCATAAAATCAAAATTTTCAATCTTTCTGCAATTCTTAACATCTCGATCAATTCCAATAACTTCATCTAACCAAAATTATATAAAGGACGCCACAGTTCACCTTATCTTCAAGCAACAAAATTGAATTACCACACATTTTTAACTTCACAAATTAAAGCAACTAAGGGCCAGGCAAAATAATGAAAATTGACATAACCTAATAAAGTTATAACATCATAAATCATCATACCTCGAAGCCTTTTTACTTTCATACATTCTCAGCCAAAATACACTAATACTCTCTATGACATCCAAAACTCATGACGTAAAAATAATTCCTTTGTCACCACACATGTCTCCTAACTATCTCCAATATTGGTGTACCCATTTCCCTACAACTCCCATGTAAGATCTAATCCCAAAGCTCTAATACCAAGTTGTCACGCCCCGAATTTCCACAAACCCGGGGAGTGAGTGAAAAAGAAGAAGAAAAGTAAATGAAAGGTCATTAGGTTGGATAAATTGATTTCTCATTTATTTCCCACGTTTTCCCAAAGTTTTTCAAGCCATTTTTATTCCATTGTTAGCCTATTCCTTCAAGGTTTCTAAACCCCCCTTTTTCACCACTCCCACCTATTTAAAAGGTGTTTTACACACTTAACAAGTCTTTTAATTTTTCATAAAATTTCGACATAACCTCCTTTGTTTTCCAAGCCTTTTTCCCACCTAATATTCACAATTTTCATATGCATAAATATATCACAACCCACCCTCACTCGGTGGCCACAATCCATGTGAATTAAACTTACATCCCTTGTTCTCAACATACACATCTAATTGCCCCAATATACACATATAATACTCATTAAATAAAGACATCCAACATATCAATTGGGTTTACACCCTTACACTTTAAAATGACCCAAGGTCTATCTATTACTTTTCCAAATTGAAAATACAAATCATTTGGGCTTATGCCCATACATACAAAACATGCCCCAAGGGCCAAGTATCCATTCAAGCCCCTTTTCTCTCCTTCCTTTAAGACTTACTCAAGTCTCAAGTACCGGGAGCCTCATCTGTAATATGATATCCCACGAATGGGTCAGCACAACCGCTGGTATGACAAAATACTAATGCTAGGAACAAATTTAAGGCGTGGCATGTGCAAGTGTACATTTTAAATGCTACAACCCCGTAATCCCTCAATACTATGCAATGTCAATATGTATGACACACCCATGCAACTCTATGCCACCCATGTCTCGCTTCACGGTCCGCCCCCGTCAGCCCGCGAGTACTGTCATTGGCCAGATTTTGGGTTTTTCACCACAGGATCTACACCCTCATAATGCATAGCACCAAGTGCTCAACCCACACTATGTTCCAAGGATTCATGTATGCCAAGATGCCATGATTTTTCTCAATGTGAATTCTATGAAACAATTCATCAAACACTTGGCGTATAACTCAAAATATGCCCCCTTTATAAAGTAAAGCATAACTTTAAATTCATAACACTTTATCTACATGAATGTGAGGCACAATTCAATGAATTAAACATGTGATCATATTTCATGTTCATTACTTTTACAATTTCTCAAAGAAATACAAATACACAAATTACCAATTCATGGAATAAATCATAACTCTCAAACCACAAGAGTTTCTCTACATAAACATAAGGTAGAATATGATAATTCAACACATAAGCAATATACACCTTAATCATAGCAACAAATTGTCAAGAATTTCAAAGAACACAAAAGTACTTAAGCCATTAACTCTAAGTTTTCAAAGCAACTACCAACTAAATAATTTTCTAGCATCAAGTAAACACCTAAATCATTCAACCTACACATGGAAAGGCAAGAAAACTTAAATCTATTCCCAACTTAGTAAAACATCATACCTAGAATGGTTTTTCTCAAACCAAGAGAGTTGTGTTCGCTTTATAGCCGAACCGATCAGTGATAATCTAGCTCTTGTTGAGAGGAACAACTTCTTAGAAGGAAGTCTTGCAAGAATCTTGACCTAAGATTGAGTTTTGGTGGCTTGAAACTTGAAGAACCTAAGGTTTTCTTCTTTTTTCCTTCCAAAAACGTGTACTGCCCTTCTTCAGACCAAAATGTGTTATTTTTTACACTAAAGGTCTGTATTTATAGTGAAGGGCAAAGGGGCAAAATGACCCTTTTGCCCTTGATGAATCCGGGACCCCGTTACACTACAACTCGTCCCGAAACGCCTCAATTCGACATTTTATTTTAGCCAAAAGTTCTTAAAATTATTTTAAATGAAAATTTTCAAAAAAATATATTTTTGATAGTGGCCGAGTTTGGCCGGTCCCACCTAGGCCACCCGAGATACCTTTTTTGTCCAAATTTTGAAACTGTTTCCGTTTAGGCTCAAATTCACACAGTAGGTGTATTTTAACATTCTAAGCATGTTTCTCTTCTATGGCATACTCAAATTATGCTCCTAAACATGACCTACGCATAAATGATGCATATGTAGTACTCTACGGCAAATGATGCATGAATAGTGCCCTACCGGCAAAACTGAAAATTTTATCTTCAGTTTTCAGATCTCTACAGTTGAGGTCTAACATTTTTGGATTTGGTTCCAATTTTTTGGGTGACTCGGATTAGCTAGACTACAACTTTTTTGGTGAGATTTCGACTATTTTGGATTGGGTTATAAGCTTTTGGGGTGAGGTTTAACTTTTTAGGATTGGATTATATTTTTTTGGGGTGGATTCTAACTTGTTCGGGATAGAGTTTCAAATTTTATGCATTAGTTTAAACTTTTTAGCTGAGGTTTCAACTTTTTTGAATTGATTTATAACTTTTTGGGTGAGTTCTAACTGTTGCGAGAGAGGTTCCAGCTCTTTGGGTAGGGGTATAACTTTTTTGGATTGGGTTCCAATTTTTGGGGTGACCCGAATTAGCTAGATTTCAACTTTTTTTGTGAGATTTCAACTATTTTGGATTGGGTTATAAGCTTTTGGGGTGAGGTTTAACTTTTTAGGATTGGATTATTTTTTTTTTCGGGTGGGTTCTAACTTTTTGGAGATAGAGTTTCAACTTTTTTGTTTTAGTTTATACTTTTTAGCTGGGGTTTCAACTTTTTTGAATTGAGTTATGACTTTTTGGGTGAGTTCTAACTGTTGGGGGAGGGGTTCCAACTCTTTGGGTAGGGGTAAAACTTTTTTGGATTGGGTTCCAATTTTTGGGGTGACTCGGATTAGCCAGATTACAACTTTTAAGGTGAGATTTCAACTATTTTGGATTGGTTTAAAAGCTTTTGGGGTGAGGTTCAACTTTTCAGAATTGAATTATATTTTTTTTGGCGTGGGTTCTAACTTTTTGGGGATAGGGTTTCAACTTTTATGCATTAGTTTATACTCTTTGGTTGAGGTTTCAAAATACTTTTTGGTTGAGGTTTCAAATTTTTTGAATTGAATGATAACTTTTTGGGTGGGTTCTAAATGTTGGGGGAGGGGTTCCAACTCGTTGGGTAGGGGTATAACTTTTTTGGATTGGGTTCCAATTTTTGAGGTGACTCAGATTAGTTAGACTACAACTTTTTTGGTGAGATTTCAACTATTTTGGATTGGGTTATAAGCTTTTGGGGTAAGGTTTAACTTTTTAGGATTGGATTATATTTTTTTTTAGGTGGGTTCTAACTTTTTGGGGATAGAGTTTTAAATTTTATGCATTAGTTTATACTTTTTGGCTGGGGTTTGAACTTTTTTGAATTGAGTTATAACTTTTTGGGTGGGTTCTAACTGTTGCGGGAGGGGTTCCAACTCTTTGGTTAGAAGTATAACTTTTTTGGATTGGGTTCAAATTTTTGAGGTGACTCTGATTAGCTAGAGTACAACTTTTTTGGTGAGATTTCGATTATTTTGAATTGGGTTATAAGCTTTTGGGGTGAGATTTTACTTTTTAGGATTGGATTATATTTTTTTGGGGTGGGTTCTAACTTGTTAGGGATAGAGTTTCAACTTCTAGGCATTTGTTTATATTTTTTGGCTGAGGTTTCAACTTTTTTTAATTGAGTTATAACTTTTTGGGTGAGTTCTAACTGTTTGGCGGAGGGGTTCCTACTCATTGGGTAGGGGTATAACTTATTTGGATTGAGTTCCAATTTTTTTGGTGCATTTCAACTTTTACGGATTAGCTAGATTACAACTTTTTTTGTGAGATTTCAAGTATTTTGGATTGAGTTATAAGTTTTTGGGGTGAGGTTATACTTTTTAGGGTTAGATTAAATTATTTTGGTGTGGGTTCTAACTTTTTGGGGATAGAGTTTCGACTTTTATACATTAGTTTATACTTTTTGGATGAGGTTTCAACTTTTTGAATTGAGTTATAACTTTTTGGGTGGTATCTAACAGTTGGGGGAGGAGGTCCAACTCTTTGGGTTGAGGTCTAACATTTTTGGATTTGGTTCCAATTTTTTGGGTGACTCGGATTAGCTAGACTACAACTTTTTTGGTGAGATTTCGACTATTTTGGATTGGGTTATAAGCTTTTGGGGTGAGGTTTAACTTTTTAGGATTGGATTATATTTTTTTGGGGTGGATTCTAACTTGTTGGGGACAGAGTTTCAAATTTTATGCATTAGTTTAAACTTTTTGGCTGAGGTTTCAACTTTTTTGAATTGATTTATAACTTTTTGGGTGAGTTCTAACTGTTGCGAGAGAGGTTCCAGCTCTTTGGGTAGGGGTATAACTTTTTTGGATTGGGTTCCAATTTTTGGGGTGACCCGAATTAGCTAGATTTCAACTTTTTTTGTGAGATTTCAACTATTTTGGATTGGGTTATAAGCTTTTGGGGTGAGGTTTAACTTTTTAGGATTGGATTATATTTTTTTTCGGGTGGGTTCTAACTTTTTGGGGATAGAGTTTCAACTTTTTTGTTTTAGTTTATACTTTTTAGCTGGGGTTTCAACTTTTTTGAATTGAGTTATGACTTTTTGGGTGAGTTCTAACTGTTGGGGGAGGGGTTCCAACTCTTTGGGTAGGGGTAAAACTTTTTTGGATTGGGTTCCAATTTTTGGGGTGACTCGGATTAGCCAGATTACAACTTTTAAGGTGAGATTTCAACTATTTTGGATTGGTTTAAAAGCTTTTGGGGTGAGGTTCAACTTTTCAGAATTGAATTATATTTTTTTTGGCGTGGGTTCTAACTTTTTGGGGATAGGGTTTCAACTTTTATGCATTAGTTTATACTCTTTGGTTGAGGTTTCAAAGTACTTTTTGGTTGAGGTGTCAAACTTTTTGAATTGAGTGATAACTTTTTGGGTGGGTTCTAAATGTTGGGGGAGGGGTTCCAACTCGTTGGGTAGGGGTATAACTTTTTTGGATTGGGTTCCAATTTTTGAGGTGACTCAGATTAGTTAGACTACAACTTTTTTGGGGAGATTTCAACTATTTTGGATTGGGTTATAAGCTTTTGGGGTAAGGTTTAACTTTTTAGGATTGGATTAAATTTTTTTTTAGGTGGGTTCTAACTTTTTGGGGATAGAGTTTTAAATTTTATGCATTAGTTTATACTTTTTGGCTGGGGTTTGAACTTTTTTGAATTGAGTTATAACTTTTTGGGTGGGTTCTAACTGTTGCGGGAGGGGTTCCAACTCTTTGGTTAGAAGTATAACTTTTTTGGATTGGGTTCAAATTTTTGAGGTGACCCTGATTAGCTAGCGTACAACTTTTTTGGTGAGATTTCGATTATTTTTAATTGGGTTATAAGCTTTTGGGGTGAGATTTTACTTTTTAGGATTGGATTATATTTTTTTGGGGTGGGTTCTAACTTGTTAGGGATAGAGTTTCAACTTCTAGGCATTTGTTTATATTTTTTGGCTGAGGTTTCAACTTTTTTTAATTGAGTTATAACTTTTTGGGTGAGTTCTAACTGTTTGGCGGAGGGGTTCCTACTCATTGGGTAGGGGTATAACTTATTTGGATTGAGTTCCAATTTTTTTGGTGAATTTCAACTGTTACTGATTAGCTAGATTACAACTTTTTTTGTGAGATTTCAAGTATTTTGGATTGAGTTATAAGTTTTTGGGGTGAGGTTATACTTTTTAGGGTTAGATTAAATTATTTTTGTGTGGGTTCTAACTTTTTGGGGATAGAGTTTCGACTTTTATACATTAGTTTATACTTTTTGGATGAGGTTTCAACTTTTTGAATTGAGTTATAACTTTTTGGGTGGTATCTAACAGTTGGGGGAGGAGGTCCAACTCTTTGGGTTGAGGTCTAACATTTTTGGATTTGGTTCCAATTTTTTGGGTCACTCGGATTAGCTAGACTACAACTTTTTTGGTGAGATTTCGACTATTTTGGATTGGGTTATAAGCTTTTGGGGTGAGGTTTAACTTTTTAGGATTGGATTATATTTTTTTGGGGTGGATTCTAACTTGTTGGGGACAGAGTTTCAAATTTTATGCATTAGTTTAAACTTTTTGGCTGAGGTTTCAACTTTTTTGAATTGATTTATAACTTTTTGGGTGAGTTCTAACTGTTGCGAGAGAGGTTCCAGCTCTTTGGGTAGGGGTATAACTTTTTTGGATTGGGTTCCAATTTTTGGGGTGACCCGAATTAGCTAGATTTCAACTTTTTTTGTGAGATTTCAACTATTTTGGATTGGGTTATAAGCTTTTGGGGTGAGGTTTAACTTTTTAGGATTGGATTATATTTTTTTTCGGGTGGGTTCTAACTTTTTGGGGATAGAGTTTCACCTTTTTTGTTTTAGTTTATACTTTTTAGCTGGGGTTTCAACTTTTTTGAATTGAGTTATGACTTTTTGGGTGAGTTCTAACTGTTGGGGGAGGGGTTCCAACTCTTTGGGTAGGGGTAAAACTTTTTTGGATTGGGTTCCAATTTTTGGGGTGACTCGGATTAGCCAGATTACAACTTTTAAGGTGAGATTTCAACTATTTTGGATTGGTTTAAAAGCTTTTGGGGTGAGGTTCAACTTTTCAGAATTGAATTATATTTTTTTTGGCGTGGGTTCTAACTTTTTGGGGATAGGGTTTCAACTTTTATGCCTTAGTTTATACTCTTTGGTTGAGGTTTCAAAGTACTTTTTGGTTGAGGTGTCAAATTTTTTGAATTGAGTGATAACTTTTTGGGTGGGTTCTAAATGTTGGGGGAGGGGTTCCAACTCGTTGGGTAGGGGTATAACTTTTTTGGATTGGATTCCAATTTTTGAGGTGACTCAGATTAGTTAGACTACAACTTTTTTGGGGAGATTTCAACTGTTTTGGATTGGGTTATAAGCTTTTGGGGTAAGGTTTAACTTTTTAGGATTGGATTAAATTTTTTTTTAGGTGGGTTCTAACTTTTTGGGGATAGAGTTTTAAATTTTATGCATTAGTTTATACTTTTTGGCTGGGGTTTGAACTTTTTTGAATTGAGTTATAACTTTTTGGGTGGGTTCTAACTGTTGCGGGAGGGGTTCCAACTCTTTGGTTAGAAGTATAACTTTTTTGGATTGGGTTCAAATTTTTGAGGTGACTCTGATTAGCTAGCGTACAACTTTTTTGGTGAGATTTCGATTATTTTGAATTGGGTTATAAGCTTTTGGGGTGAGATTTTACTTTTTAGGATTGGATTATATTTTTTTGGGGTGGGTTCTAACTTGTTAGGGATAGAGTTTCAACTTCTAGGCATTTGTTTATATTTTTTGGCTGAGGTTTCAACTTTTTTTAATTGAGTTATAACTTTTTGGGTGAGTTCTAACTGTTTGGCGGAGGGGTTCCTACTCATTGGGTAGGGGTATAACTTATTTGGATTGAGTTCCAATTTTTTTGGTGAATTTCAACTTTTACTGATTAGCTAGATTACAACTTTTTTTGTGAGATTTCAAGTATTTTGGATTGAGTTATAAGTTTTTGGGGTGAGGTTATACTTTTTAGGGTTAGATTAAATTATTTTGGTGTGGGTTCTAACTTTTTGGGGATAGAGTTTCGACTTTTATACATTAGTTTATACTTTTTGGATGAGGTTTCAACTTTTTGAATTGAGTTATAACTTTTTGGGTGGTATCTAACAGTTGGGGGAGGAGGTCCAACTCTTTGGGTTGAGGTCTAACATTTTTGGATTTGGTTCCAATTTTTTGGGTCACTCGGATTAGCTAGACTACAACTTTTTTGGTGAGATTTCGACTATTTTGGATTGGGTTATAAGCTTTTGGGGTGAGGTTTAACTTTTTAGGATTGGATTATATTTTTTTGGGGTGGATTCTAACTTGTTGGGGACAGAGTTTCAAATTTTATGCATTAGTTTAAACTTTTTGGCTGAGGTTTCAACTTTTTTGAATTGATTTATAACTTTTTGGGTGAGTTCTAACTGTTGCGAGAGAGGTTCCAGCTCTTTGGGTAGGGGTATAACTTTTTTGGATTGGGTTCCAATTTTTGGGGTGACCCGAATTAGCTAGATTTCAACTTTTTTTGTGAGATTTCAACTATTTTGGATTGGGTTATAAGCTTTTGGGGTGAGGTTTAATTTTTTAGGATTGGATTATATTTTTTTTCGGGTGGGTTCTAACTTTTTGGGGATAGAGTTTCAACTTTTTTGTTTTAGTTTATACTTTTTAGCTGGGGTTTCAACTTTTTTGAATTGAGTTATGACTTTTTGGGTGAGTTCTAACTGTTGGGGGAGGGGTTCCAACTCTTTGGGTAGGGGTAAAACTTTTTTGGATTGGGTTCCAATTTTTGGGGTGACTCGGATTAGCCAGATTACAACTTTTAAGGTGAGATTTCAACTATTTTGGATTGGTTTAAAAGCTTTTGGGGTGAGGTTCAACTTTTCAGAATTGAATTATATTTTTTTTGGCGTGGGTTCTAACTTTTTGGGGATAGGGTTTCAACTTTTATGCCTTAGTTTATACTCTTTGGTTGAGGTTTCAAAGTACTTTTTGGTTGAGGTGTCAAATTTTTTGAATTGAGTGATAACTTTTTGGGTGGGTTCTAAATGTTGGGGGAGGGGTTCCAACTCGTTGGGTAGGGGTATAACTTTTTTGGATTGGATTCCAATTTTTGAGGTGACTCAGATTAGTTAGACTACAACTTTTTTGGGGAGATTTCAACTATTTTGGATTGGGTTATAAGCTTTTGGGGTAAGGTTTAACTTTTTAGGATTGGATTAAATTTTTTTTTAGGTGGGTTCTAACTTTTTGGGGATAGAGTTTTAAATTTTATGCATTAGTTTATACTTTTTGGCTGGGGTTTGAACTTTTTTGAATTGAGTTATAACTTTTTGGGAGGGTTCTAACTGTTGCGGGAGGGGTTCCAACTCTTTGGTTAGAAGTATAACTTTTTTGGATTGGGTTCAAATTTTTGAGGTGACTCTGATTAGCTAGCGTACAACTTTTTTGGTGAGATTTCGATTATTTTGAATTGGGTTATAAGCTTTTGGGGTGAGATTTTACTTTTTAGGATTGGATTATATTTTTTTGGGGTGGGTTCTAACTTGTTAGGGATAGAGTTTCAACTTCTAGGCATTTGTTTATATTTTTTGGCTGAGGTTTCAACTTTTTTTAATTGAGTTATAACTTTTTGGGTGAGTTCTAACTGTTTGGCGGAGGGGTTCCTACTCATTGGGTAGGGGTATAACTTATTTGGATTGAGTTCCAATTTTTTTGGTGCATTTCAACTTTTACGGATTAGCTAGATTACAACTTTTTTTGTGAGATTTCAAGTATTTTGGATTGAGTTATAAGTTTTTGGGGTGAGGTTATACTTTTTAGGGTTAGATTAAATTATTTTGGTGTGGGTTCTAACTTTTTGGGGATAGAGTTTCGACTTTTATACATTAGTTTATACTTTTTGGATGAGGTTTCAACTTTTTGAATTGAGTTATAACTTTTTGGGTGGTATCTAACAGTTGGGGGAGGAGGTCCAACTCTTTGGGTTGAGGTCTAACATTTTTGGATTTGGTTCCAATTTTTTGGGTGACTCGGATTAGCTAGACTACAACTTTTTTGGTGAGATTTCGACTATTTTGGATTGGGTTATAAGCTTTTGGGGTGAGGTTTAACTTTTTAGGATTGGATTATATTTTTTTGGGGTGGATTCTAACTTGTTGGGGACAGAGTTTCAAATTTTATGCATTAGTTTAAACTTTTTGGCTGAGGTTTCAACTTTTTTGAATTGATTTATAACTTTTTGGGTGAGTTCTAACTGTTGCGAGAGAGGTTCCAGTTCTTTGGGTAGGGGTATAACTTTTTTGGATTGGGTTCCAATTTTTGGGGTGACTCGAATTAGCTAGATTTCAACTTTTTTTGTGAGATTTCAACTATTTTGGATTGGGTTATAAGCTTTTGGGGTGAGGTTTAACTTTTTAGGATTGGATTATATTTTTTTTCGGGTGGGTTCTAACTTTTTGGGGATAGAGTTTCAACTTTTTTGTTTTAGTTTATACTTTTTAGCTGGGGTTTCAACTTTTTTGAATTGAGTTATGACTTTTTGGGTGAGTTCTAACTGTTGGGGGAGGGGTTCCAACTCTTTGGGTAGGGGTAAAACTTTTTTGGATTGGGTTCCAATTTTTGGGGTGACTTGGATTAGCCAGATTACAACTTTTAAGGTGAGATTTCAACTATTTTGGATTGGTTTATTTGCTTTTGAGGTGAGGTTCAACTTTTCAGAATTGAATTATATTTTTTTTGGCGTGGGTTCTAACTTTTTGGTGATAGGGTTTCAACTTTTATGCATTAGTTTATACTCTTTGGTTGAGGTTTCAAAATACTTTTTGGTTGAGGTTTCAAATTTTTTGAATTGAGTGATAACTTTTTGGGTGGGTTCTAAATGTTGGGGGAGGGGTTCCAACTCGTTGGGTAGGGGTATAACTTTTTTGGATTGGGTTCCAATTTTTGAGGTGACTCAGATTAGCTAGATTACAACTTTTTTTGTGAGATTTCAAGTATTTTGGATTGAGTTATAAGTTTTTGGGGTGAGGTTATACTTTTTAGGGTTACATTAAATTATTTTGGTGTGGGTTCTATCTTTTTGGGGATAGAGTTTCGACTTTTATACATTAGTTTATACTTTTTGGATGAGGTTTCAACTTTTTGAATTGAGTTATAACTTTTTGGGTGGTATCTAACAGTTGGGGGAGGAGGTCCAACTCTTTGGGTTGAGGTCTAACATTTTTGGATTTGGTTCCAATTTTTTGGGTCACTCGGATTAGCTAGACTACAACTTTTTTGGTTAGATTTCGACTATTTTGGATTGGGTTATAAGCTTTTGGGGTGAGGTTTAACTTTTTAGGATTGGATTATATTTTTTTGGGGTGGATTCTAACTTGTTCGGGATAGAGTTTCAAATTTTATGCATTAGTTTAAACTTTTTGGCTGAGGTTTCAACTTTTTTGAATTGATTTATAACTTTTTGGGTGAGTTCTAACTGTTGCGAGAGAGGTTCCAGCTCTTTGGGTAGGGGTATAACTTTTTTGGATTGGGTTCCAATTTTTGGGGTGACCCGAATTAGCTGGATTTCAACTTTTTTTGTGAGATTTCAACTATTTTGGATTGGGTTATAAGCTTTTGGGGTGAGGTTTAACTTTTTAGGATTGGATTATTTTTTTTTTCGGGTGGGTTCTAACTTTTTGGGGATAGAGTTTCAACTTTTTTGTTTTAGTTTATACTTTTTAGCTGGGGTTTCAACTTTTTTGAATTGAGTTATGACTTTTTGGGTGAGTTCTAACTGTTGGGGGAGGGGTTCCAACTCTTTGGGTAGGGGTAAAACTTTTTTGGATTGGGTTCCAATTTTTGGGGTGACTCGGATTAGCCAGATTACAACTTTTAAGGTGAGATTTCAACTATTTTGGATTGGTTTAAAAGCTTTTGGGGTGAGGTTCAACTTTTCAGAATTGAATTATATTTTTTTTGGCGTGGGTTCTAACTTTTTGGGGATAGGGTTTCAACTTTTATGCATTAGTTTATACTCTTTGGTTGAGGTTTCAAAATACTTTTTGGTTGAGGTTTCAAATTTTTTGAATTGAATGATAACTTTTTGGGTGGGTTCTAAATGTTGGGGGATGGGTTCCAACTCGTTGGGTAGGGGTATAACTTTTTTGGATTGGGTTCCAATTTTTGAGGTGACTCAGATTAGTTAGACTACAACTTTTTTGGTGAGATTTCAACTATTTTGGATTGGGTTATAAGCTTTTGGGGTAAGGTTTAACTTTTTAGGATTGGATTATATTTTTTTTTAGGTGGGTTCTAACTTTTTGGGGATAGAGTTTTAAATTTTATGCATTAGTTTATACTTTTTGGCTGGGGTTTGAACTTTTTTGAATTGAGTTATAACTTTTTGGGTGGGTTCTAACTGTTGCGGGAGGGGTTCCAACTCTTTGGTTAGAAGTATAACTTTTTTGGATTGGGTTCAAATTTTTGAGGTGACTCTGATTAGCTAGAGTACAACTTTTTTGGTGAGATTTCGATTATTTTGAATTGGGTTATAAGCTTTTGGGGTGAGATTTTACTTTTTAGGATTGGATTATATTTTTTTTGGGTGGGTTCTAACTTGTTAGGGATAGAGTTTCAACTTCTAGGCATTTGTTTATATTTTTTGGCTGAGGTTTCAACTTTTTTTAATTGAGTTATAACTTTTTGGGTGAGTTCTAACTGTTTGGCGGAGGGGTTCCTACTCATTGGGTAGGGGTATAACTTATTTGGATTGAGTTCCAATTTTTTTGGTGCATTTCAACTTTTACGGATTAGCTAGATTACAACTTTTTTTGTGAGATTTCAAGTATTTTGGATTGAGTTATAAGTTTTTGGGGTGAGGTTATACTTTTTAGGGTTAGATTAAATTATTTTGGTGTGGGTTCTAACTTTTTGGGGATAGAGTTTCGACTTTTATACATTAGTTTATACTTTTTGGATGAGGTTTCAACTTTTTGAATTGAGTTATAACTTTTTGGGTGGTATCTAACAGTTGGGGGAGGAGGTCCAACTCTTTGGGTTGAGGTCTAACATTTTTGGATTTGGTTCCAATTTTTTGGGTGACTCGGATTAGCTAGACTACAACTTTTTTGGTGAGATTTCGACTATTTTGGATTGGGTTATAAGCTTTTGGGGTGAGGTTTAACTTTTTAGGATTGAATTATATTTTTTTGGGGTGGATTCTAACTTGTTGGGGACAGAGTTTCAAATTTTATGCATTAGTTTAAACTTTTTGGCTGAGGTTTCAACTTTTTTGAATTGATTTATAACTTTTTGGGTGAGTTCTAACTGTTGCGAGAGAGGTTCCAGCTCTTTGGGTAGGGGTATAACTTTTTTGGATTGGGTTCCAATTTTTGGGGTGACCCGAATTAGCTGGATTTCAACTTTTTTTGTGAGATTTCAACTATTTTGGATTGGGTTATAAGCTTTTGGGGTGAGGTTTAACTTTTTAGGATTGGATTATTTTTTTTTTCGGGTGGGTTCTAACTTTTTGGGGATAGAGTTTCAACTTTTTTGTTTTAGTTTATACTTTTTAGCTGGGGTTTCAACTTTTTTGAATTGAGTTATGACTTTTTGGGTGAGTTCTAACTGTTGGGGGAGGGGTTCCAACTCTTTGGGTAGGGGTAAAACTTTTTTGGATTGGGTTCCAATTTTTGGGGTGACTCGGATTAGCCAGATTACAACTTTTAAGGTGAGATTTCAACTATTTTGGATTGGTTTAAAAGCTTTTGGGGTGAGGTTCAACTTTTCAGAATTGAATTATATTTTTTTTGGCGTGGGTTCTAACTTTTTGGGGATAGGGTTTCAACTTTTATGCATTAGTTTATACTCTTTGGTTGAGGTTTCAAAGTACTTTTTGGTTGAGGTGTCAAATTTTTTGAATTGAGTGATAACTTTTTGGGTGGGTTCTAAATGTTGGGGGAGGGGTTCCAACTCGTTGGGTAGGGGTATAACTTTTTTGGATTGGGTTCCAATTTTTGAGGTGACTCAGATTAGTTAGACTACAACTTTTTTGGGGAGATTTCAACTATTTTGGATTGGGTTATAAGCTTTTGGGGTAAGGTTTAACTTTTTAGGATTGGATTAAATTTTTTTTTAGGTGGGTTCTAACTTTTTGGGGATAGAGTTTTAAATTTTATGCATTAGTTTATACTTTTTGGCTGGGGTTTGAACTTTTTTGAATTGAGTTATAACTTTTTGGGTGGGTTCTAACTGTTGCGGGAGGGGTTCCAACTCTTTGGTTAGAAGTATAACTTTTTTGGATTGGGTTCAAATTTTTGAGGTGACTCTGATTAGCTAGCGTACAACTTTTTTGGTGAGATTTCGATTATTTTGAATTGGGTTATAAGCTTTTGGGGTGAGATTTTACTTTTTAGGATTGGATTATATTTTTTTGGGGGTGGGTTCTAACTTGTTAGGGATAGAGTTTCAACTTCTAGGCATTTGTTTATATTTTTTGGCTGAGGTTTCAACTTTTTTTAATTGAGTTATAACTTTTTGGGTGAGTTCTAACTGTTTGGCGGAGGGGTTCCTACTCATTGGGTAGGGGTATAACTTATTTGGATTGAGTTCCAATTTTTTTGGTGAATTTCAACTTTTACTGATTAGCTAGATTACAACTTTTTTTGTGAGATTTCAAGTATTTTGGATTGAGTTATAAGTTTTTGGGGTGAGGTTATACTTTTTAGGGTTAGATTAAATTATTTTGGTGTGGGTTCTAACTTTTTGGGGATAGAGTTTCGACTTTTATACATTAGTTTATACTTTTTGGATGAGGTTTCAACTTTTTGAATTGAGTTATAACTTTTTGGGTGGTATCTAACAGTTGGGGGAGGAGGTCCAACTCTTTGGGTTGAGGTCTAACATTTTTGGATTTGGTTCCAATTTTTTGGGTCACGCGGATTAGCTAGACTACAACTTTTTTGGTGAGATTTCGACTATTTTGGATTGGGTTATAAGCTTTTGGGGTGAGGTTTAACTTTTTAGGATTGAATTATATTTTTTTGGGGTGGATTCTAACCTGTTGGGGACAGAGTTTCAAATTTTATGCATTAGTTTAAACTTTTTGGCTGAGGTTTCAACTTTTTTGAATTGATTTATAACTTTTTGGGTGAGTTCTAACTGTTGCGAGAGAGGTTCCAGTTCTTTGGGTAGGGGTATAACTTTTTTGGATTGGGTTCCAATTTTTGGGGTGACTCGAATTAGCTAGATTTCAACTTTTTTTGTGAGATTTCAACTATTTTGGATTGGGTTATAAGCTTTTGGGGTGAGGTTTAACTTTTTAGGATTGGATTATATTTTTTTTCGGGTGGGTTCTAACTTTTTGGGGATAGAGTTTCAACTTTTTTGTTTTAGTTTATACTTTTTAGCTGGGGTTTCAACTTTTTTGAATTGAGTTATGACTTTTTGGGTGAGTTCTAACTGTTGGGGGAGGGGTTCCAACTCTTTGGGTAGGGGTAAAACTTTTTTGGATTGGGTTCCAATTTTTGGGGTGACTTGGATTAGCCAGATTACAACTTTTAAGGTGAGATTTCAACTATTTTGGATTGGTTTATTTGCTTTTGAGGTGAGGTTCAACTTTTCAGAATTGAATTATATTTTTTTTGGCGTGGGTTCTAACTTTTTGGTGATAGGGTTTCAACTTTTATGCATTAGTTTATACTCTTTGGTTGAGGTTTCAAAATACTTTTTGGTTGAGGTTTCAAATTTTTTGAATTGAGTGATAACTTTTTGGGTGGGTTCTAAATGTTGGGGGAGGGGTTCCAACTCGTTGGGTAGGGGTATAACTTTTTTGGATTGGGTTCCAATTTTTGAGGTGACTCAGATTAGCTAGATTACAACTTTTTTTGTGAGATTTCAAGTATTTTGGATTGAGTTATAAGTTTTTGGGGTGAGGTTATACTTTTTAGGGTTACATTAAATTATTTTGGTGTGGGTTCTATCTTTTTGGGGATAGAGTTTCGACTTTTATACATTAGTTTATACTTTTTGGATGAGGTTTCAACTTTTTGAATTGAGTTATAACTTTTTGGGTGGTATCTAACAGTTGGGGGAGGAGGTCCAACTCTTTGGGTTGAGGTCTAACATTTTTGGATTTGGTTCCAATTTTTTGGGTCACTCGGATTAGCTAGACTACAACTTTTTTGGTTAGATTTCGACTATTTTGGATTGGGTTATAAGCTTTTGGGGTGAGGTTTAACTTTTTAGGATTGGATTATATTTTTTTGGGGTGGATTCTAACTTGTTCGGGATAGAGTTTCAAATTTTATGCATTAGTTTAAACTTTTTGGCTGAGGTTTCAACTTTTTTGAATTGATTTATAACTTTTTGGGTGAGTTCTAACTGTTGCGAGAGAGGTTCCAGCTCTTTGGGTAGGGGTATAACTTTTTTGGATTGGGTTCCAATTTTTGGGGTGACCCGAATTAGCTGGATTTCAACTTTTTTTGTGAGATTTCAACTATTTTGGATTGGGTTATAAGCTTTTGGGGTGAGGTTTAACTTTTTAGGATTGGATTATTTTTTTTTTCGGGTGGGTTCTAACTTTTTGGGGATAGAGTTTCAACTTTTTTGTTTTAGTTTATACTTTTTAGCTGGGGTTTCAACTTTTTTGAATTGAGTTATGACTTTTTGGGTGAGTTCTAACTGTTGGGGGAGGGGTTCCAACTCTTTGGGTAGGGGTAAAACTTTTTTGGATTGGCTTCCAATTTTTGGGGTGACTCGGATTAGCCAGATTACAACTTTTAAGGTGAGATTTCAACTATTTTGGATTGGTTTAAAAGCTTTTGGGGTGAGGTTCAACTTTTCAGAATTGAATTATATTTTTTTTGGCGTGGGTTCTAACTTTTTGGGGATAGGGTTTCAACTTTTATGCATTAGTTTATACTCTTTGGTTGAGGTTTCAAAATACTTTTTGGTTGAGGTTTCAAATTTTTTGAATTGAATGATAACTTTTTGGGTGGGTTGTAAATGTTGGGGGAGGGGTTCCAACTCGTTGGGTAGGGGTATAACTTTTTTGGATTGGGTTCCAATTTTTGAGGTGACTCAGATTAGTTAGACTACAACTTTTTTGGTGAGATTTCAACTATTTTGGATTGGGTTATAAGCTTTTGGGGTAAGGTTTAACTTTTTAGGATTGGATTATATTTTTTTTTAGGTGGGTTCTAACTTTTTGGGGATAGAGTTTTAAATTTTATGCATTAGTTTATACTTTTTGGCTGGGGTTTGAACTTTTTTGAATTGAGTTATAACTTTTTGGGTGGGTTCTAACTGTTGCGGGAGGGGTTCCAACTCTTTGGTTAGAAGTATAACTTTTTTGGATTGGGTTCAAATTTTTGAGGTGACTCTGATTAGCTAGAGTACAACTTTTTTGGTGAGATTTCGATTATTTTGAATTGGGTTATAAGCTTTTGGGGTGAGATTTTACTTTTTAGGATTGGATTATATTTTTTTTGGGTGGGTTCTAACTTGTTAGGGATAGAGTTTCAACTTCTAGGCATTTGTTTATATTTTTTGGCTGAGGTTTCAACTTTTTTTAATTGAGTTATAACTTTTTGGGTGAGTTCTAACTGTTTGGCGGAGGGGTTCCTACTCATTGGGTAGGGGTATAACTTATTTGGATTGAGTTCCAATTTTTTTGGTGCATTTCAACTTTTACGGATTAGCTAGATTACAACTTTTTTTGTGAGATTTCAAGTATTTTGGATTGAGTTATAAGTTTTTGGGGTGAGGTTATACTTTTTAGGGTTAGATTAAATTATTTTGGTGTGGGTTCTAACTTTTTGGGGATAGAGTTTCGACTTTTATACATTAGTTTATACTTTTTGGATGAGGTTTCAACTTTTTGAATTGAGTTATAACTTTTTGGGTGGTATCTAACAGTTGGGGGAGGAGGTCCAACTCTTTGGGTTGAGGTCTAACATTTTTGGATTTGGTTCCAATTTTTTGGGTGACTCGGATTAGCTAGACTACAACTTTTTTGGTGAGATTTCGACTATTTTGGATTGGGTTATAAGCTTTTGGGGTGAGGTTTAACTTTTTAGGATTGGATTATATTTTTTTGGGGTGGATTCTAACTTGTTGGGGACAGAGTTTCAAATTTTATGCATTAGTTTAAACTTTTTGGCTGAGGTTTCAACTTTTTTGAATTGATTTATAACTTTTTGGGTGAGTTCTAACTGTTGCGAGAGAGGTTCCAGCTCTTTGGGTAGGGGTATAACTTTTTTGGATTGGGTTCCAATTTTTGGGGTGACCCGAATTAGCTGGATTTCAACTTTTTTTGTGAGATTTCAACTATTTTGGATTGGGTTATAAGCTTTTGGGGTGAGGTTTAACTTTTTAGGATTGGATTATTTTTTTTTTCGGGTGGGTTCTAACTTTTTGGGGATAGAGTTTCAACTTTTTTGTTTTAGTTTATACTTTTTAGCTAGGGTTTCAACTTTTTTGAATTGAGTTATGACTTTTTGGGTGAGTTCTAACTGTTGGGGGAGGGGTTCCAACTCTTTGGGTAGGGGTAAAACTTTTTTGGATTGGCTTCCAATTTTTGGGGTGACTCGGATTAGCCAGATTACAACTTTTAAGGTGAGATTTCAACTATTTTGGATTGGTTTAAAAGCTTTTGGGGTGAGGTTCAACTTTTCAGAATTGAATTATATTTTTTTTGGCGTGGGTTCTAACTTTTTGGGGATAGGGTTTCAACTTTTATGCATTAGTTTATACTCTTTGGTTGAGGTTTCAAAATACTTTTTGGTTGAGGTTTCAAATTTTTTGAATTGAATGATAACTTTTTGGGTGGGTTCTAAATGTTGGGGGAGGGGTTCCAACTCGTTGGGTAGGGGTATAACTTTTTTGGATTGGGTTCCAATTTTTGAGGTGACTCAGATTAGTTAGACTACAACTTTTTTGGTGAGATTTCAACTATTTTGGATTGGGTTATAAGCTTTTGGGGTAAGGTTTAACTTTTTAGGATTGGATTATATTTTTTTTTAGGTGGGTTCTAACTTTTTGGGGATAGAGTTTTAAATTTTATGCATTAGTTTATACTTTTTGGCTGGGGTTTGAACTTTTTTGAATTGAGTTATAACTTTTTGGGTGGGTTCTAACTGTTGCGGGAGGGGTTCCAACTCTTTGGTTAGAAGTATAACTTTTTTGGATTGGGTTCAAATTTTTGAGGTGACTCTGATTAGCTAGAGTACAACTTTTTTGGTGAGATTTCGATTATTTTGAATTGGGTTATAAGCTTTTGGGGTGAGATTTTACTTTTTAGGATTGGATTATATTTTTTTTGGGTGGGTTCTAACTTGTTAGGGATAGAGTTTCAACTTCTAGGCATTTGTTTATATTTTTTGGCTGAGGTTTCAACTTTTTTTAATTGAGTTATAACTTTTTGGGTGAGTTCTAACTGTTTGGCGGAGGGGTTCCTACTCATTGGGTAGGGGTATAACTTATTTGGATTGAGTTCCAATTTTTTTGGTGCATTTCAACTTTTACGGATTAGCTAGATTACAACTTTTTTTGTGAGATTTCAAGTATTTTGGATTGAGTTATAAGTTTTTGGGGTGAGGTTATACTTTTTAGGGTTAGATTAAATTATTTTGGTGTGGGTTCTAACTTTTTGGGGATAGAGTTTCGACTTTTATACATTAGTTTATACTTTTTGGATGAGGTTTCAACTTTTTGAATTGAGTTATAACTTTTTGGGTGGTATCTAACAGTTGGGGGAGGAGGTCCAACTCTTTGGGTTGAGGTCTAACATTTTTGGATTTGGTTCCAATTTTTTGGGTGACTCGGATTAGCTAGACTACAACTTTTTTGGTGAGATTTCGACTATTTTGGATTGGGTTATAAGCTTTTGGGGTGAGGTTTAACTTTTTAGGATTGGATTATATTTTTTTGGGGTGGATTCTAACTTGTTGGGGACAGAGTTTCAAATTTTATGCATTAGTTTAAACTTTTTGGCTGAGGTTTCAACTTTTTTGAATTGATTTATAACTTTTTGGGTGAGTTCTAACTGTTGCGAGAGAGGTTCCAGCTCTTTGGGTAGGGGTATAACTTTTTTGGATTGGGTTCCAATTTTTGGGGTGACCCGAATTAGCTGGATTTCAACTTTTTTTGTGAGATTTCAACTATTTTGGATTGGGTTATAAGCTTTTGGGGTGAGGTTTAACTTTTTAGGATTGGATTATTTTTTTTTTCGGGTGGGTTCTAACTTTTTGGGGATAGAGTTTCAACTTTTTTGTTTTAGTTTATACTTTTTATCTAGGGTTTCAACTTTTTTGAATTGAGTTATGACTTTTTGGGTGAGTTCTAACTGTTGGGGGAGGGGTTCCAACTCTTTGGGTAGGGGTAAAACTTTTTTGGATTGGCTTCCAATTTTTGGGGTGACTCGGATTAGCCAGATTACAACTTTTAAGGTGAGATTTCAACTATTTTGGATTGGTTTAAAAGCTTTTGGGGTGAGGTTCAACTTTTCAGAATTGAATTATATTTTTTTTGGCGTGGGTTCTAACTTTTTGGGGATAGAGTTTCAACTTTTATGCATTAGTTTATACTCTTTGGTTGAGGTTTCAAAGTACTTTTTGGTTGAGGTTTCATATTTTTTGAATTGAGTGATAACTTTTTGGGTGGGTTCTAAATGTTGGGGGAGGGGTTCCAACTCGTTGGGTAGGGGTATAACTTTTTTGGATTGGGTTCCAATTTTTGAGGTGATTCAGATTAGTTAGACTACAACTTTTTTGGTGAGATTTCAACTATTTTGGATTGGGTTATAAGCTTTTGGGGTAAGGTTTAACTTTTTAGGATTGGATTAAATTTTTTTTTAGGTGGGTTCTAACTTTTTGGGGATAGAGTTTTAAATTTTATGCATTAGTTTATACTTTTTCGCTGGGGTTTGAACTTTATTGAATTGAGTTATAACTTTTTGGGTGTGTTCTAACTGTTGCGGGAGGGGTTCCAACTCTTTGGTTAGAAGTATAACTTTTTTGGATTGGGTTCAAATTTTTTAGGTGACTCTGATTAGCAAGCGTACAACTTTTTTGGTGAGATTTCGATTATTTTGAATTGGGTTATAAGCTTTTGGGGTGAGATTTTACTTTTTAGGATTGGATTATATTTTTTTGGGGTGGGTTCTAACTTGATAGGGATAGAGTTTCAACTTCTAGGCATTTGTTTATATTTTTTGGCTGAGTTTTCACCTTTTTTTAATTGAGTTATAACTTTTTGGGTGAGTTCTAACTGTTTGGCGGAGGGGTTCCTACTCATTGGGTAGGTGTAACGCCCCAAAACACCCCTGGACGGCATTACATTCTAAAACATTCATATCATGAGAGCACTAAAATGTATAACCATCAAAGAAGAAACATTCTTAATTTTTAACAAAATTTGGGCAGAGTCTTCTTTGTACAGGAAGCTCCACCCAAAAATCACAACCTGTGCAATTCTATTAACTTGACCACACAGGGTCCATTTAACCATCCAATAACAATAACATTTCTATTTACCATCTATACTATCCTTAACATTATCCCAAAAGAGATAGGCTAAGCAATGGCCTTTACATTCCCAAAATCAAATAATGTAGCGCAGCGGAAATAACAAAAGGAAACTAGACTTTACAAGGTTCAAAATGAATATCCTAGTCTAGAACAAAAGAAAGTGTCGCTCTAGACGTCCACCTCGGGATCCACACTCCCGTCCAGGGGAGTCTCCCAAGTAGCGGGCTCCTCGACCCCTACGTCCTCCTCTTGTAGGTAATCTGAAAAATGTTAGCGGTAGGGGGTGAGCACAAAGCTCTGTAGGACAATTCTCTCAAACCCATACAAGGTTTAGAAAAGCATTTAAAACGGTCGGTCTCATTTCACAAATATTATACATAACTTTTGAAGGAAAAGCAGGACATTTTCAATAGATCTCAAGTTTACGGAACAACGGTAATTGAATGAGTAAAATAAACCACTATACATTTATCAAACCATTTCCAAATATAATCCAGTCCTCCATTCACAATTTCCAACAATTCTTTCGGTGGGTGGCATACTTTAGGGTAACCTCCACCCCCCAGTTTAGGTCATCTTTGATTCTCAAGCATCCTTACAAGGAACCTCTTGAGAATGGGTGAGCATCCTTACAAGGAACCTCTCACAAATCATTTCATGGCTTCCCAAGCATCCTTACAAGGAACCTCTTGGGAAGGGGGTGAGCATCCTTACAAGGAACCTCTTGGGAAGGGGTGAGCATCCTTACAAGGAACCTCTCACAATTCACTTCATGGCTTCCCGAGCATCCTTACAAGGAACCTCTTGGGAAGGGGTGAGCATCCTTACAAGGAACCTCTTGGGAAGGGGTGAGCATCCTTACAAGGAACCTCTCACAATTCACTTCATGGCTTCCCAAGCATCCTTACAAGGAACCTCTTGGGAAGGGGTGAGCATCCTTACAAGGAACCTCTCACTCATGCTCATCCAAACACCATACAAGAAATACCATACCAACAATTTTCTCAAATAACAAACAATTCCACAAATCCCCCAATTCATCACAATTTCCCCAAATCCGCAATTCTCACAAGTGATATTTCGATAGAGCAATTTAAGAAAACATATACGAGAGATCATTCACAATATCATTTTAATTCCCAACACCAAGCACTAGAGTTTTTAAAACCAAGATTGAGGGAATATAGAGAGAAAAATCCATATTTCTTAAAAACTAGGATTGAGAGTAAAAACAAGAGATTTAGTAGTTACCCAACCATAACATTGTTTAAAACATGATAATATTTGCATAGACATCAAGAATCAAAAGGTTTCCTAACATACATCTAGGATTTTAAGTCAAAAGATACATATACACACACACACATATATATATATATATATATATATATATATAGCCCTAGCCTCAATGAACAAGAGTGAGAGAAAACTCCTACCTCTCCCTTAGTTTGGTGTGAAGACCTTGAGGATTTGATCTACTTTGAGGTGAGAATCCCCTTCCTTCTAAGCCAAGCTATAAATCCAAGACCCAACCTTCAAAACCTTCTTGTTCTCCTTCCTTTTCCTCTTAATTTCCTCCTCCTAGGGTTTCAAGAGATTTTGGTGAGATTGGGTGAAGAAGGGAAGAAAAGGAAATGGGTATAGAAGTGGAATCTTGAGAAATCTAGGGTTTTGATCTTCAAGAATGGTGTAAATCTCCCTCTATATTTGTGTTTTTCTCTCCCTTTCTCTCTTTCTAAGGCTACCTAGGGTTTGGAGTGGTGAAATGGGGCTTAGAGAGAAGACATTATGTATTTATAGTGGAGGAAGAGTCGGCATTCGCAAAACAGAAATTTTTGGATTTTTACACTAACCTTCCGGAAGGTTTGTGTCGTTCTTCCGGAAGGTTTTACTCACTGGAAGGTTTTTTTTCATCGACCTTCCGGAAGGTTTTATCGCCCTTCCGGAAGGTTTTGCTCACTGGAAGGTTTTTGTCATCGACCTTCCGGAAGGTTTTATCGTTCTTCCGGAAGGTTTTGCTCACTGGAACTTCTAGCGCATTTTTGACCTATTTAGAGGTCGAATTGGACAATTTTCATTAGATACACTTTTGTAGCCCTAGATGTATACTATCGACTGTCAAAATTTCAGGTCATTTGGAATTAAGAATAAAAATTTATGGCCAAAATACTAGAAGGTGTCCAAGATACTTTTTACTCAACTTCACTCTAGAGCGTATTTTAACTCCGGAATCATTTCTAACCTCTTATACAAGTCATATCACCTCTCCCAATGTTTTTCAACCTCCCGGATTCAATGGAGACCTTATTTTGGCCTCAAAGTATTTGGAATCTTGTCTAATCACCCTTTCCAAGTTTAAATGTCTTCGAACTTAACTTAGAAAATCAACATGCATCTCTAGTATTCTTTTCCTACTATTACCATCCATATGATTTATTCTTACATCATTATCTATATATATGAATCACTAAAAAAATACTTTACTATATAATTATAAACATGCGGGGGTTTACAGTAGGGGTATAACTTATTTGGATTGAGTTCCAATTTTTTTGGTGAATTTCAACTTTTACGGATTAGCTAGATTACAACTTTTTTTGTGAGATTTCAAGTATTTTGGATTGAGTAATAAGTTTTTGGGGTGAGGTTATACTTTTTAGGGTTAGATTAAATTATTTTGGTGTGGGTTCTAACTTTTTGGGGATAGAGTTTCGACTTTTATACATTAATTTATACTTTTTGGATGAGGTTTCAACTTTTTGAATTGAATTATAACTTTTTGGGTGGTATCTAACAGTTGGGGGAGGAGGTCCAACTCTTTGGGTTGAGGTCTAACATTTTTGGATTTGGTTCTACTTTTTTGGGTCACTCGGATTAGCTAGACTACAACTTTTTTGGTGAGATTTCGACTATTTTGGATTGGGTTATAAGCTTTTGGGGTGAGGTTTAACTTTTTAGGATTGAATTATATTTTTTTGGGGTGGATTCTAACTTGTTGGGGACAGAGTTTCAAATTTTATGCATTAGTTTAAACTTTTTGGCTGAGGTTTCAACTTTTTTGAATTGATTTATAACTTTTTGGGTGAGTTCTAACTGTTGCGAGAGAGGTTCCAGCTCTTTGGGTAGGGGTATAACTTTTTTGGATTGGGTTCCAATTTTTGGGGTGACTCGAATTAGCTAGATTTCAACTTTTTTTGTGAGATTTCAACTATTTTGGATTGGGTTATAAGCTTTTGGGGTGAGGTTTAACTTTTTAGGATTGGATTATATTTTTTTTCGGGTGGGTTCTAACTTTTTGGGGATAGAGTTTCAACTTTTTTGTTTTAGTTTAAACTTTTTAGCTGGGGTTTCAACTTTTTTGAATTGAGTTATGACTTTTTGGGTGAGTTCTAACTGTTGGGGGAGGGGTTCCAACTCTTTGGGTAGGGGTAAAACTTTTTTGGATTGGGTTCCAATTTTTGGGGTGACTTGGATTAGCCAGATTACAACTTTTAAGGTGAGATTTCAACTATTTTGGATTGGTTTATATGCTTTTGAGGTGAGGTTCAACTTTTTAGGATTGAATTATATTTTTTTTGGCGTGGGTTCTAACTTTTTGGGGATAGGGTTTCAACTTTTCTGCATTAGTTTATACTCTTTGGTTGAGGTTTCAAATTTTTTGAATTGAGTGATAACTTTTTGGGTGGGTTCTAAATGTTGGGGGAGGGGTTCCAACTCGTTGGGTAGGGGTATAACTTTTTTGGATTGGGTTCCAATTTTTTCAGGTGACTCAGATTAGTTAGACTACAATTTTTTTGGTGAGATTTCAACTATTTTGGATTGGGTTATAAGCTTTTGGGGTAAGGTTTAACTTTTTAGGATTGGATTATATTTTTTTTTGGGTGGGTTCTAACTTTTTGGGGATAGAGTTTTAAATTTTATGCATTAGTTTATACTTTTTGGCTGGGGTTTGAACTTTTTTGAATTGAGTTATAACTTTTTGTGTGGGTTCTAACTGTTGGGGGAGGGTTCCAACTCTTTGGTTAGAAGTATAACTTTTTTGGATTGGGTTCAAATTTTTGAGGTGACTCGGATTAGCTAGAGTACAACATTTGTGGTGAGATTTCGATTATTTTGAATTGGGTTATAAGCTTTTGGGTTGAGATTTTACTTTTTAGGATTGAATTATATTTTTTTGGGGTGGGTTTTAACTTGTTAGGGATAGAGTTTCAACTTCTAGGCATTTGTTTATATTTTTTGGCTGAGGTTTCAACTTTTTTTAATTGAGTTATAACTTTTTGGGTGGTATCTAACAGTTGGGGGAGGAGTTCCAACTCTTTGGGTAGAGGTCTAACATTTTTGGATTTGGTTCCAATTTTTGAGGTGACTCAGATTAGTTAGACTACAACTTTTTTGGTGAGATTTCAACTATTTTGGATTGGGTTATAAGCTTTTGGGGTAAGGTTTAACTTTTTAGGATTGTATTATATTTTATTTTGGGTGGGTTCTAACATTTTGGGGATAGAGTTTTAAATTTTATGCATTAGTTTATACTTTTTGGCTGGGGTTTGAACTTTTTTGAATTGAGTTATAACTTTTTGGGTTGGTTCTAACTGTTGGGGGAGGGGTTCCAACTCTTTGGTTAGAAGTATAACTTTTTTGGATTGGGTTTTTGGATTGGGTTCAAATTTTTGAGGTGACCCGGATTAGCTAGAGTACAACATTTTTGGTGAGATTTCGACTATTTTGAATTGAGTTATAAGCTTTTGGGGTGAGATTTTACTTTTTAGGATTTGATTATATTTTTTTGGGGTGGGTTCTAACCTGTTTGGGATAGAGTTTCAACTTCTAGGCATTTGTTTATATTTTTTGGCTGAGGTTTCAACTTTTTTTAATTGAGTTATAACTTTTTGGGTGAGTTCTAACTGTTTGGCGGAGGGGTTCTTACTCTTTGGGTAGGGGTATAACTTATTTAGATTGAGTTCCAATTTTTTGAGTGAATTTCAACTTTTACGGATTAGCTAGATTACAACTTTTTTTGTGAGATTTCAAGTATTTTGGATTGAGTTATAAGTTTTTGGGGTGAGGTTATACTTTTTAGGGTTAGATTAAATTTTTTTGGTGTGGGTTCTAACTTTTTGGGGATAGAGTTTCAACTTTTATACATTTGTTTATACTTTTTGGATGAGGTTTCAACTTTTTTGAATTGAGTTATAACTTTTTGGATGGTATCTAACAGTTGGGGGAGGAGTTCCAACTTTTTGGGTAGAGGTCTAACATTTTTGGATTTTGTTCCAATTTTTTGGGTGACTCGGATTAGCTAGACTACAACTTTTTTGGTGAGATTTCAACTATTTTGGATTTGGTTATAAGCTTTTGGGGTGATGTTTAACTTTTTAGGATTGAATTATATTTTTTTTGGGTGGATTCTAACTTGTTGGGGACAGAGTTTCAAATTTTATGCATTAGTTTAAACTTTTTGGCTGAGGTTTCTACTTTTTTGAATTGATTTATAACTTTTTGGGTGAGTTCTAACTGTTGCGAGAGAGGTTCCAGCTCTTTGGGTAGGGGTATAACTTTTTTTGATTGGGTTCCAAAAAAGCCATATTACCATTCGTCTCCTAGAATAGTCCAAAACAACATGATATAAACTAGAATATCTATCCCAAAATTTATCGTCAACTTCTCAAGGCTAGCTAATCCTTTCGTCCTAACAATTAATTAATCCCTAACCTAATTAACCAACAATTCACACTTATCTTGTAACATATAACCTCAAACCATTTCAAGCCTAGAGTTTCATCAACCAAATCTAATACTCAAGTGATAGTCCATAACCTACAGCTCCCATGTAAGACCTACAGTCTAAGCTCTGATGCCAACTTTGTAACGCCCCCAAAACCACCCTGGACGGCATTACATACTAAAACCATTTACATCATGAGAGCACTAAAATAAACCCTTCATAAATAAGACTTCATAAAAATCATTCATAACATTTACATCATTGTCCCAAAAGAATATGCCATCTTTGCCCTTTACATTTCAAAAATCAACTAATGTAGCGCAACGGAAATAACAAAAGAAAACTAGACTTCACAAGGTTCAAAATGAATATCCTAGTCTAGGACAAAAGTAAGCGACATCTCTAGATGTCCCACTCGGGATCCAAGTATCCCTCTAGTGAAGCCTCTCCATGGCCCGGCTCATTAGCACCGAGCTCATCCTCTGGCACCAAATCTGAAAAATGTTCAACTGTAGGGGGTGAGCACGAAGCTCTGTAGAAAAATCTTGCCAATCCCAAACAAGGTTTAGAAAAGTATATAAAACGGTAGGTCTCATTTCACAAATAACATATATAATATTTAAAGTAAAACGAGGACATTTAAACAAATCTCAAGTTTAAGCCGTAACAATAATCAAGTGAAAGGTTAATGTAACTTTCCTAACAATATACCATTTCCAACTTTAAGCCATTTAGGAAGGGCGCCTTCCGATGCATTGTCCCATACCAATGCACCGGCCAAGACGATCCAACCCATCATCCCATGTATATTGGTTCATCCCCGTACCATGTATGTTGATTGCTTCTCATGAATCTAACCAACGATTATACCTAGTCCACCAATCCCCATCACAATCACAAACACTTTAGAAAAGGGCGTCTACCATCCCAACGGCAGTGACGAGTCCCTTCCCAGGAAAAGTATACCATCCCTTGTTCGAACTCCAGTGAACGATAGTGGTAGCATTACCAAATGACAATCCACTACAAGTGTTAGGAAACCATCTCACCCCCACTGGGATAGACTAACCTCTAACACTCTACGGCATCTCTCGATAGTAATTCAAGTCCATCACAACAACCATACCAATGAGGAAACCAAAATATTCTCAATTCACCCTCAATTCCAAATAAAGACAAAATCCACAATTTCTCATTTACAATTTAAGTATCACAATTGTACCATTCTCAATAGACTATAATAATAAGGAATTAAGATATGCAAGAAATCATATCAATAAAACTTTCAAAATCTTAATATCAAAATTCTAGGGTTTTGCCAAACAAAACATGATTTCTTGGAACAAGAATAGGGATTACATGAAAACATGATTTAATCAACAATAGGCATTTAGAAATCAAGAATTCATGTATTTTTCATAACCCAAATATGTATTTAACCAAAACTAAGATTTTGGAAATTCAAGAACAAGTTTTCTTGGGCCCAAACATGTATTTTCTTCAAAGCTATGTTTCAATAACCAAGGAACCAAGAACTCATAGCTATTTATCATATAACTACCAAGAATATGGAAAACATACATATATAATACCCTAAGCCTCAATGAAAGAATTTGAGAAGAACCCCCTACCTTGCTTCCTTAGCTTTTGTGTAAAAACTTGAAGATTTGATCTTTCCCACTTGATCTCTTGTTTCTCCCTTCCTTCTTACTCTCCAAGGCTCTCTAGTGGTTAGATTTGAGGAAAGGTTGATGAAATTTGTCTAAGGGTGTTCCATGGGTGTTGATAATGGAAGAAATGGGAGAGAACACCCAAAATAGGCCTGGGACGTGAAGACCTCGGGTTCGTGCGTTCGGACGCTTGTTTTTAACCGTCTGGACGCGTGTTTCAGCGTCCAACTTTTCAGCGATACGCGTCCGGAAGCGTGTCTATTCCCGTCCGGACGCGGGTGGCAGAAAATCCTCAACTTCCAGGTTAATTTTGACCAATTTAGAAGCCGATTCAGAAAATTTTCATGAAATACACTTTTGTAGCCCTTGAAGTCTAGTTTCTACTGTCCAAAATTAGATCAATCGGAGTTAGGAGTAAAAAGTTATAGCTAAAATACTAAGGTAGTGTCAAAATCCTTCCTACATGAATTCTTTCCAAAATGCACTTTAACTCCGAAATACTTTCTAACTTCTAATACACTCCCTATTACCTCTCCCCAGGTTTCTTGACCTTCCGGATTCAATGAAAACCTTATTTTAGCCTAAAAATATATAGAAACCTATCTAATCACTGATCTCAAGCTTAAGCACCTTCAAAACTAAGTTTGACCCGAAAATCAATTTGTCCAACACTCAAACTTCATAATCAATCTTCCAACAATGATTCTAAATTTTTACCATCATTTTATTTATCTTAGGAGACATCTTAAGATAATATTATTTTTATTTAATTTTAATATGGGATCTTACAGGTTTCAAATTTTTTGAATTGAGTGATAACTTTTTGGCTGGGTTCTAAATGTTGGGGGAGGGGTACCAACTCGTTGGGTAGGGGTATAACTTTTTTGGATTGGGTTCCAATTTTTGAGGTGACACAGATTAGTTAGACTACAACTTTTTTGGTGAGATTTCAACTATTTTGGATTGGGTTATAAGCTTTTGGGGTAAGGTTTAACTTTTTAGGATTGAATTATATTTTTTTTTGGGTGGGTTCTAACTTTTTGGGGATAGAGTTTTAAATTTTATGCATTAGTTTATAATTTTTGGCTGGGGTTTGAACTTTTTTGAATTGAGTTATAACTTTTTGGGTGGGTTCTAACTGTTGGGGGAGGGGTTCCAACTCCTTGGTTGGAGTTATAAATTTTTTGGATTGGGTTCAAATTTTTGAGGTGACTCGGATTAGCTAGAGTACAACATTTTTGGTGAGATTTCAACTATTTTGAATTGGGTTATAAGCTTTTGGGGTGAGATTTTACTTTTTAGGATTGGATTATATTTTTTTGGGGTGGGTTCTAACTTGTTAGGGATAGATTTTCAACTTCTAGGCATTTTTTTATATTTTTTGGCTGAGGTTTCAACTTTTTTTAATTGAGTTATAACTTTTTGGGTGGTATCTAACAGTTGGAGGTGGAGTTCCAACTCTTTGGGTAAAGGTCTAACATTTTTGGATTTGGTTCCAATTTTTGAGGTGACTCAGATTAGTTAGAGTACAACTTTTTTGGTGAGATTTCAACTATTTTGGATTGGGTTATAAGCTTTTGGGGTAAGGTTTAACTTTTTAGGATTGGATTATATTTTTTTTTGGGTGGGTTCTAACTTTTTGGGGATAGAGTTTTAAATTTTATGCATTAGTTTATAATTTTTGGCTGGGGTTTGAACTTTTTTGAATTAAGTTATAACTTTTTGGGTGGGTTCTAACTGTTGGGGGAGGGGGGGTTCAAACTCTTTGGTTAGAAGTATAACTTTTTTGGATTGGGTTCAAATTTTTGAGGTGACTCGGATTAGCTAGAGTACAACATTTTTGGTGAGATTTCGACTATTTTGAATTGGGTTATAAGCTTTTGGGGTGAGATTTTACTTTTTAGGATTGGATTATATTTTTTTGGGGTGGGTTCTAACTTGTTAGGGATAGAGTTTCAACTTCTAGGCATTTGTTTATATTTTTTGGCTGAGGTTTCAACTTTTTTTAATTGAGTTACAACTTTTTGGGTGGTATCTAACAGTTGGAGGTGGAGTTCCAACTCTTTGGGTAGAGGTCTAACATTTTTGGATTTGGTTCCAATTTTTGAGGTGACTCAGATTAGTTAGACTACAACTTTTTTTGTGAGATTTCAACTATTTTGGATTGGGTTATAAGCTTTTGGGGTAAGGTTTAACTTTTTAGGATTGGATTATATTTTTTTTTGGGTGGGTTCTAACTTTTTGGGGATAGAGTTTTAAATTTTATGCATTAGTTTATAATTTTTGGCTGGGGTTTGAACTTTTTTGAATTGAGTTATAACTTTTTGGGTGGGTTCTAACTGTTGAGGGAGGGGATCCAACTATTTGGTTAGAAGTATAACTTTTTTGGATTGGGTTCAAATTTTTGAGGTGACTCGGATTAGCTAGAGTACAACATTTTTGGTGAGATTTCGACTATTTTGAATTGGGTTATAAGCTTTTGGGGTGAGATTTTACTTTTTAGGATTGGATTATATTTTTTTGGGGTGGGTTCTAACTTGTTAGGGATAGAGTTTCAACTTCTAGGCATTTGTTTATATTTTTTGGCTGAGGTTTCAACTTTTTTTAATTGAGTTATAACTTTTTGGGTGAGTTCGAACTGTTTGGCAGAGGGGTTCCTACTCTTTGGGTAGGGGTATAACTTATTTGGATTGAGTTTCAATTTTTTGGGTGAATTTCAACTTTTACGGATTAGCTAGATTACAACTTTTTTTGTGAGATTTCAAGTATTTTGGATTGAGTTATAAGTTTTTGGGGTGAGGTTATACTTTTTAGGGTTAGATTAAATTTTTTTGGTGTGGGTTACTTTTTGGGGATAGAGTTTCAACTTTTATACATTAGTTTATACTTTTTGGATAAGGTTTCAACTTTTTTGAATTGAGTTATAACTTTTTGGGTGGTATCTAACTGTTGGGGGAGGAGTTCCAACTCTTTGGGTAGAGGTCTAACATTTTTGGATTTTGTTCCAATTTTTTGGGTGACTCGGATTAGCTAGACTACAACTTTTTTGGTGAGATTTCAACTATTTTGGATTGGGTTATATGTTTTTGGGGTGAGGTTTAACTTTTTAGGATTGAATAATATTTTTTTGGGGTGGATTCTAACTTGTTGGGGACAGAGTTTCAAATTTTATGCATTAGTTTAAAACTTTTTGGCTGAGGTTTCAACTTTTTTGAATTGATTTATAACTTTTTGGGTGAGTTCTAACTGTTGCGAGAGAGGTTCCAGCTCTTTGGGTAGGGGTATAACTTTTTTGGATTGGGTTCCAATTTTTGGGGTGACTTGAATTAGCTAGATTTCAACTTTTTTTTGTGAGATTTCAACTATTTTGGATTGGGTTTTAAGCTTTTGGGGTCAGGTTTAACTTTTTAGGATTGGATTTTATTTTTTTTCGGGTGGGTTCTAACTTTTTGGGGATAGAGTTTCAACTTTTATGTTTTAGTTTATACTTTTTAGCTCGGGTTTCAACTTTTTTGAATTGAGTTATAACTTTTTGGGTGAGTTCTAACTGTTGGGGGAGGGGTTCCAACTCTTTGGGTAGGGGTATAACTTTTTTGGATTGGGTTCCAATTTTTGGGGTGACTCGGATTAGCTAGATTACAACTTTTAAGGTGAGATTTCAACTATTTTGGATTGGTTTATAAGCTTTTGGGGTGAGGTTCAACTTTTTAGGATTGAATTATTTTTTTTTTGGCGTGAGTTCTAACTTTTTGGGGATAGTGTTTCAACTTTTATGCATTAGTTTATACTTTTTGGTTGTGTCACGCCCCATTTTTTTCCGGGGGTCCTGTATTAACCATTGACAACCTGTCAACCCGCGGAAATACCCGTGGATGTCGCTTAACCCGACACCACATCAATAACATCCTTAAACCGAGGTTATAATCCACAATGAAAATTCGATTCAACATTCATTCGATCCAACCCCAGTCCAACTCCCCATGATTCATACCCCATTAGGGTCAAATTTGATCATTGGAGGGAAGGAAAAACATAGCCCAAAGGCTTGGCAAAGAAAACAAAAATAAAAAAAATTCTGAGTTTTGGTGGGCGTACCGGTACGCGTACCGGTACACTGAACCCACTGGACATCGGCGTACCGGTACGCGTACCGGTACGCTCTGCCTTCTGTCTGTCTACGTACCGGTACAATTTTTTGCCAGTTTTGTCTTTTTCCTTTGTTTTTCACTTCCAATCCATTCTAATACATTCCTAACTCATCCAACACATGTATAATACGATTTTTCATATAATACACAACTTATACGAGTTCCGTTACGTTTAATTCCATAATTTACATATCAAAATGGAATTTATACAAAAGTTTTACAAAAACTCAAACTAAGGCCACAAGCCGGCCCCCTTCATTCTTGATGCTCTCCATGGGAGCCAATCGCCGGTGTAAACCCAACACCTGAAATTGTTTCCCGTATAGGGTGAGCACAACGCCCAGTAGAGATAAACCTATAGAGGTTACTCTTCCCCTAGATGCACATGCTCATGTAATCATCACATAAACATATAACTAAACATTTCTCATACTTATGCATTCGATGATGGAATGCAACAATGCTATGCCATGGAATGAAGTGACACTCACCCATGCGTTTCAACCCGAGTCCTCACCGACTCACACAACACAATGCAACGCCAAAGTGTAATGCAACCCGTCTATTGACGAAAAAATCCTTCCAATGATCGTTATGAAATCCGATCATTATTGGAATCTACCCATTGAATGTGTGTTTTTATAACCAAATCTTGTGTTTCCTTTGGGCAACGGATTTTGGAATTTCACCCTGGCTCCGTAAGCATTACACTTTTGCGGAATTTCACCCCGGGAAGTGTATGAACCAAGTGGTTTAGGGCTTCTCACCCAAGGAAGTCGCCATGCCCCTTCTTGCTATACCCAACACAAGTTTTCCTTATGCAATGCAATCATGTGACTCCATGTGACCATCGGTCCACATTTTCAAGCCCACATATCAACTACCAAACAAGGTGTTGATTATATCCATGCATCTCCCACACACCAACACTCGTGCAATAGTCCCATGAATGTGATGCCATGAAAATGCTCAAAATGCAATAACTACCACATGAGCAATGTATCCACATGTTCAACATGTCATAACTTCATGGCAATTATATCAAGTGCATATAACTACCAAATCTCATATTCATGTCAACATATCAAAGTCATGGCTTGACAACATAGAGCATAATTTCAATTGTCTCTATACACATAAACATGTTATCACAATATCATTGAAATAACCTCATTTCATCAACCAAGGCATTTAAACAAACACCTTAAAGGCATACAATATATTTACAAACAATTCATGCCCACATTCATCAAATCCTAAGGAGAATTCACACATGTAATTCTCTATAGTTAATTTCAAGGTTGAATTTGTTATGAATACTTTCCAAACACATTTCCTCATCCCAAATTCATGGAACCATGCATATCTATATATAAACCTACATATATATATATATGTAGATACACTTATCTACATCTAGAACAAGAATAGACCAAAGTAGGAGAACCCCTACCTCTTAGGAGTGTAGAAAACCCCCAAAAACACCAAAACCACTCCAAAACTTTGAATCTCTCAAGATCGCCTCTTTAGGTCTTCGGTGAAATTCCTTGTTTTTGGTGCCCACGCGTAGCCCTTGTCGCGTAGATCAACTTTGCCTTTTAAATCGACGAATTCCGACGGACGGAACTCCCGGAATCGGCGAAAGAAAATTTAAAAACCCACTTTTTCTCTCCTCTCTCTCCAAAAACGTGTATACTGGTTTTTGCACTGATATTTTGTGTAAAAATCTGATTTAAGCCCATATTTATAGTCACAAATGAGCGGTCTACATCGCACCGCATATTTTCGACTTTCGGGTCCGTTTTTCGTCCCGAAACGACTCATTAAATCCCGGATTAAGTCCAAATTAATTTTATTGGAACTTTAATCCAATTATAAGGAAATTTTATAAAATCCATTATTGGGGACCTTTAAAAGATCCATCGCCACGCAGTCGTCTCGAACTACGTGCAAAAATCCGACTATCTCGGAATTCGACGAAATTTGACAGGGTGACTCGTTTTCACGATACGAATTCAACAGCGAACTTCGTTTCCTCATCCGAGGTCTAAAACATGAGTATTTTAAATACGCATTATAGTGGCAAATTACTATTTTGCCCTTTTTGGAAAAAGTCCAAATTTCCCGGGTTTTACAGGTTGAGGTTTCAAATTTTTTGAATTGAGTGATAACTTTTTGGCTGGGTTCTAAATGTTGGGGGAGGGGTACCAACTCGTTGGGTAGGGGTATAACTTTTTTGGATTGGGTTCCAATTTTTGAGGTGACACAGATTAGTTAGACTACAACTTTTTTGGTGAGATTTCAACTATTTTGGATTGGGTTATAAACTTTTGGGGTAAGGTTTAACTTTTTAGGATTGGATTATATTTTTTTTTTGGTGGGTTCTAACTTTTTGGGGATAGAGTTTTAAATTTTATGCATTAGTTTATACTTTTTGGCTGGGGTTTGAACTTTTTTGAATTGAGTTGTAACTTTTTGGGTGGGTTCTAACTATTGGGGGAGGGGTTCCAACTCTTTGGTTAGAAGTATAACTTTTTTGGATTGGGTTCAAATTTTTGAGGTGACTCGGATTAGCTAGAGTACAACATTTTTGGTGAGATTTCGACTATTTTGAATTGGGTTATGTAACGCCCCAAATACCACCCTGGACGACATTACATTCTAAAACCATTTATACCATGAGAGCAACTAATAAAAATCCATAAATAACCGGGGGTCCTTAATTTAACGAAATTCAGGCAGGGTCTCCTTTGTTCGGGGAGCTCTACCCAAAACACAACCTGTGCAATTATACTACATTGACCACACCGGGTCCATTTATCCATAAAATATTTACAACATTATCCAAAATAATAAGTCCAAGTCATTGCTATTACATCTCAAAAAAATTAATTAAAGTAGCGCAGCGGAATAACCAAAAGAAGCTAGACTACACAATGTTCCTAGTCTAGTACAAAAGGAAAGCAGGTCGCTCTATGCGTCCACCTCGGGATCCACACCCCCGTCAAGTGGAGTCTCCCAAGTAGCGGGCTCCTCGACCCTTACGTCCTCCTCAAGCGGGTAATCTGAAAAATGTTAGCGGTAGGGGGTGAGCACGAAGCTCTGTAGAAAAATTCTCCCAAACCCATACAAGGTTTAGAAAATCATTTAAAACGGTCTGTCTCATTTTTAACATAACATAGATACATAATTTGAAATAAAGCGGTGACATAAAAAAAAGGATCTCAAGTTTATTTAAAAAACATTACTTAAATGAATAAACGAACATCACATACAATTAATAATCATTAATGGTCATAAACAATTCCCAACAATTCTTTTGGTAGGTGGCATACTTTGTGGTAACCTCCACCCCCTTTTAGGTCACCTTTGATTCTCAAGCATCCTTACCGGGAACCTCTTGAGAATGGATGAGCATCCTTACATGGAACCTCTCACCAATCACTACATTGTTTCCCAAGCATCCTTACCAGGAACCTCTTGGGAAGGGGGTGAGCATCCTTACAAGGAACCTCTCACTATAACGGACTTATTTCTCAAGCATCCTTACCGGGAACCTCTTGAGAAGGGGTGAGCATCCTTACATGGAACCTCTCACTCATGTGCATCACAAACAACCCAACCAAGCATACAATTCCAACATTTATCTCAATTTACAAGCATCTATCTAAAATCCCCAAAATATAACATGTAACAATTCCACAACCAACTAAGAAAAATACATGAGATCACAATAACATCATTTTTCTACCCAACACAAAGCACTACGGTTTCGAAATTCATAATAAAGAAAGAATTTAAGAAGGAAATACATTACTCTCCAAAAATTAGGGTTTTAAAACTAGAAAAGAGATTTCATGGGTATTAAACACTAACTTTGTTCAAAACATGTAATCTTTGCAAAAAGCCTAAGAGAGGATGAATCCAGAGCATTTATATACCATTGATAACAAAAACACACACATATATATATACCCTAGCCTCAATGTAACAATTCCACAAGTCTCCTATTTACAAGCAATTTCCAAGAAAAATCCCCAATTCTCACAAGTGATATCTTCAAATAGGGCAATTTAAAGAGAAACATGCAAGAGATCATTATCAATATCATTATATTACTCAACACAAAGCTCTAGAGTTTTCAACACCAAGATTTAGTGAATATTGAGAGAGAAATCCCCTTTCCTCAAAAACTAGGGTTTTTATGGTTCTCCCACCAATACTTTACTCAAAACATGATAAAGGTTGCAAGAATATTAAGGAAACAAGGAACCCATAGCAAATACATATGATTAAGAGTCAAAACATACATATAAATTAACTCTAACATCAATGAACAAGAATGGAAGAAAACCCCTACCTTGAATCAAGATTGAAAGTGAAACCCAAGCTCTAGGGACCTCCCTCTTCCCTTTTCTTCCTCCCTTAGTCTTCCTCTAGGGTTCTAAGGGTTGGGGTGTGAGAGTGGAATGAAGAAATGAAGAAAATGAGAAGATAATGGGGTTATAAGGGCAGTAAAATCCCGAATTTTACTGTTCATTGGGCCCAAAAATTTCATTTTTCTCCAAAATTATAATTTTGCCAATAAATATCTTCATTTTGATCCATATGACTACCCTAAGGTTTTTCGACGTTCCGGATTCATTTTTAATGTTATTTTAACCTAAAAACATTTATTTTTATGGTTTATTTCAAAACTAAAATAAATTTACACTCGAAACATTAAAATTACTATCCAAGGAACACCACAGTGCAGATTTTGGTCAACTTTGGAGAATAAACTGATTTGACTCAAGTATTTCTAGTATATGTGACCTATATGGTTGGAAAGATATACGATTTAGGGTTCTAAAAAAAATAACGGTGCGCAATTTGGACTTTCCAACAAAGAGTTATGATCAAATTGGTGAAAGGTAGTCTGCCGGACTGTTTCGACATCGCTTCGTTATCTGGGTATAACTCTCTCATCCGAGCTCCGATTGAGATGATTCAAGATGATATGGAATGCTAAGAAAGAGCTCTACAACTTTCAAGTTTTGAGTTTTGAAAGATATTGACTGCATCAAGGTCTAAATTGGGCTTGAAGTTGCAGCCAGTGCACTGTTCACGTGCACTGTTCACTGTTTCACCCCTTTTCCAATTCCAATCCATCCTAAGCCAACCAAATCCATCCCAAACCTCTCCAACACATATTTTTACACCAAACCTATTTAATACAAGTTCTAGGACCTAAAATTTCATATTTTCACTTATTAAAACTAAATTTCAACCATTATTTCCACTAATATTTTAAATCTCTACTTTTTCAATCTACCAAATTCAAACACACATCACTACACATATCCCCATTTTTACAACAATTATTTACTATAAATCTATATGCATATATAAAATAAAATGCGGGGTGTTACAATCCACCCCCCTTAAAGAAAGTTTCGTCCTCGAAACTTACTTCAAGTAGCGAACAAATATGGATATTTCTCTCGCATCTCCCACTCCGGTTCCCAAGTTGCTTCTTCCATGCCATGGTGTTGCCATAGGACTTTCACCAGCTGGATTACCTTGTTGCGAAGCACTTTTTCCTGGGCGTCGAGAATTTCTACCGGTTGTTCTGCGTAGGTTGCTCCGTCTTGAATTTCAATCTCCTCCAAGTTCACGACTGGAGTTGCATCCGAGTGACACCTTCTCAACATGGACACGTGGAACACGTCATGTACTCCGGATAGCTGGGCTGGTAGTCGAAGTTGATATGCTGCCTTGCCTACCGCTTTGATTACCTCAAACGGTCCGGTATATCTTAGCGCTAACTTGCTCTTCTTGCCGAATCTAAACACTCCTTCGTTAGGCGACCCAAATCCACATACATTTTTCCAACGAAATAATTTAAGACAAATTAACATAATATCATCGAAAATACCATTTTATTGGTCAATACCAATCGTTAGAATTTGAATTAAGGAACAAATAAATAGTTAAGCTTTGGAATCAAGAACAAAGTAACAATCGAGTCTTGGAGTCAATAATAGATGCATATCAAACTTTGTAACCAAGAACTAATGAGTATCAAGTTTTGAACTCAAGGACAAGGAGAAATCAAGTATTGAAATCAAGAGCAATTGAAGGTCAAGTCTTGAAATCAAGAACCAATGAATATCAAGTATTGAATATCAAGAATAAATGAACCACAAGGGTTAGAATCAATAACAAATGAATATTAAATTTGGCTATCAAGAACCAATGGATCATCAATCCTGGGGAAATTAAAAACAAAGGAACAACCAAGTCTTGAAATCAAGAACCAAAGGATGTCAAGTATTGAATATCAAGAATACATGAATTACAATAGTTAGAATCAATCAAATGAATATCAAATTTGGCTATCAAGAGCAAATGAATATTAAGCTTGGAAATCAAGAATAAAGGCGTATCAAGCTTGAAAGTCATGAACAAGGGAGAAATTAAGATTTAACGGAACAATCATGTATGGAAATCAATAACAAACGACTATCAAGGTGTGAAATCAAGAACAAAGGATTATGAAGCTTAGAAATCAAGACCAAAAGAACACTCAAGTCTTGGAACCAAGAATAAAGAATATCAAGTATTGAATATTGAGAATAATTGAATCACAAGGGTAGAATCAATAACAAACGAATATCAAATTTAGATACCAAGAACAAATGGATCATTAAGCTTAGGAAATTAAGGACAAGGAAACAATCAAGTCTCGAGATCAATAACAACGGATATCAAGCTTGGAATCAGAGATAAGGTAACAATCATATATTGGAATCGATAACAAACGACTATCAAGGTTTGAAATCAATGACAAAGGCAAGATAAAGAGAAAACACCTCTCCCTTGAAAACTAGGATTTCAAGGGCATACCAAAAGGATTTGGTGGTCACCCACCCATAACATAGCTTAGAACAAATAATATTTAAGTTCGGGAGTCAAGAGCAAAGGAGAAATCAAGAGAAAAACACATCTCCTTTGTAAACTAGGGTTTGAAGGCATAAGAAAAGATTTAGGGTTTACCCAAACATAATATATTTTGGAATAAGGTAGTATTATCCAGAATGGCAAGACATGATGATTCCCTAGCAATTAGATATAAATTAGAGTCAAAGATTACATATAAATAAACCCTACTGGTATCCCCTTGTTTTCCCGTAGGCAAGTTAACATATACAGTAAGTTCTATTTCCTCGAAACCCAATCCCAAATCAAGTGCATATGTCGTGCGTACAAATGAGTGTGTTGCACCGGGGTCAAATAATATTCGGACCCACGAATTATAAATAAGGACGATACCTTCCACAACGGCATTGACAATGTCCTCCTCCGGCTGAGTCAAAGCAAATACTCGCCCTTGGTTGGCACCGCCGGGGGCTTGAGCTTGTATCGGTCGCTGCGGTGCAGGCCTCGGTGGTGGTGGTTGGGCTGCTGGTACCTGTCTGGCGGTCTGGATAGGCCCCTGAGGTGGAAAAACTGGGCAATGCATCCGAATATGTCCCACACCTCCGCATGCAAAGCAGGATCGTGGGGTAATACCGGCTCTAGTCTGAGTGTCTCCCTCTCCTCGGGCTGTCAAAAGTCGCTGTCCACCTGTCAGGTCTGGGCGACGGTATGGTGTCGGTCTCTGTGCCCCACTAGTGCTAGCACCTGTCCGGATCGGACCTCCTCTCGAGAAGCCCTGTCGTCGCTGGCTATCCTCTATGTCTCTCTCTACCAGTGCAGCTCTGTCCACTAAGTCCCCAAACTCACGGATTCTGAGAGCCACTAACTTCTCCCTAATGATCGGCCTCAGACCCTGCTCGAAGCGCTTGGCCCTGTCGGCCTCAGTAGCTATAAATCCCGTAGCATAACGGGAGAGCTCGTCGAACCGCCTCTCATACTCAGCCATGGTCATACTACCCTGTCGTAGTGCAAGAAAATCCGCCTTCATTCGGTCCCTGACCGATTCAGGGAAGTACTTATCTTGAAAAAGTTGATCGAACTCTTCCCAAGTGAGTGTGTCGGTGTCCCTTCTCCTCTTTTTGGCATCCCACCAATAGTCGGCCTCCCCCTCAAATAGGTAGGTCGCCAAACCAACTATCAACTCCTCGGCAACTCCCATGCCGTCACAAATCTTCTTCACTCGGTGGATCCATCTATCCGCCTCCAAAGGATTGGAGCTCCCTTGGAAGTTAGGTGGTCGTTGTCTTAAGAATTCCCGAAGAGCTATCATCCTTCGGTCTCCGTTCCCATTGCCAGGTACTTGAGCGAGAGGATGAGCTCCACCATTGTGGTTGTTGTTACCATTTTGGTTTTGTACCAAAGTGGTGAGCTCCCTCAAGCATTGGTAAATGTCTTGCATGGCATCCGGAGGTGGTGGTGGTGGTGGATTTGCTTGACCTCCACGGCCACGGCCACGTCCGAGTCCCCGTCCTTGTTCGCCATTCATCCGGCACATCAATTCACAACTTAGTTCATGGATGTACAAGACATCCTAAATATTAGGTTAAGCTAAGGCATAGAACGTGTATAAAATTTCACTCAAGGATTTGATTCACCCTAATCCTAAAGCTCTAGAGGTGATTCCATAACCTACAGCTCCCATGTAAGACCTAAAGTCTAAGCTCTGATACCAACTTTGTAACGCCCCAAATACCACCCTGGACGACATTACATTCTAAAACCATTTATACCATGAGAGCAACTAATAAAAATCCATAAATAACCGGGGGTCCTTAATTTAACGAAATTCGGGCAGAGTCTCCTTTGTTCGGGGAGCTCTACCCAAAACACAACCTGTGCAATTATACTACATTGACCACACCGGGTCCATTTATCCATAAAATATTTACAACATTATCCAAAATAATAAGTCCAAGTCATTGCTATTACATCTCAAAAAAATTAATTAAAGTAGCGCAGCGGAATAACCAAAAGAAGCTAGACTACACAATGTTCCTAGTCTAGTACAAAAGGAAAGCAGGTCGCTCTATGCGTCCACCTCGGGATCCACACCCCCGTCAAGTGGAGTCTCCCAAGTAGCGGGCTCCTCGACCCTTACGTCCTCCTCAAGCGGGTAATCTGAAAAATGTTAGCGGTAGGGGGTGAGCACGAAGCTCTGTAGAAAAATTCTCCCAAACCCATACAAGGTTTAGAAAATCATTTAAAACGGTCGGTCTCATTTTTAACATAACATAGATACAGAATTTGAAATAAAGCGGTGACATAAAAAAAAGGATCTCAAGTTTATTTAAAAAACATTACTTAAATGAATAAACGAACATCACATACAATTAATAATCATTAATGGCCATAAACAATTCCCAACAATTCTTTTGGTAGGTGGCATACTTTGTGGTAACCTCCACCCCCTTTTAGGTCACCTTTGATTCTCAAGCATCCTTACCGGGAACCTCTTGAGAATGGATGAGCATCCTTACATGGAACCTCTCACCAATCACTACATTGTTTCCCAAGCATCCTTACCAGGAACCTCTTGGGAAGGGGGTGAGCATCCTTACAAGGAACCTCTCACTATAACGGACTTATTTCTCAAGCATCCTTACCGGGAACCTCTTGAGAAGGGGTGAGCATCCTTACATGGAACCTCTCACTCATGTGCATCACAAACAACCCAACCAAGCATACAATTCCAACATTTATCTCAATTTACAAGCATCTATCTAAAATCCCCAAAATATAACATGTAACAATTCCACAACCAACTAAGAAAAATACATGAGATCACAATAACATCATTTTTCTACCCAACACAAAGCACTACGGTTTCGAAATTCATAATAAAGAAAGCATTTAAGAAGGAAATACATTACTCTCCAAAAATTAGGGTTTTAAAACTAGAAAAGAGATTTCATGGGTATTAAACACTAACTTTGTTCAAAACATGTAATCTTTGCAAAAAGCCTAAGAGAGGATGAATCCAGAGCATATATATACCATTGATAGCCAAAACACACATATATATATATACCCTAGCCTCAATGTAACAATTCCACAAGTCTCCTATTTACAAACAATTTCCAAGAAAAATCCCCAATTCTCACAAGTGATATCTTCAAATAGGGCAATTTAAAGAGAAACATGCAAGAGATCATTATCAATATCATTATATTACTCAACACAAAGCTCTAGAGTTTTCAACACCAAGATTTAGTGAATATTGAGAGAGAAATCCCCATTCCTCAAAAACTAGGGTTTTTATGGTTCTCCCACCAATACTTTACTCAAAACATGATAAAGGTTGCAAGAATATTAAGGAAACAAGGAACCCATAGCAAATACATATGATTAAGAGTCAAAACATACATATAAATTAACCCTAACATCAATGAACAAGAATGGAAGAAAACCCCTACCTTGAATCAAGATTGAAAGTGAAACCCAAGCTCTAGGGACCTCCCTCTTCCCTTTTCTTCCTCCCTTAGTCTTCCTCTAGGGTTCTAAGGGTTGGGGTGTGAGAGTAGAATGAAGAAATGAAGAGAATGAGAAGATAATGGGGTTATAAGGGCAGTAAAATCCCGAATTTTACTGTTTATTGGGCCCAAAAATTTCATTTTTCTCCAAAATTACAATTTTGCCAATAAATATCTTCATTTTGATCCATATGACTACCCTAAGGTTTTTCGACGTTCCGGATTCATTTTTAATGTTATTTTAACCTAAAAACATTTATTTTTATGATTTATTTCAAAACTAAAATAAATTTACACTCGAAACATTAAAATTACTATCCAAGGAACACCACAGTGCAGATTTTGGTAAACTTTGGAGAATAAACTGATTTGACTCAGGTATTTCTAGTATGTGTGACCTATATGGTTGGAAAGATATACGAATTAGGGTTCTAACAAAAATAACGGTGCGCAATTTGGACTTTCCAACAAAGAGTTATGATCAAATTGGTGAAAGGTAGTCTGCCGGACTGTTTCGACATCGCTTCGTTATCTGGGTATAACTCTCTCATCCGAGCTCCGATTGAAATAATTAAAGATGATATGGAATGCTAAGAAAGAGCTCTACAACTTTCAAGTTTTGAGTTTTGAAAGATATTGACTGCATCAAGGTCTAAATTGGACTTGAAGTTGAAGCCAGTGCACTGTTCACGTGCACTGTTAACTGTTTCACCCCTTCTCCAATTCCAATCCATCCTAAGCCAACCAAATCCATCTCAAAGCTCTCCAACACATATTTTTACACCAAACCTATTTAATACAAGTTCTAGTACCTAAAATTTCATATTTTCACTTATTAAAACTAAATTTCAACCATTATTTCCACTAATATTTTAAATCTCTACTTTTTCAATCTACCAAATTCAAACACACATCACTACACATATCCCCATTTTTACAACAATTATTTACTATAAATCTATATGCATATATAAAATAAAATGCGGGGTGTTACAGGTTATAAGCTTTTGGGGTGAGATTTTACTTTTTAGGATTGGATTATATTTTTTTGGGGTGGGTTCTAACTTGTTAGGGTGTTACAGGTTATAAGCTTTTATGCATTAGTTTATACTTTTTGGCTGGGGTTTGAACTTTTTTGAATTGAATTATAACTTTTTGGGTGGGTTCTAACTGTTGGGGGAGGGGTTCCAACTCTTTGGTTAGAAGTATAACTTTTTTGGATTGGGTTCAAATTTTTGAGGTGACTCGGATTAGCTAGAGTACAACATTTTTGGTGAGATTTCAATTATTTTGAATTGGGTTATAAGCTTTTGGGGTGAGATTTTACTTTTTAGGATTGGATTATATTTTTTTGGGGTGGGTTCTAACTTGTTAGGGATAGAGTTTCAACTTCTAGGCATTTGTTTATATTTTTTGGCTGAGGTTTCAACTTTTTTTAATTGAGTTATAACTTTTTGGGTGGTATCTAACAGTTGGGGGAGGAGTTCCAACTCTTTGGGTAGAGGTCTAACATTTTTGGATTTGGTTCCAATTTTTGAGGTGACACAGATTAGTTAGACTACAACTTTTTTGGTGAGATTTCAACTATTTTGGATTGGGTTATAAGCTTTTGGGGTAAGGTTTAACTTTTTAGGATTGGATTATATTTTTTTTTGGGTGGGTTCTAACTTTTTGGGGATAGAGTTTTAAATTTTATGCATTAGTTTATACTTTTTGGCTGGGGTTTGAACTTTTATGAATTGAGTTATAACTTTTTGGGTGAGTTCTAACTGTTGGGGGAGGGGTTCCAACTCTTTGGTTAGAAGTATAACTTTTTTGGATTGGGTTCAAATTTTTGAGGTGACTCGGATTAGCTAGAGTACAACATTTTTGGTGAGATTTCGACAATTTTGAATTGGGTTATAAGCTTTTGGGGTGAGATTTTACTTTTTAGGATTGGATTATATTTTTTTGGGGTGGGTTCTAACTTGTTAGGGATAGAGTTTCAACTTCTAGGCATTTGTTTATATTTTTTGGCTGAGGTTTCAACTTTTTTTAATTGAGTTCTAACTTTTCGGGTGGTTTCTAACAGTTGGGGGAGGAGTTCCAACTCTTTGGGTAGAGGTCTAACATTTTTGGATTTGGTTCCAATTTTTGAGGTGACTCAGATTAGTTAGACTACAACTTTTTTGGTGAGATTTCAACTATTTTGGATTGGGTTATAAGCTTTTGGGGTAAGGTTTAACTTTTTAGGATTGGATTATATTTTTTTTTGGGTGGGTTCTAACTTTTTGGGGATAGAGTTTTAAATTTTATGCATTAGTTTATACTTTTTGGCTGGGGTTTGAACTTTTTTGAATTGAGTTATAACTTTTTGGGTGGGTTCTAACTGTTGGGGGAGGGGTTCCAACTCTTTGGTTAGAAGTATAACTTTTTTGGGTTGGATTCAAATTTTTGAGGTGACTCGGATTAGCTAGAGTACAACATTTTTGGTGAGATTTAGACTATTTTGAATTGGGTTATAAGCTTTTGGGGTGAGATTTTACTTTTTAGGATTGGATTATATTTTTTTGGGGTGGGTTCTAACTTGTTGGGGATAGAGTTTCAACTTCTAGGCATTTGTTTATATTTTTTGGCTGAGGTTTCAACTTTTTTTAATTGAGTTATAACTTTTTGGGTGAGTTCTAACTGTTTGGCGGAGGGGTTCCTACTCTTAGGGTAGGGGTATAACTTATTTGGATTGAGTTCCAATTTTTTGGGTGAATTTCAACTTTTACGGATTAGCTAGATTACAACTTTTTTTGTGAGATTTCAAGTATTTTGGATTGAGTTATAAATTTTTGGGGTGAGGTTATACTTTTTAGGGTTAGATTAAATTTTTTTGGTGTGGGTTCTAACTTTTTGGGGATAGAGTTTCAACTTTTATACATTAGTTTATACTTTTTGGATGAGGTTTCAACTTTTTTGAATTGAGTTATAACTTTTTGGATGGTATCTAACAGTTGGGGGAGGAGTTCCAACTCTTTGGGTAGAGGTCTAACATTTTTGGATTTTGTTCCAATTTTTTGGGTTACTCGGATTAGCTAGACTACAACTTTTTTGGTGAGATTTCAACTATTTTGGATTGGGTTATAAGCTTTTGGGGTGAGGTTTAACTTTTTAGGATTGAATTATATTTTTTTGCGGTGGATTCTAACTAGTTGGGGAAAGAGTTTCAAATTTTATGCATTAGTTTAAACTTTTTGGCTGAGGTTTCTACTTTTTTGAATTGATTTATAACTTTTTGGGTGAGTTCTAACTGTTGCGAGAGAGGTTCCAGCTCTTTGGGTAGGGGTATAACTTTTTTGGATTGGGTTCCAATTTTTGGGGTGACTCGAATTAGTTAGATTTCAACTTTTTTTGTGAGATTTCAACTATTTTGGATTGGGTTATAAGCTTTTGGGGTGAGGTTTAACTTTTTAGGATTGAATTATATTTTTTTTCGGGTGGGTTCTAACTTTTTGGGGATAGAGTTTCAACTTTTATGTTTTAGTTTATACTTTTTAGCTGGGGTTTCAACTTTTTTGAATTGAGTTATAACTTTTTGGGTGAGTTCTAACTGTTGGGGGAGGGGTTCCAACTCTTTGGGTAGGGGTATAACTTTTTTGGATTGGGTTCCAATTTTTGGGGTTACTCGGATTAGCTAGATTACAACTTTTAAGGTGAGATTTCAACTATTTTGGATTGATTTATAAGCTTTTGGTGTGAGGTTCAACTTTTTAGGATTGAATTATATTTTTTTTGGCGTGGGTTCTAACTTTTTGGGGATAGGATTAAAACTTTTATGCATTAGTTTATACTCTTTGGTTGAGGTTTCAAATTTTTTGAATTGAGTGATAACTTTTTGGCTGGGTTCTAAATGTTGGGGGAGGGGTACCAACTCGTTGGGTAGGGGTATAACTTTTTTGGATTGGGTTCCAATTTTTGAGGTGACACAGATTAGTTAGACTACAACTTTTTTGGTGAGATTTCAACTATTTTGGATTGGGTTATAAGCTTTTGGGGTAAGGTTTAACTTTTTAGGATTGGATTATATTTTTTTTTGGGTGGGTTCTAACTTTTTGGGGATAAAGTTTTAAATTTTATGCATTAGTTTATACATTTTGGCTGGGGTTTGAACTTTTTTGAATTGAGTTATAACTTTTTGGGTGGGTTCTAACTGTTGGGGGAGGGGTTCCAACTCTTTGGTTAGAAGTATAACTTTTTTGGATTGGGTTCAAATTTTTGAGGTGACTCGGATTAGCTAGAGTACAACATTTTTGGTGAGATTTCAATGATTTTGAATTGGGTTATAAGCTTTTGGGGTGAGATTTTACTTTTTAGGATTGGATTATATTTTTTTGGGGTGGGTTCTAACTTGTTAGGGATAGAGTTTCAACTTCTAGGCATTTGTTTATATTTTTTTGGCTGAGGTTTCAACTTTTTTTAATTGAGTTATAACTTTTCGGGTGATCTCTAACAGTTGGGGGAGGAGTTCCAACTCTTTCGGTAGAGGTCTAACATTTTTGGATTTGGTTCCAATTTTTGAGGTGACTCAGATTAGTTAGACTCCAACTTTTTTGGTGAGATTTCAACTATTTTGGATTGGGTTAAAGCTTTTGGGGTAAGGTTTAACTTTTTAGGATTGGATTATATTTTTTTTTGGGTGGGTTCTAACTTTTTGGGGAAAGAGTTTTAAATTTTATGCATTAGTTTATACTTTTTGGTTGGGGTTTGAACTTTTTTGAATTGAGTTATAACTTTTTGGGTGGGTTCTAACTGTTGGGGGAGGGGTTCCAACTCTTTGGTTAGAAGTATAACTTTTTTGGGTTGGATTCAAATTTTTGAGGTGACTCGGATTAGCTAGAGTACAACATTTTTGGTGAGATTTAGACTATTTTGAATTGGGTTATAAGCTTTTGGGGTGAGATTTTACTTTTTAGGATTGGATTATATTTTTTTGGGGTGGGTTCTAACTTGTTGGGGATAGAGTTTCAACTTCTAGGCGTTTGTTTATATTTTTTGGCTGAGGTTTCAACTTTTTTTAATTGAGTTATAACTTTTTGGGTGAGTTCTAACTGTTTGGCGGAGGGGTTCCTACTCTTAGGGTAGGGGTATAACTTATTTGGATTGAGTTCCAATTTTTTGGGTGAATTTCAACTTTTACGGATTAGCTAGATTACAACTTTTTTTGTGAGATTTCAACTATTTTGGATTGGGTTAAAGCTTTTGGGGTAAGGTTTAACTTTTTAGGATTGGATTATATTTTTTTTTGGGTGGGTTCTAACTTTTTGGGGAAAGAGTTTTAAATTTTATGCATTAGTTTATACTTTTTGGTTGGGGTTTGAACTTTTTTGAATTGAGTTATAACTTTTTGGGTGGGTTCTAACTGTTGGGGGAGTGGTTCCAACTCTTTGGTTAGAAGTATAACTTTTTTGGATTGGGTTCAAATTTTTGAGGTGACTCGGATTAGCTAGAGTACAACATTTTTGGTGAGATTTCGACAATTTTGAATTGGGTTATAAGCTTTTGGGGTGAGATTTTACTTTTTAGGATTGGATTATATTTTTTTGGGGTGGGTTCTAACTTGTTAGGGATAGAGTTTCAACTTCTAGGCATTTGTTTATATTTTTTGGCTGAGGTTTTAACTTTTTTTAATTGAGTTCTAACTTTTTGGGTGGTATCTAACATTTGGGGGAGGAGTTCCAACTCTTTGGGTAGAGGTCTAACATTTTTGGATTTGGTTCCAATTTTTGAGGTGGCTCAGATTAGTTAGACTACAACTTTTTTGGTGAGATTTCAACTATTTTGGATTGGGTTATAAGCTTTTGGGGTGAGGTTTAACTTTTTAGGATTGAATTATATTTTTTTGCGGTGGATTCTAACTTGTTGGGGACAGAGTTTCAAATTCAATGCATTAGTTTAAACTTTTTGGCTGAGGTTTCTACTTTTTTGAATTGATTTATAACTTTTTGGGTGAGTTCTAACTGTTGCGAGAGAGGTTCCAGCTCTTTGGGTAGGGGTATAACTTTTTTGGATTGGGTTCCAATTTTTGGGGTGACTCGAATTAGTTAGATTTCAACTTTTTTTGTGAGATTTCAACTATTTTGGATTGGGTTATAAGCTTTTGGGGTGAGGTTTAACTTTTTAGGATTGAATTATATTTTTTTTCGGGTGGGTTCTAACTTCTTGGGGATAGAGTTTCAACTTTTATGTTTTAGTTTATACTTTTTAGCTGGGGTTTCAACTTTTTTGAATTGAGTTATAACTTTTTGGGTGAGTTCTAACTGTTGGGGGAGGGGTTCCAACTCTTTGGGTAGGGGTATAACTTTTTTGGATTGGGTTCCAATTTTTGGGGTGACTCGGATTAGCTAGATTACAACTTTTAAGGTGAGATTTCAACTATTTTGGATTGATTTATAAGCTTTTGGGGTGAGGTTCAACTTTTTAGGATTGAATTATATTTTTTTTGGCGTGGGTTCTAACTTTTTGGGGATAGGATTAAAACTTTTATGCATTAGTTTATACTCTTTGGTTGAGGTTTCAAATTTTTTGAATTGAGTGATAACTTTTTGGCTGGGTTCTAAATGTTGGGGGAGGGGTACCAACTCGTTGGGTAGGGGTATAACTTTTTTGGATTGGGTTCCAATTTTTGAGGTGACACAGATTAGTTAGACTACAACTTTTTTGGTGAGATTTCAACTATTTTGGATTGGGTTATAAGCTTTTGGGGTAAGGTTTAACTTTTTAGGATTGGATTATATTTTTTTTTGGGTGGGTTCTAACTTTTTGGGGATAAAGTTTTAAATTTTATGCATTAGTTTATACATTTTGGCTGGGGTTTGAACTTTTTTGAATTGAGTTATAACTTTTTGGGTGGGTTCTAACTGTTGGGGGAGGGGTTCCAACTCTTTGGTTAGAAGTATAACTTTTTTGGATTGGGTTCAAATTTTTGAGGTGACTCGGATTAGCTAGAGTACAACATTTTTGGTGAGATTTCGACAATTTTGAATTGGGTTATAAGCTTTTGGGGTGAGATTTTACTTTTTAGGATTGGATTATATTTTTTTGGGGTGGGTTCTAACTTGTTAGGGATAGAGTTTCAACTTCTAGGCATTTGTTTATATTTTTTGGCTGAGGTTTCAACTTTTTTTAATTGAGTTCTAACTTTTTGGGTGGTATCTAACATTTGGGGGAGGAGTTCCAACTCTTTGGGTAGAGGTCTAACATTTTTGGATTTGGTTCCAATTTTTGAGGTGGCTCAGATTAGTTAGACTACAACTTTTTTGGTGAGATTTCAACTATTTTGGATTGGGTTATAAGCTTTTGGGGTGAGGTTTAACTTTTTAGGATTGAATTATATTTTTTTGCGGTGGATTCTAACTTGTTGGGGACAGAGTTTCAAATTCTATGCATTAGTTTAAACTTTTTGGCTGAGGTTTCTACTTTTTTGAATTGATTTATAACTTTTTGGGTGAGTTCTAACTGTTGCGAGAGAGGTTCCAGCTCTTTGGGTAGGGGTATAACTTTTTTGGATTGGGTTCCAATTTTTGGGGTGACTCGAATTAGTTAGATTTCAACTTTTTTTGTGAGATTTCAACTATTTTGGATTGGGTTATAAGCTTTTGGGGTGAGGTTTAACTTTTTAGGATTGAATTATATTTTTTTTCGGGTGGGTTCTAACTTCTTGGGGATAGAGTTTCAACTTTTATGTTTTAGTTTATACTTTTTAGCTGGGGTTTCAACTTTTTTGAATTGAGTTATAACTTTTTGGGTGAGTTCTAACTGTTGGGGGAGGGGTTCCAACTCTTTGGGTTGGGGTATAACTTTTTTGGATTGGGTTCCAATTTTTGGGCTGACTCGGATTAGCTAGATTACAACTTTTAAGGTGAGATTTCAACTATTTTGGATTGATTTATAAGCTTTTGGGGTGAGGTTCAACTTTTTAGGATTGAATTATATTTTTTTTGGCGTGGGTTCTAACTTTTTGGGGATAGGATTAAAACTTTTATGCATTAGTTTATACTCTTTGGTTGAGGTTTCAAATTTTTTGAATTGAGTGATAACTTTTTGGCTGGGTTCTAAATGTTGGGGGAGGGGTACCAACTCGTTGGGTAGGGGTATAACTTTTTTGGATTGGGTTCCAATTTTTGAGGTGACACAGATTAGTTAGACTACAACTTTTTTGGTGAGATTTCAACTATTTTGGATTGGGTTATAAGCTTTTGGGGTAAGGTTTAACTTTTTAGGATTGGATTATATTTTTTTTTGGGTGGGTTCTAACTTTTTGGGGATAAAGTTTTAAATTTTATGCATTAGTTTATACATTTTGGCTGGGGTTTGAACTTTTTTGAATTGAGTTATAACTTTTTGGGTGGGTTCTAACTGTTGGGGGAGGGGTTCCAACTCTTTGGTTAGAAGTATAACTTTTTTGGATTGGGTTCAAATTTTTGAGGTGACTCGGATTAGCTAGAGTACAACATTTTTGGTGAGATTTCAATGATTTTGAATTGGGTTATAAGCTTTTGGGGTGAGATTTTACTTTTTAGGATTGGATTATATTTTTTTGGGGTGGGTTCTAACTTGTTAGGGATAGAGTTTCAACTTCTAGGCATTTGTTTATATTTTTTGGCTGAGGTTTCAACTTTTTTTAATTGAGTTATAACTTTTCGGGTGGTTTCTAACAGTTGGGGGAGGAGTTCCAACTCTTTGGGTAGAGGTCTAACATTTTTGGATTTGGTTCCAATTTTTGAGGTGACTCAGATTAGTTAGACTCCAACTTTTTTGGTGAGATTTCAACTACTTTCGATTGGGTTAAAGCTTTTGGGGTAAGGTTTAACTTTTTAGGATTGGATTATATTTTTTTTTGGGTGGGTTCTAACTTTTTGGGGATAGAGTTTTAAATTTTATGCATTAGTTTATACTTTTTGGTTGGGGTTTGAACTTTTTTGAATTGAGTTATAACTTTTTGGGTGGGTTATAACTGTTGGGGGAGTGGTTCCAACTCTTTGGTTAGAAGTATAACTTTTTTGGATTGGGTTCAAATTTTTGAGGGGACTTGGATTAGCTAGAGTACAACATTTTTGGTGAGATTTCGACAATTTTGAATTGGGTTATAAGCTTTTGGGGTGAGATTTTACTTTTTAGGATTGGATTATATTTTTTTGGGGTGGGTTCTAACTTGTTAGGGATAGAGTTTCAACTTCTAGGCATTTGTTTATATTTTTTGGCTGAGGTTTCAACTTTTTTTAATTGAGTTCTAACTTTTTGGGTGGTATCTAACAGTTGGGGGAGGGGTTCCAACTCTTTGGGTAGAGGTCTAACATTTTTGGATTTGGTTCCAATTTTTGAGGTGACTCAGATTAGTTAGACAACAACTTTTTTGGTGAGATTTCAACTATTTTGGATTGGGTTATAAGCTTTTGGGGTAAGGTTTAACTTTTTAGGATTGGATTATATTTTTTTTTGGGTGGGTTCTAACTTTTTGGGGATAGAGTTTTAAATTTTATGCATTAGTATATACTTTTTGGCTGGGGTTTGAACTTTTTTGAATTGAGTTATAACTTTTTGGGTGGGTTCTAACTGTTGGGGGAGGGGTTCCAACTCTTTGGTTAGAAGTATAACTTTTTTGGATTGGATTCAAATTTTTGAGGTGACTCGGATTAGCTAGAGTACAACATTTTTGGTGAGATTTAGACTATTTTGAATTGGGTTATAAGCTTTTGGGGTGAGATTTTACTTTTTAGGATTGGATTATATTTTTTTGGGGTGGGTTCTAACTTGTTCGGGATAGAGTTTCAACTTCTAGGCATTTGTTTATATTTTTTGGCTGAGGTTTCAACTTTTTTTAATTGAGTTATAACTTTTTGGGTGAGTTCTAACTGTTTGGCGGAGGGGTTCCTACTCTTTGGGTAGGGGTATAACTTATTTGGATTGAGTTCCAATTTTTTGGGTGAATTTCAACTTTTACGGATTAGCTAGATTACAACTTTTTTTGTGAGATTTCAAGTATTTTGGATTGAGTTATAAATTTTTGGGGTGAGGTTATACTTTTTAGGGTTAGATTAAATTTTTTTGGTGTGGGTTCTAACTTTTTGGGGATAGAGTTTCAACTTTTATACATTAGTTTATACTTTTTGGATGAGGTTTCAACTTTTTTGAATTGAGTTATAACTTTTTGGGTGGTATCTAACAGTTGGGGGAGGAGTTCCAACTCTTTGGGTAGAGGTCTAACATATTTGGATTTTGTTCCAATTATTTGGGTTACTCGGATTAGCTAGACTACAACTTTTTTGGTGAGATTTCAACTATTTTGGATTGGGTTATAAGCTTTTGGGGTGAGGTTTAACTTTTTAGGATTGAATTATATTTTTTTTCGGGTGGGTTCTAACTTCTTGGGGATAGAGTTTCAACTTTTATGTTTTAGTTTATACTTTTTAGCTGGGGTTTCAACTTTTTTGAATTGAGTTATAACTTTTTGGGTGAGTTCTAACTGTTGGGGGAGGGGTTCCAACTCTTTGGGTTGGGGTATAACTTTTTTGGATTGGGTTCCAATTTTTGGGCTGACTCGGATTAGCTAGATTACAACTTTTAAGGTGAGATTTCAACTATTTTGGATTGATTTATAAGCTTTTGGGGTGAGGTTCAACTTTTTAGGATTGAATTATATTTTTTTTGGCGTGGGTTCTAACTTTTTGGGGATAGGATTAAAACTTTTATGCATTAGTTTATACTCTTTGGTTGAGGTTTCAAATTTTTTGAATTGAGTGATAACTTTTTGGCTGGGTTCTAAATGTTGGGGGAGGGGTACCAACTCGTTGGGTAGGGGTATAACTTTTTTGGATTGGGTTCCAATTTTTGAGGTGACACAGATTAGTTAGACTACAACTTTTTTGGTGAGATTTCAACTATTTTGGATTGGGTTATAAGCTTTTGGGGTAAGGTTTAACTTTTTAGGATTGGATTATATTTTTTTTTGGGTGGGTTCTAACTTTTTGGGGATAAAGTTTTAAATTTTATGCATTAGTTTATACATTTTGGCTGGGGTTTGAACTTTTTTGAATTGAGTTATAACTTTTTGGGTGGGTTCTAACTGTTGGGGGAGGGGTTCCAACTCTTTGGTTAGAAGTATAACTTTTTTGGATTGGGTTCAAATTTTTGAGGTGACTCGGATTAGCTAGAGTACAACATTTTTGGTGAGATTTCAATGATTTTGAATTGGGTTATAAGCTTTTGGGGTGAGATTTTACTTTTTAGGATTGGATTATATTTTTTTGGGGTGGGTTCTAACTTGTTAGGGATAGAGTTTCAACTTCTAGGCATTTGTTTATATTTTTTGGCTGAGGTTTCAACTTTTTTTAATTGAGTTATAACTTTTCGGGTGGTTTCTAACAGTTGGGGGAGGAGTTCCAACTCTTTGGGTAGAAGTCTAACATTTTTGGATTTGGTTCCAATTTTTGAGGTGACTCAGATTAGTTAGACTCCAACTTTTTTGGTGAGATTTCAACTACTTTCGATTGGGTTAAAGCTTTTGGGGTAAGGTTTAACTTTTTAGGATTGGATTATATTTTTTTTTGGGTGGGTTCTAACTTTTTGGGGATAGAGTTTTAAATTTTATGCATTAGTTTATACTTTTTGGTTGGGGTTTGAACTTTTTTGAATTGAGTTATAACTTTTTGGGTGGGTTATAACTGTTGGGGGAGTGGTTCCAACTCTTTGGTTAGAAGTATAACTTTTTTGGATTGGGTTCAAATTTTTGAGGGGACTTGGATTAGCTAGAGTACAACATTTTTGGTGAGATTTCGACAATTTTGAATTGGGTTATAAGCTTTTGGGGTGAGATTTTACTTTTTAGGATTGGATTATATTTTTTTGGGGTGGGTTCTAACTTGTTAGGGATAGAGTTTCAACTTCTAGGCATTTGTTTATATTTTTTGGCTGAGGTTTCAACTTTTTTTAATTGAGTTCTAACTTTTTGGGTGGTATCTAACAGTTGGGGGAGGGGTTCCAACTCTTTGGGTAGAGGTCTAACATTTTTGGATTTGGTTCCAATTTTTGAGGTGACTCAGATTAGTTAGACAACAACTTTTTTGGTGAGATTTCAACTATTTTGGATTGGGTTATAAGCTTTTGGGGTAAGGTTTAACTTTTTAGGATTGGATTATATTTTTTTTTGGGTGGGTTCTAACTTTTTGGGGATAGAGTTTTAAATTTTATGCATTAGTTTATACTTTTTGGCTGGGGTTTGAACTTTTTTGAATTGAGTTATAACTTTTTGGGTGGGTTCTAACTGTTGGGGGAGGGGTTCCAACTCTTTGGTTAGAAGTATAACTTTTTTGGATTGGATTCAAATTTTTGAGGTGACTCGGATTAGCTAGAGTACAACATTTTTGGTGAGATTTAGACTATTTTGAATTGGGTTATAAGCTTTTGGGGTGAGATTTTACTTTTTAGGATTGGATTATATTTTTTTGGGGTGGGTTCTAACTTGTTAGGGATAGAGTTTCAACTTCTAGGCATTTGTTTATATTTTTTGGCTGAGGTTTCAACTTTTTTTAATTGAGTTATAACTTTTTGGGTGAGTTCTAACTGTTTGGCGGAGGGGTTCCTACTCTTTGGGTAGGGGTATAACTTATTTGGATTGAGTTCCAATTTTTTGGGTGAATTTCAACTTTTACGGATTAGCTAGATTACAACTTTTTTTGTGAGATTTCAAGTATTTTGGATTGAGTTATAAATTTTTGGGGTGAGGTTATACTTTTTAGGGTTAGATTAAATTTTTTTGGTGTGGGTTCTAACTTTTTGGGGATAGAGTTTCAACTTTTATACATTAGTTTATACTTTTTGGATGAGGTTTCAACTTTTTTGAATTGAGTTATAACTTTTTGGGTGGTATCTAACAGTTGGGGGAGGAGTTCCAACTCTTTGGGTAGAGGTCTAACATATTTGGATTTTGTTCCAATTTTTTGGGTTACTCGGATTAGCTAGACTACAACTTTTTTGGTGAGATTTCAACTATTTTGGATTGGGTTATAAGCTTTTGGGGTGAGGTTTAACTTTTTAGGATTGAATTATATTTTTTTGCGGTGGATTCTAACTTGTTGGGGACAGAGTTTCAAATTTTATGCATTAGTTTAAACTTTTTGGCTGAGGTTTCTACTTTTTTGAATTGATTTATAACTTTTTGGGTGAGTTCTAACTGTTGCGAGAGAGGTTCCAGCTCTTTGGGTAGGGGTATAACTTTTTTGGATTGGGTTCCAATTTTTGGGGTGACTCGAATTAGTTAGATTTCAACTTTTTTTGTGAGATTTCAACTATTTTGGATTGGGTTATAATCTTTTGGGGTGAGGTTTAACTTTTTAGGATTGAATTATATTTTTTTTCGGGTGGGTTCTAACTTTTTGGGGATAGATTTTCAACTTTTATGTTTTAGTTTATACTTTTTAGCTGGGGTTTCAACTTTTTTGAATTGAGTTATAACTTTTTGGGTGAGTTCTAACTGTTGGGGGAGGGGTTCCAACTCTTTGGGTAGGGGTATAACTTTTTTGGATTGGGTTCCAATTTTTGGGCTGACTCGGATTAGCTAGATTACAACTTTTAAGGTGAGATTTCAACTATTTTGGATTGATTTATAAGCTTTTGGGGTGAGGTTCAACTTTTTAGGATTGAATTATATTTTTTTTGGCGTGGGTTCTAACTTTTTGGGGATAGGATTAAAACTTTTATGCATTAGTTTATACTCTTTGGTTGAGGTTTCAAATTTTTTGAATTGAGTGATAACTTTTTGGCTGGGTTCTAAATGTTGGGGGAGGGGTACCAACTCGTTGGGTAGGGGTATAACTTTTTTGGATTGGGTTCCAATTTTTGAGGTGACACAGATTAGTTAGACTACAACTTTTTTGGTGAGATTTCAACTATTTTGGATTGGGTTATAAGCTTTTGGGGTAAGGTTTAACTTTTTAGGATTGGATTATATTTTTTTTTGGGTGGGTTCTAACTTTTTGGGGATAAAGTTTTAAATTTTATGCATTAGTTTATACATTTTGGCTGGGGTTTGAACTTTTTTGAATTGAGTTATAACTTTTTGGGTGGGTTATAACTGTTGGGGGAGTGGTTCCAACTCTTTGGTTAGAAGTATAACTTTTTTGGATTGGGTTCAAATTTTTGAGGGGACTTGGATTAGCTAGAGTACAACATTTTTGGTGAGATTTCGACAATTTTGAATTGGGTTATAAGCTTTTGGGGTGAGATTTTACTTTTTAGGATTGGATTATATTTTTTTGGGGTGGGTTCTAACTTGTTAGGGATAGAGTTTCAACTTCTAGGCATTTGTTTATATTTTTTGGCTGAGGTTTCAACTTTTTTTAATTGAGTTCTAACTTTTTGGGTGGTATCTAACAGTTGGGGGAGGGGTTCCAACTCTTTGGGTAGAGGTCTAACATTTTTGGATTTGGTTCCAATTTTTGAGGTGACTCAGATTAGTTAGACAACAACTTTTTTGGTGAGATTTCAACTATTTTGGATTGGGTTATAAGCTTTTCGGGTAAGGTTTAACTTTTTAGGATTGGATTATATTTTTTTTTGGGTGGGTTCTAACTTTTTGGGGATAGAGTTTTAAATTTTATGCATTAGTATATACTTTTTGGCTGGGGTTTGAACTTTTTTGAATTGAGTTATAACTTTTTGGGTGGGTTCTAACTGTTGGGGGAGGGGTTCCAACTCTTTGGTTAGAAGTATAACTTTTTTGGATTGGATTCAAATTTTTGAGGTGACTCGGATTAGCTAGAGTACAACATTTTTGGTGAGATTTAGACTATTTTGAATTGGGTTATAAGCTTTTGGGGTGAGATTTTACTTTTTAGGATTGGATTATATTTTTTTGGGGTGGGTTCTAACTTGTTAGGGATAGAGTTTCAACTTCTAGGCATTTGTTTATATTTTTTGGCTGAGGTTTCAACTTTTTTTAATTGAGTTATAACTTTTTGGGTGAGTTCTAACTGTTTGGCGGAGGGGTTCCTACTCTTTGGGTAGGGGTATAACTTATTTGGATTGAGTTCCAATTTTTTGGGTGAATTTCAACTTTTACGGATTAGCTAGATTACAACTTTTTTTGTGAGATTTCAAGTATTTTGGATTGAGTTATAAATTTTTGGGGTGAGGTTATACTTTTTAGGGTTAGATTAAATTTTTTTGGTGTGGGTTCTAACTTTTTGGGGATAGAGTTTCAACTTTTATACATTAGTTTATACTTTTTGGATGAGGTTTCAACTTTTTTGAATTGAGTTATAACTTTTTGGGTGGTATCTAACAGTTGGGGGAGGAGTTCCAACTCTTTGGGTAGAGGTCTAACATATTTGGATTTTGTTCCAATTATTTGGGTTACTCGGATTAGCTAGACTACAACTTTTTTGGTGAGATTTCAACTATTTTGGATTGGGTTATAAGCTTTTGGGGTGAGGTTTAACTTTTTAGGATTGAATTATATTTTTTTTCGGGTGGGTTCTAACTTCTTGGGGATAGAGTTTCAACTTTTATGTTTTAGTTTATACTTTTTAGCTGGGGTTTCAACTTTTTTGAATTGAGTTATAACTTTTTGGGTGAGTTCTAACTGTTGGGGGAGGGGTTCCAACTCTTTGGGTTGGGGTATAACTTTTTTGGATTGGGTTCCAATTTTTGGGCTGACTCGGATTAGCTAGATTACAACTTTTAAGGTGAGATTTCAACTATTTTGGATTGATTTATAAGCTTTTGGGGTGAGGTTCAACTTTTTAGGATTGAATTATATTTTTTTTGGCGTGGGTTCTAACTTTTTGGGGATAGGATTAAAACTTTTATGCATTAGTTTATACTCTTTGGTTGAGGTTTCAAATTTTTTGAATTGAGTGATAACTTTTTGGCTGGGTTCTAAATGTTGGGGGAGGGGTACCAACTCGTTGGGTAGGGGTATAACTTTTTTGGATTGGGTTCCAATTTTTGAGGTGACACAGATTAGTTAGACTACAACTTTTTTGGTGAGATTTCAACTATTTTGGATTGGGTTATAAGCTTTTGGGGTAAGGTTTAACTTTTTAGGATTGGATTATATTTTTTTTTGGGTGGGTTCTAACTTTTTGGGGATAAAGTTTTAAATTTTATGCATTAGTTTATACATTTTGGCTAGGGTTTGAACTTTTTTGAATTGAGTTATAACTTTTTGGGTGGGTTCTAACTGTTGGGGGAGGGGTTCCAACTCTTTGGTTAGAAGTATAACTTTTTTGGATTGGGTTCAAATTTTTGAGGTGACTCGGATTAGCTAGAGTACAACATTTTTGGTGAGATTTCAATGATTTTGAATTGGGTTATAAGCTTTTGGGGTGAGATTTTACTTTTTAGGATTGGATTATATTTTTTTGGGGTGGGTTCTAACTTGTTAGGGATAGAGTTTCAACTTCTAGGCATTTGTTTATATTTTTTGGCTGAGGTTTCAACTTTTTTTAATTGAGTTATAACTTTTCGGGTGGTTTCTAACAGTTGGGGGAGGAGTTCCAACTCTTTGGGTAGAGGTCTAACATTTTTGGATTTGGTTCCAATTTTTGAGGTGACTCAGATTAGTTAGACTCCAACTTTTTTGGTGAGATTTCAACTACTTTCGATTGGGTTAAAGCTTTTGGGGTAAGGTTTAACTTTTTAGGATTGGATTATATTTTTTTTTGGGTGGGTTCTAACTTTTTGGGGATAGAGTTTTAAATTTTATGCATTAGTTTATACTTTTTGGTTGGGGTTTGAACTTTTTTGAATTGAGTTATAACTTTTTGGGTGGGTTATAACTGTTGGGGGAGTGGTTCCAACTCTTTGGTTAGAAGTATAACTTTTTTGGATTGGGTTCAAATTTTTGAGGGGACTTGGATTAGCTAGAGTACAACATTTTTGGTGAGATTTCGACAATTTTGAATTGGGTTATAAGCTTTTGGGGTGAGATTTTACTTTTTAGGATTGGATTATATTTTTTTGGGGTGGGTTCTAACTTGTTAGGGATATAGTTTCAACTTCTAGGCATTTGTTTATATTTTTTGGCTGAGGTTTCAACTTTTTTTAATTGAGTTCTAACTTTTTGGGTGGTATCTAACAGTTGGGGGAGGGGTTCCAACTCTTTGGGTAGAGGTCTAACATTTTTGGATTTGGTTCCAATTTTTGAGGTGACTCAGATTAGTTAGACAACAACTTTTTTGGTGAGATTTCAACTATTTTGGATTGGGTTATAAGCTTTTGGGGTAAGGTTTAACTTTTTAGGATTGGATTATATTTTTTTTTGGGTGGGTTCTAACTTTTTGGGGATAGAGTTTTAAATTTTATGCATTAGTTTATACTTTTTGGCTGGGGTTTGAACTTTTTTGAATTGAGTTATAACTTTTTGGGTGGGTTCTAACTGTTGGGGGAGGGGTTCCAACTCTTTGGTTAGAAGTATAACTTTTTTGGATTGGATTCAAATTTTTGAGGTGACTCGGATTAGCTAGAGTACAACATTTTTGGTGAGATTTAGACTATTTTGAATTGGGTTATAAGCTTTTGGGGTGAGATTTTACTTTTTAGGATTGGATTATATTTTTTTGGGGTGGGTTCTAACTTGTTAGGGATAGAGTTTCAACTTCTAGGCATTTGTTTATATTTTTTGGCTGAGGTTTCAACTTTTTTTAATTGAGTTATAACTTTTTGGGTGAGTTCTAACTGTTTGGCGGAGGGGTTCCTACTCTTTGGGTAGGGGTATAACTTATTTGGATTGAGTTCCAATTTTTTGGGTGAATTTCAACTTTTACGGATTAGCTAGATTACAACTTTTTTTGTGAGATTTCAAGTATTTTGGATTGAGTTATAAATTTTTGGGGTGAGGTTATACTTTTTAGGGTTAGATTAAATTTTTTTGGTGTGGGTTCTAACTTTTTGGGGATAGAGTTTCAACTTTTATACATTAGTTTATACTTTTTGGATGAGGTTTCAACTTTTTTGAATTGAGTTATAACTTTTTGGGTGGTATCTAACAGTTGGGGGAGGAGTTCCAACTCTTTGGGTAGAGGTCTAACATATTTGGATTTTGTTCCAATTTTTTGGGTTACTCGGATTAGCTAGACTACAACTTTTTTGGTGAGATTTCAACTATTTTGGATTGGGTTATAAGCTTTTGGGGTGAGGTTTAACTTTTTAGGATTGAATTATATTTTTTTGCGGTGGATTCTAACTTGTTGGGGACAGAGTTTCAAATTTTATGCATTAGTTTAAACTTTTTGGCTGAGGTTTCTACTTTTTTGAATTGATTTATAACTTTTTGGGTGAGTTCTAACTGTTGCGAGAGAGGTTCCAGCTCTTTGGGTAGGGGTATAACTTTTTTGGATTGGGTTCCAATTTTTGGGGTGACTCGAATTAGTTAGATTTCAACTTTTTTTGTGAGATTTCAACTATTTTGGATTGGGTTATAATCTTTTGGGGTGAGGTTTAACTTTTTAGGATTGAATTATATTTTTTTTCGGGTGGGTTCTAACTTTTTGGGGATAGATTTTCAACTTTTATGTTTTAGTTTATACTTTTTAGCTGGGGTTTCAACTTTTTTGAATTGAGTTATAACTTTTTGGGTGAGTTCTAACTGTTGGGGGAGGGGTTCCAACTCTTTGGGTAGGGGTATAACTTTTTTGGATTGGGTTCCAATTTTTGGGCTGACTCGGATTAGCTAGATTACAACTTTTAAGGTGAGATTTCAACTATTTTGGATTGATTTATAAGCTTTTGGGGTGAGGTTCAACTTTTTAGGATTGAATTATATTTTTTTTGGCGTGGGTTCTAACTTTTTGGGGATAGGATTAAAACTTTTATGCATTAGTTTATACTCTTTGGTTGAGGTTTCAAATTTTTTGAATTGAGTGATAACTTTTTGGCTGGGTTCTAAATGTTGGGGGAGGGGTACCAACTCGTTGGGTAGGGGTATAACTTTTTTGGATTGGGTTCCAATTTTTGAGGTGACACAGATTAGTTAGACTACAACTTTTTTGGTGAGATTTCAACTATTTTGGATTGGGTTATAAGCTTTTGGGGTAAGGTTTAACTTTTTAGGATTGGATTATATTTTTTTTTGGGTGGGTTCTAACTTTTTGGGGATAAAGTTTTAAATTTTATGCATTAGTTTATACATTTTGGCTGGGGTTTGAACTTTTTTGAATTGAGTTATAACTTTTTGGGTGGGTTATAACTGTTGGGGGAGTGGTTCCAACTCTTTGGTTAGAAGTATAACTTTTTTGGATTGGGTTCAAATTTTTGAGGGGACTTGGATTAGCTAGAGTACAACATTTTTGGTGAGATTTCGACAATTTTGAATTGGGTTATAAGCTTTTGGGGTGAGATTTTACTTTTTAGGATTGGATTATATTTTTTTGGGGTGGGTTCTAACTTGTTAGGGATAGAGTTTCAACTTCTAGGCATTTGTTTATATTTTTTGGCTGAGGTTTCAACTTTTTTTAATTGAGTTCTAACTTTTTGGGTGGTATCTAACAGTTGGGGGAGGGGTTCCAACTCTTTGGGTAGAGGTCTAACATTTTTGGATTTGGTTCCAATTTTTGAGGTGACTCAGATTAGTTAGACAACAACTTTTTTGGTGAGATTTCAACTATTTTGGATTGGGTTATAAGCTTTTCGGGTAAGGTTTAACTTTTTAGGATTGGATTATATTTTTTTTTGGGTGGGTTCTAACTTTTTGGGGATAGAGTTTTAAATTTTATGCATTAGTATATACTTTTTGGCTGGGGTTTGAACTTTTTTGAATTGAGTTATAACTTTTTGGGTGGGTTCTAACTGTTGGGGGAGGGGTTCCAACTCTTTGGTTAGAAGTATAACTTTTTTGGATTGGATTCAAATTTTTGAGGTGACTCGGATTAGCTAGAGTACAACATTTTTGGTGAGATTTAGACTATTTTGAATTGGGTTATAAGCTTTTGGGGTGAGATTTTACTTTTTAGGATTGGATTATATTTTTTTGGGGTGGGTTCTAACTTGTTAGGGATAGAGTTTCAACTTCTAGGCATTTGTTTATATTTTTTGGCTGAGGTTTCAACTTTTTTTAATTGAGTTATAACTTTTTGGGTGAGTTCTAACTGTTTGGCGGAGGGGTTCCTACTCTTTGGGTAGGGGTATAACTTATTTGGATTGAGTTCCAATTTTTTGGGTGAATTTCAACTTTTACGGATTAGCTAGATTACAACTTTTTTTGTGAGATTTCAAGTATTTTGGATTGAGTTATAAATTTTTGGGGTGAGGTTATACTTTTTAGGGTTAGATTAAATTTTTTTGGTGTGGGTTCTAACTTTTTGGGGATAGAGTTTCAACTTTTATACATTAGTTTATACTTTTTGGATGAGGTTTCAACTTTTTTGAATTGAGTTATAACTTTTTGGGTGGTATCTAACAGTTGGGGGAGGAGTTCCAACTCTTTGGGTAGAGGTCTAACATATTTGGATTTTGTTCCAATTATTTGGGTTACTCGGATTAGCTAGACTACAACTTTTTTGGTGAGATTTCAACTATTTTGGATTGGGTTATAAGCTTTTGGGGTGAGGTTTAACTTTTTAGGATTGAATTATATTTTTTTTCGGGTGGGTTCTAACTTTTTGGGGATAGATTTTCAACTTTTATGTTTTAGTTTATACTTTTTAGCTGGGGTTTCAACTTTTTTGAATTGAGTTATAACTTTTTGGGTGAGTTCTAACTGTTGGGGGAGGGGTTCCAACTCTTTGGGTAGGGGTATAACTTTTTTGGATTGGGTTCCAATTTTTGGGCTGACTCGGATTAGCTAGATTACAACTTTTAAGGTGAGATTTCAACTATTTTGGATTGATTTATAAGCTTTTGGGGTGAGGTTCAACTTTTTAGGATTGAATTATATTTTTTTTGGCGTGGGTTCTAACTTTTTGGGGATAGGATTAAAACTTTTATGCATTAGTTTATACTCTTTGGTTGAGGTTTCAAATTTTTTGAATTGAGTGATAACTTTTTGGCTGGGTTCTAAATGTTGGGGGAGGGGTACCAACTCGTTGGGTAGGGGTATAACTTTTTTGGATTGGGTTCCAATTTTTGAGGTGACACAGATTAGTTAGACTACAACTTTTTTGGTGAGATTTCAACTATTTTGGATTGGGTTATAAGCTTTTGGGGTAAGGTTTAACTTTTTAGGATTGGATTATATTTTTTTTTGGGTGGGTTCTAACTTTTTGGGGATAAAGTTTTAAATTTTATGCATTAGTTTATACATTTTGGCTGGGGTTTGAACTTTTTTGAATTGAGTTATAACTTTTTGGGTGGGTTCTAACTGTTGGGGGAGGGGTTCCAACTCTTTGGTTAGAAGTATAACTTTTTTGGATTGGGCTCAAATTTTTGAGGTGACTCGGATTAGCTAGAGTACAACATTTTTGGTGAGATTTCAACGATTTTGAATTGGGTTATAAGCTTTTGGGGTGAGATTTTACTTTTTAGGATTGGATTATATTTTTTTGGGGTGGGTTCTAACTTGTTAGGGATAGAGTTTCAACTTCTAGGCATTTGTTTATATTTTTTGGCTGAGGTTTCAACTTTTTTTAATTGAGTTATAACTTTTCGGGTGGTCTCTAACAGTTGGGGGAGGAGTTCCAACTCTTTGGGTAGAGGTCTAACATTTTTGGATTTGGTTCCAATTTTTGAGGTGACTCAGATTAGTTAGACTCCAACTTTTTTGGTGAGATTTCAACTATTTTGGATTGGGTTAAAGCTTTTGGGGTAAGGTTTAACTTTTTAGGATTGAATTATATTTTTATTTGGGTGGGTTCTAACTTTTTGGGGATAGAGTTTTAAATTTTATGCATTAGTTTATTCTTTTTGGTTGGGGTTTGAACTTTTTTGAATTGAGTTATAACTTTTTGGGTGGGTTCTAACTGTTGGGGGAGTGGTTCCAACTCTTTGGTTAGAAGTATAACTTTTTTGGATTGGGTTCAAATTTTTGAGGTGACTCGGATTAGCTAGAGTACAATATTTTTGGTGAGATTTCGACTATTTTGAATTGGGTTATAAGCTTTTGGCGTGAGATTTTACTTTTTAGGATTGGATTATATTTTTTTGGGGTGGGTTCTAACTTGTTGGGGATAGAGTTTCAACTTCTACGCATTTGTTTATATTTTTTGGCTGAGGTTTCAAATTTTTTTAATTGAGTTATAACTTTTTGGGTGATATCTAACAGTTGGGGGAGGAGTTCCAACTCTTTGGGTAGAGGTCTAACATTTTTGGATTTGGTTCCAATTTTTGAGGTGACTCAGATTAGTTAGACTACAACTTTTTTGGTGAGATTTCAACTACTTTGGATTGAGTTATAAGCTTTTGGGGTAAGGTTTAACTTTTTAGGATTGGATTATATATTTTTTTTTGGGTGGGTTCTAACTTTTTGGGTATAGAGTTTTAAATTTTATGCATTAGTTTATACTTTTTTGGCTGGGGTTTGAACTTTTTTGAATTGAGTTATAACTTTTTGGGTGGGTTCTAACTGTTGGGGGAGGGGTTCCAACTCTTTGGTTAGAAGTATAACTTTTTTGGAATGGGTTCAAATTTTTGAGGTGACTCGGATTAGCTAGAGTACAACATTTTTGGTGAGATTTCAATTATTTTGAATTGGGTTATAAGCTTTTGGGGTGAGATTTTACTTTTTAGGATTGGATTATATTTTTTTGGGGTGGGTTCTAACTTGTTAGGGATAGAGTTTCAACTTCTAGGCATTTGTTTTGTAACACCCCGTACCCGCCTCTTAAAAGAGGTAGTACAGGAGTCACTTATAAACAGCCCAAATCTCCCCCAAGCAACCGATGTGGGACTAGCCAGGATCTCACAATCCACCCCCCTCAGGGCTGCACGTCCCCGTGCAGCTTTACCACGCCGCAGCGCTAGGCTCACACGAGCACCCGTGCAGGGTTACCCACCATCAGCCGGTCAGGGTCGGCTCTGATACCATTTGTAACACCCCGTACCCGCCTCTTAAAAGAGGTAGTACAGGAGTCACTTATAAACAGCCCAAATCTCCCCCAAGCAACCGATGTGGGACTAGCCAGGATCTCACAATCCACCCCCCTCAGGGCTGCACGTCCCCGTGCAGCTTTACCACGCCGCAGCGCTAGGCTCACACGAGCACCCGTGCAGGGTTACCCACCATCAGCCGGTCAGGGTCGGCTCTGATACCATTTGTAACACCCCGTACCCGCCTCTTAAAAGAGGTAGTACAGGAGTCACTTATAAACAGCCCAAATCTCCCCCAAGCAACCGATGTGGGACTAGCCAGGATCTCACAATCCACCCCCCTCAGGGCTGCACGTCCCCGTGCAGCTTTACCACGCCGCAGCGCTAGGCTCACACGAGCACCCGTGCAGGGTTACCCACCATCAGCCGGTCAGGGTCGGCTCTGATACCATTTGTAACACCCCGTACCCGCCTCTTACAAAGAGGTAGTACAGGAGTCACTTATAAACAGCCCAAATCTCCCCCAAGCAACCGATGTGGGACTAGCCAGGATCTCACATGTTTATATTTTTTGGCTGAGGTTTCAACTTTTTTTAATTGAGTCATAACTTTTTGGGTGGTATCTAACTGTTGGGGGAGGAGTTCCAACTCTTTGGGTAGAGGTCTAACATTTTTGGATTTGGTTCCAATTTTTGAGGTGACTCAGATTAGTTAGACTACAACTTTTTTGGTGAGATTTCAACTACTTTGGATTGAGTTATAAGCTTTTGGGGTAAGGTTTAACTTTTTAGGATTGGATTATATATTTTTTTTTGGGTGGGTTCTAACTTTTTGGGTATAGAGTTTTAAATTTTATGCATTAGTTTATACTTTTTTGGCTGGGGTTTGAACTTTTTTGAATTGAGTTATAACTTTTTGGGTGGGTTCTAACTGTTGGGGGAGGGGTTCCAACTCTTTGGTTAGAAGTATAACTTTTTTGGAATGGGTTCAAATTTTTGAGGTGACTCGGATTAGCTAGAGTACAACATTTTTGGTGAGATTTCAATTATTTTGAATTGGGTTATAAGCTTTTGGGGTGAGATTTTACTTTTTAGGATTGGATTATATTTTTTTGGGGTGGGTTCTAACTTGTTAGGGATAGAGTTTCAACTTCTAGGCATTTGTTTTGTAACACCCCGTACCCGCCTCTTAAAAGAGGTAGTACAGGAGTCACTTATAAACAGCCCAAATCTCCCCCAAGCAACCGATGTGGGACTAGCCAGGATCTCACAATCCACCCCCCTCAGGGCTGCACGTCCCCGTGCAGCTTTACCACGCCGCAGCGCTAGGCTCACACGAGCACCCGTGCAGGGTTACCCACCATCAGCCGGTCAGGGTCGGCTCTGATACCATTTGTAACACCCCGTACCCGCCTCTTAAAAGAGGTAGTACAGGAGTCACTTATAAACAGCCCAAATCTCCCCCAAGCAACCGATGTGGGACTAGCCAGGATCTCACAATCCACCCCCCTCAGGGCTGCACGTCCCCGTGCAGCTTTACCACGCCGCAGCGCTAGGCTCACACGAGCACCCGTGCAGGGTTACCCACCATCAGCCGGTCAGGGTCGGCTCTGATACCATTTGTAACACCCCGTACCCGCCTCTTAAAAGAGGTAGTACAGGAGTCACTTATAAACAGCCCAAATCTCCCCCAAGCAACCGATGTGGGACTAGCCAGGATCTCACAATCCACCCCCCTCAGGGCTGCACGTCCCCGTGCAGCTTTACCACGCCGCAGCGCTAGGCTCACACGAGCACCCGTGCAGGGTTACCCACCATCAGCCGGTCAGGGTCGGCTCTGATACCATTTGTAACACCCCGTACCCGCCTCTTACAAAGAGGTAGTACAGGAGTCACTTATAAACAGCCCAAATCTCCCCCAAGCAACCGATGTGGGACTAGCCAGGATCTCACATGTTTATATTTTTTGGCTGAGGTTTCAACTTTTTTTAATTGAGTCATAACTTTTTGGGTGGTATCTAACTGTTGGGGGAGGAGTTCCAACTCTTTGGGTAGAGGTCTAACATTTTTGGATTTGGTTCCAATTTTTGAGGTGACTCAGATTAGTTAGACTCCAACTTTTTTGGTGAGATTTCAACTATTTTGGATTGGGTTATAAGTTTTTGGGGTAAGGTTTAACTTTTTTGGGTGGTATCTAACAGTTGGGGGAGGAGTTCCAACTCTTTGGGTAGAGGTCTAACATTTTTGGATTTGGTTCCAATTTTTGAGGTGACTCAGATTAGTTAGACTACAACTTTTTTGGTGAGATTTCAAGTATTTTGAATTGGGTTATAAGCTTTTGGGGTGAGATTTTACTTTTTAGGATTGGATTATATTTTTTTGGGGTGGGTTCTAACTTGTTAGGGATAGATTTTCAACTTCTAGGCATTTGTTTATATTTTTTGGCTGAGGTTTCAACTTTTTTTAATTGAGTTATAACTTTTTGGGTGAGTTCTAACTGTTTGGCGGAGGGGTTCCTACTCTTTGGGTAGGGGTGTAACTTATTTGGATTGAGTTCCAATTTTTTGGGTGAATTTCAACTTTTACGGATTGGCTAGATTACAACTTTTTTTGTGAGATTTCAAGTATTTTGGATTGAGTTATAAGTTTTTGGGGTGAGGTTAAACTTTTTAGGGTTAGATTAAATTTTTTTGGTGTGGGTTCTACCTTTTTGGGGATAAAGTTTCTACTTTTATACATTAGTATATACTTTTTGGATGAGGTTTCAACTTTTTTGAATTGAGTTATAACTTTTTGGGTGGTATCTAACAGTTGGGGGAGGAGTTCCAACTCTTTGGGTAGAGGTCTAACTTTTTTGGATTTTGTTCAAATTTTTTGGGTGACTCGGATTAGCTAGACTACAACTTTTTTGGTGAGATTTCAACTATTTTGGATTGGGTTATAAGCTTTTGGGGTGAGGTTTAACTTTTTAGGATTGAATTATATTTTTTTGGGGTGGATTCTAACTTGTTGGGGTCAGAGTTTCAAATTTTATGCATTAGTTTAAACTTTTTGGCTGATGTTTCAACTTTTTTGAAGTGATTTATAACTTTTTGGGTGAGTTCTAACTGTTGCAAGAGAGGTTCCAGCTCTTTGGTTAGGGGTATAACTTTTTTGGATTGGGTTCCAATTTTTGGTGTGACTCGAATTAGCTATATTTTAACTTTTTTTGTGAGATTTCAACTATTTTGGATTGGGTTATAAGCTTTTGGGGTGATGTTTAACTTTTTAGGATTGGATTATATTTTGTTTCGGGTGGGTTCTAACTTTTTGGGGATAGAGTTTCAACTTTTTTGTTTTAGTATATACTTTTTAGCTGGGGTTTCAACTTTTTTGAATTGAGTTATAACTTTTTGGGTGAGTTCTAACTGTTGGGGGAGGGGTTCCAACTCTTTGGGTAGGGGTATAACTTTTTTGGATTGGGTTCCAATTTTTGGGGTGACTCGGATTAGCTAGATTACAACTTTTAAGGTGAGATTTCAACTATTTTGGATTGGTTTATAAGCTTTTGGGGTGAGGTTCAACATTTTAGGTTTGAATTATATTTTTTTTGGCGTGGGTTCTAACTTTTTGGGGATAGAGTTTCAACTTTTCTGCATTAGTTTATACTGTTTGGTTGAGGTTTCAAATTTTTTGAATTGAGTGGTAACTTTTTGGCTGGGTTCTAAATGTTGGGGGAGGGGTTCCAACTCGTTGGGTAGGGGTATAACTTTTTTGGATTGGGTTCCAATTTTTGAGGTGACACAGATTAGTTAGACTACAACTTTTTTGGTGTGATTTCAACTATTTTGGATTGGGTTATAAGCTTTTGGGGTAAGGTTTAACTTTTTAGGATTGGATTATATTTTTTTTTGGGTGGGTTCTAACTTTTTGGGGATAGAGTTTTAAATTTTATGCATTAGTTTATACTCTTTGGTTGAAGTTTCAAATTTTTTGAATTGAGTGATAACTTTTTGGCTGGGTTCTAAATGTTGGGGGAGGGGTTCCAACTCGTTGGGTAGGTGTATAACTTTTTTGGATTGGGTTCCAATTTTTTAGGTGACACAGATTAGTTAGACTACAACTTTTTTGGTGAGATTTCAACTATTTTTGATTGAGTTATAAGCTGTATACCCCCACAGTCTTATCGTGATATAGTAACATAAATATGTTTTAAAGTGCTAATATATGTAATGATGTATGCATAAACTATGTAGATTGTAAGATTAGAAATGAAAATGTTAGTTGAGGTAATAGGGTATATTGTAGAAGTTTGGAAGCATTCCGGAGTGAAAGCACACTTTAAAGAGAATTTGGGTAAAAGGATTGTGGATACTGCCTTAGTATTTTGACCATAACTTTTTATCCTGATGTCCATTTGATCTGAAATTTGGACAGTAGATAGTAGACATATAAGGCTACAAAATATTATTTCACGAAAAGTTTCCAAATCCATCTCTAAATAGGTCAGAACTTCACTGGAAGTTCCTACAGAAATTGGGATGACGTTCGAACGTTAATCGACGTTCGAACGACAGTGAGTCCTAGTACTTTGGTCTGATGGAAATGCAGAATTACTGGGAGCAAGTGACGTTCGAACGCAAATTGACGTTCGAACGAAAAGTAACAATTTGCACTAATGACGTTCGAACGCCAGATGACGTTCGAACATGAGCAACGAATCAGAACACCAGATTTACGTCGGTTGAGATATTTTCTTCCTCTATAAATACATAGTGCCGCCTCCTTTAACCTCCATACACCATTTACAACCCTAGAAAAGCTTGAGAAACAAGAAAGAAAAGGAGAAACACAAGATCAAAGAGGATTTGCAGTTTGAAGTGGATCAAAATCTCAAGTTCTTCAAGAACTCTAAGGAAGAAGAAAGTAGGGGTTTTCTTCCACTCTTATTCATTGATGCTAGGCTTATATATACATATGTTTTGACTCTTAATCATATATATTTGTTATGGAATCCTTGTTTCTTGATTGTTCTTGCAAATCTTACCATGTTTGATGGAAGTTATGGCTTGATAATCATAAAACATTTGTTCTTGACATCCAAACTCTAGTTTTTTCAAGAAGTATGGATTTTTCTTATTGATATTTATTTGTTCTTGACTTCAAAACCTTATATTCATTTGTTCTTTATTTCAAGACTTAATATCCATTGTTCTTGATATCAAAACTCTATATTCATTTGTTCTTGATTCAAAAAGATCTAGTGTTTTGGTCGGAACAATAAAATTATATCTTTTGATGATCTCTTGCTCATTTTTTTCTTGAGATGCTACATTGAGAAATACCCATGAAATTTGGGGGGTTTTTGAATCACTTGTGATATGAGTATATTTTGGTTTCCTCATTGGTATGGTTGTTGTGATGGACTTGGATTGCCATCGAGAGATGCCGTAGAGTGTTAGAGGTTAGCTTATCCCAATGGAGATAAGATGGTTTCCTAACGCTTGTAGTGGATTGTCATTTGGTAATGCTACCATTATCGTTCACTGGAGTTCGAACAAGGGATGGTATACTTTTCCTGGGAAGGGACTCGTCACTGCCATTGGGATGGTAGACGCCTTTTCTAAAGTGTTTGTGATTGTGATGGTGATAGGTGGACTAGGTATAATCGTTGAGTAGATTCATGAGAAGCAATCAACATACATGGTACGGGGATGAACCAATATGCATGGGATGATGGGTTGGATCGTCTTGGCTTGTAACACCCCGCATTTTTCTTTTATATATGTATATAGATATATATTAGATAATTGAGGTAAAAATGTGGATATGTGTAGTAATAGTAGGAATATATACTAGGGAGACAAATGGATTGGGAAGTTTACGTGTCGAAGATGTTTAAACTTGGAAAGGGTGAATAGACAAGTTTCTAAAAGTTTTTTAGGTCAAAATAATGCTTCCATTGAATCCGGAAGTTCGAACAACCTTGGGAGAGGTAATATGAGGTGTATTGGAAGCTAGGAAGTATTTTGGAGTTAAAACCCACTTTAGAGTGAAATTGGGTAAAAAGTATCTTGGACACCTTCTAGTATTTTAGCCATAACTTTTTATCCTTACATCCAATTGATCTGAAATTTTGACAGTAGATATTAGACATCTAGCGCTACAAAAGTGTATCTCTTGGAAATTTTCCAATTCGACCTCTAAATGGGTCAAAACTGCCCTGGAAGTTGCAGCAGAAAAAGGGTACCGGTACCGGGTACCGGTACCATTCAGTACCGGTACTGCGACTCCAGAAAGTTCTGTGTACCGGTACTGGGTACCGGTACCATCCTTCTGACGCCTCTAAACAGTTAAAAGTCGGGATTTTTTGTGTTATAAAACCCATCCCACATCCCATTTGTCCCATTTCTTCATCTCTCTCCTACCCTAACCCTCCTAGAAACCCTTAGAGAGAAAGAGAGAAAGATAAAACTCAAGATCAAAAGGAAAGACAAAGGGTTCACAAGTGATTCAAGACTCAAACCCTAGGTTTCTTCAAGAGCATAAGGTAGGGGATTTCTTCCTATGTTCTTACATTGAGGCTAGGGCTAAATTATATGTATTCTTTTGGTTTAAAATCATATGTACTTGCTATTAAATACTTGATTCTTTGTCTCCTTGCATTGATTTCCTTTCTTTTTACATTTTGGTAGTTGGGTAACTATTAAAGCTATCTTTTTCACTCTCATCCTTATATACATGATAAGAAATACATGACTCTTGTTCCTCTTGAAATAAATGCCATGTTTTGAACATTGTGATGGTTGGGTAACTCTTAAATTTCTCTTTTTCATCTTCAACCTTGGTTTTAAAGAGAAATGGACTTTTCCCTCTATTTTTCCTTGGTATTGCTTTCAAAACTTTAGTGTTTGATATTGTACACCAAAATGTTACTTATGATGATCTCTTGCTCATTTTCTTCCATCTTATTATGAAACATTATATTAGAAATTGTGGAATTTGGTAATTCCTTGAAATGTTGATGAATTGTGAATATGTTGGTTTCCTCAATTGTATGGTTATTGTGAGGGACTTGGATTGCCTTCGAGAGATACCGTAGAGTGTTAGAGGTTAGTCTACCCAGTGGGGGTGAGATGGTTTCCTAGCACTTGTAGTGGGTTGTCATTTGGTAATGAAACCACTATCGTTCACTGGAGTTCGAACAAGGGGTAGTATACTTTTCCTGGGAAGGGACTCGTCACTGCCATTAGGATGGTAGACGCCCTTTCCTAAAATGCTTGTGAATGTGATTGTGATTGGTGGACTAGGTATAATCGTTGGGTAGAAGCAATCAACATACATGGTACGGGGATGAACCAATATACATGGGATGATGAGTTGGAACGTCTTGGCCGGTGCATTGGTATGGGACAATGCATCGGAAGACACCCTTCCAAATTGGCCTAACTTTGGACACGGTGTATTGTTGTTCAATGTAATTTATTCTTTTACTTGATTGTTGTTATGGCTTAAACTTGAGATCTATTTAAAATATCCTGCTTTTCCTTCAAAATGGTATATATGCTATTTGTGAAAATGAGACCAACCGTTTTATATGCTTTTCTAAACCTTGTTTGAGTTGGGAAGATTTTGCTACAGAGCTTCATGCTCATCCCTTACAATTAATATTTTTCAGATTTGGCTTTAGAGGAGGAGCTCGGTGTGAATGAGCCGGGCCTTGGGGAAGCTTCCTTGGAGGGGTACCTAGATCCCGAATGGGACATCTAGTGTGACGCCCCAAATTTCCGGGGGTCCTTTATTAACCGTTGACCATCCGTCAACCCGCGGAAATACTCGTGATAGTCGTATAACCCGACACCACGTCACTCACATGCTTTTAATCGGATTTACCAGCCACAAGGTCAATTATACCTCCATTTATGTCATAGAAACCAAAGAAAACAAAGCCCAAAAGCATGGCTAATCATTTTGAAAATTTCAAGTTTTTGGAAAAACCTTCCGGAAGGTCGACATACACCTACCGGAAGGTCGCTGAAGGAACTGTTACATGAAAAAGATCAATTTCAAGAACTTCCGGAAGGTCGACATCAGTAGCAAAAACCTTCCGGAAGGTCCATTCCAGTAGCCAAAACCTTCCGGAAGGTTCATTCCAGAAAACAAAACCTTCCGGAAGAACTCGGCAGTCAAAAAGAAACCCAAGGCAAAACCTTCCGGAAGGTCCACTCCAGTAGACAAGTCCTTCCGGTAGGTTTTACTCCAGTAGCTAAAATCTTCCGGAAGGTTCATTCCAGTGGGCAAAACCTTCCGGAAGGTATTAGCTGTGAGCAAGGCAAGCTGGGGTTTTTAGCAAAACCTTCCGGAAGGCCGACACACACCTTCCGGTAGGTTTTCAGACTGTGAGCATAAAAATGGATTTCTTTCCCCTCCAAACCATCCTTAAAGCTACCCCATGCACTCCAAACTCATTCAATACATGTTTAATGAGATTTTCCATATAATACCCAACTCATACAATCTCTATTACAATTCATTCCATAATATATATACATCAAAATGGAATTTTGTTAAAGGTTTTACAAAACTTAAACTAAGGCCACAAGCCGGCCCCCTTCATGCTTGATGCTCTCCAAATGAGCCATCCACCGGAGCAAAACCCACACCTGAAATGTTTTTCCCATAAAGGGTGAGCCACGCTCAATAGGGTATCTCCTAGAGAGGCTACTCCCCAACCTAAATGCATATGAAATGTCACATGCTATCAATCAACAATCCACAACAAGAATATATTCCATGTTGAAACATGTAATGCCATGCTATGAAATGAGGTGAGACTCACTCATGCACATCAACCGAGCCCTTCCCGGCTCCTCTACACATGCAAGTGCCAATGTGTACCAATCCGTCATTTATGTTTCACATCAAATGACATCTCATTCTAGGGTCTTTGTAGAGGTGGATGTTCATGGACTCACACCAAAGGTCACCCAACCTACACGGAATTCATGGACTTCCACCAACGGTTCCGCGTACACCGACACACTTTATGGGCTCTTATACCAACGGAGTGCGTATCCAATCACCGGGTCTCTCACCCGAGGGATTTTCTAGCCCTTCTTGCTACCCCAACCCTATCAACATATAAACCATTCGACTCGTCTAGGTCATCGACCCATATTACCCGAGCTCACTCGTCATCCACCATGTGTGGTGAAGACAAATAACCATGCACACACACCTCCTAAAATGCGATGTTCCCGTGCATATGAAATGTGGTGCTCCATCGCAACACCAATACAATGTTCGATATGATATGAGTGACATATGAACATTCTCAACACATTTCTCATATTCCATGGCAAAATCATATCAAAAGCATATAATTCCCATAATACAAATTCCAAGCATGTTATCAACATACTAAAATTTCATGGCATATATATAAACACATAACACGCCCACAATTTCATATAACACATGAATTTACATTGGGTTCATTTCACATATCCAATTCATAGAAATCACAATTAGTAACTTCTAAATATTCATCCAAGTTAGGATTTCCTTTACCCATTTCAATACCCCATTTCACCCAATTTCACAACAATAGGCAAGAGACACATAGGCTATCATCCTACCCATTCCATAAAAACATTACAGGCTTGGAATAAACCTTAGTAGGAAGAAACCCTACCTCTTGAAGCGTGAGGAACGACCAAGGGAAGTTCCAAGACCCGATTCAAGCAAAAACCCTCACTTCCCGAAAATCCCGTACCATGACCTTCGATAAAAACTTGTGCTTTTTGGTATAGCCGCGTAGCCCTCGATGAGTAGAGCGACTTTAATTCTTGGATTGAATATGGATCCGAGCTTCGTAGCCTTCTAGATCGTAGAGAGAAGTGAAGATTTCAAGCTCTCTCCCTCTCCTCTTTTCTATCGGCTGAACGGTAAGAAAAATGGGGGAAAAATCTGATTTTCCCCCCTTTATATACCCTTGGAACACTTGGCCCACAACGCGCCACACGGCCTCTTTTTTCCGGGTCCGTTTTAACCCCGAAACGATTAAATTTCGTCCCGATTTAAGTTTAAAATATTTTTATTTCACTTGTCTCTAATATTTCCCCAAACTTGAAAATTTTATAAAAAATTTCGTGTACAGGGTCACACGGGGCCCGTTCGTCTCGTACAACGCGAAAAAATCCGACTATCTCGGAATTCAACGAAATTTGACGTGGTAACTAGATTTCGCGAGACGAATCCAACGGTGAGGTCCGTTTCGTCATCCGAGTTCTAGAAAAATTCAGGTTTACAACCTGTACTGTAGTGGCAATTTACCGTTTTGCCCTTTTTCACAAAGGTTGAAATTTTCTCGGGTTTTACATCTAGAGATATAGCTTATTTTGTTCTAGACTAGGAGATTTATTTCTAAACAATGTAAAGTCTAGATTCTTTTGAAACTCCGCTGCGATATATTCATGTAATTCTTTTGGGGAATGTAATTGCCATATCTGGCATATTCTTTTGGGATAATGTTAAGGATAGTATAGATGGTAAATATAAAGTTTATTGTTATTGGATGGTTAAATGGACCCTGTGTGGTCAAGTTAATAGAATTGCACAGGTTGTGATTTTTGGGTGGAGCTTCCTGTACAAAGGAGACTCTGCCCAAATTTTGTTAAAATTAAGAATGTTTCTCATTTGTTGGATATATATTTAGTTGCTCTGATGACATGAATGGTTTCATAGTGTAATGCCGTCCAGGGTGGTATTTGGGGCGTTACAAAGTTGGTATCAGAGCTTAGGCTTTAGGTCTTAAATGGGAGCTGTAGGTATGGATTACCACTAGAAAGGTAGGACTAGGTTGAAGAACCGTAGGCTTGTATTTTTTTTGAAGTTATGTGTTTATTAGATAGGTTAGATTCATTGTATATTTAGGTTAAGGGTTAATTATTTGTTCGAATTCGATGAGTTGTCTCGCTATGCAATCAAGTTTGTGGTCACTGAGGCAAGGAGGGCTAAACGCTTTGAACAAGATTTGAGGCCTTCCATCTGCGAGAAGCTGGTTATACTCTGAATTCGAAAATACAACATCTCGTGGACGTGGACGTGAACGTGGACGTGGCCGCAGTTGAACAAAGACTTCAGACAATTGGAGAAGATGGAGTTACTCAGATGAGAGCAGGCATGGACCCGCGCCAATGCTTTGCATGCGGAGAGTATGGGCACTTCAAACATAGATGCCCCTCATTTCCCCCAATCACCAAGCAAGCAACCGAGTAAGTACCAACAAACAAGTCACCTCTACAAAGGCCAGCATAGCAGAGACCTCAGATAGCTCGAGGAGCGGGAGGCGTACCAGAGAGAATAGGCACGAATGTACGCCGATGTTTTGCCTATGGAGGAGTTGGGCACTTCATAGATAATTGTCCATTGCTTTCTACCAAGACCAACCAAGCAACTGGGTGAGTGAATGCAAATAGGCCACCGCTACGACAACCACTACCACCACAGAGACCGTTACAAACTCAAGCCCCCGGCGGCGCCAAGCAAGGAAGGGTTTTTGCTTTGACTCAACCGGAGGAAGATGCCTCCAACACCGTGGTGGAAGGTATTGCTCTTCTCTACAATTTTTGGGCCCGAATTATATTGGATTCCTATGCGACTTATTCTTTTCTACGTACTGTGTACGCTGTGAAATTGGGATTGGGTTTCGAGGAAATAGAACTTACTGTATATGTTAACTTGCCTACAAAAAAAAAAAACAAGGGGATACCAGTAGGGTTTATTTATATGTAATCTTTGACTCTAAATTATATCTACTTGCTAGGGAATCATCATGTCTTGCCATTCTGGATAATACTACCTTGTTCCAAAATATATTATGGTTGGGTAAACCCTAAATCTTTTCTTATGCCTTCAAACCCTAGTTTACAAAGGAGATGTGTTTTTCTCTTGATTTCTCCTTTGTTCTTGATTCCCAAACTTAAATATTATTTGTTCTAAGCTATGTTATGGGTGGGTGACCACCAAATCCTTTTTTTTGGTATGCCCTTGAAATCCTAGTTTTCAAGGGAGAGGTGTTTTCTCTTTATCTTGCCTTTGTCATTGATTTCAAACCTTGATAGTCGTTTGTTATCGACTCCAATATATGATTGTTACCTTATCTCTGATTGCAAGCTTGATATCCGTTATTATTGATCTCGAGACTTGATTGTGTCCTTGTCCTTAAGTTCCTAAGCTTAATGATCCATTTGTTCTTGGTATCAAAAATTTGATATTCGTTTGTTATTGATTCTACCCTTGTGATTCAATTATTTTCAATATTCAATACTTGATATTCTTTATTCTTGGTTTTAAGACTTGAGTGTTCTTTTGGTCTTGATTTCTAAGCGTCATAATCCTTTGTTCTTGATTTCACACCTTGATAATCGTTTGTTATTGATTTCCATACATGATTGTTCCGTTAAATTTTAATTTCTCCTTTGTTCATGACTTTCAAGCTTGATACGCTTTTATTCTTGATTTCCAAGCTTAATATTCATTTGCTCTTGATAGCCAAATTTGATATTCATTTGATTGATTCTAACTATTGTAATTCATGTATTCTTGATATTCAACATTTGACATCCTTTGGGTCTTGATTTCAAGACTTGGTTGTTCTTTGTTTTTAATTTCCCCAGGCTTGATGATCCATTGGTTCTTGATAGCCAAATTTAATATTCATTTGTTATTGATTCTAACCCTTGTGAATCATTTATTCTTGATATTCATTGGTTCTTGATTTCAAGACTTGACATTCAATTGCTCTTGATTTCAATACTTGATTTCTCCTTGTCCTTGAGTTCAAAACTTGATACTCTTTAGTTCTTGGTTACAAAGCTTGATATGCATCTGTTATTGACTCCAAGACTCGATTGTTACTTTGTTCTTGATTTCAAGCTTTGATTGTTTCTTATTTTGATTCCAAAGCTTGATTATTTATTTGTTCCTTATTTCAAAATTCTAATGATTGGTATTGACCAATAAAATGGTATTTTCGATGATATTATGTTAATTTTCTTAAATTATTGTATATGGATTTGGAAGCTAAAATGGGAGGACAAGTCTGGTTAGGTTTCAATTGTAACCTTTGGTGGATTGTAATTTATATCAGAGTGCGCAGCAAACTAACGGAGTAAGGACTACAATGGGGAGACTACGGAGAAGATTCAACTTATCCGGGAGAGGATTACGCACGACACAAAGTAGATAGAAAAGCTAGGCGGATCGAAGACGGAGACTATTGGAATTCCAAGAGGGGGACTATGTGTTCCTCAAAGTGTCGCCCAAGAAAGGAGTATTTCGATTCGAGAAGAAGGAGAAGTTAGCTCCAAGATATACCGGACCGTTTGAAGTGATCAAAGCAGTAGGCGATGTGGCGTATCAACTTCGACTACTAGCTCAGCTGTCCGAAGTACACGACGTATTTCATGTGTCGATGTTGAGAAAGTGTCAGACGGATACTACGCACGTCATAGATTTGGTGGACACTGAAGTTCAAGATGGAGCAACCTCTAAGAAACAACCGGTGAAGATTCTTGATACCAAGGAGAAGGTGCTCCGCAACAAAGTCATCCGACTAGTGAAGGTTTTGTGGCAACACCATGGAGTGGAGGAAGCTACATGGGAACCGGAGCAAGAAAGGCGGGAGAAGTATCCATATTTGTTCGCTACTTGAGGTAAGTTTCGAGGACGAAACTTTCTTTAAGGGGGGTGGATTGTAACACCCCGCATTTTTCTTTTATATATGTATATAGATATATAGTAGATAATTGAGGTAAAAATGTGGATATGTGTAGTAATAGTAGGAATATATACTAGGGAGACAAATGGATTGGGAAGTTTACGTGTCGAAGATGTTTAAACTTGGAAAGGGTGAATAGACAAGTTTCTAAAAGTTTTTTAGGTCAAAATAATGCTTCCATTGAATCCGGAAGTTCGAACAACCTTGGGAGAGGTAATATGAGGTGTATTGGAAGCTAGGAAGTATTTTGGAGTTAAAACCCACTTTAGAGTGAAATTGGGTAAAAAGTATCTTGGACACCTTCTAGTATTTTAGCCATAACTTTTTATCCTTACATCCAATTAATCTGAAATTTTTACAGTAGATATTACACATCTGGGGCTACAAAAGTGTATCTCTTGGAAATTTTCCAATTCGACCTCTAAATGGGTCAAAACTGCCCTGGAAGTTGCAGCAGAAAAAGGGTACCGGTACCGGGTACCGGTACCATTCAGTACCGGTACTGCGACTCCAGAAAGTTCTGTGTACCGGTACTGGGTACCGGTACCATCCTTCTGACGCCTCTAAACAGTTAAAAGTCGGGATTTTTTGTGTTATAAAACCCATCCCACATCCCATTTGCCCCATTTCTTCATCTCTCTCCTACCCTAACCCTCCTAGAAACCCTTAGAGAGAAAGAGAGAAAGATAAAACTCAAGATCAAAAGGAAAGACAAAGGGTTCACAAGTGATTCAAGACTCAAACCCTAGGTTTCTTCAAGAGCATAAGGTAGGGGATTTCTTCATATGTTCTTGCATTGAGGCTAGGGCTAAATTATATGTATTCTTTTGGTTTAAAATCATATGTACTTGCTATTAAATACTTGATTCTTTGTCTCCTTGCATTGATTTCCTTTCTTTTTACATTTTGGTAGTTGGGTAACTATTAAAGCTATCTTTTTCACTCTCATCCTTATATACATGATAAGAAATACATGACTCTTGTTTCTCTTGAAATAAATGCCATGTTTTGAACATTGTGATGGTTGGGTAACTCTTAAATTTCTCTTTTTCATCTTCAACCTTGGTTTTAAAGAGAAATGGACTTTTCCCTCTATTTTTCCTTGGTATTGCTTTCAAAACTTTAGTGTTTGATATTGTACACCAAAATGTTACTTATGATGATCTCTTGCTCATTTTCTTCCATCTTATTATGAAACATTATATTAGAAATTGTGGAATTTGGTAATTCCTTGAAATGTTGATGAATTGTGAATATGTTGGTTTCCTCAATTGTATGGTTATTGTGAGGGACTTGGATTGCCTTCGAGAGATACCGTAGAGTGTTAGAGGTTAGTCTACCCAGTGGGGGTGAGATGGTTTCCTAGCACTTGTAGTGGGTTGTCATTTGGTAATGAAACCACTATCGTTCACTGGAGTTCGAACAAGGGGTAGTATACTTTTCCTGGGAAGGGACTCGTCACTGCCATTGGGATGGTAGATGACTTGATCCGAAATGTGTACACCCAAGTGCAGGCGGTCAAGTTGTAGTAATAATCTGGTTTGAGTCCAGTGTCGAATCCTCAGGGAACTATGGTTGGTGTTCTTTGAAGTAAATAGTGAGAAAGACTTGTAATTGGAAATATTATGATTTTGAAGTTGTGGGAAGTTTTGGATAGAATGTAAGATTCTTTCCAATGGGTATTTTGCTAGACAAAATATAAGATGATTAAATGTAACAAACACTCTTTAGTTCGGGAATCAGAATATGTAGTTGATTGTCCGGTGCATTATGTTTGTGCTTTATAACTCAATTAACTCCCGTGTCAACGGCAAATTAATCGGAAGATAGGAATGAAGTGCAATAATTGTGGACATTGAAAGTTTGTCATGAAGAGTTAGTTAGGGTACTTGCCTTGAATCAATGGATCTTTCCATGTAGGAGTCATCCATTTATCATAGAAAGATCCGTTGATTATACAAAGTACCTTTACTTTGCTAGGTGCATTCAATCACCCAAAAATCAAGTGGAGTATAGAACATTTAAGCATAAAGGTGATACACAAACATAATGTCCGGATTAATCTTTTACATATCTATCATCCCTTCCCAAAGAGTGAATGAGGACTACTCACCCTTCATAGCTATGGTAAAGCTAGAATGATGAATGGTACTCATCCCCAAAAGGTGTTACAAAGTAAAATGCTCAAGCACTAGAAGTGAAATGCTTTAAAGTAAAATAGCTAAACAAGGAGCCGATCTTCGACAAAGAATGAGTGAATCACGTTCCACCCTTCACGGCTTTGGTAAAGCTCTAGAAAAGTGGAAGAGTTTCACTCTTCTAAGGGGAAGAAGGAAGCTCCAACAATGGAAGTAAAAGAAAACAATACTTAAATTAAAAGAAAGCAATAAATACTTGGTGTTTAATCCACAACCAAGAGATGATAATACATAAAAGAAAACAACAACTTCTTGGTGTTTAATCCACAACCAAGATATAATAAAAACATAAAAGAAAACAATAACTTCTTGGTGTTTAATTCACAACCAAGATATAATAAAAACATAAAAGAAAACAATAACTTCTTGGTGTTTAATTCACAACCAAGATCTAATAAAAAGAAAACAACAACTTCTTGGTGTTTAATTCACAACCAAGATCTAATAAAAAGAAAACAACAACTTCTTGGTGTTTAATTCACAACCAAGATCTAATAAAAAGAAAACAATAACTCAAGAAAGTAAATAAAGCAATAATACTTGAAAGATGATTCAAGAAAAAGATTCAAGACCTTTGGAGTGTTTTCCACTAGGAAGAAATGTTCTTTACAAGAAAAATGAAACAAGAGAAGGATGCCCATTACAAGCCCCCAAGGGGGGTATTTATAGGCATCCAAATTACAAATATCCTAAAAGATATTTATCCTAAAATATATTTAATTACAAATATCCTAAAAGATATTTATCCTAAAAGATATTTAATTACAAATATCCTAAAAGATATTTATCCTAAAAGATATTTAATTACAAATATCCTAAAAGATATTTATCCTAAAGATATTTAATTACAAATATCAAGAAGATCTTGATTTACACTTTGATCTCCCTTTGTTTTGAGCTTTAATAATTTACACCCTATACTTTGATAAGTTGCTCTCCATGCTTTGATAATTGGCTCCCGTCGTTTTGACGCATAAAAACCTGAAAAGAACAACATTCAATGCATTATCCTTAATTCACACATTAACCCTAATTAGATTTATTTTGACTAGTTTAACTTTATTTAATTACACAATTGACCTTTTAATTTAATTACATTTTGCATTAATTAGGGTTAATCAGTAGACGCCCTTTCCTAAAATGCTTGTGAATGTGATTGTGATTGGTGGACTAGGTATAATCGTTGGGTAGAAGCAATCAACATACATGGTACGGGGATGAACCAATATACATGGGATGATGAGTTGGAACGTCTTGGCCGGTGCATTGGTATGGGACAATGCATCGGAAGACACCCTTCCAAATTGGCCTAACTTTGGACACGGTGTATTGTTGTTCAATGTAATTTATTCTTTTACTTGATTGTTGTTATGGCTTAAACTTGAGATCTATTTAAAATATCCTGCTTTTCCTTCAAAATGGTATATATGCTATTTGTGAAAATGAGACCAACCATTTTATATGCTTTTCTAAACCTTGTTTGAGTTGGGAAGATTTTGCTACAGAGCTTCATGCTCATCCCCTACAATTAATATTTTTCAGATTTGGCTTTAGAGGAGGAGCTCGGTGTGAATGAGCCGGGCCTTGGGGAAGCTTCCTTGGAGGGGTACCTAGATCCCGAATGGGACATCTAGAGATATAGCTTATTTTGTTCTAGACTAGGAGATTTATTTCTAAACAATGTAAAGTCTAGATTCTTTTGAAACTCCGCTGCGATATATTCATGTAATTCTTTTGGGGAATGTAATTGCCATATCTGGCCTATTCTTTTGGGATAATGTTAAGGATAGTATAGATGGTAAATATAAAGTTTATTGTTATTGGATGGTTAAATGGACCCTGTGTGGTCAAGTTAATATAATTGCACAGGTTGTGATTTTTGGGTGGAGCTTCCTGTACAAAGGAGACTCTGCCCAAATTTTGTTAAAATTAAGAATGTTTCTCATTTGTTGGATATATATTTAGTTGCTCTCATGACATGAATGGTTTCATAGTGTAATGCCGTCCAGGGTGGTATTTGGGGCGTTACATGGCTGGTGCATTGGTATGGGACAATGCATCGGAAGGCGTCCTTCCTAAATGGCTTAAAGTTGGAAATAGTATATTGGTTATTGTTCATTCTACCATAGACGGTTTCTACAAGAGTCTTGGGAAGTATGGGATTCCACGAGAACTTGTGGAAACAGTGTATGGTGGATTGGATTATATTTGGATATGGTTTGTTAACTGTATAGTGGTCCCACTTATTCTTTCAATTACTGTTGTTCCTTAAACTTGAGATCTATTTAAATGTCCGGGTTTTACTTCAAAAGTTATATATGATATTTGTGAAATGAGACCGACTTGTTTTATATGTTTTCTAAACCTTGTTTGAGTTTGGGAGGATTTTCCTGCAGAGCTTAGTGCTCACCCCCTACAAACCAACACATTTTCAGGTGATGCTGTAGAAGAGGATCGGTTAGAAGACGAGTAGGGGGATCCGAAGGGGGATATCTCGACGGTCCTTCTTTGTACTAGATTGAAGGGTTATTTTGGGATCATGTAAAATATAATCTTTTGTTATTCCGCTGCTAAGTGTAATTTAATTCTTTTGGGATGTAATTGCCATGATTTGGCTTCTCTTTTTGGGATAATGCTATGGACATGATATCTGATGAATAAAATTTCTTTATTGAGCGAATTTATTTAGTCGCTCTCATGTTGTGAATGGTCTTAGATAGTAATGCCGTCCAGGGTGGATTTTGGGGCGTTATATAAGCTTTTGGGGTAAGGTTTAACTTTTTAGGATTGGATTATATTTTTTTTTGGGTGGGTTCTAACTTTTTGGGGATAGAGTTTTAAATTTTATGCATTAGTTTATACTTTTTGGCTGGGGTTTGAACTTTTTTGAATTGAGTTATAACTTTTTAGGTGGGTTCTAACTGTTGGGGGAGGGGTTCCAACTCTTTGGTTAGAAGTATAACTTTTTTGGATTGGGTTCAAATTTTTGAGATGACTCGGATTAGCTAGAGTATGACATTTTTGGTGAGATTTCGATTATTTTGAATTGGGTTATAAGCTTTTGGGGTGAGATTTTACTTTTTAGGATTGGATTATATTTTTTGGGGTGGGTTCTAACTTGTTAGGGATAGAGTTTCAACTTCTAGGCATTTGTTTATATTTTTTGGCTGAGGTTTCAACTTTTTTTAATTGAGTTATAACTTTTTGGGTGGTACCTCACAGTTGGGGGAGGAGTTCCAACTCTTTTGGTAGAGGTCTAACATTTTTGGATTTGGTTACAATTTTTGAGGTGACTCAGATTAGTTAGACTACAACTTTTTTGGTGAGATTTCAACTATTTTGGATTGGGTTATAAGCTTTTGGGGTAAGGTTTAACTTTTTAGGATTGGATTATATTTTTATTTGGGTGGGTTCTAACTTTTTGGGGATAGAGTTTTAAATTTTATGCATTAGTTTATACTTTTTGGCTGGGGTTTGAACTTTTTTGAATTGAGTTATAACTTTTTGGGTGGGTTCTAACTGTTGGGGGAGGGGTTCCAACTCTTTGGTTAGAAGTATAACTTTTTTGGATTGGGTTCAAATTTTTGAGGTGACTCAGATTAGCTAGAGTACAACATTTTTGGTGAGATTTCGACTATTTTGAATTGGGTTATAAGCTTTTGGGGTGAGATTTTACTTTTTAGGATTGGATTATATTTTTTTGGGGTGGGTTCTAACTTGTTAGGGATAAAGTTTCAACTTCTAGGCATTTGTTTATATTTTTTGGCTGAGGTTTCAACTTTTTTTAATTGAGTTATAACTTTTTGGGTGAGTTCTAACTGTTTGGCGGAGGGGTTCCTACTCTTTGGGTAGGGGTATAACTTATTTGGATTGAGTTCGAATTTTTTGGGTGAATTTCAACTTTTACGGATTAGCTAGATTACAACTTTTTTTTGTGAGATTTCAAGTATTTTGGATTGAGTTATAAGTTTTTGGGGTGAGGTTATACTTTTTAGGGTTAGATTAAATTTTTTTGGTGTGGGTTCTAACTTTTTGGGGATAGAGTTTCAACTTTTATACATTAGTTTATAATTTTTGGATGAGGTTTCAACTTTTTTGAATTGAGTTATAACTTTTTGGGTGGTATCTAACAGTTGGGGGAGGAGTTCCAACTCTTTGGGTAGAGGTCTAACATTTTTGGATTTTGTTCCAATTTTTTGGGTGACTCGGATTAGCTAGACTACAACTTTTTTGGTGAGATTTCAACTATTTTGGATTGGGTTATAAGCTTTTGGGTTGAGGTTTAACTTTTTAGGATTTGATTATATTTTTTTGGGGTGGATTTTAACTTGTTGGGGATAGAGTTTCAAATTTTATGCATTAGTTTAAACTTTTTGGCTGAGGTTTCAACTTTTTTGAATTGATTTATAACTTTTTGGGTGAGTTCTAACTGTTGCGAGAGAGGTTCCAGCTCTTTGGGTAGGGGTATAATTTTTTTGGATTGGGTTCCAATTTTTGGGGTGACTCGAATTAGCTAGATTTCAACTTTTTTTGTGAGATTTCAACTATTTTTGATTGGGTTATTGTAACACCCCAAAATCCACCCTGGACGGCATTACTATCTAAGACCATTCCCAATGTGAGAGCGACTAAATAAATTCCATCAATAAGGAAATTTCATTCATCATATTTCATTTCCATAGCATTATCCCAAAAGAATAAGCCAAATCATGGCAATTACATCCCAAAAACATTAAACGTAACTTAGCAGCGGAATAACAAAAGATTATATTTTACATGATTCCAAAATAACCCTTCAATCTAATACAAAGAAGGACTGTCAAGATATCCTCCTCTGGATTCCCCATACTTGTCTTCTAACCGACCCTATTTTACAGCATCACCTGAAAAATGTGTTGGTTTGTAGGGGGTGAGCACTAAGCTCTGTAGGAAAATCCTCCCAAACTCAAACAAGGTGTAGAAAACATGTAAAACAAGTCGGTCTCATTTCACAAATATCATATATAACTTTTGAAGTAAAAACCAGGACATTTAAATAGATCTCAAGTTTAGGGAACAACAGTAATTGAATGAATAAGTGAAACCACTATACAGTTAACAAACCATATCCAAATATAATCCAATCCACCAAGACTCTTGTAGACACCTTCTATGATAGAGTGAACAATAACCAAAATACAATAGATAATCCATTCTACCATAAACCATTTCCAACAAGTTCTCGCGGAATCCCATACTTCCGGAAACTCTTGTCGAAACCATTTCTAGTACAATGCACGATAACCCACACTGTATGTCCGACACAACCCACGTTACTAATCCGTGATCATTAGTGATAGGAAAAGTTCGTACCCACACGGCGTACAAAGACGTCTACCCATTCCATGTGGTAGGAAAAGTTTATACCCACGTGGCATACAAAGACGTCTACCCACTACATGATACCCGGTCAATAGTAATCCATGTTCGTATCGTACAACCACGCAAGAAATAAAATACCAACAATCACACAAGTCCCCAATTCCCAACATTTACCTCAATTCACAATCATCTATCCAAAATCCCCCAAAATATAACATGTAACAATTCCACAACCAACTAAGAAAAATACATGAGATCACCATAAATACCATTTTGTTGTTCAATATGAAACACTAAAGTTTTGAAATCAAGATCCTATGAGTAATCAAACTTTGGAATCATTACAAATGAATAATAAGCTTGGAGTATCAAGAATAAAGGCGCACCAAGCTTAAAAAATCATGGACAAAGGAGAAATTAAGATTTAACGGAACCATCATGTATGGAAATAGATAACAACGACTATTAAGGTGTGAAATCAAGAACAAATGATTATGAAGCTTAGAAATCCAGACCACAAGAACACTCAAGTCTTGGAACCAAGAATAAAGAATATCAAGTATTGAATATCAAGCTTAGAATTCAAAACAAAGGAACAATCATGTATTGAAATCAATAACAAGGGAGAAGTCAAGAGACAAACACATTTCCCTTGAAGACTAGGGTTTGGTAGCAAGCAAGGAGATTCAAGGGTTACCCAACAATCACAATATTTTCCACATGACATCAATTGCAAGAATAGCAAGAATTAAGGATTTGATAGCATACATATAACATTTAGAGTGAAGAGATACATATAAATAAACCTAGCCTCAATGTAAAAGAATGGAAGAAAACCCCTACCTTGGTGTTCTTGAAATCTAGGGTTTGATCTTGAATCACTCTTAAATCCTTTGTTTCTCCCTTTTGATCTTGTGTTTTCTCCTTCTTTATTCTTTTCTAAGACTCTCTCTAGGATTCCAAGAGATGTGGGTAAGGGTGTAGTGAAAGTGTAGAAGAAGAGAGTAGAAGAATGATGTTCTTGAGGAATTTCGGTTTTGATCTCTATAAGGGTTAACTCTCTCAAGATCTTTGTGTTCTTCTCTCATTTTCTCTTCTCTTAGGGCTCTAAGATGTTTGGGGTGAGAGTGGGATGGAAGAATGGGTCAAATGAGGCTTAAAAGGGTGTTTTAAAACACCAAAATCCCGACTTTTATCAGGTGTACCGGTACGCTGTACCGGTACGGTTTAGCTACTGGTTCGAGCGTACCGGTACTGTGTACCGGCACACTTCGGATGCTTCAACTTTCAGGGAAGTTTTGACTCATTTAGAGGTCGAATTGGAAAATTTTCATCAGATACACTTTTGTAGCCCTAGATGTCTACTATCTACTGTAAAAAATTCAGATCAATTGGACATGAAGATCAAAATGTATGACTTAAATACTAGAAGGTGTCCCAACTCCTTTTTACCCAAATTTTTCTCTAAGTGTGTTTTCACTCCGGAATACTTCCTAGCTTCCAACACACCCCATATTACCTCTCCCAATGTTTTTCGACCTTCCGGATTCAATGAAGAACTTATTTTGACCTAAAAATATTTAGAAACTTCCATAATCCCTCTTCTCAAGTTTACACACCTTCGAAACTTAAACTTTCCAATCCACTCCTAAGCCAACCAAATCCATCCCAAACCTCTCCAACACATATTTCTACACATATCCACATTTTTACAACAATTATTTACTATATATCTATATACATATATAAAATAAAATGCGGGGTGTTACAGTTATAAGCTTTTGGGGTGAGGTTTAACTTTTTAGGATTGGATTATATTTTTTTTCGGGTGGGTTCTAACTTTTTGGAGATAGAGTTTCAACTTTTATGTTTTAGTTTATACTTTTTAGTTGGGGTTTCAACTTTTTTGAATTGAGTTATAACTTTTTGGGTGAGTTCTAACTGTTGGGGGAGGGGTTCCAACTCTTTGGGTAGGGGTATAACTTTTTTGGATTGGGTTCCAATTTTTGGGGTGACTCGGAATAGCTAGATTACAACTTTTAAGGTGAGATTTCAACTATTTTGGATTGGTTTATAAGCTTTTGGGGTGAGGTTCAACTTTTTAGGATTGAATTATATTTTTTTTGGCGTGGGTTCTAACTTTTTGGGGATAGGGTTTCAACTTTTATGCATTAGTTTATACTCTTTGGTTGAGGTTTCAAAATACTTTTTGGTTGAGGTTTCAAATTTTTTGAATTGAGTGATAACTTTTTGGGTGGGTTCTAAATGTTGGGGGAGGGGTTCCAACTCGTTGGGTAGGGGTATAACTTTTTTGGATTGGGTTCCGATTTTTGAGGTGACTCAGATTAGCTAGACTACAACTTTTTTGGTGAGATTTCAACTATTTTGGATTGAGTTATAAGCTTTTGGGGTAAGGTTTAACTTTTTAGGATTGAATTATATTTTTTTTTGGGTGGGTTCTAACTTTTTGGGGATAGAGTTTTAACTTTTATGCATTAGTTTATACTTTTTGGCTGAGGTTTGAACTTTTTTGAATTGAGTTATAACTTTTTGGGTGGGTTCTAACTGTTGGGGGAGGGGTTCCAACTCCTTGGTTGGAGTTATAAATTTTTTGGATTGGGTTCAAATTTTTGAGGTGACTCGGATTAGCTAGAGTACAACATTTTTGGTGAGATTTCAACTATTTTGAATTGGGTTATAAGCTTTTGGGGTGAGATTTTACTTTTTAGGATTGGATTATATTTTTTTGGGGTGGGTTCTAACTTGTTAGGGATAGATTTTCAACTTCTGGGCATTTGTTTATATTTTTTGGCTGAGGTTTCAACTTTTTTTAATTGAGTTATAACTTTTTGGGTGGGTTCTAACTGTTGGCGGAGGGGTTCCTAGTCTGGTGCATCACATTCATTTATTTTTGCATCATGTGTGAGGGATTTGGGCTTAGATGTTGAGACCTTGGAAGAGCCATTGCATGTGAGTTTTCCGCTAAGAGCTGGGGTATGCTTTGATCAGATATGTCGGGGTTGTGAGTTAGAGATCTTGGGGATTCTACTCACGGTGGACCTTAGGGTCGTGGATATGTTAGAGTTTGATGTTATCCTTGGGATGGATTGGTTAATGGCACATCGAGTCGTCATTGATTCTGATCAGAAGAGGGTCATTGCCTACACACTGGAGGACGTTTGTTTCAAGTTTTAGGGGAAAAAGTGTGATGCTCTACCCCAAGTAGTGTATGATTCCTGTTGGCACAAGCAGTTAATGGGTTGGCTAGCAAGCCTTATGCTAGAGGATGAGGCGAGAGAGGAGTTGGGTCTACCTCGGGTGGTTTGTGAGTATGAGAACGTTTTTCCGGATGAACTATCGGGATTACCTCCACATAGGGATGTAGACTTCACTATTGAGTTACACCCCGGTACAACACTTATTTCTATGACACCACATAGAATGACACCTACATAGTTGCAAGAACTCAAGGTCCAATTACAAGAATTGATGGACAAGGGAGTCATTAGATCGAGTACCTCACCTTGGGGCGCTCTAGTGTTTTTTTTCTAAGAAGAAGGATAAGACCCTTCAGCTATGTATAGACTACATACAGTTGAATCGGGTTACTATCAAGAATAGATACCCTTTTGCTGAGGATTGATGATTTGCTTGATCAGCTGAGAGGGGCGCGGGTCTACTCCAAGATAGATCTACGCACGGGTTACCATTAGTTGAGGATTAGGGAGGCGGATATCCCTAAGACGGCGTTTAGGACGTGGTATGGGCATTCCAAGTTCACAGTTATGCCATTTGGATTGACAAATGTCCCAACAACATGCATGGACCTCATGCATAGGGTGATCCAACCCTACCTAAATCAGTTTGTCATGGTCTTTGTTGACAACATTTTGATCTACTCCAAGTTTGAAGAGGAGCATGAGGGTCACTTGAGGCTTGTTCTCCAGACCTTAAGAGACCATCGGTTGTACGCCAAGTTCAGCAAGTGTGAATTTTGGCTGATGGAGGTGAAATTTTTGGGACACGTGGTGTCGACTTCTGTAACACCCCGCATTTTTATTTTATATATGTATATAAATATATAGTAAATAATTGTTTTAAAAATGTGGATATATGTAGTGACATAAGAATAAACCGTAGGAATAAATACTATGGAGATAATTTGATTGGGAAGTTTACGTGTCGAAGATGTTTAAACTTGGAACGGGTGAATAGACAAGTTTTTAAAGGTTTTTAGGTCAAAATAATGCTTCCATTGAATCCGGAAGGTCGAAAAACATTGGGAGAGGTAATAGGGATGTATTAGAAGTTAGGAAGTGTCCCGGAGTTAAAACACACTTTAGAGAGAATTTGGGTAAAATGGGTCCTGGACACTATTTAGTGTTTTGGCCATAACTTTTTATCCTTAAGTCCAATTGATCTGAAATTTTTACAGTAGATAGTAGACATCTAGGGTTACAAAAGTGTGTCTCATGGAAATTTTCCAATTCAACCTATAAATGGGTCAAAACTGCCCTGGAAGTTACAGCAGACAAAGTGTACCGGTACTGTGTACCGGTACTTCGACTCCAGAAGGTTTGGGGTACCGGTACCAAAAAGTACCGGTACTGGGTACCGGTACCATTTGTCTGACGCCCGCCGAACAGTAAAAATCGGGATTTTGGTGTTTTAAAACACCCTTTTTAGCCTCATTTGCCCCATTTCTTCATCTCCCTCTCACCCTAACCCTCCTAGAAACCCTTAGAGAGAAAGAGAGAAAGATAAAACTCAAGATCAAAAGGAAAGACAAAGGGTTCACAAGTGATCCAAGACTCAAACCCTAGGTTTCTTCAAGAGCATAAGGTAGGGGATTTCTTCTCTTTCTCTTACATTGATGTTAGGGTTAATAAATATGTATGTTTTGATTCTTAATGATATGTATTTGCTATGGCTCCATTGTTTCTTGGTTCTTTTTCAATTGTTAACATGTTTTACACAAAGTTAGGGTTGTATACCCATGAAATCCGTCTTTTGTTTGAAAAACCCTAGTTTTCAAGAGTGATGGGTTTTCCTCTTGAACTCTTCCTTTATTCTTGATTTCAAAATCATAGTGTTATGTGTTGAGTAATAAAAGGATATTGTTGTGATCTCTTGCATTTTTCTTGGTTGGTTATTGAAAATGTCACATGCTTAATTTGGGGATTTTGAGATATACTTGTAAATTATGAAATGGGGTTTGGTATTGTATCTCTTATGAGTGTGGGATGACCATGGGTGGCCTTTGACGAGATATTGTAGAGTGGGTAGACGTGTTGCTTGCTCCGTGGGGGTTGGCATTTCTCCTACCACTCGTAGTGTGGTTAGTGCTTTGGTAAGACTAAACCGCTATTGCTCACGGGTGCCGTGTAAGAGGGTTAGTATACTAATGCCTGGGTTGGATACGTCACTGCCATTGGTGTGGCATACGCCCTTCCTAAAGGATGGATATCTTTGATAAGATTTGTGTGGATGTGTGTGGGTTAGATATTACTCAATGTGTCGATTCATGGGGTTTGTCTTACATCATGTTTGAGATACATATACATATTGATGGATTGTTGTGATGTTGTGGAAAATGGTTTCCTACAAGGACTTGTGGGAGTATGGGATTCCACAAGGTCTTGTGGGAAAATGGTTTATATTTTGGAAAATGGATAAGTATTGGATCTTGGTTTCTTTTACTGTTTATGTAAATTACTGTTGCTACTTAAACTTGAGATCCATTTTAAAATGTCCCTGTTTTACTTCAAAGATTATGTATGTTATTTGTAAAATGAGACCGGCCATTTTATATGTTTTTATAAACCTTGTTTGAGTTTGGGAAGATTTTGCTACAGAGCTTCGTGCTCATCCCCTACAATTAATATTTTTCAGATTTGGCTTTAGAGGAAGAGCTCGGTGTGAATGAGCCGGGCCTTGGGGAAGCTTCCTTGGAGGGGTACCTAGATCCCGAATGGGACATGTAGAGATATAGCTTATTTTGTTCTAGACTAGGAGATTTATTTCTGAACAATGTAAAGTCTAGATTCTTTTGAAACTCCGCTGCGATATATTCATGTAATTCTTTTGGGGAATGTAATTGCCATATCTGGCCTATTCTTTTGGGATAATGTTAAGGATAGTATAGATGGTAAATAGAAATTTTATTGTTATTGGATGGTTAAATGGACCCTGTGTGGTCAAGTTAATAGAATTGCACAGGTTGTGATTTTTGGGTGGAGCTTCCTGTGCAAAGGAGTCTCTGCCCAAATTTTGTTAAAAATTAAGAATGTTTCTTATTCGATGGATATAGATTTAGTTGCTCTCATGACATGAATGGTTTCATAGTGTAATGCCGTCCAGGGTGGTATTTGGGGTGTTACAGAATGGTATCAAAGCTTAGGCTTTAGGTCTTACATGGGAGCTGTAGGTTATGGATTACCACTAGAGATGTGGGTTTAGGGTGAAGGAAATTGTAAGTTAGATTTTGTATATGCCTTGTGCTTAAATCAAGACATCATACATATCACTTTAGTTTATATCTTGCACATCAAGGAAACTAAATTGTGGATTGATGTGTAGGATGGACGGTACACGGGGACGAGGACGTGGTCGTGGTCGTGGAGGCCAAGAAAACCCACCACCACCACCTCCCGATGCCATGCAAGGCGTCTATCAATGCTTGAGGGAGCTCACCACTCTGGTACAACACCAGAATGAGAACAACTATAACGGTGGGGCTCATCCACTAGCCCAAGTACCGGGCAACAGAGAGGAGAATAGGAGAATGGTAGTTCTCCGAGAGTTTCTAAGGCAACACCCGCCTACTTTCCAAGGGAGCTCTAACCCCTTGGATGCGGATAAATGGATCCGCCGAGTGAAGAAGATATGTGATGGCATGGGGATAGCTGAGGATCTTCGGGTCGGCTTGGCGACTTATCTATTCGAGGGGGAGGCCGACCATTGGTGGGACTCAGTGAAAAGAAGGAGGACCACAGATGCACTCACTTGGGAGGAATTTGACCAAATTTTCCAAGACAAGTAATTTCCGGAATCAGTAAGAGACAGAATGAAGGCCGATTTCCTTGCTCTCCGACAGGGCAGTAGGACGGTGATCGAGTACGAGAGGAGTTTCGATGAGCTATCCCGTTATGCTACAGAGTTTATATCTACTGAGGCCAGCAGGGCCAAGCGCTTTGAGCAGGGCTTGAGGCCTGCTATCCGGGAGAAGCTGGTGGCTCTCAAGATCCGGGAGTATGGGGACCTAGTTGACCGAGCTGCATTGGTGGAGAGAGATATAGAGGACAGCCAGCAGCGACAGAGCTTCGCGAGAGGAGGTCCGATCAGGACGGACCCTAGCACCAGTGGAGTGCAGCGAGCAGCACCATACCGAAGTCCAGACCAGGCAGATGGACAGAGACTTCTGACAACTCGAGGAGATGAAGTGACTCAGACTAGAACAAGAACTGACCCGCGCCAATGCTTTGCATGCGGAGAGTATGGGCACTTCAAACATAGATGCCCTTCGTTTCCCCCAAGGACCAAACAAGCAACCGAGCAAGTACCAGCAAACAAGCCACCTCTACAAAGGCCAGCACAAAAGATACCTCAGATAGCTTGAGGAGCGGGAGGCGTACCAGAGAGAGTAGGCACGGATGCACGCCGATGCTTCGCCTGTGGAGGTGTTGGGCACTTCAAAGATAATTGTCCATTGCTTTCCACCAAGACCAACCAAGTAACTGGGCGAGTGAATGCAAACAGGCCACCGTTACGATAGCCACTACCACCACAGAGACCGTTACAAGCTCAAGCCCCCGGCGGCGCCAATCAAGGAAGGGTTTTTGCTATGACTCAACCGGAGGAAAATGCCTACAACGCCATCGTGGAAGGTATCGTTCTTTTCTACGATTCTTGGGCTCGAATGTTATTGGATTCCTATGCGACTCATTCTTTTGTACGTACTGCATATGCTGTGAAATTTGGATTGGGTTTCGAGGAAATAGAACTTACGGTATATGTTAATTTGCCTACGGGAGAACAAGGGGATACTAGTAGGGTTATTATATATATGTAATCTTTGACTCTAAATTATATCTACTTGCTAGGAAATCATCATGTCTTGTCATTCTTGTTAATATTACCTTGTTCTAAAATATATTATGGTTGGGTAAACTCTAAATCTTATCTTATGCCTTCACAACCCTAGTTTACACAGGAGATGTGTTTTTCTCTTGATTTCTCATTTGTTCTTGATTCCAAACCTTAAATCTTACCTTGTTTTAACTATGTTATGCTTGGGTACCCACTAATTCTCGTTGTATGCCTTCGAAACCTTAATTTTCAAGGAAAAGTGGGTTTTCTCTTGATTCCTTCCTTGTTCTTGAGATCTAAACTTGATATTCATTTGTCATTGAATTCTAACCTTGATATTCAATTGTCCTTGAGATCAAAACTTGTTATTCATTGGTTATTGAATTCAAACCTTGATCTTCAATGGTTCTTGACATCAAAACTTGTTATTCATTTGTTATTGAATTCTAACCTTAATATTCAATTGTTCTTGAGATCTAAGCTTGATAACCATTTATTCTTGATTTCCAAGCTTAATATTCATTTGTTCTTGATGGCCAAATTTGATATTCATTTGATTGATCCTAACCCTTGCGATTCATGTATTCTTGATATTTAATACTTGACATTCATTGGTTCTTGATTTCAAGAATTGACATTCAATTGCTCTTGATTTCAATACTTGATTTCTCTTTGTTCTTGAGTTCAAAACTTGATACTCTTTAATCCCTGATTACAAAGCTTAATTATTCATTTGTCATTGATTTCAAACCTTGCTTGTTCCATTGTTTTTGATTTCCAAAGCTTGATTATTTACTTGTTCATTGAATTCAACACTCTAGTGATTTGTATTGACCAATAAAAAGGGTATTTCCGATGATATTATGTTAATTTTTCTTAAAATAATTTCGTTGGAAAGATGTATGCGGATTTGGATGTGAAATTTGGGGAGACTACGTGTTCCTCAAAGTGTCGCCTAAGAAGGGAGTGCTTAGATTCGGCAAGAAAGGAAAATTAGCTCCAAGGTACATCCGACCCTTTGAAGTGAGCAAAGCAGTGGGCAAAGCGGCGTATCAACTTCGGTTACCGACTCAATTTGCAGGGGTGCACGATGTAATTCATGTGTCGATGTTGAGGAAGTGTCAGTCGGATACTATGCACGTCATAAATTTAGAAGATATTGAAATTCAAGAAGGAGCAACGTATGAAGAAAAACAGATGAAGATTTTTGATACCAAAGAGAAGGTGCTCCGCAACAAAGTCATCCGACTAGTGAAGGTAGTGTGGCGACACCATGGAGTGGAGGAAGCTACCTGGGAGCCGGAGAGAGAGATGCGGAAGAAGTACCCATATTTGTTTGCTACTTGAGGTAAGTTTCGAGGACGAAACTTTCTTTAAGGGGGGTGGATTGTAACACCCCGCATTTTTCTTTTATATATGTATATAAATATATAGTAAATAATTGTTTTAAAAATGTGGATATATGTAGTAACATAAGAATAAACCGTAGGAATAAATACTATGGAGATAATTTGATTGGGAAGTTTACGTGTCGAAGATGTTTAAACTTGGAACGGGTGAATAGACAAGTTTTTAAAGGTTTTTAGGTCAAAATAATGTTTCCATTGAATCCGGAAGGTCGAAAAACATTGGGAGAGGTAATAGGGATGTATTAGAAGTTAGGAAGTGTCCCGGAGTTAAAACACACTTTAGAGAGAATTTGGGTAAAATGGGTCCTGGACACTACTTAGTGTTTTGGCCATAACTTTTTTTCCTTAAGTCCAATTGATCTGAAATTTTTACAGTAGATAGTAGACATCTATGGCTACAAAAGTGTGTCTCATGGAAATTTTCCAATTCAACATATAAATGGGTCAAAACTGCCCTGGAAATTACAGCAGACAAAGTGTACCGGTACTGAGTACCGGTACTTCGACTCCAGAAGGTTTGGGGTACCGGTACTGAGTACCGGTACCATACAGTACCGGTACTGGGTACCGGTACCATTTGTCTGACGCCCGCCGAACAGTAAAAATCGGGATTTTGGTGTTTTAAAACACCCTTTTTAGCCTCATTTGCCCCATTTCTTCATCTCCCTCTCACCCTAACCCTCCTAGAAACCCTTAGAGAGAAAGAGAGAAAGATAAAACTCAAGATCAAAAGGAAAGACAAAGGGTTCACAAGTGATCCAAGACTCAAACCCTAGGTTTCTTCAAGAGCATAAGGTAGGGGATTTCTTCTCTTTCTCTTACATTGATGTTAGGGTTAATAAATATGTATGTTTTGATTCTTAATGATATGTATTTGCTATGGCTCCATTGTTTCTTGGTTCTTTTTCAATTGTTAACATGTTTTACACAAAGTTAGGGTTGTATACCCATGAAATCCGTCTTTTGTTTGAAAAACCCTAGTTTTCAAGAGTGATGGGTTTTCCTCTTGAACTCTTCCTTTATTCTTGATTTCAAAATCATAGTGTTTTGTGTTGAGTAATAAAAGGATATTGTTGTGATCTCTTGCATTTTTCTTGGTTGGTTATTGAAAATGTCACATGCTTAATTTGGGGATTTTGAGATATACTTGTAAATTATGAAATGGGGTTTGGTATTGTATCTCTTATGAGTGTGGGATGACCATGGGTGGCTTTTGACGAGATATCGTAGAGTGGGTAGACGTGTTGCTTGCTCCGTGGGGGTTGGCATTTCTCCTACCACTCGTAGTGTGGTTAGTGCTTTGGTAAGACTAAACCGCTATTGCTCACGGGTGCCGTGTAAGAGGGTTAGTATACTAATGCCTGGGTTGGATACGTCACTGCCATTGGTGTGGCATACGCCCTTCCTAAAGGATGGATATCTTTGATAAGATTTGTGTGGATGTGTGTGGGTTAGATATTACTCAATGTGTCGATTCATGGGGTTTGTCTTACATCATGTTTGAGATACATATACATATTGATGGATTGTTGTGATGTTGTGGAAAATGGTTTCCTACAAGGACTTGTGGGAGTATGGGATTCCACAAGGTCTTGTGGGAAAATGGTTTATATTTTGGAAAATGGATAAGTATTGGATCTTGGTTTCTTTTACTGTTTATGTAAATTACTGTTGCTACTTAAACTTGAGATCCATTTTAAAATGTCCCTGTTTTACTTCAAAGATTATGTATGCTATTTGTAAAATGAGACCGGCCATTTTATATGTTTTTATAAACCTTGTTTGAGTTTGGAAAGATTTTGCTACAGAGCTTCGTGCTCATCCCCTACAATTAATATTTTTCAGATTTGGCTTTAGAGGAAGAGCTCGGTGTGAATGAGCCGGGCCTTGGGGAAGCTTCCTTGGAGGGGTACCTAGATCCCGAATGGGACATGTAGAGATATAGCTTATTTTGTTCTAGACTAGGAGATTTATTTCTGAACAATGTAAAGTCTAGATTCTTTTGAAACTCCGCTGCGATATATTCATGTAATTCTTTTGGGGAATGTAATTGCCATATCTGGCCTATTCTTTTGGGATAATGTTAAGGATAGTATAGATGGTAAATAGAAATTTTATTGTTATTGGATGGTTAAATGGACCCTGTGTGGTCAAGTTAATAGAATTGCACAGGTTGTGATTTTTGGGTGGAGCTTCTTGTGCAAATGAGTCTCTGCCAAATTTTGTTAAAAATTAAGAATGTTTCTTATTCGATGGATATAGATTTAGTTGCTCTCATGACATGAATGGTTTCATAGTGTAATGCCGTCCAGGGTGGTATTTGGGGTGTTACAACTTCGGGTGTATCCGTTGACCTGGAGAAGGTTGAGGCAATCATGAGTTGGGAGAGGCCGAAGTCAGTCTTCGAAATATGTAGTTTCTTGGGATTGGTGGGGGTATTACAGGAGGTTCATTGAGGATTAGGTACAGATAGGTACAGGTGACGAGGGCTGGGCCATTCACTCGGATGGTAGTCTTCGGTTTAGGGGAAGGGTTGTAGTTCCCTAGTCTGTGGATCTGAGAGAGGAGATCCTTAGGGAGTTCCATTGCTCCTGTTTTGCTATGCATCTAAGTGGCACGAATATGTATCATGATAGCCTATTGAGCCTGGCTCACCCTTTATGGGGACAACATTTTAGTTGCAGGACATGCGCCGGTGGGCGGCTCTCAATCCGACCATCATTGCTGAAGAAAAGCCAAGATGTGGCTTTTGAATCATGTTTTTGTAAAATTATGTAATCTAGTTTTTGGACATGTAATGTCAAGTAAAGGATTGTAATCAAACTCATATGAACTGTATTTTGTTTAAAATGGATGATGTTATATGAGTTTGGATTGGTATTTTGAAGGGTTGGAATGGATTGGAATTGAAAGAGGATGGAAACGGGGGAAAACCGGTATGACCTACCGGTAGAACGATGAGCTCTTCTACTGGTAGAACTTTTCTAGTAGGCATTTCCTACCAGTAGAACGTCAAGTTTTGCAGTAGAACAATTCCAGTGAGTTTTCCTACCGGTATAAGGTTGACATTCCTACCAGTAGAACTTTTCCAGTACCCTTTTTCTACCTATAGAACTTGTACATCTTCTACCGGTAGGTTTTGTTCAAATCTTCAAATTTTGAAATGCTTTTGCAAGGCCTTTGGGGCTTGGGTTCTTTTGTCAAATGATATAAATGGAAAATAAATGAGGTTAAATTGACGTATATTGGACCTCGGATGGGTCATGTGATTAAATGGTAAATAGGTTACGTGTTTGGGAGTGCCCGGTACAAGAGAGACCCTGCCCAAACTTTGTGATGTTGTGATCCCGGTAAAGGGGATGTTTTGTCCTGGTGTCGGGTTATGCAGCATTCACGGGTATTTTTACGGGTTGATGGGTGATCAACGTATTGACAAAGGACCCCTGGTTTTAGGGGCGTTATAGCTTGGTATCAGAGCCTTGGTTCTCGATTTACCTAGGGCTTGCGAGGCATGGGTTTAGACTATTGCATCCATTGTGTATTACATGTTATGTGCTTTAAATGCTACATGTTATGTGTTATATGTTATGTGAACAATATGCACGACTAAATGTATATGGAGAAGAGACACTAGGGTTAGAGAACATAACCTTGGGGGTCAGAAAAAGAATGAACGGGAAGGTAAAAGGTGTAGATTCCTACTAATGGGTGGCACATGCTCTACTAGTGAGACAAGGAGAGAAATCTCAAAGTTTGAACTTGATTCCTATCTTGAGATACTAAGTTAGTGCTCTATTGTTATTTGACATGTGGATAGATGGCAAATAGAGGAAGAGGACGTGACCGAGGCAGTGGGCGGAACAACAATCAACCACCACTGGCCTTTGACCAACAAGCCTTTATGGAGGCTATTGACACTATGGCGGCTACATTTTCACAAGCTAGCGTCAATGTGGGCAAAGGACGCTCAAGTAACCTCCAAAAGTTTAAGGCACACAAGCCTCCGACTTTTATGGGAGGGGCAGATCCGATGTTGGCCGACGATTGGTTCCAGCAAGTTGACAAGATCTTAGAGGCTATGGAGATTGATTAGCACAAAAAATGACCTATATTGAATGCTAATATGCCCCTCTATACTTGCTTTAGTTGTGAAATTAGGGAGAAATGCGTTCAATCTTCGTTTTGATGGAGTTTTGTGCAAATGCAGGTAAAATGATGTAAATGAGTTAAGTTAAGCCCCAATTGAAGTGTTTGAAGTCAATGAAGATGAGGGGGTAGCTTAAAGGAAGCCTTGGAGGGTGAAGAAACCAAGAAATTTAAGTTGGCTAAAAACCTTCCGGAAGGTTTTGCCTTGGACTGCCTATTCACTGCCAAAACCTTCTGGAAGGTTTTCTCTACTTGAATGAAATCTTCCGGAAGGTTTGCAAAACCTTTCGGAAATTTTTGCTCACTAGAATGCTCATTTAACTGTTCCTGCACAAACCTTCCGGATGGTTTATGTCGACCTTCCATAAGGTTTTGCCCAGATTGTCTAGATTTTGCATATCAAGTTCTGCAACCTTGGGGGTCCCACCAAGCACTCTCCCACTCATTCCTGACACGCCTTACACACAGACATCCCCTCCTACACTCATTGCTTGGACTTTTGGAGCTTTGGGCATTAATGAGGAAGGAGGAGAGAGAAGATGTTGGGTGTGTAGGCTATGCTTGTACTAGCCTGTCCAACCCATCCCTTGGCAGCCCCTATTGATGTGGATCACATCACACAGGCTTGGGACACTCCATGGATGTTTTTGGAAGGCTTCATTACACATTATTCAGCATTAGTGAGATATACATTGTAATATATATATATAGAGAGAGAGAGAGGGAGAGAGAGAGTCTAATGAAGAAGATGAATAGTGCTAGAGAGAAGTGAATATTTTTGCATTTTCTTCCATACATTGCCTTATAATCTATTGTAAGACTTGTTTAAGCTTTGTTTAGTGTCTTTAATGTCATTTATTACAAGCACATTTTAAGTTTAGTCTTGTATTTTGGATTCAACCATTAATGCATTCAAGTTCTTCATTTTCAAGCTTTAAGATGGGTTTTAAATGCACTTTCTTATAGGGTACTTTTCTTGCATTAACTTAGCTCAAATTTTCATTCCTCTACAATGTTCTTTCATTACATTATTGTCCTAGCTTTAAGTATGAGTAGCTAAGATTTTAAGTTGGCTAATCCAAGGGAGACCTCCTATTGGGTATGCCATTTCAACTCATTTTCTTTCCCCCTCGCAGTGTACGTTGGTTCGGTTTGACTGGGTTGAGTGTGGACGTGGTTGTGAGTTCTTGATACACCGTAGGCATTGTCACGGGGTATGCTTGAATCTTCACCTCCACATTAGTCCCGAGCTTCCCACGAATCAATCGAACAACTAAACACCATTGGGGGAAGGTCTCGAGTTGAGTTGGCATTCCCATTGGAATGAACCCTTCGAATTAGCCAACATTTTTCCCATTTCATTTTTATCAAGATACAATCAGAACCCAAACTTCAAACAACAAAGGATTTTTACACTTTACCCTTTTCACCAAAATCACCTTCTACATGATTCACCTTCTTCCTTGATGAGACGACCTTGGAATACGATTTCCAAGTAAAACACGACACTCTAAAGACTCCCTACGCTTGGGAAGCGCTTTTGTTCACACACACACACACATTTCATTCCTTTCATTCATCCACCATTCTGTTGCCCTTTCTTTTGTCATCATTTCGAGGGAGAGTGACACTCCCCCATCCCGATAAGCCATACACACCTCAAGGGATGATGCCTAGAGATTAGGAATACAACGGAAACCAACAAGCATTTTTGGCACCGTTGCCGGGGAAGGCAAGTGCTGAATCTAGAATGTTATTTTTGGACAACGGAGGTAAGTCCCGTGATGTTCATCATGGGCAGAGGTACATTGTTCATTGTATATACTTTTGTTTGTTTTCATTTTTATTTGTAGATAGTTTGTTGCATGTGGGGACGGGACGAACAACACCGATTGGTTAGACAACCTTTAGCCCCCAACATGAACATTGACCAAGACCCACTCGAGGATGCGGGTGATAATTTTGAGAATGTAGGTGCCAATCCAAACATGCAAAGGGGTGGGGGAGTGCACGAACCTAGAATGCCTAATCCACGAGTGCAATTCCCCCCTCCTATGAATGAAGGGAACAATATCCAAGTTGATCCTCCGGCGAGGTCAATGAGGGAATTCCTTCAACCAACCCGTAGCACAACACCTTCATGCATCCTCTTACCGGTCCAAGCTCAACTCTTCCTAGTTAAACCGGGGATGTTGCAACTACTTCCTACATTCCACATAATTGAAAAGGAAAACCCTTATTTGCACATCAAAGAATTTGAGGATATAGTTGCAACCTTCAATGCTAACTATGCTATGGAAGACATAGCTCGTTTAAAATTGTTCCCCTTCTCCCTCAAGGACAAATCCAAAACATGGTTGAATTTCTTGCGGCCTCGATCCATCACCTCTTGGGCTCAAATGCTTTATGAGTTTTTGAATAAAATTTTCCCGGTGCATAGAACCACCACTTTAAAAAAAGAAATTCAAAATTTTTCGAAAAAGCCCAACGAGCAATTCTATCACTGTTGGGATTGCTACAAGGAATTACTCCAATCCATTCCACATCATGGTTTTGAATCGTGGCAATTGGTAAGTTTCTTCTACGAAGGAATCACACCGAGCCACAGACAATTCATTGACATGATGTGTAATGGCGAGTTCTTGAACAAAGACCCTGATGAGGCCCTCGACTACTTTAGTACATTGGCCCAAAATGCACAATCATGGGATATTACGGATCCCACCGATGTACCTAGGTCATCTTTGGGTAGTAGTCAACCACAAGGGGGAGGGATTTATGATTTGAGAGACCGGGAAGACTTGTTTTCTAAAATTGCCAAGTTGTTTAGGAAAGTGGAGAGTCTTGAGGTAAATAGGAGACACGAGGTGTCTAATGTTTCAAAGATTGAGGAGGGCTGCTCAATTTGTGAGAGTGTGGAGCATTCCATATCGGAGTGCCCCAACATTCCGGCACTTAAGGAAGTGTACCATGAGCAAGTCAATGCCTTTAACCAAATGAGGCAGTCATTCTCTCCGCACTCAAACACTTACAATGCGGATTGGAGTAATCGCTTGAACTTTAGTTGGAGAAATGAGAATCCCACTCCTCATGGTTCAAATTCCTATTCACCTCCCATGCCTCCTAAGCAAGGTCATTACCAAGGTCAAGGGCAAGTGCCTAGCTCCCAATACCCCCGGTCCAATCTGCAAGGGTATTCACCGAATCCGCCCACACAAAACTTCTCCCAAGGTTCACCTCCACAAAACTTTTCCCAAGGACCATCCAACTCATCCACATACCAATGTCCTCATAAAAGGAGTTTGGAGGATATGGTTCATGCTTTCATTCAAAGCCAGAATAATTTCAATCAAAACCAAACTGCCATCAACAATCAAAATGCCACAGCTTTTAATGACATTAGGACCCAACTCAAAAAGTTGACAAACTCCATGGGGGCATCACAACAAGAGAAGGAGAAATTCACCGCTCAACCCCAAGAGAACCCTAGTGGTCAACATGTCATTGAGTCATCGAAGCCCTTAAGAGAGAGTTGTGAGCTACTCAAGGCGGTTACTACCCTTCGAAGTGGCAAACAAATTGATAAAATCATTGTGCCAAAGGTCTCTACCAATGCCACATTTCCAATAGAGAAAGAGACTAAGGGTGACACCGAAAGTGATGAGGTGAGTGGTGAGGTAAGTGATGAGGTAGTTGAGAAAGAAAATTTGATTGATAGAAATGTGCATGTTTCCCCCATTCTTGCTCCTTTTCCAAATCGTTTGAAGCCACCTGTCGAGGTGGCTAACTATTCTGATATCATTAAAATGTTCAAGCAGGTGAAAATCAACATTCCACTCCTCGATGCCATAAAGAAAATTCCATCTTGTGCAAAGATCTTGAAGGACTTGTGCACAGTGAAGAGGAAACTCAATGTCCACAAGAAGGCATTCCTCACAGAGCAAGTGAGCTCAATCTTGAGGATGAACACCCCACCGAAGATTAAAGACCCCGACTGCCCCACCATTGCCATAACAATCAGAAATTGCTGGGTGGAGCAAGCATTGCTTGACTTGGGGTCTAGTGTCAACCTCCTACCTTACTCGGTGTACAAGTAACTCCAACTTGAAGAGTTGAAGCCAACTTCAATCACTCTTCAGTTGGCAGATCGGAGCATTCGAACACTGAAGGGAGTGGTTGAGGATGTTTTAGTCCAAGTGGATAACTTTTGAAACTCACCCCGTTGCAAACCCTTGTCCCAAATTCCTGTTATATTAGGAAGACCATTTCTTGCTACCTCTAATGCTGTTATTAATTGCAGGAATGGTCTCATGAATCTTACTTTCGGAAGCATGACTATGGACTTCAATGTGTTCAATTTGAACAAACAACCGGGGGATGTTGAGGAAGTACACGAAGTTAATAGGATGGACACCTTGGTGGAGGAACATTTGGAGTTGCTAGGCATACTAAAGTTGGAAGAAGAGGAAAAGGTTGATATGGAGGAGGTGGATGAGCCAGAGGGATTGAAAAATTTGAAAGGGGTAGAGAAATGGACCCCTACATTTGAGGAGCTTCCGCACGAAGACAATAAGATTTTTCCATCAAATGAGCAAAAACCCATATTGGAATTGAAGCCACTACCATCCCACTTGAAGTATGCATACCTTGGGGAGGACAAGACATTTCCGGTGGTGATTAGCTCAACGTTGGAGGCAAAGCAAGAAGAGGAGCTATTGAAGGTGTTGAGAAAGCATAAGGGGGCGATTGGTTGGACAATTGCCGACATCAAGGGAATAAGCCCCCTCATTTGCACACACCGCATTTACCTTGAAGAGGACTCCAAACCGTCTCGACAACCACAAAGAAGGTTGAACCCAATCATGAAGGATGTGGTGAGGGATGAGATGCTAAAACTACTTGACGTGGGCATCATTTTTTTGATTGCTGACAGTAAGTGGGTTAGCCCCACGCAAGTAGTACCCAAGAAGTCGGGAGTCACCGTGGTGGCAAATGAGGATAATGAGCTTATTCCAACAAGGGTGATCACCGGATGGAGAGTGTGCATTGATTACCGCAAGCTCAATTTATGCAGAAAGAAAGATCAGTTCCCATTGCCATTCCTTGACCAAGTGTTGGAACGAGTAGCGGGGCATCTATTATATTGCTTCTTAGATGGATACTCCGGTTACAATCAAATCGAGATTGCATTGGAGGATCAGGAGAAGACCACCTTCACTTGTCCCTACGGTACCTTTACTTATTGTCGCATGCCTTTTGGGCTATGTAACGCCCCTGGAACCCTTCAAAATTTCATGATGGGAATCTTTAGTGACGTGGTGGAGAAGATTGTAGAGGTGTTTATGGATGACTTCTCGGTATTTGGGGATTCCTTCAGCGGATGTTTGAAAAACTTGGAGAAAGTTCTTGAGAGATGTGAAGAGAAGAGCTTAGTCTTGAATTGGGAGAAGTGTCACTTCATGGTGACACAAGGAATTGTGTTTGGACATATTGTCTCGGCGAAGGGGATTGAAGTGGACAAATGAAAGGTTGATGCCATTTCCAACCTCCCTACATTGAAGGTCATAAATGATATCAGGTCATTTCTAGGCCATGCTGGCTTTTATCGTCTTTTCATTAAAGATGTTAGTGCATTGGCCCTACCTTTAACCAATTTACTTTCAAAAGATGTCCCATTTGTTTGGTCGGATAATTGTGAGGTCTCTTTCAAAAAATTGAAAAGCATGCTTACTACACTTCCAATTATGCGAGCACCAAAGTGGGATATACCATTTGAGCTTATGTGCGACGCAAGTGATTACGCAGTCGGCGCAGTGCTCGGTCAAATGGAGGATAAGAAACCATATGTGATATACTATGCTAGCAAAACCCTTAATGAAGCTCAAATGAATTATACCACCACTGAAAAGGAATTGTTAGCAGTAGTATTTGCATTGGATAAATTCCTTTCTTACATCATTGGTTCACCGATAATAGTCTATACTGATAACTATACTTTGAAGCATTTGTTGTCTAAGAAGGATGCCAAATCGAGACTCATCAAGTGGATTCTCCTACTCCAAGAATTCAATCTGACAATCAAAGAGAAGAAGGGAGTGGAGAACGTGGTGGCGGATCATTTATCTCGACTGGTGGTGCAAGAGGCCCATGAGCACATTCCTATCCCTGATTTCTTCCCTGATGAACATTTACTTTCAATCCATTTTGTGTGTCCTTGGTATGCTGACATATGTAATTACCTTGCAACAGGACAAATACCACCGTAGTGTAGCCCAGAGGATCGAAGAAGATTTATGGCGGATGTGAAATACTTCTACTCCGACAACCCATACCTGTTCAAGTACTGTCCTGACCAAGTCATGCGAAGATGCGTACCACAAAATGAACAGCGGGAAGTCCTTGCATTCTGCCATTCAGAGGCATGTGGTGGTCATTTCTTTGTGAAGAAGACTTCAGCAAAAATTCTTCAGTCAGGTTTTTATTGGCCCTCTCTGATAAAGGACTGTATTTCATTTTGTATCAAATGCGATAGATGCCAACGTTTGGGTTGTGTGACCAGAAGGAACATGACGCCCCTCTCCCTAGTACTTGTTATAGAGATATTTGATTGTTGGGGCATCAACTTCATGGGTCCCTTCACTATGTTGTTTGGCTATCTATACATTTTACTAGCAGTGGACTACGTATCCAAATGGGTGGAGGCTATCCCAACCAAGACCAATGACCACCGGGTCGTGGTCAAATTCTTAAAAAGAATATCTTTGCGAGGTTTGGAATGCCTCGTGCTATGATAAGCGACGGGGGATTGCATTTCTGCAATAGGCCATTTGCGTTTTTTGATGTATAAATATGGCATCACACATAAGGAATCCACTGCATATCACCCACAGACCAATGGCCAAGCTGAGCTAGCCAATAGGGAGATCAAGAATATCTTAGAGAAGACGGTGAACCCAAATAAGAAAGATTGGTCATCGAGACTGATTGATGCCCTATGGGCTTACCGCACTGCCTACAAGAATGTCTTAGATATGTCTCCCTACCGACTCGTCTATGGAAAGGCTTGTCATTTTCCAGTCGAAATGGAACACAAGACCTATTGGGCCATTAAGACTCTAAACTTCAATCTGAGAATGACTGGAGAACATAGGAAGCTAGAAATGAATGAATTGGAAGAAATTCAAAGAGACGCGTATGAGAGCTCTAGAATTTCAAAAGAGCGGGATAAGATCTTTCATGACAATTCCATTGTGAGGAAGTCATTTGAGCCCGGCCAAAAAGTGCTCTTATACAACTCTCGTCTCTCAATTTTTTAAGGAAAACTACGATCCTGTTGGGATGACCCCTATCTTGTCAAGGTGGCCTACCCCAATGTCAATTACCAAAGACTCAAGCCATTCTTTGAGGGTTTTGAAGGAAAAGGAGTTGAGGAGGATTTGACGGATCCGGTGTATCCGGAATTGGTGGAGGAGTAGCTGGTTTTTATGCTTCTTAGTATACAGTCGTTTTTATTTATTTACTTTACTTTTTTTTTTTATGTTATTTACTTTCTTTTGTTGTATAGTTTGTTGTTTTTTCTAGTTGCAGCAGTTGGTATTTTGTCAAAAGCTCAAATGCGAGGTGTTCTCTAACCCTACTCATCTTTTTACAATCTTTCATTGCATATCATATCTTTTTGTTGCATTGAAGACAATGCATGAATCAAGTTGGGAGGTGAGGTGCACCAATTGCATGTTACACCAATGTTGTCGGAATTTTTGTGGATAATACAAATTTTTGGGGTGAAAAGTCACCTTTCACATAGCATACTGATTTTTGTTTGCATTAGTCCAAATTATGTGAAAAATTTGAAAAAAATTTGTGAAAATATCTGAATGTTGATATGTATTTCCTTATTATGAGTTCTGTGGGTTTGTTGATATGTTAATCTTTGCTTTGAACTTTGAATATATGAGCACATTATAGAAGTTCATCCTATGCTTCAGTATCACTTAGGTATTTGCTTTTGAACTCACCAATATGCACGCTTTGAATGTGTAATTTCGTCAATTTACGGATTGAGTTCACATTTTAGTGCTTGACAAGAATAGTGGAGATGAGTAAGAACTCATGAGAGCTTTAGCGCCAATCCTTGTTTGGAGGGAACTTACATTTACTCAAAGAACAATTTTTCAAATTCCAAATGTGTTCAATAATCTCAAATTTTTTTTTTTTTGCTTTGGTTAGGTGCATTTGTGTAGTTGATTGACTTCTCTTGAAATGTATAATGCTCCCCCATGCTTATCTAGAGGTGATCTTAGGCCATTTTTTAATATTTTGAGCCTTTGCCCTTTTTCTTGTGAAAATATTATCCTTAGTGCCGTGATTGAGCATTAATTGAATTTCGTTTCTATGCCCCATATTTGACCAAGCCAGTACAAAACGATGAAAATCCACCTCACCTTGGTAGTTCCTAAGAGCTAAATATGAGTAATCAAAAAAGAAAAGGAAGTATGTTATGGAAACCCAGCAAAAAGGATGAATGATGTGAAACTCAAGAGGGTTGAACGGAAAAGAATGATAGATCCAAGAAAAGGAGAAAAAGGGGTGAGAAGGACAAAAGAAAAGGAAATGTCAAGGAAAAAGAAGAAAAAGAAATAAAGAGTGTGGTGATGGGATTTGGACTGAGAATCCCATGAAAAGGGAGATGCTTTTGAAATAAAAATCCCTCACTCGGAACAACACTTTTCGTTAATCCTACATCTTTCGTTTCTTGTACCTCAATATTGCCCCAAGGCCCCATTATAACCCTTGAAGCCCTAAGTGACCTAGAGAAGCATGGGAGATGCATACTTTTAAAGAACAAGAAAGGTTGATTGTGCTATCTAAGGCCCTAACATTCCTTTCATGAGATTATGTCAAGACTATTTCATTTTTCATGCATGAAATTCATTTTTGTATTATATGTGACCATAATTCGTTTCGTGCACAAGATTCTATCTCACATATACACATGGAGAACATGTCAGGATAACGAGAGTGTGATTCATTGTTAAAAGACACCCTTCCGGAAGGTTTTGTCTACTTGAATGAAACCTTCTGGAAGGTTTGCAAAACCTTCCGGAAGGTTTTGCTCACTGGAATGCTCACTTAACTATTCCTGCACAAACCTTATGGAAGGTTTATGTCGACCTTCCGGAAGGTTTTGCCCAGATTGTCCAGATTTTGCATATCAAGCTCTGCAACCTTGGGGGTCCCACTAAGCACTCTCCCACTCATTCCTGACATGCCTTACACACAGACATCCCCTCCTACACTCATTGCTTGGACTTTTGGAGCTTTGGGCATTAATGAGGAAGGAAGAGAGAGAAGATGCTGGGTGTGCAGGCTATGCCTGCACTAGCCTGTCCAACCCATCCCTTGGCCGTCCCTATTGATGTGGATCACATCACACAGGCTTGGGACACTCCATGGACGTTTTTGGAAGGCTTCATTACACATTATTCAGCATTAGTGAGACATACATTGTAATATATATATATATATATATATATATATATATATATATATATATATATATATATATATAGAGAGAGAGAGAGAGTCCAATGAAGAAGATGAATAGTGCTAGAGAGAGAAGTGAATATTTTTGCATTTTCTTCCATACATTGCCTTGTGATTAATCTATTGTAAGACTTGTTTAAGCTTTGTTTAGTGTCTTTAATGTCATTTATTACAAGCACATTTCAAGTTTAGTCTTGTATTTTGGATTCCACCATTAATGCATTCAAGTTCTTCATTTTGAAGCTTTAAGATGGGTTTTAAATGCACTTTCTTAGAGGGTACTTTTCTTGCATTAACTTAGCTCAAATTTTCATTCCTCTACAATGTTCTTCCATTACATTATTGTCCTAGATTTAAGTATGAGTAGCTAAGCTTTTAAGTTGGCTAATCCAAGGGAGACCTCTTCTTGGGTATGCCATTTCAACTCATTTTCTTTCCCCCTTGCAGTGTACGTTGGTTCGGTTTGATTGGGTTGAGTGTTGACATGGTTCTGAGTTCTTGATACACCGTAGGCATTGTCACGGGGTATGCTTGAATCCTCACCTCCACATTAGTCCCGAGTTTCCCATGAATCAATCGAACATCTAAACACCATTGGGGGAAAATCTCAAGTTGAGTTGGCATTCCCATTGTAATGAACTCTTCGGATTAGCCAACATTTTTCCCATTTCTTTTTTATCAAGACACAATAACAACCCAAACTTCAAACAACAAAGGATTTTTACACTTTACCCTTTTCACCAAAATCAACTTCTACATGATTCACCTCATTCCCTGAGGAGACGACCTTGGAATACGATTTCCAAGTAAAACACGACACTCAAAAGACTCCCTGCGCTTGGGGAGCGTTTTTGTTCACAGACACACGCATTTCATTCCTTTCATTCATCCTGTAACGCCCCAAAATACACCCTGGACGGCATTACATTCTAAGACCATTCACAACATGAGAGCACTAATATAATTTCATCAATAAGAAAATTCTCCATTCATCATCCATAAAATTTACATCATTATCCCAAAAGAATAGACCCATTTTGGCCTTTACATTTCAAAAATCAACTAATGTAGCACAACGGAAATAACAAAAGAAAACTAGACTTTACAAGGTTTACAATGAATATCCTAGTCTAGAGCAAAATTCAGCGACATCTCTAGATGTCCCACTCGGGATCCAAGTATCCCTCTAGTGAAGCCTCTCCATGGCCCGGCTCATGAGCACCGAGCTCATCCTCTGGCACAAAATCTGAAAAGAAATATTCAACGGTAGGGGGTGAGCACGAAGCTCTGTAGAAAAATCCTCCCAAACCCAAACAAGGTTTAGCAAAGTATATAAAACGGTCGGTCTCATTTCACAAATAACATATATAACATTTGAAGTAAAATGATGACATTTAACAGATCTCAAGTTTAGATAGCAACAATAATTGAAATGAATAAATAAACAAAATATACCATTGATAATCCATTCTACCATAAACCGTTTCCAACAAGTTCTCGCGGAATCCCATACTTCCCGGAACTCTTGTCGAAACCATTTTTGGTACAATGCACGATAACCCACACTGTATGTCCGACACAACCCACGTTACTACACCGTTATCATTAGTGCTAGGAAATGTTCGTACCCACACGGCGTACAAAGACGTCTACCCACACCATGTGGTAGGAAAAGTTCATACCCGCGTGACATACAAAGCCGTCTACCCACTACATGACACCCGGTCAATAGTAAACCATGGTAGTATCGTACAACTACGCAAGAGATAACATATCAACAAACATTTCACCTCACATTACCAACAATACCATAAATCCCCAATTTCTCAAGCAAGTTTTCATAAAATTCCACACATCCAACATGAGGCAATTTCCATAGAACAATGAAGGAAAATACAAGAGATCATCATAAATACCATTTTGTTGTTCAATATGAAACACTAAAGTTTTTAAATCAAGAATAAAGGAAGAGTTCAAAAAGGAAAACCCATCACTCTTGAAAACTAGGGTTTTTCAAACAAGAGAGGGATTTCATGGGTATACAACCCTAGCTTTGTGTAAAACATAAAATCTTTGTCAAAAAGCCCAAGAGAAGATGATTTCCTAGCATATATATACCATTGATAGCCAAAACATACATACATAAATACCCTAGCCTCAATGTAAGAGAGTGAGAGGAAACCCCTACTTTAATGTTCTTGGAAAAATTAGGGCTTTGATCTTGAATCAACCCTTCAATCCCTTGTTTTCTCTTGATCTTGTGTTTCTCTCTTTCTCTCTTCCTCTCTTATGTTTTCTAGGGTTTGGAGTGGTGTAAGGAAGGCTAAGGAGGTGACAAAATGTATTTATAGTGGAGGAAAAATCGAGGGTTCGCGAACAGAAAAATTCGGATTTTTACAGTGGCTACCGGTAGCTGATTTTGGCTACCGGTAGCTCGGACACACGGGACCCTCGACTACCGGTTGGCTACCGGTAGCTGATTTTTACTGGACCATCGGCTACCGGTTGGCTACCGATAGCTGATTTGTACTGGACCATCGGCTACCGGTAGCTGAATTTGGCTACCGGTATCTGATTTTGGCTACCGGTAGTCACTACCCAGATTTTTTTTCTACTTCCACTTCCAATGCATTTTTGACCCATTTAGAGGTCGAATTGGAAAATTTTCATTAGATACACTTTTGTAGCTCTAGATGTCTACTATCCACTGTCCAAATTTCAGGTCATTTGGAATTAAGAATGAAAATTTATGTTTAAAGTACTAAGAAGTATTCAATACCCATTTTTCCCCAAATTCTCGCTAAAGTGTATTTTAACTCCATGACACTTCCAATACATCCATATTACCACTCCCAATGTTTTTCGACCTTCCGGATTCAATGGAATCATTATTTTGACCTACAAAATTTTAGAAACTTGTCTAATCACCCTTTCCAAGTTTAAACATCTTCGACACGTAACTTCCCAATCAAATTGTCTCCATAGCATTTATTCCTACGGTTTATTCTCATGTCACTACATATATCTACATCTTTACAAATATTGTTTACTATATATATATATCTCTATACATATATAAAAGAAAATTCGGGGCGTTACAATCCACCCCCCTTAAAGAAAGTTTCGTCCTCGAAACTTACCTCTAGTAGCGAACAAATATGGATACTTCTCCCGCATTTCTTGCTCCGGTTCCCATGTAGCTTCCTCCACTCCATGGTGTTGCCACAAAAATTTCACCAGTTGGATGACTTTGTTGCGAAGCTCTTTCTCCTTTGTGTCGAGAATTCTCACCGGTTGCTCTTCATGTGTTGCTCCGTCTTCAACTTCAATATCTTCCAAGTCTAAGACTGGAGTTGCATCCGATTGACACTTCCTCAACATCGACACGTGGAACACGTCATGTACCCCAGACAACTAAGCTGGTAACCGCAACTGGTACGCCGCTTTGCCCACAACCTTGATCACTTCAAATGGTCCGGTATATCTTGGAGCTAACTTCCCTTTCTTGCCGAATCGAAACACGCCCTTCGTGGGTGGCACTTTGAGAAATACATAGTCTCCCACCTTAAATTCTAAGGGTCTTCGTCGGTGGTCCGCATAGCTCTTCTGTCTACTTTGCGCCGTCCGTAGCCTCTCTCGGATTAGTTGGATCTTCTCCGTAGTCTCTCGAACAATGTCCGGCCCGAACAAGCTACTTTCTCCGGCTTCTAACCAACAAGTAGGAGATCGACATGGTCTTCCATACAATGCTTCATACGGTGCCATCCTAATATTTTCCTGATAGCTGTTGTTGTAAGCAAACTCCACCAACGGTAAGTGGTCGCTCCAACTCCCCTTGAAGTCCAACGTGCAAGCGCGTAACATATCCTCCACAATCTGTATCACCCTCTCGGATTGGCCATCCGTTTGGGGATGAAAAGCGGTGCTGAAGTGCAACTCTGTTCCCATAGCTCTTTGAAGACTTTGCCAAAATTGCGCTACGAAGCGAGAATCACGATCCGACACAATGGATAGTGGCACTCCATGCAATCTCACAATTTCTCGAATATAGAGCTTGCTCAGGGTCTCTAACGTGTCGGTGGTCTTCATACCCAAGAAGTGAGCGGACTTAGTGAGCCTATCAACAATGACCCATACGGCATTATGCCCTCGTGAAGTCCGTGGAAAGCCAGATACGAAGTCCATGGTGATGTGATCCCACTTCCACTCTGGGATAGGCAAAGACTGTAGTAATCCTCCTGGCTTTTGATGTTCAATCTTCACCTGCTGGCACACCGCACATCGTGCTATGAACCTTGCCACATCCTTCTTCATTCCCTTCCACCAATATTGGCGCTTCATGTCTCTATACATTTTTGTGCTACCGGGGTGGATAGCAAACTTAGAGCGATGACACTCTCCAAGTATCTCCTCTTTTAGAGACGAATCGTCGGGAACGCATAGCTTCTCCCCATATCTCAATTCTCCATTTCTCAAAGACCAACCCTCCATAGTTTCTCCATTCTCCAATTTAGCTCGCATCGACGTTAATTCAGGATCCAAGCCTTGCAATTCCACAACCCTACGTTGGAGAGTAGGTTGAGCCACAAGGTTGAACAAACATGGTCGGGATCCATCTTCTCCGACCCATAGATCAAAATCTCCAAGGGCATCTTTCAACTTCCATTCACCTATGGAAACGTTGAGTTCACCCCAAGACTTCCTGCTAAGTGCGTCGGCAACTACATTCGCCTTCCCCGGATGGTAGTTGAGTGTGAAATCGTAGTCTTCTAGGTACTCAATCCACCTTCTTTGGCGGAGATTCAAATCCTTCTGTGTGAAGATATACTTGAGGCTCTTATGATCAGAGAACACTTGAAATTTCTCCCCGTACAAATAACACCTCCACAACTTAAGAGCAAAGACCACCGCGGCAAGCTCTAAGTCGTGGGTGGGATAATTCTGCTCATGCACCTTGAGTTGCCTCGAGCCATAAGCTACTACCTTCCCTCCTTGCATTAAGACGCATCCCAGGCCTCGTAGTGAAGCATCGGTGTATACATCATAGCCTTCCCCACTGCTCGGAATAATGAGGACAGGAGCCGTTGTCAACTTCTCCTTCAAGGTGCGAAAGGCTAGCTCACACGCTTGAGTCCACACGAATTTTTCTCCCTTCTTCGTAAGGCGAGTCATCGGCATCGCAAGCTTTGAGAACCCTTCTACGAACCTCTGATAGTAACCTGCTAAACCCAAGAAGCTACGTATCTCGGTCACATTCTTCGGTGGTTCCCATTTCATCACAGCCTCAATCTTTGCGGGATCAACGGCTACTCCTTTCTCGAACACAACATGGCCAAGGAACTTCACTTCCTTCATCCAAAACTCACACTTGCTCATCTTCGCATATAACTTATGCTCTCTCAATGTTTGTAGCACAATAGAGAGATGACGCGCATGTTCCTCCTGAGTCTGTGAGTAAATCAATATGTCATCAATAAACACAATGACAAATTGATCGAGGTAAGACCAAAAGACTCTATGCATCAAATCCATGAAGGCTGCGGGGGCATTAGTCAATCCGAACGGCATCACCGTATACTCGAAATGACCATACCGGGTACGGAAAGCAGTCTTAGGAATATCCTCCTCCTTAATCCGCAGCTGATGATACCCCGTGCGAAGATCAATCTTGGAGTAATACTTCGAACCCCTCAACTGATCAAATAAGTCGTCAATTCTCGGCAACGGATACTTATTCTTCACGGTAACCCGATTCAAACTTCGGTAATCCGTACACAACCGTAGTGTCTCATCTGTCTTCTTCACAAAGAGGACCGGGGCTCCCCAAGGTGAGGTGCTCAAACGTATAAACCCAATGGCCAATAGATGATCCAATTGCTTCCTTAGCTCCTTCAACTCCAAAGGTGCCATTCGATAAGGGGCAATGGATATGGGTTTAGTTCCTGGATAGAGATCGATCTTGAACTCAATCTCCCTTTGTGGAGGTAACCCAGGTAATTCGTCAGGGAAGACATCCGGAAAATCCGATACTATCAACACTACATCCGCATGGGATTTATCCCGATCATCTCCCATTAAGCTGGCTAAGAAACTCAACTGGCTTCCCGCCTTTGCTTTCAAGAATTTACTACCCATAGTAGGAAATGGATGGGAAGAACTTCGGTCATTGATAAAACTGAAAACTACCCCTCCTGGTAACTGAAATGTAATCCGCTTGCGGAAACAATCCATTACCGCCCGGAAAGCGGACAACAAATTCATCCCAAATATAACGTCGTACCCCTTCATGTCTAACACAACCAAATCTACAATCAACTTTTGCTCCCCAATGCGAAGCACACATTCTCTACATACCCTAGTTGTATCCAATCGTTCTCCCGTAGGCAAGTCAACATTCAATGCATGTTCTAGCTTCTCGAAAATCAATCCCAAATTCATAGCATATGCAGTACGTATAAAAGAATGAGTAGCACCGGGATCGAATAAGATTCGGGCCCAAGAATTGTAAAGAAGAATGATACCTTCCACAACGGCATTGGAGGCATCTTCCTCCGGTTGGGTCAAAGCAAATACCCTCCCCTGAGTGGCGCCGCCTGGGGCTAGAGCTCCCAACGGCCTCTGCTGCTGTAGTGCCTTGTTTGCAGCCACTTGTCTTGTCGCTTGGTTGTCCCTCGGTGGAAGCGATGTGCATTGACTTTTATAGTGCCCAAACACTCCACATGCAAAGCATTGACGGGGGTCTGTGGTCGTCCTCCCCGGTACACCTCCTGCTCCTCGAGCTACTGGCGGTCTAAGTCCCCCTGCCTGGTCTGGGCGACGGTAGGGTGTCGGCCTCTGTGCTCCACTGCCGCTAGCACCCGTCCTGATCGGACCTCCCCTCATAAGGCTCTGTCGCCGCTGAGTATCCTCCATGTCTCTCTCCACCAGTGCGGCTCTATCAACCAGATCCCCATACTCCCTGATCTTGAGAGCCACCAACTTCTCCCTGATGACCGGCCTCAGTCCCTGCTCGAAGCGCTTGGCCCTGTCAGCCTCAGTAGATATAAACCCCGTAGCATAACGGGATAGCTCATCAAACATCCTCTCGTACTCGGCCACTGTCAGGCTACCCTGTCGTAGAGCAAGGAAATCGGCCTTCATCTTGTCCCTGACTGATTCAGGGAAGTACTTGTCTTGGAAGACTTGGTCGAATTGCTCCCAAGTAAGTGCCTCGGTGTTCCTCCTTCTTTTCACGGAGTCCCACCAATGGTGGGCCTCCCCCTCTAGCAAATAGGTAGCCAAGCCAACCCTCAAGTCTTCGGCAACCCCCATGCCGTCACAAATCTTCTTTACCCGACGGATCCATTTATCCGCCTCCAAAGGATTGGAGCTCCCTTGGAAGTTGGGTGGTCGTTGTCGTAGGAATTCCCAAAGAGCTATCATCCTCCGGTTATCATCCCCATTGCCCGGTACTTGGGCTAATGGATGAGCTCCCCCGTTGTGGTTGTGGTTGTTTCCATTCTGGTTTTGCACCAGAGTGGTGAGCTCCCTCAAACATTGATATATGCCTTGCATAGCATCGGGAGGTGGTGGTGGTGGTGGATTTGCTTGACCTCCACGGCCACGCCCACGTCCGCGTCCCCGTGTACCGTCCATCCTGCACATCAATCCATAATTGAGTTTCATTGATGTACAAGACATCCTAAGTATAGATTTAGTCTAAAGCATAAAGTTTATATCAAACTAGACCACAATTTCCTTCATCCTAATCCTATATCTCTAATGGGGATCCATAACCTACAGCTCCCATGTAAGACCTAAAGCCTAAGCTCTGATACCAACTTCTGTAACGCCCCAAAATACACCCTGGACGACATTACATTCTAAGACCATTCACAACATGAGAGCACTAATATAATTTCATCAATAAGAAAATTCTCCATTCATCATCCATAAAATTTACATCATTATCCCAAAAGAATAGACCCATTTTGGCCTTTACATTTCAAAAATCAACTAATGTAGCACAGCGGAAATAACAAAAGAAAACTAGACTTTACAAGGTTTACAATGAATATCCTAGTCTAGAGCAAAAGTCAGCGACATCTCTAGATGTCCCACTCGGGATCCAAGTATCCCTCTAGTGAAGCCTCTCCATGGCCCGGCTCATGAGCACCGAGCTCATCCTCTGGCACAAAATCTGAAAAGAAATATTCAACGGTAGGGGGTGAGCACGAAGCTCTGTAGAAAAATCCTCCCAAACCCAAACAAGGTTTAGCAAAGTATATAAAACAGTCGGTCTCATTTCACAAATAACATATATAACATTTGAAGTATAATGAGGACAATTAACAGATCTCAAGTTTAGATAGCAACAGTAATTGAAATGAATAAATAAACAAAATATACTATTGATAATCCATTCTACCATAAACCGTTTCCAACAAGTTCTCGCGGAATCTCATACTTCCCGAAACTCTTGTCGAAACCATTTTTGGTACAATGCACGATAACCCACACTAGATGTCCGACACAACCCACGTTACTACACCGTTACCATTAGTGCTAGGAAATGTTCGTACCCACACGGCGTACAAAGACGTCTACCCACACCATGTGGTAGGAAAAGTTCATACCCGCGTGACATACAAAGCCGTCTACCCACTACATGACACCCGGTCAATAGTAAACCATGGTAGTATCGTACAACTACGCAAGAGATAACATATCAACAAACATCTCACCTCACATTACCAACAATACCATAAATCCCCAATTTCTCAAGCAAGTTTTCATAAAATTCCACACATCCAACATGAGGCAATTTCCATAGAACAATGAAGGAAAATACAAGAGATCATCATAAATACCATTTTGTTGTTCAATATGAAACACTAAAGTTTTTAAATCAAGAATAAAGGAAGAGTTCAAAAAGGAAAACCCATCACTCTTGAAAACTAGGGTTTTTCAAACAAGAGAGGGATTTCATGGGTATACAACCCTAGCTTTGTGTAAAACATAAAATCTTTGTCAAAAAGCCCAAGAAAAGATGATTTCCTAGCATATATATACCATTGATAGCCAAAACATACATACATAAATACCCTAGCCTCAATGTAAGAGAGTGAGAGGAAACCCCTACTTTAATGTTCTTGGAAAAATTAGGGCTTTGATCTTGAATCAACCCTTCAATCCCTTGTTTTCTCTTGATCTTGTGTTTCTCTCTTTCTCTCTTCCTCTCTTATGTTTTCTAGGGTTTGGAGTGGTGTAAGGAAGGCTAAGGAGGTGACAAAATGTATTTATAGTGGAGGAAAAATCGAGGGTTCGCGAACAGAAAAATTCGGATTTTTACAGTGGCTACCGGTAGCTGATTTTGGCTACCGGTAGCTCGGACACACGGGACCCTCGACTACCGGTTGGCTACCGGTAGCTGATTTTTACTGGACCATCGGCTACCGGTTGGCTACCGATAGCTGATTTGTACTGGACCATCGGCTACCGGTAGCTGAATTTGGCTACCGGTATCTGATTTTGGCTACCGGTAGTCACTACCCAGATTTTTTTTCTACTTCCACTTCCAATGCATTTTTGACCCATTTAGAGGTCGAATTGGAAAATTTTCATTAGATACACTTTTGTAGCTCTAGATGTCTACTATCTACTGTCCAAATTTCAGGTCATTTGGAATTAAGACTAAAAATTTATGTCCAAAGTACTAAGAAGTATTCAATACCCATTTTTCCCCAAATTCTCGCTAAAGTGTATTTTAACTCCATGACACTTCCTAACTTCCAATACATCCATATTACCACTCCCAATGTTTTTCGACCTTCCGGATTCAATGGAATCATTATTTTGACCTACAAAATTTTAAAAACTTGTCTAATTACCCTTTCCAAGTTTAAACATCTTCGACACGTAACTTCCCAATCAAATTGTCTCCATAGCATTTATTCCTACGGTTTATTCTCATGTCACTACATATATCTACATCTTTACAAATATTGTTTACCATATATATATATATATATATATATGTATGTATATCTCTCTCTCTATACATATATAAAAGAAAATTCGGGGCGTTACACATCCACAATTTCGTTGCCTTTTCTTTTGACATCATTCCGAGGAAAAGTGACACTCCCGCATCCCAATACGCCATACACACATCGAGGGATGATGTCCGGAGATTAGGAATACAATGGAAATCATCAAGCAGAGATCACCTTCGATGCCACTAAGATAAGACTAGCTACAATCCTACTAGAAGGAGAGGCCCATCTGTGGTGGGATTGGGCAAAGGCCTCGAAGAACATAAAGACAATGTCATGGGGAGAGTTTAGAGAGCGCTTCATGGGAAAGTACTTCCCATCGGTTGTTCGACAAGCAAAAACCCAGGAATTCTTGGATTTGAAGTAAGGGACTATAATGGTGATGGAATACGTGGCTAAATTCACTGAATTAGCCCGTTTCACCAATGATTATGTGGCAACAGACATGGCCAAAGTGAGGAGGTTTGAGGATGGGTTGAAGTTGTCCATTCGGGGGAAAATTGTGGGCCACCACCTACAAGACTTGGACTCTATGGTCGAGATGGCTATGGCCATTGAGAGAGCAGTCGATGATGCATGGAGCATCAGGGAGGCAGGTGCTAAGGACAAGAAGAATGAGGGCCAATCCTATTTTCTAGTTGTGGGAAGAAGCAAAAGACTTCTATCGCACAAGGGTATCAAGGACAAGGCCGCGATAGTCAAGGCCAAGGTTAATCCTCCAAAGGCGAGAGAAGCTTCAGGACTACCTATTAGGCAGGCCAGAGGACTTGTTACATATGCCACAAGCCGGGTCATATGAAGCGGGATTGTCCTCAGAGGCAGAGATCCCAGAGCTATGGGGCATTTTAGTCCCAGTCATCAGTGGGGCATACACAGACTTATTTCATTCCTCCCTCACGTGCGGGGACTCCGCAATTAGGCCAAATGAGCTAGGGCATGGGTCGAGGTCGAGGACAGGGCTCATAGGCCGGGACTTCGGGGACCTAGGGGCGAGTCTATGCCATCACACCTCAGACTGAGCAAGTGGATCAGTCGATTATTTAGGGTACATTTCTACTCTCTCACTTATGGGTAAGGGTATTATTTGAATTTGAGGCATCACATTCATTTATTTCTGTATCATGTGTGAGGAATTTGGGCTTAGAGGTTGAGACCTTGGAAGAGCTACTGCATGTGAGTTCTCCCCTAGGAGCTAGGGTATGCATTGATCAGATATGTCGAGGTTGTGAGTTAGAGATCTCGAGGATTCTACTCATGGTGGACCTTAGGGTCATGGACATGTCAGAGTTTGATATCATCCTTGGGATGGATTGGTTGACGGCACACCGAGTCGTCATTGATTGTGATCGAAAGAGGGTCATTGCCTATACAGCGGAGGGTGTTTGTTTCAAGTTTCAGGGGGAAAAACATGATGCTCTACCCCAAGTAGTGTATGATTCCCGTTGGCATGTGCATTTGATGGGTTGGCTAGCAAGCCTTACCCTGGAGGTCGAGGCGAAACAGGAGTCGGCTACCTCGGGTGGTTTGTGAGAATAAGGACGTTTTTCGGACGAACTACCAGGATTATTTTTTTTTTTGTTTTAACTACCGGGATTACCTCCACATAGGGATGTAGACTTCACTATTGAGTTGCACCCCAGTACATCACCTATTTCTACAACTCTGCATAGAATGGCACCTGCAGAGTTGCAAGAACTCAAGGTCCAATTGCAAGAATTGATGGAGAAGGGCTTCATTAGACCGAGTACCTCACCTTGGGGCCTTCCGGTGTTGTTTGCCAAGAAGAAGTATAAGACCCTTCGGGTATGTTTAGACTACCGGCAGTTGAATCGTGTTACTATCAAGAATAGATACCCTTTGTCAATGATTGATGATTTGTTTGATCAGTTGAGAGGGGCACAGGTCTTCTCCAAGATAGATCTACGCACGGGTTACCATCAGTTGAGGATTAGGGAGGCGGATATCCCTAAGACGTCGTTTAGGACACGATATAGAAATTTTGAGTTCACAATTATGCCGTTTGGATTGACGAATGCCCTGACGACATTCATGGACCTCATGCATAGGGTGTCCAACCCTACCTAAATCAGTTTTTCATGGTCTTTGTTGATGACATTTTGATCTACTCCAAGTTTGAGGAGGAGCATGAGGGTCACTTGAGAGTTGTTCTCTAGACCTTGAGAGACCACCGGTTGTACACCAAGTTTAGCAAGTGTGAATTTTGAATCCCACATAGGACTTAGACATGGAGGGAGTGAATAATGATAACCCCAAAGTTGTTCCTCTTGTGCGAACAATGAGAAAATATCTCCAACCCACGCGAACCTCTGCACCATCTTGTATACATTTGTCGATTCATGTACATGCTTTTATAGTAAAACCTAGAATGCTCCAGCTACTTTTCCATTTTCATGGTGTGGATAAGGAAAATCTCTATCTCCATATCAAGAAATTCGAGAAAGTGGTTAGTACATTCCTTGAACAAAATATGCGAGACGAGGTTGCGTGGATGAAACTGTTCCCATTCTCCTAAAAAGATAAAACTAAGTCTTGGTTAAACTCTTTGAAGCCCCAAACTATAGCTACATGGGCTGATTTGCAAAAAGAGTTCTTAAAGAAGTTTTTCTCAGTACATCTACTGCTGTAAAGAAGGAAATTATTTTAAAAAAAAAAATCAAATGAACAGTGTTGTGATTGTTGGGAAAGGTTTAAGGATCTCTTAAACTCTGTTCCACATCATGGCCTTAAACCTTTGCAACTAGGTAGTTTCTTCTATGAAGGAATTACCCCTTGCACATCGCCAGTTCATCGACATAATGTGCAATAAAGAATTTTTGAATAAAGAACCCAAATAAGCTCTAGATTACTTTAATTGCATCCCAATCCACAGGGGGTGGAAACTATGTTTTCAGAGATCAGGATGAGTTTCTAGCCAAGATTGCTCCTTTATATAGGTAAGTGGAAAATTTAGAGGTTAAGGAAGTAAATGAGGTAGTTAGTGTGCCTCGGGTTGAGGATTTGTGCTCGATTTGTGAGTTAGTTGAGCATTCTAGTAAGGAGTGCCCGACTATACCAACTTTTAATGAAGTGCTCCATGAGCAAGTGAATGCATTTAATCAACCTAGGTAGCCATTTTCTCCATACTCGAACATGTACAATCAAGGATGGCGTAGCCATCCTAACTTCAATTGGAGAAATGACACCTCAGATGCACCCTCTACCCCTATGTCTTACACCCCTCCGGTTAACCAACAAGTGTCCGGTCCCGGTTCGTCTACAAGTAATCAACACAAGGGTTTGTTCAGAACCCACCACAGCAAGAGTTTGTGCCCTAGAGACAATCCAGTGTACCTCCTTACCAGCCCCCACTGAAAATAAGTTTAGACGACATCATGCATAAATTTAACCAAAGTCAGACCACCATTAACAATCAAAATGCGGAAGCTTTCAGTGACATTAGAACCTAGATGACCAAGGTGACCAATTCAATGGATGTGCTTCAGCAAAAGAAAAGAAAGTTTCCAGCATAACTCCAAGAAAATCCAAAGGGTCAACTTAGTATAAACTCCTCTAATGTCACTAAGAGCAATTAAGAGTAGCTCAAGTCAATCAATACTCTTAGAAGTGGGAAATAGGTTGACAATACCATTTTGCCTAAAGTCTCTAAACCTACAGAAAAAAGAGATTATGGGCACCTCTAAGGATAGTAAGACACTTGAGTTACCAGAGGTTGTTAAGTATAATGAAATTGCATATCGTATTCATGCTCCCTACCCCCATAGATTGAGAATGCCTGCTAAACAAACTAACAATGCTAAAATTCTTGACTTGTTTAAGTAGATAAAGATTAATATTCCTTTATTGGATGCGATTCGACAGGTGCAATCTTATGTAAAGTTTTTGAAGGACCTTTGCACCTTCAAAAGGAAGTTAAATGTTCAAAAGAAAGCGTTATTGACACAACATGTAAGTTCTATCCTGCGAACCAATACTCCACCCAAGTACAAAGATTCTGGTTGTCCCACCATTTCTATTATCATTGAGGACTACTACATGGAGCAGGCATTGCTGGATTAGGGTGCTAGTGTCAAGCTCCTACCATTCTTAGTGTACCAGTAGCTAGGCTTGAGAGAGTTGAAGCCTACATCCATTACTCTCCAACTTGCAGACCAAAGTGTGAAGATGCTGAGGGGGAGAGTGGAGGATGTATTGGTTCAAGTGGATAGGTTTTACTTCCTTGTTGACTTTATAGTTCTCGATACTGCACATATTGCTAACGCTAGATGATTCGCCACTTTTTGTGATCTGAATTATATTAATTATACACCCAAGTATAAGTGGTCAAATTGTAGTTTTCTCGGTTTTAAGTCCAGTATCGATCCCACGAAAAGTTTTAGTAATTTAGATTTTAAAATAAAAATAAAATAAAAACAATAAACTTGTTGTTTGAAGTAGTATGATGTTTGATAGCTTGTGATGTGAGCTTAGATTGATAACTAGTTTAATTTAAATACACTGCGGAAATAAAGTGCGGAAATAATAAAATGCGTAAGTAAAGCGTATAAATGATAACAATATAAAAGATACCCTTCAGTTTAGGGATCCATATGCTTTATATTGGTTGATTACTGGAAATGCTACCTCACAACAATTAACTTCTATTTTACTGGAAAGTCAATCGGCAACTCTGATGTATATAAACTATAACACATCCGCTTCTTAGGCTAACTGGTAGTAATAAATTATAACGCAACAACTTCTTAGGAAAGCTGGTTATATTTACGTCAATTGATTAACCCAAGCAAACCAGAAGGACAAGCCATTCATGAGGAATACTTGAGTTATTCAATTGATCTCTTGATAGCAAGTACATAAAGATTAAACCATAACACAGCCACTTCTTAGGTTAACTGGTGGTAATATAACATAACACAGCAACTTCTTAGGAAAGCTGGTTATAGACGTACCAATTAACTAATTCAAGTGAACCAGAAGGACAAGCCATTAATGAGGAATACTTGAATTACCCAATAGTTCATATGTGATATATGTATACATATATATATATATATATATATATATATGCATGCCAGTTAAACATCCTCAGTATTCCATCGGAGGACAAGCCATACCAGTAGGAACACCGTGGTTGTTAGACTGTCCATATATATATATATATATGCCAGTTAAACATCCTCAGTATTCCATCGGAGGACAAGCCATACCAGTAGGAACACCGTGGTTGTTAGACTGTCAGTATAGTTAGATATATAATAAGTAAAGAAACCCTAATAACCCAGAAGGACAAGTCATTCATGAGGATCATTTAGGTTTTGTACCACACATCAATAGAAAATCCTCAACGTTCCAATGGAGGACAAGCCATACCAGTAGGAACATCGTGAATCTTTAACCGACTAGTCTTATGATATACTGATGACATAATTTCAGGCACAACACCAGAATTACGTACATCACTATATCATGCATTAAGCATATAATACATATATAAATAAACATATAAATAAAACATCAGCATTTCCATAATCTAACCAATATTATACATATGTTTACCCTAGTTAGAAGGGTATAAAACGACTACTCACGCTCCATTGCTACAGACAAGCAAGGAGTGTGACTATTCGTCATTACAACTAAAATTAAACGGTAAATTGTACAACTTCTTTCACAAGGAACAATTGAAACACAACCACCTTTATTATCATTTAAGACACAAAAGTGGTGGTAGTTCAACTATCCGAATAGAAAGATACAATACAAATGTAGAAATACAGAGTAACAATAAAAGTGTATCACGGACCGGCTAAGACTTTCTCTTTCTTTCTCTTTTTCTTTCTCTCTTTGGCTTTGGTGTGGCCGGCCAAGTGCAAGGTGAATTGGTCTTGGAGAGGTGTTTGGAAGGCTTGGAAGGAATTGCTTGAAAAATGAACAAGGCACCCCTATTTATATAGGGGGAGGAGTATTCGGCCAAGGAGGGTGGTCCCAACCATCTTCCTAACCTTCCAAAAGGTTATGCCTTGCAGTAGGGGTCCTAGGTGTCGTTCTTCTGGAGCTGCCACTTGTCAGGGTCCCAACCATTTTCCCAACCTTCCGGAAGGTTGGTGTCTTGCAGTGGTGCTAGGTGTCGTCTTCTGGAGCTGCCACTTGTCAGCTTCTTATTGGTCCAAGTTTCTTTATTGCACCTTGGTCCTTTGCGACTTCAAGCTTTGCACATTTGTCTTGTATTCTTCAATATTTCTGCATTTGACCCTGAACTTTAAACATAAAGTATTAAAAACTTTAATTTAAGCACAAACTATAATTCGTAATATTTAATTGTCTTATCTTAAAAAATTGATTACTTAATCATTCTAATTTATACACTAATTAAGGTTAATCACTAGAGACCAAATTCTAGTTATTTTAGGAAGACTGCTCCTAGCAACATCACATGTATTAATAAACTGTCTGAGTGGTTTCATGAAACTTTTATTTGGAAATATGAATAGTGAATTGAATGTTTTCATGGAGGGGATTTGTGAGATTGATGAACTAGATGATATTGTGGAGGAAAAATTTAACATGTCTTATTATTCTGATCCTTTACACGTGTGTTTAATTAAATATGTTGATGAAGGTGAGAACTCTGTGGTTGCTTTTTATACTAGTTAAACTCTTTGTAGGTATTTATCAAGGGTTGACAAAAATAAAAACAACAAAAAATTCTCTAGAGGAACCAAGTCCCGACTGAAAATGGGCAATGGGCAATTGGAGCCTGGATGAACTAACTTTTAGACATTTGTTTATACATAGTAGTTAGAGAACATTTTATTTATTTTATTTATTGTTTTGTGTTATGCGTGACCTTATTAGTTGTTTACATTTTATGTCATTTAGCTTTGTTTTGTTTTGAAGTTGGTTAGTTAGATTGGAGCTTTACTCTAGGTGTTTTCCTTCTCTTATCTTTTTCATGTTCTCACTGCATTCATGTTTTTGCATTGAGGGCAATTCAAGATTTTAAGCTGGGGGTCAGGGTTACACCATGTTTTTTTTTATTCTTTGAATCTTTCTTTCTAATAAATGAATTTTTTTTAAAAAAAAACTGTTATTTCGGGAGGGGGAACCTGATGTGGATCTTCCCACACGATTATACATGTGGAGGCCAAGACACTATACCCAGAAGGGGAGAGAATAGGTTTTTCAATTTCAGCCCAAATTGATTACAAATTAAAACCTATGTCTACAACAATTACCTCTTCCCACATATATGAAGCAATGAATGTGAGAACCCCTTTAGTCACCACATCCCTTAACACACATGCCGATTGATTAAATTAATATTCAATTAATTATGTCGTAATCAATCTCAAGTCAATCCCAAATCCCCAAAACCAATTGCACAACTATGGATGATATTATGATATCAAACCATCAAAACATCAAACACATAGTGCGTGTGTGTTCTATCAAATGCAAGTGTATACAATAATCAATAAGAGACACAAGCAATTTGTTGATGAGGAAAGGCCTCCCCAGGAAAAAACCATGAGGAACCTCGATGGGTTCACCAGATCTTAATCCACTACTCTCCAAGTCAACATATAAATACTTGAGACTTACACCTCAACAAATACCATGGTTAGACGCTCCTTTCCTTACTATGTCTCTCCATCGAAACTCCCTCATCTATGTTTGGTGTAGCTTCACTTGGGTCCCCTGTCCGCACGATTGGTCAAGGCCTTGAGTGATTATGGGCATGCCAACAATCCTCGGTATGCACACACCTATGAGTTTGTTTAACCAACAAGTTCTTCAACACTAATTTATGAGGTTACGTAGAATCACTGGTGGCAGCCTTTGAATTTTAGGGATCTAGGTTGTGGTGGAAGCCCTCAAGGTGGAAAAATAATTTTGTCTCTTAAACATCTCACAAGAGGCTTAACCTAGGTATAGGAAAGGAACTCCCTATTTATAGGCTCGAAATAAGGGTAGTCTTAGAAAATAAGAAAACTCATATTCGAGAACGATCGCCCGATCGGTGGGAGCCCCTCATAAGGCGGTTGGCACTAGCGTGAAAAGCAATGTCTCAAACCATCCATGGACCAAGACCGCTCAAGCGAGCTCTGTGCTGATCCCCCACGACTTTTTTCGCTTTTTATCCTAAGTCATCAAGAGACTACTCTAGCGAATGCTAGTGAGCATAAGACGGTCCCCACAGGTTTTTAAGCCTAAAACCATGCAAAAACTTGTCCTCTTTGGCACTAATGGGTGTTGCTCAAAGAGGGGTCCAATTGTGACTCAAACTATATTTTCAAAAATTTATAAATGGTTTAGAAAATATTTTCTTTTAAAATCAACTAGGAGTCATAATCGGATTGCTTCCAATTCCATTTTCATCCTAATCAACCTAAGTTAAAATAACTAAGGGTTCATCTTAAGTCTAGCTCATTACCTTTGTCTTAAGCATGAAGGTTTATACGGAGGTTGAATGATGTAGCTTTGACATTGATTTCCTCCCTTCAATAACACTTTCAAATCTTGAACTTGATAGTATCATGACCATAGAAATGGTTGAGATTTTTTCAATGGACTCCACGGAAATTAGCCAATTACAAATACATGATCTAACAATCTCCCCCTTTGGCAATTTTGTGACAAAACATGCAAGTTTGAAATAAAGATTACAAACCAAAACCATTGAACAAAAGAACTGTAAATCTAATCTCAACACTCATGCATACGTTCTAAATCTCTGTCTGGTACAAGGATCTATATCTTTGGATGAAGCTTGACACACATCATCATTCAAGCCAAAACCTCATGAAATGAATCATATGTTAGAGAAATAAATTGCATAATCATAGGTATGGACAACACCAAGAGAATCATAAGACATATGTATGTATACATCAAGCAAGTGCAAATATGTAACATGTTCGAACTAATTTGCCCCATATGCTTGAGAACTAATTGATCTATCAATGGAAAACATTCCAAGTTTCCCCCCTTAGTTGGTGTTCACAAGTAAAATAACAAGTGAAAAATAAACAAGAAAAAAAATGTGACTTCATGCCAAGTTTACAAATTTACTCTCCCTGAGTATTTCAACTACAAACTCCCCCTTTCTATGTTCACATGCAAAATATCTAGCCTAGTCAAGAGCAAATATTTCCAATTACTCTCATGTGTACCTAAAGTATTCTCCCCCTTTTTTCACAAATGCCAACCCAATGACAACATGAAACAAGCACGGTACAGAATCAAGTCACCTAACATATTCCTATCTTATTTGCTAGAGATGTCAATCTAATGACAACCCATAACAATCATGACATAGAATCATAGTATAACAATAAGGTATGAATACATAGCAACTAGCCAAATCATCCACATAGACTAAGTAAGGGACAATAAGGCATATAACTCAATGTTCAAATATGATGATCAATCATACCTCAAATGGATGCATCTCCACCATCTCCTCTATGTGTCTCGGCCTCGTCGTCAAAAAATAAATCCAGAATTCTGCATCATGTGCCTGAGACGTTGAACATGCCTCCTAATCTCTCCCTGATCCCTCTGTAGACCCATCATACCCTCATCGAGAGAATCCATACGAAGAGCAAAAAAACTATGCCGCTGATCAATGCTACTTTATAGTTGACTTAGTGTTAGGTGGACAACTGTCCACAGATCCAATGCAGCTGTCGGAGGTCTCCTAAGGAATGTATTACATTAGGTATGGCCTTGTTCCTGCCTCGACGGTGGTGCATGACAAGATGTATCAGGCTCTACATAAGTAGTACCATGAATCCCATCCTCAATCTCATAATCCTCTACCTCTACCTCCATAGGTTCAAGTGTATATCTCGCATGTGTCTCACTCTATCTAAGAGACTCCTTCCCTAGAGGTCTCTTTGGTCTCATCAATTGGTCAGAATCCAAAGCACTAGCACCCTTATCTATACTTATGCGGGTGATCAGAGAACAAAAAGGCAGAGTATCAATAATCCTCCTTTTATCTATTGCTCTCCGAATGACTCAAAATATCACCTGTGGAAAGTCTATCTCCAAACCCTTACTAATAGCATGTAGCAAATAGGCTCGTGGTGTGGGAAAAGTGGAAATATGAGTTTTCGAGTCAATTTTGTAGTTAACTATTAGAATTATAAGCGTATAATCCCTAATCAATTTCTTGTGATACCACAACTGGCGGTCCACCCGTCAGGATAAAGAAGCTCATACAACACAGACGCAACTGTCGACAATGTGGGTATAGCACTCTTAGGTCAAAAATGAAAAGGGTCACATGCTACCCAAGGAAGATGTAGGGTGGTGGAAATAAAGTTAGTGGAAAACTCAAATAACAGGCCTCGGACGTATGACATTAAGTTCTCACTATCCTCTGTAGTGTCACGAATGTATGTGTAAAACTCTCTGACCATGTCCATAATTGTAGACACTAGGGTAGCAAATAGCTTAGTCCTCCCTCTCGAGTCGAATAATGAAGGGACAGAAGTGTTACTTACCCCCCTCGTGATTCACTCCTCGCTCTACAAGCACAATCCGCAATGAAAACTATCTCCAATACAGCTCTCGAAATGCGGTGTCTTAAAGCGAGCTCTATTACTCAAACCTTGTACCCTTGCCCTCTTCTCAGCTCGTGGAGGCATTTTTCTGAAAATGAATCAGTGAAATAGTGTAAATGTGTATGATAAACTTAGATCTAAACTCCAATAACACTTAATCTCACTCTAAATGAAGATTAGTCACTTGGAAATGCTTTAGGTAGGGAGTATAGGAGTGGGTTCTAGCTTAGAAGTGGAATAAATGAGAGCCATCCATAAAAAATTTGTCTTTTAAGTTCTTGATTTCGATTCCCAGCGTAGACCGCTCGAGTGACATGGCTGCTCGAGCGAGGTCTGAAGCAGAGCTCCCTTATTTTTCTGCAGTCCAGTCTGCTTCAACTCCTCTCCACTCGATCTCAACAAGCATGCATGACAAAATTAAAGCTTAAATGCAATGCATGGATGAATTTGGATCAAAACTAAGTGCAATTTCCAATTTCAATCATTAAATGCTTAAAATAAAGAGTCACGAAAATAACACAAATTGACATTTTGAAAGATCCATCCGAAATTCATCATATCAAATACATTATTCTAAGGCATATTCAAAGATTTTGAACTCAATTGCATGCATCCTAGAGCAATGTTTCCTCACTTTGGTTTAATTTCACTCACGCGTCTTCAATTTTTGTTCAACTTTGATTAATTCAAGTGCAACGTGTACGAAAACAACCTACAACACAAAATGGATTATGATTAGTTTAACGCATTAATTAGCTCATCATAAAATCCTAAACACATTGTCTAAGTGAATACAAGTTTGGTTTGTGAGTGTCCTAACTATTTCCCTTTTTGAAAACTCTCCCTCTCTTTTATTTCTTCTTCTCTATGACTTCAATTAACACGATTGTGAATTCCGTACTTTAATGTATGCTTTTAACACATGATAAACATGACCTCCACGGGCTTTACAAATGAGTAATTGACAATTAAGCATAAGTACTCTCACAATTCAAGTGCAATTACTTTTAGCCATTTATTTTTGCCTCAACTTTTTAGATTTGTCTACATTGGGCTATTTTCTCACAATTGGCATTCAACATCGTTTTTAAGGGATTAGGGTTCAACAAACCTTAGCCATCTGTTCACCTATAACCAACACTTGGAGTCATTCAAGATTATCAATAATTTAAACTAATCAAACTCCAAAGTGTGAAGGTGAATGGCATTAGTGTACTTGGTTTTGAATCTTTCAAAGGTAAACACTATCCAACCACACTAGGATGAAAGAGACTTTGGCTAATGAATCATGCAATTGGATTTATGCTTTGAAGTTCTCTATCCCATAATATGACTCATAGCAATGGACATTTCAACTTTGATTTAAGGATGGATCAATTTCAATGCAAATCAAAGTGTGAATTACCATGATCATAAACAATGAAAAACACACAAAAGAAATTATTTTTTACTTTTTCTTTTTCAATATTTTTGAATTTATCAAGATAAACATATACAAGAAAAATATGCATAAAGATTCAATCAAAACAAAGGAAGGCAAAATTAGACAATTACCATAAACAAAATTTGACATCAAAACGCTTTTTGGATTTTTCTATTTCTTGTATTTTTTGTTTTTCAAATTTCAAATGTTTTTGTATTTTCATATGGAAAAAAATGACAAAATAACATAAAACAAAACAAAAACAAAAAATATATACAAAATTATGCCTCTAGGGAGTTTGATGAAATGCATGCAAGATCACCTAGGTCCATATACTCACCCCTGCTATTTCTTAGGAGTTGTGACCTTGCTAGAAGCACTCGGGGCCTCTAACTTGGTTGAGATGGTGAGTTTCTCAAAGTCGCCCTTGGTCACCCAAACTTGTATTCCATTCCTAAAACTCGAGTTATGTCAGGGAATGGGTGGAGGACTAGCTCTCATCTCATCGGATGTGTGTAGATCAATCTTGACCTTGGGGTAGAAGAAGCCTTGTGCACTCTAGCCCAGGTCCATTAGATGATGATGTATTACTAAGCTTGGGCTCACATGACCTCTCTAAAAGCTTGGAAAGATTGACAACTTGGTTGTTCAAAACTTTAGATTGGTGTGCTAGATGCATGAGCTTTTTGTCTAAGACTTCCCTATTTTTTATGCAATGTGCACTATAGTGACCATGCTCATCACAAGTAAAACACACAAATGATTTGTGTTCATTAGTGAATCGTAATCCTCTTTTGTCACCAACACTTTTTCCTATAGACAACATTTTATCAAACTTTTCAGTGCTTTAGGAAAGTCTCTTCGAGAGCTCTTGTGATTCGTGAAGGTCTCTATCAAGTTTTATTAGTTTAAACTCAAGACTCTTCTTAGACTCTAAAATCCATTTATACTCTATCTCAAGAAAGCTCACCTTGTCATGGAGGGGCTTCTTCTCCCCCTCAAGGCCAATAATATTAGTTTTGGACTTAACTAAGTCCACATGAAGTGCTCCATTTTCTTCTTCACTCATTTTGAGCCTCATGCTCAAGGAAAACAACTTATCACCTTGTTTTAGATACTCTTTGTATTACTCATTATAAGAATCTTGGAGTTCCTCAATACTTTCGGTCTCATCCTCACTAGTAGAGACTTCTACAACTAAGTCATCTACATCCGTAGTGGGACTAGACTCAACTTTCGCATCTTTATTTTTGGAAGTTTTTCAGGGGGGAGTGTGAACCTACAAAGGCCATGAAGTTTTCTTCATTGCTTGATGAAAAGGAGTCAGCATTCATCGTGGACTCACTTTCGTTTTCACTCACTTTGCCCTTTAAGGCTCTTCTCTTCTCCTTGGGCATGTTCTTCTTCTTAGCACGAGGAAATTCCGCTGCTGCTTGTCCAAACGCATGACACTCATAGCATTGGAGACATTGCCCTTGCTTCTCAACCTCGTGCCGAGAAGGTCTACGCCCACTCTTTTTTTCCCTTTCTAGGAGACTTGGGTCTACTTGGATTTCCTTTCGATCATGACGGCTTGACACCACTAGCTTTAAAATATTTGTTGAACTTTCGAGCAAGATAGGTTATGTCCTCTTCTCCTAACCAGGATGACCAAGATTTACCTCCTTCTTTGATTTTAGAGTTCAACGCAACACCCTTCACTTTCTTGGGTGGAAGAAGATTCATCTCGAAAGTCAAAATCGACCTTACTAGGTCTTTGACCGACACCGTGGACATATTAATGCTCGTCTGAAGCGAGGTCACCTTAGCATGAAATCTCTCCAATAGAGATCTCAATATTTTCCACTTAATTGTGACATCGTCGATATTGGTACCTAATACAAAGGAAGATTTAACAATATAACACAACTTTGCATAAACGTCGCCAAAAGTTTCTTCGTCTTGCATCCTCAATGTCCCAAATTGTGAGGTGTACCTTTGGAGATGGGACATGATGAGCGCATAATCTTGCATATTTGAAGGGCTCATTACATGCATTATAACTCAACTTTTGCATTTAAATACTTAGTGTTAGCCAAAATTGTCAATAATGTTGATATTTTGATGTTGCATGTTTTTATACCTTAAATCATGTATTTTATAACCTTGCAACTATGATGGAGTGTATGGGGTAGCTTTAAGGATGTTTTGGAGGGGAAAGAAATCCAATTTTTGCTCACAGTCTGAAAACCTTCCGGAAGGTGTATGTCGGCCTTCCGGAAGGTTTTGCTAAAAACCCTGGATGCCTTGTTCACAGCTAATACCTTCCGGAAGGTTTTGTCCACTGGAATGAACCTTCCGGAAGATTTTAGCTACTGGAGTAAAACCTTCCGGAAGGACTTGTCGACTGGAATGGACCTTCCGGAAGGTTTTGCCTTGGGTTTCTTTTTGACTGCCAAAATCTTCCGGAAGACTTGTCTACTGGAATGAACCTTCCGGAAGGTTTTGGCTACTGGAATGAACCTTCCGGAAGATTTTTACTACTGATGTCGACCTTCCGGAAGTTCTTGCAATTGATTCTTTTCATTTAACTGTTCTTTCAGCGACCTTCCGGTAGGTGTATGTCGACCTTCCGGAAGGTTTTTGCACTTTTCTCCAGACAGCCTGTAACTCAACTTTGCGGCTTGGAGGGTCCCACATGCACTTCTCCTACATGCTTCCTGACATCCCTTACACATCCTGGAGCCTCCCTCACCCCTGCATTGATTTGGATGAGTCTTGATAATTAATGAAGAGAGAGAAGAAGAAGGAAGCTGGGTGGGCAGACAGCTCTGCCTCACCCCCTGTCCAGCCCATGTTGCTGCACCCCTAGTGATGGAGATCAACTCTGTAGACCTCCCTCTCTCTCCAGGCACGTTTTGGGGGGAAAGCAAGAGTCTCCTTGAGGGGGGTATTCATTCATTATGTAAGAGAGGATATAGTTTTGGGGGGGGGGGATTGGCTACCTAAGCTTAGGAGTAGATATAGAGAGAGAGTTCCAAGGTTGAAGATGATGAATAGTAATTTCGTTTTTGCATTTTCTTCATCCATGTCATTGTTGTAAGCTACATTCCTCTTGTAATCTTCATTTCTTACATTGTAATCCCCTTTATTTCAAGTATGTTGCAAGTTAATTACATGTTCTTCATTTCACCATTTATGCTTTCAAGTTCTTCATTTTTAGCTTAAAATGGGTATTGAATGTTTTTGTTCATAGCTTTAGATTTCTTGCTTCAAGTTTAGTTTCATGCTTTAAAGCTTCATTTCTTTACAATGTCTTTCATTTACATTATGCTTGTCTTTCCTTTATGCATTTTTAATATGAGTAGCTAGGATTTAAGTTGGTTAATCCAAGGGAAAATTCCTCTTGGGAATACCATTTTCAACTCTTCTTCATTCCTCCCTTTAGAGTCGAATGGTTCGGTTTGACGGGGTTGAGAGTGGATGAGTTGGTGAGCCTTTGATATTCTGTAGGCCTAGTCACGGTTTATGCTTAGATACTCACCAATCTTGTCCCTAGTTTCCCTCGAATCAATCGTTCATTCATGCTCAATCGGAAGAAGGCTTTGAGTTGATTTGGTATTCCCATTGGAATGAACCCTTTGGATTAGCCAACACTTGCTTTATTTGCATTTTCATTTACAAACCACACACAAAACTCAAACAAAAGATTTTACATTTTCTTTTCACTTTTGCAAAATCACTTTCACAAAACTCCCTTTCCTTCCCTGAGGAGACGACCTTGGAATACTCTTCCAAGTAAAACACCGACAACGAAAGACTCCTTGCGATTGGGGAGCACTTTTGTTCACACACACGCACTCATTTCACATCCATTTTGTTGTTGTTTCCTATCTTCTTGCATCATCCGGAGGGAGAGTGACACTCCCCCATCACTATAAGCCACATACACACATTGAGGGTGAGGGTGATGTTACGAGGTTAGGAACGACGTAATTATCATTCAATCAGGACATGTTGACCATTGTAGTTCCTTCATGTGAAACCACAAAAATATCTCATGCCTCTTTTGAAGTTTCGCAATTAGCGATCCTTTGGAACTCATTTGGTGTGCAATTGATCCTCCCGCAATTAGCGATCCAATAAGCAAAATTAGAACCATCAAAGAGAGGCAGTTGTGCAATTGATCCTCCTTCCTTTTGAGACTCCATTCAAAACTAATTTGTAGTAATGATAAATCTCTTGTAGGTAAACTAGGCCAGTAAGCAAAACCAAAATATGCCTACTAAGTGTCTTATGATCTTAAGGCAACCACGCTCTGATACCAATTGTTGTTCCTAGGGGGATAACCTGATATGGATCTTTCCTCGTGATTATACACGTGGAGACCAAGACACTATACCTAGAGGGGGTGAATAGTGATTATCCCATAAAAGTGACATTTTAATATACATTAAGATGGCTAATTACGTCCAATTCGTGTTTAATTGTTTATAACTTAGGTGATTTTGATTGTACAAGGTAAATCTAGAAGCTAACATAAAATGCAGGGTATAAGGAGCAATTTGGTGAAGTTTGGGGGTAGCAAAGTGAAAAAATCAGCCAAAAGAAAAAGGTTGTGCCACTGTCCGGATGCCACTGCCCATCTGAGATTCCTGATTAACGGCCGCAAAGTTTGGAAGAAAACTTAGACAAGTTGAAAGTGACCATCATCCGAACACCCTCGATCGTCTAGACACCCTTCTCCAAATGCAAAATTGAGCATGAAAATCCTATTCCAAAGAGTTTGCACTGTCCGAATGCCATTGCCACTATCCAGACGTTGCTCCCCGAAACTTTATTTCTTGCTTTTGATTTCAAGCCTTGGAATGGGTCCTTTACCCATTGCTGCCTGTCTCCCTCTATAAATACCCTCTTAGTCCTTAGAGTTAGAAGCATGCTTGAAGGTTGATTGGAAATATTCCTGTCTAAAATACTCTCATTTTTGTAATGTTTACATTTCTTCTCTTCTACATTTCTTGTTTAGCAATCTTCTTCATTTGGAGGGATGAACTTCTCTCACATTTCTAGCTCTTTTGAAGCCATGAAAGGTGAGTAATATTTCTTTCATTCTTTAGTGAAGAAAGAAGCATTGTACTTGCCTTTTGTAACTTCTATCTTCTTCATTTAGACGGATGAACTTCACTCACTTTTCTAGCTTCCCTTGAAGTCATGAAGGGTGAGTAGTATTTCATTCATTCTTTAGTGGAGAAAGAGCTTGCACTTATCTTTTGTAATTACAGTTCTCTATACTTAGAGGGATGAGATTCTCTCAATTTTCTAGCTCACTTGTGGCCATGAAGAGTGAGTAGTTTCTCATCCACTCTTTAGTGAAGGGTGATGGATTTGTAATGTATTATTTGAGTAATATATTTGTGCAAGTTCTATTATTCTTAATTATTTCATCTAACTTTTGAATGATTTAATGTATCTAGCAAAGCTAAACTAATTTTTATAATTGTTTGATCATCTATAGACAAGTTAAGTCATGTTATAGTGATGCTTCTGATTCCCTACAAGTACCAAAGCTAGGTCATCATGACAATATTTCAATCTTCATTTCTATTGTGCCTAACCATACTGCTTGCTCTTGAAAGTGGGGTAAAATTATAAAAGAATTCCCAAGTGTAGGAATGTATCGTGTTTGTAACTCGGTCGATTACCAAGGTCGTCTCCGCAGGAAAAACGAGTGGTTCGAAAAGGTGATGGGCAAAGAAAAGTAAAAACTCCAAATATTTGGAAGATTGGTTGTAGAATTTATCAAGTAAAAAATAACAACTAAAGAAGAGATAGGTTAATCCTTAGAGTTAATCTCACCATGAACATATATTTTGACCCAATTTCTATAACTCGAGATTGTACTCAAACGCACTCAAACAAAAATATTCGATTAACATCTAAATGTAAATAAAAAAAGTGTATTCAAGTTAATTGATTTGATTTTGAAAGAATTATATTCAATTCGATTGCAGTGATTCCAAGAATTACTCATGCCAGACTTAACTATCTACGAGTAAGGAAGAAGATATACATATTGAAAGTTTTCAACTTTAATCATTCAAATAACCCAAATAACTTAATCATTGAAAAAAAATCATAATTTGGTCAAAATCCCCATTCACGTATGAGACTTCCTCATCCGATCAAACTGGAGTATGACTACTCACTCATAATGAAATTGGGAACAAAAATAATTGAATAAAGCATGATTGTAATTAAAAGCAAATAAAACTTGAATTGAAATTGAGAGTAAAAGGAAATTACCTTGAATTGAATTGAAATAATGTAAATTGTTCACCAAGGAAGAAATTGAATGTAATCACATTGCAAGAATTAAAGAACTTGAACTTGCATAGAGCTTGTAATTGAAACAATGGAGAAAAACTCTAGGCAAGAAGGAAAACTATTTCTAAACCCTAGAAGAGAAGATAAATGGTGCTGTGGATAATTGAACGATGAATTGGAGAATCTCCCAATCATCCTTTCCCTTGCTCTTGGGTATTCATAGGAGAACATGTGCTAATTTTCTCCATTTAATCCACCAATCATGGCCTTTAAAATAACTCAGCAGATTGCCTTTCCAAAATTGTCCTCACAGCAGAATTATAGTAACCTACTAGTAGGAAGCACAAAACGACCTACTGGTAGAACACCTTTCTGTCAAAAAACCTACCAATAGAATAGTACTCACCTACTGGTAGAACAACTCTTTGTTTTACTTTTACTGGTAGAATTAATTTCTGCCTCCAGTTGAACCGATAGAACGCCAACTGGTAAAACAGGTCTTTTCTTCAATTATGATTTTACTGTTCTTGGCTTGACTCTTGGACCTCCTAAATCATCCTCCAAGTCCTTCATAGCATGAAATAGTTCCATCATATAACAAATATCATCAAATTGAAATACATATGCTTAAAGAATCAATGGCACACCAATGGAATCAAAAAGACTTTATATATATATATATATGTTGTGCTTTTGGGTACAAAAAGACAAAATGTAATTGCCTTCTACCTAAGGGTTCTTCTACTGGACTATTACTACCCAAAAGAAAACATCCTAAGGTTCTTCAAAAATCTATACACTAGCTAAACAAGAAAAATGAAAAGAAAATGTAAAATGTAGAAGAGTAGGTGCACAGATCAGTTTGAAGCATCCCTCTCCTCCTCATCATTCTCATCATCATCCTCTTCATTTGAGGTGCCACCCTCCTCACTACTCTCCATGCCCACATTGATAGGTGTACATGTATAGGATCAGACCCTGCCCTAGGAGCGGGAGTAGGAGTAGAAACAAAAATTGTGACGCCCCAAAACCCGGGGGTCCTTTATTAACCGTTGACCATCCGTCAACCCGCGGAAATACTCGTGATAGTCGTATAACCCGACACCACGTCATTCACATGCTTTTAACCGGATTTACCATCCACAAGGTCAATTATACCTCAATTTATGTCCATTTATGTCATAGGAACCAAAGAAAACAAAGCCCAAAAGTATGGCTAAGCATTTTGAAAATTTCAAATTTTTGGAAAACCTTCCGGAAGGTCGACATACACCTACCGGAAGGTCGCTGAAAGAACAGTTAAATGAAAAGAATCAAATGCAAGAACTTCCGGAAGGTCGACATCAGTAGCAAAAACCTTTCGGAAGGTTCATTCCAGTAGCCAAAACCTTCCGGAAGGTTCATTCCAGAAAAACAAAACCTTCCGGAGGATTTTGGCAGTCAAAAAGAAACCCAAGGCAAAACCTTCCGGAAGGTCCATTCCAGTAGACAAGTCCTTCCGGTAGGTTTTACTCCAGTAGCTAAAATCTTCCGGAAGGTTCATTCCAGTGGGCAAAACCTTCCGGAAGGTATTAGCTGTGAACAAGGCATCCAGGGTTTTTAGCAAAACCTTCCGGAAGGCCGACATACACCTTCCGGTAGGTTTTCAGACTGTGAGCAAAAAAATGGATTTATTTCCCCTCCAAACCATCCTTAAAGCTACCCCATACACTCCAAACTCATCCAACACATGTTTAATGAGATTTTCCATATAATACACAACTCATACAAGCTCTATCACAATTCATTCCATAATATATATACATCAAAATGGAATTTTGTTAAAGGTTTTACAAAACTCAAACTAAGGCCACAAGCCCGCCCCCTTCATGCTTGATGCTCTCCAAGTGAGCCATCCGCCGGTGAAAAACCCACACCTGAAATGTTTTTCCCATAAAGGGTGAGCCACGCTCAATAGGGTATCTCCTAAAGAGGCTACTCCCCAACCTAAATGCATATGAAATGTTCACATGCTATCAATCAACAATCCACAACAAGAATATATTCCATGTTGAAACATGTAATGCCATGCTATGAAATGAGGTGAGACTCACTCATGCACATCAACCGAGCCCTTCCCGGCTCCTCTACACACGCAAGTGCCAATGTGTACGAATCCGTCATTTATGTTTCACATCAAATGACATTTCATTCTAGGGTCTTTGTAGGGGTGGATGTTCATGGACTCACACCAAGGGTCACCCAACCCACACGGAATTGACGGACTTCCACCGAAGGTTCCGCGTACACCCACACACTTCATGGACCGAGCCAAGGGAGTGCGTATCCCATCACCGGGTCTCTCACCCGAGGGATAGTCTAGCCCTTCTTGCTACCCCAACCCTATTAATCATGCAAACCGTGCGACTCGACTAGGTCACCGACTCGTATTACCCGAGCCCACTCGCCATCCACCACACGTGGTGAGGACAACAATCATGCACACTCACCCACTAAATGCGATGTTCCCATGCATATGCAATGTGATGCTCCATTGCAACAATAATTTAATGTTTGATATGGTATGAGTGACATATGAACATTCTCATCACACTTCTCATATTTCATGGCGAAATCATATCATTAGCATATAATTCCCATAATACAAATTTCAAGCATGTTATCAACATACTAGAATTTCAAGGCATATACATATATAAACACATAACATGCCCACCTTTTCACATAACACATGAATTCACATTGGGTTTATTTCACATATCCAATCATAGAAATCACATTTAGTAACTTCTAAATACCTATCCAAGCTAGGATTTTCCTTTACCCATTTCAATACCCAATTCACCCAATTTCACGACAATAGGCAAGAGATACATAGGCTATCATCCTACCCATTCCATAAAAGCATTATAGGCTTGGAATAAACCTTAGTAGGAAGAAACCCTACCTCTTGTAGCGTGTAGAATCGCCGTGGGAAGCTCCTAGAACTCAAAGCAAGCTTGAATCCTCCACTTCCAAATTTTCGGCCTCCCAATGTTCGGTGAAAGCCGTCGTTTTTGGTACCCACGAGTAGCCCTCGTCGAGTAGAACAATTTTTGTTCTTGGCCCAAGTGGATTCGAGCTCTAAAATGGAGTAGATCGTAGAGAGAAGTTGAGTTTTCTCTCACTTTCCCTCTCTTATTTTCTCTCGGCTGAAACCGGCTGAAATGGTGAAGGAGAAGTCTGATTTTTCAGACTTTAGGCCCCTATTTATATTTTAGAATACTTGGCCCACAATTCGCCACACGTCCTATTTAATTTCGGGTCCGTTTTAATCCCGAAATGACTAAATTTCACTCCGGTTCAAGTTCGAATTATTTTTATTTTAACTTGTCTCTAATATTTCCCCAAACTTGGAAATTTTATAAAAATTTCGTGTACAGGGTCACCCGGGGACCGTTCGTCTCGTAAAACACGAAAAATCCGACTATCTCGGAATTCAACGAAATTTGACGTGGTAACTAGATTTCGCAAGACGAATCCAACGGTGAGATCCGTTTCGTCATCCGAGTTCTAGAAAAATTCAGGTTTACAACCTGTACCGTAGTGGCAATTTACCGTTTTGCCCTTTTTCACAAATTTTAAATTTTCTCGAGTTTTACATTCTTCCCCCCTTAAAAGAATTTCGTCCCCGAAATTCACACACTCATGCACACACAATCACACGCATATGCAACAGTCGTATAAGACTAAATGACTATAAGAATGTACCTCCATCCTCAAATAAGAAAGGATAATTGGCACGTATGGTGTCCTCACGCTCCCATGTTGCCTCCTCCACTCCTCGGTGCTGCCACAACACCTTCACTAGCCTCACGGTCTTGCCTCGCAAAACCTGCTCTCGGCTATCCATGACACGCACTGGTCCCTCCTCGAAGGTCCCATCCGCATCAACTATGAGCTCGCCCCAATCCACAACATGCGTCGGATCTAGAGTATACTTCCGGAGCATGGAGACATGGAATACAGCGTGAACACCCGATAAAGTTGGCAGTAACGCCAATCTGTAGGCCACGGTGCCAACTCTCTCAAGTATCTCGAAAGGCCCAATATACCTCGGCGATAGCTTCCCCCGCTTGCCGAATCTGACCACTCCTCTCTTAGGCATCACCTTCAAGAAGACATGATCCCTTGCCTCAAACTCCAGAGGTCGCCGCCGTCTATCGGCGTAGCTCTTCTGGCGGCTTTGTGCCATGAGAAAATGCTTCCTTATCAGGTCCACCTTCTCCGAGGTGTCTCTTATTAAGTCTGGACCCGTAGAGGGTCTTTCTCCAACCTCAGTCCAACAAACCGGAGAACGACAAGGCCTCCCATAAAGAGCCTCATAGGGTGCCATCCGTATGCTCGCCTGATAACTGTTATTGTAGGCGAATTCCACTAAGGGTAAATGCTCTTCCCAGCTACCCTTGAGATCTAGGACGCATGCCCGTAGCATGTCCTCTAGTGTTTGGATGGTCCGTTCAGACTGACCGTCCATTTGGGGATGGAAGGCTGTGCTCATCCTCAACTGAGTCCCCATGGCTCTCTGGAAACTCTCCCAAAAGTGAGCTGTAAACCTGGGATCCCGATCCGATACTATAGATACGGGCACTCCATGCAACCGGACTATCTCCCGTATGTACAATCTGCAGAATTCCTCCATTGTAAAGGTCATCCGCACCGCCAAAAAGTGCGCCGACTTCGTGAGCCGGTCCAATACCACCCACATCGCGTCATGCCCCCGCGATGTCCGTGGCAAGTGGGTCACAAAGTCCATCGTGACGTGCTCCCATTTCCACTCAGCCACTTCCAATGGTTGGAGCAAACCAGCTGGTCTTTGGTGTTCAGCCTTAATCTGCTGACACGTGAGACATCTACTGACGAAGTCGCCAATCTGCCTCTTCATCCCGCTCCAATAATACTGGCGACGAAGATCGTGATACATCTTCGTGCCGCTTGGATGCACCGCAAAACGAGAGCAATGGAACTCCCTGAGGATCTCCTCTCTCAGCTCCGCCGACTGGGGAACCACAACCCTTCCCCTAAACCGAAGACTGTCATCCGAGTGAATGGCCCAGCCCTGGTCACCAGTACCTGCATGTATACGGTCCCAGATGGACAATAGCTCCGTGTCCTGACTCTGGGATTCAATAACCCTGCTCAGTAGGGAAGGCGTAGCCGCCAAGCTCCCCAAAGTACCCTGAGCCTGACCCATATAACATAGCCCGAACTGTCCCACAGTCTCGAGCATCTGCCACTCTCGGGAAGCCACACTAGCCAAGACTCCCTGTGACTTCCGGCTGAGTGCGTCAGCTACTACATTTGTCTTACCGGGATGGTAATGCAAAGTGAAGTCATAGTCTTCCAGAAACTCCATCCACCTACGCTGCCTCATGTTGAGGTCCCGTTGAGTAAAAATGTACTTTAGACTTTTGTGGTCCGAAAACACCTCAAATTGTTCACCGTATAAATAGTGGCGCCAAGCCTTCAAGGCAAAAACTATGGCCGCCAACTCCATATCATGCGTAGGGTAATTCTGCTCGTGATTCTTCAACTGCCGAGAACCATAAGCCACCACTCTCCCGGACTGCATTAAGACACAACCAAGTCCGTCCTTGGAGGCATCGCAGTACACTGTATAGTTTTGTCCCCTCTCCGGAACAATCAAGATAGGAGCTGAAGTAAGCCTCCTCTTAAGCTCCTGGAATGCCTTCTCGCACGAGTCATTCCACTCGAACTTGACCTCCTTCCGGGTCAATCTAGTCATAGGTGCGGCTAGTCGGGAAAAGTCCTCGATGAATCTCCGGTAGTACCCTGCCAATCCCAAGAAACTACGTATCTCGAAGACTGACTTCGGCCTCTCCCAATTCATGACTGCCTCGACTTTCTCCGGGTCAACTGACACCCCCGAAGCTGACACTACGTGTCCCAAAAATTTCACCTCCGTAAGCCAAAATTCACATTTACTGAATTTGGCGTACAATTGATGGTCCCTCAAGGTCTGGAGGACAATCCTCAAGTGACCCTCATGCTCCTCCTCTGTCTTGGAGTAGACCAGGATGTCATCAACAAACACCACAACGAACTGATCTAAATAGGGCTGGAACACCCTATGCATGAGATCCATGAATGCCGCTGGGGCATTCGTCAATCCAAATGGCATCACTGTGAACTCAAAATGTCCATACCGCGTTCTGAACGCCGTCTTAGGGATATCTACCTCCCTAATCCTCAACTGATGGTAGCCCGTGCGGAGATCTATCTTGGAATAGACCCGTGCTCCCCTCAGCTGATCAAACAGATCATCAATCCTCGGCAAAGGGTACCTATTCTTGATGGTGACCCGGTTCAACTGCCGATAGTCTATACACAACCGAAGAGTCTTATCCTTCTTTTTAGCAAATAATACCGGAGCGCCCCAAGGTGAAGTGCTCGGTCTAATAAAGCCCTTGTCCAACAGTTCTTGTAATTGGATCTTGAGTTCTTGCAACTCAGCAGGTGTCATCCTATGTGGAGTCATAGAAATTGGAGAAGTGCCCGGATACAACTCGATGCTGAAGTCCACATCCCTATGGGGAGGTAATCCCGGTAACTCCTCCGGAAAAACGTCCTCATACTCACACACCACCCGAGGTAGACCCAATTCTTGTCTCGCCTCGTCCTCCAGAGTAAGGCTCGCAAGCCAACCCATCAACTGCCCATGCCATCGTGAATCATACACGACTTGAGGTAGAGCATCATGCTTTTCCCCCTGAAACTTGAAACAAACACCGTCCGGTGTATAGGCGGTGACCCTCTTCCTATCACAGTCAATCACGACCCGATGTGCCGCCAACCAGTCCATCCCAAGGATGACATCGAACTCCGACATGTCCATAACCCTAAGGTCCACAGTGAGTAGAATCCCCGAGATCTCTAACTCACACTCCCGACATATCTGGTTCACGCACACCCTAGCTCCTAGGGGTGAATTTACATACAACGACTCTTTCAAGGTATCAACCTCTAAGCCCAAATCCCTCACACATGATGCAGAAATGAATGAATGTGATGCACCAGAGTCAAATAACACTTTAGCCCATAGGCGAGAAAGTAGAATTGTACCCTGAATGACTGACTGGTCCACTGGCTCAGCCTGAGGTGTAATGGCGTAGACACGCCCCTGGGTCCCCGAAGTCCCGGCCTGCATGCCCTGTCCTCGGCCTCGACCCACGCCCTGGCCCATCTGGCCTGTCTGCGGAGTTCCCGCTCGGAAAGTGGTAGGGGTCTGAGTAGCGCCCTGGAACTGATACTGGCTTCCCTGGCCCATGGTGGGGTAGGGAGGAACAAAATGTGTATGCGGCTGTCCCACTAATGACTGGGACTGAGATGTCCCATAGTTCTGGGATCCTTGCCTCTGCGGGCAATCCCGCCTCATATGCCCCGGTTGGTGGCAATGGAAACATGTCTTCTGGCCCGCCTGGTAGGTAGTCCTGAAGTTTCTCCCGCCTTGGGAAAGCTGACCTTGGCCTTGGCCTTGACAGCCGCGGCCCTGTCCTTGAGGAGCAGAGGTCCTCTGTTTCTTCCCCGAACTAGAAGAAGAGGATTGGCCCTCCTTCTTCTTATCCTTAGCACCCGCCTCACGGATGCTTCGTGCATCGTCAACCTCCCTCTCAATGGCCATAGCTGTCTCGACCATAGAGTCCAAGTCTTGCAAGCGGAGGCCCACAATCTTTCCCCGGATGGATAGCTTCAACCCATCCTCAAACCTTCTTACCTTGGCCATATCCGTGGCCACGTAATTGATTGATTGGAAATTACGTCGTTCCTAACCTCGTAACATCACCCTCACCCTCAATGTGTGTATGTGGCTTATAGTGATGGGGGAGTGTCACTCTCCCTTCGGATGATGCAAGAAGATAGGAAACAACAACAAAATGGATGTAAATGTGGAATGAACAAAATGTATGGAATGAAATGTGGAATGGAATGCGTGTCAACAAAAGTGCTCCCCAATCGTAAGGAGTCTCTTGTTGTCGGTGTTTTACTTGGAAAAGTATTCCAAGGTCGTCTCCTAAGGGAAGGAAAGGGAGTTTTGTGAAAGTGATTTTGCAAAAGTGAAAAGAAAATGTAAAATCTTTTGTTTGAGTTTTGTGTTTGGTTTGTAAATGAAAATGCAAATAAAGCAAGTGTTGGCTAATCCAAAGGGTTCATTCCAATGGGAATACCAAATCAACTCAAAGCCTTCCTCCGATTGAGCATGAATGAACGATTGATTCGGGGGAAGCTAGGGACGAGATTGGTGAGTATCTAAGCATAAACCGTGACTAGGCCTACGGAATATCAAAGGCTCACCAACTCATCCACTCTCAACCCCGTCAAACCGAACCATTTGACTCTAAAGGGAGGAATGAAGAAGAGTTGAAAATGGTATTCCCAAAAGGAATTTTCCCTTGGATTAACCAACTTAAATCCTAGCTACTCATATTAACAATGCAAGACAAGCATAAAGGAAATGGACATGGAAGGGAAATGGAGCATGGAACTTAACTTACAACAAGAAATCTAAAGCTATGAAGGAAAAATATGCAATACCTAATATAAAAGCTTGAAATGAAGAAAACTTAAATAACAATGGTGAAATGAAGAACATGAAAGTAAACTTGCAATAAACTTGAAAGGAATGACATTAAAGACAATAAATGAAGCTTACAAGGTTCTTACATTAAACTACAAGTGAAAGAGTGGAAGAAAAATGCAAAAACGTCACTTTGAGCACTATTCATCATCTTCCCCCTTGGAGCTTTCTATATCTAATCCTAGGCTTAGGTAGCCAACCCTTTTCAAATGAATGGAATGCTGAATATAATGGAGTGTAGAGACATGCCAAAACGTCCAAGAGGCTCCCCCCTAGCTGTGTGTACGAGCTCCCATCAAGAGAGGGCTGAATGGATGGCTTGACAGGCTAGGAGGTCATAGCCCTGGCAGCCCACTTCTTTCCCATTCCTCCTTTAATGCATTGGCCTTTAAAGTCTTCCACTTGAGTGTAGGAGGCTTGTAAATGTGTAAGGAAATGTTGGGATAGGCGTGGGAGAAGTGTAGGTGGGACCCCCAAGCCTCAAAGTTGAGTTACAGGCTGTTTTCGCGACCAGAAGGTCCGGAGTACCGGTATTAGGTACCGGTACCATTTGGTACCGGTACCGAGTACCGGTACTGTTTTTCTGCACTGGACCACCTTCGGTAAAATCGTCATAACTCTTGATCTAACCGTTGGATTTAGCTGAAATTTTGACACCAAACAGAAGACACCCATATCTACAACTTTCATGTTTTGAACTGAGCTGAAGTTGAGTTATAATGCATGTAATGAGCCCTTCAAATATGCAATATTATGCGCTCATCACACTCCCCAACTTAAGCTTTGCTAGTCCCTAGCAAACAAAATGTAAAAGCAAGCAAACAAAAATAAACCTATACTAATTCCGCAATTGCATTTAGCACATGCAACAAGCCTTTAAACCCCTAGGTGATCCCTAGTGGACGAGTTTTGTCTCGTGAAGGTTTCCAGTGAAGGTACCTACAAACTTCTTGCTAATATCCAATATTTAAAGTATATTCCCCTATCTTAACTAGCAATTGGATTTCAATAAAAAGCTATGTTCAAAACATCCTAACTAAAAACACATGCAACACATTATAGCTTTAAATGCTATTCTAGAGTATTCACCTATACATTTCCTTTCAAAACTCGTGTGTGTGTGGAATGAACATGTAATTTAAGCATTTACTCAACGTAATTCACATTCACATGGCTATCCAAATTAAGCTTTGATGCAAAAACTCACCAAGGGTTTCTCTCAATAATGAATAACTCAATGATTATCCTAGCATGCACTCCATGTGTATATGTGAGATAGAATCTTATTCACAAACCAAAATGCTCACATATAATCCAAAAATGAAGCACATGTATACAAATGAAACAACCTTGGCATAATCTCATGAAAGGAATGCTAGGGCATTAGATAGTAAAATTAACTTCTCTTTTTCTTTAAAAGTATGCATCCCCCATGCTTCTCTAGATCTTTTAGGACTTTCATGGGTTGTAATGAGGCCTTGGGGTGATGTTGTGGTAAGGGAAACGAAGGATATAGGATAACAAAGAGGGTTGTTCCGGGTGAATGACCTTAATCTTAGAAAAACACTTCCCTTTTATGGGATTTTGATTTTCACACCATCACCACACCCTTTGTTTCTTTTCTTTATTTTCCTTTACATTTTTCCCTTTTCTTTTTCTCATTCTTTTTCTCCTTTTTCACTCCCTTTCTCTCCTTTTCTTGGATTTTCATTCTTTTTCCATTAAACTCTTTTGAGTTTCAACATCCTTCATCCCTTTTGTTTGAGTTTTCACACCATACTTCCTTTTCTTTTACAATCAAATCATATCCCGCTCTAGGAACAACCAAGGTAAGGTAGATATTTATCATTTTCATTGGCTTGGTTACATGTGTGGCATAGAAACGAATTCAATTAAGGCTCAATCACGGCACTAGGGATAATATTTTCACAAGAAAAAGGCAAAGGCTCAAAGCATTTCAAAGATGGCCTAAGATCATCTCTAGATAAGCATAGGAGGACCATTTTGCGTTTCAAGACAAAGTCAATCAACTACCCAAAAGCACCTAACCAAAACAAACATAATGAGATTATTGAACAAATTTAGAATTAGAAAAATTGTTCCTTGAGTAAATGTAAGTTCCCTCCAAACAAGGATTGGCATTAAAGCTCACATGGGTTCTTACTCATCTCCACTATTCATGTCAAGCACTCAAATGTGAACTCAATCCGTAAATTGTCCAAATTACACATTCAAGGTGCACAATGGTTGAATTTGAAAGAAAACACATATGTGATACTCAAGCATAGGATAAACTTCTATAATGTGCTCATGTATTCAAAGTTCAAAATGAAGATCAAGCAATTCACAAATCTCATAACAATTAGGATAGAGGAATATAGTTCAATATTGACTATTTTTCACAAAAATTGTCCAAAATTTTTCAAAATTTTCACATTTCCAACTTATTCTATACACAAAGTGGTGGAACATGTGAATGGTGCACCTCACCCCCCAACTTAAACTATGCATTGTCCTCAATGCACAAGGAATCATGCAATGAAAACAATGAAGGTAAAATGGGAAATGAGATACCTCTTTTTTTTTTTTTTATATATATAAACATAAAAGAGAAAATGAAACACACAAAGCTCATTTACACCCCCCAACTTAGACTAGAACATGGGGGAGAAATGCTGGTGATGCCCTCAAAGCAGGTGGAGCAGCATTACAGAGATTGGGTCTGTCAGGCAAACAGTACCGGTACTGGGTACCGGTACCATTTGGTACCGGTACCGAGTACCGGTACTGCGATTCCAGTAGACTTTTGGTACCGGTACCGAGTACCGGTACTGCGATTACAGTAGACTTTTAGTACCGGTACTGGGTACCGGTACCATTTGGTACCTGTACCGAGTACCGGTACTGTTCTGCTTTGTCTGTCAAACTACTCCCGCTGAAACATGCTTCATGTTAAAATCTAAACTACAATGATACTCACCATTATACTACAATGACATGAAAAATAAAAATATAACAATAAAAGAGATATAACTACTATGTACATGGAAACAAAACAACAAGGGCTCATGTCAATCCGGCTTCAATTCGGATATGACCCTACGCCCATGGATTTTTTTGATTTTAAAATTTTTTTGTTGTATAAATGCCCTTTCTATCCAATCTATCCAACCATACAAGGGATAATAATTCAAAAATCTCAACCGAACCAAGATGTATGCGAGTTTATGCAATGCAACAAATGGAATATACAATTTCTCATTAAGAACACTTGACTCCATTTCAATGCCCTCCCCAAGTTGAGAAATGTGAATCTCAACACCACTCAAAGATGGCAAAATGACCTTGGGCTCATTAGCCTCATGTGAGATAATAACTTCATTAAATGTTTCACAATCTAGAGTGGTGGGAGATTCAACATCAATATGCATTTCATTGGGGGGATCATTCTCAATATATTGACTATGCTCAAGGTGTTGTTCTTCATGCATAACAATTATAGCATTAGTCAATGTATCAAGTTGTTGAGTTATTTGGGCATTGAATTCCATTTGGCTTTGCATAAACTCGCCTAATTGGGCATTGAATTCCAATTGGCATTGCATAAACTCGCAAAAAGTATTTTCCAATGCTTGTACGGTTGGGTCCTCACATGTTGGATAGTGGGAGAATTCATTTGGTGGTGTGAGATTGGATGAAAAATTGTAAGGTTCATTCTCCCAACCATAACTCGGATAACTCGGTGTAACATAATGGTTGGGGTAAAAATTTTCGGAGGCCAAAAATGAATTTGAACCTTCGCATGCAAAGTCTTGAACCGGATAATTTATTGGGCATTCACTAGTGAGGTGTCCATTCTCACCACAAATTTCGCAAACGTATTCAAAATAAGGGGCATTTATTGGGCACTCACTAGTGATGTGTCCATACTCACCACAAATCTTGCATACGTTTTCAAAATAAGAGGCCATTCTTGGGCACTCACTAGTAATGTGCCCATAGTCATCACAAATTTCACACACATTTTCATAATCTGGGGCATTATATACATTTTCATAAAAATTATAAGACATAATACAAAACACAAACTAAAACAAAAATATTTACAAGTTAGACGACATACCTTGGCCCGTGATGAAAATCACAAGACTTACCTTATGCCGTCCCAAAATCACCTCTCGAACTCGACGCTTTACCTTCCCCGGCAACGGCGCCAAAATGATTGATTGGAAATTACGTCGTTCCTAACCTCGTAACATCACCCTCACCCTCAATGTGTGTATGTGGCTTATAGTGATGGGGGAGTGTCACTCTCCCTTCGGATGATGCAAGAAGATAGGAAACAACAACAAAATGGATGTAAATGTGGAATGAACAAAATGTATGAAATGAAATGTGGAATGGAATGTGTGTGAACAAAAGTGCTCCCCAATCGTAAGGAGTCTCTTGTTGTCGGTGTTTTACTTGGAAAAGTATTCCAAGGTCGTCTCCTAAGGGAAGGAAAGGGAGTTTTGTGAAAGTGATTTTGCAAAAGTGAAAAGAAAATGTAAAATCTTTTGTTTGAGTTTTGTGTTTGGTTTGTAAATGAAAATGCAAATAAAGCAAGTGTTGGCTAATCCAAAGGGTTCATTCCAATGGGAATACCAAATCAACTCAAAGCCTTCCTCCGATTGAGCATGAATGAACGATTGATTCGGGGGAAGCTAGGGACGAGATTGGTGAGTATCTAAGCATAAACCGTGACTAGGCCTACGGAATATCAAAGGCTCACCAACTCATCCACTCTCAACCCCGTCAAACCGAACCATTTGACTCTAAAGGGAGGAATGAAGAAGAGTTGAAAATGGTATTCCCAAAAGGAATTTTCCCTTGGATTAACCAACTTAAATCCTAGCTACTCATATTAACAATGCAAGACAAGCATAAAGGAAATGGACATGGAAGGGAAATGGAGCATGAAACTTAACTTACAACAAGAAATCTAAAGCTATGAAGGAAAAATATGCAATACCCAATATAAAAGCTTGAAATGAAGAAAACTTAAATAACAATGGTGAAATGAAGAACATGAAAGTAAACTTGCAATAAACTTGAAAGGAATGACATTAAAGACAATAAATGAAGCTTACAAGGTTCTTACATTAAACTACAAGTGAAAGAGTGGAAGAAAAATGCAAAAACGTCACTTTGAGCACTATTCATCATCTTCCCCCTTGGAGCTTTCTATATCTAATCCTAAGCTTAGGTAGCCAACCCTTTTCAAATGAATGGAATGCTGAATATAATTGAGTGTAGAGACATGCCAAAACGTCCAAGAGGCTCCCCCCTAGCTGTGTGTACGAGCTCCCATCAAGAGAGGGCTGAATGGATGGCTTGACAGGCTAGGAGATCATAGCCCTGGCAGCCCACTTCTTTCCCATTCCTCCTTTAATGCATTGGCCTTTAAAGTCTTCCACTTGAGTGTAGGAGGCCTGTAAATGTGTAAGGAAATGTTGGGATAGGCGTGGGAGAAGTGTAGGTGGGACCCCCAAGCCTCAAAGTTGAGTTACAGGCTGTTTTCGCGACCAGAAGGTCCGGAGTACCGGTATTAGGTACCGGTACCATTTGGTACCGGTACCGAGTACCGGTACTGTTTTTCTGCACTGGACCACCTTCGGTAGAATCGTCATAACTCTTGATCTAACCGTTGGATTTAGCTGAAATTTTGACACCAAACAGAAGACACCCATATCTACAACTTTAATGTTTTGAACTTTTCCAAATTCTGAGTAGATCATGGTCAAAATGGAGGAATTACGAGGCAGTGCTTCCAATTGTTGCTGCAGCTGGTGCCCTTGTTCCCAAGCACCAATGCCTTCTTGATTTCTTCACTTTTAAGCCTCCAATTCTTCATGTATTGTGTCCATGCCTTCACCACACATCCATCAAGGTTGCAATGTCCTAAAATCAATCATTTAAGCTATAAAAGGTTACAACATCAAAATATCAACATTATAGACAATTTTGGCTAACACTAAGTATTTAAATGCAAAAGTTGAGTTATAATGCATGTAATGAGCCCTTCAAATATGCAATATTATGCGCTCATCAGTAATCATCAGCAAATCGGGCTAATTCGGTGAACTTAGCCACATACTCCATCACCGTCATTGACCCTTGCTTCAAATCTAGAAACTCTCGGGCCTTTGTATGTCGAACGGCCGTTGGGAAATATTTACCCATGAAGAGCTCCTTGAACTCTCCCCATGTCATGGCCTCTAAGTTCTTCGAGGCCGTCACCCAATCCCACCACAATTGAGCTTCTCCCTCTAGCTGGAATGCAGCTAGTCTTATCTTAGTAGCGTCTGAGGTGACCTCCATCGCCCCTAAGATCTTGTTGACTTGCCGGAACCAATGGTCGGCCACCATCGGGTCCGCCCCTCCCATGAAGACTGGAGGTTTGTGTGCTTTAAACTGCTGGAGGTTACTCGTGCCTCCCGGCCCGGCATTTGCACTAGCTTGTGCAACTGTAGCCGCCATCATACCCATGGTTTCCGTAAATGCTTGTTGATCGAAGACCGGTGGTGGTTGGTTATTGTTCCTTCCACCGCCCCGACGTCCTCTCCTTCCACTTGCCATCTACACACACGTCAAGTGGCAATGGTACACTAACTTAGTATCCCAAGATTGTGATCAAGTTAAAACGTTATAAATTTTTTCCCTTGCCTCACTAGCAGAGCGCATGCCACCACCAATAGACATTTATTCTTTGAACTTTCCCGTTCATTTGCTTTCCCACTCCCAAGGTTAAGTTCTCTAACCCTAGTGTGCCCATTTTCATACACGTTTTACCATACATATAATATACATATCACATATCACATAACATATAGCAATTTAAGCACATAACATGTAATGTACAATGAATGCAATGGTCTAGACCCATGCCCCATCAAGCCCTAGGTAAATCGCATACCTATGCTCTGATACCAAGCTGTGACGCCCCAAAACCCGGGGGTCCTTTATTAACCGTTGACCATCCGTCAACCCGCGGAAATACTCGTGATAGTCGTATAACCCGACACCACGTCATTCACATGCTTTTAACCGGATTTACCATCCACAAGGTCAATTATACCTCAATTTATGTCCATTTATGTCATAGGAACCAAAGAAAACAAAGCCCAAAAGCATGGCTAAGCATTTTGAAAATTTCAAATTTTTGGAAAACCTTCCGGAAGGTCGCTGAAAGAACAGTTAAATGAAAAGAATCAAATGCAAGAACTTCCGGAAGGTCGACATCAGTAGCAAAAACCTTTCGGAAGGTTCATTCCAGTAGCCAAAACCTTCCGGAAGGTTCATTCCAGAAAAACAAAACCTTCCGGAAGATTTTGGCAGTCAAAAAGAAACCCAAGGCAAAACCTTCCGGAAGGTCCATTCCAGTAGACAAGTCCTTCCGGTAGGTTTTACTCCAGTAGCTAAAATCTTCCGGAAGGTTCATTCCAGTGGGCAAAACCTTCCGGAAGGTATTAGCTGTGAACAAGGCATCCAGGGTTTTTAGCAAAACCTTCCGGAAGGCCGACATACACCTTCCGGTAGGTTTTCAGACTGTGAGCAAAAAAATGGATTTATTTCCCCTCCAAACCATCCTTAAAGCTACCCCATACACTCCAAACTCATCCAACACATGTTTAATGAGATTTTCCATATAATACACAACTCATACAAGCTCTATCACAATTCATTCCATAATATATATACATCAAAATGGAATTTTGTTAAAGGTTTTACAAAACTCAAACTAAGGCCACAAGCCCGCCCCCTTCATGCTTGATGCTCTCCAAGTGAGCCATCCGCCGGTGCAAAACCCACACCTGAAATGTTTTTCCCATAAAGGGTGAGCCACGCTCAATAGGGTATCTCCTAAAGAGGCTACTCCCCAACCTAAATGCATATGAAATGTTCACATGCTATCAATCAACAATCCACAACAAGAATATATTCCATGTTGAAACATGTAATGCCATGCTATGAAATGAGGTGAGACTCACTCATGCACATCAACCGAGCCCTTCCCGGCTCCTCTACACACGCAAGTGCCAATGTGTACGAATCCGTCATTTATGTTTCACATCAAATGACATTTCATTCTAGGGTCTTTGTAGGGGTGGATGTTCATGGACTCACACCAAGGGTCACCCAACCCACACGGATTTGACGGACTTCCACCGAAGGTTCCGCGTACACCCACACACTTCATGGACCGAGCCAAGGGAGTGCGTATCCCATCACCGGGTCTCTCACCCGAGGGATAGTCTAGCCCTTCTTGCTACCCCAACCCTATTAACCATGCAAACCGTGCGACTCGACTAGGTCACCAACCCATATTACCCGAGCCCACTCGCCATCCACCACACATGGTGAGGACAACAATCATGCACACTCACCCACTAAATGCGATGTTCCCGTGCATATGCAATGTGATGCTCCATTGCAACAATAATTTAATGTTCGATATGGTATGAGTGACATATGAACATTCTCATCACACTTCTCATATTTCATGGCGAAATCATATCATTAGCATATAATTCCCATAATACAAATTTCAAGCATGTTATCAACATACTAGAATTTCAAGGCATATACATATATAAACACATAACATGCCCACCTTTTCACATAACACATGAATTCACATTGGGTTCATTTCACATATCCAATCATAGAAATCACATTTAGTAACTTCTAAATACCTATCCAAGCTAGGATTTTCCTTTACCCATTTCAATACCCAATTCACCCAATTTCACGACAATAGGCAAGAGATACATAGGCTATCATCCTACCCATTCCATAAAAGCATTATAGGCTTGGAATAAACCTTAGTAGGAAGAAACCCTACCTCTTGTAGCGTGTAGAATCGTCGTGGGAAGCTCCTAGAACTCAAAACAAGCTTGAATCCTCCACTTCCAAATTTTTGGCCTCCCAATGTTCGGTGAAAGCCGTCGTTTTTTGGTACCCACGAGTAGCCCTCGTCGAGTAGAACAATTTTTGTTCTTGGCCCAAGTGGATTCGAGCTCTAAAATGGAGTAGATCGTAGAGAGAAGTTGAGTTTTCTCTCACTTTCCCTCTCTTCTTTTCTCTCGGCTGAAACCGGCTGAAATGGTGAAGGAGAAGTCTGATTTTTCAGACTTTAGGCCCCTATTTATATTTTAGAATACTTGGCCCACAATTCGCCACACGTCCTATTTAATTTCGGGTCCGTTTTAATCCCGAAATGACTAAATTTCACTCCGGTTCAAGTTCGAATTATTTTTATTTTAACTTGTCTCTAATATTTCCCCAAACTTGGAAATTTTATAAAAATTTCGTGTACAGGGTCACCCGGGGCCCGTTCGTCTCGTAAAACGTGAAAAATCCGACTATCTCGGAATTCAACGAAATTTGACGTGGTAACTAGATTTCGCGGGACGAATCCAACGGTGAGGTCCGTTTCGTCATCCGAGTTCTAGAAAAATTCAGGTTTACAACCTGTACCGTAGTGGCAATTTACCGTTTTGCTCTTTTTCACAAAGGTTTAAATTTTCTCGGGTTTTACAAAAATAGGTGTTGCAGTCGCCCTTGGAATGCCCTCTCCTGGGAAAGTACCCTTAAATGACCTCCTCAAAATCCTCACACATGTCTACCTTTGACTTCACCCTCTCTTAAGCACGCATAGCCACCCCCGCCTCACTATCAATGCCATCTAGTCTCTCCTCCAGCTTACTCACTCTCTGATTCATGGTGGCTCGAGAGGTAGGTGCAGTTTCAATAGCCTCAACAGTAGTAAAAGGAGTGGCCTTGTCATTTCCCTTAGACCCTGTAAGACCCCGTATTAAAAATTAAAGAAGGATAATATTATCTTAATACTTCTCCTAAGATGAATGAAATGATAGTAGAAACTTAGAATCATTGTCAAAAGATTGATTATAAAGCATTAGTTTTGCGTGTATTTTGATTAGTACTTAAAGTTGACATATTATTATGACATTTTAAGACTAATGGTACTTTAATGGAGTTTAAGTGATGTCATTTCAGGCCCTAAACTAAACAAGGACCCAACAACAACAAGTACCACACTTGGATGCAGCACCAGTACATTAGAGCCCAAAATTGGAGAAGCTTGGAGCACAGCCAGAACGTTCGAACGCCAACTCACGTTCGAACGTCCACAATACACTGTAGCAGACTCAACTGCTGAAGAGAAGGCGTGTTGCAGTTAGGAAAGAAGACTGGAGCTCTGAAGTACTTGAGTGCACGTTCGAACGCCAACTCACGTTCGAACGTGCACTTGAGTTGATGGAAGACCAGACCACTGCAGAGAGTTGGAACTGAACTTCACACAAGACCACAGATCACTCGAGTGAAAGGGGTCAGAGCAAATCTGGCGTTCGAACGCCCTTAGTGCAAAAACAAGAAGAAACGTTCGAACGACAGTCAACGTTCGAACGCCCTCAGTGCAAAAACAGAAAGAACGTTCGAACGCCAACTCACGTTCGAACGTTATCCACAGACTGGCAGCAGAGTTGTTGACTGTTCACTTGGACTTGGGCGGCAAACACTATTCTTTCACCCCCTGCCTCCTCCTCTTGCCTATAAATACTCCCCTTGTTGGAGAGCTAAAAGGAAGGAGCATAGTAGGAAGTAGATAGTGATGGAGGCTTAGACTCCCACTCTCATTGTAGTTAGTTCATTTTCCTTATGAAGTCTTTATTTTAGAGATTAGTATGGCTTTAGCCCAACATCTCTTGCTTGTTATAACAGTAGTTTTATGCTTATGCTTATGTTTATGCTTTCATTTCTCATGCATAGAAGAGAAATAGCTCCCATCTTGGTTGAGGAAGCAACCCTCCAATCTTTGGTTGAGGAAGCCACCCTCCAAATGTGACTAGCTTTCTTCTACTTTTATTGTTCATGCATTTCACTTCCATTGCTTGAGCTTCCTTCTTTCTTAGAAGAGTGAAACTCTTCCACTTTTCTAGAGCTTGATTAAAGCCGTGAAGGGTGGAACGTGATTCACTCATTCTTTGTGGAAGATTCGCTCCGCGTTTGTTGTTACTTTATCTTTTAAAGTTCTCCACTTGGAGGGATGAGCATCACTCACTTTTCTATCTTTACCCAAGCCATGAAGAGTGAGTAGCTCACTTTTCTATCTTTACCCAAGCCATGAAGAGTGAGTAGTTTATCATTCACTCTTTAGTGAATGAGAAACTACTCACTCTTCATGGCTTGGGTAAAGATAGAAAAGTGAGTGATGCTCATCCCTCCAAGTGGAGAACTTTAAAAGATAAAGTAACAACAAACGCGGAGCGAATCTTCCACAAAGAATGAGTGAATCACGTTCCACCCTTCACGGCTTTAATCAAGCTCTAGAAAAGTGGAAGAGTTTCACTCTTCTAAGAAAGAAGGAAGCTCAAGCAATGGAAGTGAAATGCATGAACAATAAAAGTAGAAGAAAGCTAGTCACATTTGGAGGGTGGCTTCCTCAACCAAAGATTGGAGGGTTGCTTCCTCAACCAAGATGGGAGCTATTTCTCTTCTATGCATGAGAAATGAAAGCATAAACATAAGCATAAACATAAAACTACTGTTATAACAAGCAAGAGATGTTGGGCTAAAGCCAAACTAATCTCTAAAATAAAGACTTTATAAGGAAAATGAACTAACTACAATGAGAGTGGGAGTCTAAGCCTCCATCACTATCTACTTCCTACTATGCTCCTTCCTTTTAGCTCTCCAACAAGGGGAGTATTTATAGGCAAGAGGAGGAGGCAGGGGGGGTGAAAGAATAGTGTTTGCCGCCCAAGTCCAAGTGAACAGTCAACAACTCTGCTGCCAGTCTGTGGATAACGTTCGAACGTGAGTTGGCGTTCGAACGTTCTTTCTGTTTTTGCACTGAGGGCGTTCGAACGTGGACTGCCGTTCGAACGTTTCTTGTTGTTTTTGCACTAAGGGCGTTCGAACGCCAGATTTGCTCTGACCCCTTTCACTCGAGTGATCTGTGGTCTTGTGTGAAGTTCAGTTCCAACTCTCTGCAGTGGTCTGGTCTTCCATCAACTCAAGTGCACGTTCGAACGTGAGTTGGTGTTCGAACGTGCACTCAAGTACTTCAGAGCTCCAGTCTTCTTTCCTAACTGCAACACGCCTTCTCTTCAGCAGTTGAGTCTGCTACAGTGTATTGTGGACGTTCGAACGTGAGTTGGCGTTCGAACGTTCTGGCTGTGCTCCAAGCTTCTCCAATTTTGGGCTCTAATGTACTGGTGCTACATCCAAGTGTGGTACTTGTTGTTGTTGGGTCCTTGTTCAGTTTAGGGCCTGAAATGACATCACTTAAACTCCATTAAAGTACCATTAGTCTTAAAATGTCATATTAATATGTCAACTTTAAGTAATAATCACACTCCGCAACCTAAATATTGCTAGTCTCTAGTAATATGAAACAGAAAATTCTACTCCTAATGCCATTTTCGTAGGTCATCCGGTTGCATTTAGCTTATGCAACAGGCAGTTGAACCACTAGGTTTACCCTAGCGGACGAGTGTTGTCTCTTGAGGCTTTCCAGAGAAGTTACCCACAAACTTCAGTCGAACAGATGTGCATAGGAGAATGCTGTCTCAAGTAAATTAGCATCATGGTCGTTGAGACACCAGATTTTCAACTTTGACTTATGTCTCACACGTCCTTATTTCACAGGTATTCATTCTATGCAAAAATTATCATTTGTTACATTGGTATTTGAAATTCTCAATGCAGTAGGAATGATCATTCAAGCAATAGGAATTGTTATGTAACAAATACTCCCTTTTATCACCTTCCATGGATAGTTTCGATTTCACAAACCTCACGTAGTATACTCTCAGCAAAGGTTCACTCTGATTATAGTGACTTGTTTCTCACAGATCATGTGATCAGAAGATGGCCAATCGAAAAAATCACATGCACCATTTAAGAAAGGAGTGAAATTTTAAATAAGCAACTACTTATGTTTGGCATGATCTCATGAAAGAATATTAACGCAATTTAAAAGGAACGCTATTTACCATATCCCAATTGTGATTAACAACACATGCATGTAACATATTTGAGATCAATTAGGGCTTTTCATGGGTTGTAGCGTGGCTAGAGGTCAGTGGCTAACGAAACGACGTCAGGGATTTTCAAAAGCTATCTGCTGTTTGTGTAGCACACCTCTTTCTAACTTCTTGATATTTTGCCGAGAGATGACATTTCTCTCTTTCATTTTTCTCATTTTTTCACTTTCTTGGAAAGTTCTTGCCTTTTTGCTTCTGTTTTGTTTCAATTGTTCCAATCAACTCTTCTTGGATGATAATCTCGAATGCTCCTTTTTCTTTTCATTTTTCTGTATCATCTTACAAAGAGGATGTAAGAAAATTAGATAGCCAAGGTATGTCAAATATATTTTCCTGTGGATTGGTAATCATGTAGGTTTATCAAAGAAAACTTTATACATTGATGGCTCAAACATGGCTAACGAAGGATAAAAAATTTTCAAAGAAAGGTCTAAGGCTCAATATTATATCAAAGATGGCCTAAGATCATTTCTCAAGCATGTGCACCTGTATGTGTCGTATGCGATGATTTCGTGTGGGATATGTCAATAGATCACTTTTAAATGCGTCAATCAAAGCAAGGTTAATGAGATCATTCAAAAAATGGAGATTTGAAAAGAATTTGCTTGAGTAAATATTGATTGTCTCTCGAAAGTATTGTTAAGTTCGAAACTCACCCTGGTGTTCTTTGTTATCTCCACTGTGTATGTCAGGTTTTCCAGGGGGTATCGGTTATATACCAATTCCATTTGCGAGTCAGATCCTCCTGTACTTTTAAAATAACAAATATCGATGTACATGTGACAATTTAAGTATAGAGAGAATACCAATTTTTTTCAAGAAATGTGGTTTTAAGTTTCGGTTGATAAATGGAGGTGTCAAACCGATCATGTGCAAATTTACTCTAGCAAGCATTTTTATCATCCACATTTGTTCCTTCACCTTTTAATTTTTATGCTAAATCTACAAATGCATTAAAACAAATAAAAGTGATAAATGGAACCATTCATTTCAAAATATCATCTTTTAACATCAACGGTTCGATTCATTCACAACCACACAAAAACTTACAACTATCAAAGAAGAAATTCATACAAAGAAGCACTTTAAACAAACATAAAAACAAGACAAAGAACAGAAATAGAAGTCCCTCTCTCTCACTCTCCTCCTTGGCCACTAGCTCCACCATGTCCACCCCTCAAATACCTAAGGATCTCATCTTGCTTAGCTTCAATGCTAAGCATGATGTCCCGTAATGAGCGTCGGGTGCTGGTGCTGGTGCTAGGTCCCTCACCTGCTGGCTGATCTCCTTCTCCTCCCATCTCTCTCTCTCCATCTCATCAAGCTCCTCTTGCACTTCATCTACTCCTTGGGCCGGGGGCTCTTCTTGCCTTGCCGCCGGGACGCCACTATGACTTTGGCTTCTCCGGAATGAAGCCTTGTTCAATGGCCCCATTGGCTTTTGGATTTCCATCTCAGGCTTTACCCTTACCCCATGCTCCGTGCACATTTCAGTCACCAAAGTCGCAAAAGGGAGTGCATTCCTTTTTACATCACATCCCTTCTTCATTTCACTTAAGATGAGAGAGGGAAGGTCAATGCTATGTCCCTTGCCAATGGCATACAGAAGTCGGGCCATATCAGGTAGAATCTCATTCTTTCTTCCTAAGGGAGCGAAGTTGGACACCGCAATCAAATTCAACATCTTATACTTGTCGGTGAGCTCCCCTTGCTTAAAAAAATTCCTCCCTACCCATGAAAAGTCAGCTATCCCTGTCAACTCCTTTCCTACCACAGTCATTGCTACATTCTTCTTTGGTGGGTAGGTAGGGTTTTGCACCCGGGGTATTTCTTCCCTTATTTCCCCAATGTATGCTTCGTCCATGTCAATGTGGGTACCCCTAACATATGTCCGTATTGCGCCGTTGATGATCTCAGCGTTGGAGTAAAACTCCTGCACCAATTCAACAACGGCGTCTCCACCATTTCTCAAATACCATACCCACTCCCTCCTCTCCATTTCTTGCTTTATACCAATCTCAGCAAAATCATCAATCACAACATCCCTCTCACAGACAATAGCATGCTTACGGTAAAAATTTTCATACCTCTCAGCCTTGAAGGCATTAGGAAATCTGGTTATGTCATACGTCTTGGTCCTTTGCCTTCCTCCCCTTTCTTCAATCACTTCTTCTACCATGTTTGGGTCTTGATTCACTGGTGGAGCACGCCTGGCAGGAAGTTTCATCCTTGGCATGGCGTTCGAACGTGAGTTTGATTTGGGAGGGTCCTGAAAAGTTCTGGAACTTAGGGTTCAAGGTCTGGGATTGATGATTTTGATGTGGGGAGGAGTTAGGGAAGGTCGAATTTGGATATTCTTAGGGAATGAGGGCAAGTTGAGGTCTGTGGGGTGAGAATGAGATCTAGGGTTTTGGAAAAAATTGGGGATTTTGGCTGAAAACGACGAACCAGGCTTTTATAGCCTGAGTTGTAACGTTCGAACGTTGGTGACGTTCGAACATTGGTAGAAGGAATTTAAAAAGATCGTTTGAACGTGGTCTGGCGTTCGAACATGATGAGCTCTCAGTACTTTTGAGTTTCTGTCAGAGGCCAAAGTACTGTAAACTCTCAACGTTCGAACGTTACCTGGCGTTCGAACGTTGAACCACAAATTAAAATTTTCTCCATTACACTATATACAATCAAAGAAGACAAAACACACCAATTTAATTCAAAAACTACGGCGTCTCAGGATGAACCCCTACCCACACTTCAAGTTGGTATTTTGGGGCATTCCTTACTCGACCCATATTTTCATTTCAGTCAAAAAGAAATTTATACAAACAGAATTTTACAACAAATTCAGACCTTTGGCATTCACTCCCCCAACGAAAGGATACATTTCCTACAGAAAATTATCTAATCTGAGTCTCCCTCTGTGTCTGTGTAAAATGGACAACCAGTAACTCTCCCAACTTCCTCTCTCACAAATCGGTTAAGCACAGTACCGGAATAGCATGGCGTATCAGGGTAATCCTTACTTAGCCCATTCACTATCCAGTCTAATCGATCAAGTGCGCGACCGGAAATTGGTTCAGAACACTGGTTGTACCTTTTTTCGTGAAAGTATCTGCCACACTGTTTACAGGCACCAAGCCTTTTTGCACGACGGCGTTTGGCAAAGCTACTTCTGCCACAGAGGGGTTTCGCTTGTTTTTCTTTGATTTCAGCATTCCTTACTAATCTTGTTTTTCTCATGATCATGGTATGTACATCAGATGGAAAAGTACGTAGGACTCCTAGGCTAAACCAAAAAAGATTTACATCCATGATTGCTAGACTCACTATCTGGTTCTTTAACGTCTGCCAGTCACAAAGACGATTGAGGCTTATTTATAAGCATAATCAATTTATACAATCAATGTTCAAACATAATCAACAATGACAATAAATTTTTTTTTTTTTAAAAAAAATTGCGAAAATTATGAACGAAAATGAACTGAACGATAATGAACTAACTGATGAAATGAACTAACTGATGAACTGATCATACCCCCCAACCTAAACTGAACATTGTCCCTAATGTTTCGAATTTACCGGTTCATGGAGTGTGGAGACGAGGTTGAATGGTAGAGATCTGTTCACCACTGAGACCTTTTACCTTAAAGCACCTTTCAAAGGTTCCCCGGCAACGGCGCCAAAAACTTGATGGCTTGATCCAAATGTATACACCCAAGTGCAGGCGGTCAAGCTGTAGTAATAATCCGGTTTGAGTCCGGAGTCGAATCCACAGGGAACTTTTGTTGATATTTCTAAGGCAAGCAGTGGTAGAGACCTTTTGATTGTAACCTTTTTGATTTGCTGCGAGATATGGGTTTTGCTGGACAGAATATAAGATTCTTTCCAGAAAGATTTTCTTAACAAAATAGGAGATGAATGCTAATTAAAAAGAGTCACCCTTTAGTGCAAGGATCTGGACATGTAGTTAGTTATCCGGTTTGTCATAATTGTGCTTGATAACTCAATTAACTCCCGTGTCAACAGCAAGTTAATCGGAAGATAAAGATGGATTGTGAGAATTAAGAACATGATTCCGATGTCTTTCTAGAAGTTTACAAGAATTGCCTGTGCCGAGACTTAACCCGTCTACAAACAAGCAAGTGTTTCTACAAGACATCCAATCATGATATTAATAGTCCATTCTTTAAATGAAGTACATTAAGGGGGGAGATTGAAGGGTAGTCATGAGGATCTAGCCGGTACTTGCCTTGAACTGATGAGTCTTTCTATGCAGGAGTCATCCATGTCATAGAAAGAGCTCACAATTATACAAAGTACCTTAGCTTTGCTAGATGCAATCAATCATCCGATAACAAGAAGAAATAAACGTTAAGCATAAAAGAACATTGCACAAATATGATTCCCGGATAACTTGTACATGCCTTTCTCCTCTCACTAAAGAGTGAATGAGAAACTACTCACTCTTCATGACTTGGGTAAAGCTAGAAAAGTGAGTGATGCTCATCCCTCCAAGTGGAGAACTTTAAAAGATAAAGTAACAACAAATGCGGAGCGAATCTTCCACAAAGAATGAGTGAATCACGTTCCACCCTTCACGGCTTTAATCAAGCTCTAGAAAAGTGGAAGAGTTTCACTCTTCTAAGAAAGAAGGAAGCTCAAGCAATGGAAGTGAAATGCATGAACAATAAAAGTATAAGAAAGCTAGTCACATTTGGAGGGTGGCTTCCTCAACCAAAGATTGGAGGGTTGCTTCCTCAACCAAGATGGGAGCTATTTCTCTTCTATGCATGAGAAATGAAAGCATAAACATAAGCATAAGCATAAAACTACTGTTATAACAAGCAAGAGATGTTGGGCTAAAGCCAAACTAATCTCTAAAATAAAGACTTCATAAGGAAAATGAACTAACTACAATGAGAGTGGGAGTCTAAGCCTCCATCCCTATCTACTTCCTACTATGCTCCTTCCTTTTAGCTCTCCAACAAGGGGAGTATTTATAGGCAAGAGGAGGAGGCAGGGGGGGTGAAAGAATAGTGTTTGCCGCCCAAGTCCAAGTGAACAGTCAACAACTCTGCTGCCAGTCTGTGGATAACGTTCGAACGTGAGTTGGCGTTCGAACGTTCTTTCTGTTTTTGCATTGAGGGCGTTCGAACGTTGACTGCCGTTCGAACGTTTCTTCTTGTTTTTGCACTAAGGGCGTTCGAACGCCAGATTTGCTCTGACCCCTTTCACTCGAGTGATCTGTGGTCTTGTGTGAAGTTCAGTTCCAACTCTCTGCAGTGGTCTGGTCTTCCATCAACTCAAGTGCACGTTCGAACGTGAGTTGGCGTTCGAACGTGCACTCAAGTACTTCAGAGCTCCAGTCTTCTTTCCTTACTGCAACACGCCTTCTCTTCAGCAGTTGAGTCTGCTACAGTGTATTGTGGACGTTCGAACGTGAGTTGGCGTTCGAACGTTCTGGCTGTGCTCCAAGCTTCTCCAATTTTGGGCTCTAATGTACTGGTGCTGCATCCAAGTGTGGTACTTGTTGTTGTTGGGTCCTTGTTCAGTTTAGGGCCTGAAATGACATCACTTAAACTCCATTAAAGTACCATTAGTCTTAAAATGTCATAATAATATGTCAACTTTAAGTACTAATCATATTTACGTTCGGGGTAATTTAGTTTTGGAGATGTTTGAGTTTGAGAAGGGTGGCTAAGTAATTTTATAACTATCCAACAGTCAAAATATGGTTTCCATTGAATTCAAAAGGTCAAAAAATACTGGAAGAGGCTATATGAGTTGTATTAGAACTTTAGAAGTATTCTAGAGTTAAAACCTATTTTGGAGAGGATTTGGGTAGAAATGAATTTAACATACCCTTATTATTTTAGATATAACTTTTTATCCTAACGTCCGGTGGAACTAGAATTTCTATTGTAGAAACTAGACTTTGAGGGTTATAAAAGTGTATTTCATGAAAATTTCGTGAATCAATCTCTAACTATGCCAAAACTTCCTTGGAAGTTCAAGTAAAAATTAGAGTCCGTTCGAATGCGAATGGATCCGTTGAAACGTCACTTAGTCCCAGTACTTTGGTTTTTGACAGCAACTCTGATGGAAAATCAAAGTACTGGGAGCAAACAATGTTTGAATGCCCAATACTACATTCGAACGTCGTGTAGATAGTTCGAACGTGAAGCCTCTAGTTCAAACGTGTTGTCGCGATCTTGAATATCAGGTCTTCACTGACTAGACTATTTTCTCATCCTATAAATACCTAATGATGCCTCCCCTAGTCCTATTTAATCAGTTCTTAACCCTAGAGAACCTTAGAGAGCAAGGGAGAAGAATAGAAACACAAGATTGAAGGGGGATTCTCACGTTGGAACGGATCAAACACACAAACTACGGAAAGGTAGGGGATTCTTCTCGAATTCTTTCATTGAGACTTAGGATATTATATATGTATGTTTTCAATCTTTTTGATAGTTATATGATAAATACTTATGAGTTCTTGGTTTATTTATTATTGAAACGTAATCTTGAACAAAATACATGTATGGGTTCAAGGAATACTTGTTCTTCAATTTTCAAAACCCTAGTTTGCTAAGTACATGTTTCATTGTGAAATATACATGGATTCTTGATTTATAAATTCCTAATCTTGATTAAATCATATTTTCATCTAATACTTATTTTGTTCCCAAGAAATTATGATTTTTGGAAAAAAAACCCTAGAATTTTGATATCGCAATTGTGAAAGTTTTCTTGATATAATCTCTTGCATATTTTAATTCCTTTATTACTATAGTATATTAAGAATTGAGCAATTGTGAGACTTGAATTGTTAATGAAAATTGTGATTGGTTAAGATTGTGATTGTTGAGAAAATTATGGTTTCATCTCTTGTATGGTTTGGGTGTGATGGACTTGAATTGCCTTCGAGAGTTGACGTAGAGTGTTAGAGGTTAGTCTATCCCAGTGGAGGTGAGATGGTCGTTTAACACTTGTAGTGGATTGTTTTTTGTGAGAGCAACCACTATGTTCACGTAGGTTCGAGGCTGAGGGATGATATACCTTTCCTAAGAAGGATTCGTCAATGCCATGTGAGATGGTATACACCCTTTCTAAAGTTGTTTGTGATGTGCCTTGCGGGGAATGATTGAGATTGTGTGGTTGTGGTGTGTGAACAAGGTAGAATCGTTGTGTAGATTCCTGAGAAACAACTAACACACATGAGAATATAGGATGATGCTACTTAGTTATTTATTGATGCTTTAATTTATTGCAAGTTTATTCCTATCATTGATTTATTGTATTCCGTACACTTGAGATAATTACAACTGTCATGGTTTTACTCACAAAAATTTATATATGCCATTTTTCAAAAGAGACTTGCCTTCTTTTTATTGTTTTAAACCTTGTTGGGATTTTAGAGGGATTTCCGGCGGGCTTTTCCTCACCCCCTACAACACACTTATAGATTTCGGCATAGATGAGGATGTCAATGTGGATGAGCAAGTAGATTACGAGCCGTTGGAGGATCAAGATGTGGAGCCTATCTTGGAGGAATAGAGTTGTTTTATTTTTGGTTTAGTGTTTAAGAGATTTATATGAAACAATGTTTTAGCTAGTTTTTATTATTCCACTACTAGATATTCTTTGGTTTTCAATTGTAAGTTGGAGAAGTTAAAATGTTTTATGGGCTTTAGTATTTATTCTTTGTCAGATGGATGAATGGTTTATTATTTAATGCGTATTGTAGTTGCTCTCATGATTGGATGGTTTTTAGTTAATAATGTCTTCCAGGGTGGATTGTGGGGCATTACAGACCCACAAGCCTTCGACATCGTGGAGCTTTTCCTCTCCCCCACATTGCTAATAGGGCCCAGCTCTGGAGGTCTCATGGTATCGGATGCCAACCTCTTCACCCCAGCTCCTAAACAAAGCTTTTTGATCATACTATAAAAGGGCATGTTCCTCTTCGGTCTCCTAGTCGTGTAGTAGTCTCTCAACATGCCCCAAATCATTAAAGCAATGTTGATCCTCAACTGTTCCATGAACTCATGTAGCAACACAATCTTTGGCATCCCCGGCTTCTTCTCTAAGCCCTAGGGGTAGACATCATAATGGAGGATTTTTTTAAGCAAATGGTAATCGGCCTCCAGATTGCCATGGATAAATGTACCTTTGAAATCCTCAGGCCTCTCCTGCATGTCCTTGGACATACTCAACAGGGTCTTTGGCAGCAAAATTCACATGGGGGTAGTCAATCTTAGAAGGCTCAGGCCTCTCATAGCTCAAGTACTTAGCTATTGAAGTAGGAGTGAAATCTATTACTTTTCCTCGGACCTTTGTCCTCAACACCAACAAATCAACATCCACCATGAACAGGCCCGTGTAAAACTGTCGGCAAAATGAAAAAATGTATCCCTCAATTGGCTTAAAGAAAAACTCTAACCCACTATCAACAATAGCTCGTACCTCCGAATTCTTCCCTATGCTCTTCTCATCAACCATTCTTTCACACATCACCCCTCTAGTTATCTATTGTTTCCTTGTACCCAGGCTTCTTTTGTTTCTTGGGCAAATGAGCCTCATCATCTCCCTCATATGTAAAACCCGAGTAAATTTGAACTTTTTGTGAACAATGACAAAATGATCATTTGTCATCCTAATGCGTATTTGAGATACTCATGCTCTAGACCTCGGATGAGGAAACGGAGTTCGCCGTTGGATTCGTATCGCGAAATCGAGTCACCCTGTCAAATTTCGCCGAATTGCGAGATAGTCGGATTTTTGCACGTCGTTCGAGGCAACTGCGTGGCGAATGACATTTTAAAGGTCCCCATAAATATATTTTATAAAATTTCCTTAAAATTAAGTTAAATTTCAAATAAAATTAATTTGAACTTAAACCGGGATGTAATGAATCGTTTCGGGACGAAAAACGGACCCGGAAGTAGGAAATATGCGGTGCGATGTGGACCGCTCATTTGCGACTATAAATATCGACCTAAATCAGATATTTAGGCACAAATATCTCATATTCATCACCCTTGGCCGCCCATAGAGAGAAAAGAGAGAAAAGAGAAGAAAAAAAATAAGTTCTTCAAGCTTCAATCCAAGATTCTCGGAGTTCCGTCGGTCGGAATTTTTCGAACCAAGAATCAAAGTCGATCTCCTCGACGAGGGCTACGTCTACGTACCAAGAACGAGGGATTTCACCGAAGATTCCAAGGGGAGATTTTGAAGAAATCAAGTTCTTGGGCTTTGGTTGGTAATTTTGGAAGTTCTATCACTTCCTCCACGCTACAAGAGATAGGGTTCTTCCTACTTTGGTTTTACTCCTGTCCTTTAGGTCTGTTCTAGGGCCGCTTTAGGGGCTGAATTTGGGTTGTTTAAGGGGCTGTTAAGGGGTTGAATGTTGGACTGTTAAGGGGCTGAATTACGAACTGTTTTTCGGCCATTGTACGGACTGTTTTTACACCGTGTTATGGACTGTTTTCACGCCGTGTTATGGCCTATTTTTACGCCATGTTATGGACTTTTTTAGGCCATTTTGTGGGCTATATACATGCTGTTATTTGGTGGTTTATATGGGCTATTTTGGTGGCTTATATGGGGGCTGTTTTGTGGCTTCTATAAGGGTCGTTACGTGGGCTATTACATGGGCTGTTATGTGTTATATTATGCCTTAATGCTTAAGGGTGTTATTACCATTAGATTATGTAATAACATGTTGGATATGAATGTTAATACATGCTAGTTGATGTTTTGACATTGTGAGGAATTATGGCAAGCATATGCATTAGATATCAAGTACCATGACATATGTTGAGATATGTGGTTGAAATGGGTCCATATGGCATTCATAGCATGTTGGACATAATTGTTGTGTGCAATGGTTCATTACATTGCATATGCACGAAGACATCGCATATATTGGGTGTGAGTGCATTGTGATAATAAACACCATTCTTGGTGATTGATATGTAGAATCGGTACGGTCAGATCGAAGATCCCATTGGGTCGCATGTTGCATGAAAAACTTGTGTTGGGTATAGCAAGAAGGGGTAGATCCCCCCCTCGGGTGCAAGACCCGGCGACTTGGTTATATACTCCCCTGTGGTGAAATTTCAGAAAAATGTAGTATGGTGTACGGAACCGGCGGTATAAAATCCAAAATTCGTTGCCCAACAAGACACAAGATTTTGATGTACATAAACACTCATTCAATGGGTGACATCCAACAATGACTTGATTTTGTAAACACATGATTTCAATTCAAACGGTCATTAGATGTATTTTCCATCAGTTGATGGGGTTACTACACATTGGCATGGCATTGTGTTGGGGGAGTCGGTGATGACTCGAGTTAAAGGTGCATGAGTGAGTCCCATCTCATTTCATAGCATGGCATGGTAGATTCCAATACAGAGTTGCATATTCTTACTTGGAATGTTGATGTGAATACGAAATGTTGAATGTGAACATTGCATGTGCACTTAGGTGGGGAGTAGCTTCTGTAGGAAATTACTCTACTGGGCGTTGCTCACCCTGTACAGGAAAATATTTCAGGTGGGGGAAATACATCGGCGGATGGCTCCAATTTGGACCCTCATGTTTGAAGAAAGCCGAATGTGGCTTTAGTTGGTGTTAATGTAAAACACTTGTGAAAATTTTGTTTTGGGCATGTAATCTTTTGCAAATAATTGTAATAGAACTTATATGGACTAGTGTTAAAATAATCTTGCATGTTTTGATATAAGTATGGATAGTTGGACCCGGTGTGGCCAATGTTTACTTATAAATGGACCCGGTGCGGTCATTGCTTTATATTGGGCCTCGGATGGGTCATTTGAATATATATTGCACAGGTTGGGTTTTGGGTAGAACTCCCTGGACAAAGGAGACTCTGCCCGAATTTCTTTAAGTTGTGGATCCCGGTAAATGGGGCATAACAGTGTGATATCGAGTTACTCGGTATCTACAGGTATTCCGCGGGTTAATGGGTAATCAACGGACCCCCGAATTTTGGGGTGTCATAGCTTGGTATCAGAGCTTAGGTATATGACTTACCTAAGGCTTGGGGGGCATGGGTCTAGACCATTGCATTCCATACGCATTTCATGTTATGTGCTCTACTTGCTACATGTTATGTGTTACTTGTTGTGTGAATTATATACATGGTAGAATGTATATGGAAAGGAGGAATACTAGGGTTAGAAAACATAACCTTGGGTTCAGAAAAGGGATGAACGGGATAGTTCAAGGGTTAAACATCTACTAGTATGTGACACATGTTCTACTAGGGGGGACAATGAGAGAATTTTCAACGTTTGTGTTTGATCCCTAACTTTGGGATACTAAGTTGTTGGTCTATTGCTATCTCATGTGTGTGTAGATGGCAACTAGAGGAAGGGGACGTCGGGGTGGACGGAACAACAACCAACCACCACCCGCCTTTGACCAACAAGCCTTCATGGAGGCTATTGGTACTGCGGCTGCTACTATTGCACAGGCCAGTGCTACAGCAGCTACCATTGCACAGACTAGTGCAAGTAGGGGCCAAGGAGGCTCAAGTCATCTCCAGAAGTTCAAGGCACATCAGCCTCCGATCTTCATGGGAGGGGCGGACCCGATGGTAGCTGATCATTGGTTTCGGCAAGTAGACAAGGTCATAGGGGCAATGGAGATCACCTCTGATGCTACGAAGATAACCCTAGCTGCTTTTCAGCTAGAGGGAGAATCCCAAGTGTGGTGGGATTGGATCAAGACCTCAAAGAACTTGGGGACAATGACTTGGGTAGAGTTCAAGGAACTCTTCATGGGTAAGTACTTCCCGGCAGCTGCTCGACACGCAAAGGCCCGGGAGTTCTTAGACTTGAGTCAAGGAACGATGTCGGTGATGGAATACGTGGCTAAGTTCACTGAATTAGCCCGTTTCGCCGACGATTATGTGGCCACATACATGCCCAAAGTACGTAAGTTTGAGGAGGGCTTGAAGTTATCCATCCGGGGCAAAATTGTGGGTCTTCTTATACAAGACTTGGACACGATGGTCACGAAAGCTATAGCCATTGAGAGAGAGATTGATGATGCAAGGAACATCCGGGATGCGGGTGGTAAAGGCAAGAAGAAGGAGGGTCAATCCTCTTCTTCTAGTGCGGGGAAGAAGCAGAGAACTTCTGCTCCGCAGGGGCATCAAGGGCAGGGCCGCGGCTATCAAGGCCCAGGTCAAGGTCAGTCCTCCCGAGGTGGGAGAAATCAGAGGCCTCCTTTTCAGGCAGGCCAACGGACTTGCTATCATTGCCACCAACCGGGGCATATGAAGTGGGATTGTCCTCAGAGGCAGGGATCCCAGGGTCAGGGGGCGTCTCAGTCCCAGCCATCAGTGGGATATTCACAGTCTCACTACACTCCTTCCTACCCCACTATGGGCCAGGGAAACCAATATTCATTCCAAGGTGTTGCACAGGCTCCTACCACTTCACCAGCGGGAACTCTGCAAGGAGGCCAGGGTATGGGTCGGGGTCGAGGGCAGGGCTCACAAGCCGGAACTTCGGGGACCCAGGGGCGTGTCTACGCCATGATACCTCAGACTAAGTCGGCAGACCAGTCAGTGGTACAGGATACATTTCTACTCTCTCGCTTATGGGCTAGAGTATTATTTGATTATGGTGCATCATATTCATTTATTGCTACATCTTGTGTGAAAGACTTGGGCTTAGAGGTTGAGACCTTAGAAGAGCCATTGCATGTGAGTTCTTCCCTGGGTGCTAGGGTGAGGGTTGATCAGATATGTCGGGGGTGTGAGTTAGAGATCTCAGGGATTCTACTCACCGTGGACCTTCGGGTCATGGTCATGTCGGAGTTCGATGTAATCCTGGGAATGGATTGGTTGGCGGCACACCGAGTCGTCATTGATTGTGATCGGAAGCGGGTCACTACTTATACGCCTGATGGTGTTTGTTTCAAATTCCAGGGGGCAAAGCACGATGCTTTACCTCAAGTCGTGTACGACTCTAGATGGCACGGGCAGTTGATGGGTTGGCTAGCAAGCCTTACCCTAGAGGACGAGGCGAGACAGGAGTTGGGTCGACCTCAGGTTGTGTGTGATTATGAGGATGTTTTTTCGGATGAACTACCGGGATTACCTCCACATAGAGATGTAGACTTCACTATTGAGCTGCATCCAGGTACATCGCCCATTTCTATGACTCCGCATAGGATGGCGTCTGCTGAATTGCAAGAACTCAAAGTCCAATTGCAGGAATTGTTGGACATGGGGTTCATTAGACCGAGTACCTCACCTTGGGGCGCTCCGGTGTTATTTGTAAAGAAGAAGGGCAAAACCCTTCGACTATGCATAGATTACCGGCAGTTGAATAGGGTTACTATCAAGAATAAGTACCCTTTGCCGATGATTGATGACTTGTTTGATCAGCTGAGAGGGGCACGAGTCTACTCCAAGATAGACCTCTGCACTGGTTACCATCAGTTGAGGGTCAGGGAGGCAGATATCCCTAAGACGGCGTTTCGGACGCGGTATGGGCATTTTGAGTTCACTGTTATGCCTTTCGGATTGACGAATGCTACGGCGGCATTCATGGATCTCATGCATAGGGTGTTTCAACCCTACCTTGATCAATTTGTTGTAGTCTTTGTTGACGACATCTTGATCTACTCCAAGTCTGAGGAGGAGCATGAGGGTCACTTGAGGATTGTTCTTCAGACCTTGAGAGACCATCAGTTATACGCCAAGTTCAACAAGTGTGAATTTTGGCTGACTGAGGTGAAGTTTTTGGGACATGTGGTGTCAGCTTCAGGTGTATCCGTAGACCCGGAGAAGGTTGAGGCAGTCATGAATTGGGAGAGGCCGAAGTCAGTCTTCGAGATACGCAGTTTCTTGGGATTGGCAGGGTATTACCGGCGGTTTATTGAGGACTTCTCCCGACTGGCTGCTCCTATGACCAGGTTGACTCGAAAAGAGGTCAAGTTCGAGTGGAATGATTATTGTGAGAAGGCATTCCAGGAGTTAAAGAGGAGGCTTACTTCAGCCCCTATCTTGATAGTCCCGGAAAGGGGACAGAGGTACACAGTGTATTGTGATGCCTCGAAGGACGGACTAGGATGTGTCTTGATGCAGTCCGGGAGGGTGGTGGCTTATGGTTCTCGGCAGTTAAAAAACCACGAGCAAAATTACCCCACACATGACATGGAGTTGGCGGCCATTGTCTTTGCCTTGAAGGCTTGGCGCCACTATCTATACGGTGAGCAGTTTGAGGTGTTTTCAGACCACAAAAGTCTGAAGTACATCTTTACACAGCAGGACCTCAACATGAGGCAACGTAGGTGGATGGAGTACCTGGAAGATTATGACTTCACTTTGCATTACCACCCCGGTAAGGCAAATGTGGTGGCTGATGCACTCAGCCGGAAGTCACGGGGAGTCTTGGCTAGTGTGGCTTCCCGGGAGTGGCGGATGCTCGAGATTGTGGGACAGTTCGGGCTACGCTATATGGGTCAGGCTCAGGGTACTTTGGGGAGTTTGGTGGCTACGCCTTCTCTACTAAGCAGGGTGATTGAGTCCCAGAGTCAGGACACCGAGCTATTGTCCATTCGGGACCGTGTACAGGCAGGTACAGGTGACGAGGGTTGGGCCATTCACTCGGATGGCAGTCTTTGGTATCGAGGAAGGGTTGTGGTTCCTTAGTTGGCGGATCTGAGAGAGGAGATCCTTAGGGAGTTTCATTCCTCCTGTTTTGCAGTTCATCCAGGGGGCACGAAGATGTATCATGATCTTCGTCGCCAGTATCATTGGAATGGGATGAAGCGGCAGGTTGGCGATTTTGTTAGTAGATGTCTCACGTGTCAGCAAGTGAAGGCTGAACACCAGAGACCAGCAGGGTTACTCCAGCCATTGGAGGTAGCTAAGTGGAAGTGGGAACATGTCACGATGGATTTTGTGACCCACTTGCCACGGACATTCGGGGACATGATGCGGTATGGGTGGTAGTGGACCGGCTTACTAAGTCGGCACACTTTTTGGCGGTGCGGATGACCTTCACACTGGAGGAATTCTGCAAATTATATATACGGGAGATTGTCCGGTTGCATGGGGTACCCGTATCTATAGTATCGGATCGGGATCCCAGGTTTACGGCTCATTTTTGGGAGAGTTTTCAACGAGCCATGGGGACACAGCTGATGATGAGCACTGCTTTTCATCTCCAGACGGATGGTCAGTCTGAGAGGACCATTCAGACATTAGAGGACATGCTACGGGCATGCGTCCTAGATCTCAAGGGTAGCTGGGAAGAACACTTACCCCTGGTGGAGTTTGCCTACAACAACAGTTATCAGGCGAGCATACAGATGGCACCCTATGAGGCACTATATGTGAGGCCTTGTCGATCTCCGGTTTGTTGGAAGGAAGTAGGAGAGAGACCCTCTACGGGTCCAGACTTGGTTAGAGACACCTCAGAGAAGGTGAGCTTGATACGGAAGCGTCTTCTCACGGCTCAGAGCCGGTAGAAGAGCTACGCCGATAGACGGCGGCGACCTCTAGAGTTTGAGGTGGGAGATCATGTCTTCTTGAAGGTGATGCCTACGAGAGGAGTGGTCAGGTTCGGCAAGCGAGGAAAGCTGTCACCGAGGTATATCGGGCCCTTTGAGATACTTGAGAGGGTTGGTACAGTCGCTTACCGGTTGGCGTTACCGCCAAACCTATCAGGTGTTCATGCGGTATTCCATGTCTCTATGCTCCGAAAATACACCCCAGATCCGACTCATGTGGTGGATTAGGGCGAGCTTGTTGTTGATGCGGATGGGACCTTCGAGGAGGGACCGGTGCGTATCATGGATAGCTGAGATCAGGTTTTGCGAGACAAGACCGTGAGGCTAGTGAAGGTGTTGTGGCAGCACCGGGGAGTGGAAGAGGCGACATGGGAGCGCGAGGACACCGTACGTGGCAATTATCCTTTCTTGTTTGAGGATAGAGGTACATTTTTATAGTCATTTCCTATTACATGACTATAGCATATGCATGGGATTCCATGTATGTTTGTGTGTGAATTTCGGGGATGAAATTCTTTTTAAGGGGGGAAGAATGTAAAACCCGAGTAAATTTGAACTTTTTGTGAATAAGGGCAAAATTGTCATTTGCCATCCTAATGCGTATTTGAGATACTCATGCTCTAGACCTCGGATGAGGAAACGGAGTTCGCCGTTGGATTCGTATCGTGAAATCGAGTCACCCTGTCAAATTTCGTCGAATTCCGAGATAGTCAGATTTTTACACGTCGTTCGAGGCGACTGCGTGGCGAATGACATTTTAAAGGTCCCCATAAATATATTTTATAAAATTTCCTTAAAATTAAGTTAAAGTTCAAATAAAATTAATTTGAACTTAAACCGGGATGTAATTAATCGTTTCGGGACGAAAAACGGACCTGGAAGTAGGAAATATGCGGTGCGATGTGGACCGCTCATTTGCAACTATAAATATCAACCTAAATTAGATATTTAGACACAAATATCTCATATTCATCACCCTTGGCCGGCCATAGAGAGAAAAGAGAAGAAAAAAAATAAGTTCTTCAAGCTTCAATCCAAGATTCTCAGAGTTCCGTCGGTCGGAATTATTCGAACCAAGAATCAAAGTCGATCTGCTCGAAAAGGGCTATGTCTACGTACCAAGAACGAGAGATTTCACCGAAGATTCCAAGGGGAGATTTTGAAGAAATCAAGTTCTTGGGCTTTGGTTGGTAATTTTGGAAGTTCTATCACTTCCTCCACGCTACAAGAGGTAGAGTTCTTCTTGCTTTGGTTTTACTCCTCTCCTTTAGGGCTGTTCTAGGGCCGGTTTAGGGGCTGAATTTGGGTTGTTTAAGGGGCTGTTAAGGGGTTGAATTTTGGACTGTTAAGGGGCTGAATTACGGACTGTTTTTCGGCCATTGTACGGACTGTTTTTACGCCGTGTTATGGACTGTTTTTAGGCCATTTTATGGACTGTTTTTAGGGCATTTTGAGGGCTATATACGGGCTGTTATTTGGTGATTTATATGGGCTATTTTGGTGGCTTATATGGGGGCTGTTATGTGGCTTCTATAAGGGCCGTTACGTGGGCTATTACATGAGCTGTTATGTGTTATATTATGCATTAATGCTTAAGGGTTTTATTGACATTAGATTATGTAATAACATGTTGGATATGAATGTTAATACATGCTAGTTGATGTTTTGACATTGTGAGGAATTATGGCAAGCATATGCATTAGATATCAAGTACCATGACATATGTTGAGATATGTGGTTGAAATGGGTCCATATGGCATTCATAGCATGTTGGACATAATTGTTGTGTGCAATGGTTCATTACATTGCATATGCACGAAGACATCGCATATATTGGGTGTGAGTGCATTGTGATATTAAACACCATTATTGGTGATTGATATGTAGAATCGGTACGGTCGGATCGAAGATCCCATTGGGACGCATGTTGCATGAAAAACTTGTGTTGGGTATAGCAAGAAGGGGTAGATCCCCCCCTCGGGTGCAAGACCCGGCGACTTGGTTATACACTCCCCTGTGGTGAAATTCCGGAAAAGTGTAGTATGGTGTACGGAACCGGCGGTATAAAATCCAAAATCCGTTGCCCAACAAGATACAAGATTTTGATGTACATAAACACTCATTCAATGGGTGACATCCAACAATGACTTGATTTTGTAAACACATGATTTCAATTCAAACGGTCATGGGATGTATTTTCCATCAGTTGATGGGGTTACTACACATTGGCATGGCATTGTGTTGGGGGAGTCAGTGATGACTCGGGTTAAAGGTGCATGAGTGAGTCTCATCTCATGTCATAGCATGGCATGGTAGATTCCAATATGGAGTTGCATATTCTTACTTGGAATGTTGATGTGAATACGAAATGTTGAATGTGAACATTGCATGTGCACTTAGGTGGGGAGTAGCCTCTGTAGGAAATTACTCTACTGGGCGTTGCTCACCCTAAACGGGAAAATATTTCAGGTGAGGGAAATACATCGGCGGATGGCTCCAATTTGGACCCTCATGTTTGAACAAAGCCGAATGTGGCTTTAGTTTGTGTTAATGTAAAACACTTGTGAAAATTTTGTTTTGGGCATGTAATCTTTTACAAATAATTGTAATAGAACTTATATGGACTAGTGTTAAAATAACCTTGCATGTTTTGATATAAGTATGGATAGTTGGACTCGGTGTGGTCAATGCTTACTTATAAATGGACCCGGTGCGGTCATTGCTTTATATTAGGCCTCGGATGGGTCATTTGAATATATATTGCACAGGTTGGGTTTTGGGTAAAGCTCCCCGTACAAAAGAGACTATGCCCGAATTTCATTAAGTTGTGGACCCCGGTAAATGGGGCATAACAGTGTGATATCGAGTTACTCGGTATCTACAGGTATTCCACGGGTGGATGGGTAATCAACGGACCCCCGAATTTTGGGGTGTCACATCATAATTAGAGACCGGCAATTGCCTCTTACCCTTGGCCTTAGCCGATGCCTTGCTACCTGAGCCTTTACCACTGGGTGAACCCTTGCCCTTAGTCAAACTTGTGGCCTTTGCTTTGGCTTGAGTTCCCATGTTTCTCGCATGGAGGGAAAGAGAAGCCAACTGAAGAGTAGAGTGGCCTAAGAGAGTTTATCCGAATTGCTTGAAGGCGAAATCTTCCTTGTAGCCATTTTTGAAAATCAAGATTAAAAACAAGAATTAAAGAAGTATGACGAATATTTGAGGAATTGGGAGGCTTCCCTAGGGTTTTTTGGAATCTAGATGAGGGTTGGAGAGATGGGTCTTTAAGATTTGAAGAGAATGAAATGTTTTTTAATTGGTAAAACACTTTTTTTTTTTTTTTGGACAATATAGAGGTCTACCAGTAGGAAGCAAGATTCTCACCCATAGCTTAGCACAAATTTCAAAAGTTTTTCTGATTCTATCTCCTTTTTTCTCTTTTCAAAATTAAAACAAAACTAACTAAAACCCTAAATCCTAAGACTCAAAATGTACCCAATAGTCTTTAATCATATTCCATAATGCCAAAAATTCTAAATATATGCAATTCAACTTATGATACAAACAAACAAATATAATGCAAGGGAATTTAAAGCATAATAAACAATCTAACAAAATGTAAAATTAAATGTAAAATTAGAAATACAAAAACCCTTACGTAGGCAACATGAATGCATTTAGCCTATGCACTAAGCCTTTCAACCCCCTAGGTTGTCCCTAGTGGACGAGTGTTGTTTCGTGAAGGTTTTCAAAGAAGATGCCTACAAACTTCACTTTGCCCATCCGAAATTTAAATTGTTATTTCCTAATCACCATGAAACCAAAGACACACCATATCTATTCAAAATTAATTCACACAGAGCTCTACTACATACTTAAAGGCTATGCAAGAATATTCACAATCATGTTAGCATCCAAAACTCGTGTGTGTGTGTGTGTGATGATCATGTAATCTCAAGGGGTTTACCAAACAAAATTCATATTCCTATTAGCTGTCCAAGGCTAGTTTCAATGCCAAAACTCACCAAGGCTTCACACTCGTGAAGGTGCTCTCTGACTATACTGACCATTTAGGTCATGCGTATATGTGCGGATCGAATTAATGTAGTCAAAGCAATTTATACTCACATATGTTTCAAAATTAAAGAGCATAAATCACATGGAACAACCTTGTCATAATCTCATGACAGGAATGTTAAAAGACATATGAGCAATGCAATTGGTATATCTCTTAGCATACACTCTCAACCATACCTCTTAAAATCAAATAGGACTTTATCCGGTTGTAATGGAGCCCTAGGTCAAGGTTTAAGAAACAAAGGAAATTAAGAGTTCAAAAGAATTTATCCCATATACAAATTATGTATTCAACACTTGCACTCTTCTTTTGATACGACATAAAAGCTCATATTCCTCATTTTTTATTCACACAGCCTTTGACTTTCACTTTCAGCATTCTTTCACAATTTCATCACATTTTCCAATTCTTTTTTTTTTCTTTCTTTCATCTTTTCATCATCCTTCTTTTTCATTCAATCATGATTCAACATTTCACCTCAATCCCAAATATATATCAAATAAATGTAAGTCTAGGGATAATCAAGGTAAGGTATATATATAGATATTGCTTGGCTTGAATTTTATCTGAGGTAAAGAAACAAATATTTATCATTGCTCAATCATGGATCCTAGAGACAATGAGATGAAAGAATAGGTTTAAGGCTCAAATAAGGTTAAAAAATGGCCAAAAATCATATTTCAAAAAGTATGGAAAAGTGTTGCTTTTTTTATTGAGATATAACCAACTATTTACTCTTAATGCTCCTAACCAGAACTAGAATAATGAGATTATTGAAAGACAGTGGATTTGAAATGAATATCATATGAATAAATGTCTTATAACCCTCCAAAAATGATAAGCACAAGACTCACATGATTATTCATGCATCTCTACTGCAGATGTAAGGCTTTTTCAAAACATAAATTCCATCCCATAAACCTCAACAAAGATTACATGGTCATAGTGAACAAAGTTTGAGTTCCAAATACACACATAACTATGATATACAAGCATAGAATAAAAGTCTACAAAGTAACAACATGCAAACAATTTGAGTATCAAATAGTAAATCTAAAATTTCACAGTTCTTAAGAAACAACAAATGCCATCCAAATAGACATATTTTTTCAAAATTTTCATTAAACTACCAAAAACAACTAAAATAAACCAAAAATAGGAACAAAGCAATGGTGTAACCCTGACCCACAACTTAAAATCTGCATTGTCCTCAATGCAACAATGATAATGCAATGAGATAAATGAAACAAATTAGGGAAAGAGAACACCTGATACGAATCTCCTAAATTAAACTAACTACAAAATAAAGAAAAGAACAAATTAGCATAAAAGAAAATAACAAAACTAAGAAAGAAGCTATCTAACTAATCTGCAAGTGTTATTTGATTGAAAAGGATCATCTGGGCTTTAATTGCCCAATACCCTACTTCACTCGGGATTTCTCTCCACCACATAAAAGTTTTTGATTGGTTTTCCTCACAACTCCACATAACTCATTCGAATTATTAAGCAAATCATTATAAAAAATATCCTCGTAGTTTTCTTCATCAAGCACGAAATTAATCAAACAAGTTTGCAAAGGATCAGATAAATAAAATTTTGAAACTTTTCCTCTACACATTCTTCCACCACATCTACCTCAAAAAACTCTCCCTCACCACCTGGTTGCTTTGCTACCTGAAAAATATTAAACTTAGCCATCATACTACCAAAAGAATATTTCATAACACTAGTCCTACAATTTATTAGTGCATTTGATGTTGCCAGCATTGGTTGTCCTAAGATTATGGGAATCTGTGTAGTGGGATTAGCAACAAGTGTAGTTTCCAGTACTATGAAATCAACAGGAAAATCAAACCAATCCACTTGAACCAACACATCTTCCACTACCCCCTCTCAATATCTTCACACTTTGGTCTGCAAGCTAGATAGTGAATGAAGTGGGCTTCAACTCTCCCAAGCCTAATTGCTTGTAGACTAAGAAAGGTAGGAGAATCACACTCGCACCCAAGTCGAAGTGCTTGTTCAACCTGGCAATCTCCATTAGTAATAGCAATGGTGGGACAACCGAGATCTTTATACTTGGGTGGAGTGTTGATTTGCAGGATAGTACTTACTTGCTCTGTCAGAAATACCTACTTCTAGACATTAACTTCCACTTGATGGTGCACAAGTCTCTTATGAACTTTGCATATAATGCACCTGTCGAATGGAATCAAGGAGAGGAATGTTAACTTTTACCTACTTGAATAAATCAAGAATCTTAGCATGGTTAGCTTGCTTAGTTGGCATTTTCAAACAGTGAGGGTAAGGAGCAGGAATAGGGCTTACTACATCGTTAGACTCAACAACCTTGGGCAACTCAAGTGGCTCACCATCCTTGGAGGTGCCCTTAGTTTCTTTTTCTTTATGCTTAGAGACTTTAGGCAAGATGGTCTTGTCAACCACTTAACCACACCTGAGAGTGGTGATTGACTTGAGTTGTTCTTCATTATTTTGAATGACATTAGAACTCTCAATGCCATGTTGACCTTTGGGATTCTCTTGGGGTTGTGTAGGGAATATTCCCTTCTCTTGTTGCATCATACCCATGGTGTTGGTCAACTTGGTCATTTGAGACCCTATGTCATTAAAAGCTTGGTTGGTCTAGTTGTTGATGGTGGTCTGACTTTGAATGAACTGGTACAAGACATCTTCAATATTCCTTTTGTGAGGAGGTTGGTATCGAGGTACACTGGTTTGTCCCTAGGGAGCAAACCACTATGATGACGGGGTTCTGAACAAACCCTTGTTGTGGTGGGTGCATAGACTAGGGACCAAAAGATTGACTGGGACCAAAAAATGATTGACTTGAAGGGGCATAAGGCATAGAACTGGAGGGTTGAACCAAGGTGTCGCTTCTCCAACTGAAATTCGGGTGGCTACACCAACCCTAATTATATGTATTAGAGTAAGGAGAATTTTCTTGCCTTGGCTAATTGAAGGTATTCACCTGTTAATGAATGACTTCTTTACAAACTTGTAAGGTTGGGCACTGTTTGATACAATGCTCAACTGACTCACATAAAGAACAAGACTCCTCCTGAGGAACACTTACCACCTCATTCACCTTCCTTACCTCTAAGTTCTCCACTTTCTTTGATAGGTGAGCAATATAGGCTAGCAACTCATCTTGTTATTTTAAAGCATATTTTCAACTCCCAACAGACTGGGATGGAATAGATTTCTTTGAGCACTCAGCAAGATCAGAAATCTCCCAAGATTGGGCATTCTCTACTAAGCTCTCAAAGTAATCTAGAGCTTCCTCTGGCTCTTTGCTAAAAAGCTCACCATTAAACATCATGTCTATCAATTGGCAATGAGCTGGTGTGATACCTTCATAAAAGAAACTCACTAGCTGCCATGGTTCAAAGCCATGATGTGGAAATGACATTTAAGAGATATTGAAACCTCTCCTAGCAATCACAGCCATAGAATTGTTCATTAGACTTTTTAGAAAAATTTTGAATTTGCTTCTTCAAAACAATTGTTCTATGAACTGAGAAAATTTTCTTGAGGAACTCTTTTTGTAAAGCATCCCAGGTAGCCATAGTTAGAGTCTTAAGATAGCTGAGCCAAGTCTTTGCCTTGTCTTTCAGAGAGAATATGAATAGGTTCATTCTCTATGCTTCTTCACACACATTTTGCTCAAGGAATGTGCTAACCACCTAGTCGTACTCCTTGATGTGGAGGTAGGGATTCTCCCTATCCACACCATGTAATTGTGGAAGCAGTTGGAGCATTCTAGGTTTTACTATGAAATCTGTGCTTGCACCAGTAAAAGTATATATGAAGATGTAAAAGAGCAAGTGGGTTGGAGGTATTCTGTCATCGTCCTCACAGGAGGGACTAATGGGAGATTTTCTCCAACATTCCCAAGATTATGAGCGGGAGGAACTAGTGGAAAGTTATTCCCCTGGTTCCCATCTTCTGTGGATTCTCATTATTTACTCCTACTATGTTAACAGTGTTTGTGGGCTCAAGTCTTATAAGTCTATTATAAATGGTGTCTTGTGCCCACATGCAAAAGAACTAAACTATAAATAAAGATAGAAAAATAATAAACTGAAAGTAAAGTACAGCGGAGAGAGCACCTGAGCTCGTGATGTGAATCACAAGACTTACCTGATGATCTCCAAATTACCTCTTGAATCAACGTCGCCTTCCTCGACAACGGCGCCAAAAATCTTTGCTTTTGAAAGTGGGGTAAAATTATAAAAGAATTCCCAAGCATAGGAATATATCGTGTTTGTAACTCGGCTGATTACCAAGGTCGTCTTCTTAGGGAAAACGGGTGGTTTGAGAAGGTGATAGGCAAAGAAAAGTAAAAACTCCGAATGTTTGGAAGATTGGTTGTAGAATTTATCAACTAAGAAATAATAATTAAAGAAAAGACCAGTTTATCGGTAGAGTTCATATCCCCATGTACAGGTATTTTGACCAAATTCTAAAACTCATTTGAGATTGTACTCAAACGAAAAATATTCGATTAACACCCAAACGTAAATAACAAATGTGTATTCAAGTTAATTGATTTGATTTTGAAAGAATTACATTCACTTCGATTGCAGTGATTCCAAGAATTACCCATGTCAGACTTAACTATCTACATGTAAGCAAGAAGATATACATATCGAAAGTATTTTCAACTTTAATCATTCAAATAACCAAAATAACTCAATCATTGGAAAAACCCTAATTTGGTCAAAATCCCCATTCACGGATGAGACTCCTTCATCCGATCAAACCAGAGTACGACTACTCACTCATAATAAAATTAGAAACAAAAGCAATTGAATAAAGCATGATTGCAATTGAAAGCAAATAAAACTTGAATTGAAATTGTGAGTAAAAATAAATTACCTTGAATTGATTGCAATAATGTAAATTGTTCTAAAAGGAAGAAATATAATGTAATCACATTGCAAGAATTAAAGTACTTGAACGTGAACAAAGCTTGGATTGAAACAATGGAGAAAAACTCTTGACAAGAAGGAAAACTATTTCTAAACCCTAGAATAGAAGAGAACAGTGTTGTGGTGAATTGAACGATGAATTGGAGAGTTTCCCGATGATCCATTCTCTTTCTAGACTTGGGTACTTATAGGAGAGCATATTCTGATTTTTCTCCTTTTAATCCACTAATCAACGCCTTTAAAATAACTCAATATATTGCCTTCACAAAATTGTCCTCATAGTAGAATTACAATAACCTACCTGTAGCCACCACAGTCTGGACGCCCATAAATGCCTCAAAATTCCCAGACATAAGGCTGCAAAAAAATGGAGATTGAAGAGACTGGCATCCAAATGCCAACCACCAGTGTCCGGACGCCCCTACCCAAATGCGACTCTAGCAATCTGCAAAACCAGAGAAATACTGGCATCTAAATGTCTGCCACCACCGTTGGGACGCCCTGTTGAAGTTGGAAAGTTATGTTCACACCCTATGCTGCAGATTATCATCTGTTCTTGCCACATTTTGCTTTCCATCCTTCTCCATAAATACCCCCCCATGTTTAGGAGGAAGAATCACTTTTAGAGTTCCATTTTCTCTTCCATTTTGTCTAAAAGCTTTGTAATATTTTAGAGATCTCTAGGTTCTACATTTCTTAAGCTTCTTTCTTTATTTAGTAAGATGAACTTCACTCATCTTTCTAGCTTCCTTTGAGCTTTGAAGGGTGAATTGTATTTCATTTAAACTTTAGTAAAGAAACAAGCCTTGAATTTAGTTATTGTAATTGTCTTCTTGTGTTTACCTTCTGTAATCTTCAATTCTCTTTACCTAGAGGGATGAGGTTCTCTCACTTTTCTAGCCTACTACTGGCTATAAAGGGTGTGTAGTTTCTCATCCACTCTTTAGTGAAGGGAGATGGATTTATGTTGAAGTGTTTGGATTGTATATATTTGTCTAATTTTTTTATTATGCTTACTTGTCTAATCTAACTCATGAATGGTTGAATGAGTCTAGTAAGCTAACATACTTTGTATAGTTGTTTGTTTACCAATGGACAAGTTGAGTCTTGCTATAGGTAAAACTTACAACTTCCTACAAGTATTTAAGATAGGTCTTCATGTTATCCTTCAATCTTCACCGACATGGTGCTAAACTATATGATTGATTATCTAACCCAGCTGGATGTTTTGTTTATGTTGTTTGATTGATTATGGACAGGTGAAGTCATGCATCTTCAATATTTACAACTATGAGTAGGACGTCAGAGCTACGTTCTTCAATCTAAAATCAATGATCATCTTCCGACTAACCTATTGTTGACACAAGGATTAGCGGAGATTTCATTATTGCACAATTATTGTATTCAAACACTCATGCATGATTCTGGAACCTAAGCTAGAGTGACGTTTCCTTACTGTCAAAGGCTTTATATTTCCTAGTGCACACAAACTCTTCACAATAGAATCATTCATTCTTTAAGCTTCCTTGTTTCGTTGTCTCTATTGATCTTTTATTTAAGATACATCCATTAGTTCCCTGAAGATTCGATCTCAGACTTAAGATATCTCTTTAGCGTGCATATCTTTAATCGAGTCAACCAACTGGTAGAATAGGTCTTTTCCTCAATTATGCTTTTACTATTCTTGGCTTGACTCTTGGACTTCCTAAATCATCCTCCAAGTCCTTCATAGCATGAAACAGTGTTCAAAACCTTGGTTTTACATTAGTTCACACCTACAACAAGTTTCTCCATAAAATACAAAACTAAAAAAAACAAAGAAATTAAGTAACTAACATAGCTAATATGAATGATATGAGACCTATAATATGCAATATTATGTTCTCATCACATATGATTGATTAACTCATTAATCTAGACAGTTTGTTAAAGTTGTTTTATTGGTTATAGACAAGTTAAGTCCTGACATACTCAATGTTTATAACTTGGTGCATAATGTCGGAGCTAAGCTCTTCAACATAAAATCAATCATCATCTTCCAGTTAACTTGACATTGACACAGGGGTTAACTGAGCTATCACTGTTGCACAAATATTGCACTCAAACAAACATACACATTTTCGGATCCCCGAACTAAAGAGTGATTTTTTTTCTAATTGTTAAGAACTTTATATTTTCTCTAAGCACACACTATTCAAAACCACCCATTTCAAGAATTTTCCTTCACCTTTGTCTCTATTGATCTTCTGTTTAAAATACCAAAATTAGTTCCTAGTGGATTTGACCTCGGACTAAATCGAGTTATTACTACAATTTGATAGCTTATACTTGGGCGTGCATATCATTAGTCAAGTCAAATAGATATTTTCAATTTTAGCCCAAATTGATACAAATTAAAACCTATGTCTGCCACATAGTGTGCGTGTGTGCTAACAAATGCAAGTGTATACAATAATCAATAAGAGATACAAGCAATTTATTGACTAGGAAAACCCTTGGGAAAAATCGCAGGGAACCTCGATGGGTTCTGATGAGCACATAATATTGCATACTTGAAGGGCTCATTACATGCATTATAACTCAACTTTTGCATTTAAATACTTAGTGTTAGCTAAAATTGTCTATAATGTTGATATTTTGATGTTGCAACCTTTTATAGCTTAAATGATTGATTTTAGGACATTGCAACCTTGATGGATGTGTGGTGAAGGCATGGACACAATACATGAAGAATTGGAGGCTTAAAAGTGAAGAAATCAAGAAGGCATTGGTGCTTGGGAACAAGGGCACCAGCTGCAGCAACAACTGGAAGCACTGCCTCTGAATTCCTCCATTTTTGACCATGATCTACTCAGAATTTGGAAAAGTTTAAAACATGAAAGTTGTAGATATGGGTGTCTTCTATTTGGTGTCAAAATTTCAGCTCAATCAAACGGTTAGATCAAGAGTTATGCCAATTCTACCGAAGGTGGTCCAGTGCAGAAAAACAGTATCGGTACCGGTACCAAATGGTACCGGTACCTAGTACCGGTACTCCGGACCTTCTGGTCGCGAAAACAGCCTGTAACTCAACTTTGAGGCTTGGGGGTCCCACCTACACTTCTCCCACGCCTATCCCAACATTTCCTTACACATTTACAGGCCTCCTACACTCAAGTGGAAGACTTTAAAAGGCCAATGCATTAAAGGAGGAATGGGGGGAAGTGGGCTGCCCAGGCTATGATCTCCTAGCCTGTCAAAGTCATCCATTCAGCCCTCTCTTGATGGGAGCTCGTACACACAGCTAGGGGGGAGCCTCTTGGACGTTTTGGCATGTCTCTACACTCCATATATTTCAGCATTCCATTCATTTGTAAGGAGTTGGCTACCTAAGCTTAGGAGTAGATGTAGAAAGCTCCAATGAAGAAGACAATGAATAGTGCCGAAAGTTTACATTTTTTGCATTCTCTTCATTCCATTGTCATGTAATCTCTTGTAAGGATCTTCTAAGTTTAATCTATTGTCTTTAATCTCATTCCTTTCAAGTCTATTGCAAGTTTACTTACATGTTCTTCATTTCACCATTTATGCTTTCAACTTCTTCATTTTTAGCTTAAAATGGGTATTGAATGTTTTTGTTCATAGCTTTAGATTTCTTGCTTCAAGTTTAGTTTCATGCTTTAAAGCTTCATTTCTATACAATGTCTTTCATTTACATTATGCTTGTCTTTCCTTTATGCATTTTTAATATGAGTAGCTAGGATTTAAGTTGGTTAATCCAAGGGAAAATTCCTCTTGGGAATACCATTTTCAACTCTTCTTCATTCCTCCCTTTAGAGTCAAATGGTTCGGTTTGACGGGGTTGAGAGTGGATGAGTTGGTGAGCCTTTGATATTCCGTAGGCCTAGTCACGGTTTATGCTTAGATACTCACCAATCTCATCCCTAGCTTCCCCCGAATCAATCGTTCATTCATGCTCAATCGGAGGAAGGCTTTGAGTTGATTTGGTATTCCCATTGGAATGAACCCTTTGGATTAGCCAACACTTGCTTTATTTGCATTTTCATTTACAAACCAAACACAAAACTCAAACAAAAGATTTTACATTTTCTTTTCACTTTTGCAAAATCACTTTCACAAAACTCCCTTTCCTTCCCGGAGGAGACGACCTTGGAATACTCTTCCAAGTAAAACACCGACAACGAAAGACTCCTTGCGATTGGGGAGCGCTTTTCTTCACACGCATTCTCCATTTCACATATATTTTGTTCATCCATTTCCCACCATTTGTTCGTTGTTGCCTAATCTTTTGCATTACCCCGAGGGAGAGTGACACTCCCCCATCCATATAAGCCATATACAATACACACATTGAGGGTGAGGGTGATGTTTAGGGGTTAGGAAACAACAACGCATTTCATCAATCATTTTGGCGCCGTTGCCGGGGAAGGTTAAGCGTCGAGTTCAAGAGGTGATTTTGGGACGGCATAAGGTAAGTCTTGTGATTTTCATCACGGGCCAAGGTATGTCGTCTAACTTGTAAATATTTTTGTTTTAGTTTGTGTTTTGTATTATGTCTTATAATTTTTATGAAAATGTATATAATGCCCCATATTATGAAAATGTGTGTGAAATTTGTGATGACTATGGGCACTTTACTAGTGAGTGCCCAAGAATGGCCTCTTATTTTGAAAACGTATGCAAGATTTGTGGTGAGTATAGACACATCACTAGTGAGTGCCCAATAAATTATCCGGTTCAAGACTTTGCATGCGAAGGTTCAAATTCATTTTTGGCCTCCGAAAATTTTTACCCCAACCATTATGTTACACCGAGTTATCCGAGTTATGGTTGGGAGAATGAACCTTACAATTTTTCATCCAATCTCACACCACCAAATGAATTCTCCCACTATCCAACACGTGAGGACCCAACCGTACAAGCATTGGAAAATACTTTTTGCGAGTTTATGCAATGCCAATTGGAATTCAATGCCCAATTAGGCGAGTTTATGCAAAGCCAAATGGAATTCAATGCCCAAATAACTCAACAACTTGATACATTGACTAATGCTATAATTGTTATGCATGAAGAACAACACCTTGAGCATAGTCAATATATTGAGAATGATCCCCCCAATGAAATGCATATTAATGTTGAATCTCCCACCACTCTAGATTGTGAAACATTTAATGAAGTTATTATCTCATATGAGGCTAATGAGCCCAAGGTCATTTTGCCATCTTTGAGTGGTGTTGAGATTCACATTTTTCAACTTGGGGAGGGCATTGAAATGGAGTCAAGTGTTCTTAATGAGAAATTGTATATTCCATTTGTTGCATTGCATAAACTCGCATACATCTTGGTTCGGTTGAGATTTTTGAATTATTATCCCTTGTATGGTTGGATAGATTGGATAGAAAGGGCATTTATACAACAAAAAAATTTTAAAATCAAAAAAATCCATGGGCGTAGGGTCATATCCGAATTGAAGCCGGATTGACATGAGCCCTTGTTGTTTTGTTTCCATGTACATAGTAGTTAGATCTCTTTTATTGTCATATTTTTATTTTTCATGTCGTTGTAGTATAATGGTGAGTATCATTGTAGTGAAGTTTTTATCATAAAGCTTGTTTAAGAATCAGGAAACAGACAAAGCAGAACAGTACCGGTACTCGGTACCGGTACCAAATGGTACAGGTACCCAGTACCGGTACTAAAAGTCTACTGGAATCGCAGTACCGGTACTCGGTACCGGTACCAAAAGTCTACTGGAATCGCAGTACCGGTACTCGGTACCGGTACCAAATGGTACTGGTACCCAGTACCGGTACTGTTTGCCTGACAGACCCAATCTCTGCAATACTACTCCACCTGCTTTGAGGACATCACCAGCATTCCTCCCCCATGTACTAGTCTAAGTTGGGGGGTGTAAATGAGCTTTGTGTGTTTCATTTTCTCTTTTATGTTTATATATAAAAAAAAAAAAAGGGGGGTATCTCATTTCCCATTTTACCTTTATTGTTGTCATTGCATGATTCCTTGTGCATTGAGGACAATGCATAGTTCAAGTTGGGGGGTGAGGTGCACCATTTACATGTTCCACCACTTTTTGTATAGAATAAGTTGGAAATGTGAAAATTTTAAATTTTTTTGACCATTTTTGTGAAAAGTATTCAATATTGAACTATATTCCTCTATCCTAATTGTTATGGGATTTGTGAATTGCTTGATCTTCATTTTTAACTTTGAATACATGAGCACATTATAGAAGTTTATCCTATTGTTAAGAGTATCACATACTTGTTTGTTTTTTAACTCAACCATAAGTGCGCCTTGAATGTGTAATTTGGACAATTTACGGATTGAGTTCACATTTGAGTGCTTGACATGAATAGTGGAGATGAGTAAGAACCCATGTGAGCTTTAATGCCAATCCTTGTTTGGAGGGAACTTACATTTACTCAAGGAACAATTTTTCAAATTCTAAATTTGTTCAATAATCTCATTATGTTTGTTTTGGTTAGGTGTTTTTGGGTAGTTGATTGACTTTGTCTTGAAACGCAAAATGCTCCTCCTATGCTTATCTAGAGATGATCTTAGGCCATCTTTGAAATGCTTTGATCCTTTGCCTTTTTCTTGTGAAAATATTATCCCTAGTGCCGTGATTGAGCCTTAATTGAATTCGTTTCTATGCCACACATGTAACCAAGCCAATGAAAATGATAAATATCTACCTTACCTTGGTTGTTCCTAGAGCGGGATATGATTTGATCGTAAAAGAAAAGGAAGTATGGTGTGGAAACTCAAACAAAAGGGATGAAGGATGTTGAAACTCAAAAGAGTTCAATGGAAAAAGAATGAAAATCCAAGAAAAGGAGAGAAAGGGAGTGAAAAAGGAGAAAAAGAATGAGAAAAAGAAAAGGGAAAAATGTAAAGGAAAAGAAAGAAAAGAAACAAAGGGTGTGGTGATGGTGTGAAAATCAAAATCCCATAAAAGGGAAGTGTTTTTCTAAGATTAAGGTCATTCACCCGGAACAACCCTCTTTGTTATCCTATATCCTTCGTTTCCCTTACCACAACATCACCCCAAGGCCTCATTACAACCCATGAAAGTCCTAAAAGATCTAGAGAAGCATGGGGGATGCATACTTTTAAAGAAAAAGAGAAGTTAATTTTACTATCTAATGCCCTAGCATTCCTTTCATGAGATTATGCCAAGGTTGTTTCATTTGTATACATGTGCTTCATTTTTTGATTATATGTGAGCATTTTGGTTTGTGAATAAGATTCTATCTCACATATACACATGGAGTGCATGCTAGGATAATCATTGAGTTATTCATTTTTGAGAGAAACCCTTGGTGAGTTTTTGCATCAAAGCTTAATTTGGATAGCCACGTGAATGTGAACTCCGTTGTGTAAATGTTTAAATTACATATTCATTTCACACACACACGATTTTTGAAAGGAAATGTGTATGTGGATACTCTAGAATAGCATTTAAAGCTATAATGTGTTGCATGTGTTTTTAGTTAGGATGTTTTGAACATAGTTGTTTTATTGAAATCCCATCACTAGTTAAGATAGGGGAATATACTTTAAATATTGGATATTAGCAAGAAGTTTGTAGGTACCTTCACTGGAAACCTTCACGAGACAAAACTCGTCCACTAGGGATCACCTAGGGGTTTAAAGGCTTGTTGCATGTGCTAAATGCAATTGCGGAATTAGTATAGGTTTATTTGTGTTTGCTTGCTTTTACATTTTGTTTGCTAGGGACTAGCAAAGCTTAAGTTGGGGGGTGTGATGAGCGCACAATATTGCATATTTGAAGGGCTCATTACATGCATTATAACTCAACTTTTGCATTTAAATACTTAGTGTTAGCCAAAATTGTCTATAATGTTGATATTTTGATGTTGCAACCTTTTATAGCTTAAATGATTGATTTTAGGACATTGCAACCTTGATGGATGTGTGGTGAAGGCATGGACACAATAAATGAAGAATTGGAGGCTTAAAAGTGAAGAAATCAAGAAGGCATTGGTGCTTGGGAACAAGGGCACCAGTTGCAGCAACAACTGGAAGCACTGCCTCTGAATTCCTCCATTTTGACCATGATCTACTCAGAATTTGGAAAAGTTCAAAACATGAAAGTTGTAGATATGGGTGTCTTCAATTTGGTGTCAAAATTTCAGCTCAATAAAATGGTTAGATCAAGAGTTATGCCGATTCTACCGAAGGTGGTCCAGTGCAGAAAAACAGTACCGGTACCTAGTACCGGTACTCCGGACCTTCTGGTCGCGAAAACAGCCTGTAACTCAACTTTAAGGCTTGGGGGTCCCACCTACACTTCTCCCACGCCTATCCCAACATTTCCTTACACATTTACAGGCCTCCTACACTCAAGTGGAAGACTTTAAAAGGCCAATGCATTAAAGGAGGAATGGGGGGAAGTGGGCTGCCCAGGCTATGATCTCCTAGCCTGTCAAAGCCATCCATTCAGCCCTCTCTTGATGGGAGCTCGTACACACAGCTAGGGGGGAGCCTCTTGGACGTTTTGGCATGTCTCTACACTCCATATATTTCAGCATTCCATTCATTTGTAAGGAGTTGGCTACCTAAGATTAGGAGTAGATGTAGAAAGCTCCAATGAAGAAGACAATGAATAGTGCCGAAAGTTTACATTTTTTGCATTCTCTTCATTCCATTGTCATGTAATCTCTTGTAAGGATCTTCTAAGTTTAATCTATTGTCTTTAATCTCATTCCTTTCAAGTCTATTGCAAGTTTACTTACATGTTCTTCATTTCACCATTTATGCTTTCAACTTCTTCATTTTTAGCTTAAAATGGGTATTGAATGTTTTTGTTCATAGCTTTAGATTTCTTGCTTCAAGTTTAGTTTCATGCTTTAAAGCTTCATTTCTATACAATGTCTTTCATTTACATTATGCTTGTCTTTCCTTTATGCATTTTTAATATGAGTAGCTAGGATTTAAGTTGGTTAATCCAAGGGAAAATTCCTCTTGGGAATACCATTTTCAACTCTTCTTCATTCCTCCCTTTAGAGTCAAATGGTTCGGTTTGACGGGGTTGAGAGTGGATGAGTTGGTGAGCCTTTGATATTCCGTAGGCCTAGTCACGGTTTATTCTTAGATACTCACCAATCTCATCCCTAGCTTCCCCCGAATCAATCGTTCATTCATGCTCAATCGGAGGAAGGCTTTGAGTTGATTTGGTATTCCCATTGGAATGAACCCTTTGGATTAGCCAACACTTGCTTTATTTGCATTTTCATTTACAAACCAAACACAAAACTCAAACAAAAGATTTTACATTTTCTTTTCACTTTTGCAAAATCACTTTCACAAAACTCCCTTTCCTTCCCGGAGGAGACGACCTTGGAATACTCTTCCAAGTAAAACACCGACAACGAAAGACTCCTTGCGATTGGGGAGCGCTTTTGTTCACACGCATTCTCCATTTCACATATATTTTGTTCATCCATTTCCCACCATTTGTTCGTTGTTGCCTAATCTTTTGCATTACCCCGAGGGAGAGTGACACTCCCCCATCCATATAAGCCATATACAATACACACATTGAGGGTGAGGGTGATGTTTAGGGGTTAGGAAACAACAACGCATTTCATCAATCAGGTTCACCGAAGCCTAGTCTACTACTCTCCAAGTCAATGTAGAAGTACTCGAGACTTATACCTCAACCAATATCACGGTTAGACGTTCTTTTCCTTGCTATGTATCTCTGCTAAAATTCCCTCTCCAACGTCTAGTGTAGCTTCAGTTGGACCTCTCCGCTGCACGGCTTGTCTAGGTCTCGAGCGATTATGGGCATGCCAACAATCCTCGGTATGCACACACCAATGGATTTTTTCAACCAACAAGTTCTTCAACACCAATTTGTAAGGTTGGGTAGAATCACTAATGGTAGCCTTTGGATCTTAGGGATTTAGGTTGCAGTGGAAGCTCTCAAGGTAGAAAGATACTTTTCTCTCTTACTAATCTCACAAGAGGCTTAACATAGGTTTGGGAAAGGCACTCACTATTTATAGGCTCAGAATAAGGGTAGTCTTAGTAAATAAGAAAACTCATATTCATGAATGACCGCTCGATCAATGGAGGGCGGTCATAGGGCGGTTGACACTGGAGTGAAAAATAATGTCTCAAAATAGCGAAGGACCATTCGAGCGACCATGGGACTGCTCGAGCGAGCTCATAGAGTGAGCCCTATGTTGATCACTAGTGACCTTTTCCCTTTTTATCCTAAGTCATCAAGAGACTGCTCTAGCGAAGGCTAGCGAGCATAGGGCGGTCCCTATAGGTTTTTATGCCTAAAAACATATAAAAACTTGTCCTTTTGAGCACTAAAGGGTGTTGCTCAAAGAGGGGTCCGATTGTGACTGAAACTATATTTTCAAAACTCATAAATGGTTTAGAAAAGCTTTTATTTTAAAATCACCTACGACTCATAATCTGATCACTTCCAATTCCAGTTCCATCCTAATTAACCTAAGTTAAAATAATTAAGGTTCATCTTAGCTTTCTAGGCCATTACCTTTGTCCTAAACATGAAGGTGCATACAGAGGTTGAATGATGTAGCTTTGACGCTTGATCTCCTCCCTTTAATGATGCTTTTGGTTCTTGAACTTGATAGCAGCATGACCATCCATGGAAATGATTGAAATATTACAATGGACTCCATAAAATTAGCCAATTACAAATACATTTTCTAACAAAAAAAAAAAACTATCTGTGGATTATATTATTCTTTCTTCATTACTGTGGAAGTTTAGATTTGCTAGTTAAAACTCAATTGGTTGCATATTGATACTGTACATGAGTTTACTCTATGTTTGAGTATCATAGCTATGTTTGTATTTGAAACTCAAAGTTATGTACACCATGCACATGCTAATTTTTCTGATTTATTGAATGAGATTTAGATCTTGAAAAGCATGACATCTATAGTAGAGATGAATGTATAAACTCGATAAGTTTTGTGCCTATCATTTTTGGAGGTTGAGAATACATTTACTCAAAGGCTTTTCTTTCAAATTCAATTTCATTCAATAATCTCATTTTTTGTTTTGGTTAGGAGCATATGATGTGATTAGTTGGGTATATCTCTAAATAAGTAACACTTTGCCATGCTTCCTAAGAAATGATTTTAGGCAATCTTTGGAATTTATTTGAGCCTTAGCCTATTTGTTCTTCTTATTGTCCTTAGAAGTTGTATTTGAACCTTCATCCAATGCCACATTACAACCGGAAAAAGTATTATTTGATCTTAGGGAGTGTGGATGAATGTGTGTATGCTTAAGTTAATAAGAGATATACAAACTGCATTGCTTCTATGGCTTTTAACATTACTTCATGAGATTATGCTAAGGTCGTTTCACTTGATTGATGCTCTTTATTCTAAATAAATATGTGAGTTACATGGCTTTTGAATGCATAAATTTGATCCTCACATATAACTGATTGATAAAAAACGTTGTTATTCCTAACCCCTAAACATCACCATTTGACATGTGTATAAGGCTTATGTGTGAAAGGGAGTGTCACTCTCCCTCGGGGTGATGCAAGAGATTAGGCAACAGCGGATTGGTGGGAAATGGGATGAACAAAATGTGAAATGAAATGTGGGTGTGTGAACAAAAGTGCTCCCCGATCGCAAAAATTCTTTTGTGTGTCGTTGTTTTACTTGGAAAAGTATTCCAAGGTCGTCTCCTCAGGGAAGGAAAGTTCAAGTTGTGTGAAGATGATTTTGCAAAAGGTAAAGAAAGTGAAAAATCTTTTGTTTGAGTTTTGTGGTAGTGTTTGTGAATGGAAATGCAAGAAAACAATTGTTGGCTAATCACAAAGGTTCACTCCAATGGGAATGCCAAGCCAACTCAAAGCCTTCCTCCAATGGTGCTTAGAAGTACGATTGATTCGTGGAAAGCTAGGGATAAAATGGATGAGTATTTAAGTATAAACCGTGACTAGGCCTACGGAATATCAAAGACTCACCAACTTATCCACCCTCAACCCAGTCAAACCGAGCCATCATACACCGAGAGAAGGAATGAAAGAGAGTTGGAATGGCATACCCAAGTGGAATTCTCCCTTGGATTAACCAACTTAAAAGCTAGTTACTCATGCATAAAAGAAAGACAAGCATAATGAAAATGAAAGAAATTGTAGAGAAATGAAGATTTAAAGCATGAAACTTAACTTGAAGCAAGAAATCTAAAGCTATGAAGGAAAATATGCAATACCCATTTTAAAAGATGAAATGAAGAAAACTTGAAGCAACAATGGTGAAATGAAGAACATGCAAGTAAACTTGGAATAAACTTGAAACAACTAAGATTAAAGTGCAAGGAATGAAGATTACAAGAAGTTTATAGCTTACAACAATTGAAATGGAAAGGAAAATGCAAAAACATAAACTTACATTGCACTATTTATCATCTTCTACATGGAACTAAAACTAAGCTTAGGTAGCCACCCCAATACAATGTGTAAATGTTGAATATAATGGAGTGTTTGCCTTCAAATTTCGTGCATGGTGGTCCCCCCAAGGTGTGTGCAGGCCTCCCATCAATGGGAGGCTGAATGGATGGGTCTTGATAGGCAAGACAAGCTTCACCTGCAACCCACATGGCAGCTCCCTTCTCTCTCTCTTCCATTAATGCCCAAGCCTTCAAAGTCCTCATCTTGTGTAAGGGAGGCATGTAGATGTGTAAGAGAATGATGGGGAACAAGTGGGAGAATCAATGGTGGGACCCCCAAGCAAGTGGAGAAGAGTTTGCAGGTGTTCTGGGCTGTTCTGGGAGCGTACCGGTACTGTGTACCGGTACTCTAAACCTTCTGGAGTTCGAAGTACCGGTACGCAGTACCGGTACGGTATAGTACCGGTACTCAGTACCGGTACGGTTTTCCTACTCCGGACTAGTCTTCGTAGAATTGGCATAACTTTTGATATAACCGTCCGATTAAGATGAAATTTTGACACAATACAGAAGACATCCAGATCTACAACTTTAATGTTTTGAACTTTTTTATATTCGAAGTGGATCATGGTCAAAATGGAGTAATACCGAAGCTTTGTTTCCAGATGGTGTGGTTGATGGTGCTTTTGTTCCCAAACACCAATACCTCCTTGATTTCTTCACTTTTAAGCCTCCAAATCTTCATGTAATGTGTCCATGCTCTCACCACACATCCATCATAGTTGCAAGGTCCTAAAATACATGATTTAAGCTATAAAAACATGCCACATCGAAAATTCAACATTATTCATAAAATCGGCTAACTCTAAGTACTTAGATGCAAAAGTTGAGTTAAAATGAATGTAATGAGGACTTCAAATATACAATATTTTGTTCTCATCAATAACCTATGAGTGAAACATAGTCACTATAATCAGAGATTCCTTTTTTTTAGAGTGCAACCCTAGTGAGATTGACATCAAAACTAGCATTGGATAGCTGATAGGCATGTGAATTTTGTTTGATAAATTTCTTAAATTATACTCGTATCACACACACACACACTAGTTTTGGATGCTAACATGAATGTGAATACTCTTATATAGCATTTGATTCTATAGTTGAGCTTTGTGTGAATTAATTTGAGTGGACGTGGTGTATCTTTACTTTCATGATAAGTAGGGAATAATAATGTGTTTGGATAGTTAGAATTATTGTAGGTATCTTTTCTAATTACTTTTACGAGACAAAAATCGTCCACTAGGGATAACCTAGGGGTTTAACGGCTTATTGCATAAGCTAAATGCATTCATGATAACCTACGAAAGTAGTTTTGTGTTTTTAATTAAATTTATGTTTATTATATTTTTTTTATTATGCTTTAAATTCTTTTGCATTATATGTATGTTTGTTGGAATTAAGTTGCATTGCATATACTTTTAGAATTACGGGGCATATATGAAAGATGATTTAAGGCTTTGATAGGTACATTTTTGAGTCTTAGTAAGTGTTTTAGGTTTAGGGTATCAGTATTAGTTGTAATTGAAAAAAACTAAAATTAGGAAATTCTTTAAATTTTTTGTTAAGATGAACCGGTAGGTCGAGATATGCTTTCTACCGATTCATCCTTGTTATGTCAAAATTTTAAAATAGGAAGTAAACAATTTTTTCATTTCATTCACTCAAAATCAAAACCCCCAAACTCTCAAACCCTCTCTAGGATTTTGGAAAACCCCTCCCTATGCATCTAAACCCCTCCAAATCACTTATCTTCTTCATTGATCTTGAATTTCATCTTGGATTTTTGGCTATGGCTTTGAGGAAACTGATTAGCACTTAAAATTAGCATATTACTATGTTGTTTTAAGACTAATTGTACTTTGATGGAGTTTAAGTGATGTCATTTCAGGCCCTAAACTGGAAAAGGACCCAAGAACAACAAGTACCACACTTGGATGCAACACCAGCACATTAGAGCCCAAAATTGGAGAAGCTTGGAGAACAGCCAGACCGTTCGAACGCCAACTCACGTTCGAACGCCAACTCACGTTCGAACGTCCACATTACACTGTAGCAGACTCAACTGCTAAGAGAAGGCGTGTTGCATTGAGGAAAGAAGACTGAAGCTCTGAAGCACTTGAGTGTCACGTTCGAACGAGCACTTGAGTTGATTGAAGACCAGACTACTGCATAGAGTTGGAACTGAACTTCACAGAAGACCAACAGACCACTCGAGTGAAAGGGTCAGAACACATTTGGCGTTCGAACGCCCTTAGTGCAAAAACAGAAGACACGTTCGAACGTTCTCCACAGACTGGCAGCAGAGTTGTTGGCTTTTCACTTGGACTTGGGCGGCAAACACTATTCCTTCACCTCCTCTTGTCTCCTCCTCTTGCCTATAAATACTCCCCTTGTTGGAGAGCTATGGAGGAAGTAGGAAAGTTGATGGAGGCTTAGACTCCCACTCACATTGTAGATTTAGCTTATTTTCCTTGTATGAAGTCTTTATTTTAGAGATTAGTTTGGTTTTAGTCCAACATCTCTTGCTTGTTATAAAAGTAGTTTTATACTTATGCTTATGCTTACGCTTTCATTTTACATTCATAGAAGAGAGATAGTTCATCTTTTGGTTGAGGAAGCAACCCTCCAATTCTTGGTTGAGGAAGCCACCCTCCAAATGTGACTAGATTTCTTCTACTTTTATTGTTCATGCATTTCACTGACATTGCTTGAGCTTCTTTCTTTCTTAGAAGAGTGAAACCCTTCCACTTTTCTAGAGCTTTACCAAAGCCGTGAAGGGTGGAACGTGATTCACCCATTCTTTGTTAAAGATTGGGTCCGTGTTTGTTGTTACTTTATCTTTTAAGTTCTCTACTTGGAGGGATGAGCATCACTTACTTTTCTAGCTTTACCCAAGCCATGAAGAATGAGTAGTTTCTCATTCACTCTTTAGTAAGAGGAGAAGGTCATGTATAAGTTATCCGGGAATCATATTTGTGCATTGTTTTTATGCTTAATGTTTATTTCTTCTTGTTATTGGATGATTGATTGCATCTAGCAAAGCTAAGGTACTTTGTATAACTGTGGGTTCTTTCTATGACACGGATGACTCTTGCATAGAAAGACTCATCAGTTCAAGGCAAGTACCCCGGCTAGATCCTCATGACTACCCTTCAATCCTCCCCCTTATTGTACTTCATTTAAAGAATGGAATATTAAAATCATGATTGGATGTCTTGTAGAAACACTTGCTTGTTTGTAGACGGGTTAAGTCTCGGCACAGGCAATTCTTGTAAACTTCTAGAAAGACATCGGAATAATGTTCTTAATTCTCACAATCCATTTTTATCTTCCGATTAACTTGCTGTTGACACGGGAGTTAATTGAGTTATCAAGCAAAATTATGACAAATCGGATAACTAACTACATGTCCAGATCCTTGCACTAAAGAGTGACTCTTTTTAATTAGCACTTATCTCCTGTTTTGTTAAGAAAATCCTCTTGGAAAGAATCTTATATTCTGTCCAGGAAAATTCATATCTCATAGCAAATCTCAAGGGTTACAATCAATAGGTCTCTACCACTGCTTACCTCGGAAATATCAACAAAAGTTCCCTGTGGATTCGACTCCAGACTCAAACCGGATTATTACTACAGCTTGACCGCCTGCACTTAGGTGTACACATTTCGGATCAAGAACAAGTTTTTGGCGCCGTTACCGGGGAACCTTTAAAAGGTGTTTTAAGGTGAAAGGTAAAAAGACCTTCAACGTTGTGTATATTCTTTGGTTTACTATAAATAACTTTGTTTTATTTTCTTTATGACTGAGGGCACTCCTCGCTTCCAAAATTTGCCGGCAGAATCGTGTGAGTCCGTGAATCAGCCTGAACCAAATTCACCTAGATCAGTAGCAGACTCTTGTGAGGGTAGTATGGCAAATAATGAAAGAAATGGAGAAGTCCCTATGAGAGAGGAGGAGGTCCCTAACATTTGAACTTTGCGGGATTACTTAAATCCCACAAGAAATAGTGTCCCCTCTTGTTTTATTTTTCCTGAAAATGCTCCCCTCTTTACTGTAAAGTCGGGGACAGTGCAGTTATTACCCGTATTTCATGGATTGGATGCAGAAAATCCATATCTGCATATAAAAGATTTTGAGGAAGTGTGTGGAACATTTCAAGACAATTCTGAATTGGCCAAGATGAAACTGTTTTCTTTCTCCTTAAGGGATAGAGCCAAACAATGGTTAAATTCTTTAAAAGCTTTTTCAATACCCAACTGGCAAGCATTACAAAATGAATTTTTTAGAAAGTTTTTTCCTCTACACCGCACAAATGCACTAAAAAGGCAAATCATGAATTTTGCGGTCCAAGAAGAAGAAACTTTTTATCAAAGTTGGGAGAGATTCAAAGATCTGCTCCAATCCTGCCCACATCATGCTTTTGAAAATTGGACTTTGGTAGGATTTTTCTATGACTCCTTGCCCTCTAGACTACGTCAGTTTGTCGAAATGATGGCCCAAGGAGAATTCATGGGAAAAAGTCCGGAGGAGGCATTCAATTTTTTTGACACCATATCTGACAGTTCTCAGATGTGGGACTCAGCCTCCCCTACCACTGTAGAAGCCAGACCATCTACTTCCCAAGGAGGAAAATATGTCTTGAGAGAGGATGATGACTTGAGAGCAAAAATGTCCACATTGTCTCGAAAGCTTGAAGCTTTAGAGATGAAGAAATTCCATCAAGTTGATGTTAGCCCTTCCACCGAGCAAGTGTGTGGAATCTGTGCGCTAACAGGACACCCTATGGGGAATGTCCCACCATCCCAGCATTCAAAGAAGTCTTGTTGGAACAAACACATGCAGTTTCCAACTTCAACAAGCCCTACTCCAACCCATATTCTGAAACATACAGTCCAGGGTGGCGAAACCACCCTAACTTCAGTTGGAAGAACACACAACCAATACCCATGAACCAACAACAAGGGCCATACCCACCACCCCAAGGACCTCCTGCATATCAACCATATCAACCACCACAAAAGAGGAACCTTGAGGACACACTGAATCAGTTTATGCAAAGCCAAATGAATTATAACAATAATTCCACACAGGCTTTCACTGATTTCAAAACCCAGACCACTCAATCTTTTGAGGATCTTAAAAGCCACATCCAAAAGTTGACTCAATCCATGGTCATACACGAAAAGGGCAAGTTTCCTGCCAACCAAAGCAACCACAAGGCCAATTCCATGTAGGGAACCCTTCAACAATAGGAAACAACCTAGACCAAGCCCAAGTTGTCACGACACTAAGAAGTGGCAAGGTGATTGACAAGACAATCAGAGACATACTCATTCCCAAGCCAAGACCTGAGTCAAGCCCAGCCAATCCATCATCTGAACCTGAACCAATTGAGACTGAACTTGAGAAAGATCCTGAGCCTGTGATTGAACAAGAGCCAGAACCTTCTGAAAAAAAGGAACCTTCGTATCCCATTCCGGCTCCGTTTCCTCATCGACTCAAAACCAAACAGAAAGTGAAAAATCAGCCTGAAATTTATGACCTTTTTAAGCAAGTAAATATCAACATCCCACTTCTGGATGCAATCAAACAAGTTCCGTCTTATGCCAAGTTTCTAAAAGACTTGTGCACAGTCAAGAGAAGCCAGAATGTCCAGAAGAGAGCCTTCCTCACGGAACAAGCTAGTGCTCTTCTTCAACATAAAACCCTTCCAAAATACAAAGACCCAGGGTGTCCGACTGTCTCATGTATCATTGGGAACTTCAGGATTGAACAAGCTTTGTTAGACCTTGGAGCCAGCGTTAATTTGCTACCCTACTCTGTCTATCAGCAGTTGGGTTTGGGTGAACTTAAACCCACTTGTGTCACACTCCAGTTGGCCGACAGATCTGTCAAAACCCCCAGAGGGATTGTTGAAGATGTGCTTGTCCAAGTAGATAGTTTTGTCTTCCTTGTTGACTTCATTGTTCTGGATACTTAACCAGCAATAAATTCGAAGAACCAAATTCCCGTCATTCTTGGTCGGCCATTCCTAGCAACTTCCAATGCCTTAATCAATTGCAGGAATGGAGTCATGAAATTAACTTTTGGGAATATGACTCTCGAACTGAACATTTTCAATATTGCTAAACATCCAGAAGAAGAAAAGGAAGAAAGGGAAGTAAACTCCATAGAATCTTTGATACAGGAACATCTGGATGATACATTCTGTGAGGATCTTACTGAATCATCTCTGTTAGAACTCATCTCATCAGAAACAACAGATGATGACCCAAATCCACCAAGTGGCCCTACTCATACTGTTGAGACATGGGCACCTAAATTCGAAGAAATTTCACCAAGTGGCACAAAGCCAGTCTCATCAAGTGTTAGCCCACCAAAGCCTGAATTGAAACCTCTCCCATCTGACCTCAAATATGCATTTTTAGGAGAGAATGAGTCATACCCAGTGGTAATTTCATCTAAACTCACGGACTTACAAGAGTCTAAACTGATTGAAGTTCTTCGAAGTCATAAAAGCACCATTGGATGGACCATCGCTGACTTGAAAGGTATAAGCCCATTAATCTGCAATCATGCCATATACCTTGAAGAGGATTCAAAACCCTCTCGTCAAATGCAGCGAAAACTAAACCCTCACATGAAGGAAGTTGTGAGAATTGAGGTACTCAAACTCTTAGATGCAGGGATAATCTTCCCTATCTCAGATAGTAAATGGGTCAGTCCAACCCAAGTTGTGCCGAAAAAATCTGGGGTCACAGTGGTAAAAAATGATGCAAATGAACTAGTACTAACTCGAGTCGTCACAGGATGGCGAATGTGCATTGATTATCGAAAACTCAATTTGGTCACTAGAAAAGATCATTTTCCTCTTCCATTTCTTGACCAAGTCCTAGAGAGAATTGTAGGCCATGCATTTTACTGTTTTTTAGATGGGTATTCAGGGTATAACCAAATTGAGATAGCCCTAGATGATCAGGAGAAAACAACATTCACATGCCCCTTTGGCACCTTTGCATTTAAAAGTATGCCATTTGGACTTTGTAACGCTCCTGCAACATTCCAAAGATGTATGCTAAGCTTGTTCAGCGATATTGTTGAAATTTTTTTGGAAGTATTCATGGATGACTTCTCTGTCTATGGTGATTCCTTCGATTTGTGTTTAACCAATCTGGAGAAAGTACTGATCAGATGTAAGGAAGCCAACCTAGTGCTCAATTGGGAAAAATGCCATTTGATGGTAACACAGGGCATTGTCCTTGGTCACATTGTGTCGTCTGAAGGCATGAAAGTTGACAAGGCAAAAATAGATCTGATTGAAAATTTGCCTGCCCCTAAGACTGTAAATGATGTTCGATCATTCCTAGGACATGCAGGTTTCTACAGGAGATTCATAAAAGATTTCAGTACCATAGCAAACCCATGTGTCACCTCCTAAGTCAGGATGCAATCTTTGATTGGATGGAATGAAGCATGCCAAAAAGCCTTTGACAAACTAAAAGACATGTTAATTTCTGCACCAATAATGCAACCCCCTAATTGGAATCTTTCCTTTGAACTAATGTGTGATGCAAGTGATTTTGCTGTAGGTGTTGTATTGGGACAAAGAAAAGACAAGAAACCCCATGTGATTTACTATGCAAGCAAAACTTTGAATGATGCTCAAATGAATTATTCGACAACTGAGAAAGAATTGCTTGCTGTAGTTTTTGCACTGGAAAAATTCCGTTCTTATCTTGTTGGTTCTTCTGTTACTGTATTCACTGACCATGCAGCCCTAAAATTTTTGCTCACAAAGAAGGACGCCAAACCAAGACTCTTGAGATGGATACTTTTGCTCCAAGAGTTTGATCTTTTCATCAAGGACAAGAAAGGTGTCGAGAATGTGGTGGCAGATCATCTGTCCAGACTAACCTATGAATTTCATGAGGATGGACTGCCAATCAATGAGAAATTCTCCGATGAACAACTATTCATGATTGATAGGACACCATGGTATGCAGACATTGCTAACTTTCTTGCTACTGGTACACTCCCTCCATCCTTTACCATGTTGGACAAAAAGAAATTTCTGAGGGAGGTTCGTAACTTCTTTTGGGATGATCCTTACGTATTCAAGTACTGTAAAGATCAAATCATAAGACGTTGCATCCATGCTCATGAAAGTAGCCGGGTAATAACATTTTGTCATTCTGAAGCATGCGGTGGCCACTTTTCATCAAGAAAAACAGCTGCAAAAATATTGCAATGTGGATTTTACTGGCCCACACTTTTCAAAGATGTCCATGCCTTTTGTTTAACTTGTGATAGGTGTCAAAGGTTGGGAAACATTTCTAAAAGAAATATGATGCCCTTAAACCCCATTCTGGTAATTGAAATTTTTGACTGTTGGGGCATCGATTTTATGGGACCATTTCCCCCCTTCTTTTGGCTATCTGTACATTTTAGTGGCTGTAGACTATGTATCCAAATGGGTTGAAGCAATTCCATGCCGAAACAATGATCACAAAACAGTGATCAAATTTTTGAAAGAAAATATTTTGTCCCGGTTTGGAATTCCGAAATCAATCATTAGCGATGGGGGTGCTCATTTTTGCAATCGTCCTTTCTGGAATTTAATGAAAAAATACTTGATTTTTCACAAAATTGTAACCCCTTATCACCCACAGACCAGTGGACAAGCTGAGTTAGCTAATCGGGAGATCAAATTAATTTTGGAAAAAATGGTGAATCCAGATCGCAAAGATTGGTCGTTAAGACTAACTGATGCACTCTGGGCATACCATACTGCTTTTAAAACAATTTTAGGCATGTCTCCTTATCGATTAGTCTATGGAAAACCATGTCACTTGCCTGTGGAATTGGAACATAGGGCATACTGGGCCATTAAAGCAATGAATTTTGACTTGGATAAGGCTGGGCTAGCAAGGAAACTTCAGATAAATGAATTGGAGGAATTGAGAAATGAAGCATATGAAAATGCTAAGATTGCTAAAACCAGGATGAAAATTCTTCATGACAAACACATTGTGTGGAAATCTTTTGAGCCATCTCAAAAAGTCTTGCTATTTAATTCAAGACTCCACCTCTTTCCTGGTAAGTTGAAATCAAGATGGACTGGGCCTTACATTGTCAAAAAGGTGTTTGAACATGGAGCAGTTGAAGTGGAAAACCCAGCAAACGGTAATAGTTTTACTGTTAATGGTCAGCGGTTAAAACCATTTTTGGAGGATTGTGTTAAAATTGTGGAAACCATTCTTTTAATGGAACCAGAGTACTCCACCGAAATTCGCGCCTGCCGACACTCCAGTGAATTGGGTCAGGAAAAATCTACTCCAACCCGACCCACTGGGGCGCCTTTATAAGGCACCCACTTTTTCTCCCAACTGCCGCAGTTGGCCCCCCCCATTTCTTCTTCTTCTTCTTTTTCTTTTTCTTTTCTTCTTCTTCCTTCTGTTCGTCTTCAAGTTCTCTGTTATCCAAGAAACCACCCATGACCACACACTCCATAAACACGATATTTTGCTTCATGTTTTGCATTTTAATCTTATACTTGCTCATGTGTGTTCTTCTTTTATTCGCACTCACACATAAGGATTTTCAGCCTACCCGAAATCCAGATTTGTGCACAGATGAGTAATTTTTGTGTTTTTATTTGTAGGTCTCAGCGGGTGAACAGATCTATACCATTCAACTTCGTCTCCACAATCCATGAACCGGTAAATTCGAAACATTGGGGACAATGTTCAGTTTAGGTTGGGGAGTATGATCAGTTCATCAGTTCATTAGTTCATATTTTCGTAAATTTTTAAAATTTTCATATTGTTGTTGTTGATCATGTTTGAACATTGATTGTATAAATTGATGATTATGCTTATGAATCAGCTTCAATCGTCTTTGTGACTGACTGACGTTAAAGAACCAGATAGTGAGTCTTAAAACTTAGCAATCATGGATGTAAAACTTTTTTTGTTTAGCCTAGGAGTTCTACGTACCTTTCCATCTGATGTACATACTATGATCATGAGAAAAGCAAGAATAGTAAGGAAGGCTGAAATCCAAGAAAAACAAGCGAAACCCCTCTGTGGCAGAAGCAGCTTTGCCAAACGCCGTCGTGCCAAAAGGCTTGGTGCCTGTAAACAGTGTGGCAGAGTCTTTCACGAAAAAAGGTACAACCAGTGTTCTGAACCAATTTTCGGTCGCGCACTTGATCGATTAGACTGGATAGTGAATGGGCTGAGTAAGGATTACCCTGATACGCCATGCTATTCCGGTACTTTGCTTAACCGGTTTGTGAGAGAGGAAGTTGGGAGAGTTACTGGTTGTCCATTCTACACATACACAGAGGGAGACTCGGATTAGATAATTTTCTGTAGGAAATGTGTACTTTTGTTTGGGGAATGAAAGCCAAAGGTTCGAATTTGTTGTAAAAAGTGTAAAAATCTTTTTGTATAAACTCTTTTAACTAGAATGAAAATATGGGCCGAGTAAGGAATGTCCCAAAATACCAACCTGAAGCGTGGGTAGGGGCTTATCCTAAGACACCATAGTTTTTTGATTTAAAATTTTGTGTTTGGTCCTATTTGATTGTATATAGTGTAGTGGAGAAAAAATTTAATTTTTGGTTCAACGTTCGAACGCCAGGTAACGTTCGAACGTAATCTGCTTACAGTACTCAGCCTCTGATGAAGCTTCTGATGGAACTTAAAAGTACTGGGAGCTCAGTCCGTTCGAACGCCAATGGACCGTTCGAACGAGATTTACGTTCGAACGCCAATAGAACGTTCGAACGAAGAGAACTTACAGTACTTTGGTCTCTGTCAGAACACAAAAGTACTGGGAGCTCACAACGTTCGAACGATAACCTACGTTCGAATGAGGATGACGTTCGAACGTGGATGACGTTCGAATGCCCCTTCTCATACTATAAAAGCCTGCATCGTCGTTTTCAGCCAAAATCCCCAAATTTTTTCAAAACCCTAGAACTCTTTTTCACTCCACAGACCTCAATTCACCCTCATTCCCCAAAAATACCCAAATTCGACCCTCCCTAACTCCTCTCCACATCAAAATCATCAATCCTACACCAAGAACCCCAAGTTTCCAGCACTTTTCAGCACCCTCTCAAACCCAACCCACATTCGAACGCCATGCCAAGGGTAAAACTCCCTGCCATGCGTGCTCCACCAGTGAACCAAGATCCAAATATTGTAGAAGAGGTGATAGAAGAGAGGGAGGGAAGGCAAAGGACGAAGAGATATGACAGGACCAGGTTTCCCAGTGCCTTAAAGGCTGAAAGGTATGAAAATTTCTACCATAAGCATGCAGTTGTTTGTGAGAGAGACGTTGTGATTGATGATTTTGCTGGAATTGGAATATTGGAGGAAATGGAGAGGAGTGAGTGGGTCTGGTACTTGAGGAACGGTGGAGACGCCGTTGTTGACTTGGTGCGGGAGTTTTACTCCAACGCTGAGATCATCAACGGCGCAATCTGGACATATGTTAGGGGTATCCACATTGACGTGGATGAAGCAAACATCGTAGAAATAAGGGAGGAAATACCTCGAGTGCAAAACCCGACCTACCCCCCAAAGAAAGACATAGCAATGAATGTGGTGGGAAAGGAATTGACTGGGGTAGCTGACTTTTCATGGGTAGGGAGGAGATTTTTGAGGCAAGGGGAGCTCACCGACAAATACAAAATGTTAAATTTGATTGCGGTGTCCAACTTCGCTCCCATGGGAAGAAAGAATGAAATTCTACCTGACCTGGCCCGGTTGCTCTATGCAATTGGAAATGGCCACAATATTGATCTCCCCTCCCTCATCTTGAGTGAAATGAAGAAAGGATGTGACGTGAAGAGGAGCTCCCTTCCTTTTGGCACCCTAGTAACTGAAATGTGCACGGAAAATGGGGTCAGGGTGAAGCCCGAGATGGAAATCCAAAAGCCAATGGGACCACTGAACAAGGCATCCTTTCGAAGGAGCCAAAGTCATAGTGGCGGCCCGGCAGTCAGACAGGAGATGCCACCCACCCAGGGAGTAGACGAGGTACAAGAGGAACTTGATTCAGAGGAGGAGAGAGAGATGGAGGTAGAGAGAGATCAGCCACCAGAGGCAGGCCCTAGCACCAGCACCAGCACCCGACGCTCCTTATGGGACATCATGCTTAGCATTGAAGCTAAGCAGGATGAGATCCTTAGGCTTATGAGGGGTGGAGGACCTGGTGGAGATGGTGGGCAAGCAGAAGAGTGAGAGAGAGAGAGATCCCTATCCCTGTTTTAGTTTTTGTTTGTTTAAAGTGCTTCTTTTTATGAATTTCTTCTTTGATAGTTGTAAGTTTTTGTGTGATTGTGAATGAATTGAACCGTTGATATTAAAAGATGATATTTTGAGAAATGAATGGTTTCATTTATCACTTTTATTTGTTTTAATGCATTTGTAGATTTAGCATAAAATTAAAATGAGATGGAACAAATGTGGATGTTAAGAATGCATGCTAGAGTAAATATGCACATGATCGGGTTGACACCTCAATTTATCAACCGAGACTTAAAACCACATTTCTTGAAAAAATTGGTATTCTCTCTATACTTAAATTGTCATATGTGCATCGATATTTTTTATTTTAAAGGTACAGGAAGATCTGACTTGAAAATGGAATTGGTATATAACCAATACCCCCTAGAAAACCCGACATACACAGTGGAGATAACAAAGAACACCAGGGTGAGTTTCGAACCTAACGATGCTTTCGAGAGACAATCGATGTTTACTCAAGTAAATTCTTTTCACTCTCAATTTTTGAATGATCTCATTAACCTTGCTTTGATTGACGCACTTAAAAGTGATCTATTGACATATTCCACAAGGAACCATCGCATACGACACATACATGTGCACATACTTGAGAAATGATTTTAGTCCATCTTTGAATTGATATTGAGCCTTAGCCATTTCTTTTACAAAATTTATTTCCCTAGTCAGCCATGTTTGAGCCCTCAATGTATGATTTCTTATTCGATAAACCTATATGATTACCAATCCACAGGAAAACATACTTGACATACCTTGGCTATCTAATTTTCTTACATCCTCTTTGTAATATGATACAGAAAAAGGAAAAGAAAAAGAAGCATTCGAGATTATCATCCAAGAAGAGTTGATTGGAACAATTGAAACAAAACAGAGGCAAAAAGACAAGAACTTGCCAAGAAAGTGAAAAATGAGAAAAGTGAAAGAAAGAAATGTCATCTCTAGGCAAAATATCAAAAAGTTAGAAAAGGGTGTGCTACAATACGTAAACAGAAGATAGCTTTTGAAAATCCCTGACGTCATTTCGTTAGCCACTGACCTCTGGCCACACTACAACCTATGAAAAGCCCTAATTGATCTCAAGTATGTTACATGCATGTGTTGTTAATCAAAATTGGGATATGGTAAATAGCATTTCTTTAAATTGCGTCAATATCCTTTCATGAGATTATGCCAAACATGATTTATTTTGCTTCCTTAAACTAGCGCTCCCTTTTTAATTGTACATGTGAACTTTCGATTGGCCATCTTCTGATCACATGATCTGTGAGAAACAAGTCACTATAATCAGAGTGAACTTTTGCTGAGGGTATACTACGTGAGGTTTGTGAAATCGAAACTATCCATGGAAGGTGGTAAAAGGGAGTATTTGTTATATAACAATCCATGTTGCTTGAATGATCATTCCTACTGCATTGAGAATTTCAAATACCAATGTAACAAATGATAATTTTTGCATAGAATGAATACCTGTGAAATAAGGACGTGTGAGATATAAGTCAAAATTGAGAATCTGGTGTCCCAACGACCATGATGCTAATTTACTTTAATCAGCACTCTCCTATGCACATCTGTTCGACTGAAGTTTATGGGTAGCTTCCCTGGAAACCCTCACGAGACAACACTCGTCCGCTAGGATAAACCTAGTGGTTCAAAGGCTTGTTGCATAAGCAAAATGCAACCGGATGACCTACGAAAATGGCATTAGGAGTAGATTTTTCTTGTTTCTTTTATATTACTAGAGACTAGCAATATTTAGGTTGGGGAGTGTGATTAGCACTTAAAATTAGCATATTACTATGCCGTTTTAAGACTAATTGTACTTTGATGGAGTTTAAGTGATGTCATTTCAGGCCCTAAACTGGACAAGGACCCAAGAACAACAAGTACCACACTTGGATGCAACACCAGCACATTAGAGCCCAAAATTGGAGAAGCTTGGAGAACAGCCAGACCGTGCGAACGCCAACTTACGTTCGAACGTCCACATTACACTGTAGCAGACTCAACTGCTAAGAGAAGGCGTGTTGCAGTGAGGAAAGAAGACTGAAGCTCTGAAGCACTTGAGTGTCACGTTCGAACGGGCACTTGAGTTGATTGAAGACCAGACTACTGCATAGAGTTGGAACTGAACTTCACAGAAGACTAACAGACCACTCGAGTGAAAGGGTCAGAACACATCTGGCGTTCGAATGCCCTTAGTGCAAAAACAGAAGACACGTTCGAACGCCAACTCACGTTCGAACGTTCTCCACAGACTAGCAGCAGAGTTGTTGGCTTTTCACTTGGACTTGGGCGGCAAACACTATTCCTTCACCTCCTCTTGCCTATAAATACTCCCCTTGTTGGAGAGCTATGGAGGAAGTAGGAAAGTTGATGGAGGCTTAGACTCCCACTCACATTGTAGATTTAGCTTATTTTCCTTGTATGAAGTCTTTATTTTAGAGATTAGTTTGGCTTTAGTCCAACATCTCTTGCTTGTTGTAACGCCCCAAAACACACTCTGGACGGCATTACATTCTAAAACCATTGACACAATGAGAGCACTAAGATAATCCATCCATAAGAAAATTTTCCATTCATCATCCATAGAATTTACAATATCATCCCCAAAAGAATAAGTCAAGCCATGGCCACAATATCAAAAGAATAAACCCAACAATGGCATTTACATTTCCCAAAGAAAAATATTGACTATTATAGCGCAGCGGAAATTACAAAAGAGATCTAGACTATACAGTGTTTCAAAAGAATATTCTAGTCTAGAACAAAAGTCAAAGACATCTCTAGATATCCCACTTGGGATCCAAGTATCCCTCGAGTGAAGCCTCTCCATGGCCCGGCTCGTTAGCACCTAGCTCATCCTCTGGCACAAACTCTGAAAAATGTTCAACTGTAGGGGGTGAGCACGAAGCTCTGTAGAAAAATCCTCCCAAACCCAAACAAGGTTTAGAAAAGTATATAAAACGGCCGGTCTCATTTCACAACTAACATATATAACATTTGAAGTAAAACGAGGACATTTAAACAGATCTCAAGTTTAGATAGCAACAATAATTGAAATGGATAAATAAACACAATATACCATTGGTAATCCATTCTACCATAAACCGTTTTCAACAAGTTCTCGCGGAATCCCATACTTCCCGAAACTCTTGTCAAAACAATTTCTGGTACAATGCACGATGACCCACACTGTGTGCCCGATACAACCCACGTTACTAACCCGTGATCATTAGTGATAGGAAAAGTTCATACCCACACGGCGTACAAAGGCGTCTACCCACTCCATGTGGTAGGAAAAGTTCATACCCGCGTGGCATACAAAGACGTCTACCCACTACATGATACCCGGTCCATAGTAATCCATGTTTGTATCGTACAACCATGCAAGCAATAAAATTCCCACAAATATCTCACATTCTAACAGTACCATAAACCCCCAAATTCTCACGCAAATTCCACAAAATCCACAAATCCATCATGAGACAATTTCAAATAACCATGAAGAAAAATACAAGAGATCATGTACAATAGCATTTCAATACTCAACACAAAGCACTATAGTTTTCAAAACCAAATTTGAGTGAAGATAGAGAGAGAAATCCATGTTTCTCAAAAACTAAGTTTTCTTATGGCTCTCCACCCATAACTTTTCTCAAAACATAATCAAGTTTGCAATAATACCAAGAGACAAGGAACCCATAGCCAATAGATATGATTAGAAGTCAAAATCATACATATATAATAACCCTAGCCTCAATGTAAGTGAATGGAAGGAAACCCCTACCTTGGTGTTCTTCAAAATCTAGGGTTTTGATCTTTTTGGAATTGTAACTCCCTCTTGATCTTGTGTTTCTTTCTCCTCCTTTATCTCCTCCTAGGGTTCTAAAGTGTTTAGGATGAGAGTGGAGTGAAGAATGGGGCAAATGAGGGCTTGAGGTGGTGTTTTAAACCCAAAAATCCTGACTTTTTAACTGTTCGGCTAGAGGTCGAATTGGAAAATTTTCATGAGATACACTTTTGTAGCCCTAGATGTCTACTATCTACTGTCCAAATTTCAGATCAATTGGACATAAGGATAAAAAGTTATGACCAAAATACTAGAAGGTGTCCCAACTCCTTTTTACCCAAATTCTCTCTAAGTGTTTTTTCACTCCGGAATACTTCCTAGCTTCCAATACACCCCATATTACCTCTCCCAAGGTTGTTCGACCTTCCGGATTCAATGGACACCTTATTTTGACCTAAAAATATTTAGAAATTCATCTAATCACCCTTTCCAAGTTTAAACGTCTTTGAAACTCAAACTTCCCAATCAATATGCATCTCTAGCATTTCTCCTACTATTACAATCTATATAGTTCATTCTTACACCATTACACATATCCATATTTTTACGACAATTATTTACTATATATTTATATACATACATAAAAGAAAATGCGGGGTGTTACACTTGTTATAAAAGTAGTTTTATGCTTATGCTTATGCTTATGCTTTCATTTTACATTCATAGAAGAGAGATAGTTCATCTTTTGGTTGAGGAAGCAACCCTCCAATTCTTGGTTGAGGAAGCCAACCTCCAAATGTGACTAGCTTTCTTCTACTTTTATTGTTCATGCATTTCACTTCCATTGCTTGAGCTTCTTTCTTTCTTAGAAGAGTGAAACTCTTCCACTTTTCTAGAGCTTTACCAAAGCTGTGAAGGGTGGAACGTGATTCAGCCATTCTTTGTTAAAGATTGGGTCCGTGTTTGTTGTTACTTTATCTTTTAAGTTCTCTACTTGGAGGGATGAGCATCACTCACTTTTCTAGCTTTACCCAAGCCATGAAGAGTGAGTAGTTTCTCATTCACTTTTTAGTAAGAGGAGAAGGTCATGTATAAGTTATCCGAGAATCATATTTGTGCATTGTTTTTATGCTTAATGTTTATTTCTTCTTGTTATTGGATGATTGATTGCATCTAGCAAAGCTAAGGTACTTTGTATAACTGTGGGTTCTTTCTATGACACGGATGACTCTTGCATAGAAAGACTCATCAGTTCAAGGCAAGTACCCTGGCTAGATCCTCATGACTACCCTTCAATCCTCCCCCTTATTGTACTTCATTTAAAGAATGGAATATTAAAATCATGATTGGATGTCTTGTAGAAACACTTGCTTGTTTGTAGACGGGTTAAGTCTCGGCACAGGCAATTCTTGTAAACTTCTAGAAAGACATTGGAATAATGTTCTTAATTCTCACAATCCATTTTTATCTTCCGATTAACTTGCTGTTGACACGGGAGTTAATTGAGTTATCAAGCAAAATTATGACAAATTGGATAACTAACTACATGTCCAGATCCTTGCACTAAAGAGTGACTCTTTTTAATTAGCACTTATCTCCTGTTTTGTTAAGAAAATCCTCTTGGAAAGAATCTTATATTCTGTCCAGGAAAATTCATATCTCACAGCAAATCTCAAGGGTTACAATCAATAGGTCTCTACCACTGCTTACCTCTGAAATATCAACAAAAGTTCCCTGTGGATTCGACTCCGGACTCAAACTGGATTATTACTACAGCTTGACCGCCTGCACTTGGGTGTACACATTTCGGATCAAGAACAGAAACCAACAGTTTCAGCAACCCAGGGTTGGTTTTCATGGATTATGGGATTTTTGTTCTTTATTTCTATGATGATCATGGTGGTGATGGGTATGGTTAGGGTGAGTGTGCCTTTACCGGTGACATCAAAGAAATCAAACGGAAAGGGGAAGCGCGTGGTTGAGTCTGAGCAACTTCCTATGCCTAGGAAACGCCAAAAGAAGACGGGTTATAAGGGGACAATTGCGATGAGGGGAGTCATGTGTGAGCGTATGCTCGATGAGAAGAGCTTGGGCAAGAATAGGCTAATACGACAGATTGTGGACAGAGGCCTCGAGTTCTTTTTAAAGCTAGTTAATTGGTAAATTCTTTCCTTCAATCGAGAGTTTTACACTGGGTTGATTGTGGTTGATAGTGACCTTATGATACTGAGGACTACTGTCTGAAAACTTGTGATTGAGTTACCTCTACGAAGATAGCCGCATATTTTTGCTATAAGAGGCCTTTGTCTTTTGCGATTGACTATCCACATGCTAAGTTTGCTGCAAAGGACCCTTTAGAGTATGTTAAGGACATGTATGATCGACCTGAGTGGTTTAAGGGTACGTTCATACGTGGGCATTTGGATGTAGAGTACCGGTTGATGAATAAGATTCTTCATTATAATGTCTACCCTAAGGGATCTGAGAAGAAGCCTGACATGCCCAAGATCATCCAACTCCATGAGTTTTTGGCAGGGTCGAGGATTGACATAACTTTGATGATTTGGGGTTTTATGAGAGATTACTGCACAACGAGGAAACCGAAGGGGAACATGCCCTTTTGTCGTATGGTAACTAATTTGTGCCTCGGCGCTGGGGTGAAGAGGATAGCAGCAGATCAACTTCTTCCTCCCAAGCTTGGACCTATTAGTAGCTGGGGAGAAAGGAAGAGTTTGATGATGTCCAAGACTGGTGGGTTTGGGAGTAAGATTATAAGATTACAACCACTACTTCTGCTACTTCTACAAAGTAGCCTCTGTAAAACCTGGGTAAATTTGAACTTTTTCTGAAAAAGGGCAAAATTGTAATTTGCCACCGCTATGCGGATTTGAAATAAGTATTTCTCTAGACCTTGGATGAGGAAACGAACTTCACCATTGGATTCGTATCGCGAAATCCAATTACCCTGCCAAATTTCATCGAAATCCGAGATAGTCAGATTTTATACGTATTTCGAGGCGATTAGGTGGCGGCTGACCTTACAAAGGTTCCCACAAATAAATTTTATAAATTTTCCTTATAATTGAATTAAAGTTCAAATAAAATTAATTTGAACTTAAACCGGGAAGAAATTAATCGTTTCGGGGCAGAAACAGACCCGGGAAAGAGGGGGGCGTGTGGCGATCTGAGCCAAGTCTTTAAAATTATAAATAGGGCAAAATATCTAAATTTTGAAGAGAATTTTCTGCTGGTTGTGCTGGTTTTAACGTGTGGGAGAAAGAGGGAGAGAAAAATGAGTTTTCAAGTTTTCTTTCGGCGATTCTCAGAGTTCCGTCGGTCGGAATCCATCGAGCCAAGAATTAAACTTCATCTCCTCGACAAGAGCTACGCAACCACACCAAGAACAAGAACGAGTGATTTCACCGAAGATCCAAGTGGAGACTTTGGGGAAATCAAAGGTTTTGGCCTTATGAGGTGTTCTTGAGGCTTTCTACCATTTCTACTACGCTCCAAGAGGTAGGGTTCTTCCTACTTTTGTTTTATTCCTACCTTTTGGGCTGATTTAAGGGGCTGTTATGTGGCTGTTTTAGGGCCTGTTTGAGCTTGTTTAGGGGCTGAAATTGTGAGCTGTTAAGGGGCTGAAATTGTGGCTGTTTTGGGTTAAAATTGTGGACTTTTTTAGGGACTGTTTTGGGTTGAAATTGTGGGCTGTTTTATGGCTTGTCTAGGGGCTGTTTTATGGCTTGTTTAGGGGCTATTTTATGGCTTGTTTTGGGGCTGTTTTGTGGCTTGTTTCGGGGCCGTTATATGGCTTGTTTAGGGGCTATTATGTGGGCTATTTTGTGGGCATATTATATGTTTACATTATGCCTTGAGGATTAAGGCTGTTATTGCTTGATTATGTAATGACATGCTTGGTTGTTGTTGTTAGATAAAATGTTGATATATGTGTACTAATATGTTGACATTGGGATGAGTTTTTGGAGGTTATATGCATATGATATGATTGTCTATGATACATGATGAAATGTGTGATTTAAGTTGTCCATGTGACATTCACTACATATGAGACATGACATTGACATGCAATGGTACATTACATTGCATATGCACGGAGACATCGCATTCCATGGGTGTGAGGGCATGGTTGAAAACAAACACCACATTTGGTGATTGATAAGTGGGCTCGGTACTGTTGGACCAATGTTCAATAGAGTCGCACAATCGCATAACATGGAAAACTTATGTCGGGTATAGCAAGAAGGACTAGACACTCCCTCGGGTGAAAAACCCGGTTACTGGTTCATACACTCCGACGGTGAAAGTCCAAAAAGTGTAGATAGGTTTGCGGAGCCGGCGGTGTGATTCCAAAATCCGCCACCCATAAAGACACATGGTTTTGTTTATGAAAAGATCATTCGAGGTGTAACATCCAACAAGTTTTGGTTTATAAACACATGACTTTTATTTCAAAGTGATCATTGGATGTAATTCATCAATGATGAATTTTATTACACATTGGCATTGCATTGTGTGGTGGGAGTTGGTGAAGACTCGGGTTATGATGCACGAGCGAGTTTCATCTCATTTCATAACATGGCATGTAGAATTCCAACCTAGAATTGCATAATTCTTACTGGGAATGTTGATGTGAATATGAATTGTTGAATGTGAACATTGCATGTGCACTTAGGTGGGGAGTAGCCTCTGTAGGAATTACTCTACTGGGCGTGGCTCACCCTATACGGAAAAACATTTCAGGTGCGGGATATACGCCGGTGGACGGCTCTCATTCGGGGCCGCATGGGTGAAGAAAGCCGACTTGTGGCTTTTATAACTCCTTTTGTAAAACTTTTGGAGCAAACTAGTTTTGGCATGTAATTTTATGTAAGAGAGTTGTAATTGAACTCATATGGACAGTTTTTAATATAACCTTGCATATTTTTATATGAGTATGGATAAATGGACTCGGTGTGGTAAATTTTTACTCATAAATGGACCCGGTGCGGTCATTGTGTTATATTGGGCCTCGGATGAGTCATGTTATTGTATATTGTAAGGAGACTCTGTCCAATTTTTGTTAGATTATGGATCCCGGTAAATGGGACACAACAGTGTGATATCGAGTTACACGATATCCACAGGCATTCCGCGGGTTGATGGGTGATCAACGGACCCCTGGATTTTGGGGCGTCACAGCCTCTTTCCTCTCGAGCTACAGTTCCTCAGAGAGTGTCTAGATTAGAGGAGAGGTTGGCGGGTATGGAGAGTGACCTATCTGGAGTGAAGCACTCACAGGGCATGCTTGAGGCAAAAATGGACGATTATTTTCAAGTTATACGTAGGCTATTTGAGGTATTGACTCTAGGAGAGAAACCTCCAGGGGTTACTTCATTCCCTATTGGTGCTATTTCTAGAGAGGCTACTGCCTATTGCTCGAACGCCCATTAGTGTTGCTAAGATGAGTAGTAGTGGGAAGTACACTACTGGATTAGAGGATGATGAGGGTGATGATGGGTATGATGGTTTTGATGCTTCAGAGTGACAGTTGACTTTAGGATTTTACTCTTAGGAATTTTCTTTTGATTTTCTTGTTTTTGGTAAGCGACTAGGTTTAGTTGTTTAGGTTATTTGTCTTTTTGGGTTATAATAGCCTAAATAAAAGAACCTTAGATTTTAGTGAGGCTATTACATCTTAGTTTTTGTACCCAAGGGCAAAACATCTATATATATATAAGTCCTTTAGATTTTGATATGTGCCTTGAAGTTTTAGAGCATATGCATTTCAATTTATGAGGTTTGCTATGATTGTTTGATTATACTTTGGAATTTAAGGTGTAATGTTAGGATTTTATTTTTGTTGGGGGTGTGATTAGTATGCAATATTGCATATTCTACTCCTCATATCATTCACTTTAGCTTTTGCTTTAAGGTAAAAGAAATGTTTTAAGTTTATTTTTATGCTTTGGATGATGTTGGGAATGAGCTAAGTGAGCTAGACTTGAAGCTAGAAGCATTGCAATTCAAATTCAAAAAAAGTGAAGTTCAACCAGTTGGTTTTCTATCGGTTCATCAAGTGTCAAACAGCAGACCTACCGGCAGCTGTGAAGTCCTACCGGTTCATTCAAAACAATAACTTTGCTACCGATTCATACATTTTTAACCTACCGATTCATTTGAAATAGAGAGCAGTTCTACTAGTTCATTGTCATGACCTACTAGTAGATCAAAGCAGAAACTTTCCTACCAGTAGGTTGGGGATGCTTCCTACCGATGTTCATCAGTTTAACTTCGACAAGAACTCTGTTTGGAAAGACAATCGATTGAAATCTTTAGGATATTGTTGGGGACTCTAATTGGTGGAAAAGAAGAGAAAAAGAAGGAAGAAATTTATCTTTAAAAGGGAACCGAATACTGGAGAGAGGGGATCGATCTTTCTCTTCATATTTTTTTTTTTACTTGTTAACTTCTCTATCTCTCTCTTCCATCAGTTTTCTCCTAGTTTTCTATAGGGTTCTTAGTTACTCATAGTTTTTCTCTCTAAGAAATTTCAAAGCGTTGTCTTTACTTATTATTTTAACTTCTGCAAGCAAAGTACGTTGATTCATATTTCTTGTAATTGTTACGATTATTCGTCTTGAATACAAGGTTGGTTTAATTTTTAATTTCCATTCAAGTTTTAGTTTGTCTTTCAGTTATCAAGTATTTAATAATTGTCTATGATTTTTCGTTTATCATGAGTGACTAGTTTCATACCGGTGTAATCGAATGAGGGATTCTCATCCATAAATAGGTGGTTTTAACCTAACTAGGGTTTTCAATATTTGAAGTTATTTTTGTTGAATGAAGAAATTGTTATTGGAAACATAGATGATATGTATATCTCTTTGCTTATCCCGTAGACAATTTAGTTTGGCACAAGTAATTCTTGGAATCACTGCAATCAACATGGTTGTAATTCTTTCATGAATTAATTAAATCAATTAGAATTCATATTTTTCAATCTTTGATTTTTAGTTGAATATTTTTCGTCCAAGTGCGTTGATTACAATCTTGGATGAGTCATAGAATTTGGTCAAAATTCCTATTTACGGTGAGATGAACTTTAATGATTATCCAGTTTCTTTTGAATATTGTTTCTTAGTTTATTCAATCATCACAACACTTTTCCAAAAATAAAGGATTTTTAGTTTTTTCTTTCAATCTATCACCAGTCGAGTTGTCTTTGTTTTCCCTGAGGAGATAACCTTAGTAATCGACCAAGTTACTATTCGATACATTCTTGTGCTTGGGGGGTTGATACACTTTTCTAATAACGAATATGTCCAGACTTGTTTATCATTTTATTGAGTAACAAGAACTTCTTCAATGAATTAAAAAAAAATTAATTACGATACTAAAAAAGTAAGGTTCTATTAGTATAGAAAAGATTTGCATGATATCTACTCTACAAAAATATATATATTCTGTCATCGAGGGATTCCTTATTTCTTCTAATTTTGAAAGTATAAGTAGATACTATCGAGGAACAGATGTTCTGAATCGATCAATGAAGTTAATTTTTCAAAAACATTATCAGAAAAAATGGAATTTTTTGAAACAACAAATCCAATTTATTATGTACCCACTTTAGAGGTCGGGCAATGGGTTTTTTGGGTTGTTCTTGTTTAAAGGGGACTTTTATTGTTTAATTGAATTTTGAATAGAGGTGATTTTTTTTTATCGGTAAATGTGAAATTCATTGATCAAAAGAGATTTACAAGAAAGGGTTTATCATTGGACATAAAGTCATGAGAAACACAAAATCAACAAAAGGGATTTTCAAGGATGGTATGCCTTCTAAATTAGATTGCACACCTTCCTCGTTACAGAATCCATGTAACATACTAACTCAAAGAAAACATACAATTTGGGAGCTTCCACTTGTCTTTCAAATACACATTCCTAGCTGTAGCTTGGTACTTCTTCAAACTTGTCATCCTTCCCCTCACTTGTGTAATGATCTTCTTAGATAGGCAGGCCACATCAAAATATTCAATTATGTGCCATCTAGTATTCCTTTCCAACCAAATTTAATAGATAGACAAAGCAAAGGAAAGTTTTCAGTAGCAGCATTTCCAAGGAACCACCTTTCATTTTAAGGGCTACCCACTGTACTGTATTTTCCCAAGTGCATTGCCTCCATTGGATGTCACACCTCTGTAGCATGGTAACCCAGATTCCGAATGTTTAAGAACAATTGAAAAAGAGGTGGCCAGCCAGGTAATAAAGCTAACTCGGGGAATAGTCTTGGGGTACCACACAGTGTGCCACCATCCCGCCACCGGTTTCCTCTACCTCAACACCTCCCAAGCTGATCTGGTTGAGAACTTCCCATTGGATGGCCTCCATTCCAACTTGTATGGTCTCAATGGATTGGGAGGAGCTAGGGTGAGGAGGCTATTGTTCTTGATCCGAAATGTGTACACCCAAGTGCAGGCGGTCAAGCTGTAGTAATAATCCGGATTGAGTCCGGAGTCGAATCCACATGGAACTTTTGTTGATATTTCTGAGGTGAGCAATGGTAGAGACCTATTGATTGTAACCCTTGAGATTTGCTGTGAGATATGAGTTTTCCTGGACAGAATATAAGATTCTTTCCAAGATGATTTTCTTAACAAAATAGGAGATAAGTGCTAATTAAAAAGAGTCACTCTTTAGTGCAAGGATCTGGTCATGTAGTCAGTTATCCGGTTTGTCATAATTGTGCTTGATAACTCAATTAACTCCCGTGTCAACAGCAAGTTAATCGGAAGATAAAGATGGATTGTGAGAATTAAGAACATGATTCCGATGTCTTTCTAAAAGTTTATAAGAATTGCCTGTGTCGAGACTTAACCCGTCTACAAACAAGCAAGTGTTTCTACAAGACATCCAATCATGATATTAATATTCCATTCTTTAAAAGAAGTACAATAAGGGGGAGGATTGAAGGGTAGTCATGAGGATCTAGCCGGGGTACTTGCCTTGAACTGATGAGTCTTTCTATGCAAGAGTCATCCGTGTCATAGAAAGAGCTCACAGTTATACAAAGTACCTTAGCTTTGCTAGATACAATCAATCATCCAATAACAAGAAGAAATAAATGTTAAGCATAAAAACATTGCACAAATATGATTCGCGGATAACTTATACATCCCTTTCTCCTCTTACTAAAGAGTGAATGAGAAACTACTCACTCTTCATGGCTTGGGTAAAGCTAGAAAAGTGAGTGATACTCATCCCTCCAAGTAGAGAGCTTAAAAGATAAAGTAACAACAAACACGAAGCCAATCTTTAACAAAGAATGGGTGAATCACGTTCCACCCTTCACGGCTTTGGTAAAGCTCTAGAAAAGTGGAAGAGTTTCACTCTTCTAAGAAAGAAAGAAGCTCAAGCAATGGAAGTGAAATGCATGAACAATAAAAGTAGAAGAAAGCTAGTCACATTTGGAGGGTGACTTCCTCAACCAAGAATTGGAGGGTTGCTTCCTCAACCAAAAGGTGAGCTATCTCTCTTCTATGCATGTAAAATGAAAGCATAAACATAAGCATAAGCATAAAACTACTTTTATAACAAGCAAGAGATGTTGGACTAAAGCCAAACTAATCTCTAAAATAAAGACTTCATACAAGGAAAATAAGCTAAATCTACAATGAGAGTGGGAGTCTAAGCCTCCATCAACTTTCCTACTTCCTACTTACCTCCTGAAGCTCTCCAATAAGGGGAGTATTTATAGGCAAGAGGAGGAGACAAGAGGAGGTGAAGGAAAAGTGTTTGCCGCCCAAGTCTAAGTGAAGATACAACAACTCTGCTGCCAGTCTGTGGAGAACGTTCGAACGTGAGTTGGCGTTCGAACGTTGTTTCTGTTTTTGCACTAAGGGCGTTCGAACGTTAACTGTCGTTCAAACGTTTCTTCTGTTTTTGCACTAAGGGCGTTCGAACGCCAGATTTGCTCTGACCCTTTGACTCGAGTGGTCTGTTGGTCTTCTGTGAAGTTCAGTTCCAACTCTTTGCAGTAGTCTGGTCTTCCATCAACTCAAGTGCACGTTCGAACGTGAGTTGGCGTTCGAACGTGACACTCAAGTGCTTCAGAGCTCCAGTCTTCTTTCCTAACTGCAACACGCCTTCTCTCAGCAGTTGAGTCTGCTATAGTGTAATGTGGACGTTCGAACGTGAGTTGGCATTCGAACGTCCTGGCTGTGCTCCAAGCTGCTCCAATTTTGGCTCTAATATGGTGGTGTTGCATCCAAGTGTGGTACTTGTTGTTCTTGGGTCCTTGTTAAGTTTAGGGCCTGAAATGACATCACTTAAACTCCATTAAAGTACAGTTAGTCTTAAAATGTCATAATAATATGTCAACTTTAAGTACTAATCACACTCCCCAACCTAAATATTGCTAGTCTCTAGTAATACGAAAAAGAAAAATCTACTCCTAATGCCATTTTCGTAGGTCATCCGGTTGCATTTAGCTTATGCAACAAGTCGTTGAACCATTAGGTTTACCCTAGCGGATGAGTGTTGTCTCGTGAGGGTTTCCAGGGAAGCTACCCACAAACTTCAGTCGAACAGATGTGCATAGGAGAGTGCTGATTAAAGTAAATTAGCATCATGGTCGTTGGGACACCAGGTTCTCAATTTTGACTTATATCTCACACGTCCTTATTTCACAGGTATTCATTCTATGCAAAAATTATCATTTGTCACATTGGTATTTGAAATTCTCAATGCAGTAGGAATGATCATTCAAGCAACAGGAATTGTTATGTAACAAATACTCCCTTTTATCACCTTCCATGGATAGTTTCGATTTCACAAACCTCACGTAGTATACCCTCAGCAAAAGTTCACTCTGATTATAGTGACTTGTTTCTCACAGATCATGTGATCAGAAGATGGCCAATCGAAAAATCACATGCACAATTTAGGAAAGGAGTGAAATTTTAAAGAAGCTACTACTTATGTTTGACATAATCTCATGAAAGAATATTAACGCAATTAAAAGGAATGCTATTTACCATATCCCAATTTTGATTAACAACACATGCATGTAACAGACTTGAGATCAATTAGGGCTTTTCATAGGTTGTAGCGTGGCCAGATGTCAGTTGCTAACGAAACGACGTCAGGGATTTTCAAAAGCTATCTTCTGTTTACGTATTGTAGCACACCTTTTTCTAACTTCTTGATATTTTGCCGAGAGATGACATTTCTTTCTTTCACTTTTCTCATTTTTCACTTTCTTGGCAAGTTCTTGCCTTTTTGCTTCTGTTTTGTTTCACTTGTTCCAATCAACTCTTCTTGGATGATAGTCTCGAATGCTTCTTTTTCTTTTCCTTTTTCTGTATCATCTTATAAAGAGGATGTAAGAAAATTAGATAGCCAAGATATGTCAAGTATGTTTTCCTGTGGATTGGTAATCATATAGGTTTATCAAAGAAAAATTCATACATTGATGGCTCAAACATGGCTAACGAGGGATAAATTTTGTCAAAGAAAGGTCTAAGGCTCAATATTATATCAAAGATGACCTAAGATCATTTCTCAAGCATGTGCACATGTATGTGTCGTATACGATGGTTCCTTGTGGGATATGTCAATAGATCACTTTTAGGTGCGTCAATCAAAGCAAGGTTAATGAGATCATTCAAAAATTGAGAGTGAAAAGAATTTACTTGAGTAAACATTGATTGTCTCTCGAAAGCATCGTTAGGTTCGAAACTCACCCTGGTGTTCTTTGTTATCTCCACTGTGTATGTCGGGTTTTCCAGGGGGTATTGGTTATATACCAATTCCATTTTCGAGTTAGATCCTCCTGTACCTTTAAAATAAAAAATATCGATGTACAAATGACAATTTAAGTATAGAGAGAATACCAATTTTTCAAGAAATGTGGTTTTAAGTCTCGGTTGATAAATTGAGGTGTCAAACCGATCATGTGCATATTTACTCTAGCATGCATTCTTAACATCCACATTTGTTCCATCACCTTTTAATTTTTATGCTAAATCTACAAATGCATTAAAACAAATAAAAGTGATAAATGGAACCATTCATTTCTCAAAATATCATCTTTTAATATCAACGGTTCGACTCATTCACAATCACACAAAAACTTACAACTATCAAAGAAGAAATTCATAAAAAGAAGCACTTTAAACAAACATAAAAACAAGCACAAGAACAGAAATCCCTCTCCCTCTCACTCTTCTGCATGTCCACTAGCTCCACCATGTCCACCCCTCAGAAGCCTAAGGATCTTATCCTGCTTAGCTTCAATGCTAAGCATGACGTCCCATAAGGAGCGTCGGGTGCTGGTGCTGGTGCTAGGGCCCGCCTCTGGTGGCTGATCTCTCTCTCTCTCCTCCTCTGCATCAAGTTCCTCTTATACTTCATCCACTCTGTGGGCAGGGGGCTTTTCTTGCTTTGCCGCTGGGCCGCCACTATGACTTTGGCTTCTCTGGAAGGAAGCCTTGTTCATTGGCCCCATTGGCTTTTGGATTTCCATCTCGGGCTTCACCCTCACCCCATGTTCCGTGCACATTTCAGTCACCAAAGTAGCAAAAGGGAGTGCACTCCTCTTTACATCACACCCCTTCTTCATTTCATTTAGGATGAGAGAGGGGAGGTCGATGCTATGTCCTTTGCCAATGGCATACAAAAGTCGGGCCATGTCGGGTAAAATCTCATTTTTTCTTCCTACGGGAGCGAAGTTGGACACCGCAATCAAATTTATCATTTTGTATTTGTCGGTGAGCTCCCCTTGCCTCAAAAATCTCCTCCCTGCCCATGAAAAGTCAGCTACCCCCGTCAATTCCTTTCCCACCACATTCATTGCTATGTCCTTCTTTGGGGGGTAGGTCGGGTTTTGCACTCAAGGTATTTCCTCCCTTATTTCTACGATGTATGCTTCATCCACGTCAATGTGGATACCCCTAACATATGTCCGGATTGCGCCGTTGATGATCTCAGCGTTGGAGTAAAACTCCCGCACCAAGTCAACAACGACATCTCCACCATTCCTCAAGTACCAGACCCACTCCCTCCTCTCAATTTCTTGCCTTATTCCAATCCCAGCAAAATCATCAATCACAACATCTCTCTCACAAACAACTGCATGCTTATGGTAGAAATTTTCATGCCTTTCAGCCTTTAAGGCATTGGGAAACCTGGTCCTGTCATATCTCTTTGTCCTTTGCCTTCCTTCCCTCTCTTCTATCACCTCTTCTACAATATTTGGATCTTGGTTCACTGGTGGAGCAAGCCTGGCAGGGAGTTTCATCCTTGGCATGGCGTTCGAACGTGGGTTTTGGTTTGGGAGGGTGCTGAAAAGTGCTAGAAACTTGGGGTTCTTGGTCTGGGATTGATGATTTTGATGTGGAGAGGAGTTAGGGAGGGTCGAATTTGGGTATTTTTGGGGAATGAGGGTGAATTGAGGTATGTGGAATGAAAAGAGTTCTAGGGTTTTGAAAACAATTTGGGGATTTTAGCTGAAAACGACGATACATGCTTTTATAGCCTGAGTCGTAGCGTTCGAACGTTGGTGACGTTCGAACGTGGGTAGAAGGATTTTAAACAGAACGTTCGAACGTGGTTTGGCGTTCGAACGTGGTGAGCTCTCAGTACTTTTGTGTTCTGTCAGAGGCCAAAGTACTGCAAGTTCTCTTCGTTCGGACGTTCTATTGGCGTTCGAACGTTAATCTCGTTCGAATGGTCTATTGGCGTTCGAATGGATAAAGATCCCAGTACTTTCACGTTTCATCAGAAGCTTCATCAGAGGCTGAGTACTGTAAGCAGCTGACGTTCGAACGTTACTTGGCGTTCGAACGTTGAACCAAAAATTAAATTTTTTTCTTCACTACACTATATACAATCAAAGAAAGCAATACACACAAATTTAAATCAAGAAAAACTAAGGCGTCTCAGGATGAACCCCTACCCACGCTTCAGGTTGGTATTTTGGGACATTCCTTACTTGGCCCATATTTTCATTTCAGTCAAAAGAATTTATATAGAAAGATTTTTACACTTTTTACAACAAATTCGGACCATTGGCTTTCACTCCCCCAATAAAAGTACACATTTCCTACAGAAAATTATCTAATCCGAGTCTCCCTATGTGTCTGTGTGAAATGGACAACCAGTAACTCTCCCAACTTCCTCTCTCACAAATCGGTTAAGCATAGTACCGGAATAGTATGGCGTATCAGGGTAATCCTTACTCAGCCCGTTCACTATCCAGTCTAATCGATCAAGTGCGCGACCGAAAATTGGTTCAGAACACTGGTTGTATCTTTTTTCGTGAAAGAATCTGCCACACTGTTTACAGGCACCAAGCCTTTTGGCACGACGGCGTTTGGCAAAGCTGCTTCTGCCACAGAGGAGTTTCGCTTGTTTTTCTTTGATTTCAACCTTCCTTACTAATCTTGCTTTTCTCATGATCATAGTATGTACATCAGATGGAAAAGTATGTAGAACTCCTAGGCTAAACCAAAAAAGATTTACATCCATGATTGCTAAGTTTTAAGACTCACTATCTGGTTCTTTAACGTCTGTCAGTCACAAAGACGATTGAAGCTGATTCGTAAGCATAATCATCAATTTATACAATCAATGTTCAAGCATGATCAACGACGACAATAAAAATTTACGAAAATATGAACTAATGAACTGATGAACTGATCATACCCCCAACCTAAACTGAACATTGTCCCCAACGTTTCGAATTTACCGGTTCATGGAGTGTGGAGACGAGGTTGAATGGTAGAGATATGTTCACCGCTGAGAACTACAAATAAAAACACAAAAATTACTCATTTGTGCGCAGATCTGGATTTCGGGTAAGCTGAAAATCCTTATATGTGAGTGCGAACAAGAGAAGAACACACATGAGCAAATATAAGATTAAAATGCAAAACATGAAGCAAAAAATCGTGTTTGTGGAGTGTGTGGTCATGGGTTTCTTGGGTAATAGAGAACTCGAAGACGAACAGAAGGAAGAAGAAGAAAAGAAAAAGAAGAAGAAGTGGGGGGGGGGCAACTGCGACAGCTGGGGAAAAAGTGGGTGCCTTATAAAGGCGCCCCAGTGGGTCGGGTTTCAGAGGAGTACTCTGGTTCCATTAAAAGAATGGTTTCCACATTTCTAACAAAATCCTCTAAAAATGGTTTTAACCTCTGACCATTAACAGTAAAATTATTACCGTTTGCTGGGTTTTCCACTTCAACTGTTCCATGTTCAAACACCTTTTTGACAATGTAAGGCCCAGTCCATCTTGATTTCAACTTACCAGGAAAGAGGCGGAGTCTTGAATTAAATAGCAAGACTTTTTGAGATGGCTTAAAAGATTTCCGCACAATGTGTTTGTCATGAAAAATTTTCATCCTGGTTTTAGCAATCTTAGCATTTTCATATGCTTCATTTCTCAACTCCTCCAATTCATTTATCTGAAGTTTCCTAGTTAGCCCAGCCTTGTCCAAGTCAAAATTCATTGCTTTAATGGCCCAGTATGCCCTATGTTCCAATTCCACAGGCAAGTGACATGGCTTTCCATAGACTAATCGATAAGGAGACATGCCTAAAATTGTTTTAAAAGCAGTACGGTATGCCCAGAGCGCATCAGTTAGTCTTAACGACCAATCTTTGCGGTCTGGATTCACCGTTTTTTCCAAAATTAATTTGATCTCCCGATTAGCTAACTCAGCTTGTCCACTGGTCTGTGGGTGATAAGGGGTTGCAATTTTGTGAAAAATCAAGTATTTTTTCATTAAATTCCAGAAGGGACGATTGCAAAAATGAGCACCCCCATCGCTTATGATTGATTTTGGAATTCCAAACCGGGACAAAATATTTTCTTTCAAAAATTTGATCACTATTTTGTGATCATTGTTTCGGCATGGAATTGCTTCAACCCATTTGGATACATAGTCTACAGCCACTAAAATGTACAGATATCCAAAGGAAGGGGGGAATGGTCCCATAAAATCGATGCCCCAACAGTCAAAAATTTCAATTACCAGAATGGGGTTTAAGGGCATCATATTTCTTTTAGAAATGGTTCCCAACCTTTGACACCTATCACAAGTTAAACAAATGGCATGGACATCTTTGAAAAGTGTGGACCAGTAAAATCCACACTGCAATATTTTTGCAGCTGTTTTTCTTGATGAAAAGTGGCCACCGCATGCTTCAGAATGACAAAATGTTATTACCTGACTACTTTCATGAGCAGGGATGCATCGTCTTATGATTTGATCTTTACAGTACTTGAATACGTAAGGATCCTCCCAAAAGAAGTTACGAACCTCCCTCAGAAATTTCTTTTTGTCCAACATGGTAAAGGATGGAGGGAGTGTACCAGTAGCAAGAAAGTTAGCAATGTCTGCATACCATGGTGTCCTATCAATCATGAACAGTTGTTCATCGGGGAATTTCTCATTGATTGGCAGTCCATCCTCATGAAATTCATAGGTTAGTCTGGACAGATGATCTGCCACCACATTCTCGACACCCTTCTTGTCTTTGATGACAAGATCAAACTCTTGGAGCAAAAGTATCCATCTCAAGAGTCTTGGTTTGGCATCCTTCTTTGTGAGCAAAAATTTTAGGGCTGCATGGTCAGTGAATACAGTAACAGAAGAACCAACAAGATAAGAACGAAATTTTTCCAGTGCAAAAACTACAGCAAGCAATTCTTTCTCAGTTGTCGAATAATTCATTTGAGCATCATTCAAAGTTTTGCTTGCATAATAAATCACATGGGGTTTCTTATCTTTTCTTTGTCCCAATACAGCACCTACAACAAAATCACTTGCATCACACATTAGTTCAAAGGGAAGATTCCAGTCAGGGGGTTGCATTATTGGTGCAAAAATTAACATGTCTTTTAGCTTGTCAAAGGCTTTTTGGCATGCTTCATTCCAATCAAATATTACATCCTGACTTAGGAGGTGACACATTGGTTTTGCTATGGTACTGAAATCTTTTATGAATCTCCTGTAGAACCCTGCATGTCCTAGGAATGATCGGACATCCTTTACAGTCTTAGGGGCAGGCAAATTTCCAATCAAATCTATTTTTGTCTTGTCAACTTTCATGCCTTCAGACGACACAATGTGACCAAGAACAATGCCCTATGTTACCATAAAATGGCATTTTTCCCAATTGAGCATTAGGTTGGCTTCCTTACATCTGATCAGTACTTTCTCCAGATTGGTTAAACACAAATCGAAGGAATCACCACAGACAGAGAAGTCATCCATAAATACTTCCAAAAATTTTTCAACCATATCACTGAACAAGCTTAGCATACATCTTTGGAATGTTGCAGGAGCGTTACAAAGTCCAAATGGCATCCTTTTGAATGCAAAGGTGCCAAAGGGGCATGTGAAGGTTGTTTTCTCCTGATCATCTAGGGCTATCTCAATTTGGTTATACCCTGAATACCCATCTAAGAAACAGTAAAATGCATGGCCTGCAATTCTCTTCAGGACTTGATCAAGAAATGGGAGAGGAAAATGATCTTTTCTAGTGACCAAATTGAGTTTTCAATAATCAATACACATTCGCCATCCTGTGACGACTCGAGTTGGTACTAGTTCATTTGCATCATTTCTGACCATTGTGACCCCAGATTTTTTTTGCACAACTTGGGTTGGACTGACCCATTTACTATCTGAGATATGGAAGATTATTCCTGCATCTAAGAGTTTGAGTACCTCGATTCTCACAACTTCCTTCATGTGAGGGTTCAGCCGTCGCTGCATTTGACGAGAGGGTTTTGAATCCTCTTCAAGGTATATGACATGATTGCAGATTAACGGGCTTATACCTTTCAAGTCAGCAATGGACCATCCAATGGTACTTTTATGACTTCGAAGAACTTCAAGCAATTTAGACTCTTGCAAGTCTGTGAGTTTAGATGAAATTACCACTGGATATGACTCATTCTTTCCCAAAAATGCATATTTGAGGTCAGATGGGAGAGGTTTCAATTCAGGCTTTGGTGGGCTAACACTTGATGAGACTGGCTTTGTGCCACTTGGTGAAATTTCTTCGAATTTGGGTGCCCATGTCTTAACAGTATGAGTAGGGCCACTTGGTGGATTTGGGTCATCATTTGTTATTTCTGATGAGATGAGTTCTAACAGAGATGATTCAGTAGGATTCTCACAGAATGTATCATCCAGATGTTCCTGTATCAAAGATTCTATAGAGTTTACTTCCCTTTCTTCCTTTTCTTTTTCTGGATGTTTAGCAATATTGAAAATGTTCAGTTCGAGAGTCATATTCCCAAAAGTTAATTTCATGACTCCATTCCTGCAATTGATTAAAGCATTGGAAGTTGCTAGGAATGGCCGACCAAGAATGACGGGAATTTGGTTCTCCGAATTTACTGCTGGTTGAGTATCTAGAACAATGAAGTCAACAGGGAAGACAAAACTATCTACTTGGACAAGCACATCTTCAAAAATCCCTCTGGGAGTTTTGACAGATCTGTCGGCCAACTGGAGTGTGACACAAGTGGGTTTAAGTTCACCCAAACCCAACTGCTGATAGACAGAGTAGGGTAGCTGATTAACGTTGGCTCCAAGGTCTAACAAAGCTTGTTCAATCCTGAAGTTCTCAATGATACATGAGACAGTCGGACACCCTGGGTCTTTGTATTTTGGAAGGGTTTTATGTTGGAGAAGAGCACTAGCTTGTTCCGTTAGGAAAGCTCTCTTTTGGACATTCTGGCTTCTCTTGACTGTGCACAAGACTTTTAGAAACTTGGCATAAGACGGGACTTGTTTGATTGCATCCAGAAGTGGGATGTTGATATTTACTTGCTTAAAAAGCTCATAAATTTCAGGCTGATTTTTCACTTTCTGTTTGGTTTTGAGTCGATGAGGAAACGGAGCCGGAATGGGATACGAAAGTTCCCTTTTCTCAGAAGGTTCTGGCTCTTGTTCAATCACAGGCTCAGGGTCTTTCTCAAGTTCAGTCTCAATGGGTTCAGGTTCAGATGATGGATTGGCTGGGCTTGACTCAGGTCTTGGCTTGGGAATGAGTATGTCTTTGATTTTTTTGTCAATCACTTTGCCACTTCTTAGTGTCGTGACAGCTTGGGCTTGGTCTTGGGTGTTTCTTGTTATTGAAGGGTTCCCTACATGGAATTGGCCTTGTGGTTGCTTTGGTTGGGCTGGAAACTTGCCCTTTTCGTGTATGACCATGGATTGAGTCAACTTTTGGATGTGGCTTTTAAGATCCTCAAAGGATTGAGTGGTCTGGGTTTTGAAATCAGTGAAAGCCTGTGTGGAATTATTGTTATAATTCATTTGGCTTTGCATGAACTGATTTAGTGTGTCCTCAAGGTTCCTCTTTTGTGGTGGTTGGTATGGTTGATATGCAGGAGGTCCTTGAGGTGGTGGGTATGGCCCTTGTTGTTGGTTCATGGGTATTGGTTGTGTGTTCTTCCAACTGAAGTTAGGGTGGGTTCGCCACCCTGGATTGTATGTTTCAGAATATGGGTTGGAGTAGGGCTTGTTGAAGTTGGAAACTGCATGTGTTTGTTCCAACAAGACTTCTTTGAATGCTGGGATGGTGGGACACTCCCCAGTAGGGTGTCCTGTTAGTGCACAGATTCCACACACTTGCTCGGTGGAAGGGCTAACATCAACTTGATGGACTTTCTTCATCTCTAAAGCTTCAAGCTTTCGAGACAATGTGGACATTTTTGCTCTCAAGTCATCATCCTTTCTCAAGACATATTTTCCTCCTTGGGAATTAGATGGTCTGGCTTCTACAGTGGTAGGGGAGGCTGAGTCCCACATTTGAGAACTGTCAGATATGGTGTCGAAAAAATTGAATGCCTCCTCCGAACTTTTTCCCATGAATTCTCCTTGGGCCATCATTTCGACAAACTGACGTAATCTAGAGGGTAAAGAGTCATAGAAAAATCCTACCAAAGTCCAATTTTCAAAAGCATGATGTGGGCAGGATTGGAGCAGATCTTTGAATCTCTCCCAACTTTGATAAAAAGTTTCTCCTTCTTTGACCGCAAAATTCATGATTTGCCTTTTTAGTGCATTTGTGCGGTGTAGAGGAAAAAATTTCTAAAAAATTCATTTTGTAATGCTTGCCAGTTGGGTATGGAAAAAGCCTTTAAAGAATTTAACCATTGTTTGGCTCTATCCTTCAAGGAAAAAGAAAACAGTTTCATCTTGGCCAATTCAGAATTGTCTTGAAATGTTCCACACACTTACTCAAAATCTTTTATATGCAGATATGGATTTTATGCATCCAATCCATGAAACACGGGTAATAATTACACTGTCCCCGGCTTTACAGTAAAGAGGGGAGCATTTTCAGGAAAAATAAAACAAGAGGGGACACTGTTTCTTGTGGGATTTAAGTAATCCCGCAAAGTTCGGATGTTAGGGACCTCCTCCTCTCTCATACGGACTTCTCCATTTCTTTCATTATTTGCCATACTACCCTCACAAGAGTCTGCTACTGATCTAGGTGAATTAGGTTCAGGCTGATTCACAGACTCACGCGATTCTGCCTGCAAATTTTGGAAGTGAGGAGTGCCCTCAGTCATAAAGAAAATAAAACAAAGTTATTTACAGTAAACCAAAGACTATACACAACGTTGAATGTCTTTTTACCTTTCACCTTAAAACACCTTTCAAAGGCTCCCCGGCAACGGCGCCAAAAACTTGTTCTTGATCCGAAATGTGTACACCCAAGTGCAGGCGGTCAAGCTGTAGTAATAATCCGGTTTGAGTTCGGAGTCGAATCCACAGGGAACTTTTGTTGATATTTCTGAGGTGAGCAGTGGTAGAGACCTATTGATTGTAACCCTTGAGATTTGCTGTGAGATATGAGTTTTCCTGGACAGAATATAAGATTCTTTCCAAGATGATTTTCTTAACAAAATAGGAGATAAGTGCTAATTAAAAAGAGTCACTCTTTAGTGCAAGGATCTAGTCATGTAGTCAGTTATACGGTTTGTCATAATTGTGCTTGATAACTCAATTAACTCCCGTGTCAACAGCAAGTTAATCGGAAGATAAAGATGGATTGTGAGAATTAAGAACATGATTCCGATGTCTTTCTAGAAGTTTACAAGAATTGCCTGTGCCGAGACTTAACCCGTCTACAAACAAGCAAGTTTTTCTACAAGACATCCAATCATGATATTAATATTCCATTCTTTAAATGAAGTACAATAAGGGGGAGGATTGAAGGGTAGTCATGAGGATCTAGCCGGGGTACTTGCCTTGAACTGATGAGTCTTTCTATGCAAGAGTCATCCGTGTCATAGAAAGAGCTCACAGTTATACAAAGTACCTTAGCTTTGCTAGCTGTAATCAATCATCCAATAACAAGAAGAAATAAACGTTAAGCATAAAAACATTGCACAAATATGATTCCCGGATAACTTATACATGCCCTTCTCCTCTTACTAAAGAGTGAAAGAGAAACTACTCACTATTCATGGCTTGGGTAAAGCTAGAAAAGTGAGTGATGTTCATCCCTCCAAGTAGAGAGCTTAAAAGATAAAGTAACAACAAACACGGAGCCAATCTTTAACAAAGAATGGGTGAATCACGTTCCACCCTTCACGGCTTTGGTAAAGCTCTAGAAAAGTGGAAGAGTTTCACTCTTCTAAGAAAGAAAGAAGCTCAAGCAATGGAAGTGAAATGCATGAATAATAAAAAGTAGAAGAAAGCTAGTCTCATTTGGAGGGTGACTTCCTCAACCAAGAATTGGAGGGTTGCTTCCTCAACCAAAAGGTGAGCTATCTCTCTTCTATGCATGTAAAATGAAAGCATAAACATAAGCATAAGCATAAAACTACTTTTATAACAAGCAAGAGATGTTGGACTAAAGCCAAACTAATCTCTAAAATAAAGACTTCATACAAGGAAAATAAGCTAAATCTACAATAAGAGTGGGAGTCTAAGCCTCCATCAACTTTCCTACTTCCTACTTGCCTCCTGAAGCTCTCCAACAAGGGGAGTATTTATAGGCAAGAGGAGGAGACAAGAGGAGGTGAAGGAATAGTGTTTGCCGCCCAAGTCTAAGTGAAGAGTCAACAACTCTGCTGCCAGTCTGTGGAGAACGTTCGAACGTTGTTTCTGTTTTTGCACTAAGGGCGTTCGAATGTTAACTGCCGTTCGAACGTTTCTTCTGTTTTTGCACTAAGGGCGTTCGAACGCCAGATTTGCTCTGGCTCTTTCACTCGAGTGGTCTGTTGGTCTTCTGTGAAGTTCAGTTCCAACTCTTTGCAGTAGTCTGGTCTTCCATCAACTCAAGTGCACGTTCGAACGTGAGTTGGCGTTCGAACGTGACACTCAAGTGCTTCAGAGCTCCAGTCTTCTTTCCTAACTGCAACACGCCTTCTCTCAGCAGTTGAGTCTGCTACAGTGTAATGTGGACGTTCGAACATGAGTTGGCGTTCGAACGTCCTGGCTGTGCTCCAAGCTGCTCCAATTTTGGCTCTAATGTGGTGGTGTTGCATCCAAGTGCGGTACTTGTTGTTCTTGGGTCCTTGTTCAGTTTAGGGCCTGAAATGACATCACTTAAACTCCATTAAAGTACAGTTAGTCTTAAAATGTCATAATAATATGTCAACTTTAAGTACTAATCAGCTATCATGAATCTCCATCATGTAATGAGAAGAAGTGGTAGGCCATTGCCACGCAAATCCTTGAATAATGCTACTCACAGTTGAATACCTCGATAGACCTCGACTAGTTGTTTATGACAAACAAGAACCTTGGTATATATGACCTCAACCCATTGTTTGTTGTGAAAACAAGAACCTTGGTATAAGGAAGACACCACAAACGGTGGTGGAATTCCGTTTGATAAGTCGCTGGTGAGCGCTACGGGAAATCCCGATAAGTTCGAATAGTTCTTAAAAGAACCGCAGAGAAAACACTCTCCAATTTTGCTGAATAATGATCTGCTCTTTTCATTGATTAAACGCCTATTTATAAGGCTGGCCATTACAAGGAAAATTCCTAAAATCCTAATTTGCTAAGGAGACAAATCCTAATCTGCTAAGGAAACAAATCCTAATAGGAGTTTATATTTTGACAATCCAAACCCAAATAGGAATAACTAAAAACTAAAACTCTTACTTGCCTAAAAGAAGAAAAAGAAGACAATCATCCCTTTAATTGGCTGATCACACGCCTAAAATAGAAAAAAGAAAAGTAAATGGCATTCAAGCCTTACAATCAGTCCCAAAAAAGGAGTATTCTTAAACATGCCAATTTAAGCTTAGCCTTGACCAGATTCTTCTAGAACTTGAATCATGTTGATGAGTCTTTATTGCTCACGTGGATCATGCTCAATGGGCCTCCACGAATTTGCTTGAGTCCATGCCTCTTGAATCAGTCCGTTGAGTACATCTTTAAACTTCCTTGCTCGTGCTCTTGTAACCGGCCCAATTGGGACTTGAACTAGATCCCTTGAAGTTGTGCTATGATTTGCATCATTCCCCTCCTCTTGAAAAGGATTTGTCCTCAAATCATCACCTACATCAAAAGGACTCAAATCAGTAACATTAAAAGTAGCACTTACATTGTACTCACCAGGTAAATCTAGATTGTAAGCGTTGTCATTGATGCGCTCTAGGACTTGGAAATGACCATCTCCCCCTTGGAAGCAATTTGGAACGTCTTTGCGCCGAAAATCTCTCTTTTCTCATATGCAGCCAAACCCAATCTCTGGGTTCAAAAATCAGCTTGTGACGCCCCTTGGTGGCTTGTTTTGCATACTGCTCCGTTATTTGCTTAATGTTGAGTCTTGCTTTCTCATGAATCTGCTTGACAAAGTCAGCTTTCTTTTTGATTAATTGAAACGCCTTTTCTTGTTCTTCTCCCCATCTAAATCCAACGTTCTTCTTGATCACTTCGGTAAGTGGTGCGGCTATGCTACTAAAGTCCTTCACGAACCGCCGGTAAAAAACTAGCAAGTCCATGAAAACTACGAACATTACCTACACTTGTGGGACTTGGCCAATCTTGGATTGCACGTACCTTCTCTTCATCAACCAGTATACCTTGTGCACTAACAACAAATCCCAAAAATACAAGCTTATCGGTGTAAAAAGTACACTTCTTTAGATTAGCAAACAACTTTTCTTTCCTAAGCACATCTAAAACAGATTTCAAATGTACTACATGATCGTCCACGTTTTTGCTATAAATGAGTATATCATCAAAGTAGACAACAACAAATCTGCCTATAAATGCATGCAAAACATGATTCATAAGTCTCATAAAGGTGCTCGGAGCGTTAGTCAATCCAAAAGGCATAACTAACCATTCATACAAACCATATTTTGTTTTAAAGACAATTTTCCATTCATCTCCTTCCTTTATTCTAATATGATGATAACCACTCTTTAAATCAATCTTAGAAAATACACAAGAACCATGCAGCTCATCTAACATGTCATCTAAGCGAGGAATAGGATGACGATACTTTATTGTTATGTTGTTGATGGCCCGACAATCAATGCACATTCTCCACGTCCCATCCTTCTTAGGTACAAGTAAAATCGGAACTGATTAAGGGCTCATGTTCTCCCTCACGTGCCCTTTCTCCAACAACTCACTTACCTATCGTTGAAGTTTCTTTGTCTCCTCAGGATTGCTCCTATAGGTTGGTCGGTTTGGAATTATCGCACCGGGAACAAAATCAATTTGATGTTCAATCCCTCGGATTGGAGGTAACCCATGTGGTGTTTCCTCGGGAAAGACATCCTCATACTCCTACAAAAGCGAAACAACAGAACTAGGCGAAGCAAGGTCAAGTTCGTTAGTGTTAAGAAATGCCTCTTTGTACAAAAGTACAATCATCGGCTGATTTGAAAACATTGCTCGCTTAATTTCACTCACTTTTGCGTAGAAATTCTTTTGTTTTCTCTATGATTTTCTCTCAATGGCCAAATTTTGATTTTCTTTTTCTCTCTCTTTTTTCTCGGCCTCTCTCTAATTTTCACTCTTTTTCTTTTGATCACTCTTTTTTTGCAATCTCACTTGATCCTCATATACTAGCTACAGTGTCAATGGTACCAGAGTGATTGGTCGTTGATTAAGCACAAAGGAGTATTTGTTCGTAAAGCCATAATGCTTCACATGCCTATCAAACTGCCATGGATGCCCTAACAATAAGTGTCCCACTTGCATCGGTACTACATCACACAACACTTCATCTTCGTACTTACCGATTCGAAATGCAACTAACACCTGCTTGTTCACCCTTATCTCACCACTATCATTTAACCATTGCAACTTGTACAATTTAGGGTGCTTCAACACGGGTAGTCCCAATTTTTCCACCATAATTGTGCTTGCAACATTAATACAACTACCACCATCAATAATCACACTACACACCTTGTCTTTGATGTAGCACCTAGTGTGAAAGATGTTCTCCCGCTGCACTTCATCAACCTCTTTTGCATGCACGCTCAATGCTCTCCTAGCCACCAATGTCAATGCATCAGGGGCTAAATATTCCTCCTCGAAAACGTCCTCCAATGGGGGCATGTCGTCAGTGTCGGAATCTTCATTGTCGGTCACAATTTCACCATTGTCTTGCAACACCATAACCTGCTTGTTTGGACATTGACTTGCTATGTGTCCCCTGCCTTGACATTTAAAACATTTAATGTCACGATTCCTAGAGGTAGAAGTGTCGGTTTTACCTTGAGGAACGTGACTGGTGTTCGCGAACTTAGGCTCGGATTTGGACGTTTGTGACTTGTCCATTTGCTTGGTATAAATCGGTTTCCAAGAGGTAGAACTAGAGTTATGGGCTACACGTGACCCACCCCCCCTCTTGAGTTGTTGCTCCACTTTGACGGCCATGTTCACCATATCTTCCAACTCCACATAATGCTGCATCTCTACCTTATCTTGGATTTCCCGGTTTAATCCAAGTAAAAACCTAGCCATTGTAGCCTCTCGATCTTCCTCTACATTAGCTCGGATCATAGCAATCTCCATCTCCTTGTAGTAATCCTCCACGCTCTGGCTTCCTTGTCTAAGACCTTGTAGCTTTTTGTACAAACTCTCGGTAGTAGTAACTTGGAACGAACCACTTTCTCATCACCGTTTTCATCTCCTCCCATGTCTCTATTGGTCGTTCTCTATTCCGCTCCTATTTATAACCAGCTAATCCCACCAAGTAATAGCATAGTCAGAAAACTCAATCACCGCTAATTTTACCTTCTTTGCTTCGAAATAGTTGTGGTAGTCAAATACGAACTCCATCTTCTTCTCCCACTTAAGGTATGCTTCAAGATCAGATCTACCTTCAAACGATGGAATCTTCATCTTAATACCACCCAAGTTGTTATCTTCCCGATTCCTAGCTTCTCTAAACCGCCCTCCATGTCTCCAATTATTAACAACAGAATTCCGATCATCTTCTTCATCAAAACCAGCCCCATAAGGCTCTTCATCTTCAACCATCACTTCCTTGGGTTGAACTATTTCCCTTCTATGCACATTAGGGACGTTTTGTGGTTGCTTCTCACATGTATTCTCCATCTGATCTATCCATTCGTGAACCTGCTCCAGTTCCAACTTCATCACACGCCTCATCTCACTCATCATGGCCTCTATAAAAAATTTCGGATCAGCCAGTTTCGTAGCATCTTCAGCCATGTTCTTAGCACTGTTGTGAGACATGATTGCTACAAAACAAAGTTAGAAAAAAAAAAAAAAAGGACCTCACAATTCTCTCCCTTACGTGTTTACACTCAGGAATGTGATTCAATCTACACTCGTGTTTCACTCAAAAATACGTGGCTTTTGACCCTCTAATGTTCTCACCACTCTTGTCTTTTTCCACTCGATAATTCTCTTTCAGTTCTTTTGAAACTAAACAAACAATTCTCAAAATTTCCAGCAAAAATTCACCAAGAACTCATCAAGGAATTTTAGGTTTTAAGAGCAAGAATTCAAGGAACACGGCTAATTAGATATTTGGAAGCACAAAATAGCAAGATTTCCACAAACAAATATCTGATTTTGGGGTGAGGTGATTTTCGGGTTTATTGGAACCAAAATGGATGAAAAACAAACAATTCTTCTCTTTTCTTTCTTCTCTCTCTCTTTATTTTTTTTGTTTGACTCCTCTCTGTCTTCTTTTTTTTTGGATGATCAGCAACTATCTTTTGATAGTAACAAAATAAGATTTTGTAATAAACTAGAACCAACAAAATACGAGCGGAATGGGGTAAAGAGAATTCGGCTAAACTAGGGTTTGTAAACCGAATTGGAACTAAAAGAAAACAGAATAAAGAAAAGTAAGGTTTTTTTTAAGAGATAGGCAAACCTGAAGTAGAACCTATGCTCTGATACCAAATGAGGTAGATTCCGCCAAAATATCGAGATCCGACAACGAAAAAGGAACCCAAGATCGTTCTACGATCAGAATTGAATGATAGACATCGACCCGTTGTTTACGACAAACAAGAACCTTGGTATATATGACATCGACCCATTCTTTATTGTGAAAACAAGAACCTTGGTATAAGCAAGACACCACAAACGGTGGTGGAATTCCGTTTGATAAGTCGCTGGTGAACGGCACGGGAAATCCCGATAAGTTCGAATAGTTCTTCAAAGAACCGCAGAGAAAACACTCTCCAATTTTGCTGAATAATGATCTGCTCTTTTCATTGATTAAACACCTATTTATAAGACTGGCCATTACAAGGAAAATTCCTAAAATCCTAATCTGCTAAGGAGACAAATCCTAATCTGCTAAGGAAACAAATCCTAATGTACTAAGGAAACAACTCCTAATAGGAGTTTATATTTTGACAATCCAAACCCAAATAGGAATAACTAAAAACTAAAACTCTTACTTGCCTAAAAGAAGAAAAAGAAAGACAATCATCCCTTTAATTGGCTGATCACACGCCTAAAATAGAAAAAGGAAAGTAAATGGCATGCAAGCCTTACAATCAGTCCCAAAAAAGGAGTATTCTTAAACATGTCAATTTAAGCTTAGCCTTGACCAGATTCTTCTAGAACTTGAATCATGTTGATGAGTCTTTGTTGCTCACGTGGATCATGCTCAATGGGCCTCCACGAATTTGATTGAGTCCATGCCTCTTGAATCAGTCTGTTGAGTACATCTTTAAACTTCCTTGCTCGTGCTCTTGTAACCGGCCCAATTGGGACTTGAACTAGATCCCTTGAAGTTGTGCTATGATTTGCATCACCTATAGGTAGTGTCTAGCATCCCACGTGTTTCATTGTGAGGGAAGATCCCCAGTATCGCTCCCCCAAAAATTGGTGTCAAAGCGTGGTTGCCTTGAGGATTGAATTAGACACATTGTAAGTATATCTTGTTTTTGCTTACTTACCTAGTATTGTGCCTTTTAGATCTATTGTGACTATAAGTTAGTTTTGAATGGATTCTAAGAAAGGAGGAGGATCGATTGTATGAACACCTCTCTTTCATTGCATGAATTATGCATATTGGAAATCTCGGATGAGAGTGTTTCTAAAATCTATAGATGAAAAAGTTTGGTTGTATATGCAAGAGGGATGAACTCCTCTTACCACCACCACTCTAGTTGATAGTGGTAAAGAGTTTGTTGAACCAAAATACCCAAATACATGGACTAAAGTCAAGTGCGACTTAGCGGGGTGGAACTCAAAAGGCTTGAATGTGATATTTAATGTCGACACCTAGTGAGTTATGGAAGATAGCAAATTGTGAAAAACCTCCAAGGAGCCATGTGACATTCTTGAGGTATACCACGAGGGGACTTTCTTGGTCAAGATGTCTCGTCTCCAATGGTACTAAGGCCATATATACATTCCTTTAAGGCTATAACCACCACTAAAGCTATTTAGCAAAATTAGAATGCCATCATAAATAAGTAACCCACATAGTAATTCTTTAAATAACAAATAAACATACTCTAGCCATTTTCAATTGCTTAAAGTAGTACACTCACCTTTGATTCGACTCTATTTCAAGATTAGTCCCCAGACGAGATAGGTGGAATCGACGTTGAAGTTGTTGCCTCTGTGCCTAACACACACCGTCACAAACTTCATATGAAATATTCTCCGTACATGAACTATGTCGCAAATGCATATGTATGAATGCCTAATCATGTTTGACTCAACTCATTACCAATCCCCTCCCAAAATGTTATAACATAACCACTTAAGCTTTGCTCGTTAATTATCCATCTCAATTAAGCTAGGTTTGAGTTTAATACATAAATCATGTAGTTGTGGACAAATTAATCTAACAGGAATTGATTTGAACTACTTTGAAAATGGGCGGATACAAAATTAGAAGCATCACGGTAAAAACAAAAAAGTAGACTTGGTTGTGCCGGTACAAGTCCTACTGGTTCATCAATGTATTTGTACAACTCTGTTGTGCCGGTTCTTCGCAAGTTAGAATGCCTTTGTACCAGAACAACATAGTTTGTACCGGTTCTCCCATGTACCTAGAGCATTTTAATTAATTATAACTCCTCCTACAACCATCTTTCCTCATCCACAACTCTTCCCAAACATATAACAATCCATCCTTAAAGACTTAGAAGCTAAAAAACATACTAATTTAAAGTAGGAGATTTACATACCAAGAAGCTTACTTCTCTGAAATACATCAAAAATGCCAAGTGGGAAGAACCTAGGGTTCTTAAGTCCCCAATTCAACCCAACACCACCCAAGATAGCCAAGAATTATGAGATGAAATGAATAGAAGAGTGTTTGGTTTCCTTCAAGAGGGAAAGAGAATTTCGTTCACTCCATGCCATTTTTGAAACTGAAAGTCGGATCACCTTCAAAGCCCACAGCCAAGCTCCCCAAGCTCAAGAGTCGGTACACGCATGGTGAGTTCCCCACAATTCTCAAGCATCCATCATAAATACTAAGCTGGAGAGTTTTACAAATGACATATGTATCAATGACTCACCCATTCTTTGACCAATTACACATATACCCCTTTTTATTTACTTAATTCATATAAAACACACTTAACCTTCCAACATATAATAAATCACACCTAAGTGTAGCTTCTAATAAATTAACCCTAGAATTTTTAAAGAAAATATATTTCTTAACTTCCCATAATTTTTTTTAATTGTAATTTTATCCCATAGCTAATATTAACAAATTACTCATTAACCCCCAACATTATGTCAAATGTCATGAAATGCATGTCCGGATCTCACACACCACCTCAACCAAGTTGGATGCCCCAAATGCCTTCGACAAGGTTTTGTCACCTAAGAAGTTGGTGAGGTGAGAAGTATGGACCGAGTTGTACCACTCATGCATTGCATCAAATACCCTAGGGTCATAACTTACATGTTTTTATTTTGTTTATTTTTCTTTGTTTTCATAAACTAAAAACCTAAAGGCAATTGAAAATTAGAAATCCGAAAAGGTTTTTGGTGTCTAGTTGGACATTCATTTTAGGATTTATTGGTAATTGATTTCTTTTCCTTATTGTTGCATGCTTGTGCATATTTTTATGTTTTTATGTTATTAAGGAAAATACAAAAACATTAGGAAAAAAATATAAAAAAAATTTCTTTTGTTTAATTTTCGTATTTTATCATGGTAACGACAATTTGATTCGATTTGCAGTGTGGCCATCATTAAATCAAAGTTATGTGCAATACTATTAGAAATATTAGGTAATAGAGAACTTGATGGTTATAAGTTTTAGTGCTTCCCTATAAAAAATATTTTGTTAAGCTTTTCCAAGCCTAGGGATAGTCTCTTAAAGAGTTCTTGTGACTTCATGAAGGTCTCTAACAAGTTTTAACAATTTAAGCTCTAGACTCTTATTTGACTCTACAAGCTCATAATATTCACTCTCTAGAAAGCTCACTTTTTTCTTCAATGATTTAATCTCTTCTTCAAGCCCACAATTATGAGACTTGGACTTAACTAAGTCCACTTGGAGTGGTTGCTTTTCATTTTTACTCATTTTGAGCCTCGTGCTCAATGCATGCACTCCCTTTTTTCCTTTGAGGAACTCTTCTACTAGTTAATCATATGCTTCTTGAATATCCTCAATGCTCTCGGTATCATCCTCAGTTGAGGAGACCTCAACATCCAAGTCTTCTACCACTGTGGTAAGACTTGTTTCATCTTCTTGAACTTCACTTTTTTAAGTTTCTCTAGGGGAGAAGAATGTGAGCCAATGAAAGATGTAAAAGTCACCCCATCTTCTTGAGAAGAAGAGTCCTCACTTGGAGTGGACTCACTACTACTATTGCTCCACTTATCTTTGATAGCCCTCCTCTACTCTTTGGTCATGTCCTTCTTCTTAGCACTTGGACATTTTGCAACCATGTGTCCAAAGCCTTGACACTCGTAGATTTGAAATCCTTACCTCTTTTTCTCGACCTCTTGTCAATATTTTCATCCCCATTTCTCTCTCCCCTATTTGGGATATTTTTGTCTACTCAAATTACCCTTCTACCCAGAGGACTCACATTTCTAGCCTTGATGTACTTTTTGAACTTCCATGCAAGATAGGCTATGTCCTTTTCTCTCAAGTGGGGTGACTAGAATTTATTTACTCCTTTTGTTGAGCACAATGATACACCCCTTCATTTTTTTGGCAGTAGGAGATTCGTCTCGAAAGTCAATATCGACCAAACTAGGTCCTCCATGGTCATCTCCAAATTTGACACTTGTTTTTAATGTCATTCCCTTAGCATGAAATCTCTCCGACAGAGATAAAAAGATTTTACACTTCGTTAGGATCATGTTTGTAATTTGTAATTCGCTAATTTCATGAAGTTTTTTTGAAAATGTCAAGCTATTCCATGGTTATCATGCTATAAAATTGATAATCCAAAAGTTTCAATGGAAGGGAGGAGATCATGCTTCTAGTAATATCAAGAGACTCTATGTATGCACCTTCTTTCTTAGGAAAAAGTTAATTATCTTAGAGACCTAAGAACTATTTGTTTAATTTATTAGACTTAGGATGATTTGAAAACATAGTTTGAGCCATAATTGGACCCTACTTAAAAACACCCTTTTTGCTCAATAGAACATGTTTTTTGCTTGGTTTTAGGCTTAAAAAACCAGTTGGGATAGCCCTACCCCTGGTGAAGGCACACTCACCCTAGCCATACCTATCACCATGCTTGGTGAAAATTGTTGTTATCCCTAACCCCTAAATATCCTCCCTCAAAATGTATTGTATATGGATGGAGGGGAGTGTCGCACTCCCTTTGAGTAGTGTCAAAAGAAAGGGCAAGGAGATGGAAAAATGGGATGGTGGAAATGTGTTATGTGTATGAAGAAAAATGCTCCCCAAGCGCAAGGAGACTTTTGTGGGTCGTGTTTTACTTGGAGGTACTCCAAGGTCGTTTCCATGGGGAAGGATGTAAACCAAAGGGAAAGTGATTTTGGGTGAAAGAAAATGTAAAATTCTTTGTTGTTGAAAGTTGTTTGGTGAAGTGTGTTTTGGTGAAAATGAAATGAGAAACAAACGTTGGCTAACCCAAGAGGTTACTCCAATAGGAATGCTATCTCAACTCGAATCCCTCCTCCAATAAAGCATAAATGAACGATTGATTCGTGGGAAGCTAGGGATAAGAAGGGTGAGTATCTAAGCATAAACTGTGACTAGGCCTACGGAATATCAAATACTCACCAATTTATCCATCCTCAACCCAGTCAAACCGAACCATTGAACTCTGAAAGAAGGGAGGAGAATGAGTTGAAATGACATAACCAAGTGGAGGTTCCCCTTGGTTTAGCCAACTAAAGGATTTTAGCTACTCATGCTTTGGATGAAATTAACAATGTAATGAGAATGCATTGCAAATGAATGAAGTTCTTGAGTAACTAAATGCACACAAACATAAGCTATAAGTGAAAGCAATGAATACCCATTTTAAAAGTAAGAAAAAGAAGAACTTTGATGCATTGATGTGACACCCCAAAATCCGGGGGTCCGTTGATTACCCATCAACCCGCGAAACACCCGTAGATACTAAGTAACTCGATATCACACTGTTATGCCCCATTTACCGGGTTCCATAACTTAACAAAATTTGGGCAGAGTCTCCTTCGTACAGGGAGCTCTACCCAAAACCCAACCTGTGCAATTTAACTTCACATGACCCATCTGATTGTGTGGAAAACGCGTTGTTGTATCCTAACCTCTAAACATCATCCCTAAATGTGTGTATGGCTTATAGGAATGGGTGAGTGTCACTCTCACTCGGAATGATGCAAAAGATTAGGCAACAACGGAATGGTGGTGAATGGAAATGTGATGAACAAAATAGATGGAATGAGATGCGGTGTGCACAAAAATGCTCCCCAATCGAAAGGAGTCTTTTGTGGTCGTGTGTTTTACTTGGAAAATATTCCAAGGTCGTCTCCTCAGGGAAGGAAAGGAAGTTTTGTGAAAGTGATTTTGCAAAAGTGAAAAGAAAGTGTAAAATCTTGTATTTGTGTTTTGGTGAGTTTTGTTCAAAATGAAAATGCAAGAAAGCAAGTGTTGGCTAATCCAAAGGGTTCATTCCAATGGGAATACCAAATCAACTCAAAGCCTTCCTCCGATTGAGCATGAATGAACGATTGATTCGGGGGAAGCTAGGGACGAGATTGGTGAGTATCTAAGCATAAACCGTGACTAGGCCTACGGAATATCAAAGGCTCACCAACTCATCCACTCTCAACCCCGTCAAACCGAACCATTTGACTCTAAAGGGAGGAATGAAGAAGATTTGAACATGGTATTCCCAAGAGGAATTTTCCCTTGGATTAACCAACTTAAATCTAGCTACTCATGCTTGAAAGGAAAGACATTAATGTAAATGGAAGACATGTAGAAGAAATGAAGCATGGAACTTAACTAAATGCAAGAAATCTTAAACTAAGAAGAAAGAAATACAATACCCAATTTAAAACATGAAAATGAAGAACTTGAAAGCATAAATGGTGAAATGAAGAACATGTAACTAACTTGCAATATACTTGAAATAAAGGAGATTACAATGTAAGAAATGAAGATTACAAGAGGAATGTATCTTACAGCAATGACATGGATGAAGAAAATGCAAAAACGAAATTACTATTCATCATCTTCAACCTTGGAGCTTTCTACATCTACTCCTAAGCTTAGGTAGCCAACCCCCTTTACAAATGAATGGAATGCTGAATATAATGGTGTGAGAGAGTTGCAGTTTCGTCCATGGTGGTCCCCCATAGCCTGTGGTAGGTCTTACACAAAAAGGGGGCTGAGTTGATGGGTCTTGACAGGCTAGCCTGCAACCCCATATGGCAGCCCACTTCTCTCTCCTCTTCATTCCATGCCAAGCCTCCAAAGTCTTCCAATAGGGTGTAGGAGGGATGTGGTTGTGTAAGGGATGTCAGGAAGCATGTAGGAGAAGTGCATGTGGGACCCTCCAAGCCGCAAAGTTGAGTTACAGGCTATATGGAGAAAAGTGCAAAAACCTTCCGGAAGGTCGACATACACCTACCGGAAGGTCGCTGAAAGAACAGTTAAATGAGAAGAATCAAATGCAAGAACTTCCGGAAGGTCGACATCAGTAGCAAAAATCGTCCGGAAGGTTCATTCCAGTAGCTAAAACCTTCCGGAAGGTTCAATCCAGTAGCCAAAACCTTCCGGAAGATTTTGGCAGTCAAAAAGAAACCCAAGGCAAAACCTTCCGGAAGGTCCATTCCAGTAGACAAGTCCTTCCAGAAGGTTTTACTCCAGTAGCTAAAATCTTCCGGAAGGTTCATTCCAGTGGACAAAACCTTCTGGAAGGTATTAGCTGTGAACAAGGCATCCAGGGTTTTTAGCAAAACCTTCCGGAAGGCCGACATACACCTTCCGGAAGGTTTTCAGACTGTGAGCAAAAATTGGATTTCTTTCCCCCTCCAAACCATCCTTAAAGCTACCCCATACACTCCATCAATGTTGCAATGTCCTAAAATCAATCATTTAAGCTATAAAAGGTTGCAACATCAAAATATCAACATTATAGTTCAAAACGGCTAACTTCTAAGCACTTATATGCAAAAGTTGAGTTGAAATGCTTGCAATGAGGCCATGAAATATGCAAAATTACGCACTCATTACCATCCGAGACCCAATATATAAAAAAAATGACCGCACCGGGTTCATTTATAAGTAAACATTGGCCACACCGGGTCCAATTATCCATACTTATATCAAAACATGCAAGGTTACTTTAACATTAGCCTATATAATGTCTATTACAATTAATTTGCATAATTTACATGCCAAAGACCAAGTTTTCATAACTCTTTTACAAAAACTCAAAATAAGGCCACAAGTTGGCCCCCTTCATGCCTGATGCTCTCCAAGTGAGCCATCCACCGGTGCAAACCCCACACCTGAAATGTTTCCCGTATAGGGTTAGCCAATGCCCAGTAGAGTAGATCCTACAAAGACTACTCCCCCCTGGATGCTCATGCTCATGCAACATTCATTTACAACATATAAACAATCCTTCCTTATAAGGATATGCATTCTAAGTTGGAATGCAACAATACAATGTCATGAAATGAGATGACACTCACTCATGCACTTCAACCCGAGTCCTCACCGACTCCCACTACACGATGCAATGCCAAAGTGTTTCATTCCATCTTTTATGTTCATATCAAATGACATTTTCAAAACTAGGGTCTTTCTTGGGGTTGGATATTCATGAACTTACACCAAGGGTCATCCATACCCGCACACTTTATGGACTCTTACACCAATGGAGTGCATCTCCCAAATCACCGGGTCTTGCACCCGAGAGGTCGTCATGCCTCTTCTTGCTAACCCCAACCCAATTTATCATGCAACCAAGCGGCTTAGCTAGGTCTTCGACCCAACGTTTCCCCAAGCCATACCGTCAATCACCAAGTGTGGTGTTGACGTTAACCATGCACACACCCATGTGATGAGATGCTTCCGTGCATATGCAATGCCATGTCCCATTGCACACAACATAATGCTCAATATGCAATCATGCCCAATGAGAAATTTTATCACATGTTCAATATGTAATGGGTGCCATACGAACAATTTCAACATATCCATGGCAATTTATATTACAAACATATAAATACCATATTTTGTCACAATGTTAATATATCAAAACATGCATATATCAACAATTCCTTCACTACAATATCCAAGCATGCTATACATCATTGTGTCATAACAAACTTTATCCACACATAGGCATTTAGCAAACACCATCAAGGCAATCATCATGTTATCACACAATTTGCCCACATAATAACAAGTTACAAGAAAATTTCACAAGTAACTTCCCTAGACCAAATTTAACAAGGAATTTATCTAGGCCATTTCTATATTCCTTTCATGATTCCCATGACTATAGACAAGTCATAACAGCTCTATACATCTAACCATTACTTATGACACCATAGGTTAGAAATGAACCAAGGTAGGAGGGAACCCTACCTCTTGGAGCGTAAAACAACCGGTAGAACCTCCAAGAACAAAATTTAAGTCCAAATATTTTATTTTCCCAAAATTCCGTCTTTGGATCTTCGGTGAAATCAGCTCTTTTTGGTATGTACGCGTAGCTCTTGTCGCGTAGATGAACTTTGACTTCTGGACTGACGAATTCCGACGGACGGAACTCCCGGAATCGGCGAAAGAAAACTTAAAAACCCACTTTTTCTCTCTTCTCTATCCAAAAACGTCCAGCACTGGTTTTGAATGATATTTTGTGTAAAATAACTAATTTAGGCCTATATTTATAGTCGCAAATGAGCGGTCCACATCGCACTGCATATTTCCGACTTCCGGGTCCGTTTTTCGCCCCACAACGGATCATTATAACTCGGATTAAGTTCAAATTAATTTTATTTGAACTTTCACTTTTTATTTAGGATATTTAAAAAAAAAAAGTGTTTTTAGGGACTCCTGGAATTTAAGTCGCCACGCAGTCGCCTCGAACGACGTGCAAAAAATCCGACTATCTCGAAATTCGACGAAATTTGAGAGGGTGACTCGATTTCGCGATACGAATCCAACGACGAACTCCGTTTCCTCATCCGAGGTCTAGATCATGAGTATTTCAAATAAGTATTAGCATGGCAAATGACCATTTTGCCCTTATTCACAAAAATTTCAAAATTTCCCGGGTTTTACAATTGATGGTAAAAGGTTTAAAAGAGAATTAAACTTGCAATGAACTTGTAGGAACTAGCATTAATAACATTAAATGAAGCTCTAAAGATTCTTACAGGAGATTACAAGACAATGTATTTAAGAAAATGTGAAAATCTCAATTTTATCTCTCTAGAACATTATTCATCATCTTCTAACCAGACTCTCTCTCTCTCTCTCTCTATCTGTATCTCTCTGTAACTCCTGTTGAATTCCCAATCCATAGGGGTCAAGAGGGATAGGCTAGACAGGGTAGTGCAGAGCTAGCCTGCACACCCAGCTCCCTTCATTTATCATTCCAGCTTTCCAAGTCAAAATGGGGGGTGGTACAATGTGCTAGAGGAGTCAGAGACAAGTGGGAGAGTGATTGGTGGGTCCCTAAAAAATGGCGGACCTGAGTTGCAGAGATTGGTGCAAGGATAGCAGACAGTACCGGTACTCGGTACCGGTACCCCGAACTCCAGAAGCAGGACCGTACCGGTACTGCGTACCAGTACGCTATATTCCAGTGGCCAAACCGTACCGGTACGCTTCTGCTGCTTTGTGTGATTTTTCACTCCTGAGCCACTCTTTCATGCTCATTCACCTCAACTCATTTGGGAAGGCTTTAAGAAGCCTCATTTAGCGCTTTTTTTCTGCAAACACCAAAAATCTTCATTAAGAACAACAATAATACAACTCCAATCAATTAAGCCCCAGAAGCAATTGAAAATGGGATGATTAGCACCTAAAATATGCAAAGTTTTGTGCTAATCACACCACCAAGCTCATCATAGAAATAAAGAACAACAAGCCCATTATCCATGAAATCCTACCCTTGGTTGCCGAAACTGTTGGTTTCCTTAAAGCTATTATTGAAAATCCAAGATCAATGAAGAAGTTGAGTCATTTGGAGAGGTTTAGATGCTTGGGTAAGGGTTTTCGAAACTCCTAGACAGGGTTTGAGAGTTTGAGGGTTTTGATTTTGAGCGAATGAAATGAAAAAACATTTACCTTCCTCTTTTAAAATTTTTGAATAGAACATATGAACTGGTAGAGAACAACCTTGAACTACCAGTTCATCTTAACAAAAATTTTAAAAAATTCCTAATTTTTTTTCTTTTTCAATTAAAACTAATACTCACATCCTAAATCCTACACACTTACTAAGCCTAAAAAATGTACCCATTAAAGCCTTAAATCATCTTTCATATATGCCCCAAATTCTAAAGTATATGCAATGCAATTTATTTCCAAAAAACATATATATATATATATATATATATATATATATATATATGTGTGTGTGTGTGTGTGTGTGTGTGTGTGTTTGTGTGTGTGTGTGTTAATTAATGACACCACTCTGATAGTTAATTAATGCATTTGATGTTCCTAGGAATGGTCTTCCTAAATGACTGGAATTTGTGCTCTAGGGTTAGCAACAAGCTCAATATCAAGTATAATAAAATCTATAGGAAAGTAAAATATATCCACTTGAATCAATACATCCTCCACGATCCCTATCAGTATTTTCATGCTTCAGTCCGCCAGCTGGAGAGTAATTGATATAGGTTTCATCTCTCCTAGTCCTAACTGCTGGTATACCGAGAATGGCAGAAGGTTGACACTAGAACTCAAGTCTAGCAGTGCTTGCTCCACCTGACAATCCCCAATGATAATAGAAATTATAGGATAGCCAGGATCTTTGTACTTTGGTGGAGTATTGGTTTACAGGATAGAACTTACCTGCTCTATCAAGAACACTTTCTTTTGAACATGTAACTTCCTTTTGACAGTGCAAAATACCTTCAAATACTTTGCATAGGATGGCACTTGTCGAATAGCATCAAGTAAATGAATGTTAATTTTCACCTGCTTAAACAAGTCAAGAATTTCAGCAGTGTTAGAAGGTTTAGCGGGTGCTCTTAATCTGCGAGGTTAGGGTGTAGAAATAGGACATGTAATTTCATCAAACTTAATAACCCCTAGTAACTCAAGTGTCTCACTATCCTTAGAGGTACCCTAAATCTCTTTTTGTGTAGGTTCAGAGACTTTAGGAAAAATCGCCTTGTCAACCTCTTTCCCACTTCTAAGGGTAGTGATTGACTTGAGATGTTCTTCATTGCTCTTAGTGACATTAAAGGATCGATACCATGTTGACCCTTTGGATTTTCTTGGGACTGTGCTGAGAACTTTCCTTTCTCTTGCTAAAGCACACCCATTGAATTGGTTAACTTGGTCATCTGGGTTCTATTGTCATTGAAAGCTTGGGCATTTTGATTGTTAATGGTGGTTTGACTATGTATGATGTCCTCTAAACTTTATTTGTGTGGGCGCTGGTAAGGAGGTACATAGGATTGTCCCTGGGGAACAAACACTTGTTGTGGTGGGTTCTGAACAAACTCTTGTGGTGCATTCATTGGTTGAGTACTTGTAGATGGACTGGGACTAGACACTTGTTGGTTAACAAGAGGAGCATAAGACATAGGGGCAAATGTTGCAGTTGAGGTGTCATTTCTCCTGCTAAAGTTAGGATGGGTACGCCATCCTTGATTGTATGTATTTCAGTATGGAGAAAATTTCTACCTAGATTGATCAAAGACATTCACTTGCTCATGGAGCACTTCCTTAAAAGCTGGTATGATGCGTGGGCTTGGGAAAGTTGGACCAAGGTTCGATTGAGTCACACGGGTTGCATTGAAAATAGGGTTGGGGTTTGCAAGAAGGGCTAGATTGTCCCTCAGGTGCAAGACCTGGAGATTTGGATACGCACTCCGTTGGTATTGAGTCCATAAAGTGTGTCGGCGTATGCAGAGCCGTTGGTGGAAGTCCATAAATGTCGTGTCGGTTTGGTGTCCGTTGGTGTAAGTCCATAAATACCCGCTCAAAGAAAGACCTAGAAATTTTAATGGTCATTGGATGTGTAACATTAATGGCGAGGGCTTAGAATGCCCGAATTCATATGCATGGCATTGCATGTGTTGTCGTGTCGGGTTGAGGTGCATGTGTGAGTCTCACCTCACAACATGGCATAGAATAGAAAATTCCATTATAAATTGCATATTCTTAAATGGATTGTTGGTTTGATTGTTGAATTTACATGTGAGCATTTCATATGCATCTAGGTTGGGGAGTAGCCTCTTTAGGAGATATCCTATTGAGCATGACTCACTCTTTATGGGGACAACATTTCAGGTACGAGACAAGCGCCGGTGGATGGCTCTCACTTGGGCTCTCATTGAGGAAGAAAAGTCGGGATGTGACTTTAAATTACGTTTTTGTAAAACAAAAATGTAATTTAATTTTTATACATGTAATATTGCATAAAGGATTGTAAAATAAACTCATATGGGCTATGTTTTGTATAAAATTGTATGTTGTATGAGTTTGTGTTGTTGTTGTATTGGTTTGGAAGAGTTGGAATTGAAAAAGGATCGAATCGAGCGAAAACTGGACTCTTCTACCAGTAGAATGTTGGTTATCTACCAGTAAAAAAAATTCAGAAGGTACTTCTACCGGTAGAACGTTCAATATCTACCGGTAGAACAATTCCAGAGAGCTCTTTTACTGGTAGAACGTTGATTATCTACCGGTAAAAGATTTCTAGTGAGTTCTTCTACCGGTAGAACATGGATCCTTGTACAGGTAGGTTCTCTTCAATTTTCATATAGTTGAAACAGTCTTGCCAAGTCTTTGGGTCTTGAGTCTTTTTGCTCAAAGGAGGTAAATTGTGTAATATTAAGGGTAAATTGATGTATATTGGACCTTGAAATTGTCAAGTGATTGAATTGTACACAGGTTATGCGTTTGGGAGTGCCCGGTATAAGGGAGACTCTGCACAAACGTTGTGTTGTTTATGATCCTGGTGAATGGGATGTTATTGCCGTGATGTCAGGTTGTGCGTCATTCACGAGTATTTCCGCTGGTTGATGGGTGATCAACGGGTTCACAAAGGACCCCCGGTTTTAGGGGCGTCACAGAATCACCTATGCCAAGTATTAACTTGTCTATAGGTACTTTAGCTTTGCTAGATACATTCAATCATTCAACATATAAAGGAAAGGTTAATACTGTAACACCCCGCATTTTATTTTATATAGGTATATAGATATATATTAAATAATTTTTGTAAAAATGTAGATATGTGTAGTGACGGTATGAATAAAAGCAAAAACTAGAGATACAAATGGATTGAGGAAGTTTGAGTTTCGAAGGTGTGTAAACTTGAGAAGAGGGATTATGGAAGTTTCTAAATACTTTTAGGTCAAAATAAGTTCTCCATTGAATCCGGAAGGTCGAACAACATTGGGAGAGGTAATATGGGGTGTATTGGAAGCTAGGAAGTATTCCGGAGTGAAAACACACTTAGAGAAAATTTGGGTAAAAATGAGTTGGGACACCTTCTAGTATTTCGATCATAACTTTTTATTCCTAACTCCAATTGATCTGAAATTTGGAAAGCAGATATTAGACATCTAGGGCTACAAAAGTGTCTCTCATGAAAATTTTTCAATTCGACCTCTAAATGGGTCAAAACTGCACTTGAAGTTGAAGCATAAAATCTGGGCAGTGACTACCGGTAGTCAACCGGTAGTCAATGGTCCAGTGTGCCCGAGCTACCGGTAGTCAACAGGTAGTCGAGTGTCCAGTGTACCCGAGCTACCGGTAGTCAACAGGTAGTTGAGTGCCAATGTACCCGAGCTACCGGTAGTCAAAATCAGCTACCGGTAGTCGCTGTAAAAATCCGAAATTTTCAACTCGCGAACAGTCGGTCCTAGCTCCACTATAAATACTTAATGTCAACTTTTTTAGCCTCATTTCACCCATCCAAACCCTAGGCACCCTTAGAGAGCAAAAGAGGGAGAGAAAAACACAAAAATTGGGAGAGATTTACAAGATCAAAGCCCTAGTTTTCAAGATTTCACTTCTCCATCCATTCCCTCTTGTATAATTTCACTTCACCCTCACTCAAACCTCTTAGAACCAAAAGAGAAAGTAGCAAGGGAGCAAGAAAAAGGGGAAAAGGGAGTCTTTGAAGCTTGGGTTGCTAGAGATACTTGGTTGAGGTAGGGGTTTTCTTCCATTATTTTACATTGAGGCTAGGTTTATTTATATGTATCTCTTCACTCTAAATGTTATATGTATGCTATCAAATCCTTAATTCTTGCTATTCTTGCAATTGATGCCACGTGGAAAATATTGTGATTGTTGGGTAACCCTTGAATCTCCTTATTTCCTACCAAACCCTAATCTTCAAGGGAGATGTGTTTTTCTCTTGACTTCTCCCTTGTTATTGATTTCAATACATGATTGTTCCTTTGTCTTGAATTCTAAGCTTGATATTCAATACTTGATATTCTTTATTCTTGGTTCCAAGACTTGAGTGTTCTTTTGGTCTTGATTCTAAGCTTCATAATCATTTGTTCTTGATTTCACACCTTGATAGTCGTTTGTTATTTATTTTCATATATGATTGTTCCGTTAAATCATAATTTCTCCTTTGTCCATGATTTTCAAGCTTGGTGCGCCTTTATTCTTTATACTCCAAGCTTAATATTCATTTGTAATGATTCCTGTGACACCCCAAATTTCCGGGGGTCCTTTATTAACCGTTGACCATCCGTCAACCCGCGGAAATACTCGTGATAGTCGTATAACCCGACACCACGTCATTCACATGCTTTTATCCAGATTTACCATCCACAAGGTCAATTATATCTCAATTTATGTCCATTTATGTCATAGGAACCAAAGAAAACAAAGCCCAAAAGCATGGCTAAGCATTTTGAAAATTTCAAGTTTTTGGAAAAACCTTCCGGAAGGTCGATATACACCTACCGGAAGGTCGCTGAAGGAACTGTTACATGAAAAGGATCAATTTCAAGAACTTCCGGAAGGTCGACATCAGTAGCAAAAACCTTCCGGAAGGTACATTCCAGTAGCCAAAACCTTCCGGAAGGTTCATTCCAGAAAACAAACCTTCCGGAAGAACTCGGCAGTCAAAAAGAAACCCAAGGCAAAACCTTCCGGAAGGTCCACTCCAGTAGACACGTCCTTCCGGTAGGTTTTACTCCAGTAGCTAAAATCTTCCGGAAGGTTCATTCCAGTGGGCAAAACCTTCCGGAAGGTATTAGCCGTGAGCAAGGCAAGCTGGGGTTTTTAGCAAAACCTTCCGGAAGGCCGACACACACCTTCCGGTAGGTTTTCAGACTGTGAGCATAAAAATGGATTTCTTTCCCCTCCAAACCATCCTTAAAGCTACCCCATACACTCCAAACTCATTCAATACATGTTTAATGAGATTTTCCATATAATACCCAACTCATACAATCTCTATTACAAATCATTCCATAATATATATATACATCAAAATGGAATTTTGTTAAAGGTTTTACAAAACTTAAACTAAGGCCACAAGCCGGCCCCCTTCATGCTTGATGCTCTCCAAATGAGCCATCCGCCGGAGCAAAACCCACACCTGAAATATTTTTTCCCATAAAGGGTGAGCCACGCCCAGTAGAGTATTTCCTACAAGGGCTACTCCCCAACCTAAGTGCATATGCAATGTTCATGCAACACTTCACACCAACAACATCACAACCACAACACACTATTCAAATGTTGGATTTCTAGCATGTAATGCCATGAAATGGGATGAGACTCTCCCATGCAACTCAATCCGAGCCCTCCCCGGCTCCTATCCCCCATACAATGCCATGAGTTTAAAATCGGGCTTTCCCAAGCCCCCGCCATTGTTAATTCACACACAATGACTATCATTTAAAACACCCGGGTCTTTCTTTGGGGTGGGTCTTTATGGACTTGCACCAACGGTCGCCCAACCGACACGGAATTCATGGACTTCCACCAACGGTTCCGCGTACACCGACACACTTTATGGACTATGATACCAACGGAAGTGCGTATCCGTCCCACCGGGTCTCACACCCGAGGGCGAGTCTAGCCCTTCTTACTACCCCGACCCAAATTCCTTTTTCCATGAACCATGAGACTCAGCCGGATGTTCAATCCAACTTTCCCGAGCCCACCATCATCCACCCATGTGGTGTTTGAACTCAACCATGCACCCACACCCATAATGCGATGTTTGTGTACACATGCATTGTAATGCACCAATACTACTTCAATGTCATGCCCCATGTAATGAATGCCATGTGAGCAACATTTATCTTATTCTAACATAATCATAGCAATTTATATCCTAAGCATGTAATTACCAACTTCATAGCCATGTCAATATATCAATTAACATAACTTATCATTTTCATACTCAACATTTATTTACAAGCATATCATCACATAGCATATGCCAATAATTCACATAATTTCACATTAGAGCAATTTCACATTCCCGCATGATAATCACAATTCATGCCCACCACACTATTCCATGGATTTACACAAACAATTGCAACCCATCACTTCCCAAGTTAGGGATTTCACTTAAATTGGGTTAATTTCATATACCCATTTTACCCATCACCAAATTCCATCAATTTCTCAACAACAAGTCATTGATAATGAACTTATCCAACTACCCATCAATTTCACAACATTGATAATCAACATGCCCATTATACTACATTCACATTACATATAACAACCTAAGTTGTAAAATAATCCCAAGTAGGAAGGAACTCTACCTCTTGAAGCGTGAGGAACGACGTGGAGAAGCTCTTAGAACTCAAACCCGAGCCCAATCTTAAGCTCTCAAAATCCCGCCCCTTTTTCCTTCGGTGAAAACCTTCGTTTTTGGTACGTGGTCGTAGCCTTCGACGAGGAGACCGACTTTACTTCTTGGCCCGAATGGATCCGAGCTTCGTAGCCTTCTAGATCGTAGAGAGAAGTGAAGATTTCAAGCTCTCTCCCTCTCCTCTTTTCTATCGGCTGTGCAAGCGGCTGAACCATGGGAAAAATCTAATTTTTCCCCCTATTTATATTTTAGAATACTTGGTCCACAATTGGCCACACGTCCCTTTTACTTCCGGGTTCGTTTTAATCCCGAAACGATTAAATTTCGCTCCGGTTCGAGTTCAAAATATTTTTATTTTTACTTGCCTCTAATATTTCCCCAAACTTTAAAATTTTTTAAAAATTTCGTGTACGGGGTCACCCGAGGCCCGTTCGTCTCGTAAAACGCGAAAAATCCGACTAACTCAGAATTTAATGAAATTTGACAGGATAACTAGATTTCGCTAGACGAATCCAACGGTGAGGTCCGTTTCGTCATCCGAGTTCTAGAAAAATTCAGGTTTACAACCTGTACCGTAATGGCAATTTACCGTTTTGCCATTTTTTCTCAAAAGTTTAAATTACCTCGGGTTTTACAATTCCAAAGTTTGATTACTCATAGGTTCTTGATTTCAAAACTTTAGTGTTTCATATTGAACAACAAAATGGTATTTATGATGATCTCTTGTACATTTTCTTATATTGCTCTTTGTACAACTACTTGAGAAAATTGGGGGTTTTTTTGAGAATATTTTGGTTTCCTCATTTGTATGGTTGTTGTGATGGACTTGGATTGCCTTCGAGAGATGCCGTAGAGTGTTAGAGGTTAGTCTATCCCAGTGGGGGTGATGGTTTCCTAACACTTGTAGTGGGTTGTCATGTGGTAATGCGACCACTATCGTTCACTGGAGTTCGAACAAGGGATGGTATACTTTTCCTGGGAAGGGACTCGTCACTGCCAGAGGGATGGTATACGCCTTTTCCTAAAGTGTTTGTGATTGTAATTGTAATTGGTGGACTAGGTATAATCGTTGGGTAGATTCATGAGAAGCAATCAACATACATGGGACGGGGATGAACTAATATAAATGGGATTATGGGTTGGACCGCCTTGGCCGGTGCATTGGTATGGGACAATGCATCGGAAGGCGCCCTTCCTAAATGGCCTAAAGTTGGAAATTGTATATTGGTTATTGTTCATTTTACCATAGACGGTTTCTACAAGAGTCTTGGGGAAGTATGGGATTCCGCGAGAACTTGTGGAAACAATGTATGGTGGATTGGATTATCTTTGAATATGGTTTGTTAACTGTATAGTGGTTCCACTTATCCATTCAATTACTGTTGTTCCCTAAACTTGAAATCTATTTAAATGTCATGGTTTTACTTCAAAAGTTATATATGATATTTGTGAAATGAGACCGACTTGTTTTACATGTTTTCTAAACCTTGTTTGAGTTGGGAGAATTTTCCTACAGAGCTTAGTGCTCACCCCCTACCGCTAACATTTTTCAGATTACCTGCTTGAGGTGGACGTAAGGGTCGAGGAGCCCGCTACTTGGGAGACTCCGCTTGACGGAAGTGTGGATCCTTAGGTGGACGCATAGAGCGACCTCCTTTCCTTTTTGTACTAGACTAGGATATTCATTTTGAACCTTGTAAAGTCTAGTTTTCTTTTGTTATTTCCGCTGCGCTACATTATTTGATTTTTGGAATGTAAAGGCCAAAATGGGCCTATTCTTTTGGGATAATGCTATGGACATGATATATGAGGAATGAAATTTCTTTATTTATGGAATTTATTTAGTCGCTCTCATGTTGTGAATGGTTTTAGAATGTAATGCCGTTCAGGGTGTGTTTTGGGGCGTTACAAATACAACAAGCATAGATGAAGTTTGACCAATATAACCTCCAAACAATACATTACATGTCCATCACCTCTCACTAAAGAGTGAATGAGAAATTACTCACTCTTCATTGCTAGAAGAGTTAGTGAATCTCATCCCTCTATGTAGAGGAGCTAGGGTTACAAAGATAATACAATGTTTATTTCCAACAAAGAATGAGGGAAATACTATCCACCCTTCAAGGCTACAAAAAGAGTCACAAGGCTGAGAGAAGTCCACTCCTCTAGGTGAAGGATTGCCTAAGAAAATGGAAGCAAATGAAAGTAAAACTAGAAAGTAGAAGAAAACTAGCAAGTTTGGAGGGTTTATTCCCCTTCCAAAGTTGTTCATTGTGTCAAGAGGATGGAGGTATTTATAGGGGATGAGAACACAAACATCCAGATTTGAAGACTCACACTTTGGATGAGGCGTTCGAACCTTGGCTGGGGCATTCGAATGCTGCAGCGAGCATTTAATGCTTGAGCCTGCATGCTAAAGACTGGTTGTTTGTTTGAACCCTAGATGGGGCGTTCAAACGCTGCACCCCCAAGCGCCCCAAAAATGGCTCCTTGTCTGATTCTGTCAGATTTGTTTTTGACTTTGATGGAGCATTCGAATCCCTCCTCTAGCGTTCGAACACCGGCCTCTTCTAGAAAGCTTTCATTTGGTTGTTTCCTCTTCTTGGGTTTATCTTCCATGGTCTTATAATGACTTTTTTACCCTGCATTTCATGTTAACAGTCCAATCCTTCCCTTTTACTCAATTTGTCTCATTATTTGCTACAAAATATAATGTAAATTATGCACATTTAATGTGGCGCCCCTAAAATGGGGGTCATTTGTCAATCCGTTGATTACCCATCAACCCGCAAAAATACCCCTAAATGCCGCATAACCTGTCACCACAGCACAAAATCCCCTTTTCCAGAATCACAACAACACAGTTTGGGCAGAGTCTCCCTTGTACCGGGCACTCCCAAACGCATAACATGTATACCATTCAATCACATGACCCATCCGAGGTCTAATATACATCAATTTACTCTCATTTATTGTCCATTTATATCATTTGAACAAAAGAATCCAAGACCCAAAGACCTAGCAAAAGCATTTCAAAATTTGGGATTTGAACAAAACCTACCGGTGGAAGATGTACAAGTCCTACCGGTAGAAAAAGGCTACTGAAAAAGTTCTACCGCAAAACTTGACGTTCTACCGGTAGGAAATGCCTACTGGAAAAGTTCTACCGGTAGAATAGCTCATCGTTCTATCGGTAGGTCTTCCAAGTTTTCCCCCGACTCCATCCTTTTTCATTTCCAATCCATTCCAACCTTATACAATATCAACCCAAACTCATATAACATCTATTTTAAACAAAATACAGTTCATATTAGTCCTATTACTATCCTTTACATAACCTTACATGTCCAAAAAACTAGATTACAAAAACACATGATTCAAAAGCCACATCTCGGCTTTTCTTCAACAATGAGGGCCCGACTGAGAGTCATCCACCGACGCATGTCCCGCACCTAAAATGTTGTCCCCCTAAAGGGTGAGCCACACTCAATAGAGTATCTCCTAAAGAGGCTACTCCCCAATCTAGATGCATATGAAACGTTCACATGCAATTCACAATCAACAATCACTCCATTCAAGAATATACAACTCAACAATGGAATCCTCTATGCCATGCCATGATATGAGATGATACTCACACATGCAACTCAACTCGAGCCTTTACCGGCTCCCTCAACACTTGCAATGTCATGCGTATGAATCCGGGCATTCCAAACCGCCGCCATTGATGTTGCACATCCAATGTCCATTATAAATCTCAAGTCTTTCTTGGGGTGGGTATTTATGGACTCACACCAACGGACACCCAACCGACACGACATTAATGGACTTCCACCAACGGCTCCGCGTACGCCGATACACTTTATGGACTCTACACCAACAAAGTGCGTATCCAATCACCGGGTCTTGCACCCAAGTGACAATCTAGCCCTTCTTGCTAACCCCGACCCTATTTTCAATGCAAACCGTGCGAATCTGTCAAACCATCAGCCCAACTATCCCAAGCCCACTCATTATCCACCAAGAATGGTGTTTGAATAAACCATGCAAACACACCCACACTCACGTCAATGCCCACAAATGCGATGTTTCCCGTGCATATGCAATGTAAATGTACAATTGCATTTCATATCCTTATGCAACTATGATTTCAATTACAATTTCACATCATGTTCCATATGTCATGTGCACATAATGAACAACATTATATCTTATTCAACATTCCCAATTGTGAATTATATCATAAGCATATAATTATAATTTACAACATCATCCAAGCATGTTATTCCAATTTCATCAAAATAACATATTTCAATTATTTAAGACATTTTATCAAACACCCACATACATCATTGAAGGCATTTTATCAACACCCACATATATCATTTAAGACATTTTATAAAACACCCACTTATATCACATTTCTCAAGAAATCACATCAAGTAATTTCTACATACCCAATTCAAGCTAGAATGGGTTTTACCCATTTTTTATACCCACTTTCCACATTCAACTATCATAGGTGATATGAAATCCGCCAAAATAACGAGATCCGACAACGAAAAGGAACCCACGATCGTTCTACGATCAGAATTGAATGATAGACCTCGACCCGTTGTTTACGACAAACAAGAACCTTGGTATATATGACCTCAACCCGTTGTTTATTGCGAAACAAGAACCTCGGTATAAGGGAGACGCCACAAACGGTGGTGGAAATCCGTTTGATAAGTCGCTGATGAACGCCATGGGAAATCCCGATAAGTTTGAATAGTTCTTCAAAGAACCGCAGAGAAAATATGCCATCTTACTAAATCTATCCACAACCATAAAAATAGAATCTCTACCCCTTTTTGTCCTAGGTAGCCCCAAAACAAAGTCCATAGATAATGTAGACCCACGGCTCAATAGGAACGGGTAAGGGTGTATACAACCCATGTGGGAAAACTTTTGATTTGGCCTTTCTACATGTAATGCACTTGCCACAAATGCGATTGACATCTCTCTTCATCTTAGGCCAAAATAAATGTTCATGCAAAATGTTTAAAGTTTTCTTGACACAAAAGTGTCCCATTAATCCCCCACCATGTGCCTCACGTACCAATAACTCACGCATAGAACAACTTGGCACCCAAAGTTTGCTTTCTTTAAACAGGTAACCATCATGCTTGTAAAACTTACCAAATGTCGCCTTATCACATGCCATGTACACATTAGACAAGTCAGCGTCATCGGCATACAGGTCTTTCACATATTCAAACCCGAGCATTTTAGCACTCATAGAAGTAAGAAGTACATACCTCCGAGATAAAGCATCAGCAACAATGTTCTCCTTACCTTGCTTGTAACGGATGACATATGGAAATGTCTCAATGTATTCCATCCATTGAGCATGCCTTTTATTCAACTTACCTTAAACCTTGAGATGTTTCAATGATTCATGACCGGTGTGGATCACAAATTCCCTAGGCCACAGGTAGTGCTGCCAAGTCTCTAATGCACGAACAAGAGCATAAAGCTCTTTTTCATAAGTAGGGTACTTCAGTGACGCCCCACTTAGCTTCTCACTGAAGAAGGCTATGGGCCACCTATCCTACATCAAAACAGCTCCAATCCCTATTCCTGAGGCATCACATTCAATCTCAAAAGCTTTGTTTAAATCACGTAATGCTAGCACAGGTGCAAAGCACAACCTTTCTTTAATAGTGGCAAAAGCATTCTCTTGATTAGCCCCCCAATGAAACCCAACATTCTTTTTAATGACTTCAGTGAGTGGTGTAGCAATGGTGCTAAAGTCTTTAACAAAACGCCGATAAAAGCTAGCTAAGCCATGAAAGCTTCTTACCTCAATGATACACTTTGGAATTGGCCGCTCCTTGATGGTCTTGCCTTTCTCTTCATCCACCTCAATACCTTTTGTACTAACAACATAACCAAGAAAATTAACTTTTTTCCATGCAAAAGGTACATTTCTTGAAATTAGCATACAACTTTTCACATCTCAACACATCAAACACATATCTCAAATGCCCAATATGTTCATTTAAGTCCTTGTTGTACACTAGGATATCATCAAAATACACAACCACAAACTTGTCAATGAATGCACGTAGGATAAGGTTCATCAATCTCATGAAAGTACTGGGCGCATTTGTAAGTCCAAATGGCATAACCAACCATTCATAAAGCCCATACTTAGTCTTAAAAGCAGTTTTTCATGCATCACCCTCTTTCATTCTAATTTGATGGTACCCACTTTTAAGATTAGATGATATTGGGATGGCGATAGTTTACCGTGATATTATTGACCGCCCTGCAATCAACGCACATCCTCCACGTCCCATCCTTCTTTGGCACTAGTAGCACTGGTACTGCACATGGGCTCATGCTCTCCCTCACGTACCCCTTGCTCATCAAATCCACAACTTGCCTCTGAAGCTCCTTTGTCTCCTCTGGATTACTCCTATAGGCTGGTCGGTTTGGAATAGTAGCTTCGGGCACAAAATCAATCTGGTGCTCAATGCCTCTAATGGGTGGCAACTCATTAGACATCTCCTCTGGGAACACATCCTCCAACTCCTGCAACAAAGAAATAGCCAAACTAGGAAGAGACTGGTTAGTTTCATCAAGATTAAGATAAGACTCTTTACAGACAAGAAAAATCATAGGCGCGATCTGCAAAAAAAGCCTTCTTAACCTCACTCTCTCTTGCATAGAAAATCACGTTTGTCTTTCCTTTTCTCTTGGCAGACTCTCTTTCTTTTTTCTCTCGTGGCTACACTCTTTTTTCTTTACTCTCAGCCACCTCTCTTCTTTTTTTTTCACTCTTTCTTTTTTGCTCATTTTCACTCTCACTCTTTCTTTTTTGCTCAATCTCTTTCTCACTATTTCTTTTTTTAGCAACCTCACTTTTCAGTTTCAGTTGGTCCTCATAGACCTGGCTTGGAGTTAAAGGAGCAAGCTTGATTGTTTTGCCCTCCTTTACAAAGTTGTACATGTTCTTGAGCCCATCATGTGTCACCCTCCTATCATACTGCCACAGCCTCCCCAACAAAATATGGCCAGCATGCATAGGCACAACATCCCAAACCACCTCATCCTGATACTTCCCAATTGAAAAAAGTAACTAACACTTGTCTATCCACCCTAACCTCCCCACAATCATTCAACCACTACAATTTGTATGGTCGAGAGTGTTTTAAGGTAGGTAAATTCAATTTCTCAAACAAAGTAGTGCTAGCCACATTAGTACAACTCCCCCCCATCAATGATCATACTACATACCTTGCTGTTGATGTGGCATCTAGTATGGAAAATGTTCTCCCTCTGTTGCTTTGCATCATCCACCTTAATGTGTGTATTGAGAGCACGACTGGCAACAAGAGACTCACATGTCACGGCGTATACCACTCCATCATCATCACTAGCATCAACCAACTCGAGCACCTCATCACTTTCATCCTCACTCTTAGTTATCACCTCCCCATTGTCACGCATAATCATCACCGGCCTATTTGGACATTGAGAAGCGATGTGCCCTGAACCCAAACACTTAAAGCATTTAATATCACTATTCCGTGAAGGTTGAGGTTCTACCTTGGGTTTGTTGCTAGTTCCCTCATCTTTTCCTTTAGGTGGCTCGATCTTTCTCTTTGCGTCAGCTGGGTCATTCATATCCCACTTTGATTTCCAAGTGGTGATAGAAATCGAAGTGTACCTTGCTGTCCCTTTTCTCTTTAACTGCCTCTCCACCTTCATAGCCATGTGCACCATGTCCTCTATCTCCACATAATGTTGCAATTCAACTACATTGGTTATGTCTCTATTCAAATCACTCAAAAATCTAGCCATGGTGGCCTCCCAGTCCTCCTCTACATTAGCCCGAATCATCGCCACCTCCATCTCCTTATGGTAATCCTCTACACCCCTAGACCCTTGTGTAAGATTTTGGAGTTTTTGGTAAAGGTCCCTATAGTAGTGGCTAGGTACAAATCTCTGCCTCATGAGGGCTTTCAACTCTCCCCATGCCTCGACATGCCTCTCATAATTCCTCCTCCTATTGGTCACTAATTGATCCCACCAAATAATAGCATAATCAGTGAACTCAATTACCGTCAACTTTACTTTCTTCTCCTTAGAGTAATTATGACAATCAAACACCAACTCTATTTTTTTCTCCCACTCTAGAAAAACCTCAGGGTCAGTTATACCTGGGAAAGATGGTATTTTCATTTTGATACTCCCAAGGTCTCTATCTACACCATCCTGATCCCCTAGGTTCCCCTCAAATCCTCTATCACGCCTAACTCTACGATGTCTACCCTACCCAATTTCAGATGTTAGGTCTTCCTCATCCTCACCATCTACTTCATTCTCATGTTCATTTTCAACCCTAGGCTCACGTCGCCTCCTATCTCTCCCACCTTGCAAATTTCTAATCATTGCTTCTTGATGATCAATCCTATCCCTCACTTCCCCCAACACCAAGTTCAACCGCTTAAATTGTTGTTGCATGGCCTGCAACGTAAAGAATGGGTTATCGGTCATCCCCCTTGGTGATGAGCCACTTCGGTGAGACATTGTAATGTGCTGCACAAAAAGAATGTTAGTGGTAAAAAAAAAACCTCACACACTCCCTTACGTGTTTACACTCAAATGATGACACTCCGCTCGTGTTTCACTCTTAATTGGCTTTTTCCCAATAATAGTCTCACACTCTCTTGCCTTTTACCTCAAGAGTTTTCCCACTCAAGTTCTTTAAGAACTAATTGAAATCAGTCAAGACATTGCAACCTTGTTTAATCCCAACTAGTAATTAGGCCCAAGAAACAAGAACAAGAGAAACACGGAAGGAATACAATGAAACAAGGATCAAGAAAATTATACGAATGAAAGAGTAACTATAAGACAAGATACCAACTATAATGATGTGTGTAGGGCCTTTGTAGATAAGGCTGAAAAAAAAATATTCGAATTTTCTCCTCTTTTTTTTTATAAAAAAAAAAAAAAATTTGATTTGATCACAAACTAAATAATAAACAATTGACAAAACCCTAACAATAACTCAAAACCCTAGAACAAGTGATAGAAGGCAGCCCCTAGAACATTGGATTTTGGCCAACACAAACCCTAGAACAATGAAATTTTTGGCAGCCACAAAAACCCTAAGAATTTCGGCAGCCCTTTTTTTTTTTTTTTTTGTAACCCTAGAACAATGAAGCCCTAGAATTAAATATCCAAGAAATAAAAGGATATAATATGATCTGATTGGAAACCTTGCTCTGATACCAAATGACGGGAACTCCAATCGACTTGCTTTGAGACCCAACAACAATATTGGAAAAATAACCCAAGAAAGTCAAACTCAAGTCTATGGATGGAGAATCTAGACCCGTTGAGAACTCATTTCAAGAACCTAGATTATATTAAAATCTAGACCCGTTGAAGAACCCGTCTCAAGAACCCAAATTACAAGGAGGAACGCCACAAAGGTTGTGATTTACCTTTGATAAGTTCAAAAGTTCAATCAAGAAGAAGAGGAGTAAACTCAACTCATAATTAAAATTCAATACTGTCTAACCTCTTGAAGCGACCGGTTACATCCTTTAAATACCCTTCCCAAAACATGATAAAACCCCAGACTAAAATTTGTGACATTTTCTCTCAAAAAATGCCCTTGAGTGAATAGTTTCGCGGTACTGTAGCGTGAACAGTGCTGCGCTACAGTAACTTCTAAAACCCTAGTTCAAATAAAATAATAACTTTCCAAATAAGCCCTTGGCCAAAATACAAGGTCTTCCCAAAAACCCTAATTCATAAGAAATAAGACATATATGGGATAAGCATCCTCAAGCCCACTTATTCTAAACTAATAATAAAAATCCTTTAAACAAATTGAAAGCCTTAACAACAACAAGCCCTCCACAACTTGGATCAAGTGGATCAAAACTGGTTCTCCTTCTTTCAAGCCCATCTTGAGTGTTGGGCTCTTGCTAGCTCCATCCTAGGTGGATTGTACCAATCCTTGCATTGCTTCCTTGATCTTCTTGGCTCTTAATCTTGTAATTGGCCCATCTGGAACTTGCAAAGGATCTTTAAGAGTAGGCCCACCTTAGTTCCCATCACATGGTCTTAACCACCCACCACCCTCAATCACGAAAACTAGAAGAATTCAAGGATGGCACTCAGTAGATAGCAAAAAAGGTCAATAAAAGCTTCTTATGTGGCATTTGACATTTGTCCATCAATCCCATTTTTTGTCTATGTCATCTTATTTATGGATTCAACCTCTCAATACCCTCCTCTTCTTTCTGGGATGTCGAAAACTTCAATCAACATAGTCCTTAGTCCACATCTATCTAATAAGAATCCTTACCCCGCATTCGTCAATATCAATAAAAGTAATAGGCGTGAAGGTTTAGTATACTCACTTCTAGTTACTACACAACATCCTATCTTCATTCCCTTTGAACTATGTATTGCAGTTGGTAGATCATAGAAGGAAGTCAATAGCGTACTAGAGTAGAGGGTAAGGAACTGATTTAGCAATACAACTAAACTGCTAATTCTCTATAATAGGTGCCTATCTTTTTCCTTTTGTTACAGAATTCAAGAGTAAGGCATGAAAGATCATAGAAAAAGGAATCAGTCTTAGAAGTTCATAGACGATTAAAAGTAGACCTCGGAGAATAACTAGGGGAGAAAGAACTAGGAAGAAATAACTTTAGCAACAGGGAAAGAGAACTCCTAAGAGTAAGAGCAGCCCTTCATTTAGGAAGGTGTAGGAGTGAAGCCACTCTTGTCCCTTCTTTCACTAGTCTTAGGGCGGAAAGAGTCACCAAAAAAATGCATGAAGGGGCTTACGAATAATAGACAAGTCATGAATGAAGGAGGTTACTAAGAAATGAATGATTCTAGTTTATTTGAGGTGGGATGACTAAGAATAGAAGTAGTCATATGCTGAGAATCGTCTTTTGTGATGTCAGGAAGAAATCGTCTGATCACTCGCGACAAGAAGGCATTCTCTGCCATTGATTCTAGCACAACCAAATCAATGTCAAAGGACAAAGGAAAGGTGACAAAAGCTCTTATTCCAACAAGCCCAAAAAAGAAAGATGAGAAATTGGCTTCATTCTTACTGATGATATTACCCTTGGGTCACTCCCAAAAGAGTGAAATCCATTCCTTTGGCATAGCAACATTACATGGTCTTCTCTTCGTATAGTTCACTTTATACCAGTCTTAATGGCGTTAAGGCTTTCTGGGCCTAAGGACTCTTTTCTCGATGGTACTAGAATATTCATGTAAGGAGCGCATTCAAGAGCAATAGCTTTCCTGCCTTGGGAGAGTATGGAAGTAAGTTATCCCACTAATGAAATTCAATGCTTCCTACTTCAAAGGAAAGTATGGTCAATTAGTCGAAAACTCCCTCAAAGCCCCTTCTCGAGACACTCTTTCTTAGACCCTTTACCTTCTCCTTTTTGATGGCATCTCTTATTTCCCCTTAGATGTCACTTCCTCTATCAAATCAAACAGTGGCTATTCACCATTAAGAAATTCAGTAAGTCAAGGAAGAACTTCACTTCTAAGCTGGCAAAAGGGATTCAAAACGAAAATCGCTAGAAAGGGAATGCAAGTTGGGAAGGATTAACCTGGTTGATTAACCCAATGAAAGCAAGTAACTTCTAACCCTAAGGATTATGGATTGATGCTTTCAAGTGCTAGGACCCTTTGATAGAGGTTGGATCAATAACAATAGTCAGATAACCACGAATGGGATTTATGCAAAGGTTGCAAGGAAGGGAATGCACAACTAGGACCAATAGGCTTCTAAGAATGCATTAGTTTCGAGAAGATGCTTTGAAGGAGAAGGCAAGCAACTAGCATAGTTAATGTACGAGGAGGATTCTATCCTATTAGAATGAAGCAGGAATCATCCAAAGCATAAAGCCCACAACACATGGATTCCTACGAAAGAGGGGGCGTATCGGGAAGGGATTGTGCACAAAGAAGAAAATTGCCATTGATTCAAATGCTATCCATTGGATATGAAAGATATCCACAAAGAGGACTGATGTCGAGACTATATTTGAAACTAGGGAAGGTCAAAGCTGCTTTGATGGAATTACCGGTTCAAGCCATTGAATCAATAGATACGGGATTATCGATCTGAGGAGGAGCAATGGGAAAATCCCCTGGTCCGAAAGCGAATTGCTTGTTTGAAAATGGAATCATAGGCTTTAGATTTGACAGTGGGGATGCGCAGAAGTCACTTCGGGATGATAGGGAGTATAATCGGTCCACATGCAGAGGCTGTGAGGGTGGTTTGGATAGGACAATGAAAGCTTAGTAAGGGTAGGAACTAATATGCCCATTTTCCAAGAAGGAACTGCACATCTTAATCCATTATGATATCCACGGGGAGGCAAGCAGCTATACTATAGGATGTTAGGGAGAATTCAGCCCCTGCTTGAGAAAAAGTTGTGGCACTTATGTTCTGGAATGTGGGACTTGCGCAAATAATCTTTGAGGGAGGGTTCCAAACTCGGATGATTGCTTCTATCGACTATCCTTCTCCATGTTAATTGAGGAATGCTTGGTCAAAACCGTTGTTGTTCCTAACCTCCTAAAATCATCCCTCAATGTGTATATAGTGTATGTGTGAAGGGAGTGTCACTCTCCCTCGGAATGATGTAGGAAATAGGGCAACAGAATGGTGGTAATGAAAATGGAATGAAATGTACAAAATGTGTGTATGGTGAACAAAAGTGCTCCCCAAGCGCAAGGAGTCTTTTGAGTGTCGTGTTTTACTTGGAAAAGTATTCCAAGGTCGTCTCCTCAGGGAAGGAAAGTTCAAGTGTGTGAAGGTGATTTTGGTGAACAAAAGAGAAAAGTGCAAAATATTTTGTTTGAGTTTTGATGTTTGAAGTTTGTGAATGAAAATACAATAAAGACAAGTGTTGGCTAATCCAAAGGGTTCATTCCAATGGGAATCCCAAATCAACTCGAAGCTTTCCTCGAATAGAGCTTAGATGAACGATTGATTCGTGGGGAGCTAGGGACGAGATGGAGGTGAGGATCCAAGCATAACCCGTGACCAGGCCTACGGGATATCAAAGACTCACAACCGCATCCACTCTCAACCCAGTCAAACCAAACCATCGTACTATGAGGGGAGGAAAGAGAATGAGTTGAAATGGCACACCCAAGAGGAAATCTCCCTTGGATTAACCAACTTAAAATCTAGCTACTCATGGTAAAAGGAAAGACATGCATAATGTAAAGAGACATGTAGAAGAAATGAAGATTAGAACTTGTATTAATGCTAGGAGAATGTAAGCTACAAAGGAGAATTCATTTCATAACTAAAAACAAAGCTTGAACATAAAACCCAGCAGAAAAATAAAAGTGCAAGAACATTTGAATTAAACTTGGTTAGACTAGAATAAAAAGAGATTATAATGGAAGAACTAAATATTACAAGGGAACTACAACTTACTGCAATGAAATGGGAGAATAAAATGCAAAAACATAAATTTTATCTCTATAGCACTATTCATCATCTTCTTCCTTGGACTACTCCTAAGCTTAGGTAGCCACGTGGTTCAAAGTTTGTTGAATGCTGAATATGGAGTGTAGAGACTTCAAATTTCGTCCATGAGGCTCCCCTAGCCTGTGTGTGCAGGCTTCCCATCAATGAGAAGAGATTTGATGGCTTGGACAGGCTAGGAGCAGCCTACCCAGCAACTCCCCAGGCAGCCCCCTTCTCTCCCATCCTCATTAATGCCCTTGCCTCCAAAGTCTTGAAATTGTGTAAGGATGGCATGGTTAAGTGTAGAATATGTCAGGGTAGGTGTGGGAGAAGTGTAGGTGGGCCCCCCAAGAAGTTAGAGAAGACTTGCAGGAGTTCTGGGCATATTGGGCTGTTTCAGAAGAGCGTACCGGTACTCAGTACCGGTACCCCGAACTCCAGTAGGTAAATCGTACCAGTACGCTTCTGCTCCGGACCAGTTTTCGTAGAATTGTTATAAATTTTGATCCAACTGTCCGATGGAGCTGAAATGTCGACACAACACAGAAGAGATCCAGATCTACAACTTTCATGTTTTTCACTTTATTAGATTCAAAGTAGATCATAGTCAAAATGGAGGAAAACCGAGGTACTACCACCAAATGGTGCGGGTGCTGGTGCCTATGCTACCAAACACCGATACCTCCTTGATTTCTTTCACTTTTAAGCCTCCAAATCCTCATGCAATGTGTCCATGTCTGCACCACTCCTCCACACTTAGTTGCAATGTTACAAAATCCATGATTTACGCTATAATTACCTGCAACATCGAAAATTCAACATTATTCATAAATTTGGCTAACTCTAAGTAATTAATTACAAAGTTGAGTTAAAATGCATGTAACGAGGCCACCAAATATACAATATTTTGTGCTCATCACACCCCCCAACTTAAGCTTTGCTAGTCGCTAGCAAACAAAATGTAAAAATTAAGAAAACAAAGAATAAACCTATACTACTTCCGTTATTGCATTTAGAAAATGCAACACGCCTTTAAACCCCTAGGTGATCCCTAGTGGACGAGTTTTGTCTCGTGAAGGTTTCCAGTGAAGGTACCTACAAAGTTCTTTTCCTCATATCCAATATTTAAAATATATGCCCTTATCCTAACTACCACTGGGATGTCAAAAACAACTTGCTCCCAACACCCAAACCAATCACACATGAGACACATTATAGCCTTAAATGCTATTCTAGAGTATCCACATACACATTCATTTTCAAACTCGTGTGTGTGTGAAATGGACATGTAATTTAAATATTTACACAACGGAGTTCACATTTACTTGGGCTATCCAAATTCAGCTTCGATAAAAACTCACCAAGGGTGTCTCTCAACAATGAATCACACTATGGTTATCCTGACATGCTCTCCATGTGTATATGTGAGGTAGAATCTTGTGCACAAAACAAAGTATGCTCACATATAATCCAAAAATGAAGTATGCATAGAAATGAAACAACCTTGGCATAATCTCATGAAAGGAATGCTAAGGCATTTAGATAGCAAAACCAACTTCTCTTTTTCTTTTAAAAGTATGAATCTCCCATGCTTCTCTAGATCATTTAGGACTTTCATGGGTTGTAATGAGGCATTGGGGTGATATCTAAGCAAGTGAAATGAAGGATATAGGATAACAAAGAGGTTGTTCCGAGTGAATGACCTTTATTTCAAAAAGATCTCCCTTTTATGGGATTTCTAAGCTAACACCATCACTTCACTCTTTGTTTTTTTTTTCTTCTTTTCCTTAACATTTTCCTTTTTTCTTTGATCGTTTTTTCTTCTTTCACCCCTTTTTTCTCCTTTTCTTGTATTTTTCATTCTTTTCCGTTCAACTCTTTGAGTTTCAACATCATTCATCCCTTTTGTTGAGTTTCCGCCATACTTCCTTCTCTTTATGATCACTCATATTCAACTCTAGGAACAACCAAGGTGAGATAGATTTTTATCATTTTGCATTGGCTTGGTCAAATGCGTGGCATAGAAACGAATTTCAAATAAGGCTCAAACATGGCACTAGGGATAAAATTTCACAAGAAAAAGGCTATGGCTCAAAGCAAAACAAAGATGGCCTAAGATCATTTCTATATAGGCATGGGAGAGCATTGTACATATCAATACAAAGTCAATTAACTACCCAAATGCACCTAACCAAAACAAGCATAATGAGATTATTGAACAAATTTGGAATTTGAAAAATTGTTCCTTGAGTAAATGTAAGTTCCCTCCAACAAGTATTGGCACTACAGCTCACATGAGTTCTTACTCATCTCCACTATTCATGTCAAGCACTAAATGTGGACTCAATCCGTAAATTGCCAAAAAATACAAGTTCATGGTGCACTTATGGTTGAGTTCAAAAGCAAACAAGTATGTGATACTCTTAGCAATAGGATAAACTTCTATAATGTGGTCATGTATTCAAAGTTCAAAATGAAGATCAAGTAATCACAAATCCCATAAGCATTAGGATAGGGGAATATAGTTCAATATTGGAACCAAAATTTTTCAAAATTTTCACATTTTCCATTATTCTATACAAAAAGTGGTGGAAAATGTAAATGGTGCACCTCACCCCCCAACTTGAACCATGTGTTGTCCTCAATGCACAAGGAGTCATGCAATGAGAAAAATGAAAGTAACATGGGAAATGAGATACTCCCTCTCTTTTTTTTTTCATATATATATATGTATATTAACGAAAAAAAATAAAACACAAAAAGCTTGTTTACACCCCCCAACTTAGACTAGAACATGATACCCAATCAGATTTGCTACAATGATGCTCAAAGTGAAATGAGTCCAACTTAGGAAGAGGTAAACAACCTTCATGCTAAAATCTACACTACAACATTATGAAAATAAAAATATACCAATAAAATAAATTTAACTACTATGTACATGAAAGTAAAACAAAGAGGGCTCATGTCAATCTGGCTTCAATTCGGATATGAGCTTGCGCCCATTGATTTTTTTCATTTTAAAATTTTTTTGTTGTATAAATGCCCTTTCTATCCAATCTATCCAACAATATAAAGGATAATGATTCAAAAATCTCAACCAAACCGAGGTGTATGCAAGTTTATGCAATTCCAACAATGGAGTATGCAATTTATCTTTAAAAGTTTCTCCACTCAACTCCATTTCAATGCCCTCCCCAAGTTGAAAATTGTGAACCTCAACACCACTCTTAGATGGCAAAATGACCTTGGGCTCATTAGTCTCATGTGAGATAATAACTTCATCAAATTTTTCACAATCAAGAGTGGAGGGAGATTCAACATCAATTTGCAATCCATTGAGAAGATCATCCTCAATACATTGACTATGCTCAAGATGTTGATCTTCATGCATAGTACTTATAGCATTAGTCAATGCAATAACATCATCTCTAATTTCAGAAAATTGTTGGGCTACTTGGGCATTGACTTCCATTTGATATTGCATAAACTCGCAAAGAATATTTTCCAATTCTTGTTCGATTGAGTCCTCATATGTTGGATAGTGGTAAAATTCATCTGGTGGTGTGAGATTGGATAAAAAATTATAGGGTTCATTCTCCCAACCATAACTCAAATAACTCGTAGCAACATAATGGTTGGGGTAAAAATTTAAGTAGTACAAAACTGAATTTGAACCTTCGCATGCAAAGTCTTGAACCGGATAATTTATTGGGCACTCACTAGTGATGTGCCCATACTCTTCACAAATCTCAAACACATTTTCATAATAAGGGGCATTTAATACATTATCATAAAAATTATAAGACATTACATAAAACAAAAGCTATTTAGAAACTATTTACAAAAGAAACGACATACCTTGGCCCGTGATGAAAATCACAAGACTTACCTATGCCGTCCAAAATCACCTTTGAACTCGACGCTTAACCTTCCCCAGCAACGGCGCCAAAAATGCTTAGTCAAAACCGTTGTTGTTCCTAACCTCCTAAAATCATCCCTCAATGTGTATATGGTGTATGTGTGAAGGGAGTGTCACTCTCCCTCGGAATGATGTAGGAAATAGGGCAACGGAATGGTGGTAATGAAAATGGAATGAAATGTACAAAATGTGTGTGTGGTGAACAAAAGTGCTCCCCAAGCGCAAGGAGTCTTTTGAGTGTCGTGTTTTACTTGGAAAAGTATTCTAAGGTCGTCTCCTCAGGGATGGAAAATTCAAGAGTGTGAAGGTGATTTTGGTGAACAAAAGAGAAAAGTGTAAAATCTTTTGTTTGAGTTTTGGTGTTTGAAGTTTGTGAATAAAAATACAATAAAGACAAGTGTTGGCTAATCCAAAGGGTTCATTCCAATGGTAATCCCAAATCAACTCGAAGCTTTCCTCGAATAGAGCGTAGATGAACGATTGATTCGTGGGGAGCTAGGGACAAGATGGAGGTGAGGATCCAAGCATAACCCGTGACCAGGCCTACGGGATATCAAAGACTCACAACCGCATCCACTCTCAACCCAGTCAAACCGAACCATCGTACTATGAGGGGACGAAATAGAATGAGTTGAAATGGCACACCCAAGAGGAAATCTCCCTTGGATTAACCAACTTAAAATCTAGCTACTCATGGTAAAAGGAAAGACATGCATAATGTAAAGAGACATGTAGAAGAAATGAAGATTAGAACTTGTATTAATGCTAGGAGAATGTAAGCTACAAAGGAGAATTCATTTCATAACTAAAAACAAAGCTTGAACATAAAACCCAGCAGAAAAATAAAAGTGCAAGAACATTTGAATTAAACTTGGTTAGACTAGAATTAAAAGAGATTATAATGGAAGAAATAAAGATTACAAGGGAAATACAACTTACTGCAATGAAATGGAAGAAGAAAATGGAAAAACATAAATTTTATCTCTATAACACTATTCATCATCTTCTTCCTTAGACTACTCCTAAGCTTAGGTAGCCACGTGGTTCAAAGTTTGTTGAATACTGAATATGGAGTGTAGAGACTTCAAATTTCGTCCATGAGGCTCCCTAGCCTGTGTGTGCATGCTTCCCATCAATGGGAAGAGATTTGATGGCTTGGACTGGCTAGGAACAGCCTACCCAGCAACTCCCCAGGCAACCCCCTTCTCTCCCATCCTCATTAATGCCCTTGCCTCCAAAGTCTTGAAATTGTATAAGGATGGCATGGTTATGTGTAGAATATGTCAGGGTTGGTGTGGGAGAAGTGTAGGTGGGGCCCCCCAAGAAGTTGGAGAAGACTTGCAGGAGTTCTGGGCATTTTGGGCTATTTCAGAAGAGCGTACCGGTACTCAGTACCGGTACCCCGAACTCCAATAGGTAAATCGTACCGATACGGCGTACCGGTACGCTTCTGCTCCGGACCAGTGTTCGTAGAATTGTCATAACTTTTGATCCAACATTTCGATTGAGCTGAAATGTTGCCACAACACTGTGGATATCCAGATCTACAACTTTCATGTTTTTCACTTTTTCAGATTCAAAGTAGATCATGGTCAAAATGGAGGAAAATCAAGGTACTGCCACCAAATGGTGCGGGTGCTGGTGCCTATGCTACCAAATACCGATACCTCCTTGATTTCTTTCACTTTTAAGCCTCCAAATCCTCATGTAATGTGTCCATGTCTTCACCACTCCTCCACACTTAGTTGCAATGTTACAAAATCCATGATTTACGCTATAATTATCTACAACATCGAAAATTCAACATTATTCATAAATTTGGCTAACTCTAAGTAATTAATTACAAAGTTGAGTTAAAATGCATGTAATGAGGCCATCAAATATACAATATTTTGTGCTCATCAAGGAAGCCTCTTGATTAACCCTAATTAATGCATAAATTAATTAAGTTAATAGGTCAATTGTGTTAGTTAAACAAAGTTAAAAGAGTCAAAGTAAGACAACTTAAGGTTAGTATGTGAATTAGAGATAATGCATTAATTGTTGTTCTTTTCATGGTTTTGTGTGTCAAAGCTACAAACTACTGGAGAAACTACTAGGGAGCCAACTGTATCAAAACTAGAAACTACTGGGGAGCCAACTGTATCAAAACTACAAACTACTGGGGTGCCAATTGACAAAACCACAAACTATAGGGGTGCCAATGTCAAAGCTCAAAACAAAGGGGGATCAAAGTGTAATTCAAACCCTCCCTTTTTGCCTATAAATACCACCCCCTGGGGCTTGTAAATTTTCATCTTTTGGTAGTGGAAAACCCTCCAAAAGTATTATTGTTTCTTTTATTGTATTATTGCTTTCTTTTACTTTAGTATTACTTTCTTTTATTGTATTATTGCTTTCTTTTATTTCCATTGTTTGAGCTTCCTTCTTCCCTTAGAGGAGTGAAACTCTTCCACTTTTTTAGAGCTTTACCAAAGCAGTGAAAGGGTGGAACGTGATTCACTCATTCTTTGTCGAAGATCGGCTCCTTATGTAGTGTATTTTACCTTGTAAATCCTCTACTTGGAGGGATGAGCATCACTCACTTTTCTAGCTTTACCAAAGCCATGAAGAGTGAGTAGTTTGTCATTCACTCTTTAGTAAAAGGTGATGGACATGTATAAATCATTCAGAAGTTATATTTGTGCATTTCGTTTATGCTTAATACTTTATATTTCACTTGTTTATTGAATGATTGAATGCATCTAACAAAGCTAAGATACTTTGTATAAACGTGAGTACTTTCTATGACGTAGATGACTCTTGACATAGAAAGACTCATTAGTTCAAGGCAAGTAACCTGGCTAGATAATCTTCACCATTATTGTGCTTCAATTAAAGAATGGAATACTAATGTCATGGTTGGATGCCTTGTAGAAACACTTGCTTGTTTGTAGACGGGTTGAGTCTCAACACAGACAATTCTTGTAAACTTCTAGAAAGACATTGGAACCATGCTATTAATTCTCACAATCCATCTTTATCTTCCGATTAACTTCATGTTGACACGGTGGTTAATTGAGTTCCCAATCACAAGTATAATAAACCAGATGGTTTACTACATGTCTAGATCCTCGAGCTAAAGGGTGACTGTTACATTTGAGAACTTATATTTTGTCTAGAAAATCTCCTTGGAAAGAATTTTATATTCTGTCCAGAAAAATCCCTAAACATCACAACTTTAAATCTCAAGGATTCCAATCACTGAGGTCTTTATCACTACTTACTTCTAAACACCAATATTAGTTCCCTATGGATTCGACTCCGGACTTAACCGGATTATTACTACGACTTGACCGCGTGCACTTGGGTGTACATATTTCGGATCAAGTCAAGTTTTTTGGCGCCGTTGCCGGGGAGCTAAAAAGGTGTTTTAAAGTAAAAGGTAAAAAGACCTTCATTTGTGTATATATTTTTTATTTACTGTGGATAATTTTATTTTATTTTTTTATGTCTGGGGACGCTCCTCACTATCAAAATTTGTCGACATAATCTTTTGGGTCTGTGAATCAGTCTGTACCATCTTCACCTAGATCAGTAGTAGACTCTTGTGAAAATAGTATGGCAAATAAAGAGAGACAAGGAGAAGTCTCTATGAGTGAGGGGGAAGTGCCTAACATTCGAACATTGCGAGAATACTTACATCCCACAAGAAATAGTGTCTCCTCTTGTTTTATCTTTCCCACAAATGCACCCCTCTTTAACGTAAAGGCGGGGACAGTTCAACTACTTCCTCAATTTCATGGACTCGAATATGAAAATCCGTATCTGCACCTAAAAGATTTTGAGGAAGTATGTGGAACATTTCAAGACAATCCTGAACTGGCCAAGATGAAACTTTTTCCTTTCTCTATAAAGGACAAAGCTAAACAATGGCTAAATTCTTTAAAAGCTCTTTCAATACCTGACTGGCAGGCATTACAGAATGAATTTTTCAGAAAGTTTTTTCCTCTACACTGCACAAATGCACTCAAAAGACAAATCATGAATTTTTTGGTCAAAGAAGGAGAAACATTTTACCAAAGTTTGGAGAGATTCAAATATCTGCTGCAATCCTGCCCACACCATACTTTTGAGAATTGGACTTTGGTAGGATTTTTCTATGACTCATTGCCCTCTAGATAACGTCAGTTTGTCGAAATGATGGCTAAAGGATAATTTATGGGAAAAAGTCCAAAGGTGGCAATCATTTTTTTTGAAACCATATCTGATAGTTCTCAAATGTGGGACTCAGCCTCTCTTACCACTGTTGAAGCTAGACCATCTACTTTCCAAGGGGGTAAGTATGTCTTGAAAGAGGATGATGACCTAATAGCAAAAATGTACACCCTATCTCGAAAGCTTGAAGCTTTAGAGATGAAAAAGTTCCATCAAGTTGATGTTGGCCCTCCTACAGAACAAGTGTGTGGGATTTGTGTGCTAACAGGACACCCCATTGGGGAGTGTCTGACCATTGCGGCATTCAAAGAGGTCTTGTTGGAACAAACAAATGCAATTTCCAACTTCAAGCCTTACTGCAACCCATATTCTGAAACATACAATCAAGGATGGCGGAATCACTCAAACTTCAGTTGGAGGAACACATAACCAACTCTCATGAACCCACAACAAGGTTCACACCCCACCACCTCAAAAGAGGAGCCTTGAGGACTCACTTAATCAGTTTATGCAATGTCAAATGAACTATGACAATAGTTCAACTGATGCTTTTACTGATTTCAAAGCATAGACCACCCAGTCTTTCGAGGATCTTAAAAGCCACATCCAAAAGCTGACCCAATCCATGACCACCCATGAGAAAGGCAAGTTTCCTGCCCAACCAAAACAACCGCAAGACCAATTCCGTGTGGGAAATCCTTCAATCATGGAAAACCCACAAGACCAAGCCCAAGTTGTCACTACATTGAGAAGTGGCAAGATGATTGACAAAACCATAAGAGACATGTTAATCCCAGTCACAGAACCAATTGAGCCTGAACCAGTTGAGCCTGAACCTGTGATTGAAAAAGTGCCAGAGCCATCAAAGGAAAAAGACCATTCGTGTCCTATTCCTGCTCCTTTTCCCCAAAGACTCAAAGCAGTACAGAAGTTGAATAACCAACCAGAAATTTACGAGCTTTTCAAGCAAGTAAAGATCAATATCCCACTTCTGGATGCAATCAATCAGGTTCCGTCCTATGCCAAGTTTTTGAAAGACTTGTGCATAGTCAAAAGAAGCCAGAATGTCCAAAAAATAGCCTTCTTGACGGAACAAGCCAGTGCTCTACTTCAACACAAAACCCCTCCAAAATATAAGGATCCGGGGTGTCCAACTGTGGCATCTGTCATTGGAAACTTCATAATAGAACAAGCACTGTTAGATCTTGGAGTCAGTGTCAATTTGCTCCCTTTCTCTGTCTATCAACAATTGGGTATGTGTGAGCTCAAACCCACTTGTGTCACACTCCAATTGGCAGACAGATCTGTCAAAGTTCCTAGGGGCATTGTCGAAGATGTACTTGTCCAAGTGGACAACTTTGTCTTCCCTGTTGACTTCATTGTTCTAGATACTCAACCAGTAATGAATTCAGAGAATCAAATTTCCGACATTCTTGGTTGTAACACCCCGCATTTTCTTTTATATATGTATATAGATATATAGTAACGTAATTATGTTTTTTTTTTAAATGCGAATATATATGTAATGATGTATGCATGAGCTACGTAGATGATAAGAGTAGAAATAAAAGGTTAGTGGCGTTTGTGGTAGAAAGTTGGAAGTATTTTGGAGTGAAATCGCATTTTAGAGATATTTTAAGTAGAAGAATTTTAGACACTGCCTTAGTGTTTGGATCATAACTTTTTATCCTGACTTTCAATTGATCTGAAATTTGGACAGTAGATAGTAGACATCCAGGGCTACAAAAGTGTATTTCATGAAAATTTTCCAAATCAATCTCTAAATAGGCCAACACTTCACTGGAAGTTTCAGTAGAAACTGGGATGACGTTCGAACGTGAATCGACGTTCGAACGTGAGGGAGTCCCAGTACTTTGGTGTCTGCAGAGCTCTGATGAAAATGCAAAAGTACTGGGAGCAACCAACGTTCGAAATCCAAAGTGACGTTCGAACGTGAATCGACGTTCGAACGTGAATAAACGTTCGAACGAAAGTGCGTTCCAGTACTCTTTGTCTGATGGAAAAACAAAAGTACTGGGAGCAACAACCGTTCGAACGCCAATGACGTTCGAACGCCAATGACGAATTCTGAACTTCAGAATCGCGCACAGGAGGCCATTTCTTTCACTATAAATACTTAAGGACACCCCCATTAGCCTCATTTCAACATTCCTAACCCTAGATAATCTTAGAGAGGAAGAAATAAGGGGAAAACACAAGATCAAGAGAGGATTTACACATTGAAGAGGATCAAAACTTCAAGTTCCTCAAAGAACACTAAGGAAGAAGAAGGTAGGGGGTTCTTCTCAAATTCTTTCATTAAGGCTTAGGGCTTATGTATATATGTATGTTTTGCCCTAAATGTTATATATATGATATGAAATCATCCTCTCTTAGTCTTTTTGTAAAGATTACATGATTTAAACAAAGTGAGGGTTGAATACCCATGAAATCTCTTTGCTTGCTTTAAAACCCTAGTTTTGGAGAGGGATGGATTTTCTTCCAACATTCTTCCTTTATTATTGATTTCGAAACTATAGTGCTTTGTGTTGAGTGATAAAATGATGTGGAATGATCTCTTGTATTTTTCTTAAAATGGGTTATTGAAATTGTCTCATTCTAAATTTGGGGATTTTTGAGATATGCTTGTAAAATGAGAATATTTTGGTTTCCTCATTGGTATGGTTGTTGTGATGGACTTGGATTGTCATCGAGAGATGCCGTAGAGTGTTAGAGGTTAGTCTATCCCAGTGGGGGTGAGATGGTTTCCTAACACTTGTAGTGGGTTGTCATTTGGTAATGCGACCACTATCGTTCACTAGAGTTCGAACAAGGGATGGTATACTTTTCCTGGGAAGGGACTCGTCACTGCCATTGGGATGGTAAACGCCCTTTCCTAAAGTGTTTGTGATTGTGATAGTGATTGGTGGACTAGGTATAATCGTTGGGTAGATTCATGAGAAGCAATCAACATACATGGTATTGGGATGAACCAATATACAACCTTTCACTGGATTATTGTTACAGCTTAAACTTGAGATTTGTTTAAATGTCCTTGTTTTTACTTCAAATCTTATATATGTTAATTGTGAAATGAGACCGACTTGTTTTATATACTTTTCTAAACCTTGTTTGGGTTTGGGAGGATTTTTCTACAGAGCTTTGTGCTCACCCCCTACAGTTGAACATTTTTCAGATTTGGTGCCAGAGGATGAGCTCGGTGCTAATGAGCCGGGCCATGGAGAGGCTTCACTAGAGGGATACTTGGATCCCGAGTGGGACCTCTAGAGATGTCGCTTACTTTTGTTCTAGACTAGGATATTCATTTTGAACCTTGTGATGTCTAGTTTTCTTTTGTTATTTCCGCTGCGCTACATTAGTTGATTTTTTTGAAATGTAAAGGTTAAAGATGGCATATTCTTTTGGGATAATGATGTAAGTGTGATGAATGATTTTTATGAAGTCTTATTTATGAAGGGTTATTTTAGTGCTCTCATGATGTAGATGGTTTTCGTATGTGATGCCGTCTAGGGTGTGTGTTGGGGTGTTACAAAATGGTATCAGAGCCTAGGCTTTAGGTCTTACATGGAAGCTGTAGGTTATGGATTATCACTAAAGATGTAGGTTTAGGGTGAAGGAAATTGTTAAGTTAAATTTTGTATATGCCTTGTGCTTAAATCAAGACATCCTACATATCACTTTAGTTTATATCTTGCACATCAAGGAAACTAAGTTGTGAACTGATGTGCAGGATGAACGGCGAACAAGGACGGGGACGCGGACGTGGGCGTGGCCGTGGAGGTCAAGCGAATCCACCACCACCACCACCTCCGGATGCCATGCAAGGCATTTACCAATGCTTGAGGGAGCTCACCACTTTGGTACAAAACCAAAATGGTAACAACAACCACAATGGTGGAGCTCATCCTCTCGCTCAAGTACCGGGCAATGGGAACGGAGACCGAAGGATGATAGCTCTTCGGGAATTCTTAAGACAACGACCACCCAACTTCCAAGGGAGCTCCAATCCTTTGGAGGCGGATAGATGGATCCGCCGAGTGAAGAAAATCTGTGACAGCATGGGAGTTGCCGAGGAGTTGAGGGTTGGTTTGGCGACCTACCTATTTGAGGGGGAGGCCGACTATTGGTGGGATGCCATAAAGAGGAGAAGGGACACCGACACACTCACTTGGGAAGAGTTCGATCAACTTTTCCAAGATAAGTACTTCCCTGAATCGGTCAGAGACCGAATGAAGGCGGATTTTCTTGCACTACGACAGGGTAGTATGACCGTGGCTGAGTATGAGAGGCGGTTCGACGAGCTCTCCCGTTATGCTACGGGGTTTATATCTACTGAGGCCGACAGGGCCAAGCGCTTCGAGCAGGGATTGAGGCCGGTCATCCAGGAGAAGTTGGTGGCTCTCAGGATCAGGGAGTATGGGGATCTGGTTGATAAAGCCGCACTTGTGGAGAGAGACATGGAGGATACTCAGCGGCGACAGAGCCTTATGAGGGGAGGTCCGATCAGGACTGGTGCTAGTGGCAGTGGAGCACAGAGGCCGACACCATACCGTCGCCCAGACCAGGCAGGGGGACATAGACCGCCGGTAGCTCAAGGAGCAGGAGGTGTACCAGGGAGGACAGCCACAGACCCTCGTCAGTGTTTCGCATGTGGAGGAGTGGGGCACTTCAGACACAATTGCCCATCGCTTCCACCGAGGGACAACCAAACGACAGGACCAGTGGCTACAAACAAGCCACTATTGTAACGCCCCAAATACCACCCTGGACGGCATTACACTATGAAACCATTCATGTCATGAGAGCACTAAATATATAACCATCAAATAAGAAACATTCTTAATTTTAACAAAATTTGGGCAGAGTCTCCTTTGTACAGGAAGCTCCACCCAAAAATCACAACCTGTGCAATTATATTAGCTTGACCACACAGGGTCCATTTAACCATCCAATAACAAAATGTTTCATTCACCATATATACTATCCACAACGATCATCCCAAAAGAATAAGCCAAACTAAGGCCATTACAACCCAAAAGAATTACATGAATATATTGCAGCGGAATTTCAAAAGAAACTAGACTTTACAATGTTTGTACATATTGGTTCCTAGTCTAGTACCAAATAAAAGGGGCATCTCTAAATGTCCCACTCGGGATCCAGGTACCCTTCTAATGAGGCCTCCCCAAGGCCCGGCTCATTAGCGCCAAGCTCCTCCTCTATAGCATAATCTGAAAAATGTTAATTGTAGGGGATGAGCACGAAGCTCTGTAGCAAAATCTTCCCAAACTCAAACAAGGTTTAGGAAAACATATAAAACGGTTGGTCTCATTTTCACAAATAACATATATAACATTTTGAAGGAAAACCAGGACATTTAAATAGATCTCAAGTTTAAGGAACAACATTAATTGAATGAATAAGTGGGACCACTATACAGTTAACAAAACATATCCAAATATAATCCAATCCACCATACACTGTTTCCACAAGTTCTCGCAGAATCCCATACTTCCCAAGACTCTTGTAGAAACCATCTATGGTAAAGTGAACAATAACCCATATACAATAGATAATCCATTCTACCATAAACCGTTTCCAACAAGTTCTCGCGGAATCTCATACTTATGGAAACTCTTGTCGAAACCATTTCTGGTACAATGCACAATAACCCACACCGTATGTCCGACACAACCCACGTTACTAATCTGTGATCATTAGTGATAGGAAAAGTTCGTACCCACACGGCGTACAAAGACGTCTACCCACTCCATGTGGTAGGAAAAGTTCATATCCGTGTGGCATACAAAGACGTCTACCCACTACATGATACCCGGTCAATAGTAATCCATGTTCGTATCGTACAACCACGCAAGAAATAAAACACCCCCGCTTTTCAAAAATATTCAACCATTTCATCACCATTTTCTCCAATTTTTTTTTTACCTTTTCGGAATGAGCATCCTTACAAGGAACCTCTCACCCTCAAGGTTTCATTCCACAATTAACCAACAATTCCATAATCCCCAATTTTTCCATCCCACTTCACATGTAACATTTCAATAAAACAATTTAAGAAAAACACATGAGATCATCGAAATATCATTTTATTACTCAACACAAAACACTAAATTTCTTTTTAAAACAAGACAAAAGAATATCCAAGGAGGAAATCAAGAGGAACCCAATTTCCTTGCAATTAGAGTTTCGAAGGCACACCAAGAGATTTAGCGATTACCCAAGCACAACATAGTTTAGAACATGTAATATTTAAGGTTAGGAATCAAGAGAAAAAGAGAAATCAAAAGAAAACACAATCTCCTTGAAAATTTGGGTTTCAAAGACATACAAGGGATTTATGGCTATCAAGCCCTAATTTCGTTCATGATATGGTAAGGGATTACAAGAGCAACAAGAAATAGAGATTTCCATAACATACATATAAGATTTGGAAGCAAAACATACATAAATATAAACCCTAACCTCAATGTAAGAGAAAAGGAAGAAATCCCCTACCTCTTAGTTGTAGCTTCAATCTAAGACTCAAGCTTCAAAATCTTCCTATTCTCCTTCCTTTTTCCTCTTAATTTCGTCCTCCTAGGGTTTCAAGAGATTTGGGTGAGAGTGATTGAAGAATAGAAGAAAAGAAATGGGTGGGGAAGTGAGATTTTTGAGAAATCTAGGGTTTGATCTTCACAAATGATGTAAATCTCTCTCTTGGATGTGTTTTTCTCTTCCTCTCTTCTCCTCTCAAGCTATCTAGGGTTTGGAGTGGTGTAATGAAGGCTAAGGAGGTGAGAGGATGTATTTATAGTGGGGAAAAATCGAGGGTTCGCGAACTAAAAAAATTTCGGATTTTTACAGTGACTACCGGTAGCTGATTTTGGCTACCGGTAGCTCGGGTACACTGGACACTCGACTACCTGTTGGCTACCGGTAGCTCGGACACACTGGACCATTGGCTACCGGTAGCTGATTTTGGCTACCGGTAGCTACTACCCAGATTTTTTTACTTCCACTTCCAGTGCATTTTTGACCCATTTAGAGGTCGACTTGGAAAATTTTCATAAGATACACTTTTGTAGCCCTCGATGTCTACTATCTACTGTCGAAATTTCAGGTCATTTGGAATTAAGAATAAAAAGTTATGACCAAAATACTAGAAGGTGTCCCAACTCCTTTTTTTTACCCAAATTTTCTCTAAGTGTGTTTTCACTCCGGAATACTTCCTAACTTCCAATACACCTCATATTACCTCTCCCAAGATTGTTCGACCTTCCGGATTCAATGGAGAACTTATTTTGACCTAAAAGTATTTAGAAAATTCCATAATCCCTCTTCTCAAGTTTACCCACCTTCGAAACTCAAACTTCCCCAATCCATTTGTATCTCTAGTTTTTTTGCTTTTATTCATACCGTCACTACACATATCCACATTTTTACAAAAGTTATTTACTATATATCTATATACCTATATAAAATAAAATGCGGGGTGTTACAACTATAGCAGCAGAGACCGTTGGGAACTCTAGCCCCAGGCGGCGCCACTCAGGGGAGAGTATTTGCTTTGACCCAACCGGAGGAAGATACCTCCAATGCCGTTGTGGAAGGTATCGTTCTTCTCTACAATTCTTGGGCCCAAATTTTATTTGACCCTGGTGCTACACATTCATTCATACGCACGAAAATATGCACTTAATCTGGGTTTGGACTTTGGGAAACTTGAACATGCTTTGAGTATTGATATGCCGACGGGAGAACGCTTGGATACAACTAGGGTGTGTAGAGGATGTGTGCTTCGCATTGGGGAGCAAGAGTTGATTGTAGATTTGGTTGTGTTAGACATGAAGGGGTATGACGTTATATTTGGGATGAATTTGTTGTCCGCTTTCCGCGCAGTGATGGATTGTTTTCGCAAGCGAATCTCATTCCAATTACCGGGAGGGGTAGTCTTTACTTTCATGGATGATCGAAATTCTTCCCATCCATTTCCTACTACGGGTAGTAGATTCTTGAAAGCGAAGGCGGGGAGCCAGTTGAGTTTCTTAGCCAGCTTAATGGGAGATGATTGGGATAAATCCCATGCAGACATAGTGTCGATAGTATCGGATTTTCCGGATGTCTTCCCTGACGAATTACCTGGGTTACCTCCACAAAGGGAGATTGAGTTCAAGATTGATCTTTATCCGGGAACTGAACCCATATCCATTGTTCCTTATCGGATGGCACCTTTGGAGTTGAAGGAGCTAAGGATGCAGTTGGATCACTTGTTGGCGATTGGGTTTATCCGTCTAAGCACCTCACCTTGGGGAGCCCCGGTTCTCTTTGTGAAGAAGACGGATGAGACACTACGGTTGTGCACGGATTACCGAAGGTTGAATCGGGTTACCGTGAAGAATAAATACCCTTTGCCCCGAATTGATGATTTATTTGATCAGTTGAGGGGTTCGAAGTATTACTCCAAGATTGATCTTCGCACGGGGTATCATCAGCTGCGGATTAAGGAAGAGGATATTCCTAAGACTGCTTTTCGTACCCGGTATGGTCATTTCGAGTATACGGTGATGCCGTTCGGATTGACTAATGCCCCCGCAGCATTCATGGATTTGATGCACAGAGTCTTTCAGCCTTACCTCGATCAATTTGTCATTGTGTTTATTGATGACATATTGATTTACTCACAGACTCAGGAGGAACATGCTCGTCATCTCTCTATTATGCTACAAACATTGAGAGAACATAAGTTATATGCGAAGATGAGCAAGTGCGAGTTTTGGATGAAGGAAGTGAAGTTCCTTGGCCATGTTGTGTCCGAGCAGGGAGTAGCGGTTGATCCCGCAAAGATTGAGGCCATGATGAAATGGGAACCACCGAAGAACGTGACAGAAGTACGGAGTTTCTTGGGGTTAGCCGGCTATTATCGTAGGTTTGTGGAAGGGTTTTCCAAGCTTGCGATGCCGATGACTAGCCTCACAAAGAAGGGGGAGAAATTTTTGTGGACTCAAGCGTGTGAACTAGCTTTTTGCACCTTGAAGGAGAAGTTGACGACGACACGTATCCTCATTATTCCGAGTAGTGGGGAAGGTTACGATGTCTACACCGATGCTTCACTACGAGGCTTGGGATGCGTTCTAATGCAAAGAGGGAAGGTAGTGGCTTATGGCTCGAGGCAGCTCAAGGTGCATGAGCAGAATTATCCCACACACGACTTGGAGCTGGCTGCGGTGGTGTTTGCTCTTAAGCTGTGGAGATGTTATTTATACGGGGAGAAATTTCAAGTGTTCTCGGACCATAAAAGCCTCAAGTATATCTTCACACAGAAAGACTTGAATCTCCGGCAAAGAAGGTGGATTGAGTACTTGGAAGATTATGAGTTCACGCTCAACTACCATCCGGGGAAGGCCAATGTAGTTGCCGACGCTCTTAGCAGGAAGTCTCGGGGTGAAATCAATTGTCTTGCGGTAACTAGGTGGAAAATGATTGATGCATTGGAGGAGTACGATCTATGGGTGGATGGACCGGTGTATCAACCATTTCTATTCAACCTTGTGGCTCAACCGATGTTGTTGCAACGAGTGGTGGAGTTGCAATGCCTGGATTCGGAACTCGATTTGATTAGAGCCCGATTGGAGAATGGAGAAGCGATGGAAGGATGGTCTTGGAAGAATGGAGAGTTGAGATATGGGGAGAAGCTATGTGTTCCCAATGATTCGTCCCTAAAGGAGGAAATACTTGGAGAGTGTCATCGCTCCAAGTTTGCTATCCACCCCGGTAGCACGAAGATGTATAGGGACATGAAGCGTCAATATTGGTGGAGGGGAATGAAACGAGATGTGGCCAAGTATGTGGCAAAATGTGCGGTGTGCCAGCAGGTGAAGATTGAGCATCAAAGGCCAGGAGGAGTCTTACAGTCGTTGCCCATTCCAGAGTGGAAGTGGGATCACATCACCATGGACTTCGTGTCGGGTTTACCATGGACGTCGCGTGGGCATAATGCAGTGTGGGTCATTGTGGATAAACTCACCAAGTCCGCTCACTTTTTGGGTATGAAGACCACGGATACATTCGAGACCTTGAGCCAGCTGTATATCCGTGAGATAGTGAGGTTACACGGCGTTCCGCTCTCGATTGTGTCGGATCGTGACTCTAGCTTTGTGGCGAGATTCTGGCAGAGTCTACAACAAGCGATGGGGACGGAGTTACATTTCAGTACGGCTTTTCATCCCAAAACGGATGGCCAATCCGAGAGAGTGATCCAGATTGTGGAGGATATGTTACGCACTTGCACGTTGGACTTCAAGGGGAGTTGGAACGACCACTTACCGTTGGTAGAGTTTGCTTACAACAACAGCTATCAGGAAAGTATTGGGATGGCACCGTATGAAGTATTGTATGGAAGACCATGCCGATCACCGACGTGTTGGTTAGAAGCCGGCGAGAGTAGTTTGTTTGGACCGGACATTGTTCGAGAAACTACGGAGAAGATTCAACTCATTCGGGAGAGACTACGAACGGCGCAAAGTAGATAGAAGAGCTATGCGGACCACAGACGAAGACCCTTAGAATTCAAGGTGGGAGACTACGTATTCCTCAAGGTGTCACCCAAGAAGGGCGTGTTTCGATTCGGCAAGAAGGGGAAGTTAGCGCCAAGATATACCGGACCGTTTGAGATAATCAAAGCGATAGGCAAGGAGGCATACCAACTTCGACTACCAGTGATTAACCCTAAATTGTGTGTAAATTAAAAAATCAAAAAACTTGAATTAGTATAACAAATGCACTAAGAATTAGTACTTAGAGTGAATTAGGGTTTGTGCGGGAATAATACTAGTTATAACATTTTATCTCAAAGTTGCAGGACAAATGCTGAAATAACGCAAGACCAAGGGAGCAATGTCAAGGGAATGTAAAGAATGAAGGCCAAAGTGTAATTACCCAACGTGAAGACTCAGCATGCATGCAAGTGGCCGTTTCCAGCAAAGCATCACCGTCCGGACGGTGGGACTGCCGTCCGGACGGTCACCCTTGTCAGACTCAGCCTCATCTCTTCCCCCACTTGCCTTCATTTGCCTATAAATACTGCAGCTTCTTCTGCATTTCCTACGGCCGGACTGAGGCAGAAAAGAAGAGATAAACAGGGAGATCAGAGAGAGATTCTGAAGTTCTGAAGTTCTGAAGAGAGAAAAAGAGAGAAAGAAAAGAGAAGAGAAAATACACTCCGGTCCGTGTTTTACTTCAGTCCTAAGTCCTGTACTTTTATAGTTTTTGTGTAGCTTTCAATTCGAATAGTTGAACTGCCGCCACTTTTTCATCTTAACTGATTATAAGAGTGGCTGTGTTTCAATCGTTCCCTGCGAAAGACATTTAAATTCCGCACTTTCCTTTTTGCTGTAATGACAACTGCTAGCTCTCCTTGCTTGTCTATAGCAATGGAGCGTGAGTAGTTCCGTATATCCTCCGGTTCGAGGGGAACACATGTATAATATTGATCTGTTTTTGGAATTGCTGATGTTTTATGTATACGTTTATTATATATACAAGACGGGCCAGCTAGAATGACCCCGGCGTTCCTACCGGTATGGTTAATCCTCCACTGGAATGCTGAGGAAGTTCCACTGACGCCTGGTAGTATTATGTATATACAAGACGGGCCAGCTAGAATGACCCCGGCGTTTCCACCGAAATGCTGAGGAAGTTCCACTGACGCCTGGTATTACTATATATATAATAATATTGCCTGCTGGAATAACCCCGGTGATCCTCTCAGTATGGCTAGTCCTACACTGGAACGCTGAGGAAGTTCTACTGTCTATATATATATATATATATATATATAAATATTACAAGATAACCTATTGAATAATTCAAGTATGCCGCTCAAGTAACTTCACTTTCTGGGTAATATATCTAAATACAGTGTAGCCTAAGAAGCAGCTGTATTATGATTAACTACCACCGGTTGACCTGACAAGTCGCCGGAAGATAGTCTGTACCACCTGCGGATTTTACTTGAATTAATCAATTGGAACATCTAAGCCCAGTGTAGCCTAAGAAGCAACTGTGCTATATATTACCACCGGTGTAGCCTAAGAAGCAGCTGTGTTATGGTTTATTATATATATATACGTATTTGCAATCATGAGATCAAGTGAATAACTCAAGTATTCCTCATGAATGGCTTGTCCTTCTGGTTTGCTTGGGTTAATCATTTGACATAAATATACCCAGTGTAGCCTAAGAAGCAGCTGTGTTATAATATATATATACATCAGACCTGCCGGTTAGCTTGCCAGTAAAATGGAAGTTAACTGATGTGAGGTAGCAATTCCGTAACAAGACCGATGTAAAGCATGTGGGATCCTTGAACTGAAGGATATCTTTTATATTTCTGTCATTAATCTGTTTTACTTACGCATTTTATTTCTGCACCTTTATTCCACCTGTTGTTTTAGAATCAAGTTTTTAACACCGTCATTAGACTAAGCTCACACCACAAGCAATCAAACATCAAACTACTCCAAACAACCTTTTTATTGCTTTATTTTTATTTTATTTATTTTATTTTATTTTAATTACTAAAACTCTCTGTGGGATCGATACTTGGACTCAAAAACCAAGAAAACTACAATTCGACCACTTATACTTGGGTGTAATATAATAATATAATTCTGACACACTAAAAAGTGCGAATCAACCAGCCCAGCTATCCAGAGTACATGATGTGTTCCACGTGTCCATGTTGAGAAGGTGTCACTCGGATGCAACTCCAGTCGTGAACTTGGAGGAGATTGAAATCCAAGACGGAGCAACCTACGAAGAACAACCGGTAGAAATTCTCGACGCCAAGGAAAAAGTGCTTCGCAACAAAGTTATCAGATTGGTGAAGGTTTTATGGCAACACCATGGAGTTGAGGAAGCTACATGGGAACCGGAGCAAGAAATGCGGGAGAAGTATCCATTTTTGTTTGCTACTTGAGGTAAGTTTCGAGGACGAAACTTTCTTTAAGGGGGGTGGATTGTAACACCCCGCATTTTCTTTTATATATGTATATAGATATATAGTAACGTAATTATGTTTTTTTTTGAAATGCGAATATATATGTAATGATGTATGCATGAGCTACGTAGATGATAAGAGTAGAAATAAAAGGTTAGTGGCGTTTGTGGTAGAAAGTTGGAAGTATTTTGGAGTGAAATCGCATTTTAGAGATATTTTAAGTAGAAGAATTTTAGACACTGCCTTAGTGTTTGGATCATAACTTTTTATCCTGACTTCCAATTGATCTGAAATTTGGACAGTAGATAGTAGACATCCAGGGCTACAAAAGTGTATTTCATGAAAATTTTCCAAATCAATCTCTAAATAGGCCAACACTTCACTGGAAGTTTCAGCAGAAACTGGGATGACGTTCGAACGTGAATCGACGTTCGAACGTGAGGGAGTCCCAGTACTTTGGTGTCTGCAGAGCTCTGATGAAAATGCAAAAGTACTGGGAGCAACCAACATTCGAAATCCAAAGTGACGTTCGAACGTGAATCGACGTTCGAACGTGAATAAACGTTCGAACGAAAGTGCGTTCCAGTACTCTTTGTCTGATGGAAAAACAAAAATACTGGGAGCAACAACCGTTCGAACGCCAATGACGTTCGAACGCCAATGACGAATTCTGAACTTCATAATCGCGCACAGGAGGCCATTTCTTTCACTATAAATACTTAAGGACACCCCCATTAGCCTCATTTCAACATTCCTAACCCTAGATAATCTTAGAGAAGAAGAAATAAGGGGAAAACACAAGATCAAGAGAGGATTTACACATTGAAGAGGATCAAAACTTCAAGTTCCTCAAAGAACACTAAGGAAGAAGAAGGTAGGGGGTTCTTCTCAAATTCTTTCATTGAGGCTTAGGGCTTATGTATATATGTATGTTTTGCCCTAAATGTTATATATATGATATGAAATCATCCTCTCTTAGTCTTTTTGTAAAGATTACATGATTTAAACAAAGTGAGGGTTGAATACCAATGAAATCTCTTTGCTTGCTTTAAAACCCTAGTTTTGGAGAGGGATGGGTTTTCTTCCAACATTCTTCATTTATTATTGATTTCGAAACTATAGTGCTTTGTGTTGAGTGATAAAATGATGTGGAATGATCTCTTGTATTTTTCTTAAAATGGGTTATTGAAATTGTCTCATTCTAAATTTGGGGATTTTTGAGATATGCTTGTAAAATGAGAATATTTTGGTTTCCTCATTGGTATGGTTGTTGTGATGGACTTGGATTGTCATCGAGAGATGTCGTAGAGTGTTAGAGGTTAGTCTATCCCAGTGGGGGTGAGATGGTTTCCTAACACTTGTAGTGGGTTGTCATTTGGTAATGCGACCACTATCGTTCACTGGAGTTCGAACAAGGGATGGTATACTTTTCCTGGGAAGGGACTCGTCACTGCCATTGGGATGGTAGACGCCCTTTCCTAAAGTGTTTGTGATTGTGATAGTGATTGGTGGACTAGGTATAATCGTTGGGTAGATTCATGAGAAGCAATCAACATACATGGTATTGGGATGAACCAATATACAACCTTTCACTGGATTATTGTTACAGCTTAAACTTGAGATTTGTTTAAATGTCCTTGTTTTTACTTCAAATCTTATATATGTTAATTGTGAAATGAGACCGACTTGTTTTATATACTTTTCTAAACCTTGTTTGGGTTTGGGAGGATTTTTCTACAGAGCTTTGTGCTCACCCCTTACAGTTGAACATTTTTCAGATTTGGTGCCAGAGGATGAGCTCGGTGCTAATGAGCCGGGCCATGGAGAGGCTTCACTAGAGGGATACTTGGATCCTGAGTGGGACCTCTAGAGATGTCGCTTATTTTTGTTCTAGACTAGGATATTCATTTTGAACCTTGTGATGTCTAGTTTTCTTTTGTTATTTCCGCTGCGCTACATTAGTTGATTTTTTTGAAATGTAAAGGCCAAAGATGACATATTCTTTTGGGATAATGATGTAAGTGTGATGAATGATTTTTATGAAGTCTTATTTATGAAGGGTTATTTTAGTGCTCTCATGATGTAGATGGTTTTCGTATGTGATGCCGTCCAGGGTGTGTTTTGGGGTGTTACATTGGTCGACCCTTCCTAGCAACCTCAAATGCACTAATCAATTGTAGGAATGGAGTAAAGAAATTAACTTTTAGGAATATGACTCTCGAGCTAAATATTTTCAATATTGCTAAACACCCAGGAGAAGACAAGGAAGTGAGAGAAATAAATTCCATTGAGTCTCTGATATAGGAACATCTGGATAACACATTTTGTAAAAACCCTACTGAAACTTCTCTGTTGGAGTTTGTCACATCTGAGACAAAAGATGATGATCAAAACCCAAGGAATTGCCCTACTCACACTGTTGGGACATGGGCACCCAAATTCGAAGAAATCTCACAAAGTGGCACAAAGCCACTCTCATCAAGTGTCAAGCCACCAAAGTCTGAGCTAAAACCACTCCCATCTGACCTCAAATATGCATTTTTAGGGGAGGACGAGTCATACCCAGTGGTAATTTCATCTAAGCTTACAGACTTGCAAGAGTCTAAGCTGATTGAAGTTCTCAAACGCCATAAAAGTACCATTGGGTGGACCATCGCCGACTTGAAATGTATAAGCCTGTTAATCTGCAATCATGCTATATACCTTGAAGAGGATTCAAAACCCTCTCGCCAAATGCAGGGAAGACTAAACCCTCACATAAAGGAAGTTGTGAGAACTGAGGTGCTTAAGCTATTAGATGCAGGGATAATCTTTCCCATCTCTGATAGCAAATGGGTGAGCCCAACCCAAGTTGTGCCCAAGAAGTCTGGAGTCACAGTGGTAAAAAATGATGCCAATGAACTAGTACCAACTCGAGTCATCACAGGATGGCGAATGTGCATAGACTATCGAAAGCTCAATTTGGTAACTAGAAAAGACCATTTCCATCTTCCCTTTCTTGATCAAGTTTTAGAGAGAATTGCAGGTCATGAATTCTATTGTTTCTGGGACGGGTATTCTGGGTATAATCAAATTGAGATAGCACCAGATGACCAGGAGAAAAAAACATTCACATGCCCCTTTGGGGCCTTTGCATTCAAAAAGATGTCATTCGGACTTTGTAACGCTCCTGCAACATTCCAAAGGTGCATGCTGAGTTTGTTTAGCGACATGGTTGAGAATTTTTTGGAAGTGTTCATGGATGATTTCTCTGTATATGGTGACTCGTTTGATTTGTGTCTAACAAACCTAGAGAAGGTGTTGATAAGGTGTAAGGAAGCCAATCTAGTGCTCAATTGGGAAAAATGTCATTTCATGGTAACACAAGGCATTGTCCTAGGTCACATTGTGTCGTCTGAAGGCATGAAAATTGACAAGACAAAAATTGATCTGATTGGAAATTTGCCTGCTCCCAAGACTGTAAAGGATGTCCGATCATTCCTAGGACATACAGGGTTCTGCAGGAGATTCATAAAAGACTTTAGTACCATATCTAAATCCATGTGTCATCTCCTAAGTCAGGATGTATCGTTTGTGTGGAGTGAAGCATGCCAGAAAGCTTTTGATAAGCTTAAAGGTATGTTAATTTCCGCCCCAATAGTGCAACCCCCCTGATTGGACCCTGCCGTTTAAACTAATGTGTGATGCAAGTGATTATGTTGTAGGTGCTGTGTTGGGACAAAGAAAGGACAAGAAACCCTATGTGATTTACTATGCAAGCAAAAATTTGAATGATGCTCAAATGAATTATTCAACGATTGAAAAAGAATTGCTTGCTGTAGTTTTTACTTTGGAGAAATTTCGTTCTTATCTTGTTGGTTCTTCTGTTATTGTGTTCACTGACCATGCAGCATTAAAATTTTTGCTCACAAAAAAGGATCTCAAGCTAAGGCTATTAAGATGGATACTCTTACTCCAAGAGTTTGATCTGATCATTAAGGACAAGAAAGGTGTTGAGAATGTGGTGGCAGATCATTTGTTCAGATTAAATTATGAATTTCATGAGGATGGACTGCCAATCAATGAGAATTTCCCTAATAAACAACTGTTCACAGTCATGGAAACACCATGGTACGCTGATATTGCTAACTTCCATGCTACTGGTACGTTTCCTCCTTCCTTTACATTGATGGATAGAAAGAAATTTATGAGGGAGGTTCGTAATTTCTTTTGGGATGATCCATACATATTTAAGTACTATAAGGACCAAATTATAAGGCGTTGCATCCCCGAGCATGAGAGCAGGCAGGTAATATCATTTTGCCATTCTGAAGCATGTGGTGGTCATTTCTCATCAAAGAAAACTGCTGCGAAAATCTTGCAGTGTGGATTTTATTGGCCCACACTTTTTAAAGATGTCCATGCCTTTTGTCTAACGTGTGATAGATGCCAAAAGTTGGGAAGTATTTCTAAAAGAAATATGATGCCATTAAACCCCATTCTAGTGATTGAAATTTTTAACTGTTGGGGCATCGATTTTATGGGACCATTTTCCCTTTCCTTTGGCTATCTATACATTTTAGTGGCTGTAGACTATGTGTCCAAATGGTTTGAGGCAATTCCATGCCGAAATAATGATCACCGAACAGTGATCAAGTTTTTAAAAGAAAATATTTTGTCCCGGTTTGGAATTCCGAAATCTATCATAAGTGATGGGGGTGCTCATTTTTACAATCGTCCTTTCTGGAATTTGATGAAAAAATACTTGATTTTTCACAAAATTGCAACCCCTTGTCATCCACAGACTAGTGGACAGACATAATTGGCTAATCGAGAGATCAAACTGATTTTAGAAAAAATGGTAAACCCAGACCGCAAAGATTGGTCGTTAAGACTAACTGATGCACTCTAGGCATATCGCACTACTTTCAAAACAATTTTGGGCATGTCTCCCTATCGATTAGTCTATGACAAGCCTTGTCACCTACCTGTGGAATTGGAACACAGAGCATACTGGGCCATTAAAGCAATGAACTTTGACCTATACAAGGCTTGACTCTCAAGAAAACTTCAGATTAATGAGTTAGAGGAATTGAGAAATGAGGCATATGACAATGCGAAAATTGCTAAGTCCATAATGAAAATTTTTCATGACAAGAATATTGTGCGGAAGTCTTTTGAACCTTCTCAAAAAGTCCTGCTATATAATTCAAGGCTTCATCTTTTTCCTGGTAAGTTGAAATCAAGATGGACTGGACCTTACATTGTCAAACAAGTGTTTGGACATGGAGCAGTGGAGGTGGAAAATCCATCAACTGGTAATATTTTTACCGTCAACGGTCAGCGTCTGAAACCATTTTTGGAAGATTTTGTTAAAGATGTGAAAATCATTTTTTTAATGGTTCCAGAATATTCTGCGAATATTCGCGCCTGCCGACACTCAAACGGATCGTCCGCCGTTGTTTTTACAAAGAAGAAGAAGAAGAAGAAGAAAAAACAACCCACCCCTTGCAAATCCATGACCATATACCCCGAAGACCCAGTTCTTTGTTTAATTATTTGGATTGTATGTCTGTATTTGTACATGGTTGTTCTTCTTCTGTTTACACTTAGGGTGATGGGTTTCTAGTCGAGCCAAAACCCAGATCTCCCTAAAGATGATTAATTGTTGTGTTTTGTTTGTAAGTTTCGGCAGATGAACAGATCTCTACCTTATAACCTCATTTCCAAACTCCATACACTGGTAAATTTCAAACATTGAGGACAATGTTCAGTTTAGGTTGGGGGGGGGGGGGGAGAACTACAGTTCATATCTTGTGTATTTTGTGCCCGTAAAAAAAAAATAAAAAATTTGTTGTTGTTGTTGTTGTTGCTTTTGATCATATTTTGTATAAATTGATGATCATGTCTTTAAGTCAGCTTCATTCGTCTTTGTGACTGACAAACGTTAAAGAACTAGATAGGGTGTCTTTAGTTTAGCAAGCATGGATAGTAAACTTTTTTGGTTCAGTTTAGGCGTTTTACGCACTTTTTCATCTGATGTGCATGATGTGATAATGAGAAAGGCAAGAGTTGTGAGAAAAATTGAAATCCGAGAAGAACAAGCAAAATCATTATGTGGCAGAAGCACCTTTGCTAAACGTCGTCGTGCCAAACAACTGGGTGCTTGTAAACAATGTGGTAGGGTCTTTCCCATGAAAAAATAAAATCAGTGTTCTGAACCAATTTCGGGTCGTGCAACCAATCGATTAAACTGGATAGTGTATGGGCAGAGTAAGGATTTTCCTGACACACCATCTTATACCAGTCCGGTACTTACACGTTATGTGCGACAAGAAGTTGGAAGGGTCACTAATAATGACCTAGATTTCTGGAAAAGCGTGTTTTTGGGATGGAGGTTAATGGTCCGAATTTTTTTGTAAAAAGTGAAAATATATATATATATATATATATATATTTTTATGTACAAAGTCTTTTTGTTGAAATAAAGATGTAGGCCGAGTAAGGAATGTCCTAGAATGCCAACCTGTAGTGTGGGTAGGGACTTATCCTGAGACGCCATAGTTTTCCAAGTTCTATTTGTGCATTTAGTCTTCTTTCAATTTTCATATATAAATGTGTGTGTAAATAATTTTGATTTTTATTTGACGTCCGAAAGCCAGTTTCAAAAAAAAAAAAAAAAAAACCTCATTTCCTTGAAAAATGGTATTTTCTCTATGCTTAAATGTCAAATGTCAAATGTACATTGGTATTTATTATTCTTAAGGTACATAATGACCAGACTCAAAAATAGAATTGATATATAACCGACATTCTTTGAAAACCTGACATAACCAGTGGAGATAACGAAGAATACCATGGTAAGTTTTCGAGTCTTGCGATGCTTTTGAGAGAAAATCAACATTTACTCAAGTAATATTTTTACTTTCTATCCTTGAATAATCTCATTATTATTGTTTTGATTGATGCAAATAAGGCAGTCTACTGATATATCCCACAAAGAATCTGTTCATATGAACATACACGTGCACATACTTGAGAAATGATCTTAGGCCATAATTGATTTAATTTTTGAGCCTTAGTCATTTCTTTTACAAAATTATATCCCTAGTTAGCCGTGATTGAGCCTTTAATGTGTGATTTCTTTTTTCATGTAACCCATATGATAACCGAGCCACAGGGAAATATATTTGACATACCTTTGCTATCTAATTTTCTTACACCCTCTTATAAATCAGTATGATATAGAAAAGCAAGAGAAAAAGAAAAGAAGATGGTGGCTACTGTTCAAAGAAAGAAAAGTTTGTGGAAACAACTGAAAAAGAAAGAGAAAAAAAAATGGCCAAGAAAGTGAAACAAAAAATGAAAGAAAGAAATAACATGTAGGTGAAGTTTCGAAAAGCTAGAAAGAGGTGTGCTACATTACATAAAGAAATGATAGCTTTTGAATACCATTGACGTCATTTCATTAGCCACTGAACCCTGACCACATTATAACCTATAAAAAGACCTAATTGATCTCTAGTCTAATGCATGTGTAAGTCGTCAATCAAAAGTGTGGGGTATGTTAAACAGTATTACTTTATTTATATCAATATTCTTCCATGAGATTATGCCAAACCTGATTAGTCTGACAGCTTGGATTTCACTCCCGTAATTGTTGAGAATGTGAATTTACAATTAACCTTCTTCTGATCACATGATTTTCAGAGAAAAGTCACTACAATCGGAGAGAATTTTTGCTGAGAGATTTGTAAGAGAGGATTGTGAAATCAAAGCTGTCCATGGAAGGTTGTAAAGCAGAGTTTTTGTTATATAATAATTCTTGTCCCTAGAATGATTATTCTTACTACATAGGGAATTTCAAATACCAATGTAACAAGTGTTTATTTTTGCATAGAGTACGTACCTATGACAGAGAAGTGTTTGGGAAACAATTCAAAATTAAGGGATGGGTGTCTCAACGATCATGATGCTACCTCATTCTGACAAGAAATCTTACATATAGACATCTTTTAAAATGGAGTTTGTAGGTAGCTTCACTGAAAACCTTCACGAGACAAAACTCGTCCACTAGGGATCACCTAAGGGTTTAACGGCTTGTTGCATATGCTAAATGCAATCGTGTCATCTACGAAAGTGATTTTATTTTGTTTTGTTGTTATTTATTACTAGGGACTAGTAATGTTTAGGTTGGGGTGTGATTAACCTAATTAATGCATAATTTAAGTTAATAGGTCAATTGTGTTAGTTAAAAAAAGTTAAAAGAGTCAAAGTAAGACAAATTAGGGTTAGTATGTGAATTAGGTATAATGCATTAATTGTTGTTCTTTTCAGGGTTTTGTGTGTCAAAGCTACAAACTACTGGAGAAACTACTGGGGAGTCAACTGTATCAAAGCTAGAAACTACTGGGGAGCCAACTGTATCAAAACTACAAACTATTGGGGTGCCAATGCCAAAGCTCAAAACAAAGGGGGATCAAAGCGTAATTCAAACCCTCCCTTTTTGCCTATAAATACCACCCATTGGGGCTTGTAAATTTTCATCTTTTGGTAGTGGAAAACCCTCCAAAAGTATTATTGCTTTCTTTTATTGTATTATTGCTTTCTTTTACTTTAGTATTACTTTCTTTTATTGTATTATTGTTTTCTTTTATTTCCATTGTTTGAGCTTCCTTCTTCCCTTAGAGGAGTGAAAATCTTCCACTTTTATAGAGCTTTACCAAAGCCGTGAAGGGTGGAATGTGATTCACTCATTCTTTGTCGAAAATCGGCTCCTTGTGTAGTGTATTTTACCTTGTAACTCCTCTACTTGGAGGGATGAGCATCACTCACTTTTCTAGCTTTACCAAAGCCATGAAGAGTGAGTAGTTTCTCATTCACTCTTTAGTAAAAGGTGATGGACATGTATAAATCATTCGGATGTTATATTTGTGCACTTCGTTTATGCTTAATGTTTTATAATTCACTTGTTTATTAAATGATTAAATGCATCTAACAAAGCTAAGGTACTTTGTATAACCATGAGTACTTTCTATGACGTAGATGACTCTTGACATAGAAAGACTCATTGGTTCAAGGCAAGTACTCTGGCTAGATCTTCATGACTACATTTCAATCTTCACCATTATTGTGCTTCAATTAAAGAATGGAATACTAATGCCATGGTTGGATGCCTTGTAGAAACACTTGCATGTTTGTAGACGAGTTGAGTATCGGCACAGACAATTCTTGTAAACTTCTAGAAAGACATCAGAACCATGCTATTAATTCTCACAATCCATCTTTATCTTCCGATTAACTTCATGTTGACACGGTGGTTAATTGAGTTCCCAAGCACAAGTATAATAAACCAGATGGTTAACTACATGTCCAGATCCTCGAGCTAAAGGGTGACTGTTACATTTGAGAACTTCTTATATTTTGTCTAGAAAATCCCCTTGGAAAGAATCTTATATTTTGTCCAGAAAAATCTCTAAACATCACAACTTTAAATCTCAAGGATTCCAATCACTGAGGTCTTTATCACTACTTACTTCTAAACACAAGTATTAGTTCCATGTGGATTCAACTCCGGACTTAACCGGATTATTACTACGACTTGACTGCCTGCACTTGGGTGTACACATTTCGGATCAAGTCACCTCTCAATGAGCAACCTAACTTTGCTTAGCTAGTGCTATTCTACTCTTTCTTTTGGCCAGATCTCATAAAGAAAGGAAGGCTAATGAATGACCAATCCCGGGACAAAGAACATTATTCTGCTTCTATCAAATAGTACTAGGCCATTAAGGTCTCTCTACTAACTATGTTTATCTTTGTATCCCTAAAGAAATCTCATGCATTGAGATAGTAGGTTGGATTATCATCAAACATAGGAATGGGTGCTCAATCAATGGAATGTTTGCTTTTATGTGTTCTAGTCAATTGCTTATCAAATCTCAATCTCAGGTTGAGGTCAAAACAAGGGATCATATCAACCTATCGAATTTGGTACTTATGAAGCATTTCCAGTCAAAAGGGGAATAGATCTCATGCAACATATACACCTTCACTAAATGAAGAAAAGACAGGTTCTAGGGGTCCTTTGCAGGCATGTGATTTAGGTTTGTATGGTGGTGGGACATGAAAAAGTATAGAGCAGGGATCCCAAGAAGAGGAGTTGCAAGAGAGACAAAGGCTTTCCATTCCTTTCCTTTGACAGCGACTTAGAATGCCCTTTCGAAGATCTTAAGGACTCACAAAGAAAGCCCCTCAGACAACTAGGAAGGCCAAATTACTTATACATGAGACAAAGTGACAAAGCTTTAACCTTGGCACCTCGGGCGATACTTATAACACGCTTCAGTCGGGAACAACCCATCCTTGTACAAAGGGAACCCCAAAAGGGACCCCAAACCACAGGACAATGAGGGATCACTACCTTCACTTAGGATGCACTACACTCGCTTCAAGAAACAAATTGTCCAAATAACGCTCTGTACCCATAATACATTCTTATGCAAGCAACACTAAGCTATTGGCTAAGTCAACTACGGAACAGAAAAGGTGCCTTAGAGAGTCATAACACTAATAGGGCTAAGGACCACCCTTTGAATATGAGCTCTCCTATGAGATGAGCTAAAATCATTCTCCAACCAGTGGTCAGGCCCAAAATCTAAGGCATCAGCTGCAGCAGAAACTAGGTTCTATAATTCATCCAAGGATTATTCTCTTTAGTGCTATACTCGCCTTCCCATTGACTTTCTGTGTAGGATTTCCATTTTAGTATTCGGACGCTATCTTTGCCTATCAGACTATGCAGACGCAAGACCAAAAGTCTGACTTTGATTATTAAATACAGTTATGGAGTTTCCTTGCCTAACCTACTAGATGAAGTAGTGCCCTATTATGCGCGATAACACAAAAATCAAATAAACAAGTACAAGAATAGTCTGTTCATTCTCTACTTCTTCTTTCGCGCTCTTTTTGAGTGAGTTTGCCCACAATTTTATGGTTCTAGCGGGATCCCTTCTAGAAATGCAGTCTTGCGAAGAGCGAGATCCCTTCTAGAAATGTTTACCTAATTAGCTAGTAAGAAAGCAATCAGTTCGCTTTTCAGCTGTCACATCTATATTCGGCCAATTAGATTCTGGTAAGACTTGGCATGACCAAATATAGAGTGATTTGACTGTGTTGGATGTTACTAAAGGGATACAATGGAAGCTAGGGGCGGAGTAAAAGTGAGGCGTCCCTTTTCTTTTGGTCAAGTACGAAGGTTGGCCAACATTTAATTCAACAAAATATCATAAATAAACAACAAATTAGAATCCTCATGTCAGGGCCATGCTTCAAATGAAACATTGTAAGTCGTTCTTGATCTATTATATCAGCTAAGACTGATCGAAGGCCTTACTGTTCGTCACACCTGATGATACAGGTCACCCGCACCTCTAGTTAAGCTGTCTTAATGCGTTTTGGCTCATCCAAAGTCAAATGTCATAGCCATAAAGAAACAATTATGCTCCTAAGAATCTTTGAAAGAGAGAAGAAAGATAGAAGCAGATCTTTATTTGGGCAAATACAATTTTAGTACGGCAAGGGTTCTCCCTGTCTATCAGTCTGATCTACATATAAAGGTGGATCTATATGCAATTTCCTTTGCATAAGTGGTAGGCTCTTTGCCCACATAAAGAGTTTAGGTCTACATTCAGTAACCGAACGAATGTCATGTTCCAAGGCCTCAGTTGAGTTCCTTCTAATCTTGGGAAAAGAGAGTTCGGGTAGCCTTTGTGCTCCTCGCCCGCCCATACCACTTGAAAACCTTTGACCTTCAAATTCCTTTATACTAAGAAGAATACCTATCTACGAAGAATACTAACATCAAGGATCAGGCCCGAAAAAAAGAAAGATGAAGGACTGTACGATAGCCCTTGCTAAAAGATGACCTTTCGCAATTGATAGAATGGGGCGACCAGTGGGCAATAAAGGTAAGGGATGAAGGTCTTGCACAAAAGATACTTGATGAGACGCGACCTCAGTTCGGTTGTTGAACCTCCACCACATGTGTGATGTTGTCCATCTAGGAATAGATTGCAGTAAACTTCCCTGATGTGAACTTAAATTCCAACCTTCACAACAGATTAGTGCGGTTCTAAATCAAATTTTGAATGGAACTGGAATTTTTACATTCAACTATAGCAACTATTATTAGGAAGATAGGAGGAAGAAGGAAGTAACTAGAATCACTGGTATTGCATTTGATTATCCAGTTTTTTATTTTGGATGATAGAAGACCTACCCTCTATTTACCTTCATCCATCAAGGTCATACAAAAAGAGTATGATCCATCAAGGTCATACAAAAAAAAATTTCATTGTTCCAGGGTTTGAGTTATTGTTAGGGTTTTGTCAATTGTTTACTATCTAGTTTGTGATCAAATCAGTTGGTGAAAAAAAAATCGTCCAAAAAACAAAAAAAAGAGAAGAAAAAAAAATAGCAGAAAAGAAAAAGAAAAAAGAAGAGGAGAAAATTCGAAAGTTTTTTTTTTTTTCTTCTCTGCTACCTTCAATGTTTCTGATCTGTCTCCTTAAGATGTTGGTGAAGATTCGAGGATGAATCTTTTTTAGGAAAGGGGGAATGATGAGAACCAAGATGGGCCTACTCTTAAAGATCTTTTGCAAGTCCAGATGGGCCAATTACAAGATCAAGAGCCAAGAAGATCAAGGAAGCAATGCAAGGATTGTTGCAATCCACCTGGGATGAAGTTAGCTTGGATCAAGTGGATCAAAATTGGTTCTCCTTCTTTCAAGCCCATCTTGAGTGTTGGCCTCTTGCTAACTTCATCCCAGATGGATTGCAACAATCCTTGCATTGCTTCCTTGATCTTGTAATTGGCCCATCTGGACTTGCAAATGATCTTTAAGAGTAGGCCCATCGTGGTTCTCATCAGACTATGGTCTATGAATGAATGAGGGCCTTTGGCGGAGAGACAGTAAGGAAAGTAGCATCTAACCATGGTATTGGTTGAGGTATAAGACTTGAGTACTTGTATGTTGACTTAGAGAGAAGTTGATTAGTCTTTGGTAAATCGAGAAGGTTCCTTGCTATTTTTCTCAAGGAAGATTTTTCGTGTCAACAAATTACTCGTGTTATTTACTATTTATCATATACAGTTTTATTTTTTTTCACACACGTGCACAATGTATAACGGTCTGGTCTTTAGAAAAATAGAAAATGAGTCAGGAGTGAGTGCGAGTATGCTCAGGGTTTCAAAGTTCGGAATGCCAAACTATGAATTGATAGCTCTGGAGTGTGTGCATAGGTGTTATGGTAATGAATAAGGTGTTAGTTTGGGGTAGGATCGTGTCTAGTGAAGAGAGAACAAGCCGAAACTCAGATTCGGATGAAGTAGGGTTGGTTCGTACTAGAGAGTTAGGGGGTGTATGAGTGAGGTTCGAGGATGATATCCATTTGAAATTTAAAAATTTAATGGATATTTTTCTAGGGCTTGTTTAACATGCATGTAATTATAAAAAATATATATTTAAAAATTAATTTTCAGATTTTAGGGAAATTATTAAAGTGCCACTACATGGCCAGCACTTTCAAGCACCTTGCTATTTGTTTGGGAGGTCTCCTAGCTGCTTGACTTCCACCCAGTAGCTTTGTGGGGGTTATGACTAGCTGCTAAGTGTTCTGGATGAGAGAGGAACACGAGAGAGAGAGTGAGAGAAGAAGAAGAAGAGAGAAAGTGAGGAGCTTGAGAAATTTGAATTTTCGTACGGGTGAATTCGAGCAAGGAGGGGTATGATCCTAGACTAATTAGGATGCTAGGAATTCATTTATGATGTTTAATTTCTTTTTTAATTACTGTATATGCATGAATTTATGTTTTGAAAGTTTCGGGTTTTACATGGGTATGGAACGGGTTTGTTGATTCTTAAAGCTTTGGTTCAATTGAGCTTGGGGGTTTGTTAAGGATGTTTGGTTGGAAGTTTGGTTGGAAGTTTGGTGGTGGTTTGGATGGCCACTGTGGTCGATGGTGCTGGTTTGAAGGAATTGCAGTTTGAGGGTAGGGTTTTAAAGTTTTGAAATTTTAATTTGTTAAACTATGTGTTTAAGAGTTAAATGGGTATTGTATTCTCCTAGCCTAAAATGGACCCAGGGAATCCATTTACACCGTTTAAAATAGATTTACCGACCATTTAGGGGGTCAAAACGTCACTTGCAGCCTGGCCATGGTGGAAACTTAGCCTTTTTTTACAAACTTTAGCTTAGTTTTGATAGGGTTTGGATTTGATTCGATGTCTCACCTATAGGGTTTCACAGAGGAGTATGAGAAGAGTTCATAGGCTCTGAGATGAGGGATAATGTTGTACTGGTCAGGGAGATATTGGGGAGTGAAGTAGGGTAGTTTATAAAGAGTAGTTGGACTAAGGTTTTTGGTTGGAGGTTTAAGATGAAGAGGAAGAAGGTTGGGGAAGGGAGTCCAGTAGACCCAGCCGGCGTGTGAGGTCATGTGGGTCCAATGGATCTCTGGTTTGTAGGTTTGTGACCCTAAGACCCTCATGGAGGTCACCGTAAAATCTTAGGGCAATCTAGTTCTCGTGTCGAAATGACGTGTAAAAAGTCTATTTTTCCATCCAAAATGAATTTTACCCAGTTTTTGGGTGATTCTTGCCAAAAAATATTTATATTCATTCTTAAATAGTTAAATTGAGTTTGTGTACGGAATTTTATCAAAAAATAACATCATTTTATTTTTGGCAGTTTTGAATCTAAACACTAAGATTGGTAGGGTTTCTCAATTCCGGATCGGCCAATGCATTTTAATTAGCATGTTTTGAATTACATGATTTGGTGTTTGAACATTGGCGGGAGATCCAGACTAAGATTAGGGGTTTGAGTGCAATTACGCACACTGTTCGAAATTACTGTATGATTCTTATTGAATGAAATGTCGAGATCCTTTTAAATGAAATGTAAGTGCACACAAGTTGAGTGGCATAGGCTTTACGTTCTAGGTTGAGGTCGTAGAAGGTTTCTCATTGAGTTTGTAAGTGACTGGGTGGCCTAGATCATCTTCGGACTGGGTTACTGAACTTTGACTAAGAAGCGTATCTTCCTCAGGGTGTAAGTTACTTGATTTCGGATTGGAAACACCCTAGTGTAGGCTGTCAAGAAATAGTAAATACTCGGTGAAACCGAGGTCGTTCCACAGGGAATCAGGAACCGTAGAAAACAAGGAAAAGGAATAACTTTAATCGTAAAGTGAAGTATACAATTTAGAGATTTATACCAAACTAGGACGAATTTAATGGGAGAAGAAATACTTTCTAGCATTGGAATAGGAATTATTCATGTACACCAAATATTAAACAAATGCAATCATGTATTTTCTTAGTTGATTTCCAACGTCAATGTAGTCGACAAGAAGATTTTACTTTGAAAAATATAAGTTGATTGAACAGAAAATAATTAACAAGGAACCAGGTTTGTGAACTCACAGGGAATTATACGATCATTCCTAGTGAGGAATCAACCTAGGGAATAATTGTATCATTTTATATAGCACAATCCTTGATTTGACCTGATATATGTCATATACTCAAGTATAAGTGGTCAAATTATAATATTTCTCGGTTAAGTTCGAGGTCGAACCCACAGGGAGCTAACTGTCGGTATTCAAAACAAAAACGGTAAAATTGTCATGTGTGTAGTGTGCAACGCAACAACTTATGGTGTGAGCTTAGAATTGTCAAATAAACACTTAACTAAAACTTTTGAAAAATAATGAGAAAAAGGTACTTTTCAGTGCGATGATCTAACATGTTTTATAATGTTTATTTATGAAAATGCCACCTAACAACAATTAATTCCCATTTTAATGGAAAATTAACCGGTAGGTCCGATGTATAACTGAACCATATCACAACAACTGATTAGGTTAGCTGGAAGGTCTATGTACCGTGCTATAATCAAATAGCTCTAGTAAACCCGAAGGTGAACCATTCAAAAGGTTTACTCTAGTTATTCACTCGGTAGGTTGATGATTCAATGATGACAAAATTCCGGTTTATCTATTGTATCAAAAACATTGATTATGGCGAGACTTAACCCGTCTATAACCAATCTCCTGACTGTTGCATAAAATCCAACTATGTGCATCACCGTATCATGCATGAAGTACGTAATATTAATAGATAGCATGGTATATATCAATAAAATGATCGGTGTTCATAACCATGAGCATATTATAAATGTAACCATCCAACAATTAAGCGAGGTATAAACATTAATGCATAAATAACACATCATCATTTCCATAACTTAAACAGTATTGTGCATGCATTCACCCTTCACCGAAGAGTATAAATGGACTACTCACGCCTCATTGCTAAGACGGGCAAAAGGAGTGAGATGATCCCATTACAATCGAAAATAAAATAGAACACTTCCTTCCCCGAGTGGAGACCGCCCACTGAGTCACCCTTCGATCATCTGCTACGCTTTGACTTTATTTTTCATTGAACCAGCCATCGCCCTCTCATGCACGAGCGATCATCCGCAAATTTTGGTTTACTTAGTCCCCAAGACAAACCCTATTACGAGCCTATAAATAGAGGTACACTTCCAAAGCTAGGGTAACTCTTTTGTAAGCCTAAAATCTGCTTCTCAGACTTTAAGAGATCCTTAAAGAACCCTAGATCCCTAAATCTAAAAGGCAAAACCCATCTTTATGTTCCAATTCAACCTTACACCGTGGAGAATAAGATCTAGATTGGAGATCAACAAAACTCATTGGAAGAAGTGTTCATACCGCGAGTCTTGAGTGCATCCAAGGATTTCTCTGGGCCTAAATGATCCACGTGTTGGTGAGTTCAAGTCAAGCTATCCATAACATTAAGGAGGGAGTTTCGGCAGAGAGACTTATTGATTTTCCATGATTGTACATGATATTATTGAGTTATTTGGCTAATTACATAGGGTAAGGTAGTTAATTGTGCATAATTGTTTAGTTTCTGGATTTTGCCTCTCTTTTGTAGTGTTTGCCCATTTTGCAGGTACATTGGTTATTTTGAAGACTTTGAGAGGGTGATTGTGTGAAGGGGAGAAGATCTAAAGTAATTTGAAGTAAAAAAAGGATTGAATTACCTTGTGTCCTGACAAAGGACCAGTGCATCCGATCTAAAGTGCATCCGACTGCATTTCCAGTAGCTGGAAGAAGGACCAGTGCATCTGAACGCGATCAACAGAATGACCAAGACGAAGCAGTGCATCCAGATGGTCCAAAACATGCGTCTGGATGCGAGGCACAGATTGGATAGGAATGAGTCTTTCACTATGTTCAGTCTTCTTAGTTTCCTAATCCTATATAAACACTTGTAAACCCTAATTGGGGTATCTTTTCTTGTTTTTTGATGCAATCCATAAGATGCTCAAGGAAACACAAATTCGAAGATGTGAAAGATAATGGAATTGGAGGTCCATCAAGACAAAGATCCATATGGAACTTTGCATTACTGTATTTTGATTCTTATTTTAAGTCAATTTGCTAGTATTAGTACTTTATATGTCCTTTTAATATTTTTTTAGAGTTAGGGGTATTTTTGTAATTTCTAGAATTTCTGGAATAGGTCATATTTTTTGGATTTTCAAAATATAAACTCCTACTATGATTTGTTTCTTTAGTATATTAGGATTTGTTTCCTTAGCAGATTAGGATTTTTAGGAATTTTTCTTGTAATGGCCAGCCTATAAACAGGCGTTCAATCAATGAAAAAAAGTAGATCATTATTCAGCAAAATTGGAGTGCTTTCTCTGCGGTTCTTTGAAGAATTATTCGAACTTATCGGGATTTCCCATGGCGTTCACCAGCGACTTATCAAACGGAATTTCCACCACCGTTTGTGGCGTCTCCCTTATGCTGAGGTTCTTCTTTTCGCAATAAACAACGGGTTGAGGTCATATATATCAAGGTTCTTGTTTGTCGTAAAACAACGGGTCGATGTCTATCATTCAAATCTGATCATAGAACGAAATATCTAACGGAACTTCCACCACCGTTTTGTGGCGTCTTCCTTATACCAAGGTTCTTGTTTCCCAAAAAAACAGCGGGTTGAGGTCATAAATACCAAGATTCTTGTTTGTCGTAAGCAACGGGTCGAGGTCTATCATTCAATTCTGATCTAGAACGATCTTGGGTTCCTTTTAGTTGTCGGAAATCATTATTTTGGTGGGTTTTGCTCACATCATTTGGTATCAGAGCATAGGTTCTAGTTCAGGTTTGCCTATCTCTTAAAACCCTTCTTTTCTTTATTCTGTGTTCTTTTAGTTCTAAATTTGGTTCACATACCATAGTCTAGCCGAATTTTCTTTACCCCATTCTGCTAGTATTTTGTTGGTTCTAGTTTATTACAAATTCTTATTCGGTTACTACCAAAAGATAGTTGTTGATCAAAAAAAAAAAAAGGCAGAAAGGAGTCAAAAAAAAAAAAAAGAAGAAAAAAAAAAATAGAAGAATTGTTTGTGTTCATCCATTTTGGGTCCAATAAGCCTGAAAATCACCTCACCCCAAAATTAGATATTTTTGTGTGGAAATCTTGCTATTTTGAGCTTCCGAAAAATCCTATGTTATGCAGCTTAAATATTGATATATGATGATGGAGATCCAGGATTTTGATAGAAGGGATGATTCTACAACATTCTCTAGTTGGCTTACTTCTATGGAGAACTATTTTGTACCAAAAGTGTTGCACAATGAAATTGTTCCCATTAATGACTTTCAACCAGCAACAACGATGTCCCAAGAGCTTGATTTGTTTACATATTTCAAAGATCTATATGAAAAGTCACCAATGCTTCTTTCTATCCACTTTTCTCCACCAATTGATTTTATTATTCCAGAAAACTTCAATGACACAATCAAAGGGATCAATTTCCAAAATTTTTCTTTGTTCCCTCAATTAGAGAAGAAAAGGAGACATCATCTTAAAGCTTCTCAGAGACGGCTACAAATACAAGTTCAAAATTTTTGGAGTTTATACTACAAAACTTTAAAACTCGAGGTCGAGTGTTCTCCAACCAGGGGAGAATGATGCAATCCATAAGATGCTCAAGGAAACACAAATTCGAAGATGTGAAAGATATTGGAATTGGAGCTCCATCAAGACAAAGATCTATATGGAACCTTGCATTATTGTATTTTGATTCTTATTTTCAGTCAATTTGCAAGTATTAGTATTTTATATGCCATTTTAATATTTTTTTAGAGTTAGGGGTATTTTTATAATTTCTAGAATTCTAGAACAGGTCATATTTTTTAGATTGTCAAAATATAAACTCCTACTAGGATTTGTTTCCTTAGTAGATTAGGATTTGTTTCCTTAGCAGATTAGGATTTGTAGGAATTTTTCTTGTAATGGCCAGGCTATAAATAGGCGTTCAATCAATGAAAAAAAGTAGATCATTATTCAGCAAAATTGGAGTGTTTTCTTTGCGGTTCTTTGAAGAACTATTCAAACTTATCGGGATTTCCCATAGCATTCACCAGTGACTTATGAAACGGAATTTCCACCACCGTTTGTGGCGTCTCCCTTATACCGAGGTTCTTGTTTTCGCAATAAACAACGGGTTGAGGTCATATATACCAAGGTTCTTGTTTGTCGTAAAACAACAAGTCGAGGTCTATCATTTAAATCTGATCATAGAACGAAATATCTAACGGAACTTCCACCACCGTTTTGTGGCGTCTTCTTTATACCAAGGTTCTTGTTTCACAAAAAACAACGGGTTGAGGTCATATATACTTAGGTTCTTGTTTGTCCTAAGCAGCGAGTCGAGGTCTATCATTCAATTCTGATCTAGAACGATCTTGGGTTTCTTTTCGTTGTCGGAAATCATTATTTTGGTGGGTTTTGCTCACATCATTTGGTATCAAAAGCACAGGTTATAGTTCAGGTTTGTAAACCCCCACATGTAATAAAACTTGTACCAACTGTGTTTGATATACAAATGTATGTTGTATAAGCTTGAGTTGGGTTAGGAAGGGTTTGGAATGGAGTGGAAATGTGAAATGTGAATGGACAGAGCATTTGGGCAGATCAGGCAAAGCGTATCGGTACGATGAACTCTAGTAGCCTTAGCATACCAGTACGCATACCGGTACGGTTTGGCTGACTTCATGATTTTCTGATTTCCTCCTCTCCTGAGCTATCCCCAAGCTACCTTGTCATCCTCATTTGTCTCAAATGGACAATAATAGAGTACCAATGGTGGTATGTTGGGCCTAGGAGGGGTCAATCGATTAAAAATATACATAGGCCTTGTATTATAAAATTCTGGTAAAATTACTTTAGTAGTATGATAAATCATAAAACTAAATATTTTTAGGATAAAATAACATTAAAAATGAATTCGGAACGTCTAAAAACCTTAGGGTGGTCATAGAGATCAAAAGGGAGATAGTTAGTGGCAAAATTGTAATTTCAGGGAAAAATGTAATTTTTGGCCTTGTGAACAGTAAAAAAACGGGATTGGGCAGGCTTAAAACACCATCCTCATTCCATTTTTCTCTTATTCTTTCACTCCACTCTCCACCCACACCTCTTAGAACCCTAAAGAAATACTAAATGAGAAAGAAAAGGGAGGAATGAGGTTTATAGAGCTTGGGTTTAGCTTGGAAATCTTGATTCAAGGTAGGGGTTTCTTCCTATTCTCTTACATTGAGGCTAGGGCTTATATATATGTATTCTTTTGACTCTAAATCCTATATGTATGCTATGAAATTCTTGATTCTTGATATTCTTGTAAATATTACCATGTTTTGGACAATGCTATGGTGGAATAGCTATTGAATCTCTTTTCTTGACTTAAAACCCTAGTTTTCAGGAGAGATAGATTTTTTTACTCTTGATTCTTCCTTTGTCCTTGATTTCAAAACTTTAGGACTTTGTATTAAATAACAAAATGGTATTGTGGATGATCTCTTGTATATTTTCTTAAATGGTTCTATGGTAATACTCTATAGGAAATTTGGGGATTTTTGGATTTGTTTGACTTGAGAAAATTGGTTGGGTATTGTATCTCTTGTGGATGTTCGGATGACCATGGGTGGCCGTTGACCGAGTATCGTAGAGTGGGTAGATGCGTTTCCTACTCCGTGCAGGTTTGAATTTTTCCTACCACTCGTAGTGGGGTTGGTGCCTTGTGAGGACCAAACCACTATTCGCTCACGGGTGCCGTGGCATAGGGTTAATACTATTCCTGGGTTGGATTCGTCACTACCAATGTGTTGGTATACGCCATTCCTAAAGTTGTATATCCTTTAGAGGATTGGATGTGTGTGTGTGGGCCAGGATATTCTCGATGTGTTTATTCATGTGATGTTAGACATCATACTTGAGATACATATTGTTGTTGAGATACAGGTTGCGGTTTGAAATACATTGTGAGTTATGGTTTATTGTGCCAACCGTTGGCTATGGTTTATTGGTTTTACTTCTTCATTTACTTCATTGATATTGTTTAAACTTGAGATCGGATAAACTGTCACTGTTTTCTTTCAAAAGTTATATATGATATTTGTGAAAGGAGACCGACTTGTTTTATATGTTTTCTAAACCTTGTTTGAGTTTGGGAGGATTTTACTACAGAGCTTAGTGCTCACCCCCTACAAACAATATTCATTTTCAGATGTTGGTTTAGAAGAGGAGCTGGGACTTGATGAGCAGGTGCTCTGGGAAGCTCAAGGGGATGGGCATGCAGATCCGGAAGGGGATGTCTAGAATTGTTTCTTTTTGTCCTAGACTAGGAGATTTATTTTGAAATAGTGCTCAAGTTAATATTTTCTGTATTTCACTGCGAGATAATATTTTTTTGTTGGCATATTCTTTTGGATGTAATGGCCATGGTTTGGTCTATTCTTTTGGAGGATGAATGAAAGTTTCTTTGTTTATGTAATTTATTAGTTGTTCTCATAATGTGAATGGCTTTAGATAGTAATGTCGTCCAAGGGGGATTTTGGGGCGTTACAAGGTTTGCCTATCTCTTAAAACCCTTCTTTTCTTTATTCTGTGTTCTTTTAGTTCCAAATTCAGTTCACATACCCTAGTCTAGCCGAATTTTCTTTACCCCATTCTGCTAGTATTTTGTTGGTTCTTGTAAAACCCAGGAAATTTGGATTTTTTTTTAAAAAAGGGCAAAATAGTAATTTGCCACTATAATGCGTATTTAAAATACTCATGTTTTAGACCTCGGATGAGGAAACAGAGTTCGCTGTTGAATTCGTATCGCGAAAACGAGTCACCTTGTCAAATTTCGTCGAATTCCGAGATAGTCGGATTTTGCACGTCGTTCGAGGCGACTGCGTGGCGAATGACCTCACGAACGTCCCCATAAATGAGTTTTATAAAATTTCCTTAAAATTAAGTTTAAGTTTAAATAAAATTAAATTGAACTTAAACCGGGATCAAATAAATCGTTTCGGGACGAAATCGAACCCGATTAAGCGAGGGACACGTGGCACGACGTAGGCCGAGTATTTAAAACTATAAATAGGGGTAAATATCTAGAAAATCAGATTATTTTTGCCCCTTGTGTTCTTGTTTGGCCGGCCAAGCGAGAGAGAAGAGAGAAAAGAGAGAAAACCTAAAACTCCAAGCTTCCTCCGTCGATTCCCGGAGTTCCGTCGCTCGGATTCCGTCGAACCAAGAGCTAAAGTCGATCACATCGACGAGGGCTACGCAACCACACCAAGATCAAGGGATTTCACCGAAGATCCAAGAGAGGAGATTTGGGGGAAATCTAGACTTGGGCTTGGAAAGTGTTCTTGAAGCTTCCTTCGAGAGAATTACGCTTCAAGAGGTAGGGTTTCTCCTACTTGGGACTATTTTTACCTTAGGTGTTAGTAGACTAAGGGTTAAATGTTATATATGCACATGTATTGAAATATATATATGTCTATAGTTATGGTAATGGAAAGGGAGCATAGAGTTGGCCTAGGCTAACTTCTAGCTCGATGTTATTACATAGGAGTTCCATGTGGTTTCTCTTATAACCTGGTGACATTTAAGCTATATGGTTGCTTGGAATGTGTTATGTGAAACATGACTTTAATGATTACTAGGTGTTTGATAAAATGCCTAGGTGAAATTGTGTGTGTTACTTGCATAATGCTATGTTATAACATGCTTGGGTGATTGTGAAATCATATGCTTAGGATATGGTTGTTGGATGAAGAGTGTTGTTGATATATGCATGAAATGATATATTGAACATAATGAGTTATGGTAGTTATGTGCTTTTGATATAATTGCCATTGATGTATTGGAAATGTTTATATGTTTGTCATGAGCATATTGAGCATTATGTTGTATGCAACGGAACATGGCATTGCATATGCATCTCATTACATGGGTGTGTGTGCATGGTTGATGTCAATACCACACTTGGGGATTGACAATATGGCTTGGGATAAAGTTGGGTCGAAGACCTAGCTAAGCCGCTTGATTGCATGATAAATTGGGTCGGGATGAGCAAGAAGAGGCATTACGACCTCTCGGGTGAAAGACCCGGTGTTTGGGGGGTGCACTCCGTTGGTATAAGAGCCCATAAAGTGTACGGGTGTGGAAGACCATTGGTTAAGTCCATAAAGAAGTCCGATCCCAAGAAAGACCCTAGTTTTCAAAAAAAAAAAATCATTTGATGTAAACATAAATGATGAAATGAAAAACTTTGGCATTGCATCGTGTTGTATGAGTCGGTGAGAACTCGGGTTAAAATGCATGAGTGAGTGACATCTCATTTCATGGCATGGTATGTTGCATTCCAACTTAGAATGCATGTCCTTTCGATAAATGATTGTTTGCAAATGAATGTTGCATGAGCATGAGCATCTAGGGGAAGAGTAGCCCTGGTAGGGTTTACTTTACTGGGCGTTGGCTCACCCTATACGGGAAACATTTCAGGTGTGGGGTTTGCACCGGCGGATGGCTCACTTGGAGAGCATCAAGAATGAAGGGGGCCGGCTTGTGGCCTTAGTAAGAGTTTTTTTGTAAAAACTTTTGTATAAATTCCATTTTAATGTGTAGATTATGGAATTAAATGTAATGGAACTTGTATAAGTTGTGTATTATATGAAAAATCGTATTATACATGTGTTGGATGAGTTAGGAATGTATTAGAATGGATTGGAAGTGAAAAACAAAGGAAAAAGGCAAAACTGGCAAAATCGTACCGGTATGCGTACCGGTACGTAGACAGACAGAAGGCAGAGCATACCGGTACGCCGATGTCCAGTGGGTTCAGTGTACCGGTACGCGTACCGGTACGCCCATCAAAACTCAGAATTTTTTTTTATTTTTGTTTTCTTTGCCAAGCCTTTGGGCTATGTTTTTCCTTCCCTCCAATGATCAAATTGGACCCTAATGGGGTATGAATCATGGGGAGTTGGACTGGGGTTGGATCGAATGAATGCTGAACCGAATTTTCATTTTTTTTGGATTATAACCTCGGTTTAAGAATGTTATCGATGTGGTGTCGGGTTAAGCGACATCCACGGGTATTTCCGCGGGTTGATGGGTTGTCAACGGTTAATACAGGACCCCCGGAAAATGGGGCGTCACAGCTTGGTATCAGAGCCTAGGCCATAGATCATATGTGGTCTTGTAGGAAATGAGTCTACCATCTTCCATTGCAAGGGAGAACGAGGTTTAGAGCCCTAGCTAATTCGAAAATCTAAGCTTGATGGGCATTGGGTCTAGACCATTGCATGCATTGTGCATTTCATCTTATGTGTTTAAATGCTACATGTTATGTGCTATGTGCTATGTGGATAATATACATCGTAGAATGTATATGGAAACGAACACACTAGGGTTAGGAAACATAACCTTGGGAGTGGGAAAACAAATGAACGTGAGGGTTCATGGTATAAATGTCTACTAAGGAGAGGAATATGCTTCCCTAGTGAGACGATTCGGAAACTCTTTATGTGTGAGTATTGATTCCTATTTTTGGAATGCCTTGTAAAACTATATTGCTATTTGACTTATGTAGATGGCATATAGAGGGCGTGGACGCCGAGGCGGTAGGTGGAATAACCAACCACCTCCGGCCTTTGATCACCAAGCCTTTGCAGAGGCTATTGGTGAGGCGGCGGCGACTATTGCACAGGCTAGTGCTACAGCCGCTACCATTGCACAGACGGGTGCAAACATGGGACAAGGAGGCTCGAGTAACCTCCAGAAGTTCAAAGCCCATCATCCTCCGATTTTTCTGGGAGGTGCGGATCCAATGGTAGCAGATCGTTGGATTCGGCAAGTGGAGAAGATCTTGAGGGCTATGGAAATCACTTCCGATGCCACCAAGATAACTCTGGCAACTTTTCAGCTGGAGGGAGAGTCCCAGCTATGGTGGGATTGGGTGAAGGACTCCAGAAATTTGGAGGCCATGACTTGGGCAGAGTTCCGAGAGCTCTATATGGGAAAATATTTCCCAGCAACTGCTCGACATGCTAAGGCTAAGGAGTTCCTAGAATTGAAGCAGGGAAATATGAATGTGCTAGAATACGTGGCCAAATTCACGGAGTTGGCCCGTTTTGCTGATGACTATGTGGCCTCAGACGTGGCCAAGGTACGTAAGTTCGAAGATGGACTGAAGTTGTCCATTCGAGGCAAGATTGTGGGACTTCTCCTGCAAGACCTCGATTCGATGGTCAAGACTGCGATGGCTATCGAGAGAGAGGTGGAGGATGCGCGCAACATCCGAGAAGCGGGTGTTAAGGACAAAAAGAAGGAGGGTCAATCCTCTTCTTCTAGTGCGGGAAAGAAACAAAGGACTTATGTTCCGCAGGGAATTCAAGGGCAGAGCCGCGGCTATCAAGGCCAAGGCCGGGGTCGATTCTTCCAAGACGGGGAAAACTTCAGGACCGCCTTCCAGACGGGTCAGAAGACTTGTTATTTTTGTCACCAGCCGGGTCACATAAAGAAGGAGTGTCCTCGACTGCAGAGATCCCAGAGCTATGGGACATCTCAATCCCAGTCTTCTGTGGGACAGCCGCAGACACAGTTTGTTCCTCCTTACCCCTCCATGGGTCAAATGAGCCAGTACCAATCACAGGGTGCTGCACAAGGCCCTACTACTTTCCGAGCGGGAACACCGCAAGCTGGCCAGATGGGCCAAGGCATGGGTAGAGGGCGAGGCCAGGGTTCACAGGCCGGGACTTCAGGGACTCAAGGGCGTGTCTACGCCATGATACCACAGACTGAGCCGACAGATCCGTCAGTGATACAGGGTACATTTCTACTCTCTCGTTTATGGGCAAGAGTATTATTTGACTCTGGTGCATCGCATTCATTCATTTCTGCATCTTGTGTGGAAGACTTGGGTTTAGAGGTTGAGACTTTAGAAGAACCATTACATGTGAGTTCTCCCCTAGGTGCTAGGGTGAGAATTGATCAGATATGTCGGGGTTGTGAGCTAGAGATCTCAGGGATTCTACTCACTGTGGACCTTCGGGTCATGGACATGTCGGAGTTCGATGTAATCCTGGGAATGGATTGGTTGGCGGCACACCGAGTCGTCATTGATTGTGACCGGAAGCGGGTTACTGCTCACACATCGGATGGGGTTTGTTTCAGGTTTCAGGGGGATAAGCACGATGCTTTACCTCAAGCCGTGTACGACTCTAGATGGCACGGACAGTTGATGGGTTGGCTAGCAAGCCTTACCCTGGAGGATGAGGCGAGACAGGAGTTTGGTCTGCCTCGGGTTGTGTGTGATTATGAGGATGTTTTTCCGGGTGAACTTCCGGGATTACCTCCACATAGGGATGTAGATTTTAATATAGAGTTGCATCCTGGTACATCACCCATTTCTATGACTCCACATAGGATGGCGCCTGCTGAGTTGCAAGAACTCAAGGTCCAATTGCAGGAATTGTTGGACCGGGGTTTCATTAGACCGAGTACCTCACCTTGGGGCGCTCCGGTGTTATTTGCAAAGAAGAAGGACAAAACCCTTTGACTATGTATAGACTACCGGCAGTTGAATAGGGTTACTATCAAGAATAGGTACCCTTTGCCGAGGATTAATGACTTGTTTGATCAGCTGAGAGGGGCGCGGGTCTACTCCAAGATAGATCTCCGCACCGGTTACCATCAGTTGAGAGTTAGGGAGACAGATATCCCTAAGACGGCGTTTCGAACGCGATATGGGCATTTCGAGTTCACTGTCATGCCTTTCGGATTGACGAACGCCCCAGCGGCATTCATGGATCTCATGCATAGGGTGTTCCAACCCTACCTTGATCAGTTCGTCGTGGTTTTTGTTGACGACATCTTGATTTACTCCAAGTCTGAGGAGGAGCATGAGGGTCACTTGAGGGTCGTTCTTCAGATCTTGAGAGGCCATCAGTTGTATGCCAAGTTCAGCAAATGTGAATTTTGGCTTACTGAAGTGAAATTTTTGGGACATGTGGTGTCGGCTTCGGGTGTATCCGTAGACCCGGAGAAGGTTGAGTCAGTCATGAATTGGGAGAGGCCGAAGTCAGTTTTCGAGATACATAGTTTCTTGGGATTGGCTGGGTATTATCGGCGGTTTATCGAGGACTTCTCTAGGTTAGCTGCGCCTATGACGAAGTTGACTCAGAAGGAGGTCAAGTTCGAGTGGAATGATTCTTGCGAGAAGGCATTCCAGGAGTTGAAGAGGAGGCTTACTTCAGCTCCTATATTGATAGTCCCAGAAAGGGGACAGAGGTACACAGTCTATTGTGATGCCTCTAAGGACGGGCTCGGATGTGTGTTGATGCAGTCCGGGAGGGTCGTGGCTTATGGTTCTCGACAGTTAAAGAACCACGAGCAGAATTACCCTACACACGACATGGAGTTGGCGGCCATTGTCTTTGCCTTGAAGGCTTGGCGCCACTACCTATACGGTGAGCAGTTTGAAGTGTTTTCGGACCACAAGAGTCTGAAGTACATCTTTACACAGCGGGACCTCAACATGAGGCAACGCAGGTGGATGGAGTTTCTGGAAGACTATGACTTCACTTTGCATTACCACCCCGGTAAGGCAAATGTGGTGGCTGATGCACTTAGCCGGAAGTCACGGGGAGTCTTGGCTAGTGTAGCTTCCCGAGAGTGGGAAATGCTCGAGACTGTGGGACAGTTTGGGCTACATTACATGGGGCAGGCTCAGGGTACCTTGGGAAGTTTGGTGGCTACGCCTTCCCTACTGAGCAGAGTGATTGAGTCTCAAGGGCAAGACCTAGAGATAGCGTCCATTAAGGACCGGGTACGGTCGGGTACAGGTGACGAGGGCTGGGCCATTCATTCGGATGGTAGTCTTCAGTATAGGGGAAGGATTGTGGTTCCCCAATCTCCGGATCTAAGGGAGGAGATTCTTAGGGAATTTCATTGTTCTCGTTTTTCGGTTCATCCAGGGGGCACGAAGATGTATCATGATCTTCGTCGTCAGTATTATTGGAGTGGGATGAAGGGACAAGTTGGTGAATTTGTTGGTAGATGTCTCACATGTCAGCAAGTGAAGGCTGAACACCAGAGACCAGCGGGATTACTCCAGCCCTTGGAGGTAGCTGAGTGGAAGTGGGAGCATGTCACGATGGATTTTGTGACTCATTTGCCACGGACATCGCGGGGACATGATGCGGTGTGGGTGATAGTGGACCGGCTTACCAAGTCGGCACACTTTTTGGCTGTGCGGATGACCTTCACATTGGAGGAATTCTGCAAGTTATATATACGAGAGATTGTCCGATTGCATGGGGTGCCCGTATCTATAGTATCGGATCGGGATCCTAGATTCACATCTCATTTTTGGGAGAGTTTCCAGCGAGCCATGGGGACTCAGTTGATGATGAGCACTGCTTTTCATCCCCAGACGGATGGTCAGTCAGAGAGGACTATCCAGACATTAGAGGACATGTTGCGGGCATGTGTCCTAGATCTCAAGGGTAGCTGGGAAGATCACTTACCCTTGGTGGAGTTCGCCTATAACAATAGTTATCAGGCGAGCATACAGATGGCACCCTACGAGGCACTATATGGGAGGCCATGTCGATCTCCAGTTTGTTGGACAGAGGTTGGGGAGAGACCTGCTACGGGTCCGGATTTAGTTAGAGACACCTCAGAGAAGGTGGACTTGATACGGAAGCGTCTTCTCACGGCTCAGAGCCAGCAGAAGAGCTACGCCGATAGACGACGGTGACCTCTAGAGTTTGAGGTGGGAGATCATGTCTTCTTGAAGGTTATGCCTAAAAGAGGAGTGGTCCGGTTTGGTAAGCGGGGAAAACTGTCGCCGAGATACATCGGGCCCTTCGAGGTACTCGAGAGGGTGGGTACAGTTGCTTATCGGTTGGCGTTGCCGCCAAATTTATCGGGTGTTCACGCGGTGTTTCATGTCTCTATGCTCCGGAAGTATACTCCAGATCCGACTCATGTGGTAGATTGGGCGCGAGCTTGTTGTTGATGCGGATGGGACCTTCGAGGAGGGACCGGTGCGTATCATGGATAGCCGGGATCAGGTTTTGCGAGGCAAGACTGTGAGGCTAGTGAAGGTGCTGTGGCAGCACCGGGGAGTGGAAGAGGCAACATGGGAGCGTGAGGACACCATACGTGCCAATTACCCTTTCCTGTTTGAGGATAGAGGTACATTTTCATACTTACAGCTTGGTATTGAGAGTACATTACTTGTTGCATATGCGGGCTATTAAATGTATATGTGTATGTGAATTTCGGGGACGAAATTCTTTTAAGGGGGGAAGAATGTAAAACCCAGGAAATTTGGATTTTTTTTAAAAAAAGGGCAAAATAGTAATTTGCCACTATAATGCGTATTTAAAATACTCATGTTTTAGACCTCGGATGAGGAAACAGAGTTCGCTGTTGAATTCGTATCGCGAAAACGAGTCACCTTGTCAAATTTCGTCGAATTCCGAGATAGTCGGATTTTGCACGTCGTTCGAGGCGACTGCGTGGCGAATGACCTCACGAACGTCCCCATAAATGAGTTTTATAAAATTTCCTTAAAATTAAGTTTAAGTTTAAATAAAATTAAATTGAACTTAAACCGGGATCAAATAAATCGTTTCGGGACGAAATCGAACCCGATTAAGCGAGGGACACGTGGCACGACGTAGGCCGAGTATTTAAAACTATAAATAGGGGTAAATATCTAGAAAATCAGATTATTTTTGCCCCTTGTGTTCTTGTTTGGCCGGCCAAGAGAGAGAGAAGAGAGAAAAGAGAGAAAACCTAAAACTCCAAGCTTCCTCCGTCGATTCCCGGAGTTCCGTCGCTCGGATTCCGTCGAACCAAGAGCTAAAGTCGATCACATCGACGAGGGCTACGCAACCACACCAAGATCAAGGGATTTCACCGAAGATCCAAGAGAGGAGATTTGGGGGAAATCTAGACTTGGGCTTGGAAAGTGTTCTTGAAGCTTCCTTCGAGAGAATTACGCTTCAAGAGGTAGGGTTTCTCCTACTTGGGACTATTTTTACCTTAGGTGTTAGTAGACTAAGGGTTAAATGTTATATATGCACATGTATTGAAATATATATATGTCTATAGTTATGGTAATGGAAAGGGAGCATAGAGTTGGCCTAGGCTAACTTCTAGCTCGATGTTATTACATAGGAGTTCCATGTGGTTTCTCTTATAACCTGGTGACATTTGAGCTATATGGTTGCTTGGAATGTGTTATGTGAAACATGACTTTAATGATTACTAGGTGTTTGATAAAATGCCTAGGTGAAATTGTGTGTGTTACTTGCATAATGCTATGTTATAACATGCTTGGGTGATTGTGAAATCATATGCTTAGGATATGGTTGTTGGATGAAGAGTGTTGTTGATATATGCATGAAATGATATATTGAACATAATGAGTTATGGTAGTTATGTGCTTTTGATATAATTGTCATTGATGTATTGGAAATGTTTATATGTTTGTCATGAGCATATTGAGCATTATGTTGTATGCAACGGAACATGGCATTGCATATGCATCTCATTACATGGGTGTGTGTGCATGGTTGATGTCAATACCACACTTGGGGATTGACAATATGGCTTGGGATAAAGTTGGGTCGAAGACCTAGCTAAGCCGCTTGATTGCATGATAAATTGGGTCGGGATGAGCAAGAAGAGGCATGACGACCTCTCGGGTGAAAGACCCGGTGTTTGGGGGGTGCACTCCGTTGGTATAAGAGCCCATAAAGTGTACGGGTGTGGAAGACCATTGGTTAAGTCCATAAAGAAGTCCGATCCCAAGAAAGACCCTAGTTTTCAAAAAAAAAAAATCATTTGATGTAAACATAAATGATGAAATGAAAAACTTTGGCATTGCATCGTGTTGTATGAGTCGGTGAGAACTCGGGTTAAAATGCATGAGTGAGTGACATCTCATTTCATGGCATGGTATGTTGCATTCCAACTTAGAATGCATGTCCTTTCGATAAATGATTGTTTGCAAATGAATGTTGCATGAGCATGAGCATCTAGGGGAAGAGTAGCCCTGGTAGGGTTTACTTTACTGGGCGTTGGCTCACCCTATACGGGAAACATTTCAGGTGTGGGGTTTGCACCGGCGGATGGCTCACTTGGAGAGCATCAAGAATGAAGGGGGCCGGCTTGTGGCCTTAGTAAGAGTTTTTTTGTAAAAACTTTTGTATAAATTCCATTTTAATGTGTAGATTATGGAATTAAATGTAATGGAACTTGTATAAGTTGTGTATTATATGAAAAATCGTATTATACATGTGTTGGATGAGTTAGGAATGTATTAGAATGGATTGGAAGTGAAAAACAAAGGAAAAAGGCAAAACTGGCAAAATCGTACCGGTATGCGTACCGGTACGTAGACAGACAGAAGGCAGAGCGTACCGGTACGCGTACCGGTACGCCGATGTCCAGTGGGTTCAGTGTACCGGTACGCGTACCGGTACGCCCATCAAAACTCAGAATTTTTTTTTATTTTTGTTTTCTTTGCCAAGCCTTTGGGCTATGTTTTTCCTTCCCTCCAATGATCAAATTGGACCCTAATGGGGTATGAATCATGGGGAGTTGGACTGGGGTTGGATCGAATGAATGCTGAACCGAATTTTCATTTTTTTTGGATTATAACCTCGGTTTAAGAATGTTATCGATGTGGTGTCGGGTTAAGCGACATCCACGGGTATTTCCGCGGGTTGATGGGTTGTCAACGGTTAATACAGGACCCCCGGAAAATGGGGCGTCACAGTTCTACTTTATTACGAATTCTTATTCGGTTACTACCAAAAGATAGTTGTTGATAAAAAAAAAAAAGAAGAAAAAAAAAAGAGAAGAATTGTTTGTGTTCATCCATTTTGGGTCCAATAAGTCCGAAAATCACCTCACCCCAAAATTAGATTTTTTTTTGTGGAAATCTTGCTATTTTGAGCTTCCAAAAAATCCTATGTTATGGGGCTTAAATATTGATATATGATGATGGAGATCCAAGATTTTGATATAAGGGATGATTCTACAACATTCTTTAGTTGGCTTACTTCTATGGAGAACTATTTTGTACCCAAAGTGTTGGACAGTGAAATTGTTCCCATTAATGACTTTCAACCAGCAACAACGATGTCCCAAGAGCTTGATTTGTTTGCATCTTTCAAGGATCTACATGAAAAGTCACCAATGCTTCTTTCTATCCACTTTGCTCTACCAATTGATTTTATTATTCCAGAAAACTTCAACGACACAATCAATGGGATCAATTTCCACATTTTTTCTTTGTTCTCTCAATTAAAGAAGAACATGAGACATCATCTTAAAGCTTCTCAGAGATGGTTACATATACAAGTTCAAAGTTTTTGGACTTTCATACTACAACACTTTAAAACTCGAGGTCGAGTTTTCTCCAACCAGGGGAGAAGGATGCAATCCATAAGATGCTAAAGGAAACACAAATTCGAAGATGTGAAAGATAATGGAATTGGAGCTCCATTAAGACAAAGATCCATATTGAACCTTGCATTATTGTATTTTGATTCTTATTTTCAGTCAATTTGCTAGTATTAGTATTTTATATGTCCTTTTAATATTTTTTTAGAGTTAGGGGTATTTTTGAAATTTCTAGAATTTCTGGAACAGGTCATATTTTTGGATTGTCAAAATATAAACTCCTACTATGATTTGTTTCCTTAGTAGATTATGATTTGTTTCCTAAGCAGATTAGGATTTTTAGGAATTTTTCTTGTAATGGCCAGCCTATAAATAGGCATTCAATCAATAAAAAAAGTAGATCATTATTCAGCAAAATTGGAGTGTTTTCTCTGCAGTTCTTTGAAGAACTATTCGAACTTATCGGGATTTCCCGTAGCGTTCACCAGCGACTTATCAAACGGAATTTCCACCACCGTTTGTGGCGTCTTCCTTATACCAAGGTTCTTGTTTCACAACAAACAGTGGGTTGAGATCATATATACCAAGGTTCTTGTTTGTCGTAAGCAACGAGTCGAGGTCTATCATTCAATTCTGATCTAGAATGATCTTGGGTTCCTTTTCGTTGTCGGAAATCATTATTTTGGTGGGTTTTGCTTACATCATTTTTGCTTGTTCTTTCTTATGGATTGCTAAATCCCCAACTAAAGCTAGGTGTGATTATTCTAACGAAGCACAGTAATTGTTTTTGATCCATTGTTCTTTAATGTATGATTTCTCTTTTTAATTAATTCTTATCTTTTAGTACAAAAAATTCTCTATAAAATATCTTGATTCGTTATCTTGTATACATCGAATACTTTAGATTATCTGCAAGTCAAATAATTGGTTTTGTATGATTGAATTAATTAATTGGACTTTTCACAAAAATAACTCATTTCTTATTTGTGATCAAAAGAGGTGTTTGATTGTTGGAGAACTACATTAATCATTGACTCCGGTCACGATGAATGTTTGTGATCTACATTGAAATTCTAATTTCTATTTGAGTAATTTATCCATTATATCTTGGGGTATGTTTTCAATATTATCACCGATAAATATTCCGATTAAGATCACTCCTCCACTGATTCTTAATTGCATTCAAAAATCAGATCATAAATAATTATTGTTTGGAGTTTGAAGGGGATCCCCAATGCTTTAATATTTCAAATTACTATTTGAAACCCAAAATTTAATGTTCTCTTGAATAACAAATTCTCCAAACAATTTTAAAAATAATTTTATTTTAACATTTCTTTATGTTCTGAGTTATTCATCCATTTTTGTGGTACGATCTCGAACTCTCGAGTATTTATTACTTCGTAAAAACTACACTTGGGTGATACATTATTAAAGTTGTAACAAGTTTTTGGCGCCGTTGCTAGGGAATTTGTTTGAAAGACAAGGAACGCACACCCTTTGAGGTTTGCTTATTTTGGATTGATCGCAAATCTAGTAACCTCATTCCACCCTTTTACTTTACTGCTATTTAATTTCCTGTACTCTGCTTCTAACCCTCTTCTATTTATTTTTATTTTTTTTGGCATCTTGAACCAAGTAAACATTTGATTAGAGAGGATTTAGAACTTCTATTTGGTGACTTATTTAATTCTCTTATACAATCTCACACACACACACACACACATCACAATGGCTAATGATGAGAGTAGAAATCATGATGAGAATGAAGTTAATAATGAGACTGGGAATCCTCCTAGGAGGACTTTGCACGAATATTTTCAGCCTACGTAGCACACTGCACTATCGTGCATTATCTTTCCTTTGCAGGCCACCAATTATGTTTTTAAACCTGGGATGATTGCATTGCTCCCTAAATTCAATGGCTTAGATTATGAAAGTCCTAACCTCCATATTTTTTTCTTTTTCACTTAAGGATAAAGCCAAAACATGGCTGCATTCATTGAGACTAAGGTCCATAGGCACTTGGCAAGAGATGAAAACAAAATATCTGGAAAAAAAATTTCTCACACATCGCACAATTCTTTAAGATGAGAAATTATGAATTTTTGACAAAAAAAAATGAAACTTTTTACTAGTGTTGAGGTTCAGATTGCATCTCAAGAGGAAGCTTGTAGTATTTGTGAGGTCTTGGGTCATTCCACAAAGGAGTGTCCCACAATTCCTACTTTCCAAGAAGTTTTACATGACCAAACAAATGATGTGAACAACTTCAATAAGTCTTACCCATCTCCCTATACTTACAATTCGAGATGGAAGAATATCCCAATTTTAGCTGGAGGAATGATAATGCTGCACAATGACCACTTTTTCAAGGTCCTTCTAAGTTTGTGCCATACAATCCACCCCCAAAGAAGAACCTTGACTAGCGTGAATCTAGTGAGCCATTGAGATGTCTAATTCCTACTTCCTTTCCCCAGAGATTGCAATCACCATCTAAACCCAATTTTAATGCTAAGATCTTGGATATTTTGAAGCAAGTCATAATTAACATACCTTTGCTAGATGCAATAAAGCAAATCCCTTGTTATGCTAAGTTTTTGAAAGATTTGTTCACTATTAAGCATAGGCCAAATGTGCCAAATAACGTTTTTCTAACTGAGCAGGTGAGAGCCATCATTCAACAAAACACTCCCCCAAAATTTAAGTACCCTGGTTGCCCTACTATTTCTTGTGTTACTAGAAATTTCAAATTGAACTGTTGGGAGCCAGTGTGAATTTGTTGCCTTACTCAGTATATGAACAACTTGGTCTTGGCGAGTTGAAGCACACATCTATAACCATTCAATTTGCCGACCGATCTGTTATGATACTGAGAGGAGTGGTGGAGGATGTGCTAATCCAACTAGATAATTTCTATTTTCTTGTTGATTTTATTATCTTGGATACACGTCCTATTTTGAATGTTAGTGCTCAGATTGTAGTCATATTGGACCACCCATTCATTGTTACATTTAATGCTTTGATAAATTGTAGGAATGGTGTTATGAAGTTATCCTCTAGCAGTATGACTTTGGAATTGAAAATTTTCAATGTTTGCAAACAGCCTAGGGATGGGGATGATGACTTGCACGAAGTGAACTTGATTGAGTCTATTATACAAGATCAATTTAATGGGTTTCTTGTTCAGATCTGTTGTTTTGAGAGGGGGACCTCGATATGGATCTGCCCTCATGGTTATACACATGGAAAACAAGACACTATACCTACAGGGGGCGAATAGATTTTTTGATTTTAGCCCAAATCAATTAATAATTAAAACCTAACCAACCACAATTACCTTTTCTCACAAAAATTTTAAAAAGAATACGAGAATCCCTTTTAAACACCACAACCCAATTTGCCTATGATAGTTGATTAAATTAATCTTTAATTAATTCACTCAAGTCAATCTCACGGTGATCCAAAATCTCAAACCCAATTGCACAACTATGGTTGAATGAATGTCAATCAATCAATACAATAAACACATAGTGCACATGTGTGCAAACAATCACAAATGTATACGATAGAAAGTAAAGAACACGAGTGATTTGTTGATACGGAAAACCCTCCTCGGGAAAAATCACAGGGAATCTTCTCGGTTCACTAAAGACTAATCCACTACTCTCTAAGTCAACATACAAGTACTCGAGATTTATACATCAACTAATACTATGGTTAGATGCTCCTTTCCTTGCTATGTCTCTCTGCCAAAAGTCCCCCTCTAACGTCTGGCATAGCTTCACTTGGATCTCCCCACCGCACGGTTTGTCTCGGCCTTGAGGGATTATGGGCATGCCAACAATCCTCAGTATGCGCACACCAATGGGGTTGTCAACCAACAAGCTCTTCTTCTCCAAGTTGTGAATTTAGGTAGAATCTCTAGTGGTAGCCTTTAGATCTAAGGGATCCAGGTTGTGGTGGAAACTCTCAAGGTCTGGAATGAATTTCTCCCTTTGAAATCTATCTAGAGGCTCAAGAGGCTTAACTTAGATGTGGGAAAGACTCTCACTATTTATAGGTCTAGAATAAGGGTTGTCTTAGTAAATAAGAAAACCCGAATTTGCGAATGATCGATCAATCTATGGGAGGGCGGTTGTCACTGGAGTAAAAATAATATTTCAAACACGAATAAGGCAGGCACCTCTTGAGCGACCATGGGCACCACTCGAGTGACCATGAAGGCCTCTTGAGCGAGCCCTATGTCACCTTCTATGGCCTTTTCCCATTTTTTCCCCTAAGTTATAAAGAGACCACTCAAGAAAAGGCTAGCAAGCATGATCGGTTCAGACATATTTTTAAGCATAAAACCATGCAAAAACTTGTCCTCTTGAGCACTAAAGGGTCTTGCTCAAAAAGGGGTCCAAATATGACTTAAATTTTTTTTTCATAACTCATAAATGTTTTAGACAATCTTTTCTTTTAAAATTACCTATGAGTCATAGTTGGATTACTTCCAATTCTATTTTCAACCTAATCAATCTAAGTTAAAAATAACGAAGGGTTCATCTTAGGTGTCTAGGTCATAACCATGTCCTAAGTATTAAGGTGCATACAGAGGTTGAATGATGTTACTTTCAGGTTTCATCTCCACCCTTCAATGACACTTTCGAATCTTGAACTTGATTGCATCATGACTCTGTAATAGGTTGAGATTTACAATAAACTCCATGAAATTAGCCAATTACAAATTTGATCTAACAAAAATGGCCTGAAAAGCTTAGAACGACTCCCAACAAGCGAGCAAGAGATATATTGTCGATTCCATCGTGATCATGGCCCTGACATAGAGGATTGCATTACCCCCAAATATCAAATAGAAGAGCTGATCTGACGAGGCCATTTGGGGAGGTTCTTGGACAAAAATCGGAGAAAGGAAAGAGGTCCTCCTATAGAACCTCGTAAGCACCAGCAACTACTAGGGGAGATAAAGGTCATTTGTAGAGGTTTGGCTGCTGGAGGAGAAAACAGCTTTGCCAGAAGAGCATATGCTAGAAAAGCTCGATCAGATGTTGAGGAGGTCAGCATAGTGCATATGGGAAAGGTACCTTGGAAAGACCCACCTATTTCTTTCATAGACAAGGACCTCAAAGATACTTGTTTCCCTCATAATGAACCCATGGCCTTTTGCACAATAAGGCATTTATATAGTATGTCCTCTGCCACCCGGCAAAAGGCAAAACATGTTTGCAACAGTTGTCATTGATTATTTTACCAAATGTTAGAGGTAGAACCATTAGCCACAATGACTAAACATAAGCTCAGAGGTTTCATATGGAAATCCATAATATGTTGCTTTCTAATACTCAGAGTTTTCATTGCTGACAATGGGAAGCAATTTTATAGTAATGCCCTCAAAGAATTCTACTATGAGTTGGGGATTCAAAATCATTATTCATCCCCTATCCACCCTCAAGCTAATGGTCAAGCTAAAATCACCATTAGCACTCTACAAAAGGGATTGAAAGCAAGACTGGAAGCCTCAAAAGGAGTATGGGTAGAAGAGCTTCCCAGCATCCAATGGGCCTACCGAACAAAGGTAAGGTTTCCAATAGAGGAAACTCCAATCTCCTTGGCCTTTGGGGACTGAAGCAGCAATTCCAGTCAAGATGGGACCTATTTCACAGGATCCAACATTTCACTAAAGAGAATAATGAGGAACAACTCAGGATCACTCTGGACCTATTAGGAGAAAGAAGGGGGCAACCCCATATCAGGGTTGCCGCCTACCAAAACCAAACTATAAGTACTAAACAAAGAGTAAAGATCAGGCAATTCTCCCCATGAGAACAAGTACTAAAGAAACTTACCCCGACGTCAAGATATCCCAAGCAAGGAAAGTTGGGTTCCAACTGGGAGGCCCCCAACCATGTTAATGATTAACCATTAAAAATAGCATTGAGACATCCATTTGATTGGTTAATTACATACGTTTTGCATTTAAGGAGACAAGATTAAGGTCATTTAATTTGTGATGCTTGTATAGGGATGAAGTCATGATTTACACGATAGAGTAATCTAATTTGACTAGTGGGAGACAAAGGAAAGCAAGGGATTCAGCTTTTGAGGCTAAAAATAAAGACTTTTGAGGCTAAAAATTACAAGAATTTTATTTCTTGTAATTTTACCTTTGTAATTCTAAATCTCCTCTAATTAGAAGGATGAGATTTACTCACTTTTCTAGCTTCCTCAAAGCCATGAAGAGTGAGTGGTTTTTCATCCACTCTTTAGTAAGAAGTGAAGAACATGTGAAGTATTATTCGGAAATTATATTTGTGCACTTCATTTATGCTTATTATCTTTTCTTTTCTTTTATATGATGAATGATTGAATTCATCTAGCAAAGCTAAAGTACTTTGTACAATTGTTGATGACCTATAGACAAGCTAAGTCTTGGCATAGGTGATTCTAACGATTCCCTGCAAGTACCCAAGCTAAGTCTTCATGACGATCTTACAATTTTCACTTACGTTGTGCCTTAACTTATGATTGAATAACCTAACTAATGCTGGGCGATTTGTACAATTATTTTATTGTTTATAGACAGATTAAGTCTCTGCATAAGCAATTCTTATGATTTTCTACAAAGACATCGGAGTCATGCTCTTAATTCACACATTCCATTGTTATCCTCTGATTAACTTACTAATAATGTAGGGGTTACTTGAGTAATTAATACTGCACAAATATATCACCCGAACACATCCACACATGTTCGGATCCTCGAACTAAAACATTGGCTTTCAATTTAAAGAATCTTATATTTTGTTTAGAAAATTCCATCACCATCTAAACTTCTAAATTCGTGATGTCCATTTACCTTCGTCTCTATTGATCTTAACTTCAAACACCACTGTTAGTTCCATGTAGATTCGACTTCAAACTTAATCGGATTATAATCATAACTTGGTCGCCTGCACTTGGGTATACACATTTCGGATCATGTCAAGTTTTTTGGCGTCGTTGCCAGGGAACCAACGGTATTTTGAAGAAAAAAGGGAAGAGTAATTTATATATATATATATATATATATATATATATATATATATATATATATATATATATATATATATATATATATATATTTGTATATACTTTTGTTTTTCTATATATAATTCTTGTCTAAGGAAAATCCTCTCTTTCAAGATTTTTCAGAAGAATCAGTTGAGTTCATGAATCAATCCGAACCCTCTACACCTCGATCAATTGTTGTCTTTCTTTGATAATAGTATGATCAATAATCAGAGAGAAGAGGAAATTCCTAATGTATGAACTCTAAGAGAATATTTACATCCTACACGGAATAGTATCCCCTCTTGCTTTGTGTTTCTCGCAAATGCACCTAACTTCATTGTGAAGCCTGGTACAGTGCAGCTATTACCTCAATTTCATGGACTCAAATACGAAAACCCATACTTGCATGTGAAATATTTCAAGGAGGTATGTGGGATGTTCCAACATAATTCTAAACTTGCCAAGTTGAAAATTTTTCCTTTCTCTTTAAAGGACAAAGCTAAACAATGACTAAATTCTTTAAAGGCCCATTCCACACCTAGTTGGCAAGCGTTACAAGTAGAGTTTTTCAAGAAAGTTTTCCCTTTACACTGCACGAATGCACTTAGAAGATAAATCATTAACTTTTCTGTCAAAGAGGGAGAAAATTTCTACCAATGGTAGGATTTTTCTATGATTCTCTTCCCAGTCGATTACGACAATTTGTTGAGATGATGGTGCAAGGGGAGTCCATGGGAAAAATTCCAGAGAAGGCGTTTGAGTTTTTCGATAACATATCTGAGAGTTCTCAAATGTGGGATTCGACCTCTCCTACCACTGTTGAAGCTAAACCATCCACTTCCCAAGAGGGAAAATATGTTTTAAAGAGGATAACGACCTTAAAGCCAAGATGGCCACATTATCTCGAAATCTCAAAGCTCTAGAATTTGTTCTTTGTTAGGACACCCTACTAGAGAATGCCCTACCATACCAACATTCGAGGTTTTGTTGGAAAAAACCAACGCAATCTCAAATTTTAACTAGCGTTATTCCAACCCTTATTCTGATACCTACAATCCAGGGTGGCAGAACCACCCGAATTTCAGTTGTAGAAACACACAAAAACCTCCCATGAATCAACAACAAGGACCACCACCACCACGTCAATGCCCTCTTGCATATCAAGCATACCAACCACCACACAAGAGGAGTCTTGAGGACAGTCTGAACCAATTCATGCAGAATCAAAAGAGTTTCAACACTTAATAGACTCAGACTCAGTCTTTTAATGGTTTCAAGGCACATACTTCACAATTGATTGATGACATTAAGAGCCACTTAGCTAAATTGACTTAGTCTTTGAGCATAGCAGAGAAGGGAAAATTCCCTTCTCAACCTAAGTCACCCCAAGTCAAATTCAAGTTGATGCCTCTATTGCTTCTAAGACTATGTCCAATCATATCAATCAATTACCATACTAAGAAATGGTAAGGTGATAGACAAGACCATTGCAACCAAAGTAAATTAACCAAAGGTAGATCAGAAATTTTTGATCTCTTCAAGCATATGAAGATCAACATCCCCCTATTGGATGCCATCAAACAAGTCCTTTATATGCCATATTTCTAAAGGACTTGTGCACCATAAAAAGGAAGATCAATGTACAAAGGAGGGCATTCCTCACTGAACAAGCCAGTGCTATTGTCCAGCAGAAGGCCCCTCCTAAATACAAAGATCCTAGGTGTCCCACCGTCTCATGCATCATTGGGAATTACAAGATTGGGCAAAGTATTACTTGACCTTGGGGAAAATGTCAATCTTCTCCCGTACTCTATTTACAAGCAGCTAGGTTTAGGTGAACTTAAGCCTACAAGCATCACTTTGCAACTAACTAACCGATTTCTGAAAGCTTCAAAGGGAGTAGTTGAGGATGTTCTTGTCCAAGTTGATAAATTCTATTTTCCAGTTGATTTTATTATTTTGGATACCCAACTTGTTGTGCACATTGGCACTCAGATTCCAGTTATTCTAGGCTGACCGTTCCTTGCTACTTCTAAAGCTCTGATTAATTGTAGGAATGGAGTAATGAAGCTATCTTTTGGCAACATGACTTTGGAACTTAACATTTTTGACATAGTCATATAGGGGAAGAAAAAGGCATGCATGAAATCAATTGCATTGAGTCATTAACCAAAGAATTGTTTAATGATGCATTTGAGGAAAATGAGTTGGAGTAAAATGAATTGGAGCCTGTTTGAGTTCGAATCACCAAGTGACACAAACCTATTTCATCCAATGTCACTGCACCAAAACTCGAGTTGAAACCTCTTCCAAATGACTTGAAATATGTCTTTTTGGGGGAGAAAGAAACTTATCTAGTGGCGATTTCTTCTAAGTTGTCTGAGTTGCAAGATTCAGAATTGATAAAAGTCATAAAAAAACATCAAAATGCAATCGGATGGACCATAACTGACATTAAGGGTATAAGTCTTTTTGTTTGTACACATTATATATACTTGGAGCATGACTCGAAACGAGGAGAATGATTTAGTCCCAACCCGTACTGTCACAGGTTAGCGCATGTGCATTGACTATCAAAAATTGAACTCTTATCACTAGAAAAGACCAATTTTCTTTACCTTTTCTCGATCAAGTTCATGAAAGGATAGCTGGTCATACTTTCTATTGTTTCTTGGATGGGTACTTTGGGTATAACCAAATTGAGATTGCATTAGATAACCAAGAAAAGACCACCTTCACATGTCATTTTGGCTCTTTTGCTTATAAAAGAATGTCGTTTGGACTATGCAATGCTCCAGCCACATTTCAATAATGTATGTTAACCATTTTCAGTGACATGGTTGAGCGCTTTCTGGAGGTCTTTATGGATGAATTTTCAGTGTATGGTGACTTGTTTGAGCCGTGTCTTAATAACCTAGAAAAAGTCCTCACTCCGTGTGAGGAGACAAATCTTGTCTTGAATTGGGAAAAATGTCACTTTATGGTGACACAAGGGATTGTCTTAGGCCATATTGTACCATCTGAAGGGATAAAAGTGGATAAATCTAAAATTAATCTAATTGGCAACCTTCCACCACCTAAGGCTGTTAAGGATGTAAGATCATTTCTAGGTCACACCGGGTTCAATAGGATATTCATCAAGGATTTCAATTCTATATCTAGACCTATGTGTAATCCCTTATGCCAGGATAGTCACATTCGAGTTGAATGAGGCTTGCCAAAAGGCTTTCGAGAAGCTCCAAGGCATGCTAATCTCGACACCCATCATACAGCCCCCTGACTGGTATTTACCCTTTGAGCTCATGTGTTACATTAGTGATTATGTTGTAGGTGTTGTTTTGGGACAGTGGAAGAATAATCGACCTTACGTTATCTACTATGCAAGCAAAATCTTGAATGATGCATAAATGAACTATTCCACGACCAAAAAGGAATTGTTTGCAGTAGTATTTACTTTGGATAAATTCAGGTCATATTTAGTTGGCTCCTCTATTATGGTTTTTACTGACCATGTAGCCTTGAAGTACTTGCTCATGAAAAAGGATACTAAGCCATGTCTTCTCAGATGGATACTTTTAACTCTAGGAATTTGATCTGATCAGCAAAGACAAGAAAGAATTAGAGAATGTGGTGGCAGACTATCTCTCCAAGCTGAACTATGATATAAAAGAGGAACCCTTTCCAATCAAAGAGACTTTACTTGATGAATAACTTCTTGCCATTTCTGAGGTACCTTGGTATGCAAACATTACCAACTTTTTGGCCACCAGTACCATTCCTTCTCACTATAGTCCAGCTGACAAACACAAGTTTTTAAGAGAGGTGTATGGCTTCTTCTAGGAGGATCTATGCTTAAATACTGTAAGGATCAAATCATAAGACATTGTGTACCCAATCATGAAATCAGCCAGGTAATTTCTTTTTCTCATTCTGAAGCATGTGTTGGGCATTTTTGCTCAAAGAAAACCGTTGCAAAAAATCTTGCAATTTGGATTTTATTGGTCCACACTTTTCAAAGATGTGCCTACTTTTTGTTTAACATGTGATAGATGCCAAAGATTGGGGAGTATTTCCAAAGAAACATGATGCCCTTGAATCCCATACTAGTGATTGAAAATTTTTATTGTTGGGGATTGATTTCACTTTGGCTATCTATACATCTTAGTCGCTGTTGATTATGTGTCCAAGTGGGTTGAAGAAATTCCATGCCAAAATAATGATCACCATACAGTGATTACATTTTTAAAAGAAAATATTTTGTCCTGGTTTAGAATTTCTAGATCCATCATAAGTGATGTGGGTGCTCATTTTTACAAACCGTCCTTTTGAAAATCTAATGAAAAATATATTTGATTTCTCACAAGGTTGTAGTCCCTTATCACCCAAAGACTAGTGGACAGGCCGAATTGGCCAATCAGGAGATTAAAATGATTTTGAAAAAAATGGTAAACCCAGACCGAAAAGATTGGTCGTTATGATTGATTGATATGCCTTGGCCATATCGCACTGCCTTTAAAACAATTTTGGGCATGTCTCCCTATCAACTAGTTTATGGAAAGCCTTCTCACTTACCTGTTGAATTGGAACAAAGAGCTTATTAGGCAATTAAAACCATGAACTTTGATTTGGACAAGATAGATATATCCAGAAAACTTTAGATTAGTGAGTTGGAAGAATTAAGGAATGCGGCTTATGAGAATGCTAAAATCGCACAAGCACGGATGAAAGTTTTTCATGATAAAAACACAATGAGGAAATCCTTTGTCCCTCCCCAAAAAGTTCTTTGGTACAATTCAAGGCTCCACCTATTTCCTGGTAAGTTGAGGACAAGGTGGACGAGACCTTATGTTGTGAAACAAATGTTTGGACATGGAGTAGTGGAAATTAAGAATCCTTCAAATGGTAATATTTTCAAAGCCAATGGACAACGTTTTCAACCATTTTATGTAGGGTTTGTCGAGCATGTGGAATCCATTGACTAATGTGCAAGTATTCCCTACCTTTCAACCTTAAATTCATCTTGTTGTTTATTGATAAAATGAAAACAATGAGGAAAATGTTGACATTATAAAAAAACTCAGCGAAACATTCTTGAAAGAGTGGAAGGGAACACTACAGAGGTTGGAAACCTTGCAAGATGAACCTCTAAAAAAAGACTATAAGCCCCTTGAAAACAAGAACGACGCTAGCAAGCCCAAGCAAAAAAAATTCATAACTACAAATGATAGCAAGAAAACTCCGGTATAGAAAATGCTAAATTGCATTCATGTCAAAAGGAGTTACTGTATTTACAAAGGTTCTAGAAAAGAACAAAAGATAAGGGAGATAATATCTCATGAGAAAATACATCAACCCCCAACCTGCCCTCCTTGGTTGGGGGATCTTGGCCTCTAGTAGAGCTTTCCTCCTTGCCTGTAACCAAAGATAAGGGAGATAAGAGCTCCTGTAAAAATACATCAACCCCCCGCCCGCCCTCCTTGGTTGGGGGATCTTGGCCTCTAGTAGGGCTTTCCTCCTTGCTAGTAACCTACTCAGAAGGAGTTTCAATAACTTCCAACTTAATTGGGAAGAAATCTAGATCGGGGAATAGTTCTAGAGCCTGGCGCTAAAAGTCCTCAAAACCAGCAGTTCTTGATCTGAAATGTGTACACCCAAGTGCAGGCGGTCAAGCTGTAGTAATAATCCGGTTTGAGTCCGGAGTCGAATCCACAGGGAACTTTTGTTGATATTTCTGAGGTGAGCAGTGGTAGAGACCTATTGATTGTAACCCTTGAGATTTGTTGTGAGATATGATTTTTCCTGGACAGAATATAAGATTCTTTCCAAGATGATTTTCTTAACAAAACAAGAGATAAGTGCTAATTAAAAAGAGTCACTCTTTAGTACAAGGATCTGGACATTTAGTTAGTTATCCGGTTTGTCATAATTGTGCTTGATAACTCAATTAACTCCCGTGTCAACAGCAAGTTAATCGGAAGATAAAAATGGATTGTGAGAATTAAGAACATGATTCCGATGTCTTTCTAGAAGTTTACAAGAATTGCCTGTGCCGAGACTTAACCCGTTTACAAACAAGCAAGTGTTTCTACAAGACATCCAATCATGATATTAATATTCCATTCTTTAAATGAAGTACAATAAGGGGGAGGATTGAAGGGTAATCATGAGGATCTAGCCGGGGTACTTGCCTTGAACTGATGAGTCTTTCTATGCAAGAGTCATCCGTGTCATAGAAAGAGCTCACAGTTATACAAAGTACCTTAGCTTTGCTAGATGCAATCAATCATCCAATAACAAGAAGAAATAAACGTTAAGCATAAAAACAATGCACAAATATGATTCCCGGATAACTTATACATGCCTTTCTCCTCTTACTAAAGAGTGAATGAGAAACTACTCACTCTTCATGGCTTGGGTAAAGCTAGAAAATTGAGTGATGCTCATCCATCCAAGTAGAGAACTTAAAAGTTAAAGTAACAACAAACACGGAGCCAATCTTTAACAAAGAATGGGTGAATCACGTTCCACCCTTCACGGCTTTGGTAAAGCTCTAGAAAAGTGGAAGAGTTTCACTCTTCTAAGAAAGAAAGAAGCTCAAGCAATGGAAGTGAAATGCATGAACAATAAAAGTAGAAGAAAGCTAGTCACATTTGGAGGGTGGCTTCCTCAACCAAGAATTGGAGGGTTACTTCCTCAACCAAAAGGTGAGCTATCTCTCTTCTATGCATGTAAAATGAAAGCATAAACATAAGCATAAGCATAAAACTACTTTTATAACAAGCAAGAGATGTTGGACTAAAGCCAAACTAATCTCTAAAATAAAGACTTCATACAAGGAAAATAAGCTAAATCTACAATGAAAGTGGGAGTCTAAGCCTCCATCAACTTTCCTCCTTGGCTCCCTTTAGCTCTCCAACAAGGGGAGTATTTATAGGCAAGAGGAGGAGACAAGAGGAGGTGAAGGAATAGTGTTTGCCGCCCAAGTCCAAGTGAACAGCCAACAACTCTGCTGCCAGTCTGTGGAGAACGTTCGAACGTGAGTTGGCGTTCGAACGTTGTTTCTGTTTTTGCACTAAGGGCGTTCGAACGTGGACTACCGTTCGAACGTTTCTTCTGTTTTTGCACTATGGGCGTTCGAACGCCAGATTTGCTCTGACCCTTTCACTCGAGTGGTCTTTTGGTCTTCTGTGAAGTTCAGTTCCAACTCTATGCAGTAGTCTGGTCATCAATCAACTCAAGTGCACGTTCGAACGTGAGTTGGCATTCGAACGTGACACTCAAGTGCTTCAGAGCTTCAGTCTTCTTTCCTTACTGCAACACGCCTTCTCTTAGCAGTTGAGTCTGCTACAGTGTAATGTGGACGTTCGAACGTGAGTTGGCGTTCGAACGTTCTGGCTGTGCTCCAAGCTTCTCCAATTTTGGCTCTAATGTGCTGGCGTTGCATCCAAGTGTGATACTTGTTGTTCTTGGGTCCTTGTTCAGTTTAGGGCCTGAAATGACATCACTTAAACTCCATCAAAGTACAATTAGTCTTAAAACGGCATAGTAATATGCTAATTTTAAGTGCTAATCACACTCCCCAACCTAAATATTGCTAGTCTCTAGTAATATAAAACAAGAGAAAAATCTACTCCTAATGCCATTTTCGTAGGTCATCCGGTTGTATTTAGCTTATGCAACAAGCCTTTGAACCACTAGGTTTACCCTAGTGGACGAGTGTTATCTCGTGAGGGTTTTCAGTGAAGCTACCAACAAACTTCAGTCGAACAATGTGCATATGAGAGTGCTGATTAAAGTAAATTAGCATCATGGTCGTTGGGACACCAGATTCTCAATTTTGACTTATATCTCACACGTCCTTATTTCACAGGTATTCATTCTATGCAAAAATTATCATTTGTTACATTGGTATTCGAGATTCTCAATGCAGTAGGAATGATCATTCAAGCAACAGGAATCGTTATATAACAAATACTCCCTTTTACCACCTTCCATGGATAGTTTCGATTTCACAAACCTCACGTAGTATACCCTCAGCAAAAGTTCACTCTGATTATAGTGACTTGTTTCTCACAGATCATGTGATCAGAAGATGGCCAATCGAAAAATCACATGCACAATTAGGAAATGATTGAAATTTTAAAGAAGCAACTACTTATGTTTGGCATAATCTCATGAAAGAATATTAACGCAATTTAAAGAAATGCTATTTACCATATCCCAATTTTGATTAACAACACATGCATGTAACATACATGAGATCAATTAGGGTTTTTCATAGGTTGTAGTGTGGCCAGAGGTCAGTGGCTAACGAAACGACGTCAGGGATTTTCAAAAGCTATCTTCTATTTACGTATTGTAGCACACCTTTTTCTAACTTCTTGATATTTTGCCGAGAGATGACATTTCTTTCTTTCACTTTTCTCATTTTTCACTTCTTGGCAAGTTCTTGCCTTTTTGCTTCTGTTTTGTTTCAATTGTTCCAATCAACTCTTCTTGGATGATAATCTCGAATGCTTCTTTTTCTTTTCTTTTTTATGTATCATCTTACAAAGAGGATGTAAGAAAATTAGATAGCCAAGGTATGTCAAGTATGTTTTCTTGTGGATTGGTAATCATATAGGTTTATCAAAGAAAAATTCATACATTGATGGCTCATGGCTAACGAGGGATAAATTTTGTCAAAGAAAGGTCTAAGGCTCAATATTATATCAAAGATGGTCTAAGATCATTTCTCAAGCATGTGCACATGTATGTGTCGTATGCGATGGTTCCTTGTGGGATATGTCAATAGATCACTTTTAAGTGCGTCAATCAAAGCAAGGTTAATGAGATCATTCAAAAAATTGAGAGTGAAAAGAATTTACTTGAGTAAACATTGATTGTCTCTCGAAAGCATCGTTAGGTTCGAAACTCACCCTGGTGTTCTTTGTTATCTCCACTGTGTATGTCGGGTTTTCCAGGGGGTATTGGTTATATACCAATTCCATTTTCGAGTCAGATCTTCCTGTACCTTTAAAATAACAAATATCGATGTACATATGACAATTTAAGTATAGAGAGAATACCAATTTTTTTCAAGAAATGTGGTTTTAAGTCTCGGTTGATAAATTGAGGTGTCGAACCGATCATGTGCATATTTACTCTAGCAAGCATTCTTAACATCCACATTTGTTCCATCACCTTTTAATTTTTATGCTAAATCTACAAATGCATTAAAACAAACAAAAGTGATAAATGGAACCATTCATTTCTCAGAATATCATCTTTTCATATCAACGGTTCGATTCATTCACAATCACACAAAACTTACAACTATCAAAGAAGAAATTCATAAAAAGAAGCACTTTAAACAAACATAAAAACAAGGACAAGAACAGAAATCCCTCTTTCTCTCACTCTTATGCATGTCCACTAGCTCCACCATGTCCACCATCCCTCATAAGCCTAAGGATCTCATCCTGCTTAGCTTCAATGCTAAGCATGATGTCCCGTAAGGAGCGTCGGGTGCTGGTGCTGGTGCTAGGGCCTTCCTCTGGTGGCTGATCTCTCTCTCTCTCCTCCTCTGCATCAAGTTCCTCTTGTACTTTATCCACTCCGTGGGCAGGGGGCTCTTCTTGTCTTGCCGCTGGGCCGCCACTATAACTTTGGCTTCTCCGGAAGGAAGCCTTGTTTAGTGGCCCCATTGGCTTTTGGATTTCCATCTCGGGCCTCACCTTGACCCCATTTTCCGTGCACATTTCAGTTACTAGGGTGCCAAAAGGAAGGGAGCTCCTCTTCACGTCACATCCTTTCTTCATTTCACTCAGGATGAGGGAGGGGAGACCAATGCTTTGCCCTTTTCCAATCGCATAGAGCAATCGGGCCATGTCAGGTAGAATTTCATTCTTTCTTCCTACGGGAGCGAAGTTGGACACCGCAATCAAATTTATCATTTTGTATTTGTCGGTGAGCTCCCCTTGCCTCAAAAATCTCCTCCCTGCCCATGAAAAGTCAGCTACCCCCGTCAATTCCTTTCCCACCACATTCATTGCTATGTCCTTCTTTGGGGGTGATGAGCGCATAATATTGCATATTTGAAGGGCTCATTACATGCATTATAACTCAACTTTTGCATTTAAATACTTAGTGTTAGCCAAAATTGTCAATAATGTTGATATTTTGATGTTGCATGTTTTTATACCTTAAATCATGTATTTTATAACCTTGCAACTATGATGGATGTGTGGTGAAGGCATAGACACAATACATGAAGAATTGGAGGCTTAAAAGTGAAGAAATCAATAAGGCATTGGTGCTTGGGAACAAGGGCATCAGCAACCACATCATTTGGAAGCACTGCCTTTGTTTTCCTCCATTTTGGCCATGATCTACTCAGAATCAGGAAAAGTTCAAAACATGAAAGTTGTATATCTGGATGTCTTCTATATTGTGTCCAAATTTCAGCTCAATCGGATGGTTGGATCAAAAGTTATGTCAATTCTACGACAACTGGTCCAGAGCAGACAACTACCGGAAAGACATACCGGTAGTTAGCACTCCAGTAGCAAATGACTACCGGTAGTTATCACTCCAGTAGCCAATAACTACCGGTAGTCACTACCGGTAGGTCGTCCATAAGTGCCCAGAACGACTTCTTTCTTGCTCCACTTGCTTGGGGGTCCCACCTACACTTCTCCCACGCCTAGCCCAACATTTCCTTACACATTTACAGGCATCTCTTACACATTTTAAAGACTTTGGAGGCTTGGCATTGAATGAAAGAGAGAGGGAAGTGGGCTGCCAGGGGAGTTGCAGGCTAGCCTGCCAATGCTTTCAACTCAGCCCCCTATGATGGGAGGTCTGCACACAGCTAAGGGGGAGCCTCATGCACGAAATTGGAAGTCTCCCACACACCATTATATTCAGCATTACACACACATTGTATTAGTTAGTTGGCTACCTAAGCTTAGGAGTAGATGTAGAAAGCTCCAAGGTTGAAGATGATGAATAGTAATTTCATTTTTGCATTTTCTTCATCCATGTCATTGCTGTAAGCTACATTCCTCTTGTAATCTTCATTTCTTACATTGTAATCTCCTTTATTTCAAGTATATTGCAAGTTAATTACATGTTCTTTATTTCACCATTTATGCTTTCAAGTTCTTCATTTTTAGCTTAAAATGGGTATTGAATGTTTTTGTTCATAGCTTTAGATTTCTTGCTTCAAGTTTAGTTTCATGCTTTAAAGCTTCATTTCTATACAATGTCTTTCATTTACATTATGCTTGTCTTTCCTTTATGCATTTTTAATATGAGTAGCTAGGATTTAAGTTGGTTAATCCAAGGGAAAATTCCTCTTGGGAATACCATTTTCAACTCTTCTTCATTCCTCCCTTTAGAGTCAAATGGTTCGGTTTGACGGGGTTGAGAGTGGATGAGTTGGTTTGCCTTTGATATTCCGTAGGCCTAGTCACGGTTTATGCTTAGATACTCACCAATCTCGTCCCTAGCTTCCCCCGAATCAATCGTCCATTCATGCTCAATCGGAGGAAGGCTTTGAGTTGATTTGGTATTCCCATTGGAATGAACCCTTTGGATTAGCCAACACTTGCTTTATTTGCATTTTCATTTACAAACCAAACACAAAACTCAAACAAAAGATTTTACATTTTCTCTTTTGTTCACCAAAATCACTTTCACACAACTCTCTTTCCTTCCCTGAGGAGACGACCTTGGAATACCACCAAGTAAAACTCCGACACACGAAAGACTCCTTGCGATTGGGGAGCATTTTTGTGCATACACCGCATTTCATTTTCATCACATTTTGTTCATTCCACAATTCCATCCACCACCATTCCGTTGTTGCCTAATCTTTTGCATCATTCCGAGGGAGAGTGCATCATCCGGAGGGAGAGTGACACTCCCCCATTCCTATAAGCCATACACACATTGAGGGTGAGGGTGATGTTTAGAGGTTAGGAAACAACAACGTTTTCCAATCAATCATTTTGGCGCCGTTGCCGGGGAAGGTTAAGCGTCGAGTTCAAGAGGTGATTTTGGGACGGCATAAGGTAAGTCTTGTGATTTTCATCACGGGCCAAGGTATGTCGTCTCATTTGTAAATATTTTGTTTTAATTTGTGTTTTATGTAATGTCTTATAATTATTATGAAAATGTATCAAATGCCCCTTATTATGAAAATGTGTGTGAGATTTGTGATGACTATGGACTCATCTCTTGTATGTGCCAAATAAATTATCCGGTTCAAGACCTTGAATGTGAAAGTTCAAATTCAGAGTTGGACTACCTAAATTTTTACCGCAACCATTATGATTCACCGAGTTATTTGAGTTATGGTTGGGAGAATGAACCGTATAATTTTTCATCCAATCTCACACCACCAAATGAATTCTCCCACTATCCAACATATGGGAACTCAACCGAAGTAGAATTGGAAAATGTTTGGTGTGATTTTATGCAATCCCAAATGGAATGCAATGCCCAAATGGAATGCATTGCCCAACAACTTAATGCATTGACTAATGCTACAATTGTTATGCATGAAGAACAACACCTTGAGCATAGTCAATGTATTGAGGATGACCCCCCCAATGAAATGCATATGGATGTTGAATCTCCCACCACTATAGATTGTGAAACATTTGATGAAGTTATTATCTTGCATGAGGCTAATGAGCCCAAGGACATTTTGCCATCTATGAGTGGTGTTGAGATTCACATTTCTCAACTTGGGGAGGGCATTGCAATGGAGTTAAGTTTTGAGACTCTTAAAGAAAAATTGAATACTCCACCTTTTGTATTGCATAAACTTGCCTATATCTTGGTTTGGTTGAGATTTTTGACTTCTTTTCATTTGTATTGTTGGATAGATTGGTTAGCAAGGGCATTTATACAACAAAAAAATTTTAAAATCAAAAAAATCCATGGGCGTAGGGTCATATCCGAATTGAAGCCGGATTGACATGAGCCCTTGTTGTTTTGTTTCCATGTACATAGTAGTTATATCTCTTTTATTGTTATATTTTTATTTTTCATGTCATTGTAGTATAATGGTGAGTATCATTGTAGTTTAGATTTTAACATGAAGCATGTTTCAGCGGGAGTAGTTTGACAGACAAAGCAGAACAGTACCGGTACCCAGTACCGGTACTAAAAACCTACTGGAATCTGAGTACCGGTACCCAGTACCGGTACTGTTTGCCTGACAGACCCAATCTCTGCAATGCTACTCCACCTGGTTTGAGGGCATCACCAGCATTCCTCCCCCATGTTCTAGTCTAAGTTGGGAGGTGTAAATGAGCTTTGTGTGTTTCATTTTCTCTTTTATGTTTATATATATAAAAAAAAAAAGGGGGTATCTCATTTCCCATTTTACCTTCATTGTTTTCATTGCATGATTCCTTGTGCATTGAGGACAATGCATAGTTCAAGTTGGGGGGTGAGGTGCACCATTTACATGTTCCACCACTTTTTGTATAGAATAAGTTGGAAATGTGAAAATTTTAAAATTTTTTGACCATTTTTGTGAAAAGTATTCAATATTGAACTATATTCCTCTGTCCTAATTGTTATGGGATTTGTGAATTGCTTGATCTTCATTTTTAACTTTGAATACATGAGCACATTATAGAAGTTTATCCTATGTTTGAGTATCACTTATGTGTTTTCTTTCAAACTCAACCATTGTGCACCTTGAATGTGTAATTTGGACAATTTACGGATTGAGTTCACATTTGAGTGCTTGACATGAATAGTGGAGATGAGTAAGTACCCGTGTGAGCTTTAGTGCCAATTCTTGTTTGGAGGGAACTTACGTTTACTCAAGGAACAATTTTTCAAATTCCACATTTGTTCAATAATCTCATTATGCTTGTTTTGGTTAGGTGTATTTGGGTAGTTGATTGACTTTGTCTGATTATACAATACTCCCATATGCTTATCTAGAGATGATCTTAGGCCATTTTTGAATGCTTTGAGCCTAAGCCTTTTTCTTGTGAAATTTATCCCTAGTGCCATGATTGAGCCTTAATTGAATTCATTTCTATGCCACACATTGAACCAAGCCAAAGAAAATAAGAAATACCTACCTTACCTTGGTTGTTCCTAAAACAAAAATGAGTGATTGCAAAAGAAGGAAGTATGGTGTGGAAACTCAAGCAAAAAGGGGTGAATGATGTTGGAACGCATAGAGTTCAATGAAAGAAAAAAAAATTGATAATCCAAGAAAAGGAAGAAAAGGGGTGAGAAGAAGAAAAGAAAGAGAAAAAGAAAAGGGAAAAATGTAAAGGAAAAGAAAGAAACGAAACAAAGGATGTGGTGATGGTGTGAAAATCAAAATCCCATAAAAGGGAAGTGTTTTTCTAAGATTAATGTCTCTCACTCGGAACAACCCTCTTTGTTATCCTATATCCTTCGTTTCCCTTACCACAACATCACCCCAAGGCCCCATTATAACCCATGAAAGTCCTAAAAGATCTAGAGAAGCATGGGGGATGCATACTTTTAAAGAAAAAGAGAAGTTAATTTTATTATCTAATGCCCTAGCATTCCTTTCATGAGATTATGCCAAGGTTGTTTCATTTGTATACATGTGCTTCATTTTTGGATTATATGTGAGCATTTTGGTTTGTGAATAAGATTCTATCTCACATATACACATGGAGTGCATGCTAGGATAATCATTGAGTTATTCATTTTTGAGAGAAACCCTTGGTGAGTTTTTGCATCAAAGCTTAATTTGGATAGCCACGTGAATGTGAATTCCGTTGTGTAAATGCTTAAATTACATGTTCAGTTCACACACACACTAGTTTTGAAAGGAAATGTATAGGTGAATACTCTAGTATAGCATTTAAAGCTATAATGTGTTGCATGTGTTTTTAGTTCGGATGTTTTGAACATAGTTTTTTTATTGAAATCCCATCGCTAGTTAAGATAGGGGAATATACTTTAAATATTGGATATTAGCAAGAAGTTTGTAGGTACCTTCACTGGAAACCTTCACGAGACAAAACTCGTCCACTAGGGATCACCTAGGGGTTTAAAGGCTTGTTGCATGTGCTAAATGCAATTGCAGAATTAGTATAGGTTTATTTTTGTTTGCTTGCTTTTACATTTTGTTTGCTAGGGACTAGCAAAGCTTAATTTGGGGGGTGTGATGAGAGGATAATATTGCATATTTGAAGGGCTCATTACATGCATTATAACTCAACTTTTGCATTTAAATACTTAGTGTTAGCCAAAATTGTCAATAATGTTGATATTTTGATGTTGCATGTTTTTATACCTTAAATCATGTATTTTATAACCTTGCAACTATGATGGATGTGTGGTGAAGGCATAGACACAATACATGAAGAATTGGAGGCTTAAAAGTGAAGAAATCAATAAGGCATTGGTGCTTGGGAACAAGGGCATCAGCAGCCACATCATTTGGAAGCACTGCCTTGGTTTTCCTCCATTGTGGCCATGATCTACTCAGAATCAGGAAAAGTTCAAAACATGAAAGTTGTAGATCTGGATGTCTTCTATATTGTGTCCAAATTTCAGCTCAATCGGATGGTTGGATCAAAAGTTATACCAATTCTACGACAACTGGTCCAGAGCAGACAACTACCGGAAAGACCTACCGGTAGTTAGCACTCCAGTAGCAAATGACTACCGGTAGTTATCACTCCAGTAGCCAATAACTACCAGTAGTCACTACCGGTAGGTCGTCCATAAGTGCCCAGAACGACTTCTTTCTTGCTCCACTTGCTTGGGGGTCCCACCTACACTTCTCCCACGCCTAGCCCAACATTTCCTTACACATTTACAGGCATCTCTTACACATTTTGAAGACTTTGGAGGCTTGGCATTGAATGAAAGAGAGAGGGAAGTGGGCTGCCAGGGGAGTTGCAGGCTAGCCTGCCAATGCTTTCAACTCAGCCCCCTATGATGGGAGGTCTGCACACAACTAAGGGGGAGCCTCATGCACGAAATTGGAAGTCTCCCACACACCATTATATTCAGCATTACACACACATTGTATTAGTTAGTTGGCTACTTAAGCTTAGGAGTAGATGTAGAAAGCTCCAAGGTTGAAGATGATGAATAGTAATTTCATTTTTGCATTTTCTTCATCCATGTCATTGTTGTAAGCTACATTCCTCTTGTAATCTTCATTTCTTACATTGTAATCTCCTTTATTTCAAGTATATTGCAAGTTAATTACATGTTCTTCATTTCACCATTTATGCTTTCAAGTTCTTCATTTTTAGCTTAAAATGGGTATTGAATGTTTTTGTTCATAGCTTTAGATTTCTTGCTTCAAGTTTAGTTTCATGCTTTAAAGCTTCATTTCTATACAATGTCTTTCATTTACATTATGCTTGTCTTTCCTTTATGCATTTTTAATATGAGTAGCTAGGATTTAAGTTGGTTAATCCAAGGGAAAATTCCTCTTGGGAATACCATTTTCAACTCTTCTTCATTCCTCCCTTTAGAGTCAAATGGTTCGGTTTGACGGGGTTGAGAGTGGATGAGTTGGTGAGCCTTTGATATTCCGTAGGCCTAGTCACGGTTTATGCTTAGATACTCACCAATCTCGTCCCTAGCTTCCCCCGAATCAATCGTTCATTCATGCTCAATCGGAGGAAGGCTTTGAGTTGATTTGGTATTCCCATTGGAATGAACCCTTTGGATTAGCCAACACTTGCTTTATTTGCATTTTCATTTACAAACCAAACACAAAACTCAAACAAAAGATTTTACATTTTCTCTTTTGTTCACCAAAATCACTTTCACACAACTCTCTTTCCTTCCCTGAGGAGACGACCTTGGAATACCACCAAGTAAAACACCGACACACGAAAGACTCCTTGCGATTGGGGAGCATTTTTGTGCATACACCGCATTTCATTTTCATCACATTTTGTTCATTCCACAATTCCATCCACCACCATTCCGTTGTTGCCTAATCTTTTGCATCATTCCGAGGGAGAGTGCATCATCCGGAGGGAGAGTGACACTCCCCCATTCCTATAAGCCATACACACATTGAGGGTGAGGGTGATGTTTAGAGGTTAAGAAACAACAACGTTTTCCAATCAATCAGGGGGGTAGGTCAAGTTTTGCACTCGAGGTATTTCCTCCCTTATTTCTACGATGTATGCTTCATCCACGTCAATGTGGATACCCCTAACATATGTCCGGATTGCGCCGTTGATGATCTCAGCGTTGGAGTAAAACTCCCGCACCAAGTCAACAGCAGCGTCTCCACCATTCCTCAAGTACCAGACCCACTCCCTCCTCTCCATTTCCTGCCTTATTCCAATCCCAACAAAATCATCAATCACAACATCTCTCAAGGGTTACAATCAATAGGTCTCTACCACTGCTCACCTCAGAAATATCAACAAAAGTTCCCTGTGGATTCGACTTCGGACTGAAACCGGATTATTACTACAGCTTGACCGCCTACACTTGAGATTTGTTGTGAGATATGATTTTTCCTGGACAGAATATAAGATTCTTTCCAAGAGGATTTTCTTAACAAAACAAGAGATAAGTGCTAATTAAAAAGAGTCACTCTTTAGTGCAAGGATCTCGACATGTAGTTAGTTATCCGGTTTGTCATAATTGTGCTTGATAACTCAATTAACTCCTGTGTCAACAGCAAGTTAATCGGAAGATAAAGATGGATTGTGAGAATTAAGAACATGATTCTGATGTCTTTCTAGAAGTTTACAAGAATTGTCTGTGCCGAGACTTAACCCGTCTACAAACAAGCAAGTGTTTCTACAAGACATCCAATCATGATATTAATATTCCATTCTTTAAATGAAGTACAATAAGGGGGAGGATTGAAGGGTAATCATGAGGATCTAGCCGGGGTACTTGCCTTGAACTGATGAGTCTTTCTATGCAAGAGTCATCCGTGTCATAGAAAGAGCTCACAGTTATACAAAGTACCTTAGCTTTGCTAAATGCAATCAATCATCCAATAACAAGAAGAAATAAACGTTAAGCATAAAAACAATGCACAAATATGATTCCCGGATAACTTATACATGCCCTTCTCCTCTTACTAAAGAGTGAATGAGAAACTACTCACTCTTCATGGCTTGGGTAAAGCTATAAAATTGAGTGATGCTCATCCATCCAAGTAGAGAACTTAAAAGATAAAGTAACAACAAACACGGAGCCAATCTTTAAGAAAGAATGGGTGAATCACGTTCCACCCTTCACGGCTTTGGTAAAGCTCTAGAAAAGTGGAAGAGTTTCACTCTTCTAAGAAAGAAAGAAGCTCAAGCAATGGAAGTGAAATGCATGAACAATAAAAGTAGAAGAAAGCTAGTCACATTTGGAGGGTGGCTTCCTCAACCAAGAATTGGAGGGTTGCTTCCTCAACCAAAAGGTGAGCTATCTCTCTTCTATGCATGTAAAATGAAAGCATAAACATAAGCATAAGCATAAAACTACTTTTATAACAAGCAAGAGATGTTGGACTAAAGCCAAACTAATCTCTAAAATAAAGACTTCATGTGACACCCCAAAATCCGGGGGTCCCGTTGATAACCCATCAACCTGCGGAAACATCCGTGGATATCGCTCAACCCGACACCACATCAAGAATATCTTTAAGCCGGGATTATAACCCATAATGAAAATTCGGTTTAACATTCATTTGATTCAATTAAAGTCCCATACACTGTGGTTTGTACCCCATTAGGGTCCACTTTAATCATTTAAAGGAAGGAAATTCAAAGCCCAAAGATTTGGCAACACATTTAAAAATTTCAGATTTTTGGACTGGCTACCGGTAGCTGTTTATCGGCTACCGGTAGCCGAAACATTCTGGAGATCAACTACCGGTAGCCGAAACATTCTGGAAATCAACTACCGGTCGGCTACCGGTAGCTATTTCCTACTGGAAATCAACTACCGGTCGGCTACCGGTAGCTAAAGGTAGGTTTTGCCCACTTCCTTAGTTTTTCATTTCCAACCCTTTTTAAACTCTTCCAAACTCATACCAAACATGTATAATGAAAACTCCCACATTATACATAGTCCATCCAAGTCATATTACATACAACTTCATACATTCATAATTCAAAATATCATGTTTTACAATATTTACATGTCATAAACCATTTTAAAACAAAAGGTTTACAAAATCTTGAGGTAAGGCCACACATAGGCCCCCTTCACCCTTGGTGCTCTCCATGGGAGCCATCCCCCGGTGCAAACCCAATACCTGAAATTGTTCCCGTAAAGGGTGAGCACAACGCCCAGTAGAGAAAATCCTACAAAGGCCACTCTCCCCCTAGATGCACATGCTCATGAAATCATCACATAACCATATAACCAAACCTTTTTTTTCATACTTATGCATTCTATGATGGAATGCAACAATGCCATGCCATGAAATGAGATGGAAACTCACTCATGCAACTCATTCCGAGTCCTCACTGACTCCTACCACACAATGGAAAGCCAATGTGTTTCCCTTCCGCCATTTATGTTCACATCAACTGACATCCTCCATTTTAGGGTCTTGTAAGGGGGTGGATGTTCATGGGCTTACACCAAGGGTCTCCAACCCACACGGAAGTCACGGGCTTACACCGAGGGTTCCGGATACACCCACACACTTTATGGGCCGAGCCAAGGGAGTGCGTATCCCAATCACCGGGCCTTGCACCCGAGAGGTCGTCATGCCTCTTCTTGCTACCCCAACCCAATTTTCTTTCATGCAACCATACGGCCCAAAAGGATCTTCAATCCCTTTCTTCCGAGTTCCTTTGTCAATAACCAAGAGTGGTGTTTGACTAACCATACACACTCACACTCACACCCATGACATAAGCCCAATGAATGTGATGTCATGACCATGCTCAAATGCAATGACTACCATATGAGCAATATTTTCCACACCCATGCATATAGCTCATGAATGTAATGCCAATGGTCATGCCCAATATGTAACATGAGTGATCAACACATATCTTCACATTTCATGGAATTTAAATCATAAGCATATAAATTCCATAAACCGTCATAAACAACATATCAATGAGCATATGTCAATACATCATTAACACATTTCAACATGTTATTCCAATGACCCCAAACAAATCATCTAAACAACCAACCAAGGCATATTATCAAACACCTTGTAGGCATTAAGCATATTATCTCATTTTAAGCAAAACAACAACTTCCAACACACAAAACATGTCTTCAATATCACCAAGTTATATAATGCATCACATATAACTTACACATATCAAAATTTAGCTAGCAACAAGACTAAGCTCACTTCATGCTCACCTTTCCATTTTCATAACCACAAACATATATATATACATATATACACATGCATATATATAGATACCCTTAAACTAGCTACACCTAAGGTAGAATAATCCAACGTAGGAACAACCCCTACCTCTTAGGAGTGTAGAAAACCCCTAAAAACACCAAAACCACTTCAAAACCTTGAATCTCTCAAGATCGCCTCTTTGGATCTTCGGTGAAATTCCTTGTTTTTGGTGCCCACGCGTAGCCCTTGTCGCGTAGATCACTTCTCCCTTCTAGCTCGACGAAATCCGAGCGACGGTTGTCGGAGAAATCGCCGGAGAAAGGCTTAAGAAAAACCCTTTTCTCTCTCCTCTCTTTCTCTCTCTCTTTGAACGGCTGAACAAGGCTTAAGTGGCTTAGAAAATCTGATTTTTCAGATATTTTAGCCTTATTTATAGTTTTAAATGTGTGGTCTACATCGCACCACTCGTTTATTACCTTCGAGTCCGTTTTTCGTCCCGAAACGACTCATTAAGTCCCAGATTAAGTCCAAATAAATTTTATTGGCACATTAATCCAATTATAAGGAATTTTAATATTTCTCGTTTTTGGGGACCTTTAAAAGGTCAATCGCCACGCAGTCGTCTCGATCTACGTGCAAAATCCGAATCTCTCGGAATTCGATGAATTTTCTGGTGGTTACTAGATTTCGCGTTGCGAATCCAATGGCGCACTCCGTTCCCTCCTCCGAGGTCTAGAACATATGTATTTTAAATACGTGCAGTAGTGGCAAATTATTATTTTGCCCTTTTTTCGAAAAAAATTCAAATTTACCCGGGTTTTCACACTTCATACAAGGAAAATAAGCTAAATCTACAATAAGAGTGGGAGTCTAAGCCTCCATCAACTTTCCTCCTTGGCTCCCTTTAGCTCTCCAACAAGGGGAGTATTTATAGGCAAGAGGAGGAGACAAGAGGAGGTGAAGGAATAGTGTTTGCCGCCCAAGTCCAAGTGAACAGCCAACAACTCTGCTGCCAGTCTGTGGAGAACGTTCGAATGTGAGTTGGCGTTCGAACGTTGTTTCTGTTTTTGCACTAAGGGCGTTCGAACGTGGACTGCCGTTCGAACGTTTCTTCTGTTTTTGCACTATGGGCATTCGAACGCCAGATTTGCTTTGACCCTTTCACTCGAGTGGTCTTTTGGTCTTCTGTAAAGTTTAGTTCCAACTCTATGCAGTAGTCTGGTCATCAATCAACTCAAGTGCACGTTCGAACGTGAGTTGGCGTTCGAACGTGACACTCAAGTGCTTCAGAGCTTCAGTCTTCTTTCCTTACTGCAACACGCCTTCTCTTAGCAGTTGAGTCTGCTACAGTGTAATGTGGACGTTCGAACGTGAGTTGGCGTTCGAACGTTCTGGCTGTGCTCCAAGCTTCTCCAATTTTGGCTCTAATGTGCTGGTGTTGCATCCAAGTGTGGTACTTGTTGTTCTTGGGTCCTTGTTTAGTTTAGGGCCTGAAATGACATCACTTAAACTCCATCAAAGTACAATTAGTCTTAAAACGGCATAATAATATGCTAATTTTAAGTGCTAATCACCAGCCTCCCAATAGCCCATCCCTATCTGAAGGAAATTAGGCGATATCTTAAAATCAGCCATGGTATCAGTCTTTGCATCTTTCATGAGCTCTCTAAACGGGTGGGAAACTGGTTAGACAAGCTCCAAATTCTCCTTCAAAGGGTTCTCTATAAAAGCCAAATAGCTTATCCCAGTTGCTAGCATAGCCATCTGGAAAAATGAACAAAAGAGAAAGGGCATTAGCTTCGAAACTTACCTTGCAGAAGTTATAAGCTAGCATGATGGAAGCTGTCAGAGATCCTAGTTTCATTACCTCCTTGAACTCAAGGTCGAAAACAAAATTCTTGAACTTCTTCATAGTAAGCTCTGGATCATTCCACGTGCTCTTTAAGGGCACGCAAGTTTTAGGAACAGGGGGAGTAAGGCTCGAAACATGAATACATCCTAAAGACAATTGAGCAAGCAGCTTTCCCTCTGCTATTTTATGTCTTTTCATGATCAAAAGGACCTTAGGAGAGGATTCCACATCAAGCAAAATCACCTCTATGAATCCAAAAAAAACAAAGGTAATTCTTGATACATGAGAGCCCCCTGACCTCAACCTCTTCGCAATTGGCACAGGGGGACTGGTAAAGCCTTCAAAAGATTGCTTAACCCTATCCTCTCTAAGGGCCTTTTTATTAAGTTTTGGCTCGAGTCTTGGCATAGGACTGAAGAAAAATAAAAGGAAAAGAAGGGCTAAACCATTACCAAAGATTAAAAGAAAGCTCTCTACTCCAAAGAAAGAGGTGGGGAACTTATTCTTGATAGGAACAACAATAATTACTACAGGTTGGGGTTCAGTCCCCAGCTTAAATTTGAATAAATTTGTATTAGTCACTAGAAGACCGAATTCTTTAACTTTGTGGTTCTAAACCACTTTCAACCTATCTTGAAACTCTTTTAGCAGGGTTGCACTATGTAACACAAAGGAATTATTGGCATCTTTTTTTTCAAATTGAATGAAATATGGTATTTAAAGGAATGTAGTTAAATTTACAAGAAGAATAAGGCACTACACCCCAACAATAGAGAAGCTTGATTGGATTTGCCACTAGAGTTTCAGAGGGAATGATTTCGAGCCTGAACCAGAAACGAAGAAAAATATATCTTTCCATTCCTTGGGGGATTAGAGATTTTGGTTAACAGGTCAGTACTACCAGACCTCTTGGTCAAATAGTACTACCAATAGCTTGGCCTAGTGCCAACCTCGATTTGAAAAGAATGGAGGATCTCCCCCACCGAGGGAAACACTCCCACACCATAGGTACAACTATAGAGAACTCCAAGCCCAATTTAAATTCTCTAACTATTGGGTACCGGTAAGCTAGGTAAGCGTAACTTTCAGAAAAGACAAGAAATTATGGATGTAAGGGTAACGGGGAACCTGAGCCCGGCAGTCAATGCCATTTCGTAAAGGTAGACCTCTTTTGCGAAAGTTACAAGCTCCTTCCTTATTCAAAGGAACCCTCAAATGAACAGAGTTAGGAATGCAGAATTGGGCGCGAATAAGCCCTAAAGGGGTTTTTTTGAAGAACTCTGCGTCCTGAAGACCAATTTCTTGATGAAGGGGCAGGGCAAGTTCTAATGAATTTTTCTCAGAATTCAAAGGGGTCCCCGCCTTTCACAAGCCTATTTGGGATTCAAAAGAATCCCCCATGAGGAGGGGTCCTTCCCGCCACTCAAAGAGACAAACCCCAACAAAAACGAGAGTCCTATAGCGATAAAGGAGGTTAGACTCCTCAAAAGAAAGGAGACTTAACCTTCCAGAACAAACAGAGGAGCCTAGAGTCCACTCCTCACCCATTATTCATGTAAAACACTATAAAAGGGAGTCTAGAGGAAGACAAATGTCGGTAAGAAACACCTTGAGATCCCTTTCAGCAAACACTAACTTAAGCATCGGTGGGTTAACTCCCAGAGCTCCTCCTCTGGTCTTCAACTTCCATTTCAGGTGTTCCCGCTTGTAGAATCTTCTTAAGTCCCAGAAAGCTAAATCTACACTTTGCTAACCTACTCAAAAGACTTGAAAGGGTGACAAAGATCAAGGAGGCCAACTCATCAACTTGCACAGTGGTTGGAGCAAATTTCTTGACCAATAATATCTAATTACAACAATGAGCTAGAACCAACTAGGATCATAACTAGTTGGAGAATATGCATAGACTATAGAAAACTCACTAATATCACAAGAAAATATCACTTTCTCTTGCCTTTAATGGATCAAATTTTAGAAAGGGTAACTGCAACTCCTGTTTTATTTTATTTTAGATGGTTTTTCTAGATATAATTAGACAAAAATTGGCCTAGAAGACCAAGAGAAAACCACTTTAACTTGTCCTTTTTGGCACCTTTGCGAATCAAATGATGCCTTGTAGACTTTGCAATGCACCCGTCCCTTTTCAAAGGTGCATGCTAAGTATTTTTAGTGATATGGTTGAGCGTTTTCTTGAAATTTATGGATGATTTTACTATTTTTGGTGTTTCTTTTGATGACTGTCTATCTAACTTGGAAAAGGTATTAATTAGGTATGAAGAGAAGAACCTAGTGCTCAACTAGAAAAAATGCCATCTCATGGTTCAAAAGAGAATTGTTCTAGGTCACATTGTCTCCTTAGAGGGAATCCAAGTATATAAAGTTAAGATTTAATTTATTTATAATTTTCCTACCCCCATCTTGAGTCATGCTAGTTTATATAGGAGGTTCATAAAAGACTTTTAATTCAATATCTTGACCACTTTGTCACATCCTAGGGAAAGACACTTCTTTTGAGTGGAGTGAGCCTTGCCAAGAAGCATTAAATAAGTTGAAAGGAAGGCTTACCACCGCTCCTATTATGCGACCCCCATATTGGAATCTTCCCTTTGAAATTATGTGTGATGCTAGTGATTATGCAATTGGGGCTATTCTAGGGAAAGAAAAGGATAAGAAGACACATGTCATATACTATGCTAGTAGGACTTAGAATAGTGCGCAAATGAATTATTCTACCACAGAAAAGGAACTACTAGTGGTGTAAAATCCAGGTAAATTTGAATTTTTGTGAAAAGGGCAAAACGGTAATTTGCCACTACGGTACGGGTTGAAAATCCAAATTTTTCTAGAACTCAGATGGCAAAACGGACCTCACCGTGGGATTCATATTGCGAAATTCAGTTACCCAGTCAATTTTCGTCGAATTCTGAGATAGTCAAATTTTTTACGTTTTACGAGACAATCGAGTGTTGCGTGATCTAAAAATGAAATATGGAATAACATTTCAAAATTTGGAAAATAATTTAAAGGAAGTTCATATAAAAATATTTTCTACTTGAACCGGGACGAAATTAAATTGTTTTGGGACGAAACCAGACCCAGGAAAGGAGAACGTGCGGCGAAATGAGGACCAAACATTTAAAGGGTATAAATAGGGGAGAAAAATCAGATTTCTCCCCATACCCATCAGATTATCCGAAAAATAAAAAGAAGAGAGGGAAGCTCTACCTTCTCTCTACGATCTACGTCGCTATGTTGCTCGAATCAACTCAAGCCAAGAACAAAAATTGTTCTCCTCGTCGAGGGCTACGCAACCATACCAAAAAGGATGGATTTCACTGAAGATTCAAAAATGGGATTTTGGGGAAATCAAAGGCTAAGATTTCATTGGTGTTCTTGCAGGCTTTCTACCTTTGCTTTACGCTTCAAGAGGTAGGATTTTCATCCTAATTAGGTTTTTTTCCAATCTATGGTGATTATATGGAATGGGTAGGGTGTCATAGGTATATAACACTTACCTATTGTTGTTAATTTGATGAAATGGGTATTAGAAATGAGTAAAATCAATTCTAGCATGAATTGGTATTTAGAAATTGCTAGCTTGTGATTTCTTAGAAAATTATGATATGTGGGCATGCTATTTGTTTATATCATGTCTTGGAGAATTAAGTGTGTTATTTGCATGATTATGTGATAACATGCTTGGAAATTGTTGTTGGGTATAATGTTGATATATGCTTGTGATGTATTGACATTAAGATGATTTATGGTAAGTATATGCATATGATATAATTGACCATGGAATATGTGGAAATGTGGCTGAAATGGTTCATAAGGCACTTATAACATAATGAACATGAAATTTGTACCATAGTTGTACATTACATTGCATATGCACAGAGACATCGCATTCGTGGGCGTTTGACATGAGTGTGGTGTGTGTGCATGGTTTGATCAATGATGGCTTGATTCAAATGTATACACCCAAGTGCAGGCGGTCAAGCTGTAGTAATAATCCGGTTTGAGTCCGGAGTCGAATCCACAGGGAACTTTTGTTGATATTTCTAAGGCAAGCAGTGGTAGAGACCTTTTGATTGTAACCTTTTTGATTTGCTGCGAGATATGGGTTTTGCTGGACAGAATATAAGATTCTTTCCAGAAAGATTTTCTTAACAAAATAGGAGATGAATGCTAATTAAAAAGAGTCACCCTTTAGTGCAAGGATCTGGACATGTAGTTAGTTATCTGGTTTGTCATAATTGTGCTTGATAACTCAATTAACTCCCGTGTCAACAGCAAGTTAATCGGAAGATAAAGATGGATTGTGAGAATTAAGAACATGATTCCGATGTCTTTCTAGAAGTTTACAAGAATTGCCTGTGCCGAGACTTAACCCGTCTACAAACAAGCAAGTGTTTTTACAAGACATCCAATCATGATATTAATAGTCCATTCTTTAAATGAAGTACATTAAGGGGGAAGATTGAAGGGTAGTCATGAGGATCTAACCGGGGTACTTGCCTTGAACTGATGAGTCTTTCTATGCAGGAGTCATCCACGTCATAGAAAGAGCTCACAATTATACAAAGTACCTTAGCTTTGCTAGATGCAATCAATCATCCGATAACAAGAAGAAATAAACGTTAAGCATAAAAGAACATTGCACAAATATGATTCCCGGATAACTTGTACATGCCTTTCTCCTCTCACTAAAGAATGAATGAGAAACTACTCACTCTTCATGGCATGGGTAAAGCTAGAAAAGTGAGTGATGCTCATCCCTCCAAGTGGAGAACTTTAAAAGATAAAGTAACAACAAACGCGGAGCGAATCTTCCACAAAGAATGAGTGAATCACGTTCCACCCTTCACGGCTTTAATCAAGCTCTAGAAAAGTGGAAGAGTTTCACTCTTCTAAGAAAGAAGGAAGCTCAAGCAATGGAAGTGAAATGCATGAACAATAAAAGTAGAAAAAAGCTAGTCACATTTGGAGGGTGGCTTCCTCAACCAAAGATTGGAGGGTTGCTTCCTCAACCAAGATGGGAGCTATTTCTCTTCTATGCATGAGAAATGAAAGCATAAACATAAGCATAAGCATAAAACTACTGTTATAACAAGCAAGAGATGTTGGGCTAAAGCCAAACTAATCTCTAAAATAAAGACTTCATAAGGAAAATGAACTAACTACAATGAGAGTGGGAGTCTAAGCCTCCATCACTATCTACTTCCTACTATGCTCTTCTTTAGCTCTCCAACAAGGGGAGTATTTATAGGCGAGAGGAGGAGGCAGGGGGGTGAAAGAATAGTGTTTGCCGCCCAAGTCCAAGTGAACAGTCAACAACTCTGCTGCTAGTCTGTGGATAACGTTCGAACGTGAGTTGGCGTTCGAACGTTCTTTCTGTTTTTGCACTGAGGGCGTTCGAACGTTGACTGCCGTTCGAACGTTTCTTCTTGTTTTTGCACTAAGGGCGTTCGAACGCCAGATTTTCTCTGACCCCTTTCACTGTGGTCTTCTGTGAAGTTCAGTTCCAACTCTCTGCAGTGGTCTGGTCTTCCATCAACTCAAGTGCACGTTCGAACGTGAGTTGGCGTTCGAACGTGCACTCAAGTACTTCAGAGCTCCAGTCTTCTTTCCTAACTGCAACACGCCTTCTCTTCAGCAGTTGAGTCTGCTACAGTGTATTGTGGACGTTCGAACGTGAGTTGGCGTTCGAACGTTCTGGCTGTGCTCCAAGCTTCTCCAATTTTGGGCTCTAATGTACTGGTGCTGCATCCAAGTGTGGTACTTGTTGTTCTTGGGTCCTTGTTCAGTTTAGGGCCTGAAATGACATCACTTAAACTCCATTAAAGTACCATTAGTCTTAAAATGTCATAATAATATGTCAACTTTAAGTACTAATCACACTCCACAACCTAAATATTGCTAGTCTCTAGTAATATGAAAAAGAAAATTCTACTCCTAATGCCATTTTCGTAGGTCATCCGGTTGCATTTAGTTTATGCAACAAGCCGTTGAACCACTAGGTTTACCCTAGCGGACGAGTGTTGTCTCGTGAGGCTTTCCAGAGAAGTTACCCACAAACTTCAGTCGAACAGATGTGCATAGGAGAATGCTGTCTCAAGTAAATTAGCATCATGGTCGTTGAGACACCAGATTTTCAACTTTGACTTATGTCTCACACGTCCTTATTTCACAGGTATTCATTCTATGCAAAAATTATCATTTGTTACATTGGTATTTGAAATTCTCAATGCAGTAGGAATGATCATTCAAGCAATAGGAATTGTTATGTAACAAATACTCTCTTTTATCACCTTCCATGGATAGTTTCGATTTCACAAACCTCACGTAGTATACTCTCAGCAAAGGTTCACTCTGATTATAGTGACTTGTTTCTCACAGATCATGTGATCAGAAGATGGCCAATCGAAAAAATCACATGCACCATTTAAGAAAGGAGTGAAATTTTAATAAGCAACTACTTATGTTTGGCATGATCTCATGAAAGAATATTAACGCAATTTAAAAGGAACGCTATTTACCATATCCCAATTGTGATTAACAACACATGCATGTAACATATTTGAGATCAATTAGGGCTTTTCATGGGTTATAGCGTGGCTAGAGGTCAGTGGCTAACGAAATGACGTCAGGGATTTTCAAAAGCTATCTGCTGTTTGTGTAGCACACCTCTTTCTAACTTTTTGATATTTTGCCGAGAGATGACATTTCTCTCTTTCATTTTTCTCATTTTTTCACTTTCTTGGCAAGTTCTTGCCTTTTTGCTTCTGTTTTGTTTCAATTGTTCCAATCAACTCTTCTTGGATGATAATCTCGAATGCTCCTTTTTCTTTTCCCTTTTCTTTATCATCTTACAAAGAGGATGTAAGAAAATTAGATAGCCAAGGTATGTCAAGTATGTTTTCCTGTGGATTGGTAATCATGTAGGTTTATCAAAGAAAACTTTATACATTGATGGCTCAAACATGGCTAACGAGGGATAAATTTTTTTCCAAAGAAATGTCTAAGGCTCAATATTATATCAAAGATGGCCTAAGATCATTTCTCAAGCATGTGCACCCGTATGTGTCGTATGCGATGATTTCGTGTGGGATATGTCAATAGATCACTTTTAAATGCGTCAATCAAAGCAAGGTTAATGAGATCATTCAAAAATGGAGATTTGAAAAGAATTTACTTGAGTAAACATTGATTGTCTCTCGAAAGCATCGTTAGGTTCGAAACTCACCCTGGTGTTCTTTGTTATCTCCATTGTGTATGTCAGGTTTTCCAGGGGGTATCGGTTATATACCAATTCCATTTGCGAGTCAGATCCTCCTGTACTTTTAAAATAACAAATGGCGATGTACATATGACAATTTAAGTATAGAATGAACACCCACATTTTCAAGAAATGTGGTTTGAAGTCTCGGTTGATAAATGGAGGTGTTAAACCGATCATGTGCGTATTTACTCTAGCAAACATTCTTGACATCCACATTTGTTCCTTCACCTTTTAATTTCTATGCTAAATCTACAAATGCATTAAAACAATTAAAATTGATAAATAGAACCATTCATTTCAAAATATCATCTTTTAACATCAACGGTTCAATTCATTCACAACCACACAAAAACTTACAACTATCAAAGAAGAAATTCATACAAAGAAGCACTTTAAACAAACATAAAAACAAGACAAAGAACAGAAATAGAAGTCCCTCTGTCTCACTCTCCTCCTTGTCCACTATGTCCTCCATGTCCACCATGTCCACCCCTCAAAAGCCTAAGGATCTCATCCTGCTTAGCTTCAATGCTAAGCATGACGTCCCATAATGAGCGTCGGGTGCTGGTGCTGGTGCTGGTGCTAGGTCCCTCACCTGCTGGCTGATCTCCTTCTCCTCCCATCTCTCTCTCCATCTCATCAAGCTCCTCTTGCACTTCATCTACTCCTTGGGCCGGGGGCTCTTCTTGCCTTGCCGCCGGGACGCCACTATGACTTTGGCTTCTCCGGAATGAAGCCTTGTTCAATGGCCCCATTGGCTTCTGGATTTCCATCTCAGGCTTTACCCTTACCCCATGCTCCGTGCACATTTCAGTTACCAAAGTCGCAAAAGGGAATGCATTCCTTTTTACATCACATCCCTTCTTCATTTCACTCAAGATGAGAGAGGGAAGGTCAATGCTATGTCCCTTGCCAATGGCATACAGAAGTCGGGCCATATCAGGTAGAATCTCATTCTTTCTTCCTAAGGGAGCGAAGTTGGACACCGCAATCAAATTCAACATCTTATACTTGTCGGTGAGCTCCCCTTGCTTAAAAAATTTCCTCCCTACCCATGAAAAGTCAGCTATCCCTGTCAACTCCTTTCCTACCACAGTCATTGCTACATTCTTCTTTGGTGGGTAGGTAGGGTTTTGCACCCGGGTTATTTCTTCCCTTATTTCCCCAATGTATGCTTCGTCCACGTCAATGTGGGTACCCCTAACATATGTTCGTATTGCGCCGTTAATGATCTCAGCGTTGGAGTAAAACTCCTGCACCAATTCAACAACGGCGTCTCCACCATTTCTCAAATACCATACCCACTCCCTCCTCTCCATTTCTTGCTTTATACTAATCTCAGCAAAATCATCAATCACAACATCCCTCTCACAGACAATAGCATGCTTACGGTAAAAATTTTCATACCTCTCAGCCTTCAAGGCATTAGGAAATCTGGTTCTGTCATACGTCTTGGTCCTTTGCCTTCCTCCCCTTTCTTCAATCACTTCTTCTACCATGTTTGGGTCTTGATTCACTGGTGGAGCACGCCTGGCAGGAAGTTTCATCCTTGGCATGGCGTTCGAACGTGAGTTTGATTTGGGAGGGCCCTGAAAAGTTCTGGAACTTAGGGTTCAAGGTCTGGGATTGATGATTTTGATGTGGGGAGGAGTTAGGGAAGGTCGAATTTGGATATTCTTGGGGAATGAGGGCAAGTTGAGGTCTGTGGGGTGAGAATGAGATCTAGGGTTTTGGAAAAAATTGGGGATTTTGGCTGAAAACGACGAACCAGGCTTTTATAGCCTGAGTTGTAACGTTCGAACGTTGGTGACGTTCGAACGTTGGTAGAAGGAATTTAAAAAGATCGTTCGAACGTGGTCTGACGTTCGAACATGATGAGCTCCCAGTACTTTTGAGTTTCTGTCAGAGGCCAAAGTACTGTAAATACTCTTCGTTCGAACGGTCTATTGGCGTTTGAACGTTAATCTGGTTCGAACGGTCTATTGGCGTTCGAACGGACTGAGCTCCCAGTACTTTCAAGTTTCTGCAGAAGCTTCATCAGATGCTGAGTATTGTAAGCAGTCAACGTTCGAACGTTACCTGGCGTTCGAACGTTGATCCAAAAATTAAAATTTTCTCTATTGCACTATATACAATCAAAGAAGACAAAACACACAAATTTAATTCAAAAACTAAGCGTCTCAGGATGAACCCCTACCCACGCTTCAGGTTGGTATTTTGGGGCATTCCTTACTCGGCCCATATTTTCATTTCAGTCAAAAAGAAATTTATACAAAAAGATTTTTTACAATTTTTACAACAAATTCGGACCTTTGGCATTCACTCCCCCAACAAAAGTACACATTTCCTACAGAAAATTATCTAATATGAGTCTCCCTCTGTGTCTGTGTAAAATGGACAACCAGTAACTCTCCCAACTTCCTCTCTCACAAATGGGTTAAGCACAGTACCGGAATAGCATGGCGTATCAGGGTAATCCTTACTCAGCCCATTCACTATCCAGTCTAATCGATCAAGTGCGTGACCGAAAATTGGTTCAGAACACTGGTTGTACCTTTTTTCGTGAAAGTATCTGCCACACTGTTTACAGGCACCAAGCCTTTTTGCACGACGGCGTTTGGCAAAGCTACTTCTGCCACTGAGGGGTTTCGCTTGTTTTTCTTTGATTTCAGCCTTCCTTACTAATCTTGCTTTTCTCATGATCATGGTATGTACATCAGATGGAAAAGTACGTAGGACTCCTAGGCTAAACCAAAAAAAATTTACATCCATGATTGCTAAATTTTAAGACTCACTATCTGGTTCTTTAATGTCTGTCAGTCACAAAGACGATTGAGGCTGATTCATAAGCATAATCAATTTAATCAATGTTCAAACATGATCAACAACGACAATAAAAATTTAAAAAAATCGCGAAAATTATGAACTATGAACGAAAATGAACTAACTGATGAACTGATCATACCCCACAACCTAAACTGAACATTGTCCCCAATGTTTCGAATTTACCGGTTCATGGAGTGTGGAGACGAGGTTGAATGGTAGAGATCTGTTCACCACTGAGACCTACAAATAAAAACACCAAAAATTACTCATCTGTGCGCAGATCTGGATTTCGGGTAGGCTGAAAATTCTTATGTGTGAGTGCGAACAAGAGAAGAACACCCGTGAGCAAATATAAGATTAAAATGCTAAACAGGAAGCAAAATATTGTGTTTGTGGAGTGTGTGGTCATGGGTGTTTTCTCGGGTAACAGAGACTCGAAGACTAACAAAATAAGAAGAAAAGAAGAAGAAGAAGAAGAACAAAAGGGGGAGGGCCAACTGCGGCGGCTGGGGAACATGTGGGCGCCTTATAAAGGCACCCTAGTGGGTCGGTTTGGAGTAGATATTTCCTGACCCGATCCACTGGAGTGTCGGTAGGCGCGAATTTCGGAGGAGTACTCTGGTTCCATTAAAAGAATGGTTTCCACATTTCTAACAAAATCCTCCAAAAATGGTTTTAACCTCTGACCATTAACAGTAAAATTATTACCGTTTGTTGGGTTTTCCACTTCAACTGCTCCGTGTTCAAACACCTTTTTCACAATGTAAGGCCCAGCCCATCTTGATTTCAACTTACCAGGGAAGAGGCGGAGTCTTGAATTGAATAGCAAGACTTTTTGAGATGGCTCAAAAGATTTCCGCACAATGTGTTTGTCATGAAAGATTTTCATCCTGGTTTTAGCAATCTTAGCATTTTCATATGCTTCATTTCTCAATTCCTCCAATTCATTTATCTGAAGTTTCCTTGTTAGCCCAGCCTTGTCTAAGTCAAAATTCATTGCTTTAATGGCCCAGTATGCCCTATGTTCCAATTCCACAGGCAAGTGACATGACTTTCCATAGACTAATCGATAAGGAGACATGCCCAAAATTGTTTTAAAAGCAGTTCGGTATGCCCAGAGTGCATCAGTCAGTCTTAATGACCAATCTTTGCGATCTGGGTTCACCGTTTTTTCCAAAATTAATTTGATCTCCCGATTAGCTAACTCAGCTTGTCCACTGGTCTGTGGGTGATAAGAGGTTGCAATTTTGTGAAAAATCAAGTATTTTTTCATTAAATTCCAGAAGGGACGATTGCAAAAATGAGCACCCCCATCGCTTATGATTGACTTCGGAATTCCAAATCGGGACAAAATATTTTCTTTTAAAAATTTGATCACTGTTTTGTGATCATTGTTTCGGCATGGAATTGCTTCAACCCATTTGGATACATAGTCTACAGCCACTAAAATGTATAGATAGCCAAAGGAAGGGGGAAATGGTCCCATAAAATCGATGCCCCAACAGTCAAAAATTTCAATTACCATAATGGGGTTTAAGGGCATCATATTTCTTTTAGAAATGTTTCCCAACCTTTGACACCTATCACAAGTTAAACAAAAGGCATGGACATCTTTGAAAAGTGTGGGCCAGTAAAATCCACACTGCAATATTTTTGCAGCTGTTTTTCTTGATGAAAAGTGGCCACCACATGCTTCAGAATGACAAAAAGTTATTATCTGGCTACTTTCATGAGCAGGGATGCAACATCCTATGATTTGATCTTTACAGTATTTGAATACGTAAGGATCCTCCCAAAAGAAGTTACGTACCTCCCTCAGAAATTTCTTTTTGTCCAACATGGTAAAAGATGGAGGGATTGTATCAGTAGCAAGAAAGTTAGCAATGTCTGCATACCATGGTGTCTTATCAATCATGAACAGTTGTTCATCGGGGAATTTCTCATTGATTGGCAGTCCATCCTCATGAAATTCATAGGTTAGTCTGGATAGATGATTTGCCACCACATTCTCGACGCCTTTCTTGTCCTTAATGACAAGATCAAACTCTTGGAGCAAAAGTATCCATCTCAAGAGTCTCGGTTTGGCGTCCTTCTTTGTGAGCAAAAATTTTAGAGCTGCATGGTCAGTGAATACAGTAACAGAAGAACCAACAAGATAAGAACGGAATTTTTCCAGTGCAAAAACTACAGCAAGCAATTCTTTCTCAGTTGTTGAATAATTCATTTGGGCATCATTCAAAGTTTTGCTTGCATAGTAAATCACATGGGGTTTCTTATCTTTTCTTTGTCCCAATACAGCACCTACAGCAAAATCACTTGCATCACACATTAGTTCAAAAGGAAGATTCCAGTCAGGAGGTTGCATTATTGGTGCAGAAATTAACATGTCTTTTAGTTTGTCAAAGGCTTTTTGGCATGCTTCATTCCAATCAAATATTACATCCTGACTTAGGAGGTGACACATTGGTTTTGCTATGGTACTAAAATCTTTTATGAATCTCCTGTAGAACCCTGCATGACCTAGGAATGATCGAACATCTTTTACAGTCTTAGGGGCAGGCAAATTTCCAATCAAATCAATTTTTTCCTTGTCAACTTTCATGCCTTCAGACGACACGATGTGACCAAGAAATAAGCCATGTGTTACCATAAAATGGCATTTTTCCCAATTGAGCACTAGGTTGGCTTCCTTACATCTGATCAGTACTTTCTCCAGATTGGTTAAACACAAGTCGAAGGAATCACCATAGACAGAGAAGTCATCCATAAATACTTCCAAAAATATTTCAACCATATCACTGAACAAGCTTAGCATACATCTTTGGAATGTTGCAGGAGCGTTACAAAGTCCAAATGGCATCCTTTTGAATGCAAAGGTGCCAAAGGGGCATGTGAATGTTGTTTTCTCCTGATCATCTAAGGCTATCTCAATTTGGTTATACCCTGAATATCCATCCAAGAAACAGTAAAATGCATGGCCTGCAATTCTCTCCAGGACTTGGTCAAGAAATGGGAGAGGAAAATGATCTTTTCTAGTGACCAAATTGAGTTTTCGATAATCAATGCACATTCGCCATCCTGTGACGACTCGAGTTGGCACTAGTTCATTTGCATCATTTTTTACCACTGTGACCCCAGATTTTTTTGGCACAACTTGGGTTGGACTGACCCATTTACTATCTGAGATAGGGAAGATTATCCCTGCATCCAAGAGTTTGAGTACCTCAATTCTCACAACTTCCTTCATGTGAGGATTCAGTCGTCGCTGCATTTGACGAGAGGGTTTTGAGTCCTCTTCAAGGTATATGACATGATTGCAGATTAACGGGCTTATACCTTTCAAGTCAGCGATGGTCCATCCAATGGTACTTTTATGACTTCGAAGAACTTCAAGCAATTTAGACTCTTGCAAGTCTGTGAGTTTAGATGAAATTACCACTGGGTATGACTCATTCTTTCCTAAGAATGCATATTTGAGGTCAGATAGGAGAGGTTTCAATTCAGGCTTTGGTGGGCTAACACTTGATGAGACTGGCTTTGTGCCACTTGGTGAAATTTCTTCGAATTTGAGTGCCCAGGTCTCAACAGTATGAGTAGGGTCACTTGGTGGTTTTGGGTCATCATCTGTTATTTCTGATGAGATGAGTTCTAACAGAGATGATTCAGCAGGATCCTCACAGAATGTATCATCCAGATGTTCCTGTATCAAAGATTCTATGGAGTGTACTTCCCTTTCTTCCTTTTCCTCTTCTGGATGTTTAGCAATATTGAAAATGTTCATTTCGAGAGTCATATTCCCAAAAGTTAATTTAATGACTCCATTCCTGCAATTGATTAAAGCATTGGAAGTTGCTAGGAATGGTCGACCAAGAATGACATGAATTTGGTTCTCCGAATTTATTGCTGGTTGAGTATCCAGAACAATGAAGTCAACAGGGAAGACAAAACTATCTACTTGGACAAGCACATCTTCAACAATCCCTCTGGGGGTTTTGACAGATCTGTCAGCCAACTGGAGTGTGACACAAGTGGGTTTAAGTTCTCCCAAACCCAACTGTTGATACACAGAGTAGGGTAGCAGATTAACGCTGGCTCCAAGGTCTAATAAGGCTTGTTCAATTCTGAAGTTTCCAATGATACATGAGACAGTCGGACATCCTGGGTCTTTGTATTTTGGAAGGGTTTTCTGTTGGAGAAGAGCACTAGCTTGTTCCGTTAGGAAAGCTCTTTTTTGGACTTTCTGGCTTCTCTTGACTGTGCACAAGTCTTTTAGAAACTTGGCATAAGGCGGGACTTGTTTGATTGCATCCAGAAGTGGGATGTTGATATTTACTTGCTTAAAAAGCTCGTAAATTTCAGGCTGATTTTTCACTTTCTGTTTGGCTCTGAGTCGATGAGGAAATGGAGCCGGAACGAGATACGAAGGTTCCTTTTTCTCAGAAGGTTCTGACTCTTGTTCAATCACAGGCTCAGGGTCTTTCTAAATTGGTTCAGGTTCAGATGATGGATTGACTGGGCTTGACTCAGGTCTTGGCTTGGGAATGAGTATGTCTCTGATTGTTTTGTCAATCACTTTGCCACTTCTTAGGGTCGTGACAGCTTGGGCTTGGTCTTGGGTGTTTCATGTTGTTAAAGGGTTTCCTACATGGAATTGGCCTTGTGGTTGTTTTGGTTGAGCAGGAAACTTTCCTTTTTCGTGTGTGACCATGGATTGAGTCAACTTTTGGATGTGGCTTTTAAGATCCTCAAAAGATTGAGTGGTCTGGGTTTTGAAATCAGTGAAAGCCTGTGTGGAATTATTGTTATAATTCATTTGGCTTTGCATGAACTGATTTAATGTGTCCTCATGTTGCGTGCATGTGTGTTGGACTTCAAGGGAGGTTGGAGTGACCATTTGCCGTTGGTGGAATTTGCATACAACAACAGCTATCAGAAAAGTATTGGGATGGCACCGTATGAAGCATTGTATGGAAGACCATGCCGATCACCGACGTGTTGGTTAGAAGCCGGTGAGAGTAGTTTGTTGGGACCGGACATTGTTCGAGAAACTACGGAGAAGATTCAACTCATCCGAGAGAGGCTACGGACGGCGCAAAGTAGATAGAAGAGCTATGCGGACCACCGACGAAGACCCTTAGAATTTAAGGTGGGAGACTATGTACTTCTCAAGGTGTCACCCAAGAAGGGCGTGTTTCGATTCGTCAAGAAAGGGAAGTTAGCGCCAAGATATACCGAGCCATTTGAAGTGATCAAGGTTGTGGGCAAAGCGGCGTATCAGTTACGGTTACCAGCTCAGCTGTCTGGGATACCTGACGTGTTCCACGTGTCGATGTTGATGAAGTGTCAATCAGATGCAACTCCAGTCGTGGATTTGGAGGATATTGAAATTCAGGATGGAGCAACATATGAAGAACAACCGGTGGAGATTCTTGATGCCAAGGAAAAGGTGCTCCGCAACAAGGTCATCCGACTCGTGAAGGTTTTGTGGCGACATCATGGGGTGAAAGAAGCTACATGGGAACCGGAGCAAGAAATGCGGGAGAAGTATCCATATTTGTTCGCTACTTGAGGTAAGTTTCGAGGACGAAACTTTCTTTAAGGGGGGTGGATTGTAACACCCCGAATTTTCTTTTATATATTTATAGAGATATATATATATATATATAGTAAATAATATTTGTAAAGATGTAGATATATGTAGTGACATAAGAATAAACCGTAGGAATAAATGCTATGGAGACAATTTGACTGGGAAGTTACGTGTCGAAGATGTTTAAACATGGAAAGGGTGATTAGACAAGTTTCTAAAGGTTTGTAGGTCAAAATAATGATTCCATTGAATCCGGAAGGTCGAAAAACATTGGGAGTGGTAATATGGATGTATTGGAAGTTAGGAAGAGTCTCGGATTTAAAATACACTTTAGCGAGAATTTGGGTAAAAATGGGTATTGAACACTACTTAGTGTTTTGGACATAACTTTTTATCCTTAAGTCCAATTGATCTGAAATTTTTACAGTAGATAGTCGACATCTAGGTCTACAAAAGTATGTCTCATGAAAATTTTCCAATTCGACCTCTAAATGGGTCAAAACTGCATTGGAAGTTGAAACAAAAATCTGGCAGTCAAACCGTACCGGTACGCCGAACTCCAGTACCGGTACGCCCGATAAAGCCAGCCCGATCCGACTGCGGGTCTTTCTCCATTTCTTCCACTATAAATACTTAAGGCCGACTATTTGAGCCCCATTTCAGCCTTCTAAACCCTAGGCACCTTTAGAGAGAAAGAGAGGGAGAGAAGAACATCCAAGATAAGGAGAGATACACCATTTTAGAAGATTAAAACCCTAGATTTCTAAGATTTCACTTCTCTACTCATTCTCTTTTCTTCCATTCTTCTCCCACTCTCACCCAAATCTTTTGAAAACCCTAGGGAGGGGGAATTAAAAAGGAAAAGAAAGGAAAGCAAGAAGGTCTTGAAGCTTGGGTATTTGGCTAAAACTCAAGAACATTAAGGTAGGGGATTTCTTCCTATTCTCTTACATTGAGGCTAGGATTAAATTATATGTATTCTTTTGGTTCAAAATCATATATACTTGCTATTATTTACTTGATTCTTGATCCTCTTGCATTTATTGCCATGTTTTAAACATTGTGGTAGTTGGGTAACCATTGAAGGTCCCTTTTTCATTCTCAAACCCTAGTTTTAAGAAAAATGAGTTTTTCCTCTTTACATTTTCTTTGTTCTCACCATCAAAACCTTAGTGCTTGATATTGTATAACAAAATGATGTTTATGGTGATCTCTTGCTCTTTTTCTTCCATTTTGCTATGATACAAATTGTGACATTTGGGGATTTTGGGATTTCTGGTAAATTGAGAAAATGTTTGTAATGATATCTCTTGTATGATTGTTGTGATGGACTTGAATTGCTTTCGAGCATTGCCGTAGAGTGTTAGAGGTTAGTCTAATCCGGTGGGGGTTTATGGTATGGTTAGAATGGGAGATATTTGTGGGAATTTTATCGCTTGCGTGGTTGTACGATACAAACATGGATTACTATGGACCGGGTATCATGTAGTGGGTATACGTCTTTATATGCCACGCGGGTATGAACTTTTCCTACCACATGGAGTGGGTAGACGCCTTTGTACGCCGTGTGGGTATAAACTTTTCATATCGCTAATGATCACGGTTTAGTAACGTGGGTTGTATCGGGCACACAGTGTGGGTCATCGTGCATTGTACCATAAATTGTTTTGACAAGAGTTTCGGGAAGTATGGGATTCTGCGAGAACTTGTTGAAAACGGTTCATGGTAGAATGAATTACCAATGGTATATGGTGTTTATTTATCCATTTCGATTACTATTGCTACTTAAACTTGAGATCTATTTAAAATGTCCTGCTTTTCCTTCAAAATGTTATATATGCTATTTGTGGAAATGAGACCAACCGTTTTATATGCTTTCCTAAACTTTGTTTGAGTTTGGGAAGATTTTGCTACAGAGCTTCGTGCTCATCCCCTACAATTAACATTTTTCAGATTATGCTATAGAGGAGGAGCTTGGCGCTAATGAGCCGGGCCTTGGGGAAGCCTCATTAGAGGGGTACCTGGATCCCGAGTGGGACATTTAGAGATGCCCTTTTATTTTTGTACTAGACTAGGGACCAATATGTACAAACATGGTAAAGTCTAGTTTCTTTTGAAATTCCGCTGCAATATATTCATGTAATTCTTTTGGGTTGTAATGGCCTTAGTTTGGCTTATTCTTTTGGGATGATTGTTGTGGATAATATATATGGTGAATGAAATATTTTGGATTTGATGGTTAGATAGACCCGGTGTGGTCAATGTATTATACATGTACAGGTTGTGAGTTTTGGGAGAGCTTTTCGTACGAAGGAGACTCTGCCCGAATTTTGTTAAAAATTAAGAATGTTTCTTATTTGATGGATATATATTTAGTTGCTCTCATGACATGAATGGTTTCATAGTGTAATGCCGTCCAGGGTGGTATTTGGGGCGTTACACATATTCCCAAATGTTACCATCATTAGACAATTCCTACAATTAATCACGACATTAGAAGTTGCAAGAAAATGTCTACCTAGAATAACAGGAATTTGTGTTGTGGGATTAGCAACAGGGTGACTGTCAAGCACAATGAAAATCAACGAGAAAGTAAAATTTGTCCACTTGGACCAACACATCCTCTACTGCTCCCCTTTGGAGTTCTCACGCACGCTCGTAAGTCTAGCAATGCTTGATCCACGCGACAATTCCCAATGGTAATAGAAATGGTAGGGCAGTGGGGACCCTTGAACTTGGGTGGGGTGTTTGTCCTCAAGATGGAGCTCACTTGCTCGGTGAGGAATGTTTTCTTGTGCACATTCAACTTCCTCTTGACGGTGCATAAGTCCTTCAATATCTTTCCATAAGAGGGGATTTGCTTGATGGCACATATAACTTCAAAGTAATTGATGAGAAGTGTGTCACTATAGTACACAAGTATTGGCCTATGAATAAATAAAGCACTCAAATGCTCCCATATATGTGTCCACACTCAAGCAGCTCCTGTTACTACAGCCAGGCGCCTACGCCACTACTTCCAGAGCCATGCCATTGTGGTTGTCACAGATCAACCACTCTAGAAGATTTTGGGAAAGCCTGATGTCTCCGGGAGACTACTCAAGTGGGCTGTGGAGTTGAGTGAATTCCATGTGCAGTACCAGCCGAGGGCTGCCATCAAAGCACAGGCACTTGCAGACTTCATCGCCGAGTCTACCCCATCGCAGGAATCTGAGGAGGAAGCACCAGGCACCCCTGTGCCCACCTGTACGGTGCACACTGACTCCATTTTCCAGGAGACCAATCCAGATGCACTTCACGAAAAAACCCATGAACCAGAGGCGGAGCTGAACGCAACCCCACAGACTGAGTAGTCCGGGGCGCCGCCCACCTGGTCCAGGGCGCCGCACAGTCTGCCTAGGGCGCCGCCTTCATTGCCCACCACATACTGGAGGCTCTATGTAGATGGGTCCTCCACCAGCGAGGGCGGTGGAGCCGAACTAGTGTTGATCAGTCCGCAGGGCACTCCATTAAAGTATGATGTCTCCCTCCACTTTGCCACATCAAATAATCAAGCTAAGTATGAGGGCCTCGTATCAGGCTTGAAACTGGCATTGGAGATGGAGGTCCTCTACGTGACAGCCTACAGTGACTCTCAGCTTGTGGTCAACCAAGTAAAGGGAAATTTCGAAGCCAATGAAGAAAAGATGCAAGAGTACATCTCAATGGTCAAGGTCATTCTCACGAAGTTTGCTTACTTCGACATCCATCATGTGCCTTGAGAGGAGAACGCTATAACGGACGCCCTCGCCAAGTTTGCCTCGGCCAACATACTTATGGGCCCAGCACTGACAGGTCATCAGTTCGAGCCTAGTACCACCAAGCCAGAGGAGGACAAGGTCCACTGCGTATCCTCGGAGTCCAATTGGATGACTCCTATCCGAGCTTACCTAGAGGGGGGTGCACTCCCAGACAACCCGGTGGAGGCCAGAAAGCTGAGGATGAGAGCATCCAGGTATGTCATCCTACAAGACACCCTCTACAAGAAAAGTCATTCTCTCCCACTGCTCCGATGTCTCACCTCCGAGGAGGCTGACTATGCCATGAGGGAGATCTATGAGGGAATATGCGAAAATCATTCAGGAGGGCGTGCCTTGGCCCATAAAACAGTTAAGCAGGGATATTATTGGCCCACCATGATCCGAGACACCCGTGACTTTGTCAGAAGATGCGACAAATGCCAACGCTTTGCGACTGTACCCAGACAGCCACCCGAAGAGCTCACCATCATCCAGAGCCCATGGCCCTTCTCTAAGTGAGGGATCGACATCCTAGGTCCCCTCCCTGTGAGTCACGGTCAGTGCAAGTTTGTAGTCGTAGCCATCGACTACTTCACTAAGTGGGCAGAGGCTGAAACCTTAGCCAGAATCACAGACCAAAAAATAAAGGACTTTATATGGAGGAGTCTAGTCTATCGCTTCGGGATACCGCACGCCATCGTAAGAGACAACGTCAAACAGTTTGATAACAAGCTCCTAAACAGTTTCTGTGCAGACCTCCAGATCAAACAACCCCATTCCAGCCCCGCCCATGCATAGGCAAACGGGCAAGCAGAGGTCACTGTCAGGACCATACTCCGTAACTTGAAAGCCATACTCGAGACTGCAAAAAGGAAGTGGGTAGACGAACTTCCAGGAGTACTATGGGCGTATCGGACCACGCCAAGAAGTCCTACGGGTGAAACCCCTTTCTCTCTAGCCTATAGGACAGAGGCAGTGATACCCGTTGAAATCGGGGTACACTCCCTTAAGGTCTAGCATCATGACCCTAGTAGTAATGAAAAGGGTCTCCGCATCAACCTCGACTTGGTGGAGAAGGAGAGGGAGATAGTCATGCTCAGAAACGCAGAGTACAAGCGTCACATGACTAAGTACTACAACTCGAGGGTGAAGCCTCGGTCCTTCTTACCCGGGGACCTTGTCCTAAAAAAGGTTATCCTATCTACCAAAGACTCCCGGGAAGGAAAACTGGGACCCAACTAGGAAGGACCCTATACGGTCACGGACGTAGTATGGCCAGGTACCTACAGAATCCAGAATTTCGAAGGAAAGGTCCTGGCCCATCCATGGAATGCGGAGCACCTAAAGAAATACTATCAGTAGCTGGGGGCAGTAAGTCATGAGTTGGTGTCCACTATTTAGGATATTTTACCTTGTTTGCTAATTTTTTATGTTAGTTGATTTCCTTCAAACATTTACTTTGAACAATGAAAAAAAAATTTCAATATTTTCTCAAAAAAGGAGTTGTATTTCATTTAAGTCCATGAACTCTTTACAAAAATTTACACATAGTCTGCCAACGAAACAAAAAAAAGCAAAGGCACCACATCCCTAGTGACTATCACTGCCTCCACTCACGTAATCCTCATCATCAGTCTCTGGAGCCTCATGAGGCTGAAAGATAGAGAAGTCATTATAAGGGTGTGCTATTGTGACCTTCCTCCTGAGCTCCTCGTAGCCGTCAATGAAGGCACCGACCCTGCCTCTCTCAGCAGTATCCCTCTGAGCCTCTGCCCGGGTAGCTCTCTCAAGTGCTACACGAAGGTCAGCCTCAAGTTGAGTAGTCCTCTCATGCGCTTGCCTCAACTCCTCAGAGGCATCCTCTCGTGCCTGCCGCTCGAGCCTCAGCTGCTTCTCGGCATCCTCTCGTGCCTGCCGTGTTAGATCCGCAACATCCTCTCGCGTCTGCCGCTCAAGCCTAAGCTGCACCTCAGCAGCCTCACGTGCATGCCTCTCCCTTGCTTGGCCACTGATTGCCTCCCCAATCTTCAGGGTGTTATCAAACAAATAGGGCAAGGCAGCGGCCACCTACAAACATTCAAAGGTAGAAGTCAGGAACTAAGCCAAATAATGCAAAGAAAGCCAAGATACGAAGAAGGAATATAAGATATACCAATGCGAAGCCCTCCACAGTAGCATTGACTACACCCACTGGACCTCGAGAAGCAACCACTTGGGCGTCTGAGACACTCACAAAATCACAAAATCTCTCCCTAGCCAGTGCCACTTCCCGCAGCATGGATGTCGGGGCACCACCCGAAGCGGGGCCTGCTCGGCGGGTTCTCAGTCCCGGCAGAAGATGGTGCCGGGACCTCAGCCCCTGCAGCGGCGCTAGGGCAATCCTTTGGGATTGAAGAGTCATCAAGTAAAGAAGGAGGAGGAACATCGTCAAACCAACCTGTCCAACGGGCCCTGGTCGAGGAGAACGGGGGGCATTGGTCCTCGCCCTCTTAGAAGGGGGAAGAGGAGAGGACGCCACCCTGGAAGTAAGGACTTCCCCTACTAAAGACCTATCAATGGATGAACCTACAAAACTAGTGTAAGGTAAAAGTCTGCAACATTGTATACATTGTATTTTCAGTAGGAGAAGTCAAATACCTCTCTTCACTGGCCTGGAAGGAGCCGTAGAAACACCAGCCGCCGACATAATCTCCGCAAACTCTTTCGTTGGATTGGCACAAACCATCTCAAGCAATCTCTCTTGAGTCTCAGACAGGGTCGGCGGAGCTATAAAGAAGAGACAATTGCACTATATATAAAAAAAAAATTTATATATATATATAAATACATGATGATTGGGACAGAAGTTAAAGGAAAAAATCTCACCTTCCTTGGTCTTGGGGACTATATCCCATCGAGTGGGTACTTTGTCGCAATCGGACTCAGAGGCCCATTCGCCTCCAACAAAGAAGAATTTCCTCTTCCACTTATGCATATTTGACGTAAGTCCGGTAATGAACTCCCCCAACCTCGGGGAGAAGCGATACCACCCTTGGTGGGGAGCAGGGTTCTCATGAAGTGCGTACACAGCTAGGAATTCTTCAAATGGTGGGGGAATGGTGTCAGGGTGCACCAAGCGCCACAATGCAAAAAATACGAAAATCACCCTCCAACCATTGGGAGCCAGTCTCCCTAGAACCAGTGACAAATGCTCGAGAACCCGACATATTGGCCCCGGGATGGGAAACCGTAGGCCCGCCTCTAACATGCCCTCATAGACGGCTATCTCACCCAAGGACTCACAACATGCAGTCTCGTCGGCCTCGGCACGACGGCAAGTCACGCAGGGTTGAATACGGTATGAAAATACTAAGGCAGCAATATCTTCGCCACGATCATATAAACTGAGTAAAGAAGCTACCTGGGAAACCTTGTCTGCCTCAGCACCCGGACCTCCAACGGGGCCCCCAGCAGTCTCCCTCTCGACTGAATAAACACCCGTAAAGGCAATTTCAAACCATTGATAAAGAAAATAATTGCTTGAACAGAAGAATGAAAAGGATGCCGGAAAACGTACCTCGAGCGCTCATATTGTCAAGGTCGCTAAGTGGCCATTTCCTGGCCTCGCGGCAAGAAGATTGAACCATGCCTGGAGAGCCTGGGGTGCCACCCAGTGCACCATGAGTGCCACCCGAGGCGCCTGGGGCGCCGTCCAACCTCTCACAAGCGCCCCTGTCTCCTGTGAAGATCCTTCTTGGTCTTTTGAAGACCCCATCCGCTGCTCACCAATGCCTCGAGCCCCTTCTGGTACACTGAAAGGATTGGTTGAAGGCTTCTTGCTTGTACCCAGGCGAGAGCTGATAGTGCCAAATGGCCTCTGACTTAAGGAGGGTAACTCACGAAAACCACCGTGAGGAGAAAGGCCCGAGTAACCGAAGCCCGAAGGGAGGTCACCCAAGCCCCTGGCGCCGCTTAGGGCCTGGGCGCCGCCCATAGGGACCCCTGGCACACCTCTTTCATCGTGTTCCTCTCCAATCTCAAGATCTCTGCTACCTGCATCACCACCTGCTCCAGCCAAGACATGGGCGCCGCCCGCCTGGTCACCACCTGCTCCAGCCAAGACATGGGCGTCGCCCGCCTGGTCACCGCCTGCTCCAACCGAAACATGGGCGTCGCTTGCCTGGTCACCGCTTGCTCCAGCCGAGACATGGGCGCCGCCCGCCTGGTAGCGACAGCCTCCATGAGCGCCACCTGGACAGCCTCCATGGGCGCCACCCACTGCTCCTCCAACCTGGGCGCCGCCCACTACACCCCCACCTTGGGCGCCGCCTCCTCTATGCTCCTCTTCTTTACGACTCTTCGAACCCCTAGTTTCCATGGTTTGATTTGGGCAATAAGGAAGAAAGACAAGTGGGAGAAATGGAAGTAGGAAATAAGGGATGAGATGAACAGTAGCTTTGGGAGCCTTTAAATAAGAGAAGAATGGCTTCCTGAAGAAGCCTTGCTGAAACATCTTGAAAAAGCCTTGCTGAAACATCTTGAAAAAGCCTTGCTGAAACTTCCTGGGGAAGCTTGTTGAACAGCTTCTTAGAGAAGCTTGATGTGTTAGCTTCTTGAAGAAGCTTGGAAGAATACCCTTGTGAAAGAAAACCTCCAGAAATGAAGAAAGGATGGTGTGAACAGTGACCTCTATTTATAACCGAAGAGGACTGTAACAAATAAAAAATAAAAAATTCGATACCAGTAAATTCGGCCAGTCCCTGGGGACAAAGAAGTTTCATGGAGAGCAAGGAAACGCATATTCAAGTGAAGACGGAGAACATTGCCACAATCTTTTCCTCCCACAGAAGTCAGAAGCTTGGAGCATGGGGGGCAAATGATGAGTCCAAATTTGACTGGGCCGAGCCCAACTTAAACGGACCAAGAAAGCCCAAAGGAAATCCCATTCGGAGTTGAATAGTCCAAATAACGGAGGGCATAAAGGGAAATTGGAAATACGGCTGTAAATCAACATGGAGTTAAAAGGAACTCAAGCCAAAGCCAACAAGGATGAAGGGGGTGCCGCCCATGGGAGGCCACCCAGCTTAGGCGCCGCCCGAGGGGGCGCCGCCCATGGTGTGGCCCTCCTGGTCTTCTCCTCCTTTGTCCCCTTGACTCCAATGAAGGTTCAAGCCAGGTCAAGCCTAGTCCAAGATCTCTCTCCGACTGAATAGGGGTACGAGGAAAGAATATCGGGATGCAGAGATCTATTCCTACCTTAACTGTGCTTGCCGAAGAGATCTATTCCTACTAAGATTGCACTTACCAAAATAGTGGAAGACATTTTCCTCACGTCACCGCCTTACCCTAGCTATATAATGAAAGCCCTATCAAGAATAAGGGCACGCCTCCAAGATCCCACACACTCACTACACACATTGCTCTCTCTCTTCCCCAAGCACTGTAATACCCCTGGAAAACATCCCTCCGGCGACTCTTATTCATCAATAAAGAACACCAGGCCACCGCTGCCATTCCCGAAAGTGGAGTAGGTCATCTAAGACTGAACTACTGTATATCTCTGTGTTGGTTTCATATTTACTGCTTTGCTATTATATTGCCATTGATTGCATGTTTACTGCCCATCAATTGCACCCTTATATATTCTTGATTGTTGATCTTGGGCAATACCGATTTGTGCATCATCAAAATCAACGGGAAAATAAAATTTGTCCACTTCGACCAACACATCCTCCACTACTCCCCTTGGAGTTCTCACACTTCGATCCGCTAGTTGAAGAGTGATAGAGGTTGGTTTCAACTCCTATAGCTGTAGTTGTTGATACACCAAGAAGGGTAGGAGGTTGACACTTGCCCCCAAGTCTAGCAATGCTTGCCCCACTGGGCAATTTTCAATGGTGGGGCAGCCGGGATCCTTGAACTTTGATGAAATGTTTGTCCTCAAGATGGAACCCACTTGCTCAGTAAGGAAGGCTTTCTTGTGCACATTCAACTTCCACTTCACGATGCGTAAGTCCAGATTAGTACTTAAAGTTGACATATTATTATGACATTTTAAGACTAATTGTACTTTAATGGAGTTTAAGTGATGTCATTTCAGGCCCTAAACTGAACAAGGACCCAAGAACAACAAGTACCACACTTGGATGCAGTACCAGTACATTAGAGCCCAAAATTGGAGAAGCTTGGAGCACAGCCAGAACGTTCGAACGCCAACTCACGTTCGAACGTCCACAATACACTGTAGTAGACTCAAATGCTGAAGAGAAGGCGTGTTGCAGTTAGGAAAGAAGACTGGAGCTCTGAAGTACTTGAGTGTCACGTTCGAACGCCAACTCACGTTCGAACGTGCACTTGAGTTGATGGAAGACCAGACCACTGCAGAGAGTTGGAACTGCACTTCACAGGAGACCAACAGATCACTCGAGTGAAAGGGGTCAGAGCAAATCTGGCATTCGAACGCCCTCAGTGCAAAAACAGAAGAAACGTTCGAACGGCACTCAACGTTCGAACGCCCTCAGTGCAAAAAACAGAAAGAACGTTCGAACGCCAACTCACGTTCGAACGTCATTCACAGACTGGCAGTAGAGTTGTTAACTGTTCACTTGGACTTGGGCGGCAAACACTATTCTTTCACCCCCCCCCCCCCTTTCTCATCCTCTTGCCTATAAATACTCCCCTTGTTGGAGAGCTAAAAAAGGAGCATAGTAGGAAGTAGAATAGTGAGGGAGGCTTAGACTCCCACTCTCATTGTAGTTAGTTCATTTTCCTTATGAAGTCTTTATTTTAGAGATTAGTTTGGCTTTAGCCCAACATCTCTTGCTTGTTATAACAGTAGTTTTATGCTTATGCTTATGTTTATGCTTTCATTTCTCATGCATAGAAGAGAAATAGCTCACATCTTGGTTGAGGAAGCAACCCTCCAATTCTTGGTTGAGGAAGCCACCCTCCAAATGTGACTAGCTTTCTTCTACTTTTATTGTTCATGCATTTCACTTCCATTGCTTAAGCTTCCTTCTTTATTAGAAGAGTGAAACTCTTCCAATTTTCTAGAGCTTTATTAAAGCCGTGAAGGGTGGAACGTGATTCACCCATTCTTTGTGGAAGATTAGCTCCGCGTTTGTTGGTACTTTATCTTTTAAAGTTCTCCACTTGGAGGGATGAGCATCACTCACTTCTCTAGCTTTACCCAAGCCATGAAGAGTGAGTAGTTTCTCATTCACTCTTTAGTGAGTACTTTATCACATTTGTGCAATGTTCTTTTATGCTTAACGTTTATTTCTCCTTGTTACTGGATGATTGATTGCATCTAGCAAAGCTAAGGTACTTTGTATAATTGTGAGCTCTTTCTATGACATGGATGACTCCTGCATAGAAAGACTCATCAATTCAAGGCAAGTACCCCGGCTAGATCCTCATGACTACCCTTCAATCTCCCCCCTTATTGTACTTCATTTAAAGAATGGACTATTAATATCATGATTGGATGTCTTGTAAAAACACTTGCTTGTTTGTAGACGGGTTAAGTCTCGGCACAGGCAATTCTTGTAAACTTCTAGAAAGACATCGGAATCATGTTCTTAATTCTCACAATCCATCTTTATCTTCCGATTAACTTGTTGTTGACACGGCAGTTAATTGAGTTATCAAGCACAATTATGACAAACCGGATAACTAACTACATGTCCAGATCCTTGCACTAAAGAGTGACACTTTTTAATTAGCATTTATCTCCTATTTTGTTAAGAAAATCCTCCTGGAAAGAATCTTATATTCTATCCAACAAAACCCATATCTCAGAGCAAATCTAAAAGGTTACAATCAAAAGGTCTCTACCACTGCTTGCCTTAGAAATATCAACAAAAGTTCCCTGTGGATTCGACTCCGAACTCAAACCGGATTATTACTACAGCTTGACCGCCTGCACTTGGGTGTACACATTTGATCAAGCCATCAAGTTTTTGGCGCCGTTGCCGGGGAACCTTTGAAAGGTGCTTTAAGGTAAAAGGTAAAAAGACCTTCAACATTGTGTATATTTTGGTTTACTGTAAATAACTTTGTTTTTTTTTCTTTATGATTGAGGGCACTCCTCACTTCCAAAATTTGCCGGCAGAATCGTGTGAGTCCGTGAATCAGCCTGAACCTAATTCACCTAGATCAGTAGCAGACTCTTGTGAGGGTAGTATGGCAAATAATGAAAGAAATGGAGAAGTCCCTATGAGAGAGGAGGAAGTCCCTAACATCCGAACTTTGCGGGATTACTTGAATCCCACAAGAAATAGTGTCCCCTCTTGTTTTATTTTTCCTGAAAATGCTCCCCTCTTTACTGTAAAGCCGGGGACAGTGCAGTTATTGCCCGTGTTTCATGGATTGGATGCAGAAAATCCATATCTGCATATAAAAGATTTCGAAGAAGTGTGTGGAACATTTCAAGACAATTCTGAATTGGCCAAAATGAAATTGTTTTCTTTCTCTTTGAGGGATAGAGCCAAACAATGGTTGAATTCTTTAAAGGCTTTTTCAATACCCAATTGGCAAGCATTGCAAAATGAATTTTTTAGAAAGTTTTTTCCTTTACATCGCACAAATGCATTAAAAAGGCAAATCATGAATTTTGCGGTCAAAGAAGGAGAAACTTTTTATCAAAGTTGGGAGAGATTCAAAGATCTACTCCAATCTTGCCCACATCATGCTTTCGAAAATTGGACTTTGGTAGGATTTTTCTATGACTCCTTACCCTCTAGACTACGTCAGTTTGTCGAAATAATGGCCCAAGGAGAATTCATGGGAAAAAGTCCAGAGGAGGCATTCAATTTCTTCGACACCATATCTGACAGTTCTCAGATGTGGGACTCAGCCTCCCCTACCACTGTAGAAGCCAGACCATCTAATTCCCAAGGAGGAAAATATGTCTTGAGAGAGGATGATGACTTGAGAGCAAAAATGTCCACATTATCTCGAAAGCTCGAAGCTTTAGAGATCAAGAAAGTCCATCAAGTTGATGTTAGCCCTTCCACTAAGCAAGTGTGTGGAATCTGTTCGCTAACAGGACACCCTACTGGGGAGTGTCCCACCATCCCAGCATTCAAAGAAGTTTTGTTAGAACAAACACATGCAGTTTCCAACTTCAACAAGCCCTACTCCAACCCATATTCTGAAACATACAATCCAGGGTGGCGAAATCACCCTAACTTCAGTTGGAAGAACACACAACCAATACCCATGAACCAACAACAAGGGCCATACCCACCACCTCAAGGACCTCCTGCATATCAACCATACCAACCACCACAAAAGAGGAACCTTGAGGACACATTAAATCAGTTCATGCAAAGCCAAATGAATTATAACAATAATTCCACACAGACTTTCACTGATTTCAAAACCCAGACCACTCAATCCTTTGAGGATCTTAAAAGCCACATCCAAAAGTTGACTCAATCCATGGTCACACACGAAAAGGGAAAGTTTCCTGCCCAACCAAAGCAACCACAAGGCCAATTCCATGTAGGGAACCCTTCAATAACAGGAAACACCCAAGACCAAGCCCAAGCTGTCACGACACTAAGAAGTGGCAAAGTGATTGACAAAACAATCAGAGACATACTCATTCCCAAGCCAAGACCTGAGTCAAGCCCAGCCAATCCATCATCTGAACCTGAACCAATTGAGAAAGACCCTGAGCCTGTGATTGAACAAGAGTCAGAACCTTCTGAGAAAAAGGAACCTTCATATCCCGTTCCGGCTCCATTTCCTCATCGACTCATAACCAAACAAAAAGTGAAAAATCAGCCTAAAATTTACGAGCTTTTTAAGCAAGTAAATATCAACATCCCACTTCTGGATGCAATCAAACAAGTCCCGCCTTATGCCAAGTTTCTAAAAGACTTGTGCACAGTCAAGAGAAGCCAGAAAGTCCAAAAAAGAGCTTTCCTAACGGAACAAGCTAGTGCTCTTCTCCAACAGAAAACCCTTCCAAAATACAAAGACCCAGGGTGTCCGACTGTCTCATGTATCATTGGAAACTTCAGAATTGAACAAGCCTTGTTAGACCTTGGAGCCAGCGTTAATCTGCTACCCTACTCTGTCTATCAACAGTTGGGTTTGGGTGAACTTAAACCCACTTGTGTCACACTCCAATTGGCTGACAGATCTGTCAAAACCCCCAGAGGGATTGTTGAAGATGTGCTTGTCCAAGTAGATAGTTTTGTCTTCCCTGTTGACTTCATTGTTCTGGATACTCAACCAGCAATAAATTCGAAGAACCAAATTCCCGTCATTCTTGGTCGACCATTCCTAGCAACTTCCAATGCTCTAATCAATTGCAGAATGGAGTCATGAAATTAACTTTTGGGAATATGACTCTCGAAATGAACATTTTCAATATTGCTAAAAATCCAGAAGAGGAAAAGGAAGAAAGGGAAGTAAACTCCATAGAATCTTTGATACAGGAACATCTGGATGATACATGCTGTGAGGATCCTGCTGAATCATCTCTGTTAGAACTCATCTCATCAGAAATAACAGATGATGACCCAAATCCACCAAGTGACCCTACTCATACTGTTGAGACCTGGGTACTCAAATTCGAAGGAATTTCACCAAGTGGCACAAAGTCAGTCTCATCAAGTGTTAGCCCACCAAAGCCTGAATTGAAACCTCTGCCATCTGACCTCAAATATGCATTCTTAGGAGAGAATGAGTCATACCCAGTGGTAATTTCATCTAAACTCACAGACTTGCAAGAGTCTAAATTGCTTGAAGTTCTTCGAAGTCATAAAAGTACCATTGGATGGACCATCGCTGACTTGAAAGGTATAAGCCCGTTAATCTGCAATCATGCCATATACCTTGAAGATGACTCAAAACCCTCTCGTCAAATGCAGCGACGATTGAACCCTCACATGAAGGAAGTTGTGAGAATTGAAGTACTCAAACTCTTAGATGCAGGGATAATCTTCCCTATCTCAGATAGTAAATGGGTCAGTCCAACCCAAGTTGTGCCAAAAAAATCTGGGGTCACAGTGGTAAAAAATGATGCAAATGAACTAGTGCCAACTCGAGTCGTCACAGGATGGCGAATGTGCATTGATTATCGAAAACTCAATTTGGTCACTAGAAAAGATCATTTTCCTCTCCCGTTTCTTGACCAAGTCCTGGAGAGAATTGCAGGCCATGCATTTTACTGTTTCCTGGATGGATATTCAGGGTATAACCAAATTGAGATAGCCTTAGATGATCAGGAGAAGACAACATTCACATGCCCCTTTGGCACCTTTGCATTCAAAAGGATGCCATTTGGACTTTGTAACGCTCCTGCAACATTCCAAAGATGTATGCTAAGCTTGTTCAGTGATATGGTTGAAAATTTTTTGGAAGTATTTATGGATGACTTCTCTGTCTATGGTGATTCCTTCGATTTGTGTTTAACCAATCTGGAGAAAGTACTGATCAGATGTAAGGAAGCCAACCTAGTGCTCAATTGGGAAAAATGCCATTTTATGGTAACACAGGGCATTGTTCTTGGTCACATCGTGTCGTCTGAAGGCAAGAAAGTTGACAAGGCAAAAATTGATTTGATTGGAAATTTGCCTGCTCCTAAGACTGTAAAGGATGTTCGATCATTCCTAGGACATGCAGGGTTCTACAGGAGATTCATAAAAGATTTCAGTACCATAGCAAAACCAATGTGCCACCTCCTAAGTCAGGATGTAATATTTGATTGGAATGAAGCATGCCAAAAAGCCTTTGACAAGCTAAAAGACATGTTAATTTCTGCACCAATAATGCAACCTCCTGACTGGAATCTTCCTTTTGAACTAATGTGTGATGCAAGTGATTTTGTTGTAGGTGCTGTATTGGGACAAAGAAAAGATAAGAAACCCCATGTGATTTACTATGGAAGCAAAAATTTGAATGATGCCCAAATGAATTATTCAACAACTGAGAAAGAATTGCTTGCTGTAGTTTTTGCACTGGAAAAATTCCGTTCTTATCTTGTTGGTTCTTCTGTTACTGTATTCACTGACCATGCAGCTCTAAAATCTTTGCTCACAAAGAAGGACGCCAAACCAAGACTCTTGAGATGGATAGTTCTGCTCCAAGAGTTTGATATTGTCATTAAGGACAAGAAAGGCATCGAGAATGTGGTGGCAGATCATCTGTCCAGACTGACCTATGAATTTCATGAGGATGGACTGCCAATCAATGAAAAATTCCCCGATGAACAACTGTTCATGATTGATAAGACACCATGGTATGCAGACATTGCTAACTTTCTTACTACTGGTACACTCCCTCCATCTTTTACCATGTTGGACAAAAAGAAATTTCTGAGGGAGGTTCGTAACTTCTTTTGGGAGGATCCTTACGTATTCAAGTACTGTAAAGATCAAATCATAAGACGTTGCATCCCTGCTCATGAAAGTAGCCAGGTAATAACATTTTGTCATTCTGAAGCATGCGGTGGCCACTTTTCATCAAGAAAAACAGCTGCAAAAATATTGCAGTGTGGATTTTACTGGCCCACACTTTTCAAAGATGTCCATGCCTTTTGTTTAACTTGTGATAGGTGTCAAAGGTTGGGAAACATTTCTAAAAGAAATATGATGCCCTTAAACCCCATTCTGGTAATTGAAATTTTTGACTGTTGGGGCATCGATTTTATGGGACCATTTCCCCCTTCCTTTGGCTATCTATACATTTTAGTGGTTGTAGACTATGTATCCAAATGGGTTGAAGCAATTCCATGCCGAAACAATGATCACAAAACAGTGATCAAATTTTTAAAAGAAAATATTTTGTCCCGGTTTGGAATTCCGAAATCAATCATAAGCGATGGGGGTGCTCATTTTTGCAATCGTCCCTTCTGGAATTTAATGAAAAAATACTTGATTTTTCACAAAATTGCAACCCCTTATCACCCACAGACCAGTGGACAAGCTGAGTTAGCTAATCGGGAGATCAAATTAATTTTGAAAAAAACGGTGAATCCAAATCGCAAAGATTGGTCATTAAGACTAACTGATGCGATCTGGGCATACCGAACTGCTTTTAAAATAATTTTGGGCATGTCTCCTTATCGATTAGTCTATGGAAAGCCATGTCACTTGCCTGTGGAATTGGAACATAGGGCATACTGGGCCATTAAAGCAATGAATTTTGACTTAGACAAGGCTGGGCTAACAAGGAAACTTCAGATAAATGAATTGGAGGAATTGAGAAATGAAGCATATGAAAATGCTAAGATTGCTAAAACCAGGATGAAAATCTTTCATGACAAAGACATTGTGCGGAAATCTTTTGAGCCATCTCAAAAAGTCTTGCTATTCAACTCAAGACTCCGCCTCTTCCCTGGTAAGTTAAAATCAAGATGGGCTGGGCCTTACATTGTGAAAAAGGTGTTTGAACACGGAGCAGTTGAAGTGGAAAACCCAGCAAACGGTAATAATTTTACAGTTAATGGTCAGAGGTTAAAACCATTTTTGGAGGATTTTGTTAGAAATGTGGAAACCATTCTTCTAATTGAACCAGAGTACTCCTCCGAAATTCGCGCTTGCCGACACTCCAGTGGATCGGGTCAGGAAATATCTACTCCAACCCGACCCACTGGGGCGCCGTTATAAGGTGCCCACTTGTTCCCCAGCCGCCGCAGTTGGCCCCCCCCCCCCTTTTCTTCTTCCTTCTGTTAGTCTTCGAGTCACTGTTACCCGAGAAAACACCCATGACCACACACTCCACAAACACGATATTTTGCTTCCTATTTAGCATTTTAATCTTATATTTGCTCACGGGTGTTCTTCTCTTGTTCGCACTCACACATAAGGATTTTCAGCCTACCCGAAATCCAGATCTGTGCACAGATGAGTAATTTTTGGTGTTTTTTTTTATTTGTAGGTCTCAGCGGTGAACATATCTCTACCATTCAACCTCGTCTCGACACTCCATGAACCGGTAAATTCGAAACATTGGGGACAATGTTCGGTTTAGGTTGGGGGGTATGATCAGTTCATCAGTTCATTTTCGTTCATAATTTTCGCAAATTTTTTTTTTATTATTTTTATTATTGTCGTAGTTGATCATGTTTGAACATTGATTGTATAAATTGATTATGCTTATGAATCAGCTTCAATCGTCTTTGTGACTGGCAGACGTTAAAGAACCAGATAGTGAGTCTTAAAATTTAGCAATCATGGATGTAAATCTTTTTTGGTTTAGCCTAGGAATCCTACGTACTTTTCCACCTGATGTACATACCATGATCATGAGAAAAGCAAGATTAGTAAGGAAGGCTGAAATCAAAGAAAAACAAGCGAAACCCCTCTGTGGCAGAAGTAGCTTTGCCAAACGCCGTCGTGCAAAAAGGCTTGGTGCCTGTAAACAGTGTGGCAGATACTTTCACGAAATAAGGTACAACCAGTGTTCTGAACCAATTTATGGTCGCGCACTTGATCGATTAGACTAGATAGTGAATGGGCTGAGTAAGGATTACCCTGATACGCCATGCTATTCCGGTATTGTCCTTAACCGATTTGTGAGAGAGGAAGTTGGGAGAGTTACTGGTTGTCCATTTTACACAGACACAGAGGGAGACTCAGATTAGATAATCTTCTGTAGGAAAAGTATACTTTTGTTGGGGGAGTGAATGCCAAAGGTCCGAATTTGTTGTAAAAAGTGTAAAAATCTTTTTGACTGAAATGGAAATATGGGCCGAGTAAGGAATGCCCCAAAATACCAACCTGAAGCGTGGGTAGGGGTTCATCCTGAGACGCCTTAGTTTTTGAATTAAATTTGTGTGTTTTGTCTTCTTTGATTGTATATAGTGCAATAGAGAAAAATTTTAATTTTTGGTTCAACGTTCGAACGCCAGGTAACGTTCGAACGTTGACTGCTTACAGTACTCAGCCTCTGATGAAGCTTCTGCTCAAACTTGAAAGTACTGGGAGCTCAGTCCGTTCGAACGCCAATAGACCGTTCGAACGAGAATAACGTTCGAACGCCAATAGACCATTCGAACGAAGAGTACTTACAGTACTTTGGCCTCTGACAGAAACACAAAAGTACTGGGAGCTCACCATGTTCGAACGCCAAACCACGTTCGAACGATTTGTTTAAATTCCTTCTACCCACGTTCGAACGTCACCAACGTTCGAACGTTACAACTCAGGCTATAAAAAGCCTGGCTCGTCTTCTTCATTTCAAAACCCTCCAAAACTTCTGAAAACCCGAAAAACCTTGGAGACCCTGCACTACCCAGACCCCAAAACCTCAACCATTCTCCATCTTTAACAAAAATCAACACTCCCAAGACATTTGCCACTTCAAGAAGATCCATCTTCACAAAGAAATCAAAAATTTCAAAACCATTATGCTTAAAAAAAAAAAAAAAAATATGCCAAGAGTCAAGCTTCCTGCCAGGAGGAACCCAAACACCCAAGAGCCAAACTTTGTCGAAGAAGTGGTGGAGGTGAGAGAAGGATTACCACCACTCACAAGGAGATACGACAAGACTCGGTTTCTCACAGCTCTAAAAACAGACAGGTATGAAAATTTCTACCAAAACAAAGCCATTGTTTGTGAAAGAGATGTGATTTTGGCTGATTTTGCGGAGTTGGGGATTTTTGCGGAAATGGAAAGGAGGGGATGGTTGTTTTATTTGAGGAACGGCGGTGAGGCCGTAGTCGACTTGGTGCGGGAGTTTTACTCCAACGCCGAGATTATCGACGGGGAAATTCGAACTTATGTAAGGGGAGTCCATGTGGACGTTGATAAGGATTATATTTGGGGGGCAAGGCAAGAAGTGCCTCGGGTCCCAAATCCCGTTTATCCCCCAAGGAAGAATGTGGCGATGAATGAGGTGGGGAGAGAACTAACGGGAGTACCCAACTTTTCATGGGCAGGGAAGAAATTTTTTAGACAAGGGGAGCTTAGTGATAAATACAAAATGTTAAATTTGATTGCGGTGTCAAACTTTGCCCCAATTGGAAGAAAAAATGAAATTCTCCCCGACATGGCCCGATTGTTGTATGCTATTGGAAAAGGGCAAAGCATTGACATCCCCTCCCTAGTGTTGAATGAGATGAAGAAGGGGTGTGATGTGAAGAGGAATTCGCTTCCCTTCGGCACCCTCGTGACTAAGATATGCAAGGAGCATGGGGTGAGGGTAAAGCCTGAGATGGAAATCCAAAAGCCAATGGGGCCACTAAACAAGGCTTCCTTCCGGAGAAGCCAAAGTCATAGTGGTGGCCCAGCGGCAAGGAGCCCCCGGCCCACGGAGTGGATGAGGTACAAGAGGAGCTTGATGAGATGAAGAGAGAGATGGAGAGAGAGGGAGATCAGCCGGCAGAGGCGGGACCTAGCACCAGCACCAGCACCCGACGCTCCTTATTGGACGTCATGCTTAGCATTGAAGCTAAGCAGGATGAGATCCTTAGGCTTTTGAGGGGTGGACATGGAGGAGATGGTGCACAAGGAGGAGAGTGAGAGAGATGATTTCTGTTCTTGTTCTTGTTTTTATGTTTGTTCAAAGTGTTTCTTTTTATGAATTTCTTCTTTGATAGTTGTAAGTTTTTGTGTGGTTGTGAATGAATTGAACTGTTGATGTTAAAAGACGATATTTTGAAATGAATGGTTCCATTTATCACTTTTCTTTGTTTTAATGCATTTGTAGATTTAGCATAAAAAATTAAAAGGTGATGGAACAAATGTGGATGTTAAGAATGCTTGCTAGAGTAAATATGCACATGATCGGTTTGACACCTCCATTTATCAACTGAGACTTAAAACCACATTTCTTGAAAATATTGGTATTCTCTTTATACTTAAATTGTCATATGTACATCGATATTTGTTATTTTAAAAGTACAGGAGGATCTGACTCGCAAATGGAATTGGTATATAACCAATACCCCCTGGAAAACCCGACATACACAGTGGAGATAACAAAGAACACCAGGGTGAGTTTCGAACCTAACGATGCTTTCAAGAGACAATCAATGTTTACTCAAGTAAATTCTTTTCAAATCTCAATTTTTGAATGATCTCATTAACCGTGCTTTGATTAACGCACTTAAAAGTGATCTATTGACATATCCCACACGGAACCATCGCATACGACACATACATGTGCACATGCTTGAGAAATGATCTTAGGCCATCTTTGATATAATATTGAGCCTTAGACCTTTCTTTGAAAAAAAAAAATTTTTATCCTTCGTTAGCCGTGTTTGAGCCATCAATGTATAAAGTTTTCTTTGATAAACCTACATGATTACCAATCCACAGGAAAACATACTTGACATACCTTGGCTATCTAATTTTCTTACATCCTCTTTGTAAGATGACACAGAAAAAGGAAAAGAAAAAGGAGCATTCGAGATTATCATCCAAGAAGAGTTGATTGGAACAATTGAAACAAAACAGATGCAAAAAGGCAAGAACTTGCCAAGAAAGTGAAAAAATGAGAAAAATGAAAGAAAGAAATGTCATCTCTCGGCAAAATATCAAGAAGTTAGAAAAAGGTGTGCTACAATACGCAAACAACAGATAGCTTTTGAAAATCCCTGACGTCGTTTCGTTAGCCACTGACCTCTGGCCACGCTACAACCTATGAAAAGCCCTAATTGATCTCAAGTATGTTACATGCATGTGTTGTTAATCACAATTGGGATATGGTAAATAGCATTCCTTTTAATTGCATTAATATTCTTTCATGAGATTATGCCAAACATAAGTAGTTGCTTCTTTAAAATTTCACTCCTTTCCTAAATTGTGCATGTGATTTTTCGATTGGCCATCTTTTGATCACATGATCTGTGAGAAACAAGTCACTATAATCAGAGTGAACCTTTGCTGAGAGTATACTACGCAAGGTTTGTGAAATCGAAACTATCCATGGAAGGTAATAAAAGGGAGTATTTGTTACATAACAATTCCTGTTGCTTGAATGATCATTTCTACTGCATTGAGAATTTCAAATACCAATGTAACAAATGATAATTTTTGCATAGAATGAATACCTGTGAAATAAGGACGTGTGAGACATAAGTCAAAAATTGAAAATCTGGTGTCCCAACGACCATGATGCTAATTTACTTTAGTTAACATTCTCCTATGCACATCTGTTCGACTGAAGTTTGTGGGTAGCTTCTCTGGAAACCCTCACGAGACAACACTCGTCCGCTAGGGTAAACCTAGTGGTTCAACGGCTTGTTGCATAAGCTAAATGCAACCGGATGACCTACGAAAATGGCATTAGGAGTAGAATTTTCTTTTTCATATTACTAGAGACTAGCAATATTTAGGTTGGGGAGTGTGATTAGTACTTAAAGTTGACATATTATTATGAAATTTTAAGACTAATTGTACTTTAATGGAGTTTAAGTGATGTCATTTCAGGCCCTAAACTGAACAAGGACCCAAGAACAACAAGTACCACACTTGGATGCAGTACCAGTACATTAGAGCCCAAAATTGGAGAAGCTTGGAGCACAGCCAGAACGTTCGAACGCCAACTCACGTTCGAACTTCCACAATACACTGTAGCAAACTCAAATGCTGAAGAGAAGGCGTGTTGCAGTTAGGAAAGAAGACTGGAGCTCTGAAGTACTTGAGTGTCACGTTCGAACGCCAACTCACGTTCGAACGTGCACTTGAGTTGATGGAAGACCAGACCACTGCAGAGAGTTGGAACTGCACTTCACAGGAGACCAACAGATCACTCGAGTGAAAGGGGTCAGAGCAAATATGGCGTTTGAACGCCCTTAGTGCAAAAACAGAAGAAACGTTCGAACGGCAGTCAACGTTCGAACGCCCTCAGTGCAAAAACAGAAAGAACGTTTGAACGCCAACTCACGTTCGAACGTCATTCACAGACTGGCAGCAGAGTTGTTGACTGTTCACTTGGACTTGGGCGGCAAACACTATTCTTTCACCCCCCCCCCCCCTTTCTCATCCTCTTGCCTATAAATACTCCCCTTGTTGGAGAGCTAAAAAAGGAGCACAGTAGGAAGTAGAATAGTGATGGAGGCTTAGACTCCCACTCTCATTGTAGTTAGTTCATTTTCCTTATGAAGTCTTTATTTTAGAGATTAGTTTGGCTTTAGCCCAACATCTCTTGCTTGTTATAACAGTAGTTTTATGCTTATGCGTATGTTTATGCTTTCATTTCTCATGCATAGAAGAGAAATAGCTCACATCTTGGTTGAGGAAGCAACCCTCCAATTCTTGGTTGAGGAAGCCACCCTCCAAATGTGACTAGCTTTCTTCTACTTTTTTTGTTCATGCATTTCACTTCCATTGCTTGAGCTTCATTCTTTCTTAGAAGAGTGAAACTCTTCCACTTTTCTAGAGCTTTATTAAAGCCGTGAAGGGTGGAACGTGATTCACCCATTCATTGTGGAAGATTAGCTCCGCGTTCGTTGTTACTTTATCTTTTAAAGTTCTCCACTTGGAGGGATGAGCATCACTCACTTCTCTAGCTTTACCCAAGCCATGAAGAGTGAGTAGTTTCTCATTCACTCTTTAGTGAGAGGATAAGGGCATGCATAAGTTATCCGGGAATCACATTTGTGCAATGTTCTTTTATGCTTAACGTTTATTTCTCCTTGTTACCGGATGATTGATTGCATCTAGCAAAGCTAAGGTACTTTGTATAATTGTGAGCTCTTTCTATGACATGGATGACTCCTACATAGAAAGACTCATCAGTTCAAGGCAAGTACCCCGGCTAGATCCTCATGACTACCCTTCAATCTCCCCCTTTATTGTACTTCATTTAAAGAATGGACTATTAATATCTTGATTGGATGTCTTGTAGAAACACTTGCTTGTTTGTAGACGGGTTAAGTCTCGGCACAGGCAATTCTTGTAAACTTCTAGAAAGACATCGGAATCATGTTCTTAATTCTCACAATCCATCTTTATCTTCCGATTAACTTGCTGTTGACACGGGAATTAATTGAGTTATCAAGCACAATTATGACAAACCAGATAACTAACTACATGTCCAGATCCTTGCACTAAAGAGTGACTCTTTTTAATTAGCATTTATCTCCTATTTTGTTAAGAAAATCCTCTAGGAAAGAATCTTATATTCTATCCAGCAAAACCCATATCTCACAGCAAATCTAAAAGGTTACAATCAAAAGGTCTCTACCACTGCTTGCCTTAGAAATATCAACAAAAGTGATGTGAATCCGCCCAAATAACGAGATCCAACAACGAAAAAGGAACCCAAGAACGTTCTATGATCAGATTTGAATGATAGACCTTGACCCGTTGTTTACGACAAACAAGAACCTTGGTATATATGACCTCAACCCGTTGTTTGATGCGAAACAAGAACCTTGGTATAAGGAAGACGCCACAAACGGTGGTGGAATTCCGTTTGATAAGTCGCTGGTGAACGCCACGGGAAATCCCGATAAGTTCGTATAGTTCTTCAAAGAACCGTAGAGAAAACACTCTCCAAATTTACTGAATAATAATCTACCTTTTTCATTGATTTAGACCCCTATTTATAGGCTGGTCATTACAAAGAAAATTCCTAATTTGCTAAGGACAACAAATCCTAATATACTAAAGAAACAAATCCTAATCTAGTAAGGAAACAAATCCTAATCTAATAAAGAAACAAATCCTAATATACTAAGGAAACAAATCCTAATCTGAGTTTATATTTTGACAATCCAAACCCAAATAGGAATAATTAAAAATAATTGGCATGCAAGCCTTACAATCAGACCCAAAAAGAGTAATTTAAAACATGCCCATTTATGCTTAGCCTTAGCTAGATTCTTCTAGAACTTGGATCATGTTGATGACTCTTTGTTGCCCAAGTGGATCATGCTCAATGGGCCTCCACGAATTTGCTTGAGTCCATGCCTCTTGAATCAGCCCATTAAGTACCTCTTTAAACTTCCTTGCTCGTGCTCTCGTAACCGGCCCAATTGGAACTTGAACTAGATCCCTTGAAGTTGTGCTATGATTTGCATCATTCCCCTCCTCTTGAAAAGGATTTGCCCTCAAATCATCACCTACATCAAAAGGACTCAAGTCAGTAACATTAAAAGTAGCACTTACATTGTACTCACTAGGTAAATCTAGCTTGTAGGCATTGTCATTGATGCGCTCTAGGACTTGGAAAGGACCATCTCCCCTTGGAAGCAATTTGGAACGCCTTTGTGCCGGAAATCTTTCTTTTCTCATATGCAACCAAACCCAATCTCCGGGTTCAAAAATCAGCTTGTGACGCCCCTTGTTGGCTTGCTTTGCATACTGCTCCGTTCTTCGCTCAATGTTGAGTCTTGCTTTCTCATGAATCTGCTTGACAAAGTCAGCTTTCTTTTTGCCATCTAAATTAACATGCTCAGTCAAAGGTAAAGGAGATAAATCCAATGGAGTTAAAGGATTAAATCCATACACAATTTCAAATGGTGAAAATTTAGTAGCAGAATGAACAGATCGATTATAAGCAAACTCAACATGTGGTAAACATTCTTCCCATGCTTTGATGTTCTTTTTAATGATTGCCCTCAATAAAGTAGACAAAGTCCTATTTACTACTTCAGTTTGACCATCAGTTTGTGGATGACAAGTAGTAGAAAACAATAGCTTAGTACCTAGCTTACACCACAAAGTCTTCCAAAAATAGCTCAAGAACTTAGCATCTCTATCCGAAACAATTGTTCTAGGCATGCCATGCAATCTCACAATCTCTCTAAAGAACAAGTCAGCAACATGCGAAGCATCATCCGTTTTGTGACATGGAATAAAGTGTGCCATCTTAGAAAATCTATCCACAACCACAAAAATTGAATCTCTCCCACGCTTAGTCCTAGGCAATCCTAACACAAAGTCCATTGAAATATCAATCCATGGCTCACTAGGAATTGGTAAAGGAGTATACAAACCATTGGACTGCACTCTAGATTTAGCTTGCCTACATGTGACACATCTACCACAAATTCTCTCAACATCTCTTTTCATGTGAGGCCAATAGAAGTGTTCCTGCAAAATAGCTAAAGTCTTTGCAACTCCAAAATGTCCCATTAATCCCCCACCATGAGATTCATGCACTAATAACTCCCTCAAGGAACAATTAGGCACGCATAACTTATTCTCTCGAAACAGGAATCCATCAAGCCTAAAGAACTTACCACAACCGGTTTTCTCGCAAGCTCGGTATTCCTCACAAAATTCATGATCATCAGCATATAAATTTTTAATGTGCTCAAAACCAAGCAATTTTGCATCAAGTGTGGAGAGTAATGCATACCTGCGAGAAAGTGCATCGGCAACCACATTCTCCTTACCTTGCTTATACCGGATGACGTATGGAAACGTCTCAATGAACTCCACCCATCGCGCATGCCTTCTATTTAGCTTGTGTTGGCCCTTCAAGTGTTTCAAGGACTCATGATCGGTGTGAATCACAAATTCCTTAGGCCATAGGTAGTGTTGCCACGTCTCTAAAGCTCGAACCAATGCATACAACTCCTTATCATAAGTTGGGTAGTTTAATGCTGCCCCGCTTAGTTTCTCACTGAAGTAAGCAATTGGTCGTCCTTCTTGCATAAGCACTGCTCCTATGCCAATACCTGAAGCATCACATTCAATTTCAAACGTTTTCAAAAAGTTAGGTAAAGACAATAAGGGGGCATTGGTCAGCTTCTCTTTGATTAGTTGAAACGCCTTTTCTTGTTCTTCTCCCCATATAAATCCAATGTTCTTCTTGATCACTTCGGTAAGTGGTGCGGCTATGCTACTAAAGTCCTTCACAAACCGCCGGTAAAAACTAGCAAGTCCATGAAAACTACGAACATTACTTACACTTGTGGGACTCGGCCATTCTTGGATTGCACGTACCTTCTCTTCGTCAACCTGTATACCTTGTGCACTAACAACAAATCCCAGAAATACAAGCTTATCGGTATAAAAAGTACACTTCTTTAGATTAGCAAACAACTTTTCTTTCCTAAGCACATCTAAAACAGATTGCAAATGTGCTACATGATCGTCCATGTTTTTGCTATAAATGAGTATATCATCAAAGTAGACAACAACAAATCTGCCTATAAATGCACGCAAAACATGATTCATAAGTCTCATAAAGGTGCTCGGAGCGTTAGTCAATCCAAAAGGCATAACTAACCATTCATACAAACCATATTTTGTTTTAAAGGCTGTTTTCCATTCATCTCCTTCCTTTATTCTAATCTGATGATAACCACTCTTTAAGTCAATCTTAGAAAATACACAAGAACCATGTAGCTCATCTAACATATCATCTAAGCGAGGAATAGGATGACGATACTTTACCGTTATGTTGTTGATGGCGCGGCAATCAGCGCACATTCTCCACGTCCCATCCTTCTTAGGTACAAGTAAAACCGGAACGGCGCATGGGCTCATGCTCTCCCTCACGTGCCCTTTCACCAACAACTCACTTACTTGCCGTTGAAGCTCCTTTGTCTCCTCGGGATTGCTCCTATAGGCTGGTCGGTTTGGAATTGTAGCACCGGGAACAAAATCAATTTGATGTTCAATCCCTCGGATTGGAGGTAACTCATGTGGTGTTTCCTCGGGAAAGACATCCTCATACTCCTGCAAAAGAGAAACAACAGAACTAGGCAAAGCAAGGTCAAGTTCGTTAGTGTTTAAAAGTGCCTCTTTGTACAAAAGTACAATCATCGGCTGATTTGAAAACATGGCTCGCTTAATTTCACTCACTTTTGCATAGAAATTCTTTTGTTTTCTCTCTGATTTTCTCTCAATGGCCTCATTTTGATTTTCTTTTTCTCTCTCATTTTTCTCGGCCTCTCTCTGATTTTCACTTTTTTTCTTTTTCTTTTGTTCACTCTCTTTCTTTTGTTCACTCTCTTTCTTTTGATCACTCTCTTTTTGCAATCTCACTTGATCCTCATATACTTGCTGCGGTGTCAATGGTACAAGAGTGATTGATCGTTGATTAAGCACAAAGGAGTATTTGTTCGTAAAGCCATCATGCTTCACATGCCTATCAAACTGCCATGGGCGCCCAAGCAATAAGTGTCCCGCTTGCATTGGTACTACATCACACAACACTTCATCTTCGTACTTACCAATTCGAAATGCAACTAACACCTGCTTGTTCACCCTTATCTCACCACTATCATTTAACCATTGCAACTTGTACGGTTTAGGGTGCTTCAACACGGGTAGTCCCAACTTCTCCACCATAATTGTGCTTGCAACATTAGTACAACTACCACCATCAATAATCACACTACACACCTTGTCTTTGATGTAGCACCTAGTGTGAAAGATGTTCTCTCGCTGCACTTCATCAACCTCTTTTGCATGCATGCTCAATGCTCTTCTCGCCACCAATGTCAAGGCATCAGGGGGTAAATATTCCTCCTCGGAAACGTCCTCCAATGGTGGCATGTCATCGGGGTCGGAATCATCATTGTCGGTCACAATTTCACCATTGTCTTGCAACACCATGACTTGCTTGTTTGGACATTGACTTGCTATGTGTCCCCTGCCTTGACATTTAAAACATTTAATGTCACGATTCCTAGAGGTAGAAGTGTCGGTTTTACCTTGAGGAATGTGGCTGGTGTTCGCGGACTTGGGCTCGGATTTGGGCATTTGTGACTTTTCTTGTTGCTTGGCATAACTCGGTTTCCAAGAGGTAGAACTAGAGTTATGGGATGCACGTGACCCACCCCCCCTCTTGAGTTGTTGCTCCACTTTGATGGCCATGTGCACCATATCTTCCAACTCCACATAATGCTGCATCTCTACCTTATCATGGATTTCCCGGTTTAGTCCAAGTAAAAATCTAGCCATTGTAGCCTCTCGATCTTCCTCTACGTTAGCTCGGATCATAGCAATCTCCATCTCCTTGTAATAATCCTCCACGCTCCGACCTCCCTATTTAAGACCTTGTAGCTTTTTGTACAACTCTCGGTAGTAGTAGCTTGGAACGAACCGCTTTTTCATCACCATTTTCATCTCCTCCCATGTCTCTATTGGCCGTTCCCGATTCCGTCTCCTATTTATAACAAGTTGATCCCACCAAGTAATAGCATAGTCAGAAAACTCAATCACCGCTAATTTTACCTTTTTTGCTTCAGAATAGTTGTGGCAGTCAAATAGGAAATCCATCTTTTTCTCCCACTCAAGGTATGCTTCAGGATCGGATCTACCTTGAAACGATGGAATCTTCATCTTAATACCACCCAAGTTGTTATCTTCTCGATTCCTAGCTTCTCTAAACCGCCCTCCATGTCTCCAATTATTAACGACAGAATTTTTATCATCTTCTTCATCAAAACCAGCCCCATAAGGCTCTTCATCTTCAACCCTTACTTCCCTCGGTTGAACTATTTCCCTTCTACGTACATTAGGAACGGTTTGTGGTTGCCTCTCACGTGTATTCTCCATCTGATCTAACCGTTCGTGAACTTGCTCCAGTTCCAACTTCATCACACGCCTCATCTCACTCATCATGGCCTCCATAAACAATTTCGGATCAGCCAATTTCGTAGCATCTTCGGTCATGTTCTTAACACTGTTGTGAGACATGATTTCTGCAAAAACAAGGTTAGAAAAAAAAAAAAAAAGGAAAAAAGGACCTCACAATTCTCTCCCTTACGTGTTTACACTCAAGAATGTGAATCACTCTACCCTCGTGTTTCACTCAAAAAATATGTGGCCTTTAACCCTCTAATGTTCTCACCACTCTTGCCTTTTTTTTTTTTCCACTCAATAATTCTCTTCCAGTTCTTTTGAAACTAATCAAACAATTCTCAAAATTTCCAGCAACAATTCACCAAGAACTCATCAAGGAATTTCGGGTTTCAAGAGCAAGAATTCAAGGAACACGGCTGATTAGATTATTTGGAAGCACAAAATAGCAAGGTTTCTAGAAAATAGATGAAAACAAACAATTTTGTAATAACTAGGACCAAACAATTTCGGGCTTTACTTTTTTTTTTTTTTTTCCAGCCACCTTTTTTTGGACTACTTTCTGTTTTTTTTTTTTTTTTTTTTTTTTCCAGCCTTTTTTTTTTTTTTGGACTCCTTTCTGTTTTTTTTTTTTATCAGCAACTATCTTTTGATAGTAACAAAATAAAATTTTGTGATAAACTAGAACAAAATACGAGCGGAATGGGGAATAAAGGAAATTCGGTTAAACTAGAATTTGTGAACCGAATTTGGGAGTGAGGAACACAGAATAAGAAGAAGAAAGACTTTTTTTTTTTTTAAAGATAGGCAAACCTGAACTAGAACCTTTGCTCTGATACCAAATGATGTGAATCCGCCCAAATAACGAGATCCAACAACGAAAAAGGAACCCAAGAACGTTCTATGATCAGATTTGAATGATAGACCTTGACCCGTTGTTTACGACAAACAAGAACCTTGGTATATATGACCTCAACCCGTTGTTTGATGCGAAACAAGAACCTTGGTATAAGGAAGACGCCACAAACGGTGGTGGAATTCCGTTTGATAAGTCGCTGGTGAACGCCACGGGAAATCCCGATAAGTTCGTATAGTTCTTCAAAGAACCGTAGAGAAAACACTCTCCAAATTTACTGAATAATAATCTACCTTTTTCATTGATTTAGACCCCTATTTATAGGCTGGTCATTACAAAGAAAATTCCTAATTTGCTAAGGAAAACAAATCCTAATATACTAAAGAAACAAATCCTAATCTAGTAAGGAAACAAATCCTAATCTAATAAAGAAACAAATCCTAATATACTAAGGAAACAAATCCTAATCTGAGTTTATATTTTGACAATCCAAACCCAAATAGGAATAATTAAAAATAATTGGCATGCAAGCCTTACAATCAGACCCAAAAAGAGTAATTTAAAACATGTCCATTTATGCTTAGCCTTAGCTAGATTCTTCTAGAACTTGGATCATGTTGATGACTCTTTGTTGCCCAAGTGGATCATGCTCAATGGGCCTCCACGAATTTGTTTGAGTCCATGCCTCTTGAATCAGCCCATTAAGTACCTCTTTAAACTTCCTTGCTCGTGCTCTCGTAACCGGCCCAATTGGAACTTGAACTAGATCCCTTGAAGTTGTGCTATGATTTGCATCAAAAAGTTCCCTGTGGATTCGACTCCGAACTCAAACCGGATTATTACTACAGCTTGACCGCCTGCACTTGGGTGTACACATTGGATCAAGCCATCAAGTCCTTCAATATTTTTGCACAAGAGAGAATTTGCTTGATGGCATCAAAGAGATTAATGTTGATCTGTACCTACTTAAACATTTCAAGGATATTAGAATAGTTAGTAGTTTTAGCAGGTGACCTCAACCGTTGGGGACAGGGGACCAAGATAGGACAATCAATCACAGTAAAGTCCACAATCTTAGGCTTCTCAATTGGTTCAGCCTCTTCAGAGTTACCCTTAGTCTCTTTTTCATTTTTCAAAGTAGCTTTGGGTAAACTATTTTTGTCTTTTTTTCTATTTCCTTCCCACTCCTAAGAGTGGTGATAGCCTTGAGTTGCTCAAAACTCTCTTTAGTAACATCGGACGATTCAATCACATGTTGACCTTTTGGGTTTTCTTGGGGTTGAGTGGGAAATTTCCCTTTTTCTTGTTGGAAAGACCCCATAGCAGTAGTCAACTTAGTGATTTGTGTCCAAATGTCATTAAAAGATGCGGCATTTTTGTTGTTGATTATGATTTGACTCTGAATGAATTGATGCATGACATCCTCCAAATTTCTTTTGTGAGGAGGTTGGTATGTGGGCCGATTAGGTGGTCCTTGTTGACCAAACCCTTGTTGAGGTGGGTCTTGCTAAAACCCTTGCGAATTGGACCGTGGATATTGGGAGCTAGATGAAGGACTATGACCATAAAATGATTGTTTTTGCTTAGGTGGGATGGGAGGTGATAATGAGGTGGACCCATGAGGAATAGGGTTGTCATTCTTCCACCTGATGTTCGGGTGGGAGCTCCATCTCGGATTATAAGTGTTAGAGTGTGGAGAATATAACTGCCTACTTTGGTTAAATGCATTTACTTGCTCATGGTAAACTTCGATGTATTGCAAATAGCTTGGCACGGATTGTGCTTCTTGGGGACTCTTCGTCCAGATCCCGAGGAGCAACCCGTTCTATCTATTAGAAGGAATACTCAACGCCTATTGGTTATTGGAATGCGGTTGAAAGATCGGAGGAGTGAAAGGTTCTTAGCCTACCGGTGACCGGCTTTCAAAAAGCACCTTTGGAACCTCGGGATGCTTTACTCCTAACCCCACAAGGTTCTGATTTCATCCGCCGTGACCTGTCGAATTAATCCTAGCTACTGATCCTCAGTAAGGACTCTCTCACACATGTAGCTCAAGAGATCAGGGACTCCTCTATCAGTCACATAAGGGCTCCCAAGGCTCCCATGCTTTTAACAATCTCTACTGTTACTGGTTAGTCAGTTCTCCAAGGCTTCAAGCTTGCTTGGTGAATTGATAGTTGTCCCGTACCTGCCAAAGACAGTTAGAGTAGAGTTATGACAAGGAACCCCCTTGAGTGCCGGAATGTTTCGGCACTCCGAAATAAAGTGCTCAACACTCTCATATTGAGCAAGATTCCTCGGCCTTAGTGACATTCGACACCTCATTCCTCCTATTCACCTCTAAGCTCTCCACCTTACGGGACAATTTTGCTATCTTAGCAAACAAATCTTCTTGGTCATGCAAGTTGTATACATTCCCCCCCCCCCCACTTGGTTGACTTCCTAAAGAGGACCTTGATACATCGGTAGGATCTGTGATATCCCAAGATTGGGCATTCTCCGTTAATGTATTAAATTACTCTAGGGCCTCATCAGGATCCTTACTCAAAAACTCTCTGTTGCACATCATGTCGATGACCTATCGGTGGCCTGGCGTAATTCCCTCATAGAAAAAACTAACCAATTACGACGGTTCGAATCCATGATGTGGAATGGAGTGCAACAAGTCCTTGTATCTATCCCAACACTAATAGAACTACTCATTCAGTTTTTCAGAAAAGTTTTGAAATTGTTTCTTTAGAGCAGTTGTCTTGGGCATTGGGAAAAATTTGTTTAGAAATTCGGATAACATTTGAGCCCAAAAACTTATCGAGCGGGGCTTCACGGAGTTCAACTAAGTTTTGGCTTTGTCCTTGAGAGAAAAGGGGAATAATTTCATGCGTGCCATGTCTTCCATGGCATGATTTGAAATTAATGTTCCAACTATTTCCTCAAACTTCTTAATGTGTAGGTAAGGATTTTCTCGTTCCAGGCCATGGAATTGAGGAAGTAATTGCAACATGCCTGGTTTTACAAGGAAGCCATGCGCTTGCATAGGTTTCTACCATGAGGGGGTTTTGCACTAGGGGATTTTGCACTCCCCAGCCCCTCGGATTGTTAGCACCATCATCCCCAAAATTGTCTCCGGCATCCTCGGGGGGGTCTTGATTTATATTCCATATTTGGTCCTAGCTCACATCTCGCTAGTCTATTTTGATTATCATGTCCCCAGATTCAAATACACTAACTACAATTGAAAAATTATGTGCAATTCTATACATATGACCAACGTACCTTGGCCCGTGATGAGAATCACAAAACTTACCTCCGTTGTCCCCAAATCACCTTCAAACTCGACGCTTAGCCCTCCCCGCAAAGGCACCAAAAATGCTTGATTTTTCCCTATCTTCCCACACCAACCCAATTATGTGTGTAGATGGCTTAGTGTATGGTGAGTGTCACTCGCCCTCAAGCTCAATGCAAGAAGTGTGGAAAATTGTGTGTGGATGAACAAAAAATGTGAGTATGCTAAATTGCACCCCAAGCGTAGAGAGACTTACAGTGTCATGTTTTACTTGGAATGAGTATTCCAAGGTCGTCTCCTCAGGCAAGGCGAGGTCAAGTGGTCTTGAAGAGTGATTTGTAGAAGAAAGTGAAAATTGGAAAATCTTGTAGTTTGAAAGTTGGTGAGTTGTGAATTGTGAAATAATGCTAGAAAATGGGGTCAGCTAATCCATGGAGGTCATTCCAATGGGAATGTCAAATTGACTCATTTCATTCAACCAATGGTGTCTGGGTATTTGATTGATTCGTAGGAAGTGACGGACCAATGTGTGGACAAGAGCATACCCCGTGACAAGTCTACGGTGTATCAAAAACCCACGTCTGCACTCAACCTAGTCAAACCAAAGACTTTACACTACGAGGAAGAATGAAAGAGAGTTGATTTCACATACCGAAGAGGAAATCCCTCTTGGATTAGCCATCTAAAAGTTTAGTTATCCATGATAAAAGCAAGAACAAACATTAAGTAGGGAAACATGGTAGTGAAATCAACTATGGACTTGTATTAATGTAAGAGAAAGTTTAAACTACAAAAGAAAAGATATTCATTTGCAAAATGTAAAGCTTGAAGGGAACAAAACCAAAATGTAGAAATGAACCACAATAAACTTAGCTAAACTTAGTTACAACTTTGATTAAAAGAGATTAAAGTGCAAGAGGGAAAGATTACATGTAAAATGGAGCTTACTACAATGAAAATGGTGAAGGAAAATGTAAAACCCAGCTTTCTCTCTCTAGAACTTCATCTTCTTCCTTGGACCTTCTCCCTCTAAAAGCTTTATAATCTGAAAATGCATGTAGGAAGTCTGTATATTCGTCCATCCCCCTCACTATTGTCATGAGTGGCTAACTTAGAGTGCTTGGAGAGAGGTTGTCCACAAAAACATCCAAATTCACTCAAAGCATGATCCCCTTTTCTCTTTCCAACCACTCCCTCTCTCTACATTGGTCACCCACTCCCTTATGCTTATTATCTAAATGGTTGGGTTAGGAGGTCATTATGGAGTGCTAGAAATGTCAGAACATGGATTAGATGTCAAAAGGTGGGTGCCTGTAGTTGATGGAGTCGTTTGGGATAGGATATGAGCTTTCTTGGCTGCTGGTACCGGTATCCTAGAGATATGGTACATGTACCTCGACATTTCTCAGTGTTGAGTCAGTAAGGGTACAGGTGGGAGGTACCGGTAGGTTCTTTCCAAGAGGCTCTAGTACCGATACCAAAGGCAGGGAGGTATCGGTACCTTCTTCGTTTCCTCCATGTCAGCCAGCTGAGTTCCAAGTTCCAGGTACCGATACCTAGTGATGTGGTACCGGTACTTAGTGACTTGGTACCGGTACTTAGTGACTTGGTACCGGTACCTCTTTTTCTTGCGTGGAGATTTTTGGTTCTTTGAGCTCCCGAGCCATCCGTCTTGAGGTCCTTTCTTCCAATTGCTCTCAATCACTTTAGGAGGTGCTTTATGCTTGCCCTTTCCATCCTATCATCTGCAATCAAGCCATTCTCTATTAATTATCGATTTGAATCCATTTTCCCATAAATTCACTACAAAAACAAGTTAAAATGGATGCAATGAAGATGTTTAATGTGCAATGTTCCACACTCATCAATATGGGTGAGTAGCAAAACAACAATAGATAGAAATGGGGTGAAATGCTCTGATAAGAAGCTAAGTGATACTGTGCAGTAAAGTATGGAGGAGTGGGTTTGTCAGGTTGAAGGAGGTGAAAGGACATGACAAAAGCAACATGAGTTTAGGTTATGAGAAATGACATGACAACCTCAGGTATAAATGGGAGAGCATAATGTGAAGATAAATCAATTTTTGTTGTTGTAAATTGTCAGATGTGCAGCTTTTAAAGAGACATGTATCCCTTGTTGTTGACCTTTTTCACAGCTTCCATGTGTGACCTCCCAAGTCACCCCTCTCTATAGAGCCTTGCCATAGTTACACATTGCCTTTTCTAAGTGATGATGCTGCTGGTAATTTATGTAAAATCGCAACGCATTAATAACTTGTATACAGTCATTTCATAATCTTCGTCCTTATTGCAACCATTTATTTTTAGAACTTGTTATTTACAATTATTTTGTCTGAATTTATTTATTCCTTCTCATGGAATACTTTTTGTACATCTCAAACTAAGCCTGACTCAAGGCATCTTTGCACGTATTGAAATCTTCTTTATTTTGGCCTTAAACATCAGCGTAGGAGGCATATTTTCACCTGTTAAACCAATAACCATTTGTGGGTGCCTACTAAAATTTTCTTTCTATGGAATGTGATTACATAAACCATATTTGTTTTTGGCATTTTTGATATTTTAATGCTTCTTCTTATCACTTCAGACCTCCAGATATAGGTCTCCGGGGTAGGGTGTGACATGTATTATTCATTGCTTTTACATATACATTTGAGGTTTGATGCACACACGAGCACTATGTGTTTGATGAATTGGCTGTTTGAATCTGCTTATCACATATAGTTGCTTGATTGGGTTTTGGTTGCCCTGGTTGGGATCATCTTGTAAGATTGAGTGTTAATCAACAAATTCAATACACTAATCTTCATGGGTGTTTTGGGTTGTGGTGGTTAAAAAGAGGTTCTCACTTAGATTGTCATATCATTGTGAGAAGAGGTAACTGTGGTCGATTTGGGTTAAAATTGGTATTTTTCTAAGCAAAATTTGTAATAACCTATTCACCCCCTCTAAACCTAGCGTGCGATTCCTCGTATATAATCGAGTGGAAAAATCCTACACATGAAGTATTGTATTTTCCCACACTAATGCATCATCTTATGTTTGGCCTTTGGCATCTTTTAAGGAATTAGGGTTTAACTAACCTTTATTCATGTGTTCACCTATCACCAACACTTAGAGTCACGTAAGGTCATTAGTCAATTAAGCTAACAAGACTCCTAAGTATAAAGTTGAATAGTTAGTGTATACTTAGTTTATGAATTTTTCAAAGGTAAAGCTATGCAACCATGTTAGGATGAAAGAGACTTCTGCTCATGAATCATGCATTAAGATTTATGCCACTAAATAAATCTATGGACATGCCAAATTGAACATTGAATTACATTTAGGAACATTATTCCAAAATCATTTTTCCTGAATTTGCAATGTATAAAGAATATAACATGAATCATTGCTTAACATAACCATGTAATTCTATAATCAATGATCTGACATCCTATCAACTTTGCATGTTTCTATTCTTGTTGAATATATATTCTGATGATTGTGTTAGTATCAGTTGTACTATAGCCTTATTTTCCACTATTATTAAGTCAGAATTTAAATGAGCGAATTTAACATGAAATACAATCTTTTGTAATTACCCATGATAACCCAAATTTATCCAAAATAATGATAGATAGCCCAAAGACTAATATACTTGCAATTTAAGCTCAACTTATATAAATATTTATATCCCTTTCATTGAATTACTTATATTCTTTTCTTGCATCCTCAACATCTCGAATTGTGAGGCGTACCTTTGGAGACAAGACATCTTGACCATTGTAGTTCCTTCGTGTGAAACCACAAGAATATCCCATGCCTCATTTGAAGTCTCGCAATTAGCAATCCTTTGGAAGTCTCGCAATTAGTGATTCTTCAGAACTCGATTCGATCTCAATCTTCGACCAAGTCTTTGGGGATTTCACATCAACCACAACTTCACCATCTTCGACTTGTGTGGTGGTGGTGTGAGGGCTCCAACCCTATTGCACGATTAACCACACTCTGTTGTCAATGGATTTCAAAAATGCTCTAAAGCGAGCTTTCAAATGTGCAAAGTTCAATCCATTGAATAGTGGTGGTCGTGCAATTAAACAGAATAGATCTCAAGAAGGTAAGCTAGGTACGTAACAAAAAATAAGAAATGCCTACAAGTGTCTATGGACTCGGGGCAACCACGCTCTGATACCAATTATTGTTCTAGGAAGGAGAACCTAATATAGATCTTGCCTCACGATTATACATGTGGAGCTATAGACATTTTACCTAGAAGGGGGTGAATAGGTTTTTTTAATTTAAAACTCAATTGATTATCATTTAAAACCAAATTGGCCACACTTACCTCTTCTCAATCAAATGTAGCAATTAATGATGAGAACCCCTTTAATCACCACATCCAATCTTAATCATGACGATTGATTGTTAATTAATCTTCTATTAATTTTTTTAGATCATATTTGTAATTGACTAATTTCGTGGAGTCCATCATAAAATCTCAACCTATTGCATGGTCATGATACTATCAAGTTGTGACGCCCCAAAATCTAGGGGATCCTTTCTCAACCCGTTGATCACTCATCAATCCGCGGAAGTATACCCGTGAGTACTGTATAACCCGATTCCACGTCGTTACACCCCATTCACCTAGGTCATAACCAAAACGAAATCCATGTAGAGTCTTCTTTGTACTAGAGCACTACCGAACATGTAACTTGTTCACATATTAACTATATGATCATTCCAAGGTCCAAACCCCTTGGTTATGACTTATTATCCTCCATTAGCAACATCCCAAGAGGATTGTTCAAGAAGAGAAAGCCATTCAGTGTTATATTTTAAAATTTCAAATTATGGAAAGAGGTACGTGGTACCGATACTTGGGCTCTCTATTTACCAGGTACAGGTACTTGTGTGTCTTGGTACATGTACCTGAGCCCACTGTCTTTCGGGGTACCGGTACCAAAGGCATATGTATCGGTACCTGAGCACACTGGAATCCAGGCAGTGTTACCTATAAGCCTAGGTACCAATACTTGGGTCATCCGACAGTGTGGTACCGGTACTTAATCACTTGGTTACCGGTACCTAAGCCTAGATCTTTCCCAAATCTTTCCATTTTCAACTCTTACCCATACAAACTCATACCATAATCATCCAAACTCATACAACATTCATTTACATCAAAGTATTGTCCAAAAGAGTTCATTACATGTCCCCTTTTATACAAATTTGCAAGTCAAAATAAATTACATAATTGATTTACAAAATGTAATTCAAAAGCCACATTCGTGCTTCCTCATCAACAAAGGCCCAATTGAGGGCCGTCCACAAGCGTCTATCCAACACTTGAAATATGTCCCCATAAAGGGTGAGTCACGCTCAATAGGGTATCTCCTAAGGAGGTTACTCCCCAATCCAGATGCATATGAAAATGCTTACATACAATTCATTAATCAATCATCCATTCAAGAATATACAATTCAAAAATAAATACCACAATGCCATGCCATGTCATGAGATGAAACTCACATATGGAATGCAACCCGAGCCCTCCACCGGCTCCCATATCACATGTTATATCATGCGCATACATCCAGGCATTCCAAGCCCCCGCCATTGATGTTACATATCCAATGACCATTTTATAAAATCTCGGGTCTTTCTTGGGGTGGGTATTTATGGACTTCCACCAACGGCTCTGCGTACGCGAACACACTTCAGGGACTCAATACCAATGGGAATGCAAATCTAAAATTACTGGGTCTTGCACCCTGATGTGAACCCCAATAGACTTGCTTTGAGACCCAACAACAATATTGGAAAACCAACCCAAGAAAGCCAAACTCAGGTCTATGGATGGAAAACCTCGACCCGTTGTTTACGACAAACAAGAACCTTGGTATATATGACCTCAACCCGTTGTTTGATGCGAAACAAGAACCTTGGTATAAGGAAGACGCCACAAACAGTGGTGGAAAACCGTTTGATAAGTCGTTGGTGAACGCCACGGGAAATCCCGATAAGTTCGAAAAGTTCTTCAAAGAACCATAGAGACAATGCTCTCAAAGCATATTGAGATAATAATCTACCTTTTCATTGATTTAGACGCCTATTTATAGGCTAGCCATTACAAATAAAATTCCTAATCTACTAAGGAAAACAAATCCTAATATACTAAAGAAACAAATCATAATCTACTAATGAAATAAATCCTAATCAACTAATGAAACAAATCCTAATCTATTAAGATAACAAATCTCCTAATCTACTAAGGAAACAAATCCTAATCTAAATAGGAATAACTAAAAACTAAAATTTGTGAATAGTGTCACGGTACTGTAGCATGAATAGTACCGTGCTACAGTACTTATTCTAAACCCTAGTCCAAATAAAATAATAAGACATATGTGGGCTAAGCATCCTCAAACCCACTTATTCTAAACTAAAAAATAAAAATTCTTTAAACAAATTGAAAGTCTTAACAACAAAAGGCCCTATCTCTAAGTCATGTCTTCATGTCTTCCATAGCTTGGATCAAGTGGATCAAAATTGATTCTCCTTCTTTCAAGCCCATATTGAGTGTTGGCCTCTTGCTAACTTCATCCCAAGGGGATTGCAACACTCCTTGCATTGCTTCCTTGATCATCTTGGCTGTTGATCTTGTAATTGGCCCATCTGGACTTGCAAAGGATCTTAAGAGTAGGCCCAGCTTAGTTCTCATCATTTGGTATCAGAGCAAGGTTTCCAATCAGGTCTTATCCTATCCTTTTATTTTTTGCATAATTGATTCTAGGGCTTCATTGTTCTAGGGTTTCAAAAAAAAAAAAAAATTTTCATTGTTATAGGGTTTGAGCTATTGTTAGGGTTTTGTCAATTTTTTACTATCTAGTTTGTGATCAAATTAGTTGGTGAAAAAAAAAAAAAAAAATTCGTCCAAAAAAAAAAAAAAAAAAAAGAACAGAAAAAAAAAAAAAATAGAGCAGAAAAAAAAAAAAAAAAAAAAAAAGAGGCGAAAATTCAAAATTTTTTTTTTTTTTGATAAACCTTCAATGTTTCTGATCTTTCTCCTTAAGATGTCGGTCAAGATTCGAGGACGAATCTTTTTGAGGAAAGGAGGAATGATGAGAACTAAGGTGGGCCTACTCTTAAGATCCTTTGCAAGTCCAGATGGGCCAATTACAAGATCAACAGCCAAGATGATCAAGGAAGCAATGCAAGGAGTGTTGCAATCCCCTTGGGATGAAGTTAGCAAGAGGCCAACACTCAATATGGGCTTGAAAGAAGGAGAATCAATTTTGATCCACTTGATCCAAGCTATGGAAGACATGAAGACATGACTTAGAGATAGGGCCTTTTGTTGTTAAGACTTTCAATTTGTTTAAAGAATTTTTATTTTTTAGTTTAGAATAAGTGGGTTTGAGGATGCTTAGCCCACATATGTCTTATTATTTTATTTGGACTAGGGTTTAGAATAAGTACTGTAGCACGGTACTATTCATGCTACAGTACCGTGACACTATTCACAAATTTTAGTTTTTAGTTATTCCTATTTAGATTAGGATTTGTTTCCTTAGTAGATTAGGAGATTTGTTATCTTAATAGATTAGGATTTGTTTCATTAGTTGATTAGGATTTATTTCATTAGTAGATTATGATTTGTTTCTTTAGTATATTAGGATTTGTTTTCCTTAGTAGATTAGGAATTTTATTTGTAATGGCTAGCCTATAAATAGGCGTCTAAATCAATGAAAAGGTAGATTATTATCTCAATATGCTTTGAGAGCATTGTCTCTATGGTTCTTTGAAGAACTTTTCGAGCTTATCGGGATTTCCCGTGGCGTTCACCAACGACTTATCAAACGGTTTTCCACCACTGTTTGTGGCGTCTTCCTTATACCAAGGTTTTTGTTTCGCATCAAACAACGGGTTGAGGTCATATATACCAAGGTTCTTGTTTGTCGTAAACAACGGGTCGAGGTTTTCCATCCATAGACCTGAGTTTGGCTTTCTTGGGTTGGTTTTCCAATATTGTTGTTGGGTCTCAAAGCAAGTCTATTGGGGTTCACATCACACCCAAGAGAGAATAACCCTTCTTGCTAACCCCTACCCTTGTTTTCAATGCAACCAGTGCAACTAGGTCAAACCTAAGTCCAACCATTCCGAGCCCACATATACCCATCGGGGATAGTGTTTGATCAAAAACATGCACACACACTCACACTCATGTCAAATGCCCACAAATGTGATGCTACCGTGCATATGCAAATGTAATGTACAATTACAATTACCATATCAAGTTCATATTATGATCATGTCCAATGTCTACCAACATTCACCAATTTCTTAATTGTTAATTATATCATAAACCATATAATCACAATCCACAACACCACCAAGCATGTTATAGCATATTCTATACACATAACACACTTAATCAAGCATAGACATTTTATCAAACACCTACAAGACACATAGATTATGTAAACACATAGCATGCCCAAATTAACATATTCTTCATGGAATTCCAAAGCAAGCAATTTCACCAAACCCATTCATAAAAGAATTGGTTTTAGCATTTCCATATTTCAACAATCCTAGGTATGTGTTATACATGAGATTTCATCTCTAACACCCTAACCATTTCATATTTCAACCCTAGGTTGGAAATGAACCTAGTTAGGAAAGGAACCCTACCTCTTGTAGCATATAGCTGCGTTGAAGAAGTTACAAAAACCCCAAACCAAGCCTCAAAACTTTGATCCCAAAAGTCCCCTCTTTGAGATTGTGGCGAAACTCGCGATCCTTGGTATGTACGCGTAGCTCTCGTCGCGTGGAACAATCTTTATTCTTGGCCCAAAGAGATCCAACAATCGGATTGTCGTAGATCGGCGGTAGAAGTGAGGGAGAACCCTTGGTTTTCTCTCTCTTCTTTCTCTCTCCCTTTTTCCAGAAATTGTAGGTGCAAAATGGGAAGAAAATCTGATTTTCTCCCCTATTTATACCCCCTAATACTTGGCTCTCATTAAGCCACACTTCCCAACTTTTCTGATCTAATTTTGTCCTGAATCAATTAAATCTCGCTCCGTGTTAAATTCAGTACATTTTTATTGAACTAAATTTAAATTATTTCCCAGGTTTCGTGAATAAAATCTAATCGCGTTTATTTTAGTCGGGCAACTTCCGATTGCATCATAAAATGCAAAAAAATTGACTATCTCGAAATTCGACGAAAATTGACTTGATAGCTAGATTTCTCGATACGAACCCCACGGTGAGGTTCTTTTCATCATCCAAGTTCTAGAAAAATTCAAATTTGCAACCCATACCGTAATGACCAATCACCGATTTGCCCGTTTTAACAAAATTTTATATTTTTTGGATTTTACACAAGCTCAAGATCCAAAAGCATCATTGAAGGGCAGAGATCAAGCGTCAAAGCTACATCATTCAACCTCCGTATCCACCTTCATGCTTAGGACAAAGGTAATGACCTAGCCACCCAAGATGACCACTTAGTTAATTTAACTTAGGATGATTAGGATGAAAATGAAATTGAAAGCAATTCGATTATGACTCCTAGGTGATTTTAAATGAAATTTTTTTCTAAAATATTTTTTGTTTTTGAAAACATAGTTTGAGTCACAATCGGACCCCTCTTTGAGCAACTCCTTTTAGTGCTCAAGAAGACAAGTTTTTGCATGATTTTATACTTAAAAACCTCTAGGGGCTGATCTATGCTCGCTAGACTTTGCTAGAACGGTCTCTTTATGACTTAGGGAAGAAAATGGGAAAAGGTCATGAAAGGCAGCGCAAGGCTTGCTCCATGAGCTAGCTCAAGTGGTCTCATGATCGCTCGAGCGGTGTCCATGGCCGCTTGAGCGATGCCATCCTTAGTCGTATTTGAAACGTTGTTTTCAATCCAATGACAACGACCCTATGACCACCCTCCCCCCGATCAAGAGAACGTGCGTGAATTTGAGTTTTCTTATTTACTAAGACTATCCTTATTTCAAACATTTAAATAGGGAGAGTTTTCCCACATCTAAGTAAAGCCTCTTGTGAGTTTTAAAAGAGAGAAAACTATCTTTCTACCTTAAGAGCTTTCACCACAACCTAGATCCCTAGAATCCAAAGGCTATCTCCAATAATTCTACCCAACTTCACTACTTGGAGAAGAAGAACTTGTTGGTTGACAAACCCATTGGTGTGTGCATATCGAGGATTGTTAGCGTGCCCATAATCGATCGAGGCCTAGACAAATTGTGTGGCGGGGAGGTCCAAGTGTAGCTACACTAGATGTCAGAGAGGGACTTTCAGCGGAGAGTAATGAAAGGAGCATCTAACCATGGTATTGGTTGAGGTATAAGTCTCGAATACTTGTATGTTGACTTGGCGTGTAGTGGATTAAGTTTTGGTAAACCCCGAGTGGTTCCCCGCAGTTTTTCCCGAGGAGAGTTTTCCACGTCAACAAATTGTGTGTGTGCTTTATTGTTTAACTTATACACTTGCATTTGTTAGCACACACGTGCACTATTTTTTTGTTGGAATTTTTGTTTGAATATTCATCCATACATAGTTGTGCAATTTGGTTTGGGATTTGGGATCAATGTGAGATTGATTAAGAGTGAATTAATTGAATATTAATTTGATCTATATGTTAAGGTTTGTGGTGCAAGAATAGGACATGTATCCATAACTAGGGAGAAGAATAGGACATGTTAGAATAATTAAGTTGGAGTTAGTCTTATCACCACCCCATTGGTATGTCTATTGGTACCTTATTGGTGCGTGTTACATGTAATCAATTGATTGCTCCATTACTATTTTAACCTTGCAATGCATTCTAATAGTCATAATTGTCATTTATTGGATGAGGTGTCCAATGGATTCAGCTAGAGCTACTCTCTCGGCCTCTGCAGCTTCCAAAGAGGGATGAAAAGCTGCAAGCAAGCCAAGAAGTAGGTCAAAAACACGCCTAACAGAAACACCCCCAATAGAGATTCTTATGAGTATTTCTCGAAGCTTCCCAAACCCTGGGAACATGGGGAATGTGACCAAGAATTCTTGACAACTCCCAAGTATTACCTCAGACGAAGAAGAATTTTGGTTTCCACCCCTTGTCGGAAGATGGGAGCCTAGAAATCAGACTGTTCACCTTAACTCGCTTGGCAAAGTAGGGGAGGATTTAAGTTGGAAAAGGTGGGCGAATTAACGGATGGTGGGAGGCGAAGTGTTTCCGATTTCTCGCCAATGCACAAGAAGGCCAACCAATAGACCCCATCCATTGGGGGAAACCATAGATGGACAAACATTATAAAAAACAAGGACATCCCAGATGAAGGGGTAGATAGGGAACCTAAGGCCAGCTTTGAACGTCGAGGTGAAAAAATAGGCCATTCTAGGAATGGATTGCACCTCCCATCCTCCTCATGAGAATGAAGCAAAATAGAGGGAGGGAAGGAGTACTACTCCCTCAAAGCCTCAAGGTCATCCTCATCAATACGGCTTGGGGTCGACTTGGCACAACAAGTAAGGTTAGACAAATCTTGATGGACCTTTTTCTTTTTAGGACCAGAGGAAGATGAGGCACCGTTGGACCCCTCTTCTTAACACGACTTGAGGTGGCAAGTGGCAGAGCCGGTGGGGCTCGTTAGAACATCCTGAGGTAGAAACCATGGGAATCGACTCGTGGGGCACCAGATCTAAAACCCTAGGAGAAAACTCGAACTTCTCCGCTAAGGCTAGTGAAAACTAGTCGCCCCCAATAGGCGAAATATCCTCGGTGAAGAGCTCATCTCCGCCATGGGAAGATGAAACCTCCTTAGCATAGTCGCTACCATGGGGAGATGAAACCTCCTTGAGTCAGACACGACTCTCCCATTAGAACTTCAGATCTCAATCCAGATGTAAAGAGGGAAGATTCAAAGTATAGTTCGTCAAACTACTATAAGAAAAAATAGGACATGTTAGAATAATTAAGTTGATCATGTAATACCCACATGACCATATGAGTTACATTTTCCAAATGACCGCATTGGAATACTTTTATGATAAATCACACCCTTTATACTGATATTCACACTATTTCACGTAGTCAGGATCTCTCTCTAGTTTGCTGGACAAGAAAGGTTTCATTGGCTTCTAGGTGAATCGATACCATAGACCTGTATTTGGAGGTGGTTTGAGGAAGGAGAAGTTGAAGGTTAGGGTTTGAGGTTTTGGAAATTCAAAGCTTTGAATTTTGTGTTTTTAAAACGTAAGGGGTATTTTTCCTAGCCTAAAATGAACCCAAGGAATCCATTTACACCTTCAAAGTTGGATTTAGAGGTTGTTAAGGGGGTCAAAACACCAGTTGCAGGTCTGGCCATGGTGGGAAATTCCTATTTTTCACAAACTTTTGTTTAATTTTCAGTGGGTTTTGGATTTAATTAGAAGTGTCTCACTTATGGGGTTCAACAGAGGGGTATGAGGTGAGTTACTAGGCACTGAAAATGGGGGAAATGGGTTATTGAGTAGGGAGATATGAGGTGGTGAAGTAGGGTGGTTGGAAGAGTAGTTGAACTCAGGGTTTTGGCTAGTGGTTGAAGATGAAGTGAGGAGAGGACCACTTTCCACCCCGATAGAGTGATGGCGCTTCTATGGTCCAAATGAACTTTAGTCAATGCCAAAGTTTCTGTGACATCCGTGCGGAGGTCCTGGTAAAATTTTAGATTAATTCGATACCCAGATCAATACGTGGTGTAAATTGACTAGTTTACCCTATATGGGCTAATTTGACCCTATTTTTGAGGGATTTTTGAAAAATAAATGTTATATTCATTCTTAGGTAGGTTAATTGAGTATGTGTATTAAATTTCATTTAAGTTGAAAAGGATTTTATGCGTTTAGAGATGGGACTAGTTATATAATAGAGGGAGCATATGCAAGCTTTTTCTTTCAATAGCCGGCTAAATGACTACAGGATCATCGGTCTACTCTACCTCAATTCACCATTTCGAACCTTATACAGAAGGGTTTTTCGTACCAGCTCCTTCTACCTATACCGTAGTTGAAGCACCTAAAGGAGAATTTGGTGTATTTCTGGTCAGTAATGGAAGCAATCGTCCCTACCGTCGTAAAATAAGAGCACCTGGCTCTGCCCATTCACAAGGACTCGATTCTATGTCCAAACATCACATGCCAGCGGATGTGGTCACCATCATAGGTACTCAAGATATTGTGTCTGGAGAGGTGGATAAATAGGACTACTAGTTGCTCGATCAGGACCCTAGCTTTATTGCGAGCCAAAAACCTTGATAGATTCCCCTCAAGAGAGTTTCACAAAAATGGGAATCGAGTGTAGGTTAACTCTTTCAGGTTTTGAGCGAGGATCCCACTTTTTAATAAGGAGCGGTAAGAAGAGTAGCTTTCCGTCTTGCCATTATTTATGTATACCTACAGGGGACGGAGCTACCCTTCAACATTGACCAGGTTATCAGCCTAGGGAAAGTGCAATGTTGCCTAGAAGCTCATAGCAAAATTCTGTTATTTAGATCCGTTGAGTAGAGGTGGAGGATGCCCTTTTCGGACAGTGGCATCGTGCGGTACTCAAGAAAGGAAAGCGCAGTCAATCGTGCCTTTCATAGAACGGTGCCTATGGGAAGGGCGAGAGGATGCTGATCACTAACAGAATCGGCTACTACGGTATCGGTTGGCTAAAACCGTTCGGATTGCTTCGCGAATCCTCTTCATCTGGCTTCCCACAGAGGAAGGCGCCCTTCAGTGTCGTCCACTAGCTCCAGTGAACCCGACCCAGCTCAGCTCACTTAAGGCGGTAACCTTGTGATCGATAACGACCACGGCCGGTCCCGCATTTCCGTTTGGATGGAAGGGAAGTACCTATGTAACGGTGGCCGGGAGTGCCTATCCACCGAAGTAGTTGTAACGGGCTTAAGCTAGCTAAGCACTTGATGGAACGGTTACACTTGCCTCTTATATACCATGTCATCACCTGTTTCATCTTGCCCTCACTGGGAGATTACATCTTTCTTTCTACTTAGATGGAGCCTCTGAACCCAGATCGAAGAGATTTTTTTAGGATCGACTTAGGGCAGGAGGACGTAACCCAGCATTCCATAGCGCATAGAGGAGAGGGGGAAAGATATGACTATGCGTAGGAAACTTAAGAATAGGGAGGTCTTAGATGAAGTGAAATGAGGTGGAAATGCCAATAAAGTTATTCTCAACATTCACTTTAAAAAAAGAAATCCGTAGTTCAACCAGTAGAAGTCGGCGAGATAATGGGTTGTCCAACGCCTGTATCCATATGCCATGTATATCGCACTAGAAGTAACCTATTAGAGTTAGTATCTAGCTATCTTATATCCCAGCAGGCCTCATCAGCCCACTCAAAAAGGATAGAAATATATATGCGGAGAGTCTTTTAGACTCGGAGCAGCCCCGGAGATTCGATAGAACCGGAGGTGCTTCCTGAAAAGGCGTTATCCTCTGAGGGAAGGACCCGGAAACTCGATAAAGTCGAAGGGCCACCATCTGAATCAAAATAAATTACACCAGCTACTGCAACTGCAACAGTGGAAGGCTTAAGAGGAACTTCCGAGACGTGGCTAAGGCCTTCGAAATTATAACCCGAATCCGGATAAGGGCATGTTTAAAGCACAGTTTCGCCCAAAAGCTCATAGGTCAGGTCGAATCCCGTGTGTTACGCAAAATGCTGCTTTAGAAGAGGATATCCGCATGCCTATTACTAAGGACGGGTAGCTAAGCCGCTTGGGATCACTTCGAGGATCCCTCCCATCTGGCTTCCCGCAGATGAGATCGTCTTCCTTGGTCGCACCCTAGCCACAAAATGCCCGATTAAGTTCGCCAGGGACATCCTCATTCGAACTTCCTGGGATCAAGATAGAGATCGCCCTCGAAAATGTCAAAAATTCAACCGATTCTATTCAAGTGGTAGATAGGAAAAGGCACTGGTAACTATCTCCTCTCCTCAGTTCTAGTGCGCCGTAGAGTCATTCGAATCCACAGCTTCCACTAGAGAAGCATAATTATAGATCAATCGGTATTGATGCTTACCCACTCTCCTGATACCCCTCGAAGAGAAGGAAGCAAGACTTATTGTACTGGCAAGAAGCATGGCAAATAAAAAAGAACACATGCTCTCCACTCCTTAGTTCCTGAAAGTAGACGACAAGTCAAAACCAGTTAGTTAAAGGGTGTTCTGTGGAAGCACATGTTATTTACAGCCTATTGACTAACCAAGCTTTGTGGGTTCGGTCATTGGTTCTCGCGTCCCTGTGCTCCCCAAATGATGAAAGTTAGTACCATCTCGTTAAGGACAGGTTTATAGGATATTTTGTCTGTCCATAACTACGTTGAGAATAACTTTCTCGTAACGCTCAATTATTCCATTGATACGCTAGGGTTCTTCAACAACCAAGGGATCCTGTTGTTATCACTTGATACGGACGACTTCTGCTCACTAAGTCGGAAGCCAACGCTATATCTCTTGCTATAGCCTTGCAGGAGCGATTCCTATAATTGGTAAAACCACATCCCCATCTCAAGCAGGTCCTCCACTCTTCCATAGCTCGATATAACCGATCCATTTGTCATAACGTAAGGATGAAAATCGGAAAAGAGATAGCTTGACTTCACTCTTTCAGATGGTGTTCCGGGGAGGAGGGGGTTAGACCTTGTCAATTCATAACAATTTCTTGTACAGGGCAGTTCCTATGGAGAGCTGCGTATCCAATCCCTTCGCTTTGCGCCAGATTTCCTTATGGCACGTTCAGATTTCCTGTCTTCCAAGCAAGCCGCCTATAGAAAGAATCCATTGGGGTTTCGTTGATCAATATAGCGGAAAATGAGGTTCTTCACGTGTTAGCTGGGCCCCTGATCCGCGTAAACCAAGGGCGAACGCGTACGATCTGGGCGGATTTTGTCAGTGAGCTAGCTAACGACGAGTAGTATACACTTTTTCCATATTCTTGCTTTTTTCTTCTTTTCAATCCGAAGCATACGTTCTCCTTAAACACCGGTCAGTTATCGTTAGACAAGGGTGCGGTCTTTCGTTCACTTGTTTCGGTTTTGGGTACGAGCAATTCCTTCCCTTAGAACCGTACTTAAGAGTCTCTTTTGTTCCTAATAAGCGAAGAACAATTTCATTGCCTGTGCCTACGCGTAACTTTCTATCGCTATAGTATTCCACGGGAGAATCATACTAAAAGCTCGAAGTTACGAGTTGGATCAATCAACATAAACAATACAAGAAAAGAAATGGGCATCACTAGCGATATCTTTGTCATGGTCTTATCGTGACAAAGCAAGAATGTTCAACCTGTTCAGGATCCCTTGGTTTGGCTTACGTCAGACCGTACCTAATCGATCTGGTTACCAAATGCCCAACAAGGCTCACATCAGGGTATGACTATAATCACTTTATTGGAATTTTTCTTTCCAAAAATGTTTACACTCCCGGACCGTTCTGACAGAACTATTCCAATCCCTTTGCCTATGTTTTAGATGAGGATAACATCGAACTCTTTTGGGAGATGAATCGTTAGTATTCCCAAACGTTTTGATGATACACCTTGTGGTACGATCCCCTATTTATTGGTCCATTGCAAGAGATAGGAGCGCCTATGATGATCCCAGGCTTTTTTGGCAATCATGGAGAGAAATCGACCTCGGTTACCTGACTACTCTTCCCCGACCTCTAAAGGTGCCAGACCTAACTAATGAGAAAGCATCCTTCAACCCGTTTTCCCTATGATCTCCTATCATTGCCAAGGGTTATATAAAAGGCATAGTTGAAAAGACGGGGGGGCGGTGAAACTACAAACAACTTTGGTTGTTCTGGGAGTTTCATGTTGAGTTGAGGCAAGTTTAGCCACCAGCCCCCTTCCAACTACATAGGAAGCTCTTGGAGAAAACTTTTGACCACTCCGCGGTCTCCGGAGAAGACAGCCAGCCCCAAAGGTTTAATGATGTGATGGGCAAAGACAAAGGGAAGAAAGAAGGTCATCGAAAGGATTTCTTTCTCCATCTTTCCTTGTAGTCGAAGAGAGCCAAACCACTCGACAAGGATTTTCGGGGCAATATTCAATATAAGAGTTGCCCTGGCTGTCGGGAGGAGAGTGATCCCGAAGCCGACAAGGAATAGCTTCTCTCTTCTCTTATGATCCTAATGTGTTAGTCCACTTGAAAAGGATTGGGGCAGATCCCCATTCTGGACCATCCTAGGCAAAGAAGCATATAACTTGCGTTTAGAAAGTGCTTCGAAATCAAAATACACTGCCTCTCCCTTCATCACTTCTGCATAGGCTGAATTTTCATACTTCAGGTTCGGCTTCCACATATGAGTCGACCCCCGTAGCTTCGGTCCCGTATTGCCTTCAGCATCTTTCAACTGTGAAGGACCTTCGTCTTCTCCTGTACGTCCTTGTTGTGAATGTTGACCAGTATTCCAAGGACTCCTTCTTCGTACTGTTGAACCTTGTACACTGTTGATAACTATCGCCCTGTGACAATTCTCTTCCCACAACAAAGGGCTCCACCACTCTTGAAACAGTCTTAGATTGACTAGATCTACTTTCTGCCTCCTTTGACTCTTCTTACTTGAGAGAAAGATGAACCTCGCCTCTAAGCTCCTGATAATCTGGTAGTACAGTCTCTGACGTCTTTCTGAGAGAGGAGCTACGGACAAAAGTGGATAATCATGCCATTTATCTCATTTGACAAGATCTTTCATCACCCCCTCTTATCATCATAATGACATGCCAAAAAACGTAGAAAAATGGGCAAATCAACTAAAGACCTCTAAAAATAGGAAGCTTGCCTTCACGCCTACACCCTTAGCCAAGTCATCATTCCTCAGACAGTCAATCGTTTCTCTCTCGATCATCTGCCAATCGCTTAGTCTTATAACGAACGGTTATATAAGCGGGATTGGGTTTAGAAGGATCTTTAACAATCCCACAAACCACAACCCCTTTACCCGCCTTCGGCTGGAAAAGGCCAACAAGCGAGACTAAGAAAGACGTGCCATCAACTCCACCAAGAAGCCATAGACCAGATCTCTCTGATCCAAATGAATCTTCTAGGATCGGACACCTAAAAGAGACACCTAATTGACCCACCAAATCCAAAATCTTCCATAGAAGACCGAATCGAACGAGCTCAACGCTCTTCCGATCAGCCTTCCATTTCACATTCACAACTGGAACATCAAAGAAGGCCTCAATGGATACCCATGGATCCAGTACCATAGTACCAATGACAATAACGCAGCCATTCCCGCATCCATACACGAAGCATTGACCACTCAAGGAAGTCTTTGACCCTAGGAGCAAGAAAAAAGTGCGTCTGGATTTTGAATCTTGTGGTTTCATCTCTTTCTTTAACAGTTGGATGATGACACCCCGAAGATACGGGCTTAAGGGCAGGCCTCGGCCTAGCCACAGCTCTAGACAGCCATGACCAAACAGAGCTTTATTCCACATCACGAAGAGACTTTCAGCCCTTGCGGACCTACGAGTCTCTAAGCGAGACCGTTGTCGGTACCCCATCCCTCCAACCCTACAGAGGGTCGAAAATCGAGCACACTTATACTTGTGCCCAATAGCGACCAATCCATAAGGATGAAAGAAGTTGCACAGCGATCGGGCAGATATCAGACTTAAGTCCTTGGTAAGCCCTTTCACTCTAAATCGCTTCGCAAACTCAGCACCTCCCGAGTCAGATATCAGAGACTTTTGGTAACTGATACTAACATTCAGTCGATGAAGATTTGCCTCATAGACTTTAGCAACAGAACTGTCAGCGATCACTACGTTGTCACCAAGTATTGCATACTTAGGGAAGCGGACACCTGGATAAACCCTTTCCGCACACCACCACACCACTATGTGAGGTGAGAGTGCAAAGAGCGGCCATGAAGAGTAATACCCGAGCGGTTGTCCCGCAACAAAAGATACAGTCGACGGCCTACGCTTAACCCATGGAACTTCAAATAAGTTAAGCGCAAGTGCCGAATGCACAGATGAAGTGAACGACCGCACGACAAATCATTTTAAGTGGGGTGGGTCTAGTTCAAAGTATTGATCCTGGTTTGGGTTGATTCATTGTACCACTTTATTCATATTCCGATGACATGCAGTTAACCATAAGTAAGTGAACCAGATCGATTAGGTACGGTCCGACGTAAGTAAGCGAGGACAGCCTTTATCAGCAAATTGGTCTCAAAGCACTTCCCTCGGATTTAGCCAAGGAATGCACAACTTTGATACATAGTTCATTGATAAATAAACCATGTCACGAGTTTAGCTAAGCAACTAGTTAGTTCAATCCGGACTGCCCTGCTACAACCTAGGGATCACCTGGTGAATGGTCTCAGGCAAGCATTCAGAAGTGCTCGTGTATTCCACTCTACCTAGGGAAGATGAGCTTGCCGAGTTGGAGATATGTGTATAGAGGCAGGAAGAGAAAACGGGAAAGATGGCCGAGTTTCAACAACTGAACCTAGCCCGAGGGAATGTAAGCGAACAAGGGGGGTAGTTGGCTCGTAAGCTAAAATTCTAAAATCATCGCGTTAGGTAGGGTTTCTCATTTCTAGAATCGGCGATGCTTTTCAAACTTTTTTTACATTATTCCATATGTTATTTATGATTGCTTTATGTGTTTTGAAATATATGATTGGGTGTTTGAATATTGACTTGGAATCAAGACCTGGAGTAGGGTTTTTTGAGTGCAGTTCGCACAAATGGCCAAAATGATCGTATTGCTTGTACTGTTTGTATTGAATGAAACTCTGGGTTCCTTTTGGAATTAAATGTAAGTGCCAATGGTCGAGTGACAAAGGGCTTACGTTCCAGGTTGAAGCCATAGAGGGTTTCTCATTGAGTTCGTAAACGCATAGGTGGCCAAGTTGGTCTTCGAACTTGGGTACTGAACTTTGACTAGGGAGGGTATCTTCCTCGGGGGTGAACGTCCCCCAAAACGTTGGATCGTAATTTCCTATGAAATTATTAATATAAGAATTATAAATATAAGAACATTGTAACTCATTGAAAATAACCCTCATTCATTATTTTATGATCTATCTTAGATACAGATAATATAGACTTTTCAGTATATGAATTATAAATAACTTTTCCTTCGCAGACGACAAGTCTCTCCATCATCACAGGACAGAAAGAATACTTATTCATGTACTGGTCACGGTCTTAAGGTGCTTGAAATTTGTACTAATATAAGCATGGAGCAATTGCTAGGTATGAAAACGAATACTGCAAGGTTAATAAACATTGGCAAAAAAATCTTGGGAGAATTACACTCAGGCCCCCTGAGGTTTGTCACTTAATCACTCAGACCCCCTGACATTTGAAATATTACACACAGACCTCCTGAGGTTTATACGCACATAACACTTAGACCCCTACTGTAAATATATCCGTTAATAAATTACACTTAGACCCCCTTGAAGTTTGTAGGTATATAATATTTAGACTCCTAAAGTTTAAAATATTATACTTATACCAAAAATACTCTAATTAAAGATAGAAGATTAAATATTTTTAAATTTTACAACCAAAATTCATGTTCTATTGTATCATTTATTGAAATAAAATTAAAATTAAAAATTTAATTTTTTTCTTAAAAAATCGTAATTAGTATACAATTATACTATCTATTGGAATAAAACTAAAAAATCAAACAAGGGGTCTAAGTCATTCATAATAGAACATAAATTTTACATCTAAAATTCATGTAAAATCAAAAAAAAAAATCTAGTTTTAAAAAAAAATCATAGTTAGTATATAATTATACTATCTATTAGAATAAAACTAAAAAATTAAATAAGGGATCAAACTGTAATGGACACAATATCTTTTAGTTTTAATTGGGGTAGTTTGGTATTTTAATTTGGTCGTTTAAACGACCAAATTAAATTTCAATAGACAATATAATTGTATACTAATCACGATTTTTTAAGAAAAAATTGAATTTTTATTTTTGATTTTATTTCAATAAAATATTCAATAGAACATGAATTTTAATTGTAAATTTAAAATATTTTATATTTTATCTTTGATTGAAATATTTTTGGTCTAAGTATAATATTTTAAACTTAAGGGGTCTAAGTAATATATATTTACAAACTTTAGGGGGTCTAGGTGTAATTTATTAATGGATATATTTACAGCAAGGGTCTAAGTGTTACACGCGTACAAACTTCAGGGGGTCTATGTGTAATATTTCAAATATCAGGGGATCTGAGTGATTAAGTGACAAACCTCAGAGGGTGTGGGTGTAATTCTCCCAAAAATCTTCTTATTGTTCAATGCGGTCATTCACCTTATCTAAGATTAGATAATAAAAAACATGTTATTTTCATTGTATTTATTATTTTAAATTAGACTTTATGTGATACGAAGCTATTATCTACATGGCTAGACTGAGGCTAGTTGATTATCAGTACTTAATTAAAAATAAGAATTCTACCCACTGCTCGGTTGTAATTGTACTTCAAGGCAGCCCGCGTGGCTAATCCATCATGTGGATGAATTAAAGGAATGGTATGAATTACATTTTCAGGTACCAAGTGATAATCCCTTGCATTGGTTATTGATTCGTACCACCCAAACTGATTCATAAATACATGTTATAAATTGTTTCGTTTTCTAATTAGCTAATTCATATGTTCAATTCATTGCATTGAAGTCATTCATTGTATCGGATTTGGATTAACGCTGTGCAAGTAAGTTCCAAAACGTACAATGAGCATCATTATAGCCACCTCACGGTCCATAGAGTGCCTAGATTTCATCAAAATCCAATTTAATTCCATGTAATATTTATTTCCGACTCAAACTTTTAGAAGATTCATCAATAAAAGAAAACAAAATTATGACGTGAAAATTCAAACAGCTCAACTTATTCAAATCAATCACCCTAACTTTTTCCGAATAAAAAAACAATGTTGAACAATTGCCAATAAGTAGCTAATGAGAATAATATATTGAGAATCTGATTACTACTATTGCAATTGCATGCATAATGATGATACCTAAAATAAACCCTAGATACGAGCTTAGAAAGTGAGCTCAGCTCAGGAGCTCAGGTAAAATAAGCAGAGCTCATCCAGCCATGGTCTGAGCTCATCCAGCCGGGTACTAGGGCTCCCAGCTGAAGACACGAGCTGAGAAATGACAAGAGGGCAGCGAGATGACAACAGATACCTTCATAAGGGGAATTAAGCCGATCCAAGGCATGAAACCCGTAACCAACCAGGATCCTCTCCTAAAACCAAGGAGAGGATCCCATGATAAAAGGCAAAGATCTCGCCGTTTGAAGCCAACCATAGGAAGTTTAGGTAACTCGGAGTTTACAGATGAAGGAAGATCCCTTCATTATAGGAAGCAAATCCGGATTAGAGGTAAGCAAGAGGCTATAAAAAGGGGGGGAGAGCCACAAAGGAGGGGGATCCAAAAACTCTCATCTTTTCACTGCTGTAATACGTTCAACTTGATCAATAAGAAAGAGAGGAGCCAGAGACTCCATTACAGAGTGGGCTAACCGAGCTCTTCCACCTCCACCACCTCAACAGCAGGCACCTGCACCACATCAGCAGCCTCTAGGTGAGATCAGAGTAATATCTGGAGGGTTCGCGGGAGGCAGAGAATCCAGCTCAGCCAGGAAAGCACACCTCCGACGGATCAGAGCCGAAGAAGCTCTCGAAGTACACGTTGTATCCAAAGCACCACGCTTAGATACAATTATCACTTTTTCAGATACTGATTTGGAGGGATGTCAGTACCCTCGTGATGATCCATTGGTGGTGCGAGCTGTGGTGGCTAATAGAACCGTTCATCGGGTTCTAATCGATAACAGAAGCTCGGCGGATATCATTTTCGCACCTGCATTCGACAAGATGGACATAGGAAGGGAGAGACTTGAACCTGTAAACACTCACTTGCTGGGATTCTCTGGGGAAAGGGTGCTCCCCCTGGGCTCGATCCAACTCGTGCTCACCCTAGGGGACCCACCTTGCCAGGCCACCACAACCGTAAAATTCCTAGTGGTCGATGCACCCTCTGCATACAACATCTTGCTTGGAAGACCATCCCTTAATTTCATGAAGGCAATCCCGTCGGCCTATCACCTGGTCGTCAAATTCCCCACAGAAAATGGAATCGGAGCAGTCCGAGGAGACCAGCGTGAAACAAGAGAATGCTACATGGCTTCGGTAAAGAGGAAGGAGGTTGAGAACATCCAATTGGATGAACTCGACATGAGAGATGAAATGGAGACAAGACCAATGCCCTCAGAAGAGCTGGAACCAATTCAGCTTGATGGGAAGCCAGAACACCTTGTTTATGTGGGTTCCAGACTGAACGCTGAGCTCAAAGGTCTCCTCATCCAGTTTCTAAAGGAGAATATAGGAGTGTTTGCTTGGAAACAAGAAGACATGGAAGGAATTGACACTTCGGTTATTACCCATAAGCTAAGCGTGGACCCAACTTGCAAGCCCGTCAAACAGAAGAGGAGGAGCTTTGCCTCCGAAAGGCAAAGAGCAATTAATGAGGAGGTCAGCAAGCTCCTCCATGCCGAGGCCATCAGGGAAGTTGACTACCCTACCTGGTTGGCGAATGTGGTCTTCGTCAGGAAAACCAATGGCAAATGGCGACTGTGCATCGACTTCACCGATCTCAACCGAGCATGCCCCAAGGATAGTTTTCCCTTACCTCGGATCGACTTAATAGTGGATGCCACAGCTGGACACAAGCTGCTTAGCTTCATGGACGCCTTCTCAGGTTATAACCAAATTAGGATGGATCCCAATGACCAGGAGAAGACCTCCTTTGTAACTGAACAGGGAACATACTGTTATCGGGTCATGCCTTTCGGATTAAAGAACGCTGGAGCCACTTACCAGCGGCTGGTAAATAGGATGTTCCAAAAACAAATAGGAGCATCCATGGAAGTTTACATCGATGACATGTTAGTAAAGTCATTAAAGGCAGAGCTCCACATCGAGCACCTAGTCGAATCATTCCAGATTCTAAGGGAGTACAAAATGAAGCTCAACCCTGCGAAATGCGCATTTGGGGTCTCGGCAGGAAAATTCCTGGGTTTTATAGTTAGCAGCAGAGGGATTGAAGCTAACCCAGAGAAGGTTAGGGCAATGGTGGAAATGCAATCACCATCCAACACAAGGGAGGTGCAACGCTTGACAGGCAGGATAGCTGCCTTGAGCCGTTTTGTGTCTAGGTCAAGCGATAAGTGCCAGCCATTCTTTCAGATCTTGAAGAAGGCGTTCCAGTGGGATACCAAGTGTGAAGAAGCATTTAAAGCCCTGAAAGATTATATGAGCTCCCCTCCTGTTTTGGTGAGCCCTTCAGAAGGGGAAGTCCTTACTCTCTACCTGGCGGTTTCAGATTTTTCAACAAGCGCAGCGCTGGTCAGGGAGAGAGGCAGAGCTCAGCAACCAGTCTATTACTGTAACAGAGCCCTGAGGGGGGCAGAGGAGAGATATCCAAAAATGGAAAAACTCGTTCTAGCGTTAGTTACGATAGCCAGAAGACTTAGGCCCTATTTCCAGGCCCATACCATTGAAGTTCCAACAGACCAGCCAATGAAGCAAGTGTTACATAAACTAGAGTCCTCGGGAAGGTTGGTTAAATAGGCCATAGAGCTCAGCGAGTTTGACATCAAATATAAGCCAAGAACTGTCATCAAAGGGCAAATTTTGGCGGATTTCATCGCAGAATTCACAGCCACAACGCCTTTGGAAACCACAGATTTAGTACCAGACCTCCCCATATGGAGGCTTTCAGTAGATGGAGCTGCTAATGCCCAGGGAAGCGGTGCAGGAATGATATTGACCTCTCCAAAAGGATTAGATGTCGAGTATGCCCTATGATTTGGGTTCAAGGCTTCAAATAACGAGGCAGAATATGAAGCTGTCATCGCTGGGCTCAATCTTGCTTATTCTATGGAAGCAGAGCAGTTGGAGATCTGCAGTGACTCTCAACTGGTAGTAAAGCTGATAGAAGAGTCCTACGAAGCGAGAGGTGAAAAAATGGTCCTTTACCTCAAAAAGGTACGAGAACTAATGAAGAAGTTTGTGCAGGTTAAGGTCAGACACGTGCCCAGAGCAGAGAATGCACGAGCAGATGCATTGGCGAGGTTAGCAACTGCTTCACAAGAAGATTTGGATAGGCTAATACCAGTAGAGCACCTTCCAGAGCCTTCAGTGGGTATCGAAGAAGAGGACATGCTACCAATTGAAGCTCAGCCGAGCTGGATGGACCCCATCATAGGGTACCTGCAGAGTGGGACTCTGCCAAGCGATGCCAAGGAGGCATCCAAACTGAGGACCAAGTCAGCCAGGTTTTCCTTGCTGCAAGGAAATCTGTACAAACAAGGATTCTCAACGCCTCTCCTTAAGTGCGTGGGAGATGAAGATGCCAACTATATACTCAGAGAAGTACATGAAGGGATATGTGGCAATCATATAGGAGCTCGGGCCTTGGCAGGAAAAGTACTAAGACAAGGATATTATTGGCCAACCATGCTCAAAGATGCCACCGATTTAGTAAAAAAATGCAAGGTTTGCCAGGAACACGCCAATGTTTCCCACTGTCCACCTGAGCTGCTAACCTCGGTGGTAAGCCCATGGCCCTTCCAACAGTGGGGTTTGGATATTCTTGGACCCCTTCCCACCGGTGTGGGACAATGCAAGTTTGCTATTATAGGGGTGGATTACTTCACCAAGTGGGCGGAGGTCGAACCTTTGGCAACAATCACCGAACAAAAAGTCCAAAACTTCGTTTGGAAGTCGATAGTTTGCAGATTTGGGGTTCCCAGAGCAGTCGTGTCTGACAATGGGAAGCAGTTTGACAACTCAAAGTTTAAGAGCCTTTGTGCTGAGCTTTGGATAAAGAACTATTTATCAGCTCCTGCACATCCTCAATCCAATGGGCAAGCAGAGGTCACAATCAGAACCATAAAGACAACTCTGAAGACTAAATTAGAAAACCTAAAAGACAAGTGGGTGGAGTACATCCCTGAGGTATTGTGGGCCTACAGGACCACCGTCAGGTCAGCAACTCAGGAAACCCCCTTCGCTTTGGCCTTTGGAACCGAAGCAGTAGCCCCTGTTGAGGTGAGGCTCCAATCACCAAGGGTGGAATTTGCAGATGCCGAACACAATGATGAGTCTCTCTTATTAAACCTCGATCTCCTGGATGAAAAGAGAGAAAGAGCTCTGCATCGTGTCCGAATTTACCAAAGGAAAACTGCAAGATACTACGACAGGAAGGTAAGACACAGAAGTTTCAAGGCTGGAGACTTGGTACTTAGGAGGCTTCTGCTTGCAAGGAAGGATCCCACGCATGGGAAGTTGGGACCCAACTGGGAAGGACCCTATTTCGTATCAAGGGTAATCAGACCAGGGAACTATGAGTTACAAACAGAGGAGGGGAAGGTCCTACCACACTCTTGGAATGCCGAACACCTTAAGAAGTTCTTTCAGTAAGTGTTACTTGTAGTAGAGTTGTTTTAATAAGAATAAGCGAGTCTTTTATTCACCCTTATATGGTTTCCAAAGTAAAGGAATCAGCGCAAGATTAACCCTCCTATTGCACTCAAAGCGACCGAAGAAAGTTCTGACCCCATCAGAGTATTCCTCATATTAGAGCTCAGCCCGGTTGGCAACACTGCACCTCAGCACGATCTCTCAAACCTGCAGCTCCAAGAGTTTTGCTCACATCAAAACGGTAAAGTTCCTGGTGGGTTCCCCAGTTCATCAAAAGAACTTAGCAGCTCATGAAGTCCATAATTCTGCTTGAAGAAGGACTGAAGCACTTCTCAAAACAAGGGGGGATAAGGGAAGGATAAGAGAACTCACAAGAAAGTTCAGAAGAATAAAGCAATGAAATTTGCCTTTTATTTCAGAAAGGGTCTATTAAAAGAGCCATGAAGTTCAGAAAGAGCTTTTGAGCTCACAAAAAGAGCTATATAGCTCAGTAAGAATTCCTAAGTTCACGAACTTGAGCCATGTAGCTCAGAAGGAACTCGCCAGTTCACGATAACAAGCTATGTGGCTCAGAATGAAGAAGAAAAGGGAAGGGATCCCTAAGATACCAATTACCGAGCTCAACAGCTCAAGAGAAGCCATCTGAGCATAACACCAAGTCTTCTATACTCTTCAAATCTAGTAATTTTGCTTCAAGAAGTGCACAGCACCCCTCAAAGCAAAGGGGGAAGGGGAGTATATAAAGCAAAGCAAGTAAAGGGGAGTATATAAAGCAAAGTAAGCAAGTGTGCAGTTCGAAATCGAAATTCAAAGGTATATATGTGCTAAGCCAGCAAAGGAAAAACAGATGAAGATTGCGAAGTAACACAAAAATCCTAGCCCAAGGCAAAGTTGCATCAAAAAAAAAAAAAAAAAAAAAAATTTCTTACAAAGAAAAGAGGTTACAACTAAAAAATCCTAAGTTTCTGGAGGGGGAGTGGACAGAAGATCCTGCAGCTCAGCGGATGCAGCCCCAACAGGAGTGGCAAAACTCAGGAGGTCAGGGGGGAAGGATCCCAAAGCTGGAGGAGTAGAATTGTCAGGAACGCTGACCCCAGGAGCCTCTGCCCTATCTGGTAATGATCCTTGTTCAAGAGCTTCGGTCACCAGGTCAGCAGAGAAGGACGCAGCACGAACAATTGTGGGAGGAGCAGGTATATCCTGGAGCGGGGCTTCGGGAGGAAGAGCTGAGGTATCTTCCTCACCATCAGAGTCAGTTTCTTCCCATTCCCCTTCTGTTGGGATAGGAAAATTGAAATCTAGGTCAGGAAAATTCTTGCAAGCCTTACGCTGAAAAGCAATCCATCCAGAGGCCCATTGGGTGGTAGCTTCATCAGTCAGCTCAGCTATTAAATCACTCTTCTCCTTGAGCTCCTGGTGGAGAATCCCATTGGCCTCGCAAATGGTGTCATATTCTCTCTTTGTGAATTCAAGAGAGTTGCGGGCGTCGAAAGCATCCTGGTTAGCCTTAGCCCAGAGCTTAGTTTTGTGCTTCAGCTCATCCCCCACAATCCTTAGCTCATCGCGAGCCTTCTTCTCTCCCTCCTCAGCCTTGAGCTTGGCCGCTTGAAAGCCCTTGAGATCAGAGGATTGCTTCTCCAACTGTTCGGTTAGGTCCTTTACTCGGTTTCTGAGATCCTCATTCTCAAAAGCCTGCTCCGCAACCTTGAGCTCATACGCCTTCAGAGCTTTAACAGAAGACTCGGAAGACCGAACTCTCCTCAACATGCCCTTTACGTGGATAGCCATCTAAAAAGACAAAGGTAAATAAGTAAGCTATAAACGGCTGCGACATAAGTTCAAGCGGATGCCCGAGAATAGCAAGACTTACAGTAGTTGCTCCCTGAAGAGCTGATGTGATAGACTCTTCAAGCTCCATAGTGGCAGCCCTCTTGATATCAGACTCAGGAAGGATAGAGGAAACAGCCCCTGCGGCGAGCTCCATGTTTTCAAAAAAGGAATCCTCATCTTCCTTCACGTCGGGTAGCATCCCCTTCTTGCTCTCAGGACCCACCAGTGGTGTCTTAATAATCTTCCCTGAAGAGCTATACTTGAAACTACCAGGTCGGATATGCGGGATCACATCCAAAGCCTTCTCAATCTCTGACGAGGAAGGAGAGGTCTGTCCTCCCGCTGTGATAGGCTGGGTTTTTGGAGAAGGGGGGGTCTTCACAATCTCAGAAGAGCTAAGACGAGGAGCCAGATCTTCGACAGCGGAAGAAGAAGTTGGTTCCCCCACTTTTTGAACTTTGGCCTGAGGAGCAGAGCTACTCCCAGAACCAACCTGGGCCTTTCGCTTGTTGCCCCTGCCACTCTTTGACAATTTATTCACCTTGGCCTGGATCTCCTCAGGGTTAAGCTTCATAGTGGAGGATCCTGGAAGATCTGAGTTAGAACAGTTAGATAAAGAGAAATAGAAAGTAAGATAAAGGAACCCTAAGAAAGGGGGGGTTACCAGCAGTTCCTTCAAGTCTGACCACAAAAATTGGAAGCGGAGCCTCAATCTCTACCTCAGGGAGGCTGAACCCTCTGTCCACCAAAACCCAAGGCAGAATGAGCTCGGAATACCTTCTTGGGGTGCACTTTGCCAATATTTCCCTCGCCTCTTGTTCCTCAGTACTGAGCTTGAGACGAGTACCTAAAAAACACAAAGGCAGAGCAGAGTTAGGAGCTCATGTCCCTCGAAATGAGAAACACAACTAACCCAATTTAAGGACTCACCCAAGTTCTCCGGAGGAGTCCAGGCCTTGGGAATACCAAGAGTATCCGACCTGTCAGCAGGATTGTATTCCCAGTTGGTGCCCCCGACAAAAAAGAAATGTTCCTTCCAGTGTTTCTGGGAGGTCGGAATGTTAGAAATAAGCTGCCTAACATTGGCGCGTTTGGAGGCATACAAGAAGCCTTCGAAGGTCGGTTTAACATTGAAGAACTCTAGGAACAAAGGAAGGGTAGGGACCCCTAGGTCTAAATCTTTGAAAATAACCAGAAGACCCGCTAAGACACCCCAGAAATTAGGAGAAAGTTGAGAGGGGCACACATGGAAGTACTGCAAAATGGTCTTGAAAAAGGGATGTATAGGAAAACGAAGGCCATTATCGAAGGCGGCCTCAAAGAAACAGACCCTCTTGTTAACCCGGGCGACGTAGGGAGTAAAACTGTCTGGGCTCAAGAGCTCAACGCCTTCAGGGAACCTATAGCGAGTACGCAAAACGTTTAACAAGAAGAGGTTGAGCTTGCTAGGGCCCACCTGCTCAGCTAGCTTATAGGTAGCTCCTAAATACGTTGAGACATCAGAAATCCCAACTCCACTGACCTTGCCTTTGCCTTTGTCAGACTTAGGGGGCAGGGGAGAAGATGTTGAGGGAAGCTCCTCGGTGTTGACCCCAGAATCAACGACATCTACCCCAGGGAAATTGTCTATCTCGTCGCCTACTTCCCCTAATTCAGTATCTTCTTCAGCTGACCTATTCCCTAAGAGTGAAACAGAGGAGCGAGTGGCTCCAGAAGAGGCTGACATGGTAGGAAGAGAAAAAGGAAGATTAAAAGAGCGATAAAGGGAAGGGACACTGGTCAAGCACTCTCTAATGACCCTTGGGTCAGCACAGTAACTCCCAACGGCAAGGATGTGAACTATAGAACCCCAATCTACGAAGTGGGGAAGTGGGGCTAGGCAGTGGTCACGATTCCAAAAGTAAAAGAACCGAAAAGCCCAAAAATGAAGCAACCACCTTGAATTCGAGGGATCCAGAGCAAAGGAGGGAGTGAAAGGAGCAAAGGACGTACCTAACTCAGGAATAGCGGCGAACAGAAGCCTGGAGCAATATCGAAGGGAGGAGGCGCTGCGAGTCGTCAAGACGAGAACTAGGAATTCGGCTTCAAACAAGAAATCAGAGAAGTTCGAGAAAGGTGGTCTGAAATCGCAAGAAGAATGGAGACGAAAAGCAATGGAGAAGATGAATAGTGTAAAGAAACGGTTCAGGTAGCCGTTTTGGGTATTTAAAGCTTGAAGGACGTGGGCTGAAACGTGCGCGGGAATCGAGGGGAGTCATGATTGCTGCGAACCGTCAAAAATCGTCAGCCACGTGAGAAGCCAAGGGAGACCACGTGTAGATCTAGCTCGGGTTGAGAAACAGTTCAGCCCTTACCTAAGCTAACTTAGAGCAAGAGCTGGGGGGCAACTGATGATACCTAAAATAAACCCTACATACGAGCTTAGAAAGTGAGCTCAGCTCAGGAGCTCAGGTAAAATAAGCAGAGCTCATCCAGCCATGGTCTGAGCTCATCCAGCCGGGTACTAGGGCTCCCAGCTGAAGACACGAGCTGAGAAATGACAAGAGGGCAGCGAGATGACAACAGATACCTTCATAAGGGGAATTAAGCCGATCCAAGGCATGAAACCCGTAACCAACCAGGATCCTCTCCTAAAACCAAGGAGAGGATCCCATGATAAAAGGCAAAGATCTCGCCGTTTGAAGCCAACCATAGGAAGTTTAGGTAACTCGGAGTTTACAGATGAAGGAAGATCCCTTCATTATAGGAAGCAAATCCGGATTAGAGGTAAGCAAGAGGCTATAAAAAGGGGGGGAGAGCCACAAAGGAGGGGGATCCAAAAACTCTCATCTTTTCACTGCTGTAATACGTTCAACTTGATCAATAAGAAAGAGAGGAGCCAAAGACTCCATTACAGAGTGGACTAGCCGAGCTCAGGCCGGTGAACCACTATAATCTTGTCTTGTTATTACCCCCTTTCCCAAATCCCCTAAGCATCATATTGCATTGTCAAGCACGAGCCTTGCAGCTCAGACACCGTACTCAACTCCACCCAAATCGTTCATACCGAATAATCCTGTTCTATAGCTCAGCTCATTCGCGTAGATTCACACCATCACATAACATCTGTAAAAGAAGAAGGGGAGCAAGGGCTAAATGCAAGGAGAGTAACCTACCTAACAAGGTTCCCATGTGAAAGTTTTTTTTCTGTACAATAGAGTTCAATTCTTCATCAAGTAGACAAGGCAGTTTTTTGTTTTTCCTTGCTTTTCCCTGCCATTTGATAGGGTTGTACCCATTCCTGATGGAAACTCCAGCCCAGTTTTATTAGACGAGAAACTAGTTATATTTTATAAGAGTCCAGTATGAAAAAATAAGACAACCAGAAATCCATGCACTACTACCCAAATTTGTTACGACAAATATTACCTACTAAGGTACAGTGTTTTGATAATGTAAACACTAACCAATCCAGCCTGCAGTGGACAGGGTAAGATGTCATATTGCACCTTTCAATGGATTACATTTGATCCAAATTCAACTAGCCGCATATGGATTCTTATGTTTAACCCAATTATCCGAATCTGTCCCCATGCACTGACACACAAATTAATCTCTAACACACATTGAGAGAGAGAGAGAGAGACTTAGTAACACTCCTAGCATAGTGCTAGTGAGGAATAAATACAGAAAATTGCCTGTAAAATGTAGAGCAATACTGGATCCAGACTTGGGAGGTCAAAGCTCTGATTGTAAAGCAAGGGCGTCTCATCCTGATTAGGCACCTGCACCCTCAGATAATTTTAGTTCCACGAACTGCTAGTATTTATGTTGTTGACACAGCCTCAACTTTTGATTACATCGCATACTTGCAATGTGCAACCAAAAAAATCTGTTGCTAACACCTCAGTCAAATCCTAAGAATAAAAATAAAGTAACATGAAACAGATAAAAGTAAACTTGTTACTACCTACAAAATCCCCTATATCCAGGGAGCCAATATCCATTTTCCTAAAGAATTGTATGGCACCTGAATCAGAAACGAGATGGTCAGTAACATAATCAGATATAGTATAACAATGTTCATTCACTCATACCAAACACAAGGCATTTGATAACCCATAAAAGTTGTTCTAATTAACGGTTCTTAATCTTTCCACATTTGGAACCACCACTTAAAATGCATGCTGTAAATCAAGATGGATCTAATGTATTTTCCTAAGTAGATACCACAGGGTAAATAGAACAGAGGAAACTTAATCAGAGAATAAGTCTTGAAAACTATAATAACACATTTAGCCACAAAATCTTGGAACTCATCTCATTTTATACAAGATATCGACAAGATGAATCCAAACATCAAAGGAAAGGGTTAGATAAGTAATTATTGGAAAGTGTTGAACTATTCTACTAATTCATATCAGTCAACAAACCAAGAAATGCAAACATCTTGAGCAGAATAAGGCAAGTAAGTTGTTGAAATAGGTCAACAAGCACTATAAAACAGCTACAAGATAAACATTAAGACTGCATAAACCAAAGGTAATTTAGACATGGACATCATTAATACACCACAAATTTTACTACTTAAAATAATTATGCAAGCATAGAAGTCATGTACTGATGTGAAAAGCATCTAGCCCAGATTGGGTTCGGCTAAATCAAATAATTAATCAATTTATTTATCAATGGTGAGTATTGTCCCACCGATAGGTTGGAGATAGAGGGGTGTCCTACCAAGAGAAGAGCAGAGCAACCAATAGGAGGAAAACAGTGAACAATCCTACCAGTAGGTCATTTTCTACTTCCTGCAAGTAGGTTCCTAAAGATTATGTAATTAAGACTCCTAAGGAAGGCAATCTCCTGAAGATTTCAAGGGCTCTGATTGGAAAAAAAAAAAGAGAAATTTTAGCACAGAATCTTCTATAAATACCCAAGTCTATCAAGAGAGAAGAGAGCTTCCATTCCATCATTTTATTCAGTGTTCTTCTTTTTTAGTTTTTCTCCATTGTTTACTTTACAAGCTTAATTTAAATTCAAGTCTTTAATTTCTGCCAAGCAATTACGTTTGTTTACTTTCTCTGCACTTAACCCTCCACCTCTATGCCTTATGTCCCTTATAGTCAACTAGTGTCTGGTCCTGTTCAATGTACAAGTAACCAGTCTTTGCAATGAGCTGGTGCCATCCTATGCAGTGCCATAGAAATAGGGGACACACCGGGTTGTAACTCAATTGAGAAGTCAACATCCCAATATGGAGGTAATCCCGGTAACTCGTCTAGGAAAACATCTGCATACTCATAAACTACCCAAGGTAGATCCAACTCCTGTTTCGCCTCGTCCTCAAGTGTAAGACTCGCAAGTCAACCAATCAATTGCCCATGCCAACGGGTGTCATATACGGCTTGGGGTAAAGCATTGTGCTTTTCTCCCTGAAACTTGAAACAAATCCCCTCCGAAGTGTAGGTGGTGACTCATTTCCGATCATAATCAATAACCACACGATGTGCCGTCCACCAATCCATCCCTAGGATGACGTCGAACTCCGACATGTCCATAACCTTAAGGTTCACCGTGAGTTGAATCCCTGAGATCTCTAACTCACAACCCCGACATAGCTCTGTGAACTTTGCCAGTATTGCATCACCGTCATAGTCCCTTGCTTTAGGTCTAGGAATTCCTGGGCTTGCACTTACCGAAGAGCTGACGGGAAATACTTGTTCATAAAGAGCTCTTGAAACTCTTCCCATGTCATTGTCTCAATGTCTCTCGATGTCTTGCCAAGTCCACCACGGATGGGCCTCCCCATCAAGTTGGAATGTTGCCAACCTTATTCTATTGGCATCGAAGCTGATTTCCATTGCCTCCAACATCTTTTTTACTTGTTGGAACCAATGGTCGGCTACCATCAAGTCCACTTCCCCTCGTGCAAGAATAGGGCATGCAATTTCATCAAACTTAACAACCTCTAGCAACTCAAGTGCCTCACTATCCTTAGAGGTACCCTCAGTTTCTTTTTCTATAGGTTTAGAGACTTTAAGCAAAATGGTTTTTTCAACCTTTTTCCCACTCCTCAAAGTAGTGATTGACTTGAGTTGCTGTTTAGTGTTTTTAGTGACATTAGAAGCCTCAATACCATGTCGACCCTTTGGATTTTCTTAGGGTTGTCCTGGGAACTTTCCTTTTTTTGCTGAAGCATACCCATTATAATGACCAACTTGGTCATCTGGGCTCAAATGTCATTGAAAGCTTGGAAATTTTGGTTGTTAATGGTGGTCTAACTTTGAATAAACTAATGCATAATGTCCTCTAAACTTCTCTTATGTGGGGGCTGGTAAGGAGGTACAGGGGGTTTTCCTTGGGACCCAAACCCGTGTTGAGGTGGTTTCTAGACAAACTCTTTTCGTGTAAGCATAAGGGGCTAAGTACTTGTAGACGAACTGGGATCAGACACTTGTTGGTTAAGAGGAGGGGCATAAGACATGGCAGCAGAAGGTGCAACTAAAGTGTCATTTCTCTAACTAAAGTTATGGTGGCTAGGCCATCCTTGATTATAAGTGATCGAATAAGGAGAAAATTGTTGCCTCAGTTGATTAAAGCCATTCACTTTCTCATGGAGCACTTCCTTAAAAGTTGGTATGCTAGAGCACTTCCTTAAAAGTTCATTAACAGAATGCTCAACTGACTCACAAATAGTGCAAGGCTCCTCAACCCGAGGCACATTGACCACCTCATTTACTTTTCTAACCTCTAGGTTCTCCACTTTGCGAGATAAATGTGCAATCTTGGCCAGTAACTCATCCTAATCTCTCAAAATATATTTTCCACCCACTGTGGATTGGGATGCAGTAGATAGCTTTGATCTTTTGGCAGGGTCAGAGATATCCCAAGATTGGGTATTCTCTGCTAAATTATCAAAGTAATCTAGAGCTTCCTTGGGCTCTTTATTCAAAACTCTCCATTTCACATCATGTTAATGAACTGGTGATGTGCAGGGGCAATTCCTTTGTAGAAGAAACTAACCAGTTGCCAAGGTTTAAAGCCATGATGTGGAACAACATTTAAGAGATCCTTAAACCTTTCCCAAAATTCATAAAACTTTTCATTTGATTTTTTAGAAAATTTTTGAAGTTGCTTCTTTAAAGCAGTAGTTCTATGAACTAGGAAAAACTTCTTTAAGAACTTGTTTGCAAATCAGCCCATGTACCTATAGTTTGGTTCTTCAAAGAATTCAACCAAGACTTTGTTTTATCTTTTAAAGAGAATGGGAGTAACTTCATCCGCACAACCTCTTTCTGCAAATTCTGTTCAAGGAATGTACCAACCACTTCCTCAAACTCCTTGATATGGGAGATAGGGATTACGCCTATCCATACCATGGAATTGGGAAAGTAATTGAAGCATTCTAGGTTTTACAATAAAAAGCATGTGCTTGCATTGATAAATGTAAGACAAGATGGGGTAGAAGTTCGTGTGGGTTGGAGATATATTCCCTCATAGTTCACATAGGAGGAACAACAGGGGGATTATTTCCACCATTTTCCCGGATTAGTGACAAGCCAATGCATGGATGAAATTTGGATACTTAATCAATTGTTGAAACAAAAAAATAGGACATGTTTCAAAAGTCATAATTAGAGTATGTCTATTGGTACCTATCAATTTCATTGATTAATTATTCTAATATGTCCTATTCTTACAATGCAACAATCTCTGCTAGCTTCAAACCATGGTGTTGATAGTAAGACAATGCCTTATCATTTTATGCTCAGGATTTTAAACAAATAATACTCATAGTGGTATTCAATTAATGAGCGCTCATTGATTAATTGAAAATAAGGATTCTACCAATTATAATTTACTCATTGAAAATAATTAATAAGATTATAATTGATTGACGTTCAGATTAGAATGAATTCATATATTACAATTCAGTGGACACGAGAGTTATAAAATAGAACCTTTTGGGAAGGCTCAAAGGTTTTCCTCACTAAATTCTTGACATGGAAGACTTTCATCCTAGCCTTGGCAATTTTGGCATTCTCATATGCTCCATTCCTAAATTCTTCTAATTCATTGATGTAAAGCTTTCTAGATGCCCCTGCTTTATCTAAGTCAAAATTCATACTCTTAATTGCCAGTGTGCTCTATGTTCAAGTTCAACAGGCAAATGACAGGGCTTCCCATTAATTGGCCTATAAGGAGACATGCCAAGGATAGTTTTGAAAGCAGTACAGTAAGCCCACAAGGTGTGACGCCCCTAAAATCGGGGGTCCTTTATCAACCCGTTGATCACCCATCAACCCACGGAAGTACCTGTGAATGTCGCATAACCTGACACTATGACAATAACATCCCCTTTACTGGGATCATGAACAACACAACGTTTGGGTAGAGTCTCCCTTGTACTGGGCACTCCCAAACGCATAACCTATGTATATTTCTATCACACGTCCATTTCAAGGTCCAATATACATCAATTTACTCTTAATTTTACTTCATTCACATCCTTTGAACAAAAGGACTCAAGGCCCGAAGATTTGTCTAGCTCATTTTAAATTTTTGAAAATTTAATGGGACCTACCGGTAGGTGATTCAATGTTCTACCAGTAGAAAAACTTTCTGGAATTCTTCTACCGGTTGGTACTCGATGTTCTACTGGTAGAAGTGCCCATTGGAATTCTTCTACCGGTAGGTACTCGACGTTCTACCGATAGAAGTGCCAAGTTTTCCCCCGATTCCATCCTTTTTCAATTCCAATTCTTCCAATCTCATACAACAACCAACCAAACTGATATAACATCAAAGTTAACACAAAATAAAGTTCATATGAGTTCGTTTTACAATCCTTATATGATATTACATGTCCAAAAATAATTACACACTTGTTTTACAAAATTTTAAGCCAAGCCACAACTTGGCCTTTTCTTCATCAATGAGGGGCCGAGTGAGAGCCGTCCACCGGCGCTTGCCCCGTACCTGAAATGTTGTCCCCATAAAGGGTGAGCCACGCTCAATAGGGTATCTCCTAAAGAGGCTATTCCACAACCTAGATTCATATGAAATGCTCACATGCAATTCAAAAATCAACAAACAATCCATTTAAGAATATACAATTCATAATGGAATTTTCTACGTCATGCCATGTTATGAGATAAGATTCACACATGCAACGCAACCCGAGACTTCATCGGCTCCCATAACACATGCAATGCCATGTGTATGAATTTGGGCATTCCAAGCCCCCGCCATTGATGTTACACTTCCAATGACCATTAAAATTCATGGATCTTTCTTGGGGTGGGTATTTATGGACTTCCACCAATGGCTCCGCATATGCTGACACACTTTATGGACTCGATACCAACGAAGTGCGTATCCAAAATCACTGAGAATTGCACCCGAGGGAAAGTCTAACCCGTCTTGCTAACCCCGACCCTATTTTCAATGCAACCCGTGCGACTCAATCGAATCTTGGTCCAAATTTCTCGACCCCACGCATCATCCACCAAGAATGGTGTTTGATCAAGACCATCCACACACCACACTCTTGTCACATGCCCACGAATGCGATGTTTCTCGTGCATATACAAATGTAATGTATAATTGCATTTTTTCAATATCAAGTTCAATATGTCATGAGCATCTTATGAATGAGTTTTATATCCTTAAACATTTTCCATGGTCAATTACATCATAAGCCTATAATCATCATCAACAACCTCACCAAGGCATGTTAAAAACATTGTCAATGCTATTAACATAATTAATCAAGATAGACATTTCATCAAAACACATTCAAGGCATAATTATAACCACAACATGCCTCTTTCACCACATATCTCAAGAAATCACAAACAAGTAATTTCAACAAACTCAATTCATGCTAGAATTGATTTTTAACCATTCTTATATGCATTTTCCACATTTCAACCACCATAGGTAGGTGTCATACATGATATTACATCTCTAACACCCTACCCATTCATATTTCAACCCTAGGTTGGAAATAAACCTAGTTAGGAGACAAACCCTACCTCTTGAAGCATAATTCGAGCGGTAGAAAACTCCCAAGAACCCAAATCAAGCTTTAACCCTTGATTTTCAAAAATCCTGTCTTTTGGACTTTATCAAAATCCTCAATTTTTGGTATGGTTTTGTGGCCCACGTCGCGTAGAACAATCTTTGTTCTTGGGCCTAGGTGATTCGACCAAGGGTGTAGAGAGAAGATGGAAGAATCTTGGTTTTCTCCTTTCTCTCTCCCTCTCTTTTTTCGAAAATTTGAAAAAAAAAATGGGGAGAAAATCTGTAACACCCCGAATTTTCTTTTATATATTTATAGAGATATATATATAGTAAATAATATTTGTAAAGATGTAGATATATGTAGTGACATAAGAATAAACCGTAGGAATAAATGCTATGGAGAAAATTTGATTGGGAAGTTACGTGTCGAAGATGTTTAAACTTGGAAAGGGTGATTAGACAAGTTTCTAAAAGTTTGTAGGTCAAAATAATGATTCCATTGAATCCGGAAGGTCGAAAAATATTGGGAGTGGTAATATGGATGTATTGGAAGTTAGGAAGTGTCCCGGAGTTAAAATACACTTTAGCGAAAATTTGGGTAAAAAGGAGTTGGGACACCTTCTAGTATTTTGGTCATAACTTTTTATCCTTATATCCAATTGATCTGAAATTTTGACAGTAGATAGTATACATCTAGGGCTACAAAAGTATATCTCATAAATATTTTCCAATTCGACCTCTAAATGGGTCAAAATCACACTGGAAGTTGAAACAAAAATCTGGCAGTCAAACCGTACCGGTACGCGTACCGGTACGCTGGACTCCAGAAGCTCAACCGTACCGGTACGCCCGATAGAAACCAGCCCGATCCGACTGCGGGTCTTTCTCCATTTCTTCCACTATAAATACTTAAGGCCGACTATTTGAGCCTCATTTCACCCATCCAAACCCTAGGCACCCTTAGAGAGCAAAAGAGGGAGAGAAAAACACAAAAATTGGGAGAGATTTACAAGATCAAAGCCCTAGTTTTCAAGATTTCACTTCTCCATCCATTCCCTCTTCTATAATTTCACTTCACCCTCACTCAAACCTCTTAGAACCAAAAGAGAAAGTAGCAAGGGAGCAAGAAAAAGGGGAAAAGGGAGTCTTTAAAGCTTGGGTTGCTAGAGATACTTGGTTGAGGTAGGAGATTTCTTCCTATGTTCTTACATTGAGGCGAGGGCTACATTATATGTATTCTTTTGGTTTAAAATCATATGTACTTGTTATTAAATACATGATTCTTGTTCCTCTTGAAATAAATGCCATGTTTTGAACATTGTGATGGTTGGGTAACTATCAAATTTCTCCTTTTCATCTTCAAACCTTGGTTTTAAAGAGAAATGGATTTTTCCCTCTATTTTCCCTTGGTATTGCTTTCAAAACTTTAGTGTTTGATATTGTACACCAAAATGTTACTTATGATGATCTCTTGCTCATTTTCTTCCATCATATTATGAAACATTATATTAGAAATTGTGGAATTTGGTAATTCCTTGAAATGTCGATGAATTGAGAATATGTTGGTTTCCTCAATTGTATGGTTGTTGTGAGGGACTTGGATTGCCTTCGAGAGATGTCGTAGAGTGTTAGAGGTTAGTCTACCCCAGTGGGGGTGAGATGGTTTCCTAGCACTTGTAGTGGGTTGTCATTTGGTAATGAAACCACTATCGTTCACTGGAGTTCGAACAAGGGATAGTATACTTTTCCTGGGAAGGGACTCGTCACTGTCATTGGGATGGTAGACGCCCTTTCCTAAAATGCTTGTGAATGTGATTGTGATTGGTGGACCAGGTATAATCGTTGGGTAGATTCATGAGAAACAATCAACATACATGGTACGGGGATGAACCAATATACATGAGAACATGAGAACATGAGATTATTATTATTGTTACGGAATGGTTTCCAACAAGTGTTTGTGGAGGTATGGGACTCCACAAGGACCTGCCGGAAATGGTTATGGTGATAATTGTGACTGAGCTTTACGGTTCATTTAAATTCTTGCGAACATTTAAACTTGAGATCTATTTAAAATATCCTGCTTTTCCTTCAAAATGGTATATATGCTATTTGTGAAAATGAGACCAACCGTTTTATATGTTTTTCTAAACCTTGTTTGAGTGTGGGAAGATTTTGCTACAGAGCTTCGTGCTCATCCCCTACAAATTACATTTTTCAGATTTGGTGCTAGAGGAGGATCTCGGCATCGACGAGTCAGGGCATTGGGAGGCTCCACTCGAGGGGAACCTAGATCTCGAGGTGGATATGTAGAGATGTAGCTTCTTTTGTACTAGACTAGGTTATTCTTTTGGACACTGTGAGGTCTAGTTTCTTTTGCTATTCCGCTGTGCTATTTTAATTAATTTTTGAGATGTAAATGCCATGGTTGGGCATATTCTTTTGGATAATGATGTAAATATTTTATGGATGATGAATGAAGTTTAATGTATTTATGGATGATATTAGTGCTCTCATGATGTAAATGGTTTTAGTATGTAATGCCGTCCAGGGTGTGTTTTGGGGCGTTACAAAATCTGATTTTCTCCCCTATTTATACTCATTGGATACTTTGCCCACGTTGGGCCACACGTCCGCCTTTCCTGGGTCCGATTTCTTTCCGAATCAATTAAATCTCATCCTGACTCAAGTTCAATATACTTTTATTTGAAATAATTTTTAAATTATTTTTCACTTTTCGCAATAATATTCCGATCGCGTTTATTTTGGTCATGCGACACCCGATCACCTCGTAAAACGTAAAAAAAATCCGACTATCTCCGAACTCAACGAAAATTGATTGAGTAACTAGATTTCGTGAGACAAATCCAACGGTGAGGTCCGTTTCGTCATTCGAGTTCTAGAAAATTCAGGTTTTCAACCCATACTGTAGTGGCTAATTACCGTTTTGTCATTTTTCATAAAAAATTCAAATTTTCCCAGGTTTTACACAAGGCATTGGTTATTCTTAAAGGCCAATCTTTGTTATCCGGATTTACCATTTTTTTTAGATCTATTTTATCTCTTTATTAGCTAATTCTGCCTGCCCACTTTTCTACGGATGGTAAGGGGTTCCCACTTTTATGATTGATAGCATACTTTCGCATCAGATTTTCAAAAAAATCTATTACGAAAGTAAGTCCCGCCATCACTAATAATGGCTCAAGGTATCCCAAAAATGCATTAGAATGTGTTCTTTTAAAAAATTGATCACCGTGTGGTGATCATTTTGCGGCAAGGGATCGCCTCATCCCACTCAGAGAGTCTACAACAACTAAAATGTACAGATAAACAAACGATTGGGAAAAGGTCCCATGAAGTCGATGCCCCAACAATCAAAGATATCAATCACTAAAATAGTATTTAATGGCATCATCTTCCTTCATGAGATACCCCCAACCACTAGCAATAATCACATGACAGACATAAAGCATGGGTATCTTGAAATTGTGTTGGTCAATAAAATCCACACTGTAAAATCTTTGTAGCAATTTTCTTTGATGAAAGTTGGCCTTGACAGGCTGCAGTATGACAAAATTTAATCACACTATGGATCTCATGATTAGGTACCTAATGATTTTGTCTTTGCAATATTTAAACAAATAAGGTTCATCCCAAAAGAAATTGTGTACCTAAACTAAGAATTTTTTGCTATCGACAGAACTAAAAGAAAAAGGAAGCATACTTGTGGTTATATAGTTGGCAATGTTTACATACCATGGTACCTCTGAAACTACTAGTAATTGCTCATTTGGGAAACTTTCATTGATAGGTACCAATAATAACAATAGACATACTATATAAATTGATTAAGTAAGGTTGCTCCATGGTTATAAAGTCTTAATTATTATGCATATAAGTTGAAGAAATCCTTATATATTGAAGTACAATTCCGAATTGAACATGATTATCAACTAGCCTCGTAATCATTGATTTCAGATATCAATCACTTCATTCAAGTGGCAAATCATGTAACACTTCATTCAAGTAGAAAAATCATGTAAGAAAGAGCATAGAGGTCACAATTAAAACATGTTATCATAGTACAAAGCATGACCCATAATTAAAACATTGCTAATCTCCAAAGACTCCTCAGACTTATTTAATGCAACGATGGTTTAACCCTCATCTGAAAGAGGTTGTATGGCTTGAAGTATTGAAATTTTTTGATGCGGGAATCATATTCCCCATCTCAAATAGTAAGTGGCTCAGCCCTACCCAAGTCGTATCCAAGAAATTAGGAGTTACGGTAGTCAACAATGAAGAAAACGAGTTGGTGCCTACCCGAGTTGTCATAGGATGGCGCATGTGTATTGACTACCATAAACTCAATCTTGTGACTAAGGAAGATCACTTTCCCCTTCCTTTCTTAGATCAAGTCTTGGAGAGAATAGTTAGTCTTGCATTCTACTACTTCTTAGATGGGTACTCGAGGTACAATCAAATCGAAATAGCACTGAACAATCAGGAGAAAATGACATTCAATTGTCCTTTTGGCACTTTTTCCTACAAGAGAACGTTGTTTGGGTTGTGTAATGCTCCTGCAACCTTTCACCAATGTATGCTAAGCCTTTTCATCGATATAGTAGAGAGATGTTTGGATGTCTTCATGGATGACTTCTTAGTTTATGAAGATTTGTTTGAGTTGTGTCTTGCGAATCTAGAAAGTGTTCTCAAACGATGTGAGGAGACTAACCTATTACTCAATTGGGAAAAGTGTCATTTTATGGTGACACAAGGTATTGTGTTAGGTCACATCGTTTCATTTTAAGGAATAAAGGTAGACAAGGCTAAAATTTATTTAATTGGAAATTTACCTCCAAAAAGGTCAAGGATGTTAGATCATTCTTAGGGCATGCTAGTTTTTATAGGAGATTCATAATGAGTTTTAGTGCTATTTCTAAACCCATGTGTCATCTCCTAAGTCAGGACGTTTCATTTGTGTTGGATGATGCATGGCAAAAAGCTTTCGAGAAGCTTAAAGGTATGTTGATTTCCACCTCTATCATGCAACCATATGAATGGTCATTGCCCTTTGAGTTGATGTGAGATGCTAGCAATTACGTCGTTGGAGCGGTGCTAGGGCAAAGGAAAGAAACGAAGCCCTATGTCATTTACTGTAAGACCCTATACTAGAATTTAATAGGGATAATAAAATATTAAGATTTCTCCTAGGATGAATAAAAGGATGGTAGAAACCTCGAATCATTCTTGAAATATTGATCATTAAGTTTGAGTTTCAAGCAAATTGACATTTGGGTCAAATTTAGTTTTGGATCTTCAAGGGCTATCTCAATTAAATTCACGTTAACTTTCAAACTTTTATCCACCATAAGTAATAAAGTATATGACTATGAGTTATTTTCACTATGTGAAATGAAGTTTTGATGATTTTATTTATGTGGAGTTGAGCAAATAATGGATCAAATATGTTTTGTTGAAAACCTTGTGGTTTGTTGAAAAGCTTTTGATTTGAGTAGTATTCACTATGTTAGAGTTGTTGGATAGCTTGACATGGCTTAAATGTTGTTAATTTGGACACTGCGCAGTTGTCGTGAGACAACTTGACATTGCTTAAATGTTATAGATAGCTTGATATTGCTTAAATGTTGATAACTTGACATTGCTTAAATATTATTAGCATATGTGGACTATTTATTACATTGATATTTTGGCAGTGATTTGAGATTACAAAGTAGGTTGAAACACTTTGCATTTGTTGTTCTCCTCAGATTGTGAACATATTTTGGTGAAATGATATTTGATCCACATTTTTAATATTTCCATTTATTATTATATGCAATAAACTGAGAAAATATTTGGTTTCAGGAAGCTAAAGTTTAGAGTTGGGTCAACTAACAACACTAGTAGAGTCGAGATGTGAGGTTAAGGAAACTGATAGTGTACATATTGTACCAATACTACCAATAGGTTCATGATTAAACCTGGTACCATACAACTCTTACCACAATTCCATGGGCTTCATTCTAAAAATCCTTACCTTTACATGAAGGAAATTGAGAAAATGTGTGGAACCCTTCAGGATAACACTGAGTTAGCCAAGCTGAAGCTTTTAACATTCTCCTTGAAGGATAAGGCCAAGCAATGGCTTATAACATACTTAGACCCACTCTATTTCGGATTTGTCTGCACTTTGAAAAGAGTTTTTCAAGAAATTCTTCCCCATTCATCACACAAATGCTTTAAAACATCATATAATAAACTTTGCGGTGAAGGAGGGAGAAACCTTCTATCAGTGCTTGGAACGGTTCAAAGACATTCTCCATGCTTGTCCTCATCTTGGGTTAGATAGTTGGACCCTCATTGGTTTTTTCTTTGACTCACTCCCTACCCATATGAGTCAGTTTGTTGAAATTTGTCTTAGAGAGAATTCATGGACAAGAATCTCAATGAGGCGTTCGAGTTTTTTGACACACTTTTTGAGAGTTCCCAAATGTGGACTTAGCTTCACCTACACTAACCCAGAATCAGTCTACCACTTTCCCATAGGGGGAAAATACATTTCGAGAGAGGATGACAATTTATGGGCTAAGATGGATTCTTTGTCTCGAAATCTTGAGGCTTTAGAGATGAAGAAAGTAAATGAAGTTGTTGTTCCACCCACAGAGCATACATGTGAGCTATGTGCTTTGGTAGGACATTCTACTGAGGAATGTCCAATGATACCCACTTTTTAGGAAGTTCTATTGGAGCAATCCAATGCAGTCTTCTGGTATCAAAAGCCATATAATAATCTTTATTTTAAAATGAATAATTCAGGGTGGCGACAACACTCGAATTTTGGAAGGAGCAACAACCAACAACAGTAAGCCCCACCACAAGCACCACCACCACCACAAAAAAATCATTATCCAGCCACCTCACAAACGTAGTCTTGAGGATACCTTGAATCAGTTTATGCAGGCTCAAATGAAATAAAATACACTAAACAATCAGACCTTCAAAGACTTCAAATCGTAGACCTCATAGTCCCTTGAGAATATGAAAAGTCACCTACAAAAGATGACTCAATTGATGGCTACCGAAGAGAAGGGCAAGTTTCCTGATCAGCCAAAGCCTCTAGAGAGTTAGTTCCATGTAGGTAATTCCACTTCCATGGAATCTTCAGATGAACAAGTCCAAGCTATCATCACTCTTCAGAGTAGAAAAATCATAGCTAAATCCATACCACATGCACCAATTGAACCCATTCCTACGCCTATGGTGCATAATGAACGTGTAAAACTCAGGTAAATTTGAATTTTTATGAAAAATGGTAATTAGGCACTATAGTACGGGTTGAAAACCCAAATTTTTTTAGAACTTGGATGACGAAACGAACCTTGCCGTTGGATTCATCTCGGCCAATCTAATTACCCAGTCAATTTTCGTATAATTTCGAGACATTCAGATTTTTTTGCGTTTTACGAGGCAATCGGGTGTCGCGTGACCTAAAAACTAGATGTGGAATTAAATTTAAAAAATTAGAAAACTCAAGAATCGGGACGAAATTTAATTGTTTCGAGATGAAACCAAACTCAAGAATGGAGGACGCGTGGCGCAACGAGGGCCAAGCATCTAAGGGGTATAAATAAATGAGAAAATCATATTTTCTCCCCATACTCATCATATTTTCGAAATTAGGGAGGAAGAGATGAAAAATAGAGGATTCTCCAACTTCTCTCTACGATCTACGGCTCTACGTTGGTCGGAATTCTTTGGGCCAAGAACCAAAGTTCATCTACACGACCAGGGCTACGCCTACGTACCAAAAAATGAAGTTTTTGACGAAGAACTAAAAATGGGATTTTGGAGGAAGCAAGGATTAGAGCTTGTTTCGGGTCTTGGGAGTTTTCTATCGTTATTTTACGCTTCAAGAGGTAGGGTTCTTTTCCTAATTAGGTTTATTTTCAACCTAGGGTTCCATATGATATGGGTAGCATGACTTGAGATGAATTTTCTTGTTTGATGTACTCCTAGTGTAACTAGATTATGGAAAATGGGTATAGAAATATGCTAAATCAATTCTGACATGAATTGAGTTTGTAGAAATTACTTGTTTGTGATTTCTTGAGATATATGATGAAATTGGGCATATTATGTGTTACATGATTTAATTGTCTTGAAGGTGTTTGGCTAAATGCCTATGTGGATTGAATGTGTTGTTAGCATTGAAAATGTTATAACATGCTTGGGTATTGAGAATAGTTAAAATCAATTCTAGCATGAATTGGGTTTGTAAAAATTACTTGTTTGTGATTTCTTGAGATATATGATGAAATTGGGCATATTATGTGTTACATGATTTTATTGCCTTGAAGGTGTGTTTGGTTAAATGCCTATGTGGAATGAATGTGTTATTAGCATTAAAAATGTTATAAAGCTTGGATATTGAGAGTAGTTAAAATCAATTTTAACATGAATTGAGTTTGTAGATATTACTTGTTTATGATTTCTTGAGATATATGATGAAATTGGCCATATTATGTGTTACATGATTTAATTGCCTTGAATGTGTTTGGTTAAATGCCTATGTGGATTGAATGTGATATTAGCATTGATTTTGTTATAACATACTTGAGAGTTAATGTTGGTATATGTACATGATATATTGACATTGAGGTTAATGATGATGGTTATATGTTTCTGATGTAATTTACCATGGAAAGAAAGGTTGTCGAATATTGAATTGTTCATAATGTGCACATGACAAATCGAACATAGTTGAGAATTGAAATTGTACATTTACATTGCATATGCACAGGTAGCATCACATTAGCATTTGACATGAGTGTGGGTGTGTGTGCATGTTTTTTATTCAAACACCATTCTTGGTGTTCGAGGTGTGGATTCGGGAAGGTTGAACTTAGGTCCGGCTTTGTTGCACGGTTGCATGAAAACTTGTGTCGGGTATAGCAAGAAGGGTTAAATACTCCCTCGGGTGCAAGACCCGGTTACTGGTTTATACACTTCTGACGGTGCAAGTCCAAAAAAGTGTGACGGTATACGGAACTGGCGGTGAGATTCTAAACTCCGAATACCCAACAAAGGCACATGGTTTATTTTATTTTTTTTAAAAAGGTCATTGGATGTGTAACATTAATGGCGGGGGCTTGGAATGTCCGGATTCATACGCATGGTATTGTATGTGTTGAGGGAGCCAGTAAAGGCTCAGGTTGAGTTGCCTGTGTGAGTCTCATCTCATATCATGGCATGACATTGAGAATTCCATTGTTAAATTTCAAATTCTTGAATGGAGTTATTGTTGCTTGTGAATTGCATGTGAACATTTCATATGCATCGAGGTTGGGGAGTAACCTCTTTAGGAGTTACCCTATTGAGCGTGGCTCACCGTGTTATGGGGACAATATTTCAGTTGCGGGACATGCTTCGGTGGACGGCTCTCATTCGGGCCCTTATTGATGAAAAAAAACTGAAATGTGGCTTTTAAACTATGCTTTTGTAAAACTAAGATGTAAATTAGTTTTTGGGCATATAATGTATGTAAAGGATTGTAATCGAACTCATATGGACTAAGTTTAATGTAAAATTGCATGTTGTTATATGGGTATAGATAAATGGACCCAGTGTGGTCAATGTTGTATTATTGCACATGTTGCGTTTTGAGTGGAGCTCTCCATACAAAGGAGACGCTGCCTGAATTTTGCTAAGTTATGGATCCCAGTAAATGGGACATTATGGCGTGGAATCGAGTTACACAGTATCCACGAGTACTCCGCGGGTTGATGGATGATCAACGGAGAAATTACGAACACCCGAATTTTGGGGCGTCACAGAACGGAGGAGAAATTGCTAGGAAAATAGTGTACATCGAAGTCTGCGGATTGTTTTTGAGTATGGGTACAAAGATCAAAGATGACACCAGTCAAATACAGCCCACCTCATTTTTGCCTGCCAAGAGTAGATAAATTTCTACCAATTACTTAATACACATTCCTAACCTCCCTAAATTCGATCCATATATAAAATTTGATTCTCATAGGTGATGAATCGTGGTTGATTGTAATACAAGACTATAATAATACATATAATTTGCAGATGATTGTGAGAATTTAGTATTTATATTGTAGTGTGAGTTTAGAATTACATTATAATTATAACAATATGTATAGTTATAAGATCCACACTCGGATTTTCACCATTCTAAAATCTCATTATAGTTTTTAATGGTGACAATGGAGAGTGTTTTCAAAAAAATTTTATCTCAAAGACCCTCCTTCTTTCTGTTCTTTTTACGTGAGAAAATTAACATTTTATCAGGGAGATAGTGGGTATGATTATTTCTAGTCGAAATCTTCCTCTTTTTAAATTCAAATAACCCACCAACTATCTTATTCGGGCCGTGCCTGTTTATGTGTGCTCCAAACCTAAACGTCAATTATTTGCTATTAAAAATGATCAGTCCAACCTCATCACTACTGATGGTGGCTAAATATTTTTTTGGTATAATGTATGGATAAAACAAGAGACATATGCCAACAAGTACTTTCTTGGTCCAGGTTGTACTGGTTTTTTCTCAACTGTAACGTTGTTGCCGGTTTGGGTCCCAATTCTTCTGGTTGATGGTTCCACTAGCATGTGTTTTTTGTTTGTTATGTGCTTACCGCACAGTGCCCATCAAATAATGTTGTAAGGGTCACTTGATTGTGGATTACTGAGCAACTTGTGGACAATTCTTTGGTTCACGGGATAAGAGTAGGATAGGATAAAAATGGACGTAATCATAAAACCTTCATTTGGACAGTTTATTGTCCTTGGGATTAGTCCGATATAATTATTCTTGTTGTATTGGGCATACGTAGCACCCGCTTTCTTCCCCAACCAAGCAAGAAAAAGAGAAGAAAGAAAAAAAGATGATTAGGGTCTCACGTGTGATAATTGTCTTCGAATTTTGAACCAAAGTGAGTCCTACTCTAAGCTTTTCCCCTGTGGAAAAATTTGGTCCGACTTTTACAACGTTGAACCTGTACCACAACCTAAACCACAAATTACGTTTTAGGAATTGGAGTGAGCTGACCAATGGACCTCAAGAAGTTTTATTCTTCCGTCCAATTACTTTTCATTTTTCTTCTTCCAATTGAAAACATGGAATGGAATCGATCAAACTATGATTGACCCAGTGACACATGTCTTTTCTACCTTACCCACAATGTAAGGTTCAAATCTCGTCAACCTGCCTTTTTTTACTATGCATGAAATCTAATAGTCAATAGATAGTCAACACCCCAATCTCTAATCCATAAATATTAGTGTAAATTAGTATTTTAGTATCAAAAAATCATCTTTAACCATATATTTTTAACTCAAATACTGAATACATATAACCACTCATATACTAAATGGATTAGGTCAAACTGTGAATCACAATGCCATATCGATACATTACGACATTTAGGTCTTCCCATATAGCTAAAGAGACATTACTTCCCTAATGTAATTGGGATAAGTAGAATAAAATGACAAAAAAAAAAAGAAGCTAAATGGGATCCCTCTAGGGGCGTTTTCTCTTGCACCAATTCCAAACTTGTACTAAGCCAGTTACTTCAAAATCCTCAAACATCGAAGGTTGTGGTTGTAAAATAGGGTTTTGCTTCTGCTCCAACAACTACGAAACAAACGCAGGTAGAACATATGTCTACTCAATATTCAGATTAGTTTTTTCGAAAGGTTAATGGTCCCTCACAAATTAGTGTGGCCTGAAGTTAATTTCATATCTCCATTACTATTCATCTTGATTTGTTTTTATACTATAATAATTTGATGCTGAAACTTTTATATAAAGGGTTCCAAAACCAGTGTCGGCATCCGTGCTTCATGCTATCACTAACCGATTTCTCCTTTCTCTCTCTTAGATAGTTAAGCTATATATTATTTTATTATATAATGTTCAAAATCATATAATAAAAAAATGAGCTCCAACATTCTCTTCTCACTTCACATATAGAATATAATCTTATGACATCAGACTTATGTAATTATTTTCAATGAGTTGGGCTAGATGATGGTAAGTTTGGAACAAAAGTATGTGACCTCTGTGGAGTAGACCATACTTTTACCAAAAGAGTAAAGTTTTGGCATGAATCTTATTGCTATTTTTTGTAATTTTGTTGAATCAATATATGGAATATTCAAAGAAAAACATGACCAGATTTATCATGCACAATTAGTTACATTACAATAAGTCTGACCAAATTAAAAGCTAAGAGAAGTAACATTCTTAAAATAACATGAATTATTTGCTCAACGGCTTAGGTCATAGGACGTGAATTTTCTAAATCATTTGATCCTGACTATGGATGTTATTATTATTTAGTGGGATCAGCTTCAACCTTACTTAAGAAAGCCCCTTATTTGCTAAAATGCATTGCAAGGTTAAATTTTATTCTAACATGTCCAATTCATGTATACTTAATCAAATGATTTGTACGAATAAATCATCCATCATCCAATATATAACTAAACAAATCACAAATCAAACATAAATAACTCCTTAATGTACATTATTTGCTCAAGGTCAATAATGTATCCACACAGTAGCCTGATTCGGGTAGCTTGCTACCCTTTGCACTCCTCTACTGCTACTGCTAATCCTAATCGAGCCTCTTTTCCTAGAGTTTGTCGATGCCAAGTCTCTTTCGTATCTTTCTCCACCAGTGCAGCTCTATCTACCATATCTCAATACTCTTGAATTTTAAGAGGAATGAGCTTCTCCCGAATAGTAGGCCTCGACTGCTTGGTGAAAACCGTTGTTATCCCTAACCACTAAATATCATCCCTCGATGTGTGTATGGCTTATAGTGTGTAGGGGAGTGTCACTCTCCCTCAGAATGATGTGGGAAATAGGGCAACATAATGGTGGTAATGAAAATGGAATGAAATGTATGAAATGAAATGTGCGAAATGAACAAAAGTGCTTCCCAAGGGCAATGAGTCTTTTGAATATCGTGTTTTACTTGGAAAAGTATTCCAAGGTCGTCTCCTCAGGGAAGGAGAGTTCAAGTGTGTGAAGGTGATTTTGTAAAAATAAAAAGTGTAAAATCTTGTAGTTGGTTTTGGTGAGTTTTGTTCTTAATGAAAATGCAAGAAAATAAGTGTTGGCTAATCCGAAGGATTCACTCCAATGGGAATCCCAAATCAACTCGAAGCCTTCCTCGAATAGAGCTTAGATGAACGATTGATTCGTGGGAAGCTAGGGATGAAATGGAGGTGAGGATCCAAGCATAACCCGTGACCAAGCCTACGGGACATCAAAGACTCACAACCGCATCCACTCTCAACCTAGTCAAACCGAACCATCGTACTCTGAGAGGAGGAATGAAAATGAGTTGAAGTGACACACCCAAGAGGAGTTCTCCCTTGGATTAACCAACTTAACAATCTAGCTACTCATACTAAGCAAGAAACACATAATGTAAAGAGACATAATGAAGAAATGAAGATTGAAACTTAACTTAAAGCAAGGAAACTTAAACTAAGAAGAAAAATATTCAATACCCATTTTAAAGCTTGAAAAATGAAGAACTTGAAAGCATTAATGGTGAAATCTAAAATGCAAGACTAAATTTGAAATAAACTTGAAATAAATGACATTAAAGGAAATGAATGAAGCTTACAAGAGTATTCAAGAGATTACAAGTGAAATGGGCAAAGGAAATGCAAAAATATCAACTTCTATCTCTACTATTCATCATCTTCCTTAAAACTTTCTAAACTACTCCTAAGCTTAGGTAGCCACCCTTGAAGAACTTGTGTAATGCTGAATATATGGTGAAGGAGCCTTGAATTTTCGTCCATGGTGGTCCCCCTAGGCGTGTGCAGGCCTCCAATCAATGGGGGGTGAGTTGATGGCCCTTGACAGGCTAAGACAAGCTTAGCCTGCAACCATCATGGCTGCCCCCTTCTCTCCCATCCTCCTTAAATGCCAACCCTCCAAAGTCTTCAAATTGTGTAAGGGAGGCATTGTAACACCCCAAAACACACCCTGGACGACATTACATTCTAAAACATTCACATCATGAGAGCACTAAAATAATCCATCAATAAATAAGACTTCATGAAGTCATCCATAAAATTTACAGCATTATCCCAAAAGAATAAACCCATTTTGGCCTTTACATTCCAAAAATCACATAATGTAGCGCGACGGAAATAACAAAAGAAAACTAGACTTTACAGGTTCAAAATGAATATCCTAGTCTAGTACAAAAAGGAAAGGAGGTCGCTCTATGCGTCCACCTCGGGGTCCACGTTCCCTTTTACGGGAGCTTCCCAAATAGCGGGCTCCTCGACCCTTACGTCCTCCTCAAGCAGGTAATCTGAAAAATGTTAGCGGTAGGGGGTGAGCACAAAGCTCTGTAGAAATATTCTCTCAAACCCATACAAGGTTTAGAAAAGCAATTAAAACGGTCAGTCTCATTTTTAACATAACATAGATACATAATTTGAAATAAAGCAGTGACATTTGAAAAGGATCTCAAGTTTATGTAAAAACATTACTTAAATAAATAAACGAGTACCACATACAAATAATCACTATTAATTGCCATAAACCATTTCCAACAATTCTTTCGGTAGGTGGCATACTTTAGGGCAACCTCCACCCCTCATTCTTTCGGTAGGTGGCATACTTTAGGGTAACCTCCACCCCCCATTCTTTCGGTAGGTGACATACTTTAGGGTAACCTCCACCCCCGTTAGATCATCTTTGCTTCCCAAGCATCCTTACAAGGAACCTCTTGGGAAGGGGTGAGCATCCTTACAAGGAACCTCTCACACTTCTTTTGGTAGGTGGCATACTTTAGGGCAACCTCCACCCCCCATTCTTTCGGTACGTGGCAAACTTTAGGGCAACCTCCACCCCCGTTAAATCATCTTTGCTTCTCAAGCATCCTTACAAGGAACCTCTTGGGAAGGGGTGAGCATCCTTACAAGGAACCTCTCACACTTCTTTTGGTAGGTGGCATACTTTAGGGCAACCTCCACCCCCGTTAAATCATCTTTGCTGCCCAAGCATCCTTACAAGGAACCTCTTGGGAAGGGGTGAGCATCCTTACAAGGAACCTCTCACACTTCTTTTGGTAGGTGGCATACTTTAGGGCAACCTCCACCTCCCATTCTTTCAGTAGGTGGCATACTTTAGGGCAACCTCCACCCCCGTTAAATCATATTTGCTTCCCAAGCATCCTTACAAGGAACCTCTTGGGAAGGGGTGAGCATCCTTACAAGGAACCTCTCACACTTCTTTTGGTAGGTGGCATACTTTAGGGCAACCTTAACCCCCCATTCTTTCGGTAGGTGGCATACTTTAGGGCAACCTCCACCCCCGTTAAATCATCTTTGCTTCCCAAGCATCCTTACAAGGAACCTCTCACTCATGTGCATCACAAACAACTCAACCAAGCTTACAATTCCAATATTGATTTCAATTTACAATCATCTATCCAAAATCCCGCAAAATATATCATGTAATAATTCAACAACCAACAAAGAAAATGTAAAACCCAGGAAATTTGGATTTTTTTAAAAAAAAGGGCAAAATAGTAATTTGCCACTATAATGCGTATTTAAAATACTCATGTTTTAGACCTCGGATGAGGAAACAGAGTTCGCTGTTGAATTCATATCGCGAAAACGAGTCACCTTGTCAAATTTCTTCGAATTCCGAGATAGTCGGATTTTGCACGTCGTTCGAGGCGACTGCGTGGCGAATGACCTCACGAACGTCCCCATAAATGAGTTTTATAAAATTTCCTTAAAATTAAGTTTAAGTTTAAATAAAATTAAATTGAACTTAAACCGGGATCAAATAAATCGTTTCGGGACGAAATCGAACCCGATTAAGCGAGGGACACGTGGCACGACGTAGGCCGAGTATTTAAAACTATAAATAGGGGTAAATATCTAGAAAATCAGATTATTTTTGCCCCTTGTGTTCTTGTTTGGCCGGCCAAGAGAGAGAGAAGAGAGAAAAGAGAGAAAACCTAAAACTCCAAGCTTCCTCCGTCGATTCCCGGAGTTCCGTCGCTCGGATTCCGTCGAACCAAGAGCTAAAGTCGATCACATCGACGAGGGCTACGCAACCACACCAAGATCAAGGGATTTCGCCGAAGATCCAAGAGAGGAGATTTGGGGGAAATCTAGACTTGGGCTTGGAAAGTGTTCTTGAAGCTTCCTTCGAGAGAATTACGCTTCAAGAGGTAGGGTTTCTCCTACTTGAGACTATTTTTACCTTAGGTGTTAGTAGACTAAGGGTTAAATGTTATATATGCACATGTATTGAAATATATATATGTCTATAGTTATGGTAATGGAAAGGGAGCATAGAGTTGGCCTAGGCTAACTTCTAGCTCGATGTTATTACATAGGAGTTCCATGTGGTTTCTCTTATAACCTGGTGACATTTGAGCTATATGGTTGCTTGGAATGTGTTATGTGAAACATGACTTTAATGATTACTAGGTGTTTGATAAAATGCCTAGGTGAAATTGTGTGTGTTACTTGCATAATGCTATGTTATAACATGCTTGGGTGATTGTGAAATCATATGCTTAGGATATGGTTGTTGGATGAAGAGTGTTGTTGATATATGCATAAAATGATATATTGAACATAATGAGTTATGGTAGTTATGTGCTTTTGATATAATTGTCATTGATGTATTGGAAATGTTTATATGTTTGTCATGAGCATATTGAGCATTATGTTGTATGCAACGGAACATGGCATTGCATATGCATCTCATTACATGGGTGTGTGTGCATGGTTGATGTCAATACCACACTTGGGGATTGACAATATGGCTTGGGATAAAGTTGGGTCGAAGACCTAGCTAAGCCGCTTGATTGCATGATAAATTGGGTCGGGATGAGCAAGAAGAGGCATGACGACCTCTCGGGTGAAAGACCCGGTGTTTGGGGGGTGCACTCCGTTGGTATAAGAGCCCATAAAGTGTACGGGTGTGGAAGACCATTGGTTAAGTCCATAAAGAAGTCCGATCCCAAGAAAGACCCTAGTTTTCAAAAAAAATCATTTGATGTAAACATAAATGATGAAATGAAAAACTTTGGCATTGCATCGTGTTGTATTCGGTGAGAACTCGGGTTAAAATGCATGAGTGAGTGACATCTCATTTCATGGCATGGTATGTTGCATTCCAACTTAGAATGCATGTCCTTTCGATAAATGATTGTTTGCAAATGAATGTTGCATGAGCATGAGCATCTAGGGGAAGAGTAGCCCTGGTAGGGTTTACTTTACTGGGCGTTGGCTCACCCTATACGGGAAACATTTCAGGTGTGGGGTTTGCACCGGCGGATGGCTCACTTGGAGAGCATCAAGAATGAAGGGGGCCGGCTTGTGGCCTTAGTAAGAGTTTTTTTGTAAAAACTTTTGTATAAATTCCATTTTAATGTGTAGATTATGGAATTAAATGTAATGGAACTTGTATAAGTTGTGTATTATATGAAAAATCGTATTATACATGTGTTGGATGAGTTAGGAATGTATTAGAATGGATTGGAAGTGAAAAACAAAGGAAAAAGGCAAAACTGGCAAAATCGTACCGGTATGCGTACCGGTACGTAGACAGACAGAAGGCAGAGCGTACCGGTACGCGTACCGGTACACCGATGTCCAGTGGGTTCAGTGTACCGGTACGCGTACCGGTACGCCCATCAAAACTTAGAATTTTTTTTTTATTTTTGTTTTCTTTGCCAAGCCTTTGGGCTATGTTTATCCTTCCCTCCAATGATCAAATTGGACCCTAATGGGGTATGAATCATGGGGAGTTGGACTGGGGTTGGATCGAATGAATGCTGAACCGAATTTTCATTTTTTTTTGGATTATAACCTCGGTTTAAGAATGTTATCGATGTGGTGTCGGGTTAAGCGACATCCACGGGTATTTCCGCGGGTTGATGGGTTGTCAACGGTTAATACAGGACCCCCGGAAAATGGGGCGTCACAGAAAATACATGAGATCACAATAACATCATTGTTCCACCCAACACAAAGCACTAAGGGTTCGAAAATCCATAATAAAGAAAGCATTTAAGAAGGAAATACATCACTCTCCAAAAATGAGGGTTTTAAAACTAGAGAAGAGATTTCATGGGTATTAAACCCTAACTTTGTTCAAAACATGTAATCTTTGCCAAAAAGCCTAAGAGAGGATGATTTCATAGCATATATATACCATTGATAGCCAAAAAATACATATATAAATACCCTAGTCTCAATGTAAGTGAGTGAGAGAAAACTCCTACCTTGCTTCTTTAGTTTTGAGTGAAGAAGATGAAGATTGGATCTTCTTCAATAGGCAAATCCTCCCTTGATTCTTGTGTTTTCCCCTTCTTTTCTCCTCTCTAAGTCTTCCTAGGGTTAGAAATGTTGAAATGATGCAAAGAGAGGCATCCTTATGTATTTATAGTGGAAGAAATGGCCTCATGTGCACGATTCTGAAGTTCAGAATCCGTCATTGGCGTTCGAACGTCATTGGCGTTCGAACGGTTGTTGCTCCCAGTACTTTTGTTTTTCCCATCAGAGAAGAGTACTAGAGCGCACTTACGTTCGAACGTTATTCACGTTCGAACGTCGATTCACGTTCGAACGTCATTTCACGTTCGAACGGAATTCCTGTTTTTTGCTGAAACTTCCAGTGCCGTTGTTTCCTATTTAGAGATTGATTTGGAAAATTTTCGTGAGATACACTTTTGTAGCCCTGGATGTCTACGATCTACTGTCCAAAGTTCAGATCAATTGGACATAAGGATAAAAAGTTATGAACAAAATACTAGAAGGTGTCCCAACTCCTTTTTACCCAAATTCTCTCTAAGTGTGTCTTTACTCCAAAATACTTCCTAACTTCCAATACACCTCATATTACCTCTCCTAAGGTTTTTCGACCTTCCGGATTCAATGGACACCTTATTTGGACCTAAAAATATTTAGAAATTCATCTACTCACCCTTGCCAAGTTTAAACGTCTTTGAAACTCAAACTTCCCAATCAATATGCATCTCTAGCATTTCTCCTACTATTACAACCTATATGGTTCATTCTTACATCATTACACATATCCACATTTTTACAATAATTATTTGCTATATATCTATATACATATATAAAAAAAAATGCGGGGTGTTACAATCCACCCCCTTTAAAGGAAGTTTCGTCCTCGAAACTTACCTCAAGTAGCGAACAAAAATGGATACTTCTCCCGCATTTCTTGCTCCGGTTCCCTTGTAGCTTCCTCCACTCCATGGTGTTGCCACCAAACCTTTACCAATCTGATAACTTTGTTGCGAAGCACTTTTTCCTTGGCGTCGAGAATTTCTACCGGTTGTTCTTCATAAGTTGCTCTATCTTGAATTTCAATATCTTCCAAGTCTACGACCGGTGTTGCATCCGATTGATACTTTCTCAACATCGACACGTGAAATACGCCATGTACTCCGGATAGCTGGGCTGGTAGTCGAAGTTGATACGTCGCATTGCCTATCGCTTTGATCAGTTCAAACGGTCCGGTATATCTTGGTGCTAACTTCTCATTCTTGTCGAATCGAAACACGCCCTTCTTTTGTGACCCCTTGGGAAACATGTAATCTCCCACTTTGAATTGCAAGGATCTTCGTCTGTGGTCCGCATAGCTCTTCTGTCTACTTTGCGCCGTGCGTAGCCTCTCTCGGATGAGTTGAATCTTCTCCGTAGTTTCCCCATTGTAGTCCTTACTCCGTTAGTTCACTGCGCACTCTGATATAAATTACAATCCACCAAAAGTTACAGTTGAAACCTAACCAGACTTGTCCTCCCATTTTAGCTTCCAAATCCATATACATATTTTTTTTTTTTTCCAACGAAAATTTTTAAGAAAAATTAACATAATATCATCGAAAATACCATTTTAGTGGTCACTACCAATCACTAGAGTTTTGAATTCATGAGTAAATAAAGAATCAAGCTTTGGAATCAAGAATAAATGGCTATCAAGCTTGGAAATCAAGAACAAAAGAACAAGCAAGGTTTGAAATTAATGACAAACGAATCTCAAGTTTTTGGAATCCAAAATAAAGGAACAATCAAGTCTCGAATTCCATAACAAACACATATCAAGCTTTGGAATCAAAATAAGAAACAATCAAGGCTTGAAATCAAGAACAAAGTAACAATCGAGTCTTGGAGTCAATAAAAGATGCAGATCAAGCTTTGTAACCAAGAACTAAAGAGTATCAAGTTTTGAACTCAAGGACAAGGAGAAATCAAGTATTGAAATCAAGAGCAATTGAATGTCAAGTCTTGAAATAACCAATGAATATCAAGTATTGAATATCAAGAATAAATGAATCACAAGGGTTAGAATCAATAACAAATGAATATTAAATTTGGCTATCAAGAACCAATGGATCATCAAGCTTGGGGAAATTAAAAACAAATGAACAACCAAGTCTTGAAATCAAGAACCAAAGGATGTCAAATATTGAATATCAAGAATACATGAATTATAATAGTTAGAATCAATCAAATGAATATCAAATTTGGCTATCAAGAGCAAATGAATATTAAGCTTGGAAATCAAGAATAAAAGTGTATCAAGCTTGAAAGTCATGAACAAATGAGAAATTAAGATTTAACGGAACAATCATGTATGAAAATCAATAACAAATGACTATCAAGGTGTGAAATCAAGAACAAATGATTATGAAGCTTATAAATCAAGACCAAAAGAACACTCAAGTCTTGGAACCAAGAATAAAGAATATCAAGTATTGAATATTGAAAATAATTGAATCACAAGGGTAGAATCAATAACAAAGGAATATCAATTTTTTTTGATACCAAGAACAAATGGATCATTAAGCTTAGGAAATTAAGGACAAGGAAACAATCAAGTCTCGAGATCAATAACAACGGATATCAAGCTTGGAATCAGAGATAAAGCAACAATCATATATTGGAATCGATAACAAACGACTATCAATGTTTGAAATCAATGACAAAGGCAAGATAAAGAGAAAACACCTCTCCCTTGAAAACTAGGATTTCAAGAGCATACCAAAAAGGATTTGGTGGTCACCCCCCATAACATAGCTTAGAACAAATAATATTTAAGTTCGGGAATCAAGAGCAAAGGAGAAATCAAGAGAAAAATACATATCCTTTGTAAACTAGGGTTTGAAGGCATCAGAAAAGATTTAGGGTTTACCCAACCATACTATATTTTGGAACGAGGTAGTATTATCCAGAATGGCAAGACATGATGATTCCCTAACAAGTAGATATAAATTAGATTCAAAGATTACATATAAATAAACCCTACTGGTATCCCCTTGTTTTCCCGTAGGTAAGTTAACATATACAATAAGTTCTATTTCCTCGAAACCCAATCCCAATTCCACAGCGTCCGCAGTACGTATAAAAGAATGAGTCGCATATGAATCCAATAAAAATTCGGGCCCAAGAATGGTAGAGAAGAACAATACCTTCCACAACGGCGTTGGAGGCATCTTCCTCCGGTTGAGTCAAAGCAAAAACCCTTCATTGATTGGCATCGCCGGGGGCTTGAGCTTGTAACGGTCTCTGTGGTGGTAGTGGCTGTCGTAGCGGTGGCCTGTTTGCATTCACTCGCCCAGTTGCTTGGTTGGTCTTGGTAGAAAGCAATGGACAATTATCTATGAAGTGCCCAACACCTCCACAGGCAAAACATCGGCGTGCATTCGTGCCTATTCTCTCTGGTACACCTCCCGCTCCTCGAGCTATCTAAGGTCTCTGCTGTGCTAGCCTTTGTAGAGGTGGTTTGTTTGCTGGTACTTGCTCAGTTGCTTGCTTGGTCATTGGGGGAAACGAGGGGCATCTATGTTTGAAGTGCCCATACTCTCCGCATGCAAAGCATTGGCACGGGTCCATGCCTGCTCTCGTTTGAGTAACTCCATCTTCTCCAACTGTCTGAAGTCTTTGTTCAACCGCGTCCACGTCCACGTACACGTCCACGTCCACGTCCACGTCCACGTTCATGAGATCTTGTATTCTCGAATTCATAGTGTAACCAGCTTCTCGCGGATGGAAGGCCTCAAATCTTGTTCAAAGCGTTTAGCCCTCCTTGCCTCAGTGACCACAAACTTGATTGCGTAGCGAGACAAATCATCGAATTCGAACAAATAATTAACCCTTAACCTAAATATACAATGAATCTAACCTATCTGATAAACACATAACTTCAAAAAAATGCAAGCCTACGGTTCCTTCAACCTAGTCCTACCTTTCCAGTGGTAATCCATAACCTACAGCTCCCATGTAAGACCTAATGCCAAGGCTCTGATACCATTTTGTAACACCCCATAACACACCCTGGACGGCATTACATTCTAAAACATTCACATCATGAGAGCACTAAAATAATCCATCAATAAATAAGACTTCATGAAGTCATCCATAAAATTTACAGCATTATCCCAAAAGAATAAACCAATTTTGGCCTTTACATTCCAAAAATCACATAATGTAGCGCGGTGGAAATAACAAAAGAAAACTAGACTTTACAGGTTCAAAATGAATATCCTAGTCTAGTACAAAGAGGAAAGGAGGTCGCTCTATGCGTCCACCTCGGGGTCCACGTTCCCTTCTACGGGAGCTTCCCAAATAGCGGGCTCCTCGACCCTTACGTCCTCCTCAAACAGGTAATCTGAAAAATGTTAGAGGTAGGGGGTGAGCACAAAGCTCTGTAGAAAAATTCTCTCAAACCCATACAAGGTTTAGAAAAGCAATTAAAACGGTCGGTCTCATTTTTAACATAACATAGATACATAATTTGAAATAAAGCAGTGACATTTGAAAAGGATCTCAATTTATGTAAAAACATTACTTAAATGAATAAACGAGTACCACATACAAATAATCACTATTAATTGCCATAAACCATTTCCAACAATTCTTTCGGTAGGTGGCATACTTTAGGGCAACCTCCACCCCCCATTCTTTCGGTACGTGGCATACTTTAGGGTAACCTCCACCCCCGTTAGATCATCTTTGCTTCCCAAGCATCCTTACAAGGAACCTCTTGGGAAGGGGTGAACATCCTTACAAGGAACCTCTCACACTTCTTTTGGTAGGTGGCATACTTTAGGGCAACCTCCACCCCCCATTCTTTCGGTACGTGGCATACTTTAGGGCAACCTCCACCCCCGTTAAATCATCTTTGCTTCCCAAGCATCCTTACAAGGAACCTCTTGGGAAGGGGTGAGCATCCTTACAAGGAACCTCTCACACTTCTTTTGGTAGGTGGCATACTTTAGGGCAACCTCCACCCCCCATTCTTTCGGTACGTGGCATACTTTAGGGCAACCTCCACCCCCGTTAAATGATCTTTGCTTCCCAAGCATCCTTACAAGGAACCTCTTGGGAAGGGGTGAGCATCCTTACAAGGAACCTCTCACACTTCTTTTGGTAGGTGGCATACTTTAGGGCAACCTCCACCCCCCATTCTTTCGGTAGGTGGCATACTTTAGGGCAACCTCCACCCCCGTTAAATCATATTTGCTTCCCAAGCATCCTTACAAGGAACCTCTTGGGAAGGGGTGAGCATCCTTACAAGGAACCTCTCACACTTCTTTTGGTAGGTGGCATACTTTAGGGCAACCTCCACCCCCCATTCTTTCGGTAGGTGGCATACTTTAGGGCAACCTCCACCCCCGTTAAATCATCTTTGCTTCCCAAGCATCCTTACAAGGAACCTCTTGGGAAGGGGTGAGCATCCTTAAAAGGAACCTCTCACTCATGTGCATCACAAACAACTCAACCAAGCTTACAATTCCAATATTGATTTCAATTTACAATCATCTATCCAAAATCCCGCAAAATATATCATGTAATAATTCAACAACCAACAAAGAAAATACATGAGATCACAATAACATCATTGTTCCACCCAACACAAAGCACTAAGGGTTCGAAAATCCATAATAAAGAAAGCATTTAAGAAGGAAATACATCACTCTCCAAAAATGAGGGTTTTAAAATTAGAGAAGATATTTCATGGGTATTAAACCCTAACTTTGTTCAAAACATGTAATATTTGCCAAAAATCCTAAGAGATGATGATTTCATAGCATATATATACCATTGATAGCCAAAAAATACATATATAAATACCCTAGTCTCAATGTAAGTGAGTGAGAGAAAACCCCTACCTTGCTTCTTTAGTTTTGAGTGAAGAAGATGAAGATTGGATCTTCTTCAATAGGCAAATCCTCCCTTGATTCTTGTGTTTTCCCCTTCTTTTCTCCTCTCTAAGTCTTCCTAGGGTTAGAAATGTTGAAATGATGCAAAGAGAGGCATCCTTATGTATTTATAGTGGAAGAAATGGCCTCATGTGCACGATTCTGAAGTTCAGAATCCGTCATTGGCGTTCGAACGTCATTGGCGTTCGAACGGTTGTTGCTCCCAGTACTTTTGTTTTTCCCATCGGAGAAGAGTACTGGAACGCACTTACGTTCAAACTTTATTCACGTTCGAACGTCGATTCACGTTCGAACGTCGATTCACGTTCGAACGGAATTCCTGTTTTTTCTGAAACTTCCAGTGCTGTTTTGTCCTATTTAGAAATTGATTTGGAAAATGTTCGTTAGATACACTTTTGTAGCCATGGATGTCTACTATCTACTGTCCAAATTTCAGATCAATTGGACATAAGGATAAAAAGTTATGACCAAAATACTAGAAGGTGTCCCAACTCCTTTTTACCCAAATTCTCTCTAAGTGTGTCTTTACTCCAAAATACTTCCTAACTTCCAATACACCTCATATTACCTCTCCTAAGGTTTTTCGACCTTCCGGATTCAATGGACACCTTATTTTGACCTAAAAATATTTAGAAATTCATCTACTCACCCTTGCCAAGTTTAAACGTCTTTGAAACTCAAACTTCCCAATCAATATGCATCTCTAGCATTTCTCCTACTATTACAACCTATATGGTTCATTCTTACATCATTACACATATCCACATTTTTACAATAATTATTTGCTATATATCTATATACATATATAAAAGAAAATGCGGGGTGTTACAAGCATGGCTGTAGGTAGAACATGTTGGGATAGGTGTGGGAGAAGTGTAGGTGGGACCCCCAAGCAAGTGGGATATGATTTGCAGGCGTCTGGGCTGTTCTGGGCATTCTGGGCACGGCGTACCGGTACGGTTTGGCTACTGGAGTTAGACGTACTGGTACGGTTTGCCTACTCTAGACCAATTTTTGTAGAATTATCATAAATTTTGATCCAACCGTGCGATTGAGCCCAAATTTTGACACAATACAGAAGACATCCAGATATACAACTTCCATGTTTTTCACTTTTTCATATTCGAAGTGGATCATGGTAAAAAAGGAGAAAAACAGCGGTACTGTGTCAAAACTTTGGGAAACCAGTAGGCTAAACCTTCCAAATTTCATTTTTCTTGGTTTCTTCACCTTTAAGCCTCCAAATCCTCGTTGAATGTGTCCATCTCTTCACCACTCATTCATCCTTAGTTGCAAGGTTATAAAATCTATCATTTACGCTATAATTACCTGCAACATCGAAAATTCAACATTATTCATAATTTCGGCTAACTCTAAGTACTTAAATACAAAGTTGAGTTAAAATGCATGTAATGAGGCCATCAAATATACAATATTTTGTGCTCAGCACACCCCCCAACTTAAGTTTTGCTAGTCCCTAGCAAACAAAATGTAAAAAACAAGAAAAAAAAATAAACATATACTAATTCCGCTATTGCATTTAGCACATGCAACAAGCCTTTAAACCCCTAGGTGATCCCTAGTGGACGAGTTTTGTCTCGTGATAGTTTCCAGTGAAGGTACCTACAAACTTATTTTCCTTGTATCCAATATTTAAAGCATATTCCCTTATCTTAACTAGCACTGGGATGTCAAAAATAACTTGCTCCAAACGCCCGAACCAATCACACATGAGACACATCATAGCCTTAAATGTTATTCTAGAGTATCCACAAACACATTCATTTTCAAACTCGTGTGTGTGTGAAATGGACATGTAATTTAAACATTTACATAATAGAGTTCACATTCACTTTGGCTATCCAAATTAAGCTTCTATGCAAAACTCACTAAGGGTGTCTCTCACAATGAATCACACTATAGTTATCCTGACATGCTCTCCATGTGTATATGTGAGATAGAGTCTTGTGCACAAAACGAAATATACTCACATATAATCCAAAAATGTAGCACATGCATAAAAATGAAACAACCTTGGCATAATCTCATGAAAGGAATGCTAGGGCATTTAGATAGCAAAACCAACTTCTCTTTTTCTTTAAAAGTATGCCTCTCCCATGCTTCTCTAGATCATTTAGGTCTTTCATGGGTTATAATGGGGCCTTGGGGTGATATTGAGGTAAAAGAAAGGAAGGATATAGGATAACAAAGAGGGTTGTTCCGAGTGAATGACCTTTATTTCAAAAAGATCTCCCTTTTGTGGGATTTCTAGGCTAACACCATCACTTCACTCTTTGTTTCTTTTCTTGCTTCTTTTCCTTAACATTTTTCTTTTTCTTTTTCTCTTTCTTTTTCTTCTTCCGCGCCCTTTTTCTCCTTTTCTTGGATTTTCATTCTTTTTCGTTCAACTATTTGAGTTTCAACTTCATTCATCCCTTTTGTTTGAGTTTCCACACCATACTTCCTTCTCTTTTATGATCACTCATACTTAGCACTAGGATCAACCAAGGTAAGGTAGATATTTATCATTTTCATTGGCTTGGTCAAATGTGTGGCATGGAAACGAATTTACAATTATGTCTCAATCACGGCACTAGGGATAAATTTTTCACAAGAAAAAGGCAAAGGCTCGAAGCATTTCAAAGATGGTCTAAGATCATTTTGTAGATAGGTATGAGAGAGCATTGTACATATCAAGACAAAGTCAATTAACTACCCAAATGCACCTAACCAAAACAAGCATAATGAGATTATTGAACAAATTTGGAGTTTGAAAAATTGTTCCTTGAGTAAATGTAAGTTCCCTCCAACAAGGATTGGCATTAAAGCTCACATGGGTTCTTACTCATCTCCACTATTCATGTGAAGCACTAAATGTGAACTCAATCCGTAAATTGTCAAAATTACAAGTTCAGGGTGCACTTATAGTTGAGTTCAAAAGTAAACAAGTATGTGATACTCTTAGCTATAGGATAAACTTCTATAGTGTGCTCATGTATTCAAAGTTCAAAATGAAGATCAAGCAATCACAAATCCCATAACCATTAGGATAGTGGAATATAGTTCAATATTGGAACCAAAATTTTTCAAAATTTTCACATTTTCCATTATTCTATACAAAAAGTGGTGGAAAATGTAAATGGTGCACCTCACCCCCCTACTTGAACCATGCATTGTCCTCAATGCACAAGGAACCATGCAATGAGAAAAATGAAAGTAAAATGGGGAATGAGATAACCCCCCCTTTTTTTTTCTTTTCTTCTTTTTTTATTTTTATTTTTTTTTATATACATTAACGGAAAAATAAAACACAAAAAGCTTGTTTACACCCCCTAACTTAGAGTAGAACATGATACCCAATAAGATTTGCTACAATGATGCTCAAAGTGAAATGAGTCCAAATTAGGAAGAGGTAAACAACCTTCATGCTAAAATCTACACTACAACATTTATGAAAATAAAAATATAACAATAAAAGAAATCTAACTACTATGTACATGAAAACAAAATAGGCTCATGTCAATCCGGCTTCAATTCGGATATGAGCTTGCGCCCATTGATTTTTTTTATTTTAAAATTTTTTTGTTGTATAAATGTCCTTCCTAACCCATCTATCCAAACATAGAAATGATGTTGGTTCAAAATTCTCAACCGAACAGAAGTGTAGGCAAGTTTATGCAATACCAACAATGGAGTATAAAATTTCTCTTCAAAAGTTTCTACACTTAACTCCATTGTAATACCCTCCCCAAGTTGAGAAATGTGAATCTCAACACCACTCATAGATGAAAAAATGACCTTGGGCTCATTATCCTCATGTGAGATAATAACTTCATCAATTTTTTCACAATCAAGAGTGGTGGGAGATTCAACATCAATTTGTACTCCATTGGGATGATCAACCTCAATACATTGACTATGCTCAAGATGTTGTTCTTCATGCATAGCAATTATAGCATTAGTCAATGTATTAAGTTGTTGGGTTATTTGGGCATTGACTTCCATTTGGTATTGCATAAAATCGCACAAAATATTTTCCAATTCTTCTTCGGTTGAGTCCCCATATGTTGGATAGTGGCAAAATTCATTTGGTGGTGTGAGATTGGATGAAAAATTATAAGGTTCATTCTCCCAACCATAACTCGGATAACTCGGTGTAACATAATGGTCGGGGTAAAAAATTTCGGAGGCCAAAATTGAATTTGAACCTTCGCATGCAAAGTCTTGAACCGGATAATTTATTGGGCACTCACTAGTGATGTGTCCATACTCACTACAAATCTTGCAAACGTTTTCAAAATAAGGGGCATTTATTGGGCACTCACTAGTGATGTGTCCATACTCACCACAAATCTCGCAAACGTTTTCAAAATAAGGGGCATTTATTGGGCACTCACAAGTGATGTGCCCATACTCATCACAAATCTCACACAAATTTTCACAATATGGGGCATTTGATACATTTTCATAAAAATAATAAGACATTACATAAAACACAAGCTATTTAAAAACTATTTACAAAAGAGACGACATACCTTGGCCCGTGATGAAAATCACGAGACTTACCTATGCCGCCCAAAATCACCTTTGAACTCGACGCTTAACCTTCCCTCGCAACGGCGCCAAAAATGCTTGGTGAAAACCGTTGTTATCCCTAACCACTAAATATCATCCCTCGATGTGTGTATGGCTTATAGTGTATAGGGGAGTGTCACTCTCCCTCGGAATGATGTGGGAAATAGGGCAACAGAATGGTGGTAATGAAAATGGAATGAAATGTATGAAATGAAATGTGCGAAATGAACAAAAATGCTCCCCAAGCGCAAGGAGTCTTTTGAATGTCATGTTTTACTTGGAAAAGTATTCCAATGTCGTCTCCTCAAGGAAGGAAAGTTCAAGTGTGTGAAGGTGATTTTGTAAAAATAAAAAGTGTAAAATCTTGTAGTTGGTTTTGGTGAGTTTTGTTCTTAATGAAAATGCAAGAAAACAAGTGTTGGCTAATCCGAAGGATTCACTCCAATGGGAATCCCAAATCAACTAGAAGTCTTCCTCGAATAGAGCTTAGATGAACGATTGATTCGTGGGAAGCTAGGGATGAAATGGAGGTGAGGATCCAAGCATAACCCGTGACCAGGCCTACGGGATATCAAAGACTCACAACCGCATCCACTCTCAACCCAGTCAAACCGAACCATCGTACTCTGAGAGGAGGAATGAAAATGAGTTGAAGTGGCACACCCAAGAGGAGTTCTCCCTTGGATTAACCAACTTAAAAATCCAGCTACTCATACTAAGCAAGAAACACATAATGTAAAGAGACATAATGAAGAAATGAAGATTGAAACTTAACTTAAAGCAAGGAAACTTAAACTAAGAAGAAAAACATTCAATACCCATTTTAAAACTTGAAAAATGAAGAACTTGAAAGCATTAATGGTGAAATCTAAAATACAAGACTAAACTTGAAATATACTTGAAATAAATGACATTAAAGGAAATGAATGAAGCTTACAAGAGTATTCAAGAGATTACAAGTGAAAATGGGCAAAGGAAATGCAAAAATATCAACTTCTATCTCTACTATTCATCATCTTCCTTAAAGATTTCTAAACTACTCCTAAGCTTAGGTAGCCACCCTTGAAGAACTTGTGTAATGCTGAATATATGGTGAATGAGCCTTGCATTTTCGTCCATGGTGGTCCCCCTAAGCGTGTGTAGGCCTCCCATCAATGGGGGGTGAGTTGATGGCCCTTGACAGGCTAAGACAAGCTTAGCCTGCAACCATCATGGCTTCCCCCTTCTCTCCCATCCTCCTTAAATGCCAAGCCTCCAAAGTCTTCAAATTGTGTAAGGGAGGCATGGTTGTAGGTAGAACATGTTGGGATATGTGTGGGAGAAGTGTAGGTGGGACCCCCAAGCAAGTGGGATATGATTTGCAGGCGTCTGGGCTATTCTGGGCATTCTGGGAACGGCGTACTAGTACGCGTACCGGTACGGTTTGCCTGCTCTAGACCAATTTTTGTAGAATTATCATAACTTTTGATCCAACCGTGCGATTGAGCCCAAATTTTGACACAATACAGAAGACATCCAGATATACAACTTTCATGTTTTTCACTTTTTCAGATTAGAAGTGGATCATGGTCAAAAATGAGAAAAACAGCGGTACTGTGTCAAAACTTTGGGAAACCAGTGGGCTAAACCTTCCAAATTTTATTTTTCTTGGTTTCTTCGTCTTTAAGCCTCCAAATCCTCATTGAATGTGTCCATCTCTTCACCACTCATTCATCCTTAGTTGCAAGGTTATAAAATCCATCATTTACGCTATAATTACCTGCAACATCGAAAATTCAACATTATTCATAATTTCGGCTAACTCTAAGTACTTAAATACAAAGTTGAGTTAAAATGCATGTAATGAGGCCATCAACTATACAATATTTTGTGCTCATCATCGACCCCTGCTCGAACCATTTTCCCCTCTTTGCCTATGTGGATACAAACTCGGCAACGTAAGGGGATAACTCGTCAAATTTGCTTTCATAGTCAGATACTTTTTGGCTTTCTGTCATAGAGCTAAAAAGTATGAACTCATTTTATCCTTCACCGACTCAGGGAAATAGTTATCTAGGAATACTTGATTAAAAGCATTACAGGTCATGGTATCTAATTGCCCTCCAAAGGGGTTCAACTGCAAAATTAAAAGAAAAATAAAGTAAAATAAACAACAGCTACTATACAACAAAACATGTAGGGAAGAAGAATCACTCTTTTGGAAGATCCCAATAAATTGGATCAACTAGTTCCTCCACAGACTCTTCTGATGGAAAGTCTTCCAAGAATGGCTTCAATCACTGACCGTTCACTTTAAAAATTTCCCCATTCTTCGGACTCTCAATTCCACAACTCCATGCGAGAAAACTATACGCACTATGTGTAAAATCCGGGTAAATTATAACTTTTTCTGAAAAAGGGCAAAATGGTAATTTGTCACTATAATGCGAATTTAAAATACATATTTCTCTAGAGCTCGGATGATAAAACGGATCTCACCGTTGTATTCGTCTCGCGAAATCTAGTTGCCCTGTCAACTTTCGTCGAATTCTAAGATAGTCAGATTTTTCACGTTTTACGAGACGACTGTGTGTCGAATGACCTCACAAAGGTTCCCAAAAACGGAAATTATAAAATTTCCTTATAATTGAATTAAAGTTCAAACAAAATTAATTTGAACTTAAATCGGGACGAAATTAATCATTTCGGGACGAAAACGGACCCGGGCAAGGGGGCGTGTGGCGCGACGTGGACCAAGTGTTAAGGGTTATAAATATGAGCAAATATCTGATTTTGGAGCAGAATACTCCACATTTCTCTGTTGGTTCACGTTGGAAGAGGGAAGAGAGGAGAAAAGTGAGAAATCCAATTTTTCTCCCTTCGATTCACGGAGTTCCGTCGCTCGAATCAACTCAAACCAAGAATCAAAATTGATCTCCTCGACGAGAGCTACGCAACCATACCAAGAACGAAGGATTTCACCGAAGATCCAAGAGGAGACTTTGGAGAAATCAAGAGTTTTGGGGCTTGGGAGGTGTTCTTGAGGTTCTCCACACTTCATCTCACGCTCCAAGAGGTAGGGTTCCCTCCTACTTTGGTTTACTTCTAACCTATGGTTCCATATGAAATGGATAGGTGTATGGAACTATACATGTCACTTTTCTCTTGTTATGGAAGTGAGGAATTGGGTATAAAAAGTGGTTTAGACCAACTTCTAGCTTAAATTTGATATGTGGAAGCTATTGGTGTAAACTCTTGGAAATTGGGTTTATGTGAATTGTTTTATGTATTTTAAAACTTTCCTATTATAGTTGGTTTAAATGGAAATGGGTAGGTATATGGAACTATGTATTTCCCTTGCCTATGGTTATGGAGTAGGTGTAGAAATGATTTAATCAATTTCTAGTTTGAAATTGATATGTGAAGTTCCATGTGAAAATTCTTGGAGCTTGGTATTGTGTGGGTATGCTATGTGTTATATTGTGCCTTGTGAAAGAAATGAGTTATTTACATAGGTTATGTGATAACATGATTGGTGCCTTGAAGGTATTTTGTTAAATGCCTATGTGAGAATTAAGTTTGTTATAGCATAATTTATGTGTGACATGCTTGAGAAAAAAGTAATTGATATATGTTGTTAATATATTAGCATCATGATGAATTGTGGTAATTATGTGCATTAGATATAAATTACCAAGCAATATGTTAAAGTATGTGGTTAAATTGATCCATATGGCATTCATTACATATGGGACTTGACATTGACATGCAATGGTTCATTACATTGTATTTGCACGGAGACATCGCATTAGGTGGGTGTGTGTGCATGGTGTGATCAAACACCACACTTGGTGATTGATGGGTGGGCTCGGGAAAGTTGGGTTAAAAATCCGACTGAGTCGCATGGTAGCATGAATATGGAGTCGAGGTTAGCAAGAAGGGCTAGAAAATCCCTCGGGTGAGAGACCCGGTGACTTGGATACGTACTCCAATAGTATAAGAGTCCATAAAGTGTGTCGGTGTACACGAAACCGTTGGTGGAAATCCATGAATTCCGAGTTTGTTGGGTGCCGTTGGTGTAAGTCCATAAACACTCACCCCACGAAATACTCGGAGATTTTAAAAGGATCATTGGATGAAATTCATCAATGACAGATTTTCTACACATTAGCATTGTATTGTGTTGCGGGAGTAGGTGAGGGCTCGGGTTAAAGTGCGTGAGTGAGTTTTATCTCATTTCATGGCATGACATGGTAAAAGAATTCCAACATTGAATTGCATGTTCTTGTTTAGAATGGTTATTGATTGTTACATGTGCACATTCATATGCATCTAGGGTGGGGAGTAACCTCTGTAACAGATACTCTATTAAGCGTTGCTCACCCTATACGGGAAAACATTTCAGGTGCGGGATACACACCGGTGGACGGCTCTCATTTGGAGCCTCAAGGGTGAAGAGAGGCCGAATTGTGGCCTTAACCTTGGTTTTTGTAAAAATTTTGTTAAAACTATGTTTTGGGCATGTAATATATGTAAAAGAATTGTAATCGAACTTATATGGACTACTTTTAATATAACCTTGAATGTTTTTATATGAGTATGGATAAATGGACCTGGTGTGGTAAATGTTTACTCATAAATGGACTCGGTGCGGCCAATGTTGTGTATTGGACCTTGGATGGGTCACGCGATTGTATATTGCACAGGTTGTGTTTTGGGTAGAGCTTCCCGTACAAAGGAGACTCTGCCCGAATTTCGTTAAATTATGGACCCCGATAAATGGGGCATAATGGCGTGATGTCGAGTTACATGATATCCACGGGTATTCAGCGGGTTGATGGGTGATCAACGGACACCCGGATTTTTGGGGTGTCACACTATGTGAGGGCCAGCCCATCTCGAGCGTAGCTTACCTGGGAAAAGATGAAGACAAGAATTGTATAAAAGTACTTTCTGTCCTGGCTCAAAGGTCTTTCTCAAAATAGATTTATCATGAAATTTTTTTACCTTTTTCTTGTAAAACTGAGTACTCTCGTATTCATCTCTTCTTATCTCTCCCAATTCACTGTTAACATAGTGCATATTGGGTCATCAAAACCATGAATTTCAATTTAAAACTTGCTGGTAGCCATACGAAATTCGACTTAATCACTTTTTGAATTTCCTCACAATTAAGGCTAGGTCCTCCTCTCCTAATTAGGGTGACCAGATTTCCCTCGCTCTTATCTTGTTGAGTATAGAGCAACACCATTTTCTCTCTTTAGTGATGGAAGGTTCATCTCAAAAGCCAATTTTGTGACGCCCCTAAAACCGGGGGTCTATTATTACCCGTTGATCATTCATCAACCCGAGAAAATACCTGTGAATGCCGCATAACCCGACACCACGGCACAACATCCCCTTTCACCAGGATCACACCAACACAAAGATTGGGCAGAGTCTTCCTTATACCGAGCACTCCCCAAACGCATAATCTGTGTATGCCTCAACACATGACCCATCCGAGGTCCAATATACCTCAATTTAAACTCAATTACTGTCCATTTATATCATTAGAACAAAAGGGCTCAAGGCCCGGAAGCGTAGGAAAACATTCTTAAAATTTCAGATTTTTAGAAAACCTTCCGGAAAGTTTTGCCCACTAAAAAATTTCTTCCAGAAGGTTTTGCCTGTTTTCCTACGATTCCTTCTTTTTTCAATTCAAATCTATTCCAAACTTATACAGCATCAACCCTACTCATGTAACATGTATTTATGCACCAAGCATAGTTAAATACAAGTTCGATTACAATCCATTTTCTTACAATTACTTGTCTAAAACGAATTTACATGAAGTTTTACAAAAATAAGAATTAAAAGGCACATGTCGGCTTTTCTTCAACCATGGGGCCCCAATTGAGAGCCGTCCGCCAGCACATATCCCGCGCCTGAAATGTTGTCCCATAAAGGGTGAGTCATGCTCAATAGGGTATCTCCTAAAGAGGCTACTCCCCAACCTAAGTGCATATAAAATGTTCACATGCAACATTCAACAAGCAACAACCATCCCAAACAAGAATATGCAATTCAATGTTGAAATTCTATCGTGTCATGCCATGAAATGAGATGAGACTCACTCATGCACTTTAACCCGAGCCCTCACCGGCTCCCACAACACAATGCATATGCCATGTGTATAAAACTGGGCATTCCAAGCCCCCGCCATTGATGTTTCACATCCAATGACTTTTTAAAATCTTCGGGTCTTTCTTAGGGTGGATATTTATGGACTTACACCAAGGGTTACCCAACCCACACGGAATTCATGGAATTATTCCAAGGGTTCCGGATACACCCACACACTTTATGGAATAAACCAAGGGAGTGAATCTCCCAAGTAACCGGGTCTTGCACCCGAGGGATCGTCTAGACTTCTTGCTAACCCCGACCCAATTTTCGATGCAAACCATGTGACTCAGTCAAATCATCGGCCCGACTATCCCGAGCCCATGTATCATTCACCTAGAATGGAGTTTGATCAAACCATGCACACCCACACCCACACTCAAGCCTCATGCCCAAGAATGTGATGCCTCCGTGCAAATCCAATGAAATGTCCAATTGCAATATCGACATCATATCCATATGTAATGAATGTCATATGAACTACTTCAACACATTCTATGGCCAATCATATCCAAAGCATATAATTTCCATAAATCATCACAATGTTAATATATCAACAAACCTATGTCAACATCTTTGCCACCACAATGCCCAAGCATGTTATCACATAATCATGCAATTTACACACTTAATTCTCCAAGGCATAATGCAAACACATAGCATGCCCACATATCAAAACTTCCAAGAAATCACAAGCTAGCAATTTCTAACTACCCATTCAAGCTAGAATTGATTTCTACTCATTTCCAATACCCATTTCATCACAATAATCACAATAGGCAAATGTTAATAATTTCTAACAACCTACTCATTCCATAGATTCACCGTAGGCTAGAAATAAACCTAATTAGGGAGAAAATTCTACCTCTTGAATCGTAAAATCAACATAGGAAACTTCAAGAATTCAACCCAAGCTCTAATCCAAGTTTTCCAAAATTTTGTTTTGTGAACCTTCGGTGAAAGGCTTTGTTTTTGGTATGGTTCCGTAGCCCTCGTCGAGGAGATCGACTTTAATTCTTTGCTCGAGTTGAATCGAGCAACAAAGAGGTGTAGATCGTAGAGAGATGTTTGAAATCTCTCTTTTTCTCTCTCGTCCTCTCTCCAACGAACACAACAGACTTGTGGGGAGAAAAATCAGAATTTTCTCCCCTATTTATACTCCTTAATGCTTGGTCCACAACGCGCTACACGACCCTATTTTCCCGGGTCCGTTTTCGCCCCGAAACAATTAAATTTCGCCCCAGTTCAAGTTCAAAATATTTTTATTTCAAATTGCTTTAAATTATTTTTGAACTTTCAAAATTTTATTAAAAATTTCGTGCTTAGGTCACTCGAGACCCGATTGCCTCGTAAAATGTGAAAAATTCAACTATCTCGAAATTAGACGAAATTTGACAGAGTAACTAGATTTCGCGAGACGAATCCAATGGTGAGGTCCGTTTCGTCATCCAAGTTCTAGAAAAATTCTGGTTTTCAACTTGTAGCGAAGTGGCAATTTACTGTTTTGCCCTTTTTTCATAAAAAGTTCAAATTTACCCAGATTTTACATTCTTCCCCTCTTAAAAGAATTTCGTTTCCGAAATTCACACACACATGCACAGTTAACCGCATGCATATTCAACAGTCATATAATATCAAGTGACTACAAGAAATGTACCTCCATCCTCGAATAAGAACGAATAACTGGTACGTATGGTGTCATCACGCTCCCATGTCGCCTCCTCCACACCTCGGTGCTGCCACAACACCTTCACCAGCCTCACGGTCTTACCTCGCAAAACCTACTCTCGGCTATCCATGATACGCACTGGTCACATCCGCATCAACAATTAGCTCACCCCAATGCACCATATGTGTTGGATCTGGAGTATATTTTGGGAGCATAGAGACATGGAATACCGCGTGAACACCCGATAAATTTGGCGGCAACGCCAATCGGTAAGCAACTGTACCAACCCTCTCAAGTACCTCGAAGGGCCTAATAAACCTTGGTGGTGTTCTAATGTGTGTTTAAAAATGTTTGAATTTTTATTTTTGATTTTATTTCAATAAATGACATAATAAAACATGAATTTTGATTTTAAAATTTAAAATATTTGAAATTCTATCTTTAATTGGAGTATTTTTTTGTATAAGTGTAATGTTTTAAACTTGAGGGGTCTAAGTATTACACGTTTTAAATTTTAGGGGTCTAGATGTAATTTACTAAGAAAATACTAACCTACATTAACAACAGGGGTTTATGTGTTACGCGTGTACAAACCTCAGGAGGTTTGTGTGTAATATTTTAAATGTCTAAAAAGGCTTCATCCGAACGCATGTAACAGAATGCCAATTGTTTCCTTGACACTGAGAAAATTTTTTAACAGTAGAGATTTTGCATTTCCAAACTTAGAAATTATACTGTGACTCAAGAAATGCTAAAATTTCACTATTACATCCTAAACACACAAAGAATAAAACAAAAAAAAAAGTAAAACATTGATGCAAACACGATTGGGAACTGCAGCTAATCCATTGCTTGGGCTAGATGAGTAATATATACAGGTCTATAAAGAACTGTAATTCAATGAATTGAACACGATTTTGGAATTCACATTGCGAAAAATGTGTACTCTTAGATAAGGTTTCGGATTTGGATAATTTATTTTCCGAATTACTCTAAAGGTTTTTTTTTTGGTGCAATTTAAGATTAGGCTTTTAGGGTACTCATAGGCATGTCTAATCTTCTTTATTTTGGCCTTGAAACCTTAATATGTATCACTCAAAATATCTTGTTCAGTTAGTCTAGTGATGTAAAACCCGGGTAAATTTGAATTTTTTTTCTAAAAAAGAGCAAAATGGTAATTTGCCACTATAATGCGGATTTAAAATACGTATTTCTCTAGAGTTCGGAAGACGCAACGAACTTTGCCGTTGGATTCGTATCGCGAAGCTGAGTTGTCCAGAAAATTTTCATCGAATTCCGAGATAGTCAAATTTTTCACGTTTTACGAGACAACTGGGTGTCGGGTGACCTCACAAACGTCCCCAAAAATAAAAATTATAAAATTTCCATATAATTGAAGGAAAGTTCAAATAAAAATAATTTGAACTTAAACCGGGATGAAATAAGTCGTTTCGGGACAAAAACGGACGCGAAAGTAGGAAACGTGCGGCGCGATGTGAACCGCACAATTAGAGGCTATAAATAGGGGGGAAATATCTGATCTTCCCCACTTGATCAGCCCATTCACACGTTGAAGAGGAGAAGAGAAGGAAAAGAGAAGAAAGAAATTCAAAAGCTCCACCTACTCTCTACGATCTACGGAGTTCCGTCGGTCGGAATCATTCGGACCAAGAGTTAAAGTCGATCACATCGACGAGGGCTACGCAACCACACCAAGAACGAAAGATTTCACCGAAGATCCAAGGAGGAGATTTTTGGGAAATCAAGACCTTGAAGTTTGGTTGGTGTTCTTGAAGTTCTCCACACTTCATTTGAAGTTTGGTTGGTGTTCTTGAAGTTCTCCACACTTCATGTGAACATTCCATATGTATCTAGATTGAGGAGTAGCCTCTGTAGGAGATACTCTATTGTGCGTAGCTCACCCTATACGGGAAAACATTTCAGGTGCGAGATACACACCAGTGGATGACATTAACTCGGGGCCCCAAGGATGAAGAGAGGCCGATATGTGGCTTACTTTGGGTTTTTTGTTTGTAAATTAATTATGAAAACTTAGTTTTTGACATGTAAATATATGCAAATGATTCTAATAGAACTCATATGATTCATGTCTTCTGTGAAAAGCTTCATTAAATATGTGTTGGATGATTGTAGAAAGGTTTGGAATGGATTGGAAATGAAAAACAAGCCAAACAGGCAAAACTGGGTAAGGCGTACTGGTACAACGTGGTCCAGTAGGCACAACGTACCGGTACGCTTTCCAAAAATCAGAAATTTTAAAACTGTTTTGCCAAGTTTTTGAGCTATGTATTTCCTTCCTTCAAATGTTATAAATGGACAATAATAGAGTACCAATGGTGGTATATTGGACCTCGAATGGGTCAATCAATCAAAAGCTTATAGACTTTGTATTTTAAAATCCCGGTAAAGGGGATGTGGTGCCGCGGTGTCAGGTTAACCGGCATTCACGGGTATTTCCGCGGGTTGATGGGTGATCAACAGGTTGACAAAGGACCCCCGGTTTTTAGGGCGTCACAAGTGACACTTTCAACTACTCTTTTCATCGCCTTAGTTGCTCATGTGCAACATCAAATCCACTATATATATTCTACGGCTTGCTTGACCCTATGTCATGGCTAAACTAGATGGATCAAATTATACCATTTCAACAACATAGGGTAGTTTTTATTGTACTATATCAATAAGAAAGTGCCAATATATAAAATAATGTAGTGATGCATAAACGCTAGACACTTTGAAACTTGACTAATGACTCATACACCACTTCCATAAACTCAACATCATACTTCTTATGGTCCACTACCGACACTAGACCACGACATGTCTATAGAATCTATAAACACTAGCTTTGATACCAAGAACTCTCGCACCCTATCTCGAAAAACCTATTTGGTATCCCAAAGATAGAAGTATAACTCAACACATGGCAATACCTGCGCCTGTAATTCAAGAATGCATTTAGGGTCAATATTGCAACCTAATAACTCCATAAAACAAATAAACTATATAACAGAGTACACAACGGTGTAATTTAAACTAAAACAAAATATTAGGGATTTCATCCCCTATAATAACAAGAAAACAGACACTTTTGTACAATATGTACATAATCAATTTCCTTAACCTCACATTTCGACTCTACTAGTGTTGTTAATTGACCCCGCTCTAAACTTCAGCTTCCTGAAATCAAATATTTTCTCAGTGTACTGCATATCATAATAAATGGAACTATTAAAAATATGGATCAAATATAATTTCACCAAAATATGTTCACAATCTAAGGATAACGACAAAAGCAAAGTGCTTCAACCAACTTTGTAATCTCAAATCATTGCCAAAATATCAATATAATAAATAGTCCACATATGCTATGAGTCAACAACAACATTTAAGCAATGTCAAGTTATCAAACAACCTTTAAGCAATATCAAGCTATCTATATCATTTAAGCAATGTCAAGATGTCTCACAACAACTGCACAATATCCAAATCAATAACATGTTAGCCATGTCAAGCTATCCAACAACTCTGACACAGTGAATACTACTCAAATCACAAGTTTTTCAACAAACCACAAGTTTTTCAATAAATCACAAGCTTTTCAACAAAACATATTTGAACCATTATTTGCTCGGCTCAACATAAATCAAAATAAAGGTAGTCCAAAATAAATTTGGCAAACATGTTAATAATTCATATGCGGATTTACTCCATTCGCTCAAAACTTAAGAGTTGGAATGAGTTATTCGAATTCAGATAATCTTATGTAATTATTTTTGATTAGATAATAAAAAACATGTTATGGTATTATGTCACCATGATTAATTAATTCACGACCATAAAAGCTTAAGCAAATATACTGAAAGACCACTAAATATAAGGATTACTGATGAAAACATATATGTTATTAAATATGGACATTGATTAGGTTCTAATTTTTGACATTCATTGTTAAAAACTAAACGATTGACCCTCCCATAGACTAATTGGATAAGCCAACCCAAGAATACCTATTATGGGTAAGAGGGCATGAATAATAATGTCATATTATTAGTTCGCGAAAGATTAAGTAATACTTGAACAAATCTGAAATGATACGATCTAAAAAAAAAAACTCGATTTCCACCACTCAAGGGCATGAGGCATCCCATATGAGGCCAACTACTAATCTTAGTAGTTGCCTATCGATGTACACATCTCCCTATTAGAGACCACAGAAAAATAAGAAAAAAAAACATAGTGAAGGCCAAAGTATTTCTTTTGTACTTCGATACGATAAGTGATATGTTTCATATTTATATGGACTATATGGACTTGACTATGGTTGGTACCAAAGAAAAAAATTTATTATTTTTATGGGTGTTTTTATAATTTTTTGTGGGTATTTTTACAATAAATTTTTTTTATCACATTTGTGGGTGATTTATCACTTTTGTAGGTATTTTTATCACTTTTGTGGGTGCTTTTATCATTATTGTGGTAACTTTTTTACCATTTTTCTTCGATACAAAAAAATTATCACTTTTCTAGTGTTTTTATCATTGTTGTGGTAACCATTTTTACTACTTTTCTTCGATATCAGAATAGTGATAAAAATACCCACATCAATAACAAAAAAAATCCATAAAAGTGATAAATGTCACCGTATCGATTTTTTATTTTTTTTTGGGGAACCAAATACAACTCCTTATATGAAAATCAATCCACCCCCGTAATGTCACGGCGTCCAAATATCTTAACAAGTCAAGGACGGTGCAGGGAGGGAGAGAAAATAGTATCGTCCTTATCTTTGTAATCAATGCTGAAAATGAATTTGCCTGATAGAACTTGCACCCGAGCTCTAGCTATCCTGAGGAAAACTTCGGAGGGTACTAGCTACTAGATGGTTTGATTTGTCTTTCGCACCTATACCCAAGTTAGATAAACAATTTGCACATTAGTATCGTTGCGGACTTCCACCAGAGTTTCCTTTGGCTTCGCCCTGCGCAGGCATAGTTCACCATGTTTCGGGTCCTGACAAACATGCTCACACCCGAACCCTTCTCAGAAGATCAAGGTCGGTCGGTGGTGCACCCCATGAGGGGATTCCGTCAATTAGCTTCCTTGCGCCTTACCGGTTTTGGAACACCCTAACCCGAGGTATAATATTTGTCATAATACGATAAAAAAAAACTCAACAAACAACCATTAATCCCTGCCATTTTTTTTAATACACCTTAATTTTTATAAATATAAGCACATAAAAATACACCAAAACCCCTTAGTGGAATGGCTTGCCATGAGCCCTACTTATTTACAGACCATAATATTGATCTCAAGATATGACGCATAAAAATACAATTTAAATTTTATTGACATATAAACACGACCCCCATGATGACATCCCAATCAACCCTCTAGGCAGTAGACTCTTCATGTCTTTACGATTTTTTTCTAAAAAGTCATTAAGACCATTAGTAAAAGTAAAGATGCGATCAATATTTATGAGTATAACAAGTGATAAAGAAAACTTTATTTACTTAGGAACAACCCTAATAATGCATCAGATACTTACTTTCAAACTACACTTCACCTCAAACACGTTGTTCGTATACATCACATAAACATAACATGTGTATACCACATCGGCAAAATATACAGCACAAATATTTTCTTTCACATGATTAAATTAATCCACACAATGAATACCCCACACGCAAACAAACTACACGCCCTGTAAATAACAACTGCCACATAGGCTAAATTTAGTTGCGTAGATTCTTGCGCCACACAGGTGACATGTATCACAAGCTTGTTTCACCACATATATATCATTCGTCACTCGGACCACCCAAACCACATTAATGGTTTATGTCCTTCAGATGACCCAGGTCACATAAAGATTTTTTGATCACGTCCCTTAGACGACACCACCACATACTCAGATCATGTCACGTAGACAACTCAAGCCATATAAATTATTCAAGTTATTTAGACGACCCAACTCACATAATCCTACCTCGTCACTTAAACGACTCTCGTAGCACTTCCGTGTGTCTCCGCTCAATTAATTATTCCCAACAATAACCATAGCAAAAACATATGTCTAAAAATCTAATAAATTATCACAAAAAGTTGTAGGGTGGTGCACCTACCTCGCGTGGAGTTCTACCTCGTGGACGACACCTCTGCCGAAGCTTTTTGTGCAGTGTTCCTAGCGATGTTCGTCTCCGGATCTTACATACCCAATATTCACAATTCCATCCGAATGTTAATGTATAATACCGCTTAAGTTCGAAATAATTTATTTGAACCGGATTTTGTAATTTTATCGTGTCGAATCGAATAAGTCATTTTCATTGAGTAACATTATCTACTCGAATCGATTAAACTAGTGGTTTAACTCATTATATCGATTAAAATTACGAACTCGAATCAAGTTGAGCTAATCTTCTCGAATCCATTAAGACAATATTTATTCGAACCCATTACACCTAAATTAAACCTTTCCTCTTAAGACTATAAACTTCACAAAAGTGTACTTGAATTTACATATTTTCCTATAACATCAGAAAATTTATATGTTTTCTTGCAATTACTCATACCCATGGATTTATGCAATTTCAAGAACATTTCACAATATTTCTAAATTACCCACTAGACTATTATCTCTCTTGATCAAAATCTAACCCACATACAACAATTCTTTTCTTTCTATTTTTCCAAGCAACAACACTTTATGCTCACACACCCACACAAACATTATATTAATTTTTCAAGCAATACCCACAATATTGCACATTCATAACAACCTTCACTCTAAACCCACATGCAATACCCAACTACATGCAAAACATCATTCTTGAACTACATACAATACCCAACATTTATACTAAAAATTTAATATATATAACTAAGAGGAGATAAAGTAAGTTACATGGCTTACCTCTTGCACCATTCCTACACAATCAAGCACCACCACAAATCCTCCACCCTTGCCCTCCTAACCTTAGCCAAATTTTTGGAGAAACTCCTTCCCTGCCTTTTCTCTTGGCCAAAACATGCAAGTGTAGAGCGAGTGCTTTGTGTAGTTGTTGTTGTTGTTTTTTTTTTTTTTCTCTTTCCTTGCTTTTCTATATATTTCTACAAGTCCACAATGAAGAGCCCACGCCCTCCCCCTTATAACCGCCACTTCCCCCCTCCCTCTTATTCCCATCCACATACTTTTTTTTTTGGTGGAGAGCTCATCATGTCATTATATATATATATAATATCTCTTAATGTCATCAACAAATTCTTTTTAAGTGGAGGTGTCATTATGACTTTATATATATATACTTATATGCATATACCCACCTTTCCTTTGTATGCATATTTATACATAGCCATGTATATATATACGTCCAAAATATTTATAACCCGTTTAATTTGTATTGCGAACCTTTAATCCACTTCTTGTATATACTAACACATTTTGTTTTAATAACAATAAATTGATGTCATATGCTTACCACAAAATTAATTCCACATGCGTTAGCGTACATTAAATAATAAAGTCATATTATCTGTCAACATTCCTATTTAATTTTTCACACTTAAATAAAACAATTCTCCCCTATAATCATTATTTATACATTATCTCTAAATATTAAAATATTCATCATTCGGGTTCAGGTGTCATATTAATTGTCTTAATTATATTCTGGTTGCCAATCCCACGCATGCATGTTACATGTGAATATGCTTGCTACAAATATTATATGTTTGTCATGCATGTTCGGGTCTTACAATTTTCCCTACTTAGCAATTTCGTCCCTAAAATTTGACTTACCAATATGGAACAAGTGAGGATATTTGGTTCGCATGACTTCCTCGGCTGCCTAAGTTGCTACTTCCACTGCTTGATTCCGCTATATCGCTTTTACCTATGGTATGATTTCAATTGAAGTCAAACTCAAATTATCAGGGTTTTAATTATCAAAATTTTAACCCCACACTAATATTAATAAATTACACTTTAACACGTAATATTTTATAAAATGATATGATATGCCTGTTCGGGTCTCACAGTTTACTCGCCCGTTGACTCGCACACATGTCAGACTCCTTGGTTCGTGTTTCAAGATGGGTCGAATGGGGAGCATGCAGGCCGATGCTTGAAGCATGCAGATGCCTAAGCACGCCGATTGCATGCACTACCAACCACAATCCCGGCAATGGCGTCTCCACAGGCATACAACAACTCAGGCTTTGGCCACCACCCCAATCAACATCGGTCCACGGCCCGAGTCGACCGATGAACAGGCTCATCACCGTTCCACATCCGACTAGGACGCATTGCCCGCCCCCATCCGTTTCCCTGTCGACAATTTCATGCATTGTTTGACTCTATTTTCAAAGTATAAGATTCTTTGTGGTTTTTGGATATAAATAAGACATACCTTAAGAACCTTACATTCTATTCTAATTGCAATCTGAGCTAGATGAAAGTTGATTAATTAAGCACCTTATTTAAGCCTAATCTAAGATTTTTGCTATGATACTTAAAATAAGGGTTGTTCGCATCCGTGCTTCAAGCCATCACCAACCGATTTCTCCTTTCTCTCTCTTTCCTGATTTGCAATTCACGTTGTAGACATGTAAGAAAATTTCCAGTCATGGGGATCATAATCATTCACAAGTGTTTATTTCAGCATGACGTTAAGTTGGAATTTTAGCTGAATCTGCAGAACTAAGAGTGTCAAATAAATAACCATTATGCAAAACCCTAACCACGGATGCATTGGCAAGACCATTGACAAATTTGCTGGCGAATGATGTCCCATTTTTGTGGTCGAATGATTGTGAGGGATCCTTTCAAAAACTTAAAAGTATGCTAATTTCACCTCCAATCATGCAACCACCCAATTGGGAACTCCCATTTGAGCTCATGTGTGACGCGAGTGACTATGTGGTCGGTGCAGTGCTAGGTCAAAGGCAAGACAAGAAACCTCATGTCATATACTACGCTAGCAAAACCTTAAATGAAGCTAAAATGAACTACACAACCATTGAAAAGGAGTTGCTAGCCAGAGTGTATTCAGGTCCTACATCATTGGTTTGCCTATAGTAGTCTATACTGATCACTCTACTTTAAAGTATTTGTTGTTTAAGTAGGATGTCAAACCGAGACTCATTAGGTGGATCCTCCTCTTCAAGAATTCCGTTTGATCATCAAAGACAAGAAAGAAGTCGAGAATGTGGTGGCAAACCATTTATCACAACTTGTTGTTTAAGACACTGATGAGCACATCCCTATCCCTGAATTTTTCCCTGACGAGCATTTATTTTCCATTCATTCAGGTTATCCATGGTATGCTGACATTTGTAATTTTCTTGCCCCAGGACAAATGCCCCCACACTGGAGCTCGGAGGACAAGAGAAAATTTGTGGCGGAGGTGAAGTACTTTTACTTAGACAATCCATACCATTTCAAGTATTGCCTTGACCAAGTCATGAGAAGATGCGTACCAAAGAATGAACAACAAGATGTCCTTTCATTCTGCCATTCCGAAGCATGTAGCGACCACTTCTCTTCCAAGAAAACTTTAGCTAAGGTCTTAGAAGTGGTTTTTACTGGCCTACATTATTTATAGATTGTGTTTCACATTGCAAACAATGTGATAGGGGCTAGGAAGTGTGAACCATAGGAGCATGATGCCCCTTTCCCCCATCTTTGTCATTAAAATCTTTGATTTTTGGGGTATTGATTTCATGGATCCCTTTCCAAGGTCTTTTGGCTACCTTTACATACTCTTGGTAGTTGATTACGTGTCTAAGTGGGTAGAGGCAATTCCCACTAAGACCAATGACCACCGGGTAGTGGTCAAGTTCTTAAAAAAAAATATTTTATCTAGGTTTGGGATGCCTCGAGCTGTGATAAGTGATGGTGGTATACATTTTTGCAATAGGCCATTTGCTAATTATATATTTGGATAATAATTAATGAGCGACTTAATAATGTTCACAAGACAAGTTTTCATGTTATCCAAATTTAATTGAGTTTTTTTTTATTTACTAAGACTACCCATATTTCGGACCTATAAACAGGGAGAGTCTTTCCCACATCTAGGTAAAGTCTCTTGTGAGTTTTTGAAGAGAGAAAACTATCTTTCTACCTTGAGAGCTTTCACCAAAACCTAGATCCCTAGAATCCAAAGGCTATCTCTAGTGATTCTACCCAACTTCACAACTTGGAGAAGAACTTGTAGGTTGACAAACCCATTGGTGTGTGCATACCGAGGATTGTTGACGTGCCCATAATCGATCGAGGCCTAGACAAATTATGTGGCGGGGAGGCCCAAGTGAAGCAACACTAGACGTCGGTGAGGGACTTTCGATGTAGAGACATAGCAATGAAAAGGGCATCTAACCATGGTATTGGTTGAGGTATAAGTCTCAAATACTTGTATGTTGATTTGGCGCATAGTGGATTAGGTTTTGGTGAACCCCGAGTGGTTCCCCGCGGTTTTTCCCGAGGAAGTTTTCCATGTCAACAAGTTATGTGTGTTCTTTATTGTTTATCATATACACTTGCATTTGTTAGCACACACGTGCACTATTTGTTTGTTGGAATGTTTGTTTGAATATTCATCCATACATAGTTGTGCAATTGGGTTTTGGATTTGGGATCAACATGAGATTGATGTGTTAAGGGTTGTGGTGCAAGAATAGGACATTATGCAGAACTAGGGAGAAGAACAGGACATGTTAGAATAATTAAGATGGAGTTGGGCTTATCACCACCCCATTGTTATGTATATGGATGCATATAAATATATGGATGACTTATTCATTTCATTGATAGGTACCAATAAACATAGCAATGGGGTGGTGATAAGACCCATCCAACCACGACTCTCAAAAGTCAAATTATGGTAGGATTCCATACTCCTTCAAAGATGACATGTCTCTTCATCATCACAGGACCAAAAGAATACTCATTCATGTACTGATCATGGTATTAAGGTGCTTGAAATTTGTGCCTCTCATAAAACACGATAATTATGTCCCATTTTTCTCCTCTTGGTGGCATCCTCCTAGATTGATCAATAGAAATTTGTCAAAGTGTATGAGCAATGTGTTCTTGATCCGAAATGTGTACACCCAAGTGCAGGCGGTCAAGCTGTAGTAATAATCCGATTTGAGTCCGGAGTCGAATTCACAGGGAACTTTTGTTGATATTTATAAGGCAAGCAGTGGTAGAGACCTATTGATTGTAACCCTTGAGATTTGCTGTGAGATATGAGTTTTCCTGGACAAAATATAAGATTCTTTCCAAGAGGATTTTCTTAACAAAATAGGAGATAAGTGCTAATTAAAAAGAGTCACTCTTTAGTGCAAGGATCTGGACATGTAGTTAGTTATCCGGTTTGTCATAATTGTGCTTGATAACTCAATTAACTCCCGTGTCAACAGCAAGTTAATCGGAAGATAAAGATGGATTGTGAGAATTAAGAACATGATTCCGATGTCTTTCTAGAAGTTTACAAGAATTGCATGTGCCGAGACTTAACCCGTCTACAAACAAGTAAGTGTTTCTACAAGACATCCAATCATGATATTAATATTCCATTCTTTAAATGAAGTACAATAAGGGGGAGGATTAAAGGGTAGTCATGAGCCTCTAGCCGGGGTACTTGCCTTGAATTGATGAGTCTTTCTATGCAAGAGTCATCCGTGTCATAGAAAGAGCTCACAGTTATACAAAGTACCTTAACTTTGCTAGATGCAATCAATCATCCAATAACAAGAATAAATAAACGTTAAGCATAAAAACATTGCACAAATATGATTCCCGGATAACTTATACATGCCATTCTCCTCTTACTAAAGAGTGAATGAGAAACTACTCACTCTTCATGGCTTGGGTAAAGCTAGAAAAGTGAGTGATGCTCATCCCTCCAAGTAGAGAACTTAAAAGATAAAGTAACAACAAACACGGAGCCAATCTTTAACAAAGAATGGGTGAATCACGTTCCACCCTTCATGGCTTTGGTAAAGCTCTAGAAAAGTGGAAGAGTTTCACTCTTCTAAGAAAGAAAGAAGCTCAAGGAATAGAAGTGAAATGCATGAACAATAAAAGTAGAAGAAAGCTAGTCACATTTGGAGGGTGGCTTCCTCAACCAAGAATTGGAGGGTTGCTTCCTCAACCAAAAGGTGAGCTATCTCTCTTCTATGCATGTAAAATGAAAGCATAAACATAAGCATAAGCATAAAACTACTTTTATAACAAGCAAGAGATGTTGGACTAAAGCCAAACTAATCTCTAAAATAAAGACTTCATACAAGGAAAATAAGCTAAATCTACAATGAGAGTGGGAGTCTAAGCCTCCATCAACTTTCCTACTTCCTACTTGGCTCCTAAAGCTCTCCAACAAGGGGAGTATTTATAGGTAAGAGGAGGTGAAGGAATAGTGTTTGTCGCCCAAGTCCAAGTGAACAGTCAACAACTCTGCTGCAAGTCTGTGGAGAACGTTCGAACGTGAGTTGGCGTTCGAACGTTGTTTCTGTTTTTGCACTAAGGGCGTTCGAACGTTGTTTCTGTTTTTGCACTAAGGGCGTTCGAACGTTGACTGCCGTTCGAACGTTTCTTCTGTTTTTGCACTAAGGGCGTTCGAATGCCAGATTTGCTCTGACCCTTTCACTCGAGTGGTCTATTGGTCTTCTGTGAAGTTCAGTTCCAACTCTTTGCAGTAGTCTGGTCTTCCATCAACTCAAGTGCACGTTCGAACGTGAGTTGGCGTTCGAACGTGACACTCAAGTGCTTCAGAGCTCCAGTCTTCTTTCCTAACTGCAACACACCTTCTCTCAGCAGTTGAGTCTGCTACAGTGTAATGTGGACGTTCGAACGTGAGTTGGCGTTCGAACGTTCTGGCTGTGCTCCAAGCTTCTCCAATTTTGGCTCTAATGTGCTGGTGCTGCATCCAAGTGTGGTACTTGTTATTCTTGGGTCTTTGTTTAGTTTAGGGCCTGAAATGACATCACTTAAACTCCATTAAAGTACAATTAGTCTTAAAATGTCATAATAATTTGTCAACTTTAAGTACTAATCACACTCCCCAACCTAAATATTGCTAGTCTCTAGTAATACGAAAAAGAAAAATCTACTCCTAATGCCATTTTCGTAGGTCATCCGGTTGCATTTAGCTTATGCAACAAGCCGTTGAACCACTAGGTTTACCCTAGCGGACGAGTGTTGTCTCGTGAGGGTTTCCAGGGAAGCTACCCACAAACTTCAGTCGAACATATGTGCATAGGAGAGTGCTGATTAAAGTAAATTAGCATCATGGTCGTTGAGACACCAGATTCTCAATTTTGACTTATATCTCACACGTCCTTATTTCACAGGTACTCATTCTATGCAAAAAATATCATTTGTCACATTGGTATTTGAAATTCTCAATGCAGTAGGAAAGATCATTCAAGCAACAGGAATTGTTATGTAACAAATACTCCCTTTTATCACCTTCCATGGATAGTTTCGATTTCACAAACCTCACGTAGTATACCCTCAGCAAAAGTTCACTCTGATTATAGTGACTTGTTTCTCACAGATCATGTGATCAGAAGATGGTCAATCGAAAAATCGCATGCACAATTTAGGAAAGGAGTGAAATTTTAAAGAAGCAACTACTTATGTTTGGCATAATCTCATGAAAGAATATTAACGCAATTAAAAGGAATGTTATTTACCATATCCCAATTTTGATTAACAACACATGCATGTAACAGACTTGAGATCAATTAAGGCTTTTCATAGGTTGTAGCGTGGCCAGAGGTCAGTGGCTAACGAAACGACGTCAGGGATTTTCAAAAGCTATCTTCTGTTTACGTATTGTAGCACACCTTTTTCTAACTTCTTGATATTTTGCCGAGAGATGACATTTCTTTCTTTCACTTTTCTCATTTTTCACTTTCTTGGCAAGTTCTTGCCTTTTTGCTTCTGTTTTGTTTCACTTGTTCCAATCAACTCTTCTTGGATGATAATCTCGAATGCTTCTTTTTCTTTTCCTTTTTCTGTATCATCTTACAAAGAGGATGTAAGAAAATTAGATAGCCAAGGTATGTCAAGTATGTTTTCCTGTGGATTGTTAATCATATAGGTTTATCAAAGAAAAATTCATACATTGATGGCTCAAACATGACTAACGAGGGATAAATTTTGTCAAAGAAAGGTCTAAGGCTCAATATTATATCAAAGATGGCCTAAGATCATTTCTCAAGCATGTGCACATGTATGTGTCGTATACGATGGTTCCTTGTGGGATATGTCAATAGATCACTTTTAGGTGCATCAATCAAAGCAAGGTTAATGAGATCATTCAAAAATTGAGAGTGAAAATAATTTACTTGAGTAAACATTGATTGTCTCTCGAAAGCATCGTTAGGTTCGAAACTCACCCTGGTGTTCTTTGTTATCTCCACTGTGTATGTCGGGTTTTCCAGGGGGTATTGGTTATATACCAATTCCATTTTCGAGTCAGATCTTCCTGTACCTTTAACATAACAAATATCGATGTACATATGACAATTTAAGTATAGAGAGAATACCAATTTTTTCAAGAAATGTGGTTTTAAGTCTCGGTTGATAAATGGAGGTGTCAAACCGATCATGTGCATATTTACTCTAGCATGCATTCTTAACATCCACATTTGTTCCATCACCTTTTAATTTTTATGCTAAATCTACAAATGCATTAAAACAAATAAAAGTGATAAATGGAACCATTCATTTCTCAGAATATCATCTTTTAATATCAACGGTTCGATTTATTCACAATCACACAAAAACTTACAACTATCAAAGAAGAAATTCATAAAAAGAAGCACTTTAAACAAACATAAAAACAAGAATGAGAACAGAAATCCCTCTCTCTCACTCTCCTCCTTGTGCACCATCTCCACCATGTCCACCCCTCATAAGCCTATGGATCTCATCCTGCTTAGCTTCAATGCTAAGCATGATGTCCCGTAAGGAGCGTCGGGTGCTGGTGCTGGTGCTAGGGCCTGCCTCTGGTGGCTGATCTCTCTCTTCTTCCATCTCTCTCTCTCCTCCATCTCATCAAGTTCCTCTTGTACCTCATCCACTCCCCGGGTGGGTGGCATCTCTTGTCTTGTCGCCGGGCCTCCACTATGACTTTGGCTTCTCCGGAAGGAAGCCTTGTTCAGTGGCCCCATTGGCTTTTGGATTTCCATCTCGGGCTTTACCCTCACCCCATGGTGTTTGCACAGTTCCGTCACTAGGGTGCCGAAGGGAAGCGAATTCCTCTTCACATCACACCCCTTTTTCATTTCTGTCAGAATTAGGGAGGGGAGATTAATGCTTTGCCCTTTTCCAATCGCGTACAACAACCGGGCCATGTCAGGTAAAACTTCATTTTTTCTTCCTATTGGAGCAAAATTTGACACCGCAATCAAATTTATCATTTTGTATTTGTCGGTGAGCTCCCCTTGCATCAAAAATCTCCTCCCTGCCCATGAAAAGTCAGCTACCCCCGTCAATTCCTTTCCCACCACATTCATTGCTATGTCCTTCTTTGGGGGGTAGGTCGGGTTTTGCACTCGATGTATTTCCTCCCTTATTTCTACGATGTATGCTTCATCTACGTCAATGTGGATACCCCTAACATATGTCCGGATTGCGCCGTTGATGATCTCAGCGTTGGAGTAAAACTCCCGCACCAAGTCAACAACAGCGTCTCCACCATTCCTCAAGTACCAGACCCACTCCCTCCTTTCCATTTCTTGCCTTATTCCAATCCCAGCAAAATCATCAATCACAACATCTCTCTCACAAACAACTGCATGCTTATGGTAGAAATTTTCATACCTTTCAGCCTTTAAGGCATTGGGAAACCTGGTCCTGTCATATCTCTTTGTCCGTTGCCTTCCTTCCCTCTCTTCTATCACCTCTTCCACAATATTTGGATCTTGGTTCACTGGTGGAGCACGCCTGGCAGGGAGCTTCATCCTTGGCATGGCGTTCGAACGTGGGTTTTGGTTTTGAGAGGGTGCTGAAAAGTGCTGGAAACTTGGGGTTCTTGGTCTGGGATTAATGATTTTGATGTGGAGAGGAGTTAGGGAAGGTCGAATTTGGGTATTTTTGGGGAATGAGGGTAAATTGAGGTCTGTGGAGTGAAAAGAGTTCTAGGGTTTTGAAAACAATTTGGGGATTTTGGCTGAAAACGACGATACAGGCTTTTATAGCCTGAGTCGTAACGTTCGAACGTTGGTTACGTTCGAACGTGGGTAGAAGGATTTTAAACAGACCATTCGAACGTGGTTTGGCGTTCGAACGTGGTGAGCTCTCAGTACTTTTGTGTTCTGTCAGAGGCCAAAGTACTGCAAGTTCTCTTCGTTCGAACGTTCTATTGGCGTTCGAATGTTAATCTCGTTCGAACGGTCTATTGGCGTTCGAACGGATAGAGATCCCAGTACTTTCATGTTTCATCAGAAGCTTCATCATAGGCTGAGTACTGTAAGCAGCTGACGTTCGAACGTTACCTGGCGTTCGAACGTTGAACCAAAAATTTAAATTTTTTCTTCACTACACAATATACAATCAAAGAAAGCAAAACACACAAATTTAAATCAAGAAAAACTAAGACGTCTCAGGATGAACCCCTACCCACGCTTCAGGTAGGTATTTTGGGACATTCCTTACTCGGCCCATATTTTCATTTCAATCAAAAGAATTTATACAAAAAGATTTTTTACACTTTTTACAACAAATTCGGACCTTTGGCTTTCACTCCCCCAACAAAAGTATACATTTCCTACAGAAAATTATCTAATCTGAGTCTCCCACTGTGTCTGTGTAAAATGGACAACCAGTAACTCTCCCAACTTCCTCTCTCACAAATCGGTTAAGCACAGTACCGGAATAGCATGGCGTATCAGGGTAATCCTTACTCAGCCCATTTACTATCCAATCTAATCGATCAAGTGCGCGACCGAAAATTGGTTCAGAACACTGGTTGTATCTTTTTTCGTGAAAGAATCTGCCACACTCTTTACAGGCAACAAGCCTTTTGGCACGACGGCGTTTGGCAAAGCTGCTTCTGCCACAGAGGGGTTTCACTTGTTTTTCTTTGATTTCAGTCTTCCTTACTAATCTTGCTTTTCTCATGATCATAGTATGTACATCAGATGAAAAAGTATGTAGAACTCCTAGGCTAAACCAAAAAAGATTTACATCCATGATTGCTAAGTTTTAAGACTCACTATCTGGTTCTTTAACATCTGCCAGTCACAAAGACGATTGAAGCTGATTCGTAAGCATAATCATCAATTTATACAATCAATGTTCAAACATGATCAACGATGACAATAAAAATTTTAAAAATTTACGAAAATATGAACTAATGAACTGATGAACTGATCATACCCCCCAACCTAAACTGAACATTGTCCCCAATGTTTCGAATTTACCGGTTCATGGAGTGTGGAAATGAGGTTGAATGGTAGAGATCTGTTCACCGCTGAGACCTACAAATAAAAACACAAAAATTACTCATCTGTGCGCAGATCTGGATTTCGGGTAGGCTGAAAATCCTTATGTGTGAGTGCGAACAAGAGAAGAACACCCATGAGCAAATATAAGATTAAAATGCAAAACATGAAGCAAAATATCGTGTTTGTGGAGTGTGTGGTCATGGGTGGTTTCTCGGGTAACAGAGAACTCGAAGACGAATAGAAGGAAGAAGAAGAAAAGAAAAAGAAGAAGAAGAAGAAGGAGAAGGAGAAGAAGTGGGGGGGGGGCTAACTGCGGCGGCTGGGGAAAAAGTGGGTGCCTTTATGGGTCGGGTTGGAGTAGATATTTCCTAACCCGATCCACTGGAGTGTCGGCAGGTGCGAATTTCGGAGGAGTACTCTGGTTCCATTAAAAGAATGGTTTCCACATTTCTAACAAATCCTCCAAAAATGGTTTTAACCTCTGACCATTAACAGTAAAATTATTACCGTTTGCTGGGTTTTCCACTTCAACTGCTCCATGTTCAAACACTTTTTTGACAGTGTAAGGCCCAGTCCATCTTGATTTCAACTTACCAGGAAAGAGGCGGAGTCTTGAATTAAATAGCAAGACTTTTTGAGACGGCTCAAAAGATTTCCGCAAAATGTGTTTGTCATGAAAATTTTTCATCCTGGTTTTAGCAATCTTAACATTTTCATATGCTTCATTTCTCAATTCCTCCAATTCATTTATCTGAAGTTTCCTTGTTAGCCCAGCCTTGTCCAAGTCAAAATTCATTGCTTTAATGTCCCAGTATGCCCTATGTTCCAATTCCGCAGGCAAGTGACATGGCTTTCCACAGACTAATTGATAAGGAGACATGCCTAACATTGTTTTAAAAGCAGTATGGTATGCCCAGAGCGCATCAGTTAGTCTTAACGACCAATCTTTGAGATCTGGATTCACCGTTTTTTCCAAAATTAATTTGATTTCCCGATTAGCTAACTCAGCTTGTCCACTGGTATGTGGGTGATAAGGGGTTGCAATTTTGTGAAAAATCAAGTATTTTTTCATTAAATTCCAGAAGGGACGATTGCAAAAATGAGCACCCCCATCGCTTATGATTGATTTCGGAATTCCAAACCGGGACAAAATATTTTCTTTCAAAAATTTGATCACTGTTTTGTGATCATTGTTTTGGCATGGAATTGCTTCAACCCATTTGGATACATAGTCTACAGCCACTAAAATGTACAGATAGCCAAAGAAAGGGGGGAATGGTCCCATAAAATCGATGTCCCAACAGTCAAAAATTTCAATTACCAGAATGGGATTTAAGGGCATCATATTTCTTTTAGAAATGTTTCCCAACCTTTGACACCTATCACAAGTTAAACAAAAGGCATGGACATCTTTGAAAAGTGTGGGCCAGTAAAATCCACACTGCAATATTTTTGCAGCTGTTTTTCTTGATGAAAAGTGGCCACCGCATGCTTCAGAATGACAAAATGTTATTACCTGGCTACTTTCATGAGCAGGGATGCATCGTCTTATGATTTGATCTTTACAGTACTTAAATACGTAAGGATCCTCCCAAAAGAAGTTACGAACCTCCCTCAGAAATTTCTTTTTGTCCAACATGGTAAAGGATGGAGGGAGTGTACCAGTAGCAAGAAAGTTAGCAATGTCTGCATACCATGGTGTCCTATCAATCATGAACAGTTGTTCATCGGGGAATTTCTCATTGATTGGCAGTCCATCCTCATGAAATTCATAGGTTAGTCTGGACAGATGATCTGCCACCACATTCTCAACACCTTTCTTGTCCTTGATGACAAGATCAAACTCTTGGAGTAAAAGTATCCATCTCAAGAGTCTTGGTTTGGCGTCCTTCTTTGTGAGCAAAAATTTTAGGGCTGCATGGTCAGTGAATATAGTAACAGAAGAACCAACAAGATAAGAACGGAATTTTTTCAGTGCAAAAACTACAGCAAGCAATTCTTTCTCAGTTGTCGAATAATTCATTTGAGCATCATTCAAAGTTTTGCTTGCATAGTAAATCACATGGGGTTTCTTATCTTTTCTTTGTCCCAATACAGCACCTACAACAAAATCACTTGCATCACACATTAGTTCAAAGGGAAGATTCCAGTCAGGGGGTTGCATTATTGGTGCAGAAATTAACATGTCTTTTAGCTTGTCAAAGGCTTTTTGGCATGCTTCATTCCAATCAAATATTACATCCTGACTTAGGAGGTGACACATTGGTTTTGCTATGGTACTGAAATCTTTTATGAATCTCTTGTAGAACCCTGCATGTCCTAGGAATGATCGAACATCCTTTATAGTCTTAGGGACAGGCAAATTTCCAATCAAATCTATTTTTGCCTTGTCAACTTTCATGCCTTCAGACGACACAATGTGACCAAGAACAATGCCCTGTGTTACCATAAAATGGCATTTTTCCCAATTGAGCACTAGGTTGGCTTCCTTACATCTGATCAGTACTTTCTCCAGATTGGTTAAACACAAATCGAAGGAATCACCATAGACAGAGAAGTCATCCATAAATACTTCCAAAAAATTTTCAACCATATCACTGAACAAGCTTAGCATACATCTTTGGAATGTTGCAGGAGCGTTACAAAGTCCAAATGACATCCTTTTGAATGCAAAGGTGCCAAAGGGGCATGTGAAGGTTGTTTTCTCCTGATCATCTAGGGCTATCTCAATTTGGTTATACCCTGAATACCCATCTAAGAAACAGTAAAATGCATGGCCTGCAATTCTCTCCAGGACTTGGTCAAGAAATGGGAGAGGAAAATGATCTTTTCTAGTGACCAAATTGAGTTTTCGATAATCAATACACATTCGCCATCCTGTGACGACTCGAGTTGGTACTAGTTCATTTGCATCATTTCTGACCACTGTGACCCCAGATTTTTTTGGCACAACTTGGGTTGGACTGACCCATTTACTATCTGAGATAGGGAAGATTATCCCTGCATCTAAGAGTTTGAGTACCTCGATTCTCACAACTTCCTTCATGTGAGGGTTCAGTCGTCGCTGCATTTGACGAGAGGGTTTTGAATCCTCTTCAAGGTATATGGCATGATTGCAGATTAACGGGCTTATACCTTTCAAGTCAGCGATGGTCCATCCAATGGTACTTTTATGACTTCGAAGAACTTCAAGCAATTTAGACTCTTGCAAGTCTGTGAGTTTAGATGAAATTACCACTGGATATGACTCATTCTCTCCCAAAAATGCATATTTGAGGTCAGATGGGAGAGGTTTCAATTCAGGCTTTGGTGGGCTAACACTTGATGAGACTGGCTTTGTGCCACTTGGTGAAATTTCTTCGAATTTGGGTGCCCATGTCTCAACAGTATGAGTAGGGCCACTTGGTGGATTTGGGTCATCATCTGTTATTTCTAATGAGATGAGTTCTAACAGAGATGATTCAGTAGGATCCTCACAGAATGTATCATCCAGATGTTCATGTATCAAAGATTCTATGGAGTTTACTTCCCTTTCTTCCTTTTCTTTTTCTGAAAGTTTAGCAATATTGAAAATGTTCAGTTCGAGAGTCATATTCCCAAAAGTTAATTTCATGACTCGATTCCTGCAATTGATTAAAGCATTGGAAGTTGCTAGGAATGGCTGACCAAGAATGACGGGAATTTGGTTCTCCGAATTTACTGTTGGTTGAGTATCCAGAACAATGAAGTCAACAGGGAAGACAAAACTATCTACTTGGACAAGCACATCTTCAACAATCCCTCTGGGGGTTTTGACAGATCTGTCGACCAACTGGAGTGTGACACAAGTGGGTTTAAGTTCACCCAAACCCAACTGTTGATAGACAGTGTAACACCCCGTATTTTTTCTTTTATATATGTATATAGATATATAATAAATAATTGTGGTAAAAATGTAGAAATATGTGTTGGAAAGGTTTGTGATGGATTTGGTTGGCTTAGGAATGGATTGGAAAATTTAAGTTTCGAAGGTGTGTAAACTTGAGAAGAGGGATTATGGAAGTTTCTAAATATTTTGAGGTCTAAATAAGGTGTCCATTGAATCCGGAAGGTCGAACAACCTTGGGAGAGGTAATATGAGGTGTATTGGAAGTTAGGAAGTATTCCGGAGTGAAAACACACTTGGAGAAAATTTGGGTAAAAAGAAGTTGGGACACCTTCTAGTATTTTGGTCATAACTTTTTATCCTTATATCCAATTGATCTGAAATTTGGACAGTATATAGTAGACATCTAGGGCTACAAAAGTGTATCCCATGAAAATTTTCCAATTCGACCTCTAAATGGGGCAAAACTGCCTTGGAAGTCGAAGCAGCGGAAGTGTACCGGTACGCCCGAACCAGTGGCTAAACCGTACCGGTACACAGTACCGGTACGCCTGAAGCTTGGCCCGATAAAAGTTGGGATTTTTGTGTTTTAAAACACCCTTTTAAGCCTCATTTGACCCATTCTTCCATCCCACTCTCACCCCAAACATCTTAAAGCCCTAAGAGAAGAGAAAATGTGAGAAAAACACAAAGATCTTGAAAGAGTTAACCCTTATAGAAATCAAAACCGAAATTCCTCAAGAACACCCTTCTTCTACTCTCTTCTTCTACACTTTCACTACACCCTTACCCACACCTCTTGGAATCCTAGAGAGAGTCTTAGAAAAGAATAAAGAAGGAGAAAACACAAGATCAAAAGGGGAAAACAAAGGATTTAAGAGTGATTCAAGATCAAACCCTAGATTTTCAAGAACATCAAGGTAGGGGTTTTCTTCCATTCTTGTTCATTGATGTTAGGGTTATTATATATATATATATGTTTTGACTCCTAATCATATGTATTTGCTATGGTTCATTGTTTCTTGGCTCTCTTGCAATTGTTAACATGTTTTACACAAAGTTAGGGTTGTATATCCATGAAATCCCTCTTTTGTGTGAAAAATCCTAGTTTTTAAGAGTGATGAGTTTTCCTTTTGAACTATTCCTTTATTCTTGATTTCAAAATCATAGTGTTTTGTGTTGAGTAATAAAACGATATTGTTGTGATCTCTTGCATTTTTCTTGGTTGGTTATTGAAAATGTCACATGCTTAATTTGGAAATTTTTGAGATATGATTGTAAAATGAGAAATTGTGGATTTTGTAATTATTTGGAATTGTTGGGAATTGAGAATATTTTGGTTTCCTCATTGGTATGGTTGTTGTGATGGACTTGGATTGCCTTCGAGAGATGTCGTAGAGTGTTAGAGGTTAGTCTATCCCAGTGGGGGTGAGATGATTTCCTAACACTTGTAGTGGGTTGTCATTTGGTAATGCGACCACTATCGTTCACTGGAGTTCGAACAAGGGATGGTATACTTTTCTTGGGAAGGGACTCGTCACTGCCATTGGGATGGTAGACGACCTTTCCTAAAGTGTTTGTGATTGTGATTGGTGGACTAGGTATAATCGTTGGGTAGATTCATGAGAAGCAATCAACATACATGGTACGGGGATGAACCAATATAAATGGGATGATGGTTTGGACCGCCTTGGCCGGTGCATTGGTATGGGACAATGCATCGGAAGGCGCCCTTCCTAAATGGTTTATATTTTGGAAAAATGAATATGTATTGGATCTTGGTTTCTTTTACTGTTCATTAAAATTACTGTTGTTACTTAAACTTGAGATCCATTCTAAAATATCCCTGTTTTACTTCAAAGATTATATATGCTATTTGTGAAATGAGACCGGCCATTTTTATATGCTTTTATAAACCTTGTACGAGTTTGGCAGGAATGTTGCTACAGAGCTTAGTGCTCACCCCCTACAAACAACATATTTCAGGTCTTTGTCTAGAGGAGGAGCTCGGAACTGACGAGCTGGGACATTGGGAAGCTCCCATAGAAGGGAACGTAGATCCCGAAGGAGACGCTTAGTGTTCTATTTTTCTTTTGTGATAAACTAGGAAGTTCCTTTTGAAGCAATGTAAAGTCTAACTTTATTTTTATGTTTCCGCTGCCAAGTGTAATTTAATTCTTTTGGGATGATGTTGTAAATTCTATGGATGACTTTATTAAATTTCTTTTAATTATGGATCTTATTAGTTGCTCTCATGGTATAAATGGTTTTAGAATGTAATGCCGTCCAGGGTGTGTTTTGGGGTGTTACAGACAGAGTAGGGTAGCAGATTAACGCTGGCTCCAAGGTCTAACAAAGCTTGTTCAATCCTGAAGTTCCCAATGATACATGAGACCGTCGGACACCCTGGGTCTTTTTATTTTGGAAGGGTTTTATTTTGGAGAAGAGCACTAGCTTGTTCCGTTAGGAAAGCTCTCTTTTGGACATTCTGGCTTCTCTTGACTGTGCACAAGTCTTTTAGAAACTTGGCATAAGACGGGACTTGTTTGATTGCATCCAGAAGTGGGATGTTGATATTTACTTGCTTAAAAAGCTCATAAATTTTAGGCTGATTTTTCACTTTCTGTTTGGTTTTGAGTCGATGAGGAAACGGAGCCGGAATGGGATACGAAGGTTCCCTTTTCTCAGAAGGTTTTGGCTCTTGTTCAATCACAGGCTCAGGGTCTTTCTCAAGTTCAGTCTCAATTGGTTCAGGTTCAGATGATGGATTGGCTGGGCTTGACTCAGGTCTTGGCTTGGGAATGAGTGTGTCTCTGATTGTTTTGTTAATCACTTTGCCACTTCTTAGTGTCGTGACAGCTTGGGCTTGGTCTTGGGTGTTTCCTGTTGTTGAAGGGTTCCCTACATGGAATTGGCCTAGTGGTTGCTTTGGTTGGGCAGGAAACTTGCCCTTTTCGTGTATGACCATGGATTGAGTCAACTTTTGGATGTGGCTTTTAAGATCCTCAAAAGATTGAGTGGTCTGGGTTTTGAAATCAGTGAAAGCCTGTGTGGAATTATTGTTATAATTCATTTGGCTTTGCATGAGCTGATTTAGTGTGTCCTCAAGGTTCCTCTTTTGTGGTGGTTGGTATGGTTGATATGCAGGAGGTCCTTGAGGTGGTGGGTATGGCCCTTGTTGTTGGTTCATGGGTATTGGTTGTGTGTTCTTCCAACTGAAGTTAGAGTGGTTTCGCCACCCTGGATTGTATGTTTCAGAATATGGGTTGGAGTAGGGCTTGTTGAAGTTGGAAACTGCATGTGTTTGTTCCAACAAGACTTCTTTGAATGATGGGATGGTGGGACACTCCCTAGTACGGTGTCCTGTTAGCACACAGATTCCACACCCTTGCTCGGTGGAAGGGCTAACATCAACTTGATGGACTTTCTTCATCTCTAAAGCTTCAAGCTTTCGAGACAATGTGGACATTTTTGCTCTCAAGTCATCATCCTCTCTCAAGACATATTTTCCTCCTTGGGAATTAGATGGTCTGGCTTCTACAGTGGTAGGGGAGGCTGAGTCCCACATCTGAGAACTGTCAGATATGGTGTCGAAAAAATTGAATGCCTCCTCCGGACTATTTCCCATGAATTCTCTTTGGGCCATCATTTCGACAAACTGACGTAGTCTAGAGGGTAAGGAGTCATAGAAAAATCCTACCAAAGTCCAATTTTCAAAAGCATGATGTGGGCAGGATTGGAGCAGATCTTTGAATCTCTCCCAACTTTGATAAAAAGTTTCTCCTTCTTTGACCGCAAAATTCATGATTTGCCTTTTTAGTGCATTTGTGCGGTGTAGAGGAAAAAACTTTCTAAAAAATTCATTTTGTAATGCTTGCTAGTTGGGTATGGAAAAAGCCTTTAAAGAATTTAACCATTGTTTGGCTCTATCCCTCAAGGAGAAAGAAAACAGTTTCATCTTGGCCAATTCAGAATTGTCTTGAAATGTTCCACACACTTCCTCAAAATCTTTTATATGCAGATATGGATTTTCTGCATCCAATCCATGAAACACGGGTAATAACTGCACTGTCCCCGGCTTTACAGTAAAGAGGGGAGCATTTTCAGGAAAAATAAAACAAGAGGGGACACTGTTTCTTGTGGGATTTAAGTAATCCCGCAAAGTTCGGATGTTAGGGACCTCCTCCTCTCTCATAGGGACTTCTCCATTTCTTTCATTATTTGTCATACTACCCTCACAAGAGTCTGCTACTGATCTAGGTGAATTAGGTTCAGGCTGATTCACAGACTCACACGATTCTGCCGGCAAATTTTGGAAGTGAGGAGTGCCCTCAGTCATAAAGAAAATAAAACAAAGTTATTTACAGTAAACCAAAGAATATACACAACGTTGAAGGTCTTTTTACCTTTCACCTTAAAACACCTTTCAAAGGTTCCCCGACAACGGCGCCAAAAACTTGTTCTTGATCCGAAATGTGTACACCCAAGTGCAGGCGGTCAAGCTGTAGTAATAATCCGGTTTGAGTCCGGAGTCGAATCCACAGGGAACTTTTGTTGATATTTATAAGGCAAGCAGTGGTAGAGACCTATTGATTGTAACCCTTGAGATTTGCTATGAGATATGAGTTTTCCTGGACAGAATATAAGATTCTTTCCAAGAGGATTTTCTTAACAAAATAGGAGATAAGTGCTAATTAAAAAGAGACACTCTTTAGTTCAAGGATCTGGACATGTAGTTAGTTATCCGGTTTGTCATAATTGTGCTTGATAACTCAATTAACTCCCGTGTCAACAGCAAGTTAATCGGAAGATAAAGATGGATTGTGAGAATTAAGAACATGATTCCGATGTCTTTTTAGAAGTTTACAAGAATTGCCTGTGCCGAGACTTAACCCGTCTACAAACAAGCAAGTGTTTCTACAAGACATCCAATCATGATATTAATATTCCATTCTTTAAATGAAGTACAATAAGGGGGAGGATTGAAGGGTAGTCATGAGGATCTAGCCGGGGTACTTGCCTTGAACTGATGAGTCTTTCTATACAAAAGTCATCCGTGTCATAGAAAGAGCTCACAGTTATACAAAGTACCTTAGCTTTGCTAGATGCAATCAATCATCCAATAACAAGAAGAAATAAACGTTAAGCATAAAAACATTGCACAAATATGATTCCCGGATAACTTATACATGCCCTTCTCCTCTTACTAAAGAGTGAATGAGAAACTACTCACTCTTCATGGCTTGGGTAAAGCTAGAAAAGTGAGTGATGCTCATCCCTTCAAGTAGAGAACTTAAAAGATAAAGTAACAACAAACACGGAGCCAATCTTTAACAAAGAATGGGTGAATCACGTTCCACCCTTCACGGCTTTGGTAAAGCTCTAGAAAAGTGGAAGAGTTTCACTCTTCTAAGAAAGAAAGAAGCTCAAGCAATGGAAGTGAAATGCATGAACAATAAAAGTAGAAGAAAGCTAGTCACATTTGGAGGGTGGCTTCCTCAACCAAGAATTGGAGGGTTGCTTCCTCAACCAAAAGGTGAGCTATCTCTCTTCTATGCATGTAAAATGAAAGCATAAACATAAGCATAAGCATAAAACTACTTTTATAACAAGCAAGAGATGTTGGACTAAAGCCAAATTAATCTCTAAAATAAAGACTTCATACAAGGAAAATAAGCTAAATCTACAATGAGAGTGGGAGTCTAAGCCTCCATCAACTTTCCTACTTCCTACTTGGCTCCTAAAGCTCTCCAACAAGGGGAGTATTTATAGGCAAGAGGAGGAGACAAGAGGAGGTGAAGGAATAGTGTTTGCTGCCCAAGTCCAAGTGAACAGTCAACAACTCTGCTGCCAGTCTGTGGAGAACGTTCGAACGTGAGTTGGCATTCGAACGTTGTTTCTGTTTTTGCACTAAGGGCGTTCGAACTTTGACTGCCGTTCGAACGTTTCTTCTGTTTTTGCACTAAGGGCATTCGAACGCCAGATTTGCTCTGACCCTTTCACTCGAGTGGTCTGTTGGTCTTCTGTGACGTTCAGTTCCAACTCTTTGCAGTAGTCTAGTCTTCCATCAACTCAAGTGCACTTTCGAACGTGAGTTGGCGTTCGAACGTGACACTCAAGTGCTTCAGAGCTCCAGTCTTCTTTCTTAACTGCAACACGCCTTCTCTCAGCAGTTGAGTCTGCTACAGTGTAATGTGGACGTTCGAACGTGAGTTGGCGTTCGAACGTTCTGGCTGTGCTCCAAGCTTCTCCAATTTTGGCTCTAATGTGCTGGTGCTGCATCCAAGTGTGGTACTTGTTGTTCTTGGGTCTTTGTTCAGTTTAGGGCCTGAAATGACATCACTTAAACTCCATTAAAGTACAATTAGTCTTAAAATGTCATAATAATATGTCAACTTTAAGTATTAATCACAATGCAAATCTGAAGTCGTAGCATGACAAAGATCAATCTAGAGGGATTTTGGAGTGATGGGTAGGTGGTTATGAGAGAGTATTCTCAAATTGGATTGAAGAAAATGAGTTTGAAATGAATAGATCCCAATTTTAGAAGGCTCTCTTATGGTTTTTAAAAGAGACCGCTCCAACCCTCTGGACACCAGTCGAGCAGTCCCTAAAAGAATCCAGTCCAACTAACTTTTGACTGACCTTCGGAGTCCAATTCCTCCTCCTTTGATCCTTAACTACTCTCTAAAACATCTCCTAACATGCATGAATGTATGAACATGAATAAATTCAATTTTGTGCACATGCATGGATGAAATTTGGATAAAAATTCTACAATTTTCAAAATTTAATTATGAATATCATACCCAATTCTTCAAATAAAAAGTTCATCCTTATTTCATCATAGAACTTTGAACTCATGCATCACTAGAGCAATTTCGTAAATAAAGTCTAGTTTCTACTATTACTCACACGTGTAAAACTTTTGCTTCACTTTGATCAGCGCATGTGTTAAGTGTGTGAAAACCAACTTCAACCAAACCCGAAATCTATCTAGATTAGGATTTTAATACTGCCCTACATGGATTCCTAAATGCATTGTCTAATTGAATGCAAGACTAGTTAGTGGGTGTGCTATTTGATTTTTCTTTCTTTTGTGCTTTTTGGCCAATCCCTTATTTGTTACATCCTTTCTAGTCATTTTGCATAGCCTCAATGAACAAGGTTGTGGATTCTGTACATTACGCTTTTTCTCTCTTGATATTTTATGACTTAGGTCTTACATTCGAAGCTTTTACCTTATTCACAAAATGTACTCCCAACAACCAAGTGACACTGATTTTAGCCATCTTTTTTGTATGCCTTACCTTGTGTATATGGTCAATTTTGACTCTTTTCTCACAATTGACCCATTTGGAAACCTTTTTAAAGGGATATGAGGGCTTTTCTTACCTTTAGCGAAGCCTTCATCTTGAATCAAGGAAGGTCATTAAAATCGAAACCAAACAAGATCCTACATTTAAGAAGATGATCACATTGAATTTTATGAATTTTTTAAAGGTCATCACCATCCAAAAATATGAGGATGAAAGAGACTTAGTTTATAGATCATGCAATATGAACTTACTAGTACTAAGTTGTGACGCCCCTAAAACCGGGGGTCATTTATAAGTCCGTTGATAACCCATCAACCCGCGGAAGTACCCGTGATTGTCGCACAATCCGACATCACGTCAATAGCATACCCTTGATCGGGATTATAAAAGAAAAATAAGGTCTATATACTTTTAATCGATTGACCTATCCGAGGTCCAACATACCACCATTGGTAGTCTATTATTGTCCATTTATAACATTTGGAGGGAGGAATACATAGCCCAAAAGCTAGTCAAAACAGTTTTTTAAATTTTTAGATTTTTAGAAAGCGTACCGGTACGTTGTGCCTACTGGACCACTTTGTACAGGTACGGCGTACCGGTACGCTGCATCCAGTTTTGCCTGTTTCACATGTTTTCAATTTCCAATCCATTCAACAACGTATTATTTGTATCCAACACATGTATTATGAAGATTTTCATATTACACAAGGTCCATACCAACTCTATTACATTCATTTACATTTATTTACATGCCAAAACTAAATTTTCATAATAATTTTACAAAAACTCAAAATAAAGCCACATTCCGGTTTTCTTCATCCACGGGGCTCGAATTGGGAGCCATCCACTGGCGTATATCCCGTACCTGAAATATTTTTTCCCGTATAGGGTGAGCCACGCTCAATAGAGTATCTTCTAAAGAGGCTACTCCCCAACCTAAATGCATATGAAATGTTCACATGCAACCAATCAACAATTCATAACATTTCATTCAAGAATATGCATTCCATGTTGAAATTTACTGTGCCATGCCATAAAATGAGATGCGACTCACTCACGCACATCAACCCGAGTCCTTCCCGGCCCCTTAACACATGCAATGCCTGTGTATGAAAATCGGGCATTTCCAAGCCCCCGCCATTGATGTTACACATCGAATGACAATTTTATGAACAAAAATCATGTGTCTTTATTGGGTAGCGGACTTTTGGTGTCTCACCGCCGGCTCCACACATCGATACACTTTTTTGGACTTGCACCGTCGGAAGTGTGTAAACCAATAGCCGGGTCTTGCACCCGAGGGAGAGTCTAGCCCTTCTTGCTATACCCGACACAAGTTTTCTTTCATGCAACCCATGCGACTCTGTTGAATCTTGATCCAACTATACCGAGTCCACTTGTCAACCACCAAGGATAGTGTTTGACCCAACAACATGCACACACACCTACACTCATGTCTTATGCTCATGAATGTGATGCCTCCGTGCATATGCAATGTAATGAGCAATTGTAATTTTAATGTCATGTCCAATATGTAAGAGTACCACATGAACAATGTTCCACATATTCCAACATATACCATGGCAATTTATATCAAGTGCATATAATTACCATAACCATCACAATGCCAATATATCAACTAACATATATCAACATTTCATTCCACAACAATTTTATCTGACAACAACACCCAAGCATGTCATCACATAATCAAGCAAATAACACACTTAATTTCCAAGGCATAATGTAAACACATAACATGCCCACAATCCACATAACTCAAAAATCACCTTAGATTAATCTCACATACCCAATTCTAGAAATCAAACTAGAATTTATTTTACCCCATTTCAATATCCATTTCACCAAGTCACCAACAATAGGCAAGTAGTATTTCATTCTATCAACCTACCCATTTCACAAAGCATTCTAGGTTTGGAATAGACCTAAGTAGGAGGGAACCCTACCTCTTGAAACGTAAAACGACGTTGAGAAGCTTTAAGAACCCGATTCAAGCTAGAATCTTCACTTCCCCAAAATACCGTCCTTAGAATCTCGCACAAACCCGACCTCCTTGGTATGGTTTTGTAGCCCTTTTCGAGGAGAACAACTTTTGTTCTTGGCCCGAGTGGATTTGAGCGCCCAATCGCCGTAGATCGTAGAGAGAATGTGGAGAGAACTTGGATTTTCTCTCTCTTCTTTCTCACGTTGGAATCGGCTAAAGCAATGGGGAGAAAATCAGATTTTCTCCCCTATTTATACCATTTAATTGCTTGGTCCACAATGCGCCACACAGCCCTTCTTTCCCGGGTCTGTTTTCGCCCCAAAACGATTAAATTTCGCTCCGGTTCAAGTTCAAAATATTTTTATTTTACTTGCCTTCATTTATTTTCCAAAATTTAAAATTTTTATTAAAAAATTTGTTTTTGTGTCACCCGAGGCCCGACCACCTCGTAAAACGCGAAAAATCTGACTATCTCAAAATTCAACGAAATTTGACAGGGTAGCTAGATTTTGCGAGATGAATCCAACGGTGAGGTCCGTTTCGTCATCCGAGCTCTAGAAAAATTCAGGTTTGCAACCGTACTGTAGTGGCAAATTACCGTTTTGCCCTTTTTCACAAAAGTTCAAATTTACCTGATTTTTACATAAGTTCTCTATTATCTAATATAATTCAACTTGCATAGATTTTGTTATATGTATATATTGTCTGGTTCATTTTGTGATTATATTTGTTTATGTTTGCCAAGTTAGTAGGATCTGCAAACCAGTCTAGTCTATCATCATCATAAGGAGCATCCATAGACTCTTTTGAGCTAAGCATGACAAATAATCAAAGAGATGAAGAGGTGGGCCCTAATGCACGGTCTTTGAGAGAATACTTGCATCCTACACGCACTAATGTCCCTTCGTGTAACGCCCCAAAAACCACCTTGGAAGGCATTACCTTCTAACACCATTCATATCATGAGAGCAACTAATAAAATCCATAAATAACCGGGGTTCCTTAATTTAACAAAATTCGGGCAAAGTCTCCTTTGTTCGGGGAGCTCTACCCAAAACACAACCTGTGCAATTATACTACATTGACCACACCGGGTCCATTGATCCATAAAATATTTACAACATTATCCAAAAGAATAAGCCCAAACCATGGCTACTACATCAAAAGAATTACATTTTAACTTAGCAGCGAAATAAACAAAATACTAGACTTTACATGATTGTACATAATCGTTCCTAGTCTAGCACAAAAATAAATGACATCTCTAGATGTCCCACTCGGGATCCAAGTACCCCTCTAATGAAGCTTCTCCATAGCCCGGCTCGTTAGCACCGAGCTCCTCCTCTGGCCCATAATCTGTAAAATGTTTAACTGTAGGGGGTGAGCACGAAGCTCTGTAGAAAAATCCTCCCCAAACTCGAACATGGTTTAGAAAACATATAAGAACCGGTCGGTGTCATTTCGTAAATAACATATATCAATTTTGAAGGAAAAACATGACATTTTAAATAAATCTCAAGTTTAAGCCGTAACAATAATCAAGTGAAAGGTTAAGGTAAATTTCATAACAATATACCATTTCCAACTTTGAGCCATTTAGGAAGGGCGCCTTCCGATGCATTGTCCCATACCAATGCACCGGCCAAGACGATCCAACCCATCATCCCATGTATATTGGTTCATCCCCGTACCATGTATGTTGATTGCTTCTCATGCATTGTCCCGTACCATGTATGTTGATTGCTTCTCATTATACCTAGTCCACCAATCACCATCACAATCACAAACACTTTAGGAAAGGGCGTCTACCATCCCAATGGCAGTGACGAGTCCCTTCCCAGGGAAAGTATACCATCCCTTGTTCGAACTCCCGTGAACGATAGTGGTCGTATTACCAAATGGCAATCCATTACAAGTGTTAGGAAACCATCTCACCCCCACTGGGATTGACTAACCTCTAACACTCTACGGCATCTCTCGATGGCAATACAAGTCCATCACAACAACCATACAAATGAGGAAGCCAAAATATTCTCAATTCACCAACAATTCCAAATAAATACAAAATTCACAATTTCTCATTTTACAAGCATATCTCAAAAATCCCTAAATTTATCATGTAACAATTCCAATGACCAATTAAGGAAAAATACAAGAGATCACAATAACATCATTTATTACTCAACACAAAGCACTAAAGTTTTAGAAATCAAGAACAAATGAATATTTAGAGAAAAATCCACCTCTCATGAGAACAAGGGTTTTCAAAACAAGAAATAGAGGTTTCATGGCAATCTAACCATAGCCTTGTTTTAAACATGATAATATTTGCAAGAATATCAAAAATCAAAGATTTCCTAACACATATCTAAGATTTAGAGTCAAAAACATATATATATATACATATATATATATATAGCCCTAGCCTCAATGAACAAAAGTGAGAGAAACCCCTACCTTGAATCAAAGATTCCAAGTGAAAGTCCAAGCCCTATAGACCTCCTTCTTCCCTTTTCTTCCTCCCTTAATCTTCCTCTAAGGTTCCAAGAGGTGTGGGGTGAGAGTGGAGTGAAAGAAATGGGAGTAAAGGGCTGAAATCTGTGTTTTTAAACACAGCAGTACCGAAATTACCATTTTGCCACTAAGAATCTCCAATTTGATCCATATGACTATCCTAAGGTTTTTCGGCGTTCCGGATTCATTTTTAATGTTATTTTAACCTAAAAACATTTATTTTTATGATTTATCTCAAACTAAAATAAATTTACACTCAAAATACTAAAATTACTATTTTATTCCTCCGAATCGCTATATGTGCTAAACGGCTATTCCAAGTCTTTCGGATCTCCCAGGTTCAATGATAATATTATTTTGACCTAAAAAAATTAATATTTTTACTTAGTTACCCTTATCAACCTTAAACACCTCCAAAAAAATAAATTTCACAATCAATTTGCCTCCCTAGTATTTATTCTTACGGTTTCAATATATATATGGTTTATTCTTACGTCATTACATATATAAGAATCACTAAACAAGTACATTACTATATTAATATAAACATGTGGGGGTTTCCACCCCCCCTTAAAGAAAGTTTCGTCCTCGAAACTTACCTCAAGTAGCGAATAAGTGCGGGTACTTCTCTCGCATTTCTAGCTCCGGTTCCCAAGTAGCTTTTTCCACTCCATGGTGTTGCCACAAAACCTTCACTAGTCGGATGACTTTGTTACGGAGCACCTTCTCTTTGGCGTCGAGAATCTCCACCGGTTGTTCTTCATAGGTTGCTCCATCTTGAATTTCAATATCTTCCAAGTCTACGACCGGCATTGCATCCGATTGACACTTTCTCAACATTGACACGTGGAACACGTCATGTACCCCAGACAACTGAGCTGGTAACCGCAATTGATATACCGCTTTGCCCACAACTTTGATCACTTCAAATGGCCCGGTATATCTTGGCGCTAACTTTCCCTTCTTGCCGAATCTAAATACTCCTTTCTTGGGCGACACTTTGAGGAACACGTAGTCTCCCACTTTAAATTCCAAGGGTTTTCGTCTTTGATCCGCATAGCTTTTCTGTCGACTTTGTGTCGTGCGTAGCCTCTCTCGGATGAGTTGAATTTTCTCGGTAGTTTCTTGAACAATCTCCGGTCCAAACAAACTACACTCGTCGGCTTCCAACCAACACGTCGGGGATCTACACGGTCTTCCATACAATGCTTCATACGGTGCCATCCCAATGCTTGCCTGATAGCTGTTGTTATAAGCAAACTCCACCAACGGCAAGTGATCACTCCAGCTTCCTTTGAAGTCCAACTCGCAAGCACGTAACATGTCTTCCACAATCTATATCACCCTCTCGGATTGGCCATCCGTTTGGGGATGAAAAGCTGTGCTGAAATGTAACTCTGTCCCCATGGCTTGTTGTAGACTTTGCCAGAACCACGCCACAAACCGAGAATCACGATCCGACACGATAGAAAGCGAAACTCCATGCAATCACACAATCTCACGGATATACAGCTGGCTCAAAGTCTCGAATGTGTCCGTGGTCTTCATACCCAAAAAATGAGCGGACTTGGTGAGTCTATCCACAATAACCCATACTGCATTATGCCCGCGCGATGTCCGTGGTAAACCCGACACGAAATCCATGGTGATGTGATCCCACTTCCACTCTGGGATAGGCAAAGACTGTAGTAATCCTCCTGCCTTTTGATGTTCGATCTTCACCTGCTGGCACACCACACATCGTGCTATGAACATTGTCACATCCTTCTTCATTCCCTTCCACCAATATTGGCGCTTCATGTCCCTATACATTTTTGTGCTACCGGGGTGGATAGCAAACTTAGAGCGATGACACTCACCAAGTATCTCCTCCTTTAGGGACGAATCATCGGGAACGCATAGCTTCTCCCCATATCTCAATTCTCCGTTTCTCAAAGACCAACCCTCCATAGTTTCTCCATTTTCCAATTTAGCTCGAATCGATGCTAATTCAGGATCCAAGCATTGCAATTCCACAACCCTTCGTTGGAGAGTAGGTTGAGCCACAAGGTTGAACAAACATTGTCGGGATCCATCTTCTCCAACCCATAGATCAAAATCTCCAAGGGCATCCTTTAACTTCCATTCACCTATGGAAACATTGAGTTCACCCCGAGACTTCCTGCTAAGTGCATCGGCAACTACATTCGCCTTCCCCGAATGGTCGTTGAGTGTGAAATCGTAGTCTTCTAGGTACTCAATCCACCTTCTTTGCAGGAGATTCAAGTCTTTATATGTGAAGATATACTTGAGGCTCTTATGATCAGAGAACACTTGGAATTTCTCTCCATACAAATAACACCTCCACAACTTAAGAGCAAAGACCACAGCGGCAAGCTCTAAGTCATGGGTGGGATAGTTCTGTTCATGAACCTTGAGTTGCCTAGAGCCATAGGCAACCACCTTTCCTCCTTGCATTAGCACACATCCCAAGCCTCATAGTGAAACATCGGTGTAGACGTCGTATCCTTCCCCACTACTCGGTATAATAAGGATAGACGTCGTTGTCAACTTCTCCTTCAAGGTGCGAAAGGCTAGCTCACACGCTTGAGTCCATATGAATTTTTCTCCCTTCCTTGTGAGGCGAGTCATCGGCATCGCAAGCTTTGAGAACCCTTCCACAAACCTACGATAATAGCCGGCTAACCCCAAGAAACTGCGTACTTCTGTCACATTCTTCGGTGGTTCCCATTTCATCACGGCCTCGATCTTTGCAGGATCAACGGCTACCCCTTGTTCGGACACAACATGACCAAGGAACTTCACTTCCTTCATCCAAAACTCGCACTTACTCATCTTCGCATACAATTTATGCTCTCTCAATGTTTGTAACACAAGCGAGAGATGACGTCCATGCTCCTCTTGGGTCTGTGAATAAATCAAGATGTCATCAATAAACACGATGACAAACTGATCTAAATATGGCCGGAATACCCTGTACATCAAATCCATGAAGGCTGCTGGAGCATTAGTCAATCCGAACGGCATCACCGTATACTCGAAATGACCATACCGGGTACGGAAAGCAGTCTTAGGAATATCTTCCTCCTTTATCCGCAATTGATGATACCCTGTGCGAAGATCAATCTTGGAGTAATACTTCGAACCCTTCAACTCATCAAATAAGTTATCAATTCGTGGCAAAGGGTATTTATTCTTCACAGTAACCCGATTCAACCTCCGGTAATCCGTGCACAACCGTAGTGTCTCATCCGTTTTCTTCACAAAGAGGACCGGGGCTCCCCAAGGTGAAGAACTTCAACGGATAAACCCAATCGCCAACAAATGATCCAACTGCTTCCTCAGCTCCTTCAACTCCAAAGGTGTCATCCGGTGGGGAGCAATGGATATGGGTTCGGTTCCCGGATAGAGATCAATCTTGAACTCAATCTCTCTTTGTGGGGGTAACCCTGGTAATTCGTCTAGGAAGACATCCAGAAAATCTGATACTATCAACACCACGTCCGTAGGGAATTTTTCTCGATCATCTCCCATCAAGCTAGCTAAGAAACTCAAATGGCTCCCCGCCTTAGCTTTCAAGAATTTACTACCCATAGTAGGAAATGGATGGGAAGAACTTTGGTCATTGATCAAACTGAAAACTACCTCTCCTGGTAACTGAAATGTAATCCGCTTACGGAAACAATCCATTACCGCTCGGAAAGCGGACAACAAGTTCATCTCGAATATAACGTCATACCCCTTCATATCTAGAGCAACCAAATCCACAATCAATTCGTGTTCCCCAATACGAAGCACGCAACCCTTGCAGACCCGGCTGGTACCCAACTGTTCTCCCGTAGGCAAGTCAACATTCAATGCATGATCTAGCTTCTCGAAACCCAATCCCAATTTAATAGCATACGCAGTTCGTATAAAAGAATGAGTCGCACCGGGATCAAATAAAATTCGGGCCCAAGAATTGTAGAGAAGAACGATATCTTCCACAACGGCATTGGAGGCATCTTCCTCCGGTTGGGTCAAGGCAAATACTCTCCCCTGAGTGTCTGGGGCTAGAGCTCCCAACGGCCTCTGCTGCTGTAGTGGCTTGTTTGCAGCCACTTGTCCTGTCACTTGGTTGTCCCTCGGTGGAAGCGATGGGCAATTGTGTCTGAAGTGCCCCACTCCTCCACATGCGAAACACTGACGGGGGTCTGTGGCTGTCCTCCCCGGTACACCTCCTGCTCCTCGAGCTATCTGAGGTCTCTGTCCCCCTGCCTGATCTGGGCGACGGTAGGGTGCCGCTCTCTGCGCTCCACTGCTACTAGCACCCGCCCGAATCGGACCTCCCCTCATGGTGTTCTGCCTCCTCTGACTGTCCTCCATATCCCTCTCTACCAGTGCAGCTCTATCCACCAGATCCCCATAGTCACAGATCCTGAGAGCCACAAGCTTCTCTCTAATTGCCGACCTCAAACCCTGCTCAAAACGTTTGGCCCTCCTGGCCTCTATGGAGATGAACTCTGTGGCATATCTGGATAACTCGTCAAACTTCCTCTCATACTCCATCACAGTCAAGCTACTCTGTCGAAGAGCGAGGAAATCGGCACTCATCTTGTCTCTAACCGACTCGGGAAAATATTTGTCTTGGAAGATTTGGTCAAACTCCTCCCAAGTAAGTGCATCGGGGTTCCTCCGTCTCTTTACCGAATCCCACCAATGGTCGGCCTCCCCCTCGAACAAATAGGTAGCCAAGCCAACCCTCAAGTCCTCAGCAACTCCCATGCCGTCACAAATCTCCCTTATACGACGAATCCACTTATCCACTTCTAAGGGTTGAGAGATCCCTTGAAACGTAGGTGGGCTTTGCCTCAGAAATTCTCGAAGAACTACCATCCTTCGATCTCTGTTTCCATTGCCCGGTACTTGCGCTAGAGGATGCGCTCCACCATTGTGGTTGTGATTGTGGTTGTTTCCATTCTGGCTTTGCACCAGAGTGGTGAGCTCCCTCAAGCATTGATATATGCCTTGCATGGCATCGGAGGGTGGCGGCGGCGGTGGTGCTGGGCCTCCACGACCACGCCCACGTCCACGTCCGCGTACATTTCTGCCGTCCATCCTGCACATCAATTCACAATTTAGTTTCATTGATGTACAAGCTATCCTAAGTATTACTTTAATCTAAAGCATATGGTTCATATAAAACTAGACCAACAATTTCCTTCACCCTAATCCTACATCTCTAGTGGTGATCCATAACCTACAACTCCCACGTAAGACCTAAAGCCTAAGCTCTGATACCAAATTCTATAATGCCCCAAAAACCACCTTGGAAGGCATTACCTTCTAACACCATTCATACCATGAGAGCAACTAATAAAATCCATAAATAACCGGGGTTCCTTAATTTAACAAAATTCGGGCAGAGTCTCCTTTGTTCGGGGAGCTCTACCCAAAATACAACCTGTGCAATTATACTACATTGATCACACCGGGTCCATTGATCCATAAAATATTTACAACATTATCCAAAATAATAAGCTCAAACCATGGCTACTACATCAAAAGAATTACATTTGAACTTAGCAGCCAAAATAAACAAAATACTAGACTTTACATGATTGTACATAATCGCTCCTAGTCTAGCACAAAAATAAATGACATCTCTAGATGTCCCACTCGGGATCCAAGTACTCTAATGAAGCTTCTCCATGGCCCGGCTCGTTAGCACCGAGCTCCTCCTCCGGCCCATAATCTGTAAAATGTTTAACTGTAGGGGGTGAGCATGAAGCTCTGTAGAAAAATCCTCCCCAAACTCGAACAAGGTTTAGAAAACAAATAAGAACCGATCGGTCTCATTTCGTAAATAACATATATCAATTTTGAAGGAAAAACATGACATTTTAAATAGATCTCAAGTTTAAGCCGTAACAATAATCAAGTGAAAGGTTAAGGTAAATTTCATAACAATATACCATTTCCAACTTTAAGCCATTTAGGAAGGGCGCCTTCCGATGCATTGTCTCATACCAATGCACCGGCCAAGACGATCCAACCCATCATCCCATGTATATTGGTTCATCCCCGTACCATATATGTTGATTGCTTCTCATGAATCTACCCAACGATTATACCTAGTCCACCAATCACCATCACAATCACAAACACTTTAGGAAAGGGCGTCTACCATCCCAATGGCAGTGACGAGTCCCTTCCCAGGGAAAGTATACCATCCCTTGTTCGAACTCCCGTGAACGATAGTGGTTGCATTACCAAATGACAATCCACTACAAGTGTTAGGAAACCATCTCACCCCCACTATGATAGACTAACCTCTAACACTCTACGGCATCTCTCGATGGAAATCCAAGTCCATCACAACAACCGTACAAATGAGGAAGCCAAAATATTCTCAATTCACCAACAATTCCAAATAAATACAAAATTCACAATTTCTTATTTTACAAGCATATCTCAAAAATTCCCAAATTTATCATGTAACAATTCAAATGACCAATTAAGGAAAAATACAAGAGATCACAACAACATCACTTATTACTCAACACAAAGCACTAAAGTTTTAGAAATCAAGAACAAATGAATATTTAGAGAAAAATCCACCTCTCATGAGAACAAGGGTTTTCAAAACAAGAAATAGAGGTTTCATGGCAATCTAACCATAGCCTTGTTTTAAACATGATAATATTTGCAAGAATATCAAAAATCAAAGATTTCCTAACACATATCTAAGATTTAGAGTCAAAAATATATATATATATACATATATATATATATATATATAGCCCTGACCTCAATGAACAAGAGTGAGATAAACCTCTACCTTGAATCAAAGATTCCAAGTGAAAGCCCAAGCCCTATAGACCTCCTTCTTCCATTTTCTTCCTCCCTTAATCTTCCTCTAAGGTTCCAAGAGGTGTGGGGTGAGAGTGGAGTGAAAGAAATGGGAGTAAAGGGCTGAAATCTGTGTTTTTAAACACAGCAGTCCCGAAGTACTGTTCACAGGCTGTTTTGGTGTTCTCCAAAATTACGATTTTGCCACTAAGAATCTCCAATTTGATCCATATGACTATCCTAAGGTTTTTCGGCGTTCCAGATTCATTTTTAATGTTATTTTAACCTAAAAACATTTATTTTTATGATTTATCTCAAACTAAAATAAATTTACACTCAAAATACTAAAATTACTATTTTATTCATCCGAACCGCTATATGTGCTAAACGGCTATTCCAAGTCTTTCGGATCTCCCAGGTTCAATGATAATATTATTTTGACCTAAAAAAATTAATATTTTTACTTAGTTACCCTTATCAACCTTAAACACCTCCAAAAAAATAAATTTCACAATCAATTTGCCTCCCTAGTATTTATTCTTACGGTTTCAATATATATATGGTTTATTCTTACGTCATTACATATATAAGAATCACTAAACAAGTACATTACTATATTAATATAAACATGTGGGGGTTTACACTTTGTGTTTTATTTTTCCTACAATTGCTTTGAACTTTGATATCAAACCAGGGACAATTCCACTTTTACCTCAGTTTCACTATCTTGAGTCTGAAAATTCCTAGTTGCATATGAAAGATTTTGAGGAAGTATGTGGTGCACTGCAAGATAATTCTAAAATGGTCTGGTTAAATATTTTTCCTTTTTCTTTAAAGAATAAAACTAAATAGTGACTAAATTCTTTGAAAGCTCAGTCCATTCCAAGTTGGCAAGTTTTACAAAATGAATTTTTCAAGAATTTTTTTCGTGTGCATCGAAGCAATACATTAGGACAACAAATCCTGAATTTTTATGTAAAAGGGGGAAATTTTTTTTACCGATGTTGGGAGAGATTTAAGGATCTTCTCAAAACTTGCCCACATCATGCATTTGAGAGTTGGACCCTAGTTAGTTTTTTTTATTTTTTATGATGCACTTCCCTCTGTATTACGTCAATTTGTGAAAGTGATGGCCCAAGGAGAGTTCCTGGGAAAGAATCCCGATGAGGCATTTGAGTTTTTTTGACACCATTTCTAAGAGCTCCCCATAGCCATGGGTCGTGATCGTTGGTCCGATTCGGATCAAATACGACTGGTCTCAATCCATTCTAAGTCCGAGTCATTTTAGCCACCTATTCTACATCATCCCCAATTATTGAAAAATTATAAAAAAAAAATTCATGAAATTATTAAAAAATAGAAAATCACACAAAAATTATAAAAAAATAGAAAAATGCAATCAAACTAATTAAAATAAAAGCACGTTTCGTCTGAAGACTAAAAGAAATTGGTGGCGTTGAATTCAAACTCTCATATGATTTATTATTAATTTTTTAAATTCTTTTCTAAAATGGCAAAAAAAGGGTTTTGAGGGCCTAAATGATGGAATTCAGCACAAAACTGACAGAGCTCATGGAATACCACTAGTCTCAATCCATTCTGAGTCCGAGCCATTTCATCCATCTATTCTATATCATCCTCAATTATGCATGGTTAATAAACATTGACAAATTTTTTTTCTTATTGTTCAATGCGGTCATTCACCTTATCTAAAGATTAGATAATAAAAAAACATGTTATTTTCATTATATTTTTTATTTTAAATTAGACTACACTCGCTCATCAGTGGAAATTATCTATCTAATCCATGTTTGTCTGATTGGGAGGCGTAGATTATCCACAAATGAGCAAATGATGTGAATGTAATCCATTTTAGTAATGTAATAATCATACATTCTGAATTTGGATAACATAAGGTACTCTAATAATTGTACTCCATGGAGTAGATCATATAACTTAAGAATGTGAAACCATCAACTCATCTAAAAGCGTCAATTGTTATCTAGTACTCCCCCTTACGCATGCCCCCCTCTTGGGTGGGCCAACCACCGAATCCTTTTTTTTTGGTAGTAAGAGAGGAGGCCTGATGGGATTTGAACTCATGACCTCTAGACTCTGATACTATATGTACTAACCATGGAAACTCATCCAAAAGGGCTAGCCAATGAGATATTATTTGGGACCATTGCTCCAACCTATATATCTGAGATCCCTCGTGCAAACTTCCAATGTGGGATCCACCACACATGCCAATGTAGTTCGCCCATAATCTCCCTTTCTTTATTCCCCTGCATCCCCGTGAAGGACCCATAATTGATCACAAAAACAACGATCAGCTCATGGCTAACCCAAGTCAACACTGACCCCTCATAACAGTGCCCCCCCCCCCCCCCCCAAATCCACGAAGTCCTTTGCACGGGTAAGCTCTGATACCATGTTAAGCCACCAACTCATCTATTTTTTTAAACTGTTATAGAAAGGTGTAATATATGTACACATCTAATGAAGAAAACACAAACAAACCAAGATTTATGTAGAAAAATATATCAAGTTTATTATAGTCGTCAAGTTACTGTGGTTGCTCATCCCAGAATTATACCAAAATCTTGATCTTCAATGGAGAAAGAGCAAAGTTCCCTCAAAGAGACTTTCCAACTCTTCTCAACACAATAGTACTCCTCTAAGCGACAAGTTGAAGAAGATCTAATCCACTGAAGACAACAACAATGCCCAGAGTAGAACACCTTGATAGGAAAAGATTAAAAAGTTTATTGTCTCTCTTCTTGTGCTTGTCTCCTCTCTACTCTTACTCTCGAGAATATACTGAAATTCGGTTAAGAGACAAATCCCATGAGAGGTTATCAATAATGATGGGTCTTGTAACGACCTGATGTACGATGATTGATAACTGGGTCGGAAATAGGTATGTGTGTGCAATTAGGAGTTCGCAATGAATGTATGTTCAATTCAAATCTGCAGAACTAAGAATTTTGTTCTAAATAAACTTTTATGATAATTCAGCATGCCCAACTTATATGAATATTTGTAACATGTTTTTTATTCTTACAATGTATAATCTTAGATAGGAATTAAATGTGTTGGTTTGTTGTCATGTTCCATTAGTTTTATGGTCAAGAGTAAATCAAAATTGATTTATATAATTCATATGCGAACTTATATATGCGTACTTATAAAACAACATATAGAATATTTTTAGTTAGGTTCAATTGGTGTTTGTTCAATCGTCTAATTGAATTAACCTATGAAAAATACTACTTGTACTTAAAATACTGACTTGATCAATCACAACTATTGAATAGACAGTGGATCCCGATAAATATTGAGACCCGCAGTTAAATCAATGACAGTGATTGATCAAGTCAATATTTTAAGTCCATGTAACATTGTCCATAACCTATTCACCCCATCTAGGTAGTGTCTTAATTCCATGTTTTTCATCATGAGGACGATCCATTCTGCATCATAATTTTTCAATTAGTGTGCGATTAAGTCATTTGCTTAAGATTTCTCACAGTTGTCAAAGTGTGATAAGCAAAAGAAAATAAAAACCTTGAATTTCGAGAGTTGGTTTGGAGAAAATATTAACTACAAATTAAAAATTAAAGAAAAAGAACAGGCCAATCGGTAGAGTTCATCTCACTGTGAACAAGTATTTTGACTCAAATCCTATAACTCATTTAAAAATTTAAATGACAAACGTGTATTACATAAGTTCGGTTACAGTCCCTTTCATAAAATTACATGCCAAAGCTAGATTTCTCCAAAAGTTTTACAAAATGAGTTATAAAAGCCACAAGTCAGCTTTCTTCACCCTTGAGGCTCTAAAAGTGAGCCATCAACTGGCGTATATCTCGCACCTGAAATATTTTCCCGTATAGGGTGAGCCACGGTCAATAGAGTATCTCCTACAGAGGCTACTCCCCAACCTAAGTGCATATGAAATGTGCACATGCAACAATCAACAACCATTATCCATTCCAGACAAGAACATGTAATTCAAGATGGGAATTCTATCATATCATGTCATGATATGAGATGATACTCACTCATGCACTTTAACCCGAGCCCTCACCGGCTCCCACCTCACAATGCAATGCCAATGTATGATAAATTCGTTATTGATGAAATACACCCATTGATCATTTTGAAATAAAAGTCATGTGTTTATAAAACAAGATCATTGTTGGATGCTACCCATCGAATGACTATTTTATTTATAAAACAAAATCTTGTGTCTTTGTTGGGTAGCAGATCTTTGGAGTTTCACCGCCGGTTCCGCACACCGTTACACTTTTCTGGAATTTCACCGCCGGAAAGTGTCTGAACCAAAGTAGCCGGGTTTTTCACCCCGAAGGAGAATCTAGCCCTTCTTGCTATACCCGACACAAGTTTTTCGTGCAACCATGCGACTCAGTCGGATTTTCAACCCAACTTTCTCGAACCCACCCATCAATCACCAAGTGTGGTGTTTGATCACACCATGCACACACACCCACCTAATGTGATGTCTCCATGCAAATGCAATGTAATGAACCATTGCATGTCAATGTCAAGTCTCATATGTAATGAATGCCATATGGATCAATTTAACCCCATACTTCAACATATGACATGGTAATTTATATCTAATGCACATAATTACCACAATTCATCATGATGCTAATATATTAACAACATATATCAATTACTTTTTTCTCAAGCATGTCACACATAAATTATGCCATAACAAGCTTAATTCTCACATAGGCATTTAGCAAAATACTTTCAAGGCACCAATCATGTTATCACATAACATATGTAAATAACTCATTTATTTCACAAGGCACAATATAACACATAGCATGCCAACACAATACCAAGCTCCAAGAATTTTCAAATGGAACTTCACATATCAATTTCAAACTAGAAATTGATTAAATCTTTTCTACACCTACACCTTAACCATAGGCAAGTGAAATACATAGTTCTATATCACTACCTTTTTCCATTAACCCAACTATAATAGGAAAGTTTTAAAATACACAAAACAGCCCACATAAACCCAATTTCCAAGAGTTTACACCAATAACTTCCATATGTCAAATTTAAGCTAGAAGTTGGTCTAAGCCATTTCTATACTCAATTCCTAACTTCCATAACAAGAGGCAAGTGACATGTATAGTTCCATATACCTACCTATTTCATATAAACATCCTAGGTTGAAAATAAACCTAAGTAGGAGGGAACTCTACCTCTTGAAGCGTAAAACAACCGTAGAAGGCTCCAAGAACACAACCCAAGCTCTAAGCCAAAATTTTCCCAAAATTCTGTCTTTGAATCTTTGGTGAAATCCTTCCTTTTTGGTATGGTTGCGTAGCCCTCGTCGCGTAGATCGACTTTAATACTTGGCCCGAAGAATTCCGACCGGCGGAACTCCGTAGATCTGAGAAAGAAGTCTTGAAATCTTTTTTTTTCCTTCTCTTTCTCTTCCAACTTGAACCCAACAGAAAATCAGCAGAGATATGTCTAAAAAATCAGATTTTAGTCCCTATTTATACACTTTAACGCTTGGTCCACGTTGCGCCCCACGCCCCCTCTTTTCCCGGGTCCGTTTTTGCCCCGAAACGATTAAATTTCATACCGGTTTAAGCTCAAAATATTTCATATAAATTTATTTAAATTATTTTTCAACTTTCAAAATTTTAATAAAAATTTCATTTTTGGGGTCAACCGACACCCGTCGCCTCGAAAAATGTGAAAAACCCGACTATTTCAGAATTCGACGAAATTTATCTGGGTAACTAGATTTCACAAGACGAATCCAATGGTAAGGTCCGTTTCATCATCCGAGTTCTAGAAAAATAAGGATTTTCAACCCGCACCGTAGTGGCAATTTACCGTTTTGCCCTTTCTCATAAAAAGTTTAAATTTTTCCAAATTTTACAATAAACAAGCAAGGAGTGCGGGTATTTGATGCAATCCATAAGATGCTCAAGGAAACACAAATTCGAAGATGTGAAAGATAATGGAATTGACTTTCCATCAAGACAAAGATCCATATGGAACCTTGCATTATTGTATTTTGATTTTCTTATTTTAAGTCAATTTGCTAGTATTAGTATTTTATATGTCCGTTTAATATTTTTTAGAGTTAGGGGTATTTTTGTAATTTTCAGAATTTCTAGAACAATTCATATTTTTTTATTGTCAAAATATAAACTCATATTAGGATTTGTTTCCTTAGTAGATTAGGATTTATTTCTTTATTAGATTAGGATTTGCTTCCTTACTAGATTATGATTTGTTTCTTTAGTAGATTAGGATTTGTTTTCTTTAGTAGATTAGGATTTGTTTTCCTTAGCAGATTAGGAATTTTCTTTGTAATGGCTAGCCTATAAATAGGCGTCTAAATCAATGAAAAGGTAGATTATTATTCAGTAAATTTGGAGAGTGTTTTCTCTACGGTTCTTTGAAGAACTATACGAACTTATCGGGATTTCCCGTGGCGTTCACCAGCGACTTATCAAACGGAATTCCACCACCGTTTGTGGCGTCTTCCTTATACCAAGGTTCTTGTTTCGCATCAAACAACGGGTTGAGGTCATATATACCAAGGTTCTTGTTTGTCGTAAACAACGGGTCAAGGTCTATCATTCAAATCTGATCATAGAACGATCTTGGGTTCCTTTTTCGTTGTTGGATCTCGTTATTTTGGCGGATTCACATCATTTGGTATCAGAGCAAATGTTCTAGTTCAGGTTTGCCTATCTTTTAAAAAAAAAAAAAAAAACCTTTCTTTTCTTTATTCTGTATTTTTTTTTAGTTCCAAATTCGGTTTACAAACCCTAGTTTAGCCTAATTACCTTTACCCCATTCCGCTTGTATTTTGTTCTAGTTTATCACAAAATTTTATTTTGTTACTATCAAAAGATAGTTGCTAATCATCAAAAAAACAGAAAGTAGTCGAAAAAAGAAGGCTGGAAAAAAAAAAAAAAAGGTGAAGCCCGAAATTGTTTGTTTTCATCTATTTTGTGGAAATCTTGCTATTTTGGCTTCCAAACAAGCTAATCAGTCGTGTTCCTTGAATTCTTGCTCTTAAAACCTGAAATTCCTTGATGAGTTCTTGGTGAATTGTTTTTGGAAAATTATCGAACGGAAAAAAAAAGGCAAGAGTACAATCATATCTCACAACAGTGTTAAGAACATGGCCGAAGATGTTACGAAATTGGCTAATCTGAAATTGGCTAATCCGAAATTGTTTATGGAGGCTATGATGAGTGAGATGAAGCGTTTGATGAAGTTGGAACTGGAGCTAGTTCATGAACGGTTAGATCAGATGGAGAATACACGTGAGAGGCAGCCACAAAACGTCCCTAATGTGCATAGAAGGGTTTTTTCTTCGCAAAGGGGTAAAACCCAAAGTTATTTAGATTCTACTATGCAACTAAAGAAGATTTATCAAAAACAGCCCAAAGCAACAACTGAACGAATAATTCAAGATCAAGTAGAAGAATCAACACAATCCCAAGCAACTACGCTACTCACTTGTCTCGAGGCTAAGGAAAAAAGTGAATATCCAAACAATTTTTTTTGTTGTGGAGCCTGACAAGATGGAAAATCTAGCAACCAGTATTGAATCAAATGAGCCTTTAGAGATGAGTACATTACTACCTAAGAGCTCTGAAATAGTGCTAGAGGTATTGCCCGGTGAAATTGTTCCCATTAATGACTTTCAACCAGCAACAATGATGATCCAAGAGCTTGATTTGTTTGCATCTTTGAAGGATCTACATGAAGAGTCACCAATGCTTCTTTCTATCCACTTTGCTCCACCAATTGATTTTATCATTCCAGAAAATTTCAACGACACAATCAAGGGAATCAATTTCCAAATTTTTTCTTTGTTCCCTCAATCGGAGAAGAAAATGAGACATCATCTTAAAGCTTCTCAGAGACAGCTACATATACAAGTTCAAAGTTTTTGGACTTTCATACTGCAACACTTTAAAACTCGAGGACGAGTTTTCTCTAACCAGTGGGGAGAATGATGCAATCCATAAAATGCTCAAGGAAACACAAATTCGAAGATGTGAAAGATAATGGAATTGACTTTTCGTCAAGACAAAGATCCATATGGAACCTTGCATTATTGTATTTTGATTCTTATTTTAAGTCAATTTGCTAGTATTAGTATTTTATATGTCCGTTTAATATTTTTTAGAGTTAGGGGTATTTTTGTAATTTTCAGAATTTCTGGAACAGTTCATATTTTTTGATTGTCAAAATATAAACTTCTATTAGGATTTGTTTCCTTAGTAGATTAGGATTTATTTCTTTATTAGATTAGGATTTGCTTCCTTACTAGATTATGATTTGTTTCTTTAGTAGATTAGGATTTGTTTTCTTTAGTAGATTAGGATTTGTTTTCCTTAGCAGATTAGGAATTTTCTTTGTAATGGCTAGCCTATAAATAGACGTCTAAATCAATGAAAAGGTAGATTATTATTTAGTAAATTTGGAGAGAGTTTTTTCTCTACGGTTCTTTGAAGAACTATACGAACTTATCGGGATTTCCCGTGGCGTTCACCAGCGACTTATCAAACGGAATTCCACCACCGTTTGTGGCGTCTTTGTAAAACCCGAGAAAATTTGAACTTTTGCAAGAAAGGGCAAAAATGTAATTTGCCACTATGGTACAGGTTGTAAACCTGAATTTTTCTAGAGCTCGGATGACGAAACGGACATCACCGTTGGATTCGTCTCGTGAAATCTAGTTACCACGTCAAATTTCGTTGAATTCCGAGATAGTCGGATTTTTCGCGTTTTACGAGACGAACGGGCCTCGGGTGACCCCGTACACGAAATTTTTATAAAATTTTAAAGTTTGGGGAAATATTAGAGGCAAGTTAAAATAAAAATATTTTGAACTTAAATCGGAGCGAAAATTAATCGTTTCGGGGTTAAAACGGACCCGGGAAATAGGACGTGTGGCCAATTGTGGGCCAAGTATTCTAAAATATAAATAGGGGGAAAAATTAGATTTTTCCCCATTGTTTCAGCCGATTGTTCAGCCGATTGAGAAGAGAGGGAAAAGAGATAAACACTCCACCTTCTCTCTACGATCTACTCCGTTCTAGCACTCAAATCGACTCGGGCCAAGAACAAGAGTTGCTCTACGCGTCGAGGGCTACGCGTGGGTACCAAAAACGACGGCTTTCACCGAACGTTGGGAGGCTGAAAAGTTGGAAGTGGAGGATTCAAGCTTGCTTTGAGTTCTAGGAGCTTCCCACAGCGATTCTACACGCTTCAAGAGGTAGGGTTCCCTCCTACCAAGGTTTATTCCACACCTAGAATGCTTAGGTGAAATGGGTAAATGAATAGATATAGATATATATGTATGTCATTTGCCTATGGTTGTGATATTGGATGAAATGGGTTGACATCAATTCTAATTGAATTGGTAATTAGAAGTTTCTAAATGAAATTTCTAGGATAGAGTATATGAAATTAACCCAATGTGACTCTTGGGCTATGTGAAGTGTGGGCATGCTATGTGTTTATTTTATGCCTTGAAATTGAAGTGTGTTATTTATTGATGATGTGATGACATACTTGGGTGTTGATCAAGATTAAATGTTGATATATATACATGCTTGTGATATATTGACATTGTAAGAAAGTATGGAAATTATATGCTTATGATATGATTTTGCCATGAGGTGTGTGAATTGTGATGAGAATGTTCATATGTCACTCATACCATATCGAACATTGTATTATTGTTGCAATAGAGCATCACATTGCATATGCATGGGAACATCGCATTTAGTGGGTGTGTGTGCATGGTTGTTTGTCTTCACCACGCATGGTGGATGACGAGTGGGCTCGGGTAATATGGGTCGATGACCTAGTCGAGTCGCATGGTTTATATGTTGATAGGGTTGGGGTAGCAAGAAGGGCTAGAAAATCCCTCGGGTGAGAGACCCGGTGATTGGAGACGCACTCCGTTGGTATAAGAGTCCATAAAGTGTGTCGGTGTACGCGGAACCGTTGGTGGAGGTCCATAAATTCCGTGTAGGTTAGGTGACCTTTGGTGTGAGTCCATGAACATCCACCCCTATAAAGACCCTAGAATGAAAGGTCATTTGATGTGCAACATAAATGACGGATTGGTACACATTGGCACTTGCATGTGTAGAGGAGCCGGGAAGGGCTCGGTTGATATGCATGAGTGGGTCTCACCTCATTCCATAGCATGGCATTGCAAATTCCATCATTGAATATATTTCCTTGCTTGGAATGTTATGAATTGTGGTTATGTGGCATGTGAACATTTCATATGCATATAGGTTGGGGAGTAGCCTCATTAGGAGATACCCTATTGAGCGTGGCTCACCCTTTGTGGGAAAAACATTTCAGGTGCGGGGTTCACACCGGCGGACGGCTCCCATTTCGAGCCCCAAAGTTGAAGAAAGCCGACTTGTGGCTTTTATTGTTGTTTTGTAAAGTTTTTGTAAGAATTCCGTTTTGATATGTAAATATATGGAATCAATTGTAATGGAACTTGTACAAACCATGTTTTGTGTGGAAATCCTTGTCAAACATGTATTTGATGAATTGTGAGAGGTTTTGAATGAATTGGAATTGAAAAATGGTTGAAAATGGCGAAACTGGGCAGAGAGTACTGGTACTGGGTACCGGTACTGTATGGTACCGGTACTGTGTACCGGTACTCCCTTTCCAGTGGGTTGACAGTACCGGTACTGGGTACCGGTACTGTATGGTACTGGTACGGTATGGTACCGGTACGCTCTTCAAAATTTTCAGATTTTCACGCTGCTTCGCCCTATTTTCAATCTACGTTTTCCTTCCCTCCAATGATGTAAATGGACTATAATGGAGTATAAATCATGGTATATTGAATATTGGTTGAACACAAATGAATAATCGAATCCGGTTAACAATTGTGAGTTAAGATCCCAGTTAAGGGGATGCTACTACCGTGGTTTTAGGTTGAGTGACATCCACGGGTATTTCCGCGGGTTGACGGGTGGTCAACGGTTACTATTGGACTCCCGGAAATTTGGGGTGTCACAGTCTTCCTTATACCAAGGTTCTTGTTTCGCATCAAACAACGGGTTGAGGTCATATATACCAAGGTTCTTGTTTGTCGTAAACAATGGGTCAAGGTCTATCATTCAAATCTGATCATAGAACGATCTTGGGTTCCTTTTTCGTTGTTGGATCTCATTATTTTGGCGGATTCACATCAGTATTCGTCATTACAACTGAAATAAAAGCACAAACTATAAAACTTCTTTCACAAGGAACACTTGAAACACAACCACTCTTATTATTATTCAAAACAACAAAGTGACGGTAGTTCAACTATCCAAATAGAAAGACTAAACAGAAATGTAGAAATACAGAATATCGGTATAGAATGGACTAGCTATGACTTTGTCTTTCACTCTTCCTTTCTTTCTCTCTTTTTCTCTCTTTGTTCCTTCCCTTAGCTTTCTCTCTTTTGCTCTTGGAGTGGCCGGCCATCAAGTGAAGGGGGAGGGGGTATTTATAGACAAAAGGTAGCATGAGGTGGAGATTTAAAGCCTTCCACCTAGCCTTGGCCGTCCCCTACCATCTGGTACCATCCGGATGGTAAATCCTTGCAGCAAGGGCACTTGTCATGGTCTTGGAGTTTTGATCGTCTTGCAGTAGGTACATGTGTCGCAGACTAGAGCTTCCACGTGTCGCTTTTATACTTTAGTCCTCCATTGTTTCCAGCTTTGCAATTTAACCTCATAGTCTCTGGTATTTCTGCATTTAACCCTGTAATTTAAACATAAAGTATTAAAAACTTTAATTTAAGCACAAACCTTAATTCATAATGTTTAATTATTTTATTTTACAAAGTTGATTACTTAATAATTTTTGATTACACAAAAATTAGGGTTAATCACACCCCCCAACTTAAACTTTACTAGTCCCTAGTAAACACAAATTATAGAAATTATTTCACAAAACATAACAGAGGTAAAATCATTTTCGTAGATTTTTTTCACGATTGCATTTAACGTATGCAACAAGCCGTTAAACCCCTAGGTGATCCCTAGTGGACGAGTTTTGTCTCGTGAAGGTTTTCAGTGAAGCTGCCTACAAACTTCAGTAGTTAGGAGCTTATAACTCATACTTTTCACAACTAAAATTAAATCAATATTCCTGTGCATTGTTACAATATTTCTTTTTTCTGGTCACTACAAGAGTAACACACTTTAGTTGTAACATTATCTATATATTTTTATAAAAACTTGTGTGTGTGTGTGTGTGTTGATTTTATAATAGAAATTACTCAAGAAAAATTACCTATAAAGACATCACACCTATGCATCAAACATAGTTAATATAAGTTTAAGTTCCAACCCTTTTACATACATTACATGCCAAAATTTAATTACAAGTCTATTTTTACACAAAAAGTGGATTAAAAGCCACAAGTCGGCTTTTCTTCCTCCTCAAGTGCCCGAGTGAGTGTCGTCCGTCGGCGTAAAACCCGCACCTGAAATGTTTTCCCGTATAGGGTGAGCAACGCTCAATAGAGTATCTCCTACAGAGGCTACTCCCCATCCTAGATGCATAAGCAATATTTACATGCAACATTCATCAACATTTATCCATTTCAAACATGAATATGTGATTCAAGGTTGAAATTATACCATGCCATGCCATGATATGAGATGACACTCATTCATGCACTTTGACCCGAGCCCTCACCGGATCCCACAACACAAATGCAATGCATGTGTGTAAAACATTCATCATTAATGAAAAACATCCAATGCTTGTTTGAAATAAAAGTCATGCGTTTATAAAATCAAGCATTGTTGGACGTTACACATCCAAGAGTATGTTTATAAAACAAAATCTTTAACAAAATCTTGTGTCTTTGTTGGGTAACGGATTTTGGAATTGCACCGCTGGCTCCGTACGCCTAATTCACTTTTTTGGACTTGCACCGACGGAAGTGAATAAACCAATAACCGGGTCTTGCACCCAAGGGATCTTCTAGCCCTTCTTGCTTTACCCGACACAAGTTTTTCCATGCATGCAACCGTACGACTCAGGCAGATCTTCTACCGAACTTTCCCGAGCCCACCATCAACCACCAAGTATGGTGTTTGATTAAACCATGCACCCACACACCCACACTCATGACTTATGCCCATGAATGTGATGCGAATGTCATGCCCAATATGCATTAATGCCAAATGAGCAATTTAACCACATGTCCACATGTTCTATGGCAATTTATATCTTATACATATAACTACCAAACTTTGTCACAATGTCAACATATCATAAGCACATATCAACATTTCATTTCCCATTGTAATTTGTATCTTAAGCATATGATTTCTCTTTACCACACCATTCAAGCATGTTATCACAAATCTCATGAAATTAACACACTTTATTTCATATAGACATTTTATCAAACACCTTCAAGGCACCAAATCATGTAATCACATAACATACCTAAATTTATCACATAACTCTAAAAAAATCAGAATATATGATTTTTACATACCCAATTATCAAAACATCATAGAAATCACAAACTAGCAATTTCTAACTACCAATTCACACTAGAATTGAGCCTACCAATTTCTATTAAACCAACTCTAATAGGTAAGTGTTAAAACACTCAAAACAGCCCATCCATTTCCTATGGACACCATAGGATGTAAATAAACCAAAGTATGAGGGAACCCTACCTCTTGGTGCGTAAATCACCCGAAGGAAGCTTCAAGAACACTTCCCAAGCCCAAAACTTTGATTTCTCAAAATTCCTTTATTTGGATCTTCGGTGAAATCAGTTCTTTTTGGTACGTACGCGTAGCCCTCATCGAGGAGATGAACTTTAACTCTTGGCTCGACGAATTCCGACCGACGGAACTCCGAGAATCGCCGAAAGAAAGTTGGATTGCTTTCTTTTCTCTCCCTCTTTCTCCCACACGTTAAAACCAGCAGAAATCAGAGATATTTTGTGCCAAACATCTGATTTTTAACCCTATTTATAATTTCCAAGGCTTGGCTAAGATCGCGCCACACGCCCCCCACTAGTTCGAGTTCGTTTTCGCCCCGAAACGATTTATTTGATCTCGGTTTAAGTTCAAATAAATTTTATTTGAACTTTAATTCAATTATAAGGAAATTTTATAAAATTTATTTGTGGGGACCTTTGTGAGGTCAATCGCCACCCAGTCGCCTCGAAATACGTGCAAAATCCGACTATATCAGATTTCGATGAAATTCGACAAGGTAACTAGATTTCGCGATACGAATCCAATAGCAAAGTCCGTTGTGTCATCCAAACTCTAGAAACATGAGTATTTTAAATACGCATTATAGTGACAAATTACCGTTTTACCCTTTTTCAGAAAAAGTTCAAATTTACCTGGGTTTTACATTCTCCCCCCCTTAAAAGAATTTCGTCCCCAAAATTCACGTACACATACAAATACACATAAACTCACATGCATATGGTACAAGTATATCATACTCATAACTACAAAAATGTACCTCCATCCTCAAATAAGAAAGGATAATTGGTACGTATAGTGTCCTCACGCTCCCATGTCGCCTCTTCCACTCCTCGGTGCTGCCACAACACCTTCACTAGCCTCACGGTCTTGCCTCGCTAAACCTGATCCCGGCTATCCATGATACGCACCGGTCCCTCCTCGAAGGTCCCATCCGCATCAACAACAAGCTCGCCCTAATCCACCACATGAGTCGGATCTGGGGTATACTTCCGGAGCATAGAGATATGGAATACTGCATGAACACCCGATAGATTTGACGGTAACGCTAACCGGTAAGCAACTGTACCTACCCTCTCGAGTACCTCGAAGGGCCCGATATACCTCGGCGACAGCTTTCCCCGCTTGCCGAACCTTACCACTCCTCTTTTAGGCATCACCTTCAAGAAGACATGATCCCCCACCTCAAACTCTAGAGGTCGTCGCCATCTGTCGACGTAGCTTTTCTGCCGGCTTTGAACCGTGAGAAGACGTTTTCGTATCAGGTCCACCTTCTCCGAGGTGTCCCTAACCAAATCCGGACCCGTAGAGGGTCTCTCTCCTACCTCCGTCCAACAAACCGGAGATCGACAAGGCCTCCCATATAGTGCCTCATAGGGAGCCATTTGTATGCTCGCCTGATAACTGTTGTTGTAGGCGAACTCCACTAAGGGTAAATGTTCTTCCCAACTACCCTTGAGATCTAGGACGCATGCTCGTAGCATGTCCTCTAATGTCTGGATGGTTCTCTCCGACTGACCGTCTGTCTGGGGATGAAAAGTAGTGTTCATCATCAACTGTGTCCCCATGGCTCGCTGGAAACTCTCCCAAAAATGAGCCGTAAACCTAGGATCTCGATCCAATACTATAGATACGGGAACCCCATGCAACCGGACAATCTCCTGTATATACAACCTGCAGAATTCCTCCAGTGTGAAAGTCATCCGCACCGCCAAAAAATGTGCCGACTTAGTAAGCCAGTCAACTATCACCTACACCGCGTCATGCCCTCGCGATGTTCGTGGCAAGTGGGTCACAAAATCCATCGTGACATGTTCCCACTTCCACTCAGCTACCTCCAAAGGTTGGAGTAATCGCGCTGGTCTCTAGTGCTCAGCCTTTACTTGCTAACACGTGAGACATCGACGAACAAAATCCCCAACGTGTTTCTTCATCCCACTCCAGTAATACTAGCGACGAAGATCATGGTACATCTTCGTGCCACCTGGATGCACATCAAAACAGGAGCAATAGAACTCCCTGAGGATCTCCTCTCTCAGATCCGCCGACTGGGGAACCACAACCCTTCCCCTATATCGAAGACTACCATCCGTGTGAATGGCCCAACCTTCGTCACCAGTACCCGACCATACCCGGTCCCTGATGGACAATATCTCTGTGTCCTGTGCCTAGGACTCGATCACTCTGCTCAGTAGGGAAGGCGTAGCCACCAAACTCCCCAAAGTACCCTGAGCCTGACCCCTGTAGTGTAACCCGAACTGTCCCACAGTCTCGAGCATCTGCCACTCCCGGGAAGCCACACTAGCCAACACTCCCCATGACTTCCGGCTGAGTGCATCAGCCACCACATTTGCCTTACCGGGATGGTAATGCAACGTGAAGTCATAGTCTTCCAGATACTCCATCCACCTGCGTTGTCTCATGCTGAGGTCCCGCTGTGTAAAAATGTATTTCAGACTCTTGTGGTCCGAAAACACCTCGAACTGCTCACCGTATAGATAGTGGCACAAAGCCTTCAAAGCAAAGACAATGGTCGCCAACTCCATGTCATGTGTGGGATAGTTCTGCTCGTGGTTCTTTAACTGCCGAGAACCATAAGCCACCACCCTCCCGGACTGCATCAAAACGCAACCAAGTCCGTCCTTCGAGGCATCACAAAACACCGTGTACCTCTGTCCTTTTTCTGGGACTATCAAGATAGGAGCTGAAGTAAGCCTCCTCTTCAACTCCTGGAATGCCTTCTCATACTAGTCATTCCACTCAAACTTGGCCTCCTTCCGGGTCAATCTCGTTATAGGTGCAGCTAATCGGGAGAAGTCCTCAATGAACCTCCTGTAATACCCTGCCAATCCCAAGAAACTGCGTATCTCGAAGACTGACTTCGGTCTCTCCCAACTCATAACTGCCTCAACCTTCTCCGGGTCCACGGATACACCTGAAGCAGACACCACATGCCCCAAGAATTTCACCTCAGTAAGCCAAAATTCACACTTACTGAATTTGGCATATAACTGATGGTCTCTCAAGGCCTGGAGAACAATCCTCAAGTGACCCTCATGCTCCTCCTCAGACTTGGAGTAGATCAAGATGTCGTCAACAAAGACCATGACAAACTGATCTAGGTAGGGTTGGAACACCCTATGCATGAGATCCATGAATGCCGCTGGAGCATTCGTCAATCCGAATGGCATCACTGTGAACTCAAAATACCCATATCGCGTCCTAAACGCCGTCTTAAGGATATCCGTTGATCGAATAAATCGTCAATCCTCGGCAAAGGGTATCTATTCTTGATAGTAACCCTATTTAACTGCCGGTAGTCTATGCATAGCCGAAGGGTCTTGTCCTTCTTCTTGGCAAACAACACCGGAGCGCCCCAAGGTGAGGTGCTTGGCCTAATAAAGCCCCTGTCCAACAATTTCTGCAATTGGACTTTGAGTTCTTACAACTCAGCAGGCGCCATTCTATGCGGAGTCATAGAAATAAGAGATGTACCAGGGTGCAACTCAATAGTGAAGTCTACATCCCTATGTGGAGGTAATCCCGGTAGTTCATCCGGAAAAATATCCTCATACTCACAAACCACCCGAGGTAGACCAAACTCCTACCTCGCCTCATCCTCCAGGGTAAGACTTGCTAGCCAATCCATCAACTGCCCGTGCCATCTCGAGTTGTACACGACTTGGGGTAAAGCATCGTGTTTATCCCCCTGAAACATAAAGCAAATACCATCTGGTGTGTAGGTAGTGACCCTCTTACGGTCACAATCAATGACGACTCGGTGTGCCGTCAACCAGTCCATCCCAAGGATGACATCAAACTCCGACATGTCCATGACCCTAAGGTCCACGGTGATTAGAATCCCTGAGATCTCTAACTCACAACCCCGACATATCTGATCAACTCTCACCCTAGCTCCTAGGGGAGAACTCACATGCAGTGGCTCTTCCAAGGTTTCAATATCTAAGCCCAAATCTTCCACACATGATGCAGCAATAAAGGAATGAGATGCACCAGAATCAAATAATACCCTTGCCCATAAGTGAGAGAGTAGAAATATACCTTGAATAATCGACTGATCTGCAGGCTCAGTCTGAGGTGTGATGTCGTAGACACGTCCCTGGGTCCCTGAAGTCCCGACTTGTGAACCGTGTCCTCGACCTCAACCCATGCTCTGGCCCATCTGGCCTGATTGCGGGATCCCCGCACGTGAAGTAGTAGGGCCTTGTGCAGCGCCCTGAAACTGATACTGTCTCCCCTGGCCCATGGTGGGGTAGGGAGCGCCCTGAAACTCCCGAGCTTTTGCCTGCCGGGCAGACGCCGGGAAGTATTTCCCCATGAAGAGCTCACATAACTCTTCCCAAGTCGTTGCCACCAAGTCCCTTGAAGCTTTGACCCAATCCCACCACACTTGGGATTCTACCTCTAGCTGCAGCTAGCTTTATCTTAGTGGCATCGGAGGTGATCTCCATAGCCTCCAAGATCTTGCCGACTTGTTGGAACCAATGATCAGCTACCATCGGGTTCCCTCCTCCCATGAAGGTTGGAGGATGGTGTGCCTTGAACCTCTAGAGGTTACTTGGCCCTCATTGGCTCACAGTTGCACTAGCCTGTGCAATGGTGGCAGCCGCAGCACTCGCATGTGCAATGGTAGCAGTCGCACTACTAATAGCCTCTATGAAGGCTTGTTGGTCAAAGGCCGGTGGTGGTTGGTTGTTGTTCCGCCCACCGCCTCGGCGTCCTCTTCCTCGATTAGCCATCTACATATGTCAGATAGCAATAGAGTCTTACATAGTATCCCAAAATGGGGATCAAGTTTAAACTTTGAGATTTCTCTCATTGTCTAACTAGTAGAGCATGTGCCCACCACTAATAGACATCAACACCCCGAACCATCCCGTTACTTCTTTTACCGAACCCCCAAGATTATGTTTTCTAACCCTAGTGTTCCTTTTTTTTTTTTTTTACCATGTATATAATCCACATAACACATGGCACATAATCACGTAGCATATTAGAGCACATAACATGAAATGCACAATGAATACAATGGTCTAGACCCATGCCCATCAAGTCCTGTGTAATCGTATACCTAAGCTCTGATACCAAGCTGTGACACCCCAAAATCCGGGGGTCCATTGATTATCCATCAACCCGCGGAATACCCGTGGATACCGAGGAACTCGATATCCCACCGTTATGCCCCATTTACCGGGGTCCTTAATTTAACAAAAATTCGGGCAGAGTCTCCTTTGTACGGGGAGCTCTACCCAAAACGCAACCTATGCAATATACATTCACACGACCCATCCGAGGTCCAAAATAAAATAATGACCACACCGGGTCCATTTATCCATATTTTTGATGCCCCTAAAACTGGGGTTCCTATGTTGATGTATAAAGTCTGACATTGAATTGTAAAAGTGTAACATGACGTGTAAAAGTGTGACATTGCCATGTAAAAGTGTAACATGGCCTGTAAAAGTGTAACATTGCCATGTAAAAGTGTAACATGGCCAGTAAAAGTGTAACATTACCATGTAAAAGTGTAACATGGCCTGTAAAAGTGTAACATTACCATGTAAAAAGTTTCTCTAACTCAAAGCGGCATACCGCGTTTCATCCCTCCCCACTATAGAAAGATAATACGGAGAGGTGATGACCCGAGAGTCATTCGCGTAGTGCTGTCTATTTGCGCACTTTCACGTCTGATTAAGGTCGTTCCGAAACGGGGGATGAGGGTAAACCCCTCAACCATCCACATTCCAAACTTCCAACTCGGGGAGCAAGCTCAGAAGCTCTGTGTTAAGCTAGTGTAACATGACCGGTAAAAGTGTAACATGGCCTGTAAAAGTGTGACCTATAAAGACATCACACCTATGCATCAAACATAGTTAATATAAGTTTAAGTTCCAACCCTTTTACATACATTACATGCCAAAATTTAATTACAAGTCTATTTTTACACAAAAAGTGGATTAAAAGCCACAAGTCGGCTTTTCTTCCTCCTCAAGTGCCCGAATGAGTGCCGTCCGTCGGCGTAAAACCCGCACCTGAAATGTTTTCCCGTATAGGGTGAGCAATGCTCAATAGAGTATCTCCTACAGAGGCTACTCCCCATCCTAGATGCATATGTAATATTTACATGCAACATTCACCAACATTTATCCATTTCAAACATGAATATGTGACAAGGTTGAAATTCTACCATGTCATGCCATGATATGAGATGACACTCATTCATGCACTTTGACCCTAGCCCTCACCGGCTCCCACAAGACAAATGCAATGCATGTGTGTAAAACATTCATCATTGATGAAAAACATCCAATGCTTGTTTGAAATAAAAGTCATGCGTTTATAAAATCATGCATTGTTGGACGTTACACATCCAAGAGTATGTTTATAAAACAAAATCTTTAACAAAATCTTGTGTCTTTGTTGGGCAACGGATTTTGGAATTGCACCGCCGGCTCCGTACGCCTAATTCACTTTTTTGGACTTGCACCGACGGAAATGAATAAACCAATAACCGGGTCTTGCACCCGAGGGATCTTCTAGCCCCTCTTGCTTTACCCGACACAAGTTTTTCCATGCATGCAACCGTGCGACTCAGGCGGATCTTCAACCCAACTTTCCCGAGCCCACCATCAACCACCAAGTATGGTGTTTGATTAAACCATGCACCCACACAACCACACTCATAACTTATGCCCATGAATGTGATGCCAATGTCATGCCCAATATGCATTAATGCCAAATGAGCAATTTAACCACATGTCCACATGTTCTATGGCAATTTATATCTTATGCATATAACTACCAAACTTTGTCACAATGTCAACATATCATAAGCACATATCAACATTTCATTTCCCATTGTAATTCGTATCTTAAGCATATGATTTCTCTTTACCACACCAATCAAGCATGTTATCACAAATCTCATGCAATTAACACACTTTATTTCATATAGACATTTTATCAAACACCTTCAAGGCACCAAATCATGTAATCACATAACATACCTAAATTTATCACATAACTCTAAAAAAATCAGAATATATGATTTTTACATACCCAATTATCAAAACATCATAGAAATCACAAACTAGCAATTTCTAACTACCAATTCACACTAGAATTGAGCCTACCCATTTCCATTAAACCAACTCTAATAGGTAAGTGTTAAAACACTCAAAACAGCCCATCCATTTCCTATGGACACCATAGGATGTAAATAAACCAAAGTAGGAGGAAACCCTACCTCTTGGTGCGTAAATCACCCGAAGGAAGCTTCAAGAACACTTCCCAAGCCCAAAACATTGATTTCTCCAAATTCCTTTCTTTGGATCTTCGGTGAAATCAGTTCTTTTTGGTACGTACGTGATTGATTGGTAATTACGTCGTTCCTAACCTCGTAACATCACCCTCACCCTCAATGTGTGTATGTGGCTTATAGTGATGGGGGAGTGTCACTCTCCCTCCGGATAATGCAAGAGATATAGGAGCAACAACAAATGTGAATGGAAATGTGGAATGAACAAAATGTTATGCAATGAAATGCGTGTGTGGTAAACAAAAGTGCTCCCCAATCGCAAGGAGTCTTTCGTTGTCGGTGTTTTACTTGGAAGAGTATTCCAAGGTCGTCTCCTCAGGGAAGGAAAGGGAGTTTTGTGAAAGTGATTTTGCAAAAGTGAAAAACAAATGTAAAATCTTTTGTTTGAGTTTTGTGTTTGGTTTGTAAATGAAAATGCAAATAAAGCAAGTGTTGGCTAATCCAAAGGGTTCATTCCAATGGGAATACCAAATCAACTCAAAGCCTTCCTCCGATTGAGCATGAATGAACGATTGATTCGGGGGAAGCTAGGGAGGAGATTGGTGAGTAATCTAAGCATAAACCGTGACTAGGCCTACGGAATATCAAAGGCTCACCAACTCATCCACTCTCAACCCCGTCAAACCGAACCATTTGACTCTAAAGGGAGGAATGAAGAAGAGTTGAAAATGGTATTCCCAAGAGGAATTTTCCCTTGGATTAACCAACTTAAATCCTAGCTAATCATACATAAAAATGAAAGACAAGCATAATGTAAAGACATATAATGAAGACATGAAGCATGAAAATTAACTTACAACAAGAAATCTAAAGCTATGAAGAGAAATATTCAAAACCCATTTTAAGCTAAAAATGAAGAACATGAAAGCATAACAATGGTGAAATGAAGAACATGTAAGTAAACTTGCAATAGACTTGAAAGGAATGAGATTAAAGACAATAGATTAAACTTAGAAGATCCTTACAAGAGATTACATGACAATGGAATGAAGAGAATGCAAAAATGTAAACTTTCGGCACTATTCATTGTCTTCTTCATTGGAACTAAACTAAGCTTAGGTAGCCAACTCTTTACAAATGAATGGAATGCTGAATATAATGGTGTGAGAGAGTTGCATTTTCGTCCATGAGGCTCCCCCCTAGCTGTGTGTACGAGCTCCCATCAAGAGAGGGCTGAATGGATGGCTTTGACAGACTAGGAGATCATAGCCTGGGCAGCCCACTTCCCCCCATTCCTCCTTTAATGCATTGGCCTTTTTAGTCTTCCACTTGAGTGTAGGAGGCCTGTAAATGTGTAAGGAAATGTTGGGATAGGCGTGGGAGAAGTGTAGGTGGGATCCCCAAGTCTCAAAGTTGAGTTACAGGCTGTTTTCGCGACCAGAAGGTCCGGAGTACCGGTACTAGGTACCGGTACTGTTTTTTTGCACTGGACCACCTTCGGTAGAATTGGCATAACTCTTGATCTAACCGTTGGATTGAGCTTAAATTTTGACACCAAAGAGAAGACACCCATATCTACAACTTTCATGTTTTGAACTTTTCCAAATTTTGAGTAGATCATGGTCAAAATGGAGGAATTCCGAGGCAGTGCTTCCAATTGTTGCTGCAGCTGGTGCCCTTGTTCCCAAGCACCAATGCCTTCTTGATTTCTTCACTTTTAAGCCTCCAATTCTTCATGTATTGTGTCCATGCCTTCACCACACATCCATCAAGGTTGCAATGTCCTAAAATCAATCATTTAAGCTATAAAAGGTTGCAACATCAAAATATCAACATTAGAGACAATTTTGGCTAACACTAAGTATTTAAATGCAAAAGTTGAGTTATAATGCATGTAATGAGCCCTTCAAATATGAAATATTATGCGCTCATCACACCCCCCAACTTAAGCTTTGCTAGTCCCTAGCAAACAAAATGTAAAAGCAAGCAAACAAAAATAAACCTATACTAATTCCGCAATTGCATTTAGCACATGCAACAAGCCTTTAAACCCCTAGGTGATCCCTAGTGGACGAGTTTTGTCTCGTGAAGGTTTCCAGTGAAGGTACCTACAAACTTCTTGCTAATATCCAATATTTAAAGTATATTCCCCTATCTTAACTAGTGATGGGATTTCAATAAAAAAAAACTATGTTCAAAACATCCTAACTAAAAACACATGCAACACATTATAGCTTTAAATGCTATTCTAGAGTATCCACATACACATTTCCTTTCAAAACTCGTGTGTGTGTGAAATGAACATGTAATTTAAACATTTACACAATGGAGTTCACATTCACGTGGCTATCCAAATTAAGCTTTGATGCAAAAACTCACCAAGGGTTTCTCTCAAAAATGAATAACTCAATGATTATCCTAGCATGCACTCCATGTGTATATGTGAGATAGAATCTTATTCACAAACCAAAATGCTCACATATAATCCAAAAATGAAGCACATGTATACAAATGAAACAACCTTGGCATAATCTCATGAAAGGAATGCTAGGGCATTAGATAGTAAAATTAACTTCTCTTTTTTCTTTAAAAGTATGCATCCCCCATGCTTCTCTAGATCTCTTAGGACTTTTCATGGGTTGTAATGAGGCCTTGGGGTGATGTTGTGGTAAGGGAAACGAAGGATATAGGATAACAAAGAGGGTTGATCCGGGTGAATGACCTTAATCTTAGAAAAACACTTCCCTTTTTTGGGATTTTGATTTTCACACCATCACCACACCCTTTGTTTCTTTTCTTTCTTTTCCTTTACATTTTTCCCTTTTCTTTTTCTCATTCTTTTTCTCTTTTTTTCACTCCCTTTCTCTCCTTTTCTTGGATTTTCATTCTTTTTCCATTGAACTCTTTTGAGTTTCAACATCCTTCATCCCTTTTGTTTGAGTTTCCACACCATCATTCCTTTTCTTTTATCATCACCCAACTTAGCACTAGGAACAACCAAGGTAAGGTAGATATTTATCATTTTCATTGGCTTGGTTACATGTGTGGCATAGAAACGAATTCAATTAAGGCTCAATCATGGCACTAGGGATAAAATTTCACAAGAAAAAGGCAAAGGCTCAAAGCATTTCAAAGATGGCCTAAGATCATCTCTAGATAAGCATAGGAGGAGCATTTTGCGTTTCAAGACAAAGTCAATCAACTACCCAAAAGCACCTAACCAAAACAAACATAATGAGATTATTGAACAAATTTAGAATTTGAAAAATTGTTCCTTGAGTAAATGTAAGTTCCCTCCAAACAAGGATTGACATTAAAGCTCACATGGGTTCTTACTCATCTCCACTATTCATGTCAAGCACTCAAATGTGAACTCAATCCGTAAATTGTCCAAATTACACATTCAAGGTGCACAATGGTTGAGTTTGAAAGAAAACACATATGTGATACTCAAGCATAGGATAAACTTCTATAATGTGCTCATGTATTCAAAGTTCAAAATGAAGATCAAGCAATTCACAAATCCCATAACAATTAGGATAGAGGAATATAGTTCAATATTGACTATTTTTCACAAAAATTGTCCAAAATTTTTCAAACTTTTCACATTTCCAACTTATTCTATACACAAAGTGGTGGAACATGTGAATGGTGCACCTCACCCCCCAACTTAAACTATGCATTGTCCTCAATGCACAAGGAATCATGCAATGAAAACAATGAAGGTAAAATGGGAAATGAGATACCCCTTTTTTTTTTTATATATATATATAAACATAAAAGAGAAAATGAAACACACAAAGCTCATTTACACCCCCCAACTTAGACTAGAACATGGGGGAGAAATGCTGGTGATGCCCTCAAAGCAGGTGGAGCAGCATTGCAGAGATTGGGTCTGTCAGGCAAACAGTACCGGTACTGGGTACCGGTACCATTTGGTACCGGTACTGCGATTCCAGTAGACTTTTAGTACCGGTACTGTTCTGCTTTGTCTGCCAAACTACTCCCGTTGAAACATGCTTCATGTTAAAATCTAAACTATAATGATACTCACCATTATACTACAATGACATGAAAAATAAAAATATAACAATAAAAGAGATATAACTACTATGTACATGGAAACAAAACAACAAGGGCTCATGTCAATCCGGCTTCAATTCGGATATGACCCTACGCCCATGGATTTTTTTGATTTTAAAATTTTTTTGTTGTATAAATGCCCTTTCTATCCAATCTATCCAACCATACAAGGGATAATAATTCAAAAATCTCAACCGAACCAAGATGTATGCGAGTTTATGCAATGCAACAAATGGAATATACAATTTCTCATTAAGAACACTTGACTCCATTTCAATGCCCTCCCCAAGTTGAGAAATGTGAATCTCAACACCACTCAAAGATTGCAAAATGACCTTGGGCTCATTAGCCTCATATGAGATAATAACTTCATTAAATGTTTCACAATCTAGAGTGGTGGGAGATTCAACATTAATATGCATTTCATTGGGGGGATCATTCTCAATATATTGACTATGCTCAAGGTGTTGTTCTTCATGCATAACAATTATAGCATTAGTCAATGTATCAAGTTGTTGAGTTATTTGGGCATTGAATTCCATTTGGCTTTGCATAAACTCGCCTAATTGGGCATTGAATTCCAATTGGCATTGCATAAACTCGCAAAAAGTATTTTCCAATGCTTGTACGGTTGGGTCCTCACATGTTGGATAGTGGGAGAATTCATTTGGTGGTGTGAGATTGGATGAAAAATTGTAAGGTTCATTCTCCCAACCATAACTCGGATAACTCGGTGTAACATAATGGTTGGGGTAAAAAATTTCGGAGGCCAAAAATGAATTTGAACCTTCGCATGCAAAGTCTTGAACCGGATAATTTATTGGGCATTCACTAGTGAGGTGTCCATTCTCACCACAAATTTCGCAAACGTATTCAAAATAAGGGGTATTTATTGGGCACTCACTAGTGATGTGTCCATACTCACCACAAATCTTGCATACGTTTTCAAAATAAGAGGTCATTCTTGGGCACTCACTAGTAATGTGCCCATAGTCATCACAAATCTCACACACTTTTTCATAATATGGGGCATTTGATACATTTTCATAATAAGTATAAGACATAATGCAAAACACAAACTAAAACAAAATACTTACAAAAGAAACGACATACTTTGGCCCGTGATGAAAATCACGAGACTTACCATGCCGCCCAAAATCACCCTTTGAACTCAACGCTTTACCTTCCCCGGCAACGGCGCCAAAATGATTGATTGGTAATTACGTCGTTCCTAACCTCGTAACATCACCCTCACCCTCAATGTGTGTATGTGGCTTATAGTGATGGGGGAGTGTCACTCTCCCTCCGGATAATGCAAGAGATATAGGAGCAACAACAAATGTGAATGGAAATGTGGAATGAACAAAATGTTATGCAATGAAATGCGTGTGTGGTAAACAAAAGTGCTCCCCAATCGCAAGGAGTCTTTCGTTGTCGGTGTTTTACTTGGAAGAGTATTCCAAGGTCGTCTCCTCAAGGAAGGAAAGGGAGTTTTGTGAAAGTGATTTTGCAAAAGTGAAAAACAAATGTAAAATCTTTTGTTTGAGTTTTGTGTTTGGTTTGTAAATGAAAATGCAAATAAAGCAAGTGTTGGCTAATCCAAAGGGTTCATTCCAATGGGAATACCAAATCAACTCAAAGCCTTCCTCCGATTGAGCATGAATGAACGATTGATTCGGGGGAAGCTAGGGAGGAGATTGGTGAGTAATCTAAGCATAAACCGTGACTAGGCCTACGGAATATCAAAGGCTCACCAACTCATCCACTCTCAACCCCGTCAAACCGAACCATTTGACTCTAAAGGGAGGAATGAAGAAGAGTTGAAAATGGTATTCCCAAGAGGAATTTTCCCTTGGATTAACCAACTTAAATCCTAGCTAATCATACATAAAAATGAAAGACAAGCATAATGTAAAGACATATAATGAAGACATGAAGCATGAAAATTAACTTACAACAAGAAATCTAAAGCTATGAAGAGAAATATTCAAAACCCATTTTAAGCTAAAAATGAAGAACATGAAAGCATAACAATGGTGAAATGAAGAACATGTAAGTAAACTTGCAATAGACTTGAAAGGAATGAGATTAAAGACAATAGATTAAACTTAGAAGATCCTTACAAGAGATTACATAACAATGGAATGAAGAGAATGCAAAAATGTAAACTTTCGGCACTATTCATTGTCTTCTTCATTGGAACTAAACTAAGCTTAGGTAGCCAACTCTTTACAAATGAATGGAATGCTGAATATAATGGTGTGAGAGAGTTGCATTTTCGTCCATGAGGCTCCCCCCTAGCTGTGTGTACGAGCTCCCATCAAGAGAGGGCTGAATGGATGGCTTTGACAGGCTAGGAGATCATAGCCGGGCAGCCCACTTCCCCCCATTCCTCCTTTAATGCATTGGCCTTTTTAGTCTTTCACTTGAGTGTAGGAGGCCTGTAAATGTGTAAGGAAATGTTGGGATAGGCGTGGGAGAAGTGTAGGTGGGATCCCCAAGTCTCAAAGTTGAGTTACAGGCTGTTTTCGCGACCAGAAGGTCCGGAGTACCGGTACTAGGTACCGGTACTGTTTTTTTGCACTGGACCACCTTCGGTAGAATTGGCATAACTCTTGATCTAACCGTTGGATTGAGCTTAAATTTTGACACCAAAGAGAAGACACCCATATCTACAACTTTAATGTTTTGAACTTTTCCAAATTTTGAGTAGATCATGGTCAAAATGGAGGAATTCCGAGGCCGTGCTTCCAATTGTTGCTGCAGCTGGTGCCCTTGTTCCCAAGCACCAATGCCTTCTTGATTTCTTCACTTTTAAGCTTCCAATTCTTCATGTATTGTGTCCATGCCTTCACCACACATCCATAAAGGTTGCAATGTCCTAAAATCAATCATTTAAGCTATAAAAGGTTGCAACGTCAAAATATCAACATTAGAGACAATTTTGGCTAACACTAAGTATTTAAATGCAAAAGTTGAGTTATAATGCATGTAATGAGCCCTTCAAATATGAAATATTATGCGCTCATCACACCCCCCAACTTAAGCTTTGCTAGTCCCTAGCAAACAAAAATAAACCTATACTAATTCCGCAATTGCATTTAGCACATGCAACAAGCCTTTAAACCCCTAGGTGATCCCTAGTGGACGAGTTTTGTCTCGTGAAGGTTTCCAGTGAAGGTACCTACAAACTTCTTGCTAATATCCAATATTTAAAGTATATTCCCCTATCTTAACTAGTGATGGGATTTCAATAAAAAAAAACTATGTTCAAAACATCCTAACTAAAAACACATGCAACACATTATAGCTTTAAATGCTATTCTAGAGTATCCACATACACATTTCCTTTCAAAACTCGTGTGTGTGTGAAATGAACATGTAATTTAAACATTTACACAATGGAGTTCACATTCACGTGGCTATCCAAATTAAGCTTTGATACAAAAACTCACCAAGGGTTTCTCTCAAAAATGAATAACTCAATGATTATCCTAGCATGCACTCCATGTGTATATGTGAGATAGAATCTTATTCACAAACCAAAATGCTCACATATAATCCAAAAATGAAGCACATGTATACAAATGAAACAACCTTGGCATAATCTCATGAAAGGAATGCTAGGGCATTAGATAGTAAAATTAACTTCTCTTTTTTCTTTAAAAGTATGCATCCCCCATGCTTCTCTAGATCTCTTAGGACTTTCATGGGTTGTAATGAGGCCTTGGGGTGATGTTGTGGTAAGGGAAACGAAGGATATAGGATAACAAAGAGGGTTGATCCGGGTGAATGACCTTAATCTTAGAAAAACACTTCCCTTTTTTGGGATTTTGATTTTCACACCATCACCACACCCTTTGTTTCTTTTCTTTCTTTTCCTTTACATTTTTCCCTTTTCTTTTTCTCATTCTTTTTCTCTTTTTTTCACTCCCTTTCTCTCCTTTTCTTGGATTTTCATTCTTTTTCCATTGAACTCTTTTGAGTTTCAACATCCTTCATCCCTTTTGTTTGAGTTTCCACACCATCATTCCTTTTCTTTTATCATCACCCAACTTAGCACTAGGAACAACCAAGGTAAGGTAGATATTTATCATTTTCATTGGCTTGGTTACATGTGTGGCATAGAAACGAATTCAATTAAGGCTCAATCATGGCACTAGGGATAAAATTTCACAAGAAAAAGGCAAAGGCTCAAAGCATTTCAAAGATGGCCTAAGATCATCTCTAGATAAGCATAGGAGGAGCATTTTGCGTTTCAAGACAAAGTCAATCAACTACCCAAAAGCACCTAACCAAAACAAACATAATGAGATTATTGAACAAATTTAGAATTTGAAAAATTGTTCCTTGAGTAAATGTAAGTTCCCTCCAAACAAGGATTGGCATTAAAGCTCACATGGGTTCTTACTCATCTCCACTATTCATGTCAAGCACTCAAATGTGAACTCAATCCGTAAATTGTCCAAATTACACATTCAAGGTGCACAATGGTTGAGTTTGAAAGAAAACACATATGTGATACTCAAGCATAGGATAAACTTCTATAATGTGCTCATGTATTCAAAGTTCAAAATGAAGATCAAGCAATTCACAAATCCCATAACAATTAGGATAGAGGAATATAGTTCAATATTGACTATTTTTCACAAAAATTGTCCAAAAATTTTCAAACTTTTCACATTTCCAACTTATTCTATACACAAAGTGGTGGAACATGTGAATGGTGCACCTCACCCCCCAACTTAAACTATGCATTGTCCTCAATGCACAAGGAATCATGCAATGAAAACAATGAAGGTAAAATGGGAAATGAGATACCCCTTTTTTTTTTTTATATATATATATATAAACATAAAAGAGAAAATGAAACACACAAAGCTCATTTACACCCCCCAACTTAGACTAGAACATGGGGGAGAAATGCTGGTGATGCCCTCAAAGAAGGTGGAGCAGCATTGCAGAGATTGGGTCTGTCAGGCAAACAGTACCGGTACTGCGATTCCAGTAGACTTTTAGTACCGGTACTGTTCTGGTTTGTCTGCCAAACTACTCCCGTTGAAACATTCTTCATGTTAAAATCTAAACTATAATGATACTCACCATTATACAACAATGACATGAAAAATAAAAATATAACAATAAAAGAGATATAACTACTATGTACATGGAAACAAAACAACAAGGGCTCATGTCAATCCGGCTTCAATTTGGATATTACCCTACGCCCATGGATTTTTTTGATTTTAAAATTTTTTTGTTGTATAAATGCCCTTTCTATCCAATCTATCCAACCATACAAGGGATAATAATTCAAAAATCTCAACCGAACCAAGATGTATGCGAGTTTATGCAATGCAACAAATGGAATATACAATTTCTCATTAAGAACACTTGACTCCATTTCAATGCCCTCCCCAAGTTGAGAAATGTGAATCTCAACACCACTCAAAGATTTCAAAATGACCTTGGGCTCATTAGCCTCATATAAGATAATAACTTCATTAAATGTTTCACAATCTAGAGTGGTGGGAGATTCAACATTAATATGCATTTCATTGGGGGGATCATTCTCAATATATTGACTATGCTCAAGGTGTGAGAGAGTTGCATTTTCGTCCATGAGGCTCCCCCCTAGCTGTGTGTACGAGCTCCCATCAAGAGAGGGCTGAATGGATGGCTTTGACAGGCTAGGAGATCATAGCCTGGGCAGCCCACTTCCCTCCATTCCTCCTTTAATGCATTGGCCTTTTTAGTCTTCCACTTGAGTGTAGGAGGCCTGTAAATGTGTATGGAAATGTTGGGATAGGCGTGGGAGAAGTGTAGGTGGGACCCCCAAGCCTCAAAGTTGAGTTACAGGCTGTTTTCGCGACCAGAAGGTCCGGAGTACCGGTACTAGGTACCGGTACCATTTGGTACCGGTACCGAGTACCGGTACTGTTTTTTTGCACTGGACCACCTTCGGTAGAATTGGCATAACTCTTGATCTAACCGTTGGATTGAGCTGAAATTTTGACACCAATCAGAAGACACCCATATCTACAACTTTCATGTTTTGAACTTTTCCAAATTCTGAGTAGAGCATGGTCAAAATGGAGGAATTCCGAGGCAGTGCTTCCAATTGTTGCTGCAGCTGGTGCCCTTGTTCCCAAGCACCAATGCCTTCTTGATTTCTTCACTTTTAAGCCTCCAATTCTTCATGTATTGTGTCCATGCCTTCACCACACATCCATCAAGGTTGCAATTTCCTAAAATCAATCATTTAAGCTATAAAAGGTTGCAACATCAAAATATCAACATTAGAGACAATTTTGGCTAACACTAAGTATTTAAATGCAAAAGTTGAGTTATAATGCATGTAATGAGCCCTTCAAATATGAAATATTATGCGTTCATCAGTACGCGTAGCCCTTGTCGAGGAAATGAACTTTAACTATTGGCTCGACGAATTCCGACCGACGGAACTCCGATAATCACCGAAAGAAAGTTGGATTTCTTTCTTTTTTCTCTCTCTTTCTCCCACACGTTAAAACCAGCAGAAATCAGAGATATTTTGTGCCAAACATCTGATTTTTAACCCTATTTATAATTTCCAAGGCTTGGCTAAGATCGCGCCACACGCCCCCCACTTGTTCGGATCCGTTTTCGCCCCGAAACGATTTATTTGATCCCGGTTTAAGTTCAAATAAATTTTATTTGAAATTTAATTCAATTATAAGGAAATTTTATAAAATTTATTTGTGGAGACTTTTGTGAGGTCAACCGCCACCCAGTCGCCTCGAAATACGTGCAAAATCTGACTATCTCGGATTTCGATGAAATTTGACAGGATAACTAGATTTCGCGATACGAATCCAATAGCGAAGTCCGTTGTGTCATCCGAACTCTAGAAACATGAGTATTTTAAATACGCATTATAGTGACAAATTACCGTTTTGCCTTTTTCAGAAAAAAGTTTAAATTTACCCGGGTTTTACATTATTGAAAGAAAGTTTACCGTAGAATCGAAGATGTTTATTCGAGTAGATGTAGAATATCTCTCCAAGGAAGATTGGCTCAAATTCTTCAATTGGTTATACATCTCCACTAAATATGTAAAGAGTGTAATATTTCACAAGGTTTCTGAAATAAAGAAATCTATTCGTGCTATAACATAATAAGTTTAAATGAAAATATTTAGATAATATACAACTAAAATATGAAAATCCCACGTGATCAGATTAAGGTTATTTTCACAAAGCATAGGAATATCAACCTAATTCAACTGTAAATTATATGAAATAATCCTCCTAACGGAATTAACATGAGTTCCATATTAATTATCAAAAACTAGTTAAACACACAGAAGTTCAAAACAAACAGCATGGTTAAAACATAAAGTAACTTAAAATTTAAGTGCATAAAGTAAAAGTGCATAATGTAAAAGATGAGTGAAAGAGAGCAAATTGTTTTGTAAAATCTCCAATCTGTTTAGGAAGCAGAAGATCCTGCTTCGAAACATTCTCTAAAGAACTATACTTGATTATGCTCATATTCATCCATGCGTTTGTTGATCTGAGTAATATTGGTCTCTATCTCTAGTAAGATCTATTTATTAGTTCTGTCGTCCATTGGTATGTGTGGTTGATCTTCTTGTGGTGTTAGTGGTATGAATTCCTCAGGTACCTGGAACGGTTCTTCTTGTGGTTCAGGTGATGCTTCAGGTTGGTTTTCCATTCGTCCTCCATGACTTTTTTTTAATGAAGTTTTATCCAATGCTCCAAAAAGTTCCACTGTTTTTCATGTCGGATCAATGATCACACCTTCGTCCCTACATAGCTGAGAAACTAACATAGCATATGGGAGTGAGAGTTTCTGTCTATTTACTGTAAGTAATAATTGGTCCATGATTAAGTTTGGCAGGTTGATGGTGTGTCCCATCCCAAATGCATATAAGAAATAAGCTTGCTCAGTATAAATTTGATTTTTTTGAACTCGGGGTAGCAAACTGTATGCTGTTATCAAACTGAGAATTCTGTATTTGTCTGTTAGATCTCCTTGCTTTATATATTTATTTGGTTTACCCCAAACAAATTCTGGATTACCCGTCACTTCTCTTCCTATGACATTCAAATTAGGTAATTCAGTATAAGGATACTGTGGGTTCTCTTGTCTTTGCATGGGTCGGAAAAATTCGACTATAGTAGCCGGTGTAACTTGAAAAACAACACCTCGTACGAACACACGTAATTGTCTTTTCCCAATTATCTCAGTATTACTATAAAATTCTCGAACTAGGCAGTCATAGGCAGGAACAAATAATCTGACATAATGTAACCATCCTCTTGCATCAAGAATTTGTTGTATTCCTATATTTTTAAAATCTTCATAAATAACCGGTCGTTCAACAATGATAGTTTTGGAGATAAAGTTAGCATCATACCAGATTTGTTGTTCAAGATTTTCAAACATCACCTCATCGTAGATATTTCCTAGATGAGGTTGTTGTGGAAGTGCCTGAAGTGGTGGAGATTGATCCCTTCGTGCTTGACTTGAAGATTTTCTTGTTCTTCGTCTTGAATCCATGTTCTTCTTGATCTTTCTTCAAACACTCTGTTTTAATTGATTTCAAGGCTATTCTTTGGAGAATTTCAGCTTTTTTGTATTTGAATTGTGAGGGACACGAAATTGATCAGCTTTCTGCATGGAGAAGGTATATATAGGGGCACTTTCGTCCGGACGCTAATCTCACCATTCGGATGGTGCTATTTGACTGGTTTTTGATTTGCAACTGCAGACTGTTTCTCTGATTTTCTACATCTTTCTTTGTTTCCTGTAAATTCCTGCAGTTTACAAAATTAAACACTACTTTATATATTCTACAAAGCTTTGCTAAGCACTCTTTTTCTTGTCAAAGAATTGGTTTTATTATTTTTTATTTGTTATTTATTATTTACTGATTTCTTTACTTATTCTATAGTTATTTACATTTATTTACAACTATGTACAGTTATTTCCAAAATTCTACATCTTGTTGATCATATTTAGTCAGTATCAGAACTATCTAGATCAACAACACCAGTGACACGGTTAACTTCATTTCTCACGTATCTTGTTAACATTGGGGTAGAATAGGATGGCGCCTCAGGATAATCCTTACTCTGCTCATACCTAATCCACCGTAAACGATCTGACGCTCGACCTGAAATTGGTTCCGCACACTTATTATATTGTCTCAAATGTTCTGTACGACCATATTTTACACAAGCACATAGACGATTTGCTCGTCGGTGTTTAGCATATGTACTTTTTCCACACAAGGGTCTTGCCTGACTTTCGAATATTTCTAAATTTCTAACATGACTAGCTTTTTGCATGATCAACATATGTGTATATCTTTTGGAAAGTGACGTAGTAAAATTAAACTTAACCAAAATATTTTTTCGTCCATTTTTCAACTTTTAAGAAAGAAAAGAAAAAAATGACTCAAAAATTATTGAAAATTGACTCACTATCCGGTTCTTTAACGTCTGTCAGTCACAAAAACGAACAAAATTTTTAAATCAAAATTATTATGCTAAAAACAAAAAAATAAATTCACACTCATATCTCCCCAATTTAAATTAAATTATATCTGTAATGTAAAAACAGTAATGAACAACATTGATAAAAACCAGCAATTTGTTGTGTTTCAGCGATTAAGATATCGGACTTTCACTCAGGAGATTTAATCTGTCAAACAAATTACAATTAATTAGTTATATTATTTATAATCAAATAATAATTAACACACACAGACTGGATCAAAAAGTTGCACAGAAGTTATATCTTGAGTAAATCTATTATAATAAGGTTTAAGTCTTTGCCCGCTTACTTTGAAAACATTTCCAGTTAATGGATTTTTAATTTCAATTGCCCCATAGTCAAAAACTTGCTTAACTATATAAGGTCCTGTCCATCTAGATCTTAATTTTCCAGGAAATAAACGAAGTTTTGCATTGTACAATAGAACTTTTTGAGATGGTTCAAAAGATTTTTTCATGATATTTTTATCATGAAAAACTTTTGTTCTTGATTTAGCAATCTTTGCGTTTTCATAGGCTTCATTTCTTAATTCTTCTAATTCATTTATTTGCAATTTACGTGATATTCCAGCTTCATCTATATCAAGATTCATCATTTTGATTGCCCAATATGCTTTATGTTCTAATTCTAAATTCTACAGGCAAATGACATGGTTTACCATAAACTAACCGATAAGGAGACATTCCTAGAATAGTCTTATACGCAGTACGGTAAGCCCGAAGTGCATCGGTTAATCTTAAAGACCAATCTTTACGATCTGGATTTACTGTTTTTTCTAAAATGTATTTTATCTTCCTATTAGCTAATTCAGCTTGTCCACTTGTCTACGGATGATATGGAGTGAATATTTTATGAGAAATCAAGTATTTTTTCATCAGGTTTTCAAAATTTTATTACAAAAATGTAATCCACCATCACTGATGATTGTTCGAGGAATCCCAAATCTTGATAAAATATTTTCTTTTAAAAACTTGATCACTAATCTGTGATCATTATTTCTACATGGAATTGCCTCTACCCATTTAGAAACTTAGTCAACTGCAACCAAAATATATAGATATCCAAAGGATGGGGGAAATGGTCCCATAAAATCGATACCCCAACAATCAAAAATTTCAATAATTAAAATAGGGTTTAAAGGCATCATATTTCTTTTTAAAATATTCCCCATTCTTTGACATCTATTACAATTTAAACAAAAGATATGAACATCTTTAAAAAGAGTTGGCCAATAAAATCCACACTGCAAAATTTTAGCAGCGATTTTCTTTGAAGCAAAATTACCTCCGCAAGCTTTAGAGTGACAAAGCTGAATTACCTGACTGATTTCATGATTAGGTACACAACGTCTTATTATTTGGTCCTTACAGTATTTAAACACATAAGAATCTTCCCAGAAAAAATTACGTACCTCACTTAAGAACTTCTTTTTATCAGTCCAGGTATAATTAAAAGGAATAGTACCAGTAGCTAAATAATTGGCTATATCTGCATACCATGGTACTTCGGTTATTGCAAATAGTTGTTCATCTGGAAAGATTTCTCTAATTGAAGTTGGTTGTTTCTTTATATCATAATTTAACCTTGACAAGTGATCTGCTACCACATTTTCTATTCCCTTCTTATCTTTAATTATAAGATCAAATTCTTGAAGTAACAAAATCCAACGTAGGAGACGTGGCTTTGCATCTTTCTTAGTAAGTAAGTATTTTAAAGCTGCATGATCTGTAAATACAACAATTGACGATCCAACCAAATATGATCGAAATTTATCTAATGCGAATACAACAGCAAGTAATTCTTTTTCTGTGGTTGAATAGTTCATTTGTGCATCATTTAGAGTTTTGCTTGCATAGTAAATAACATATGGTTTTTTATTTTTTCTTTGACCTAATACAGCTCCTACTGCATAATCACTTGCATCACACATTAATTCAAAAGGTAATGACCAGTCAGGAGGTTGCATGATAGGTGCAGAAATAAGCATATTTTTTAATTTGTCAAATGCTAATTGACATGCATCATTCTATTCAAATATTATATCTTGACACATAGAAGATTACAGATTGGTCTAGTTATTGAACTAAAGTTTTTAATGAATCTTCTATAAAAACCAGCGTGACCTAAAAAAGATCGAACATCTTTTACAGTTTTAGGTGAAGGAAGATTAGCTATTAAGTCAATTTTGGATTTATCAACTTCAATTCCCTTTTCAAAGACTATGTGACCTAAAACAATACCTTGTGTAACCATGAAATGATATTTTTCCCAATTTAAGACAAGGTTTGTTTCTTCACATCTAATCAGTACTCTTTCAAGATTTTCTAAACATAAGTGAAATGAATCACCATATACTGAAAAGTCATCCATAAAAACTTCTAGGTGTCGTTCTACTATATCACTAAATTTACTTAACATACAACGCTGAAAAGTAGCTGGAGCATTACATAACCCAAAAAACATTCTTTTATAAGCAAAAGTTCCAAACGAACATGTAAATGTAGTTTTTTCTTGATCATCTATTGCAATTTCAATCTGATTATAACCAGAATATCCATCTAGAAAACAGTAATATGCATGACCAACTATTCTTTCAAGTACTTGATCTAGAAATGGTAACGGAAAGTGATCCTTTCTGGTGAGAGAATTTAGTTTTCTATAATCAATACATACACGCCAACCTGTGACTGTACGCATTGGGACTAATTCTTTTTCTTGATTTTTTATTACAGTAACACCAGACTTCTTTGGAGCTATTTGTGTAGGACTGACCCATTTACTATCAGATATAGGATAAATAATATTAGCATCTAATAGTTTAAGTACTTCTTTGCGAACTACCTCTTTCCAATGTGAATTTAATCTTCTTTGCATTTGACGAGATGATTTAGCATTTTCTTCTAAGTAAATACAATGAGTACATAGAAGTGGACTTATACCTTTTATATCTGCCATTGTCTATCCAATAACAGTTTGGTGATTTTTCAAAACTTTTGTTAGTTCTTTTTCCTGAATTTCAGATAATTTTGATGATATTATTAGTGGATAGATTTCATTTTCTCCTAGAAAAACATATTTCAAATTGGTTGGAAGAGGTTTTAATTCTGGCTTAAAAACTTTGTCATTAGATTCCACAATTGTTGGGGACAATTCTTCACATTGTATATCTCTTACAGATATAATTTCAGATTCAGTATCCGATTCAATTTTAGATTCAATATCAGGTATTGATTCTAATGCAAATAATTTCTTTTCCAGAAATTTTTTTTCAAAAAAACTTTGAGTTAATGTCTCCACATAATTTACTTCTTGTATTTCTTCTTCTTCTTCTCTAGGTCGTTTTGCACTTTTAAAAACATTTAATTCCAAAGTCATATTTCCGAATGAAAGTTTCATGACTCCATTCCTACAATTAATTAACACATTTGATGTAGCTAGGAATGGTAGACCTAAAATCAGAAGTATATATTCAGATGCACATGCCTGACAACATGACTCTGTGTCTATAACAATAAAATCTGCTGGAAAATAGAATTGATCAACTTGGACAATAACATCTTCCACAACTCCTCACGAAATTTTTACTGATCGGTCTGCTAATTGTAATTTAATACTAGAAGGTTTTAGCTCACTTAATCCTAATTGTGTATATACTGAATATGACATTAAATTACAACTGGATCCAAGATCTAGTAGGGCTCGTTTAATTTGAAAATTTCCAAAGAAACATGTGACTGTAGGACTACCCGGATCTTTGTACTTAAGAAGCGTATCATGATGTATTATAGTATTAACTTGTTCAGTTAAAAATGCTTTCTTTGGTACATTAGTTCTTCTTTTTATGGTGCAAAGATCTTTTAAAAATTTAGCATAAACAGGAACTCGTTTTATAGCATCCAATAAAGGAATATTAATTTTTACCTGTTTAAATAACTCAAGAATATCAGATTGATCTTTTTCAGATGAGACTTTTTTGACCCTTTGAGGAAAAGGTAAAGGAATAGGACACGGAGGATCTTTTTCACTTTGTACTTCTTCTTGTTTTTTGACTAAAGGTTCAAGTTCAATTGGTTCGTTTACAGGAATTGACTTACGTATTTTCTTTGGAATCTTGGGTTTAATAGTTTTATCAATTACCTTACCACTTCTTAATGTTGTAATTGCTTGTACTTGACTTTGCGAGGCTTCAGATGTTACAAAATTAGCTTGACCCTGACTTTGTGGAGGTTTAGGTTGAGATGGAAACTTTCCTTTCTCTAACGTACTTAAAGATTGGGTCAACTTAGCTAGATGACTCTTAAGATCTTCAATATTATGAGAAATTTGATTCATGTTATCTTCCAAAGTTCTTTTTTGAGGAGGTTGATATTGTTGTTGATTTTGTAGCTGTGATGGACCTTGTGTTTGATTTGTAGGTTGTGTATTTCTCCAACTGAAATTTGGATGATTTCTCCATCCTGGATTGTAAGTCTCAGAATATGGATTTGAATACGGTTTAGTATAAGTTGGAACAACATTAGACTATTCGATTAAGACTTCTTTGAAAGCAGGTATAGTTGGACATTCCTCAACAGGATGTCCTGACAAAGCACAAATTTCACATACTTGATCAGTAGAAGAAACAACAGATACTTGTTTAAATTTTTTCATTTCCAGGGCTTCTAATTTTTGAGATAGATTAGCCATTTTAGCTCTTAAATCATCATCGTCTTTCAAAATATATTTTCCTCTTTCAGCTATAGATGACTTATTTTCCACAATATTTGAAGAAGTCGAGTCCCACATTTGAGAACTCTGAAATAGTATCAAAAAATTGAAATGCTTTTTTAGGGTTTTTATTCATAAATTCTCCTTGAGCCATCATTTCAACAAATTGTCGCATTGCAGATGGAAGAGCATCATAAAAGAAACCAACTAAAGTCCAGTTTTCAAACGCATGATGTGGACAAACTTGGAGAAGATCCTTAAATCTTTCCCAACATTGATAAAAATTTTCTCCTTCTTTCACAGAAAAATTCATTATTTTATGTCTTAATGTATTAGTACGATGCACAGGAAATTTTTTTTTGAAAAATTCAGTTTGTAAAGCTTGCCAACTTGTAATAGAATTTGCTCTTAAGGAGTTAAGTCATAGTTTAGCTTTATCTTTTAATGAGAAAAGAAAAAGTTTTATTCTAACCATTTCAGAATTATCTTGCAAAGTTCCACAGACTTCTTCAAATTCTTTTATATGAACATAGGGATTTTCAGTTTCTAAACCATGAAATTGTGGTAGTAACTGTATTGTTCCTGGTTTAATATTAATATTTGGAGCGTCTGTTGGAAAAGCAAAACATGAAGGGACATTAGTTCTTGTAGGATGTAAATATTCTTTTAAGGGTCGAATATTTTGAACTACTTCTTGTTCTCTAGCTTCTTCCTTCCAATGTACGTTTTGAGCCATACTTAATTCAAATGATTCTTTTGTAGATTGTGAGGATGAAGATGATGAAGACGAATGAGTTGACTGATTTACCGAGCCTACTGATGAATGAACAGACATAGACTATTAAAAACAAACAAACAAACTATAAGCATACAAAACAAAGAAACAAATATTTATATATATATTTTTTGATTTTTATATATATTTTATTAATTTACCGTAACACCCCGGTAACGGCGCCAAAAACTTGATTCGCCACTTTATGTGATCCGAATTATATTAATTATACACCAAAGTATAAGTGGTCAAATTGTAGTTTTCTCGGTTTTAAGTCCAAGTATCAATCCCACGAAGAGTTTTAGTAACTTAGAATTTAAAATAAAAACAAAATAAAAAGAACATTAAAGTTGTTGTTTAAAGTAGTGTAACAGTTGATAGCTTGTGATGTGAGCTTAGATCGATAACTAGTTTACTTTAAATGAAATGCGTAGATACGCTTGTAAATGACAATAATATAAAAGATACCCTTCAGTTTAAGGATCCCATATGCTTTATATTGGTTAAATACTGGAAATGCTACCTTACAACAATTAACTTCCATTTTACTGGCAAGTCAACCGGTAGGTCTGATGTATATAAACTATCACACAACAACTTCTTAGGTTAGCTGGTGATATTAAGTCATAACTCAGCAACGTTTTAGGTTAGTTGGTTATATGCATGACAAGTGACTAATCCAAGCAAACCAGAAGGCCAAGCCATTCATGAAGAATACTTGAATTATTCAATGTCTTGTGATAGTAAGTACATACATATTTAAACCATAACACAACAACTTCTTAGGTTAGCTGGTGGTATTATTCATAAGACAACAACTTCTTAGGTTAGCTGGTTATAGATGTGCCAATTGACTAATTCGATTGAACCAGAAGGACAAGCCATTCATGAGGAATACATGAATTATCCAATAAGTCATCTGTGATATATATATACCAGTTAAACAGCCTCAGCGTTCCGGGGGAGGACTAGCCATACCGGTAGGAACACCGTGGTTGTTAGACTGGCAATATAGTTATATATAGTAATTAAACAACCCTAATAACCCAGAAGGACAAGCCATTCATGAGGATCATTTAGGTTTTGTACCATGCATCAGTAGAACATCCTCAGCGTTCCGGTGGAGGACTAGCCATACCGGTAGGAACACCGTGGTTGTTTAACTGACAAGTCTATGATGCACCGATGACATAGTTTCAGGCACAGCACCGAAACTATGTATATCGTTGTATCATGCATGAAGCGTATAATACATATATAGATAAATATAAAACATCAGCATTTCCATAATCTAACTGATAATATACATATGTTCACCCTTCACCGAAGGGTATAAACGACTACTCACGCCCCATTGCTATAAACAAGCAAGGAGTGCGGGTATTCGTCATTACAACTGAAATAAAAGCACAAACTGTAAAACTTCTTTCACAAGGAACACTTGAAACACAACCACTCTTATTATTATTCAAAACAACAAAGTGGCGGTAGTTCAACTATCCGAATAGAAAACTAAACAGAAATGTAGAAATACAGAATCGGTATCACTCTTCCTTTCTTTCTCTCTCTTTTCTCTCTTTTTTCCTTCCCTTAGCTTTCTCTCTTTTGCTCTTGGAATGGCCGGCCACCAAGTGAAGGGGGAGGGGGGTATTTATAGATAAAAGGTAGCATGAGGTGGAGATTTAAAGCTTTGCACCTAGCCTTGGCCGTCCCCTACCATCCGGTACCATCCGGATGGTAAATCCTTGCAGCAAGGGCACTTGTCATGGTCTTGGAGTTTGGATCGTCTTGCAGTAGGTACATGTGTCGCAGGCTGGAGCTTCCACGTGTCGCTTTTATACTTTAGTCCTCCATTGTTTCCAGCTTTGCAATTTAACCTCATAGTCTCTGGTATTTCTGCATTTAACCCTGTAATTTAAACATAAAGTATTAAAAACTTTAATTTAAGCACAAACCTTAATTAATAATGTTTAATTATTTTATTTTACAAAGTTGATTACTTACTTGTGGGGGTGATAGGTTGGTGATACTCTTCACAAACACAGTCTTGAAAGAAGTGTTGGTGTATTCATTTTTGTAGCTTAAACCACACATATAATCTACTCTCTTTCACATCGATAACATTGTATCAAAATTTTCATTGCATTGGGGAAGCCTATTAGCGAGTTCATTTGATTCATGAAGATCTTTATCAAGTTTGACACATTTTGACTCAAGATTATTCTTAGACTTTACAAGCTCATGAAACTCTCTCTCAAGGAACCTCACTCGATCAATGAGAGACTTATTCTCATCCTCTAGGCCACATATTTGGGCCTTGGACTTCACCAAGTCCACTTGAAGTGCTCTTGTCTCTTCTTCACTTGAGCTAACCAAACCACTCAAGGATAGCACTTTGTCTTGTTATTTGAGGAATTGTACATACAATTGATCGTATACATCTTGTATATCCTCAAAACAATCTTCATCCTCCATTCATGTGGGGATTTCTTCTTCCAAGTCTTCTACCATAGTAGTAGGGACTTGTTTCAACTTCACTCATGGAATTCTCTCTAGGGGAGAGGAGAGTGAACTTACAAAGGCCGTAAAGTTGTATTCATAATCATTAGAAGAGAAGTCAACGCTTAGGTTTTACTCACTTTCACTATCTCCATATGACTTTCATAGCTCCCCTCTTATCTTTAGGCAAGTCTCTATTCTTTCTATTTCGCAATTCCGAAGCAATATGTCCAAATCCTTGACATTCAAAGCATTGGAAGCCTTTCCTATTTCTATCAACTTCGATTAGAGAGAGTCTCTTGCCCCTTTCTCTCTTCCTTCCTTAAGAGTAGGTCTCCTAGGTTCTCCTTTCAACCTCGAGGACTCGACATTACTAGCCTTGAAATAATTTTTGAAATTTTGTGCGATTAAGGCTTGGACCTCCTCTTCTAATTGGGGTGACCTGGATTTACCTCCTTGATATGTAGAGCTCAAGGGAATGCCCTTAGCTTGCTATAAGGATGGAAGGTTCATCTTAAAGGTTAATATAGACCCAACAAGGTCATCCACCGACACCAACTCTAAGTTGACATGTAACGCCCCAAAATCCACCCTGGACGGCATTACTATCTAAGACCATTCATAACATGAGAGCGACTAAATAAATTCCATCAATAAGGAAATTTCATTCATCGTATTTCATATCCATAGCATTATCCCAAAAGAATAAGCCACATCATGGCAATTACATCCCAAAAGCATTAAACGTAACTTAGCAGCGGAATAACAAAAGATTATATTTTACATGATTCCAAAATAACCCTTCAATCTAATACAAAGAAGGACCGTCGAGATATCCACCTCCAGATCCCCCTACCCGTCTTCTAATTGATCCTCTTTTATAGCATCACCTGAAAAATGTGTTGGTTTGTAGGGGGTGAGCACTAAGCTCTGTAGGAAAATCCTCCCAAACTCAAACAAGGTTTAGAAAACATGTAAAACAAGTCGGTCTCATTTCACAAATATCATATATAACTTTTGAAGTAAAACCAGGACATTTAAATAGATCTCAAGTTTAAGGAACAACAGTAATTGAATGAATAAGTGGGACCACTATACAGTTAACAAACCATATCCAAATATAATCCAATCCACCATACACTGTTTCCACAAGTTCTCGCAGAATCTCATACTTCCCAAGACTCTTGTAGAAACCGTCTATGGTAGAGTGAACAATAACCAATATACAATAGATAATCCATTCTACCATAAACCGTTTCCAACAAGTTCTCGCGGAATCCCATACTTCCGGAAACTCTTGTCGAAACCATTTCTGGTACAATGTACAATAACCCACACTGTATGTCCGACACAACCCACGTTACTAATCCGTGATCATTAGTGATAGGAAAAGTTCATACCCACACGGCGTACAAAGACGTCTACCCACTCTATGTGGTAGGAAAAGTTCCTACCCGTGTGGCATACAAAGACGTCTACCCACTACATGATACCCGGTCAATAGTAATCCATGTTCGTATCGTACAACCACGCAAGAAATAAAATACCAACAATCACACAAGTCCCCAACTCACAACAATTCTTTCGGTAGGTGGCATACTTTGTGGTAACCTCCACCCCTTTTAGATCATCTTTGATTCTCAAGCATCCTTACCGGGAACCTCTTGAGAAGGGATGAGCATCCTTACAAGGAACCTCTCACTCATGTTCCTCCAAACAACCAAACAAGAAATACGATATCCACAATTTCCTCCATTAACAAACAATTCCATAAACCCCCAAATTTCTCAAGTAGTTGTACAAAGAGCAATATAAGAAAATGTACAAGAGATCATCATAAATACCATTTTGTTGTTCAATAGGAAACACTAAAGTTTTGAAATCAAGAACCTATGAGTAATCAAACTTTGGAACCATTGCAAATGAATATTAAGCTTGGAGTATAAAGAATAAGGTGCACCAAGCTTGAAAATCGTGGACAAAGGAGAAATTAAGATTTAACGGAACAATCATGTATGGAAATAAATAACAAACGACTATCAAGGTGTGAAATCGAGAACTAACGATTATGAAGCTTAGAAATCAAGACCAAAAGAACACTCAAGTCTTGGAACCAAGAATAAAGAATATCAAGTATTGAATACCAAGCTTAGAATTCAAAACAAAAGAACAATCATGTATTGAAAGGAACAATCACGTATTGAAATCAATAACAAAGGAGAAGTCAAGAGAAAAACACATTTCCCTTGAAGACTAGGGTTTGGTAGCAAGTAAGGAGATTTAAGGGTTACCCAACAATCACAATATTTTCCACATAGCATTAATTGCAAGAATAGCAAGAATTAAGGATTGGATAGCATACATATAACATTTAGAGTGAAGAAATACATATAAATAAACCTAGCCTCAATGTAAAAGAATGGAAGAAAACCCCTACCTTGGTGTTCTTGAAATCTAGGGTTTGATCTTGAATCACTCTTAAATCCTTTGTTTTTCCCTTTTGATCTTGTGTTTTCTCCTTCTTTATTCTTTTCTAAGACTCTCTCTAGGATTCCAAGGGGTGTGGGTAAGGGTGTAGTGAAAGTGTAGAAGAAGAGAGTAGAAGGATGGTGTTCTTGAGGAATTTCGGTTTTGATCTCTATAAGGGGTAACTCTCTCAAGATATTTGTGTTTTTCTCTCCTTTTCTCTTCTCTTAGGGCTCTAATATGTTTGGGGTGAGAGTGGGATGGAAGAATGGGTCAAATGAGGCTTAAAAGGGTGTTTTAAAACACCAAAATCTCGACTTTTACTGTGCCAAACTTCGGGCGTACCGGTACGGTACCGTACCAGTACTGTGCTCCGGTACACTTTGACTACTTCGACTTCCAGGACAGTTTTGACCCATTTAGAAGTCGAATTGGAAAATTTTCATGAGATACACTTTTGTATCCCTAGATGTCTACTATCTACTGTCAAAATTTCAGAATAATTGGACATAAGGATCAAAAGTTATGACTTAAATACTAGAAGGTGTCCCAACTCCTTTTTACCCAAATTTTCTCTAAGTGTGTTTTCACTCCGGAATACTTCCTAGCTTCTAATACACCCCACATTACCTCTCCCAATGTTTTTCGACCTTCCGGATTCAATGGAGAACTTATTTTGACCTTACAATATTTAGAAACTTCCATAATCCCTCTTCTCAAGTTTACACACCTTCGAAACTTAACTTCCCAATCAATTTGTATCTCTAGTTTTTGCTTTTATTCCTACCGTCACTACACATATCCACATTTTTACAACAATTATTTACTATATATCTATATACATATATAAAATAAAATGCGGGGTGTTACAATCCACCCCCCCTTAAAGAAATTTTCGTCCTCGAAACTTAATCGTCGAGTTAGTCTCTCAAATTCTCAATAATTTGAGAGACTAGAATCAAAATACATTCCTTCACTAGAATTCATTTATCACCTCTATTCTTAATAATTGTATTCGGTTGTTCTAACTAATTTCTCATCATGCATAACTACTAAGTCATAATACTTAATTGTCTACTCATCAAATATCAATTCTCTTTTGAATTTCACCAATCATTTCAATCAACCTCATATTTGCTTCTTACATGTATCTTCTTCATAAGCATATCAAAATAACTCAAATGTAATTCCACCATTAGGATTACTCATCTTTCCTATACTAACATCATGGTGTAATACAAAATTTGTTAATGGCATCATGGTAAGATTTATCTCAATTCCTGAAAATAGATACAACGTTCTTCAAGATTTCGTCTCTCACAACCCAAGAGGGATTCACAATCTTGAAATCTACCATAATTTCAATTCATAACTCCACACTCCACACAAGTCAATGTTCTAAGATCAACTCTTAGATTTCACATCAATTTGTACTTTCTCATAATACTCCTTACCGTCACCATTATAGTCATTAATCCAATAGCTCGCTGCGCACTCTGATATAAATTATAATCCACCGATTCACAAGTCAAAATATGCTACAAGATAAGAACTTTGCATAGATTTGAAAGTTCTGAGAGAGTATCTTAGATTCCACCAAAGTATACAAGTGAAACCTAACCGCACTTGTTTTCCAATTATAGCTTCCAAAATGTGTACACTAACGATCCATCAAATCCATTCAAAAGGGAATTTTGGGTAATTAACCAGCTATAATACTTAAGCTAAGGATCAAATTATATCTCCAAGATATTTGCTCTCGATCTACAATCTTGAGCTAGAACTAATAACCATTTAATCAATTCTTAGTGGCTTTCATTCACATCACAACTCTGTTAATGATACCTATACTTTCGAATCCCTATGATACAATCCATTACAATATATATCTTGTAATAGGCCAAAATGTGAAGATAGACTATCAAGGATCCCAAAATCTCTCTCAATTCCCTATCAAAACTAAAACAAGACTCCCAATGATTAAACCATTGTTCCTCAATTTACCCACATTAGTCATCATAGTCTTAATCATTATTCGTAACCCCCAGGATAATAATGATCTACTAATTACTAGGATAACCATAGTCATTTATTCCAAAAATTACCTAAAGTTTCACATCCATGTCTATAAATTCGTTTCCATAACTTGACCTCAATTTCAAATCCATATTTGTAAATACAAGTCAACTATTAACTACACACTCACCCAATAGATTCTTGATTGTTAACATTTTAGAGAGTCTAACTATAGTGAACTAAGTCCACAACAAAATAAGATTACCTAAGTATAAAGTCCTCAAGGAGTATCCTATGTATGACCCTTCTAAACCATCAATACTTCCAAAGTAAATTTAATAAACTCTCTGTAATATTTTCAAACAAATATTGGGAACCTCAAGTAAGTGGTTATGAAACAACCTCCTATAGATTTAAGATCTATAACCACAATTCCAATCATTATTCCAAAAATAAGCTCTCATTCGAGGTTACTTTACCATATTCCTTCAATTGGTCATCTTTCAGAATTATTGGCCCATCTCCTCTAGGCTGCAACTTAGAACGCCTTTGTGCGGGAAAACGCTCCTTTCGCATATGCACCCAAACCCAATCTCCAGGCTCAAAAACCACCTTCTTACGTCCCTTATTAGCTTGAGTAGCATATTGTTTCGTTCGCCTCTCAATGTGCAATCGAACTTTCTCATGCAATTGCTTCACCAATTCAGCCTTTCGTTCTCCATCTAGATTAGCACACTCATCAACAGGCAAAGGCAGCAAATCTAATGGAGTTAAGGGATTAAAACCATAGACAATTTCAAAAGGTGAATAGTTAGTAGGAGAATGCACACTACGATTATAAGCAAATTCGACATGAGGCAAACAATCCTCCCAAGTTTTCAAATTTTTACCAATGACAGCACGCAATAAAGTAGAAAGAGTACGATTAGTTACCTCGGTTTGCCCATCTGTTTGTGGATGGCAAGTAGTAGAAAAGAGTAATTTAGTACCAAGCTTACCCCCACAATGTCTTCCAGAAATAGCTCAAAAACTTAGCATCACGATCAGACACAATGCTCCGAGGCACTATATGTAAACGCACCACCTCTCTAAAGAACAAATCAACTACATTGCTAGCATCATCAGTCTTATGACATGCAATGAAATGAGCCATCTTTGAAAACCTGTCAACAACAACAAACACAGAATCCCGTCCTCGTTTTGTCCTAGGTAAACCTAACACAAAATCCATGGAAATATCTACCCAAGGTGAACTAGGTATAGGTAAGGGATTATACAAACCATGGGGCTGAACCTTAGACTTAGCCTTTTTACAAGCAACACATTTCTCACAAATTCGCTCAACATCCCGTTTCATATGTGGCCAGAAAAAATGTTCAACTAACACATCTAAGGTTTTCCTAACACCAAAGTGCCCCATTAAACCACCCCCATGTGCTTCTCTAACTAATAACTCACGCATCGAACAATTAGGCACGCACAATCGATCCTCTCGAAACAAGAACCCATCATGCCTATAAAACTTACCAAAACCCGAACTCTCACAAGCATCAAACACATTAGAAAAGTCAGAATCAATAGCATATAAATCCTTAATGTACTCAAAACCACGCAACTTTGCATTTAAAGTGGAAACTAAAGCATACCTACGAGATAAAGCATCAGCAACCACATTCTCTTTCCCCATCTTGTATTTGATAACGTAAGGAAAGGTCTCAATGAATTCAACCCATTTAGCATGGCGTCTATTCAGCTTACCTTGACCTTTCAAATGTTTCAAAGACTCATGATCAGTGTGGATGACAAACTCCTTGGGCCAAAGATAATGTTGCCAAGTCTCTAACGCCCTCACCAATGCATAAAGCTCCTTATCATAAGTTGGGTAATTCAAGGCTGCCCCATTTAGCTTCTCACTAAAATAAGCTAAAGGACGACCTCCCTGCATTAAAACAGCTCCAATTCCAATACCTGAGGCATCACACTCAACTTCAAAAGTTTGAGAAAAGTTAGGCAAAGCAAGTAAAGGTGCAGAACTAAGTTTTTCTTTAATCAAATTAAAAGCAACTTCTTGTTCCTTTCCCCATTTAAAGCCTACGTTTTTCTTAATAATTCCAGTCAATGGTGCAACTATGGTGCTAAAATCCTTTACAAACCTTCTATAAAAACTAGCAAGACCATGAAAGCTACGTACCTCAGTAATGGTTTTAGGTGTAGGCCATTCTCGAATAGCCTTAACCTTCTCCTCATCAACCTCAATGCCCTTAGCACTAACAACATATCCTAAGAAAACAACCTGACTAGTGTAGAACGAACATTTCTTGAGGTTAGCAAATAACTGAGCATCACGCAAAGAACATAACACAAGCCTCAAATGTTCAACATGCTCATCTAAGCTCTTACTGTAAACCAAGATATCATCAAAATAAACGACAACAAATTTACCAATAAAAGCACGCAAAACATGGTTCATTAAACGCATAAACGTACTAGGTGCATTGGTTAAGCCAAAAGGCATTACCAGCCATTCATATAAACCATATTTAGTCTTAAATGCCGTTTTCCATTCATCACCTTCTCTCATCCTAATTTGATGATAACCAGATTTCAGATCAATCTTACTAAACACACAAGCGCCATGTAATTCATCTAACATGTCATCAAGTCTAGGAATGGGATGCCGATACTTTACCGTTATTTTATTCACGGCGCGACAATCGGTGCACATCCTCCAAGTCCCATCCTTTTTGGGCACAAGTAACACTGGAACTACACAAGGACTCAAGCTCTCCCTTACATGACCCTTCGACATCAGCTCCTCAACTTGCCTTTGAAGTTCCTTCGTCTCCTCGGGATTACTCCTATAAGCTGGACGATTGGGAATCATTGCACCAGGAATGAAATCAATCTGATGTTCAATCCCTCTAACTGGTGGCAAGCCATTTGGGATTTCCTCGGGAAAAACATCACCGAACTCCTGCAAAAGAGAATCAACAACACTAGGCAAAGCAAGGTTAAGCTCATTAGTATTCAAAAAGGCCTCCTTGTACATAAGTACAATCATCGGCTGCCCGGAATAAAAAGCTCCCATAACCTCTCGTTCTTTTGCATAGAAACTCACATTTTTCCTCTCTTGCTTTTGTGAACTCTCACTCTTTTCACTTCTTGGAGATTCAGCAGCCTCTCTGTTTTTTCCCTCATTTTTTTTCACTTTCACTCTATTTCCCTCTTTTTTTTCATTGTCACTCTCTTTTCTTCCCTCAAACTCACTTTTTAACCTCATTTGATCATCATGCACCTGTCTAGGCGTTAACGGTACAAGTGTTACAGGTTTTCCATGCAGTACAAAAGAATATCTATTTCTATATCCATCATGCATAACTTGCCTATCAAACTGCCAAGGACGTCCCAAAAGTAAATGACTAGCATGCATTGGGACTACATCACACAAAACCTCATCAACATAACGCCCAATGGAGAATGAAACTAATACCTGCCTATTCACCTTAATCTCCCCACATTCATTCAACCATTGCAACTTATAAGGAGTAGGGTGCTTAATAGTTGGCAAATTAAGTTTCTCAACTAACAAGGTACTAACAACATTGGCACAACTCCCCCCATCAATGATAACACTACATACCTTATTGTTGATATGGCAGTGAGTATGAAAGATGTTGTCACGTTGTGCCTCGTTGTCCTCCTCCTTCACTTGTGCATTCAAGGCACGCCTCGTGACCAAAATTTCACCCTCAACTGGATATTCCTCTCCTTCACTCTCCTTATTCTCCACATCTTCATCAGATTCACTTTCATTTCAAAATCACCATTATCCCTCAAAAACATAGCACGTTTATTTGGACATTGAGATGCAATGTGCCCCCTGCCCAAACACTTAAAGCACTTTGTATCTCTATTTCTAGAAGTTTGAGAATCAGATTTACCTTGCTCCTTGCTTGCCTCTATGTCTTTGCCTTTGTAGGAAGCTTCAACTTTACCCTTAGAATCTGATTTCTCTTCCTTCTTGCTCCAACTAGAATTCGGTTTCCAAGAAGATGAAGAACCCGAATTCTGCCCAAACCGAGTAGAACCCTTCCGTTTGAGTTGCCTCTCAACCTTCATCGCCATGTGTAGCATATCTTCCATCTCCACATAATGTTGTAACTCAACTACATTTTGAATATCTCGGTTCAAACCGTGCAAAAATCGTGCCATGGTCGCCTCTCGGTCCTCCTCTACATTTACCCGAATCATGGCTATCTCCATCTCCTTATAATACTCCTCAACACTCCTGGACCCCTGAGTCAACCCCTGCAACCTCTGAAACAAGTCCCTATAATAATGAGAAGGGACAAACCTCTTCCTCATGATACTCTTCATCTGATCCCAAGTATCAACCGGATGCTCTCTATTCCTCCTCCTATTCATCACTAACTGATCCCACCATACCACCGCATAATCAGTAAACTCCACTGCAGCTAGTTTCACCTTCTTCTCCTCTGAATAGTCGTGGCAATCAAACACAAACTCCACTTTCTTTTCCCACTCTAAATAAACCTTCGGATCATTCTTGCCTTGAAAGGCTGGGATTTTCATCTTAATGCTACCCAAATTTCCATCTCTCCGATAAACACCTCTAACACCTCCACGACCACCTCTGCCACCTCTACCATGGTCAAACCCAATCAACGTGGCCTGGTCTTCGAAGTAATCACCAAGATCCCACTCGTCATCATCGATAATGTTTTGATGACGCCTATTCTGCCTCCTCTCCACTGGTGCCTCACGCTTATCATGTCCATCAACTCTTCTTCCCTCATTCGTTCTCAACTCATTAATCGCATTCGCCTGCTCCTCCAACTGATTTCCCATGTCATCAAATCTCGTATTCATACGTTCGAACTGTTGTTGCATAGCCCGAAGTATGAATAGCACATCAGTGCCACCCTCCTCAGCTACTCATTTATCCTTGGAAGTCATGTTTTATAACCTGCAAAACAATGTTAGAAATAGCCTCACAAACACTCCCTCACGTGTTTCACTCGTTTCAATGTCACTCAACCCTCGTGTTTACACTCTTATTGGCTTTTGCTTAAGATAAGCTCACACACTCAGCCTTTTACCACTCAAATGTTTCACCTTTGTCGTTCTTTCGCAAACTACTCAAAACTCAACCAAAAACCAACCGTTCTCATAACGCACAATAACTTAACAAAATAAGACACAAATATCGAAGGAAGGACCATAATTAACAATGAAAACAGAGAATAACAACGATAACACGAAAATGAAACAAAGAAACACAACGAAGCAAAGAAAACGAATTCGGCGAAAACTAAGAGAAACAATGATTCGAAAGCAACAAATGAATCAAGAAAGGGGTTAAATCAAATAAGATGACCTATTTTGGGATAACAATGCGTGAATGATCATAATAAGTAACTTTTGATTTTTTTGTTTTTTTTTGTTCAAATCTCAACACAAGTCAGCCCTAAAGCAATTTGATTAGCCTCAATTCGATTCTTTCTTTCTTTTCTCTTTTTTTTTTTTTTTGATATCAGATCACAAAAGAGGCAACAAGTCACGCCCCAAATCAAACAGAATAACAAAATGTGAATGAACAGTCGCAATGAACAGTAACGATGAACAGTGCACAATTTTTTTTTTTAATTTTTTAAATAGATGCGCATAAACAAAGATAACCAACCTGATTCGAGAAAACAAACCCGAGTGCTCTGATACCAACTGATGCGAACCCTGAAACGAATTCAAGAACCCACGGGCACATTGATTGAAGACTCTCCAAGAAAGATCACAAATCAGATTATAAGAACCAAGAACCCTAGACCCAATGTTTGCAAGAAACAAGAACCCAAGGTTAAAAGTTCAAGAGAAAGACGCCACACTCAAGATTGAGCGATAAGTCGATGAACGCCACAAGAAAGATTAATTCTTGATAAGTTCTTGAAATAGTTCTTGGAAGAACAATAAGGTAGAAACCTCACAATACACACCAAAATATTCTGTCTTTTACAATGCTTTGAATGCCTATTTATAGGCTAGTTATTACAAAGAAAACTTCCTAAAATAGCTTATCCTATTTAAGAAATATCTCTTACTTGCTGGTGAAGAAATATCTCTTACTTGTGGGTGAAGAAATATCTCTTACTTGCTGGTAAAGAAATAGCTTACTTTCCTAAACTCTTACTTTCCTAAAAGGAATAACTCACATGCCTAAATAGCTAAGGAAAGTCTTACAATCAGACCAATTTTAAACATGCCAATTTAAAGCTTAGCCTTTGCCGGAATCTTCTAGAACTTGAATCATGTTGATGGATCTTTGCCCAAGTGGATCATGCTCCTTGCTTGAACTTCCACAATCAGCCCATATGTCTTGAATCAGCCCGTTCAATGCTTCCTTCATCCTTTTTACTCTTGCCCGAGTCATAGGACCTCCATTTATGCTCAACGGATCAGATTGTATTGCATCAAGTAAGGCTCATGGCAAGCCATACCACTAAGGGGTTTGATGAATTTTTTTTTATATGCTTATATTTATATAAAGAAAGGTGTATGAAAAAAAGGAAGGGATTATAGATATTGTACCCCGGGTTGGGGTGTTACAATTTTTAGTATTAGAGCATAGGTTTATAGGTTCTGTAGAAAAGTGTGTTTAGGTTGGCAGTGGACAGTTTAGGGTGTCTATGTATTGTAGAGTTAAACATTAAGATGCTAATGTTATGTATGTGTATATCTAATAATGTTGATTTATAATTTTATGGGTGAGGAACGTGACAGACAACGTCAACAGGGGGTGGTGGTTATAGAATGTGTATAATATATTTTAGAAAATATCTGAAATTACGGTGTGGAAGAAAATACGGTAGATTAGATTTATTGAATTACGAATTAAAATACAGGTAACTACCTAAGTAGGGAATGTTTGTGGTAAGTTAAGTGGTTTTGTTTGGGAGTAGTTTATTACATTGTGGTTGCACATCTTAGTAAGAAAAAAAAACTTGAAAATTAGTGATAGATTACAGTATAATTCTTGACAACTTCAATTTCTGTTAATTGAACTTTTGGTGACAGTACAGATTAGTTGCAATCAATTTGTAAAAGTGTCAAAAGTGAAAAAGTAGTAATAATAACATTATTTGAATAATATTGTTATGAGCATTAACAAGATCCTATGTTTTTAAACTCAAAGGAAAATATCAGTGATTGAGTATAAGGAAGTAATTTTTTATTGGATTTTGTTTGCTGATTTTGGAGTAGAGTATTCGGTTTTCATCCGTCTATTTTCCTAAAGTTCTTTGTGATATTCAAATTTTAATTCAAATACATTTTCTTAAAAACAAATATGTTCATAGATATATGGTTTATGGTTTGAATAAAAACATAGTTTGTGTACGATGGAATAATTAGCAGGTGAGGCTTAAATGGATAGGTAATATCGCTTTGGAAATGGATTATAAATGGGTTGATCTAATAATCATATATATGCATATCTAGTGCATAACGCATATATGGAGGATATTTATATGAAATTTGTGATGATAAGTGACAGGTAGAGGTAACGATAGTGATGTCGATTTTAACTGGGATTTTGAAAAGCGGAATAATTTTGAAAATTAAAAGAAAAATGATATATTGTGATGTCTATTCAAGTTGACATTTGGTTGTCTAAATATATGATTTTGAACTTGTGTGTAAGATTTTAGTTTGTGAGATATTTTGGTATGACGGAAGCGTGGTGTTATAGACTGTTGTTATTTAAGTGGTGGAATTAACTTTTATGTGGTTAACGTGGTGTTATATGTGAGTTATTTTCTATGTAACTGATCATAGCAAGAATATGCTTATGTGGTATTAATACATGTTTGAGTTGAATATGAACTTAAAGGTGGAAATGTGAATATGTTGTGTAGCATTGAGAATGAGTTAGTCTTTATGACAAATGTTGCTTGTTAATAACAAGTGAGTGTGTGGACTATTGAAAGTCAGAGATAATATGATTGTTTAACTCCCTCAAATGGTAAGTGAATAGTCTACTGGCTAGTGCAAACCTAAAGGGTGATTGTTTGGCCTTAGTGGCGATTGTGTGGCCTTAGTGGCGATTGGTGCCTTAGTGGCAGAATATGCCTTAATGACATATAGCCTTAATGACTAAGTTGTTGTCTTAGTGACGGATATATATGGCCTTAGTGACCAATTATGTCTTATTGGCGAATTATGCCTTGATAACAGATATTGCATTAAAGGCAAGTGTTTAGCTTTAGTGGCGAGAATGGCCTTAGTGGCAGATGTATATACATGGATACCTTATATGATGGCTTGTGGATGAATATATATGTGGATGTCATATATAATGGTTTATGGATGCATAAATGTGAATGCCATATAAAATGGTGAATAGATGTGTAGACATAAAAACTATCTATGATGGTTAATGTAATTACCTTAGTGGAGAGATGAAATTGTCTTAACGGTAGATATGTATCTATATAATTTTATGATATAGATACAATTTCTGTAGCAAGGAATTCTTCTGTGGTGTTATGGATGGAATATGGTACCATGATATCCAACAAAAGTTTGATATATTTATCTATGAATGAACACTTGGTTACCTTAATTGTGAATTTGTCTTTATGTAGGGTTGTTTGTATGTGAAATAAGGTACAACAATTTAGCTCGAAATAAAGAAAAAAATAAATAAAAGTGATGGTGATATGATAAAACCTGATTATGGAGGGACATATTATGTTATGGATGTACTATGCTATATAGAATGTGCGAAATTGATTATTGAAAAATTAATATGGTAGTTGATTATAATTATTATAATAACCATTGATGCGGAGACTGTGATATGAAAATTTGATAGTGTGAATAAATGGGAGCAAATAAATTTGGAATTATGATAGTTATCTCTGGCATTGCTTCAACAGTGTATTTGCATGTAATTGTGGAAACCCATGAATAAGTTTTCACTGTAACAAAAAGTTTGATGAATTAAATTAGTGATGGTTTAATGCAAATATACATTTGGAAGTGGATGTAATTGGGATAAAATTACATGAAAAAGGGAATGAGATGTTTTGATAGGATTTGAATAACTGGTGTTTGAATTAAGTATATAGATAGATGATATATCTGTGACGCCCCAAAATCCGGGGGTCCGTTGATTACCCATCAACCCGCGGAATACCCGTAAATACCGAGTAACTCTATATCGCGCCGTTATGCCCCATTTACCGAGGTCCATGATTGAACAAAAATTCGGGCAAAGTCTCATTTGTACAGGGAGCTCTACCCAAAAACACAACATGTGCATCATACAATCACAAGACCCATTTGATGTGAATCCGCCAAAATAACGAGATCCAACAACGAAAAAGGAACCCAAGATCGTTCTATGATCAGATTTGAATGATAGACCTTGACCCGTTGTTTACGACAAACAAGAACCTTGGTATATATGACCTCAACCCGTTGTTTGATGCGAAACAAGAACCTTGATATAAAGAAGACGCCACAAACGGTGGTGGAATTCCGTTTGATAAGTCGCTGGTGAACGCCACGGGAAATCCCGATAAGTTCGTATAGTTCTTCAAAGAACCGTAGAGAAAACACTCTCCAAATTTACTGAATAATAATCTCTACCTTTTCATTGATTTAGACGCCTATTTATAGGCTGGCCATTACAAAGAAAATTCCTAATCTGCTGAGGAAAACAAATCCTAATCTACTAAAGAAACAAATCCTAATCTAGTAAGGAAACAAATCCTAATCTAATAAAGAAACAAATCCTAATCTACTAAGGAAACAAATCCTAATAGGAGTTTATATTTTGACAATCCAAAAATATGAACTGTTCCAGAAATTCTGAAAATTATAAAAATACCCCTAATTCTAAAAAATATTAAAAGGACATATAAAATACTAATACTAGCAAATTGAATTAAAATAAGAATCAAAATACAATAATGCAAGGTTCCATATAGATCTTTGTCTTGATGGACAGCCAATTCCATTATCTTTCACATCTTCGAATTTGTGTTTCCTTGAGCATCTTATGGATTGCATCATTCTCCCCTGGTTAGAGAAAACTCGTCCTTGAGTTTTAAAGTGTTGCAGTATGAAAGTCCAAAAACTTTGAACTTGTATATATAGCTGTCTCTGAGAAGCTTTAAGAAGATGTCTCATTTTCTTCTCTAATTGAGGGAACAAAGTAAAAAATTGGAAATTGATCCCCTTGATTGTGTCGTTGAAATTTTCTGGAATGATAAAATCAATTGGCGGAGCAAAGTGGATAGAAAAAAGCATTGGTGACTCTTCATGTAGATCCTTGAAAGATGCAAACAAATCAAGCTCTTGGAACATCATTGTTGCTGGTTGAAAGTCATTAATGGGAACAATTTCACCGGTCAACACCTCTAGCACTATTTCAGAACTCTTAGGTAGTAATATACTCATCTCTAAAGGCTCATTTGATTCAATACTAGTTGCTGGATTTTCCATCTTGTCAGGCTCCACAACAAAAAAATTGTTTGGATATTCACTTTTTACCTTAGCCTCTGGACAAGTGAGTAGCGTAGTTGCTTGGGATTGTGTTGATTCTTCTACTTGATCTTGAATTTTTCGATCAGTTGTTGCTTTGGGCTGTTTTTGATGAATCTTCTCTAGTTGCACAGTATAATCTAAATAACTTTGAGTTTTACCCCTTTGCGAAGAAGAAACCCTTCTACGCACATTAGGGATGTTTTGTGGCTGCCTCTCACGTGTATTCTCCATATGATCTAACCGTTTGTGAACTTGCTCCAGTTCCAACTTCAACAAACGCCTCATCTCATTCATCATAGCGTCTATAAACAATTTCGGATTAGCCAATTTCATAGCTTCTGCGGCCATGTTCTTAACACTGTTGTGAGATATGATTGCACTCTTGCCTTTTTTTTTTTTCCATTCAATAATTCTCTTTCAGTTCTTTTGAAACTAAACAAACAATTCTCAAAATTTCGAACAACAATTCACCAAGAACTCATCAAGGAATTTCAGGTTTTAAGAGCAAGACAAACAATCTAATTTTGGGGTGAGGTGGTTTTCGGGCTTGTTGGATCCAAGATGGATGAACACAAACAATCTGAAATTTTTTTTTTTTTTTTTTGATAATCAGCAACTATCTTTTGATAGTAACATGATAAGATTTCGTAATAAACTAGAACCAACAAAATACGAGCGGAATGGGGGATAAAGGAAATTCGGCTAAACTAGAATTTGTTAACCGAATTTGGGAGTAAAGAACACAGAATAAGAAGAAGAAAGCCCCTTTTTTTTTTAAAGATAGGCAAACCTGAACTAGAACCTTTGCTCTGATACCAAATGATGTGAATCCGCCAAAATAACGAGATCCAACAACGAAAAAGGAACCTAAGATCGTTCTATGATCAGATTTGAATGATAGACCTTCACCCGTTGTTTACGACAAACAAGAACCTTGGTATATATGACCTCAACCCGTTGTTTGATGCGAAACAAGAACCTTGGTATAAGGAAGACGCCACAAACGGTGGTGGAATTCCGTTTGATAAGTCGCTGGTGAACGCCACGGGAAATCCCGATAAGTTCGTATAGTTCTTCAAAGAACCGTAGAGAAAACACTCTCCAAATTTACTGAATAATAATCTCTACCTTTTCATTGATTTAGACGCCTATTTATAGGCTGGCCATTACAAAGAAAATTCCTAATATGCTGAGGAAAACAAATCCTAATCTACTAAAGAAACAAATCCTAATCTAGTAAAGAAACAAATCCTAATCTAGTAAGGAAACAAATCCTAATCTAATAAAGAAACAAATCCTAATCTACTAAGGAAACAAATCCTAATAGAAGTTTATATTTTGACAATCCAAAAATATGAACTGTTCCAGAAATTCTGGAAATTATAAAAATACCCCTAATTCTAAAAAATATTAAAAGGACATATAAAATACTAATACTAGCAAATTGAATTAAAATAAGAATCAAAATACAATAATGCAAGGTTCCATATAGATCTTTGTCTTGATGGACAGCCAATTCTATTATCTTTCACATCTTCGAATTTGTGTTTCCTTGAGCATCTTATGGATTGCATCACCATCCGAGGTCCAATATTCAACATTGACCACACCGGGTCCATTTATGTAACACCCCGTATTTTATTTTATATATGTATATAGATATATAGTAAACCATTGTAGTAAAATGGGATATGTGTATTAATAGTAGGAATAAATATTAGGGAGACAAATGGATGGAGAAGTTTGAGTTTCGAATGTGTGTAAACTTGAGAAGAGGGATTATGGAAGTTTCTAAATATTTTTAGGTCAAAATAAGTTCTCCATTGAATCCGGAAGGTCGAAAAACCTTGGGAGAGGTGATATGGGGTGTATTAGAAGTTAGGAAGGAATTTGGAGTTAAAACACATTTTGGAGAAAATTTGGGTATAAAGGATTTTGGACACTGTCTACTATTTTGATCATAACTTTTTATTCTTAAGTCCAATTGATCTGAAATTTTTACAGTAGATAGTAGACATCTAGGGCTACAAAAGTGTATCTCATGAAAATTCTCCAATTCGAGCTCTAAATAGGTGAAAAACTGCTCTGGAAGTTGGGACAGAAAACTGGGACCGAGAGTTGCCAGCGTCCGGACGCCCAAGGTACCGTCCGGACGGTACCATTTATATATACCCAGATCAGTTCGCGATTTTCCCCAATTCTTGCCTTCTAAATACACCAAAACCGTCTCCTTCACCCATTTTCCCCATTTCTAACCCTAGAGAGCTTTGGGGGAGGAAGAAGGAAGGGGATTCTCACCTCAAAGTAGATCAAATCCTCAAGGTCTTCACACCAAACTAAGGAAGAGGTAGGGGTTTTCTCTCACTCTCTCACATTGAGGCTAGGGCTATATATATATATATACACATATGTCTCTTTCTCTAAATCTTGGATATGTGTAGGGAAATCTTTGATTCTTTATATTTTTGCAATCAATGCCATGTTTTGAACTATGTGATGGTTTGGTAACCATTTTATCTTTCTTTTTCATCTTCAATCATTGATTGGTAAGGAAAATGGATTTTTCTCTTGGTAATTCCTTGGTTTTCACTTTCAAAACTTAGAGTTTTATATTGTGCAACAAATGATGTTTATAATGATCTCTTGCATTTTTCTTGGTTGGTTATTGACAATGTCACATGCTTAAATTTGGGAATTTTGGATAAATGATTGAAAATGGAGATAAATATTGGGATTGTATAAATGGGGGTGGAGGTTGCTCTTAAGTATGCCACCTACCAGAATAAATGGGGGTGGAGGTTGCTCTTAAGTATGCCACCTACCGGAATAAATGGGGGTGGAGGTTGCTCTTAAGTATGCCACCTACCGAAATAAATGGGGGTGGAGGTTGCTCTTAAGTATGCCACCTACCGGAATAAATGGGGGTGGAGGTTGCTCTTAAGTATGCCACCTACCGGAATAAATGGGGGTGGAGGTTGCTCTTAAGTATGCCACCTACCGAAATAAATGGGGGTGGAGGTTGCTCTTAAGTATGCCACCTACCGGAAGAATTGTTGGGAATTGTTTATGGCCATTAATGTCAAGTTATGAATTATTGTAGTATTGTGGAAAATGGTTTCCTACAAGAACTTGTGGGAGTATGGGATTCCACAAGGTCTTGTGGGAAACCGGTTTATATTTCGGAAAATTGGATATGTCTTGGATCTAGGTTTCTTTTACTGTTCATTTAAATTACTGTCGCTACTTAAACTTGAGATCCACTTTAAAATGTCCCTGTTTTACTTCAAAGATTATATATGCTATTTGTGAAATGAGACCGGCCATTTTATATACTTTTATAAACCTTGTGCGAGTTTGGGAGGAATGTTGCTACAGAGCTTAGTGCTCACCCCCTACAAACAACATATTTCAGGTCTTGGTATAGAGGAGGAGCTTAGAACTGACGAGCCGGAATATTGGGAAGCTCCTATAGGAGGGAATGTGGATCCCGAGATGGACCTGTAGAGACATAGCTTCCTTTGTAATAGACTTGAGAATTTATTTTGAAATCATTTGAAGTTTAGTTTTCTTTTGTTATTCCGCTGCTAAGTTACGTTTGATCATTTGAGATGTAAATGCCATAGCTTGGCCTATTCTTTTGGGATTATAGTGTGGATATGATATATGGTGAATGGAAGTTTATTTTATGATGGATAAATGGACCCGGTGTGGTCAATAGTTATGCATATGTGGACCCGGTGTGGTCAATTGTAATATAATTGTACAGGTTGTGTTTTGGGTAGAGCTCCTGGTACAAAGGAGACTCTGCCCGAATTTTGTTAAAATATTAATGGTTAATGAATGAAACTTTCGTCGTGATGGATTTACTTAGTGCTCTCATGCGGTTAATGATTTTTAGAATGTAATGCCGTCCAAGGTGGTATTTGGGGCGTTACAGAATGGTATCAGAGCATAGGCTTTAGGTCTTACATGGGAGCTGTAGGTTATGGATTATCAGTGGAGTATTAGGTTGGGTTGAAGGAACTCTAGACTTGAATTCGTTTGAAGTTATAGGTGTAGAGAATAAGTGTTGATTTAAATCTTATACAAACCTCTCGTTTAGATCGAGACATCCTAACTATGTCTTGTACATCAAGGAAGACGTTTCCAATACAGTGGTGGAATGTATCGTTCTCCCTTCTAATTCTTGGACACGTATTTTATTTGACCTTAGCGCTATTCATTCCTTCCCACGTACCATATATATAGTTAATTTGAGAATCTAGAACATGTATTGAGTATAGACATGCCCACGGGAGAACGGTTGGATACTAAAAGGATGTGTAGAGGTGTGTGTGCTTAGAAGTGGTGAGTAGGAATGGATTATTGACATAGTTGCATTAGACATGAATGGATACACTAGTTTGTATCATGTGGTTTAGACTACTCTAGGAAACGGATGATAATTTAGTTTTTGGTTTGTAAATGAGATTAGGCATGGATCTTGATTGCGAGTCATATTATTTATATTGGAGATGGGGATGAGATAGGATGTGTGACAAAGACACTCAAACTTGAGTTAGACAAGTATAAAGGAACCAAACAGTCCGGCAGACCACCTCGCACCAATTTGTTCATAACTATTCATTGGAAAGTCCAAATTGTGCACCATTATTTTTGTTAGAACCCTAACTTGTATATCTTTCCAACCATATAGGTCACGCATGCTCAAAATATCCGAGTCAAATCAGTTTATTCTTCGAAGTTAGTCAAAAATCTGCACTGTGGTGTTCTTTGGACAGTAAAGTGTTATGATTTCTTCCTAGACTCTGAAGGACCTATCCTTAAGTGAAATTTTACATTATTTAGGCTTTGATTGAGAAACACCCCCATATTGATGGAAGTGCTTTTGATGGATAACAAGGGATGATTATGATTTGGTGCTTGTCAACTTCAAGTATTCTCTTCCACTAATATTATTGCTCATATTTTAAAAAGTCAAAGGATATGATAACCCAATTGGGATGTGTGGAGATAAGGTTAACTTAGAGGTTCTCTAAGATGAATTAAGTTTCTAATGATAAGGGTATGGAAGGTTATGTGTGTTACTAAAAAAAAATATATATATATATATATATATATATATATATATATATATATATATAGAAATTAAGGAATGAATGTAGTTTTGGTTTACGATATGAATCATGGGAGTATTATGTTTTCCTCTAAGGTGATTACGATAATATGAGATAGTATAATTCTCAAATACGAGCAATTGAAGTAATAGGGTGAAGTAACCTCGGATGGGAGCCTATTTTTGGAGTAATGATTGGAATTGTGGTTATAGATCTTAAATCTATAGGAGATTGTTTCATAACCACTTACTTGAGGTTCCCAATATTTGTTTGAAATATTATGGAGGGTTGATTAAATTTACTTTGAAAGTTTAGAAGGATCACGCATAGGATACTCATTGAGAGCGTTATACTTAGTTATCTTATTTCCTTGAGGGCTTAGTTGACTACTCTTAGACTTTCTAAGGTATTAACAATCGAGATTCTTTTGGTTAAGTATAGAGTTAATAGTTGACTTGTATTGCAAATCCTTATTGAGAATTGAGGCCAATTTAGGAAAGCGAATTTATAGACATAAAAGAGGATGATATCCCAAATTTGAGGTGAACTTCTTTTGTTCTAGGAAATCTTTTAATGTCATTGGATTTGTGTTGGGGGAATGTGACGTTCTTCTTGTTGTCTCTTGTAGTACCTTGTTAAGATCGGAATGATTAGTTATATTTGAGGAATGTTAGTACGAGTATAGAAGATTCGAACTTATGGTTGATGGTGATAATGGTAAAGAAGTAAATTGAAGAATTAAGGATGATACCTATGAAGATTGCCTTGACATGGGATGAATCATCGAGAGTCTTATGTTATTTTAGACTATTTTAGTTTTGGGAACCTTGACAGTCTATCCTCACATTTTTATATGTTGCAAGAGGTATATTTTAATGAATAGTATCAGACGGATTAGAAGGTATAGATATCATTAAAAGAGTTATAATGTGAATGAAAGCCACTAAGAATTGATTAGATGGTTATTAGTTTTAGCTCAAGATTGTGGATCGAGAGCAAATATCTTGGAGATATACTTTGATCCTTAGCTTAAGTATTATAGCTAGTTAATTACCCAGAATTCCCTTTGAAGAGATTTGATGGATCGTTAGTGTACACATTTTGGAAGCTATAATGGGAAAACGAGTGCGGTTAGGTTCTACTTATACACTTTGGTGGAATCTAAGATACTCTCTCAGAACTTTCAAATCCACGCGGAGTTCTTATCTTATAGCATATTTTAACTTGTGAATCGGTGGATTATAATTTCTATCAGAGTGCGCAGCGAACTATTTGAGTAATGACTACACTAGTGAAGATAAGGAGTTTCATGAAGAATTACAAATGGATGTGCAACCTAAGAGTGGATCCTAGAATATTGACTTGTGTGGGAGTGTGTAGTTGTGAATTGAAATTATTGGAGATTTCAAAGATTATGAATTCCATTGGCTAGTGAGAGACAAAGACCTTAAGAATGTTGTAACTATTTATAGGAAAGATGAATAACCCTATTTGTGGAATTACATTTGGGTGATTTTGGTATGCTTATGAAGAAGATACATGTAGGAAGCAAATATGAGGTTGATTGAATTGATTGGTGAAATTCAAAAGAGAAGTGATATTTGATGAGTACACAATTAAGTATTATGATCTAGTAGTTAGGCATGAAAAGAAATTAGTTGGAACAATCGTATACAACTATTAAGAATAGGGGTGATAAATGAATTCTAGTGAAGGAATGTATTTTGATTCTAGTCTCTCAAATAGATTTGAGAGACTAACTCGACGATTAAGTTTCGAGGACGAAACTTTCTTTAAGGGGGGTGGATTGTAACACCCCGTATTTTATTTTATATATGTATATAGATATATAGTAAACCATTGTAGTAAAATGGGATATGTGTATTAATAGTAGGAATAAATATTAGGGAGACAAATGGATGGAGAAGTTTGAGTTTCGAATGTGTGTAAACTTGAGAAGAGGGATTATGGAAGTTTCTAAATATTTTTAGGTCAAAATAAGTTCTCCATTGAATCCGGAAGGTCGAAAAACCTTGGGAGAGGTGATATGGGGTGTATTAGAAGTTAGGAAGGAATTTGGAGTTAAAACACATTTTGGAGAAAATTTGGGTATAAAGGATTTTGGACACTGTCTACTATTTTGATCATAACTTTTTATTCTTAAGTCCAATTGATCTGAAATTTTTACAGTAGATAGTAGACATCTAGGGCTACAAAAGTGTATCTCATGAAAATTCTCCAATTCGAGCTCTAAATAGGTGAAAAACTGCTCTGGAAGTTGGGACAGAAAACTGGGACCGAGAGTTGCCAGCGTCCGGACGTCCAAGGAACCGTCCGGACGGTACCATTTATATATACCCAGATCAGTTCGCGATTTTCCCCAATTCTTGCCTTCTAAATACACCAAAACCGTCTCCTTCACCCATTTTCCCCATTTCTAACCCTAGAGAGCTTTGGGGGAGGAAGAAGGAAGGGGATTCTCACCTCAAAGTAGATCAAATCCTCAAGGTCTTCACACCAAACTAAGGAAGAGGTAGGGGTTTTCTCTCACTCTCTCACATTGAGGCTAGGGCTATATATATATATATACACATATGTCTCTTTCTCTAAATCTTGGATATGTGTAGGGAAATCTTTGATTCTTTATATTTTTGCAATCAATGCCATGTTTTGAACTATGTGATGGTTTGGTAACCATTTTATCTTTCTTTTTCATCTTCAATCATTGATTGGTAAGGAAAATGGATTTTTCTCTTGGTAATTCCTTGGTTTTCACTTTCAAAACTTAGAGTTTTATATTGTGCAACAAATGATGTTTATAATGATCTCTTGCATTTTTCTTGGTTGGTTATTGACAATGTCACATGCTTAAATTTGGGAATTTTGGATAAATGATTGAAAATGGAGATAAATATTGGGATTGTATAAATGGGGGTGGAGGTTGCTCTTAAGTATGCCACCTACCAGAATAAATGGGGGTGGAGGTTGCTCTTAAGTATGCCACCTACCGGAATAAATGGGGGTGGAGGTTGCTCTTAAGTATGCCACCTACCGAAATAAATGGGGGTGGAGGTTGCTCTTAAGTATGCCACCTACCGGAATAAATGGGGGTGGAGGTTGCTCTTAAGTATGCCACCTACCGGAATAAATGGGGGTGGAGGTTGCTCTTAAGTATGCCACCTACCGAAATAAATGGGGGTGGAGGTTGCTCTTAAGTATGCCATCTACCGGAAGAATTGTTGGGAATTGTTTATGGCCATTAATGTCAAGTTATGAATTATTGTAGTATTGTGGAAAATGGTTTCCTACAAGAACTTGTGGGAGTATGGGATTCCACAAGGTCTTGTGGGAAACCGGTTTATATTTCGGAAAATTGGATATGTCTTGGATCTAGGTTTCTTTTACTGTTCATTTAAATTACTGTCGCTACTTAAACTTGAGATCCACTTTAAAATGTCCCTGTTTTACTTCAAAGATTATATATGCTATTTGTGAAATGAGACCGGCCATTTTATATACTTTTATAAACCTTGTGCGAGTTTGGGAGGAATGTTGCTACAGAGCTTAGTGCTCACCCCCTACAAACAACATATTTCAGGTCTTGGTATAGAGGAGGAGCTTAGAACTGACGAGCCGGAATATTGGGAAGCTCCTATAGGAGGGAATGTGGATCCCGAGATGGACCTGTAGAGACATAGCTTCCTTTGTAATAGACTTGAGAATTTATTTTGAAATCATTTGAAGTTTAGTTTTCTTTTGTTATTCCGCTGCTAAGTTACGTTTGATCATTTGAGATGTAAATGCCATAGCTTGGCCTATTCTTTTGGGATTATAGTGTGGATATGATATATGGTGAATGGAAGTTTATTTTATGATGGATAAATGGACCCGGTGTGGTCAATAGTTATGCATATGTGGACCCGGTGTGGTCAATTGTAATATAATTGTACAGGTTGTGTTTTGGGTAGAGCTCCTGGTACAAAGGAGACTCTGCCCGAATTTTGTTAAAATATTAATGGTTAATGAATGAAACTTTCGTCGTGATGGATTTACTTAGTGCTCTCATGCGGTTAATGATTTTTAGAATGTAATGCCGTCCAAGGTGGTATTTGGGGCGTTACAATTTATAAGTAAACATTGACCACGCCGGGTCCATTTATTCATACTTATATAAAAACGTGCAAGGTTATATTAAAAATAGTCCAGAAATATGGAGTTTTGAGAAAACCTACCCAAACTCATATCAAACTCATACATCATGAAATTTACATTCAAAACAGTTCATGTGAGTTCCACTACGACTATTTCCAAATATTTACATGCTCAAAATCATAATTTTCACAATGATTTTACAAGAACTCAAAATTAAACCACATCTCGGCTTTTCTTCCTCCTTAAGTGCCCGAGTGAGTGCCGTCCATCGGCGTATAACCCGCACCTGAAATGTTTTCCCGTATAGGGTGAGCAACGCTCAATAGAGTATCTCCTACAAAGGTTGTTCTCCATCCTAGATGCATATGAAATGTCACATGCAACAATCAATCATTCAAAACATTCCAATCAAGAATATGCATTCAATGATAGGAATCTTATGTCATGCCATGAAATGAGACAAGACTCACTCACGCAACTTCGATCCGAGTCCTCACCGACTCCCACAACACAATGCAATGCACATGTGTAATGAATCCGTCAATTGACGAAAATACATTTAATGATTGTTTGAAATAAAAGTTATGTATTTATAAAACCAAATCATTGTGGATGTTACCCATTGAATGGGTGTTTTATAAACAAAATCTTGTGTATTTGTTGGGCAACGGATTTTGGTATCACAACCGCCGGTTCCGTACACCATCACACTTTTCCGGAATTTTACCTCGGGGGAGTGTGTGAACCAAGTAGCCGGGTTTTGCACCCGAGGGAGAGTCTAGCCCTTCTTGTTGTACTCGACACGAGTTTTCCATGCATGCAACCGTGCGACTCAGTTAGATCTTCAACCCAACTTTCCCGAGCCCACCATCAACCACCAAGTATGGTGTTTGATTAAACCATGCACCCATACACCCACACTCATGTATAAAGCCATGAATGTGTTGCCTCCATACATATGCAATGTCATGAACCATTGCACTTCCAACGTCATGCTCCATATGTAATGAGTGCTATATGAGCAAAGTTAACCACATATCATGTCACATATGTAATGAATGTCATGGATCAATTTAACCATACATTTCAATATGTATCATGGACAATTATATCATATGCATATAATCTCTAAAAAAATTGATCACAATGTCAATATATTAATACACATATATCAACATTTCATACTTTAACACAATCACAAACATGCTATTTCATAATTATGTCAATAACACACTTTATTACAAAGGCACATATAAACACATAACAGCCCCTATAACAGCCCATAAAACAGCCCCAAAACAATCCATATAACAGCCCCAAAACAGCCCATAAAACTAGGGATTTGTTTTAAACCATTCACATATCCATTTCCTTATTTCCATGACTATAGGCAAGTCATAGATAGTTCTATACATCTAACCAATCCATTTGGACACCCTAGGTTAGAAATAAACTAAAGTAGGAGGGAACCCTACCTCTTGGAGCGTAATAGAAGTGGTAAAACCTCTAAGAACACCAACACCAACACCAACCTCAAAGTCTTGACTTCCCAAAATATTCTCTTTGGATCTTCGGTGAAATTAGCTCTTTTTGGTATGTAGGCGTAGCCCTCAACGAGGTGATCGACTTTAATTCTTGGTCCGAAGGATTCCGACCGACGGAACTTCGAAAATCGTAGGGAGAAAGCTTGAAGTTTGATTTTTTTCCTCTCTTACTCTCCCTTTAGCTCCAACTTTCAGACCAGCAGAGAATGGGGTGAGAAAATGTCTGATTTTCAGATATTTAGCCCCTATTTATGGCCTTAAATTTCGCGGTCCACATCGCGCCACACATTTCCCACTTCCGGGTCTGTTTTCATCCTGAAACGATTAAATTCATCTCAATTTAAGTTCAAATTAATTTTATTTGAAATTTAATTCAATTATAAGGAAATTCTATAAAAAAAATTTGTGGGGACCTTTGTGAGGTCAGCCGCCACCTAGTAGCCTCGAAATACGTGCAAAATCCGACTATCTCGGAATTCGATGAAATTTGACAAGGTAACTAGATTTCATGATACGAATCTAACGGCGAAGTCTGTTGTGTCATCCGAGCTCTAGAAACATGAGTATTTTAAATACGCATTATAGTGGTAAATTACCGTTTTGCCCTTTTTCAGAAAAAGTTCAAATTTACCCCGGTTTTACAATATCTATGCCTACTAAATTTTAATACAAGTGTGGTTATATGTATAAGGGTGTGTTTGGGTATTGAAATGATTATAGTATAGATGTATATGGTGAGAATCAGTAAGAGGAGAATGATATCAAGCTATCAATTAAAAGACAAATGTGATCTAGGTAAACATATGTTGAAATTAAAAGGGTTGTATTTTTGTTTGGTAGGAATTCCTATAAACCTTATATTGAACACGCAAGATACTGAAGTTTTGTTATAAATGGAATATCGAATATAATTGGTATGTAAATTTAGCTCTATAGTTAATACAACTCTCACAGAAAAATTGTGGTTAAAGGTAGTAAGGGAAATACATGTTTGGAAAATTTATTTATGTGAACATAGTATATTTTGGATGAAGTTTTTATAAGACAAGTGTTGTTAAGTGGATGTGCTGATTAATAGGTGAGTAAGGGCTTTGCAAGTAGAAATAATGATGTTATATCTTTAAGAATTGATTCACTTAGTTACTATGTTGTGTGTTGGAAAATTTTCTTATTCTCCTTATTAATTATAATATTATATGGGGTTTTGTTGCGTAGTGTGGAACATTTATTTTGTATGAATATCAAGATAAGAAAAGTATAAATTTAAGGATACAGAAAAAAAAAAAAAAAAAGAGGAGATTATAAACACCTCAAAGTGAAAATGTAGCATGACTCCGGGGCAAGATACCGGTAACAAATATACAATTGTGTTGACAATAAGGAATACATATATATATATATATATATATATATATATATATATATATATATCGAAATTAAATTCATAAACATGATATGAGGTTGTTATTATTTCTAATGTTTCTTTACTTGATTTTAAGATGGAGTAATGTGTGTGAGTGTGATACTAGCAACAAATTACTACTTTGATAGATGAATAATTCAAATGTTTTATTTGAATCTCCCTTGATAATCATGAGATTGGTGTGATATTTTATGTGAGAACATGGTAGTAGAAAAGAGATGATAAATTTATTTTGGTGAATAGAGGGTTCATAAAAAAAAAAAATATATATATATATATATATATATATAAATTGAATATAAAGGTCAATTTAATTGTGTTTAAGAAATAAAAACTTTGTGGACTGATGATTAACGATTAGCTGTTTGTTATTGAATTCAAAAGATTTTAGTTATTTACATCATAATAGTATTGGTCATCCAATTTTTAATCAGTTATACTTAAGATACAATAATTATTTTTATAGTCGAATGATTGTCAATAGTGAGTAGACTATTGGGATCATGTTTGCAAAATGATATGTTGTATACGTATTGTTTTTTGATAAATGATGTAGTTTTTGTGGCAAACCATTGTACCTTAAATTATGATTTATGAAGTTTAGATTATGTAATACGTTATATTCAATGTTTGCTTAAAGTGTAAATAAGTTTAATCACATGTTCACGTTAAAAGTTTATATGAAAATTACGAAAAGTGATACAGGAATGGTAGTCAAATTTCGGGGACGAAATTCCTAAAGAGGGAAAAAATTTAAAACCCAAACAAGCTTAACAAACATGTAATATTTTTAATAAGCCTTTTCATATGTGACATGCATCCGTAGGAGTGACAACCAGTATTTAATTACGAGTCATGATATGAGACCTGAACCTGAACGATGAATATTTTAATATTCAGAAATAATTTATAAATAATTATTATAGGGTGAATTATTTTATTCAAGTGTGAAAAGTTAGATAAGAATGTTGACATGAGATATGAGTTTATTATTTTATGTACGTTAGCGCATGTGAAATTAATTGGGTGGCAAGTGTAGAGATCCGAAAAATGAGGATAAATTTTTCGTTTTGCCGGTAGGGCACTATTCATGCACCATTTGCCAGTAGGGCACTATATATGCATCATTTAGGCATATGTTATGTTTAGGAGCATAATTTGAGTATGTCATAGAAGAGAAACATACTTAGAATGTTAAAATACACCTACTGTGTGAATTTGAGTTTAAACGGAAACAGTTTCAAAAATTGGACAAAAAAGGTATCTTGAGCGGCCTAGGTGGGACCGGCCAAACCCGGCCACTAGCGAAAATATATTTTTTTGATAATTTTAATTTAAAATAATTTTAAGAACTTTGGTTAAAATTAAATGTCGAATTGAGGCGTTTCGGGACGAGTTGTAGTGTAACGGGGTCCCGGATTTATCAAGGGCAAAAGGGTCATTTTGCGCCTTTGCCCTCTACTATAAATACAAACTTTTTAGTGTAAAAATATCAGTATTTGGCTTGGAGATAGACAGTACACGTTTTTGGAGGAAAAGAGAAGAAAAACCCTAAGTTCTTCAAGCTTCAAGCCACCAAAACTCATTTCTAGGCCAAGATTCTTGTAAGACTTCCTTCTAAGAAGTTGTTCCTCTCAACAAGGGCTATATTCTCACCAATCGGTTCGGCTATAAAGTGAACACAACTCCCTTGGCTTGAGAAAAACCATTTTAGGTATGATATTTTGCTAAGTTGGGAATAGATTTAAGTTTTCTTGCCTTTGTATGTGTTTATTGAATGATTTAGGTGTTTACTTAATGTTAGAAAATCATTTAGTTGGTAGTTGCTTTGAAAACTTAGAGTTAGTGGTTTAAGTACTTTTGTGTTCTTTGAGTTTCTTGACAATTTGTTGTTATGATAAAGGTGTATATTGCTTATATGTGGGATTATTATATTCTACCTTATGTTCATGTAGAGAAACTCTTGTGGTTTGAGAGTTATGATTTATTCCATGAGTTGGTAGTTTGTGTATTTGTAGTTTCTTTGAGAAATTGTGAAAGTAATGAATATGAACTTGATCATATGTTTAATTCATTGAATTATGTCTCACATTCATGTGGACAAAGTGTTGTGAATTTGAAGTTATGCTTTACTTAATGAATGAGGCATATTTTAAGTTATACGCCATGTGTTTGATGAAATGTTTTATAGAATTCACATTGAGAAAAATTATGGCATCTTGGCATACATGAATCATTGGAACATAGTGTGGGTTGAGCACTTGGTGCTATGCATTATGAGGGTGTAGATCCTGTGGTGAAAAACCCAAAATCTAGCCAATGACAGCACTCGCGGGCTGACGGGGGCGGACCGTGAAGCGAGACATGGGTGGCATAAAGTTGCATGGGTGTGTCATACATATTGACATTGCATAGTATTGAGGGATTACGGGGTTGTAGCTTTTAAAATGTACACTTGCACATACCACGCCTTAAATTTGTTCCTAGCATTAGTATTTTGTCATACCAGCAGTTGAGCTGACCCATTCGTGGGATATCATATTACAGATGAGGCTCCCGGTACTTGAGACTTGAGGAAGTCTTAAATGAAGGAGAGAAAAGGGACTTGAATGTATATTTGGCCATTGGGGCATATTTTGTATGTATGGGCATAAGCCCAAATGACTTGTATTTCAATTTGGAAAAGTAATGGATTATAGACATTGGGCCATTTTAAAGTGTAAGGGTGTAAACTCAATTGATATGTAGAACATCTTTATTTAATTAGTATCATATGTGTATATTGAAACAATTAGACGTGTATGTTGAGAACAAGGGATGTATGTTTAATTTACATGGGATGTGGCCACCGAGTGAGGGTGGGTTGTGATATATTTATGTATATGAAAATTGTGAATATTAGGTGGGAAAAAAGCTTGAAAAACAAATGAGGTTATATCGAAATTTTATGAAAAATTAAAAGATTTGTTAAGTGTGTAAAACACCTTTTAAATAGGTGGGAATGATGTCAAAAGGGGGGGGGGGGTTTAGAAACCTTGAAGAAATAGGCTAAAAATGGAAGAAAAGTGGCTTGAAAAAAAAAACTTTGGAAAAATGTGGGAAATGAATGATAAACCAATTTATCCAACCTAATGACCTTTCATTTACTTTTCTTCTTCCTTTTCACTCGCTCCCCGGGCTTGTGGAAATTCAGGGCGTGACAACTTGGTATCAGAGCTTAGGGATTAGATCTTACATGGGAGTTGTAGGGAAATTGGTAGACCAATATTGGAGATAGTTAGGAGACATGTCTGGTGACAAAGGAATTATTTTTGCGTCATGAGTTTTGGATGTCATAGAGAGTATTAGTGTATTTTGGCTGAGAATGTATGAAAGTAAAAAGGCTTCGAGGTATAATGATTTATGATGTTATAATTTTTTTAGGTTATGTCAATTTTCATTATTTTGCCTGGCCCTTTGTTGCTTTAATTTGTGAAGTCAAAGATGTGTGGTAATTCAGCTTTGTTGCTTGCAGATAAGGTCAACTATGACATCATTTATATAATTTTTGTTAGGTGAGGTTATTGGAATTGATAGAGAGTTTAAGAATTTAAGAAAGATTGAAAATTTTCGTTTGATGGTAAAAACTTTGAGGTGGACATATCTTCCATGAAGGTGACTACGATACTATAATATAGTACAATACTCAAATACAATCAATTGGAGGAGTATGATAAAAATAACTAAGGATTGGTGTCGATTTTGAAATATGAGTAAAAATTGTGATTTTAATTTTGAGTGGATTGGAGGTTGTTTTATGACCTGTATTTGATTATCGATAGTAGTTTGGAAGTAATATGGATAGTGGACTAGTATTACTTTGGATAGAATTAAATTTTAAGTGATGACTTAATTTTTGTACAATTGGGTTATAAGAATTGTTTAGAAAGAGTATGATTGGAGGATCATGGTGCAATAATTAATGAGTTATATTAGATGATTTTGCTTGAAGATTGATTGAAAATGACATGGTAAGCCTTTGAAGGGAAAGAAATATGGAGTAAGAAAATTAGTAATGACATGAAAAGGTAGGCAGGGCCAGACTACTCAAGGTCGTGTTTATGCAGTGTCCACACCAAAGACATCTACTTCTGGACCTTCAGTGGTTCGAGGTACATTCCTTGTGTTTAGTTCATGGGTTAGCGTGTTGATAGACTCGGATGCATCTCATTCATTCATATCTACCATGCTTGCCATGACATTGGGGTTGGACATAGATCGGTTAGATCCACCATTGCATGTTGACACCCCAGTTGGGGGTAGTGTGATATTGACGAGGATCTGTAGAGATTGTCCGATAAAGATAGCTGATCGCATCCTTTTTTTTTTATTTCATTCTGCTTGACATGTCTGGTTTTGATATTATTTTGGGGATGGATTGGTTGTTTACTTTCCGGGCGAGTATAGATTGCTATAGGGGGAGAGTGACAGTGTGTACTCCTGAGGGAGATAGCTTTTATTTCACGGGAGATCGTGGGGATTTCTTAGTTCCACCCTTGTATGACTCGAGGAGTTGGGGAGGTCATAGTTACATGTTGGCTAGTTTGGTAGTAGATGGGGGTGGGACTACAGAGAGTGTGTTACCACCCGTAGTGGATGAGTTTCCAGATGTCTTCCCGGATGACTTGACTAGTCTACCGCCGAGACGAGAGATAGAGTTCACGATAGAGCTTATCCCAGGCACTATGCCTATTTCCATTCCACCTTATCGTATGGCTCCAGCTGAGTTGAGAGAGCTGAAGGAGCAGTTGACTGATTTGTTGGGTAAGGGTTTTATTCATCCTAGTACTTCTCCGTGGGGTGCTTCGGCACTATTTTCGAAGAAGAAGGATGAGACATTACGTTTGTGTGTGGACTATAGGAGGCTGAACCGGGTCACTATCAAGAACAAGTACCCGTTGCCGAGGATAGATGACTTGTTTGATCAACTTAGGGGTTTGAGATGTTTCTCAAAGATTGATCTTAGATCGGGGTATCATCAGTTGAGAGTACGGGAGGAGGATGTGGCGAAGACAGCTTTTCGCACTTGTTATGGCCATTATGAATTCGTGGTTATGCCATTCGGTGTGATGAATGCCCCGACGGCATTCATGGACTTGATGCATCGCATTTTTAGTCATTATTTAGATCAGTTTGTTGTGGTGTTTGTTGATGACATTTTGATTTATTCACCTTCTGAGGATGAGCATGCCTTTCACGTACGGACTGTGTTACAGATTTTGAGGGAACACCGTTTATTTGCTAAGTTGTCGAAGTGTGAGTTTTGGCTTCAGGATGTGCAGTTTCTAGGCCAAGTTGTGTCAGGTAGTGGAGTATCTATGGATCCTTCTAAGATTGATGTTGTTATGAGTTGGGAGAGGCCGAAGAGTGTGTTTGAGATTCAGAGTCTCTTGGGATTGGCAGGTTACTACCGTCGGTTTGTGGAGGGGTTTTCTCGTCTTGCCGCGCCGATGACTCGTCTGACGTGCAAGGGCATTAGATTTGAGTGGACAGATGACTGTGAGCATTCATTTCAGGAGCTGAAGAAGAGGCTGACTTTAGCACCTATCCTGATTATACCTAAGGGAGGTATTGGCTATACCGTTTATTGTGATGCTTCACGAGAGGGATTAGGCTGTGTGTTGATGCAGGAGGGTAGAGTGGTAGCCTATGGTTCTCGTTAGTTGAAGAATCATGAGCAGAACTACCCCACACATGATTTGGAGTTAGCTGCCGTCATTTTTGCACTTAAGAGTTGGCGACACTACTTATATGGGGAGAGGTTCGAGGTGTTCTCAGATCACAAGAGCCTCAGATACATCTTCATACAGAAGGACTTGAACCTTCGGCAAAGGAGATGGATGGAGTATATGGAGGACTATGACTTTGACCTTCAGTACTATCCTAGGAAGGCCAATGTCGTAGCAGATGCACTTAGTAGAAGACCGAGGAGCACTATAGCTAGCATTGCTATTAGGGAGTGGGAGATGATGGGAGACATTGGCGAGTTTGACTTAGACCTTGCCGAGTCTGAGGGACACTCCACACTATTCAGTGTTTGTGCACAACCTACACTGTTGAGCAGGGTTATTGAGGCACAGTTACAAGACACAGAGGCACTGCAGATTCGAGCACGAGTTGCAAGTGCGAAGGGCTTTGAGGGATGGACAATTCATTCTGACCTTAGCCTGAGGTATATGGGTAGAGACTTTGTTCCAGAGTCTCATAGGACTGATGTCCTTAGAGATTTCCATCATTCACGCCTTGTAGTACATCCAGGGGACACTAAGATGTACCATGATTTACGCCGCCAAGATTGTTGGATGGGGATGAAGGGGGATGTGGTACAGTTTGTATCGAGATGTCTCACGTGCCAGCAGGTTAAGGCTGAGCACCAGAGACCTGGGGGTTTGTTACAGCCATTGCCAGTGGCTGAGTGGAAGTGGGAATTTTTTACCATGGATTTTGTGATGGGTCTTCCGAAGTCACCTAGAGGTCACAATGTAGTTTGGGTTAATGTTGACAGGTTGACGAAGTCCGCACATTACCTACCGATTAGAGCAACTGATTCAACGGATGTTCTCAGTATGTTGTATATCCGAGAGATAGTACAACTACATGGAATTCCTGTTTCCATTGTTTCAGACAGAGACCCACGTTTCACTGCACGGTTTTGGCAGAGTCTTCAGACAGCCTTGGGGACTCAGCTACTGTTTAGTACTGCTTTCCACCCTCAGACTGACGGCCAGTCAGAGCTTACTATTCAGATACATGAGGACATGCTTAGAGCATGTGTTATGGACTTCAAGGGTGGCTGGGAAGATCACCTTGCTTTAGTAGAGTTTGCCTACAACAACAACTATCAATCTAGTATTGAGATGGCACCTTTTGAGGCGTTGTATGGTAGGCCGTGTCGTTCACCGATATGTTGGACTGAGGTAGGGGAGACAGCTGCCTTAGGGCCTGACATAGTCCGTGAGACCACAGACAAGATACAGATGATTAGACAACGTCTGTTTACGACACAGAGCCGCCAGAAAGCTATGCAGATAAGAGGCGGAGACCTCTATCATTTGATGTTGGGGGACATGTGTTCCTCAAGGTAGCCTCGCGGCGGGGATTGAGGAGATTCGAGCGTAGCGGGAAACTGTCGCTGCGGTTTATAGGACCATTTGAGATCCTTGCGAAGGTTGGTGAGGTGGCCTATAAGCTAGAATTACCGCCAAGCTATCTGGGGTTCATGATGTCTTCCATGTGTCAATGTTGAGGAAGTACGAGCCTGACCCTTCACATGTGTTAGATTGGGTAAATCTTCAAGTGGAGGGCGATGTTTCTTATGATGAGAGGCCAATGGAGGTATTGGACTCGAGGGACCAGGTTTTGCGAGGCAAGACCATCCCTTTGGTCAAGGTTCTTTGGAACCATCACGGGGTCGAGGAGGCTACTTGGGAGCGTGAGGCAGAAGTCCGCGCTAGGTATCCAGAGTTGTTTATTCATAGAGGTACATTTCTAAATTTCGAGACGAAATTTCTTTAAGGGGGGAAGGATGTAGAGATTCGAAAAATGAGGATAAATTTTTCGTTTTGCCGGTAGGGCACTATTCATGCACCATATGCCGGTAGGGCACTATATATGCATCATTTAGGCATATGTTATGTTTAGGAGCATAATTTGAGTATGTCATAGAAGAGAAACATATTTAGAATGTTAAAATACACCTACTGTGTGAATTTGAGTTTAAACGGAAACAGTTTCAAAAATTGGACAAAAAAGGTATCTCGAGTGGCCTAGGTGGGACCGGCCAAACCCGGCCACTAACGAAAATATATTTTTTTGATAATTTTCATTTAAAATAATTTTAATAACTTTGGTTAAAATTAAATTTCGAATTGAGGCGTTTCGGGACGAGTTGTAGTGTAACGGGGTCTTGGATTCATCAAGGGCAAAAGGGTCATTTTGCACCTTTGCCCCTCCACTATAAATACACCCCCTTAGTGTTAAAATACCATTTTTTTTGGTCTGGGAAGGGGCAGTACACATTCAAGGAGGAAAAATAAAGAAAAACCCTAGGTTCTTCAAGCTTCAAGCCACCAAAACTCATTCCTAGGCCAAGATTCTTGCAAGACTTCCTTCTAAGAAGTTGTTCCTATCAACAAGTGCTATATTCTCACTGATCGGTTCGGCTATAAAGCGAACACAACTCCCTTGGTTTGAGAAAAACCATTTTAGGTATGATATTTTGCTAAGTTGGGAATAGATTTAAGTTTTTTTGCCTTTCTATGTGTTGATTGAATGATTTAAGTGCTTCCTTGATGTTAGAAAATCACTTAGGTGGTAGTTGCTTTGAAAACTTAGAGTTAGTAGTTTAAGTACTTTTGTGTTTTTGAGTTTCTTGACAATTTGTTACTATGATAAATGTGTACCTTGTATATGTGTTGAATTATTATATTCTAGCTTATGTTCACGTAGAGAAATTCTTGTGGTTTGAGAGTTATGATTTATCCCATGAATTGGTAGTTTATGTATTTGTATTTTCGTTGAGAAATTGCGAAAGTAAAACTTGATCATATATTTAATCCATTGAATGGTGCTTCACATTCATGTAGATAAAGTGTGAATTTGAAGTTATGCTTTACTTTATGAATAAGACATATTTTAAGTTATACGCCACGTGTTTGATGAAATGTTTCATAGAATTTACATTGAGAAAAATCATGGCATCTTGGAATACATGAATCCTTGGAACATAGTGTGGGTTGAGCACTTGGTGTTATGCATTATGAGGGTGTAGATCATGTGGTGAAAAACCCAAAATCTGGCCAATGACAGTACTTGCAGTCTGACGAGGGCGGACCGTGAAGCGAGACATGGGTGGCATAAAATTGCATGTGTGTGTCATGCATATTGACATTGCATAGCATTGAGAGATTACAGGATTGTAGCTTTTAAAATGTACACTTGCACATGCCACGCCTTAAATTTGTTCCTAGCATTAGCATTTTGTCATACAAGCAGTTGAGCTGACCCATTCGTGAGATATCATATTACAGATATCAAACCCTAGAACAATGAAAAAAAAAAAATTTGGCAGCCACACAAAACCCTAAGAAGAATTTCGGCAGCCTTTTTTTTTTTTTTTTTGAAACCCTAGAACAATGAAGCCCTAGAATCAATTATGCAAGAAATAAAATGATAGGATAAGACCTGATTGGAAACCTTGCTCTGATACCAAATGATGTGAACCCCAATCGACTTGCTTTGAGACCCAACAACAATATTGGAAATACAACCCAAGAAAGCCAAACTTAGGTCTATGGATGGAGAATCTAGACCCGTTGAGAACTCGTGTCAAGAACCTATATTATATTAAAATCTAGACCCGTCGAAGAACCCGTCACAAGAACCCAAATTACAAGGAGGAACGCCACAAAGGTTGTGATCTACCTTTGATAAGTTCAGAAGTTCAATCAAGAACAAGAGAAATAAACTCAACTCAACTCACAATCAAAATTCATTATATATTGTCTCCCCTTTTTCATTGATAGGACGCCTATTTATAGGCTGACCATTACAAGAAAAATTCCTAAAATCCTAATATACTAAGAAAACAAATCTCCTAATCTACAAAGGAAACAAATCCTAATCTACTAAGAAAACAAATCCTAATCTAAATAAGAATAACTAAAGACTAAAATTTGTGACCCTTTCTCTCAAAAATGCCCTTGAGTGAATAGTGTCACGGGTACTGTAGCATGAACAGTACCGTGCTACAGTACTTATTCTAAACCCTAGTCCAAATAAAATAATAAGACATATGTGGGCTAAGCATCCTCAAACCCACTTATTCTAAACTAATAATAAAAATTCTTTAAACAAATTGAAAGCCTTAACAACAAAAAGCCCTATCTCTAAGTCATGTCTTCATGTCTTCCACAGCTTGGATCAAGTGGATCAAAATTGGTTCTCCTTCTTTCAAGCCCATCTTAAGTGTTAGGCTCTTGCTAACTTCATCCCAGGTGGATTGCACAAATCCTTGCATTGCTTCCTTGATCTTCTTGGCTCTTGATCTTGTAATTGGCCCATCTGGACTTGCAAAGGATCTTTAAGAGTAGGGCCACCTTGGTGAGTCTGATTCTCTGCACTGATGAGAACCAAGGTAGGCCTACTCTTAAAGATCCTTTGCAAGTCCAGATGGGCCAATTACAAGATCAAGAGCCAAGAAGATCAAGGAAGCAATGCAAGGATTGGTGCAATCCACCTGGGATGAAGTTAGCAAGAGTCTAACACTCAAGATGGGCTTGAAAGAAGGAGAACCAATTTTGATCCACTTGATCCAAGCTGTGGAAGACATGAAGACATGACTTAGAGATAGGGCTTTTTGTTGTTAAGGCTTTCAATTTGTTTAAAGAATTTTTATTATTAGTTTAGAATAAGTGGGCTTGAGGATGCTTAGCCCACATATGTCTTATTAATTTATTTAAACTCTTATTAGGATTTGTTTCCTTAGTAGATTAGGATTTGTTTCCTTAGCAGATTAGGATTTGTTTTTTTAGTAGATTAGGATTTGTTTCCTTAGTAGATTAGGATTTTTAGGAATTTTTCTTGTAACCAGCCTATAAATAGGCGTTCAATCAATGAAAAAGAGGGAGACAATATATAATGAATTTTGATTATGAGTTGAGTTGAGTTTACTCCTCTTGTTCTTGATTGAACTTCTGAACTTATCAAAGGTAGATCACAACCTTTGTGGCGTTCCTCCTTGTAATTTGGGTTCTTGAGACGAGTTCTTCAACGGGTCTAGATTTTAATATAATCTAGGTTCTTGACACGAGTTCTCAACGGGTCTAGATTCTTCATCCATAGACCTAAGTTTGGCTTTCTTGGGTTGTATTTCCAATATTGTTGTTGGGTCTCAAAGCAAGTCGATTGGGGTTCACATCAGAATGAGGGTGGGTTGTGATATACTTATACATATGAAGTATTGTGAATATTAGGTGGGAAAAAGGCTTGGAAAATAAAGGAGGTTATGTTGAAATTTTATGAAAAATTAAAAGACTTGTTAAGTGTGTAAAATACCTTTTAAATAGGTCGGAAGTATGTCAAAAAGGGGGGGGGGGATAGAAACCTTGAAGAAATTAGCTAAAAATGGAAGAAAAGTGACTTGAAAAACTTTGAGAAAATGTGTGAAATGAATGAAAATTCAATTTATCCAACCTAATGACCTTTCATTTACTTTTCTTCTCCTATATCACTCACTCTCCGGGTTTGTGAAAATTCGGGGCGTGACATTAACTTTCTCATTTACCCCCCTTTTTTAGCTAGCTAGTGCTATATATCTTTCGACTGTCATCCAGCATGTATTCTTTTTTTATTAGTGTGGCACCACAACATTCTTATTAAACCCTGGGACAACTCACATAATTAATTGATTGAGACCAACTCTTTTCTTGACCAATGCAAGTAGCCTTTTCTCTATGTTTCAGAGAGGCGCCACTGGAGCAATTGTGCCTTACTTTATCCAACCTAACCCATTGACTAAACTAACTAAAATAACAATGCATCATTAGGAACACATTCACCTGAAAGAATTGGAGATATCATTTCAACAACATAAATTCCTATGGTACAACATCCCATAAACAAAATGAAAATCCAACATTTAGAAGCAAATGCATATGTAGAACGGTATATAAAGGCATTGTAAATGGAAGAATTAATCTAGAGATCAACAAAAATGAGATGTAGTATATATATTATACGTAAATCAAAGAGTGATGGGTTGCCTAAGATGTAGTAGTGCAACATTTGCACAAAAAAAATTCAACTTTTGAAGCGTACAATAAATAGGAATTGCACGAAAAAGTCAAAAAATTAAAAGCCCTAGGTTATTCCATGCCACTATATAAAGAACGAACAGAAAAGAAAAAAACCAAGGTAATAAAGATGTTGCAAAGTGCAGAAAAAAAATCCATGCCATTTGTTCTATTCCTAGCGTAATTCAAATAACAGGCCAGTGAACAAATTTCTTCGAAAAGACCCAACATTCAACTAAAACAATCCAAAATAGTAAAACCCCATGTTATTAAAGTAACACCCAAAAAAACCCCAACATCCAATTTCATAAAAAAATAAACAAATTATGAAATTAAATCCCAATCGCAATCAAAATAAACCTAACAGTCAAGTTCATTTCCATAAATACTCTAGCATTCAATCAAAATGCCACAAATAACTATAACATTCAATCTGTAAAATCCGGGTAAATTTGAACTTTTTATGAGAAAGGGCAAAACGGTAAAAATGCAACTATAGAGCGGGTTGAGAACCCATATTTTTCTAGAGCTCGGATGATGAAATGGACCTCACCATTGGATTCGTCTCACGAAATCTAGTTACCCAGACAAATTTCGTCAAATTCCGAAATAGTCAGATTTTTCGTGTTTTACGAGGTGGTCGGGTCTCGGGTGACCCCAAAAACGAAATTTTTATTAAAATTTTGAAATTTAGAAAATAATTTAAATAAAGTTCATATAAAATATTTTGAGCTTAAACCGGCACAAAATTTAATCGTCTCGGGACAAAAACGGACTCGGAAATAGTGTGGCGCGACGTGGACCGCGCAATTAAAGGGTATAAATAGGGGAGAAATATCTGATTTCTCCCCATTTCTATCTGCTGGGTTCACGTTGAAGAGGAGAAGAGAAGAAAAATAAAAAAACACCACCTTCTATGTACGATCTACGGAGCTCCGTTGGTTGAATCGACTCGGACTAAGAGTTAAAGTCGATTACCTCGACGAGGGCTACACAACCATACCAAGAACGAAGGATTTCACCAAAGATCCAAAGAGGAGATTTTGGGAAATCAAAGGTTTGAAGTTGGGGTTGTGTTCTTGAAGTTCTCTACACTTCGTTTTACGCTTCAAGAGGTAGGGTTCCCTCCTACTTAGGTTTATTTACAACCTAGGAATGTGATATGAAATGGGTAGGTTGTTAAATATCTTTAGCACTTGCCTATTGTTGTTGATTTGGTGAAATGGGTATTGGAAATGGGTAGAATAAATTCTATTTTAAATTTGGTATGTAGAAATTGCCTAATGTAATTTCTTAATAAAAGTGGAATTTTGGGTATGTTATGTGTTTACATGAGTTGTGCCTTGAAGGTGTTTGATAAAATTTCTTAAATGATTGAAGTTGTTGTTTTGATGAAATTGAAATAACATGCTTAGATGATGTGGTAAATTGAAATCATATGCTTATGAGGTGATTTACATTTGGAAATGTAAATGTTGATATATGCTTGAAATATATTGGTATTGTGATGATTATGGAGATTATATGCTTTGGACATAATTATCCATAGTATGTGTTAAAATGTGGTAGAAATAATCCATATGGCATTCATTACAAATGGATATGATATTGGTGTTGCAATTATCATTACATTGCATATGCACAGAGGCATCACATTAATGGGCATGAGGCATGGGTGTGGGTGTGTGTGCATGGTTGATCAAACACCATTCGTGGTGGTTGAAAAGTGGACTCGGGAAGGTTGGATTGAAGATCCGGCTGAGTTGTATGGTTGCATGAAAAACTTGTGTCGGGTATAGCAAGAAGGGCTAGATTCTCCCTCGGGTGCAAGACCCGACTACTTGGTTCATACACTCCCCTGTGATGAAATTCTGGAAAAGTGTAATGGTGTACGGAACCAGCGGTGCGATTCCAAAATCTGTTACCCAACAAAGACAAATGATTTTGTTTTATAAAATGGTCATTCGATGTGTAACATCCAACAATGATTTGGTTTTATAAACACATGACTTTTATTTCAAATAATCATTGGATGTATTTCATCAATGACGGATTTATCACACAGTGGCATTGCATTGTGTTGTGGGAGCCGGTGAGGGCTCGGGTTGAAGTTGCATGAGTGAGTCTCATCTCATTTCATGACATGACATGGAAATTCCTATCATTGGATTGCACTTTCTTGATTGGAATGGTTGTTGCGTGTTGAATGTTACATGTGAACATTTCATATACACTTAGGTTGGGGAGTAGCCTCTTTAGGAGATACCCTATTGAGCGTGGCTCACCCTATATGAGAAAACATTTCAGGTGCGGGGTTCACGCCGGTGGAAGGCTCTCAATCGGGGCCTGAATGTTGAAGAAAAGCCGAAATGTGGCTTTAAATGATGCTTTTGTAAAACTAAACTTGTAATTTAGTTTTTGGCATGTAATGTATGTAAAAGAGTTGTAATTTAAACTTGTATTAACTATGTTTGATGCATAAATTCGATGGGTTTATAAGTAGTTGGGGTATATGTCACATTGACATGTCACAGTGGTACACTACAATGTCACAGTGGTACACGACAATGTCACACTAATATAAGTCAATGTCACACCGATACTAGCCAATGTCACACTGCTACAAACCAATGTCACACTATTACAAGTCAATGTCACACTGCATACATTGACATAGGACCTCCGGTTTTAGGGGCGTCACAAGTATGGATAAATGGACCCGGTGTGGTCAATGTTGTATATTGGACCTCGGATGGGTCATGTGATTGTATGATTGCACAGGTTGTGTTTTGGGTAGAGCTCTCCGTACAAAGGAGACTCTGCCCGAATTTTGTTAAATTATGGATCCCGGTAAATGGGGTATAACGGTGTGATATCGAGTTACACGATATCCACGGGTATTCTGTGGGTTGATGGATGATCAACGGGTTAATTACGGACACCTGAATTTTGGGGTGTCACAGTTTGGTATCAGAGCGTATTGATATCTTAGTTTAATTCGAGTTAATCACGGGTTGACAAAGGACTCCCAATTTTTGGGGTGTCACAGCTTGGTATTAGAGTTTAGGTATACGATTTACCTAGGGCTTGATGGGCATAGGTCTAGACCATTGCATTCATTGTGCATTTCATGTTTTGTGCTTTAAATGTTACATGTTATGTGTTATGTGAATTATATGCATGGTGAAATGTATATGGAGAAAGAGACACCAGGATTAGAGAACATAACCTTGGGGGTCGGAAAAAGAATGAACGGGACGGTTCAGGGTGTAAATGTCTACTAGTCATGGCACATGCTCTACTAGTGAGACAAGGAGATAAATCTCAAAGTTTAAACTTGGTCCCTATCTTTGGGATACTAAGTTAGTACTCTATTGCTATTAATATGTGTGTAGATGGCAAATAGAGGAAGAGGACGCCGAGGCGGTGGGCAGAACAATAATCAACCACCACCGGCCTTCGACCAACAAGCCTTTACGGAGGCAGATAGGCCAGGGCATGGGTCGAGGCCGAGGACAAGCCTCACAGGCCGGGACTTCGGGGACCCAGGGGCGTGTTTACACCATCACACCTCAGACTGAGCTAGCAATTCAGTCGGTTATTCAGGGTACATTTCTACTCTATCGCTTATGGGCAAGGGTATTATTTGACTCTGATGCATCTCATTCATTCATTTCTACATCATGTGTTAGAGATTTGTGATGCAATCCATAAGATGCTCAAGGAAACACAAATTCGAAGGTGTGAAAGATAATGGAATTGATAAAGGATCTTTAAGAGTAGGCCCACCTTGGTTCTCATTAGTTGTGGTTCCCCAATCTGCGGATCTGAGAGAGGAGATCCTCAGGGAGTTTCATTGCTTCTGTTTTACTGTGCATCCAGGTGGCACGAAGATGTACCATGATCTTCGTTGCCAGTACTACTGGAGTGGGATGAAGAGGCATGTTGGAGATTTCGTTAGTTGATGTCTCACATGTCAGCAGGTCAAGGCTGAGCACCAGAGACCGGCGGGGTTGCTCCAGCCTTTGGAGGTGGCTGAGTGGAAGTGGGAACACGTCACGATGAATTTTGTGACCCACTTGCCACGGACATCTCAGGGACATGACGCAATGTGGGTAATAGTGGACCGGCTTACTAAGTTGGCACACTTTTTGGCAGTGCGGATAACCTTCACACTGGAGAAGTTCTACAGGCTGTATATACGGGAGATTGTCCGGCTACATGGGGTGCCCGTATCTATAGTATCGGATCGAGACCCCAGGTTCACGGCTCATTTTTTGGAGAGTTTCCAGCGAGCCATGGGGACACAGTTGATGATGAGCACATCTTTTCATCCCCAGACGAATGGTTAGTCAGAGAGGACCATCCAGACGCTAGAGGACATGTTACGAGCATGCGTCCTAGACCTCAAGGATAGTTGGGAAGAGCATTTACCCTTAGTGGAGTTCGCCTATAACAATAGTTATTAAGCAAGCATTCAGATGGCACCCTATGAGGCACTATATGGGAGGCCGTGTCGTTCTTCGGTTTGTTGGAAGGAAGTTGGAGAGAGACCCTCTACCGGTCCGGACTTGGTTAGGGACACCTCGGAGAAGGTGGACCTGATACGAAAACGTCTTCTTACGGCTCAGAGCTAACAGAAGAGCTACGCCGACAGACGGCGGCGATCTCTGGAGTTTAAGGTGGGAGATCATGTCTTATTGAAGGTGATGCCTAAGAGAGGAGTGGTCAGATTCGGCAAGCGGGGAAAGTTATCGTCGAGGTTTATCGGGCCCTTCGAGCTACTCGAGAGGGTTGGTACAGTTGTTTACCAGTTGGCGTTATCGCCAAATTTATTGGGTGTTCATGCGGTGTTCCATGTCTCTATACTCTGGAAGTATACTCCAGATCCGACACATGTGGTGGATTGGGGTGAGCTGACCATTGATGCGGATGGGACCTTCGAGGAGAGACCGGTGCGTATCATGGATAGCCGGGAGCAGGTTTTGCGAGGTGGTCGGGTCTCGGGTGACCCCAAAAAATAATTTAAATAAAGTTCATATAAAATATTTTGAGTTATATTCCTAGGGTCCAAATAATTCTTCAATTCCATACCACTAATCACCATAACCTTAAAAATTTCTCATGATCCACGAGATGATAAACATTTGCCAGCAAATAGAGTAATATTGTACTTTAATCGAAACTTAATTAATCATTCGTCTGTTAATATCAAAACCACCATGTGTAATTTTCAACATCGATCTATCATATTAAAACCTTTTAACATCACAACCAACTGCAAATATGTCTTTTCAAAAATCTATGATCTTCAACCAACAATTCTCAACTCCAGCCTATCAAACCTAATGATGGATTGAAAAGATCTAGAGATAAACTTTCATATTTCTACAATATTTAACTTCAAAAGACATTAAAAAATCTCACACCACGATAAGAGTTTATGTCGAATATTGAACATCATCATTGTTCTATTAGTTACTCAATATAAATGATCTCAATTTTTTTTGAACATCTAATGCTCCACAGTCCAACAATATTAAGGGCCAAAAATTTATTAAACTTTGTAGGTTTCCATGGCACGGGACTTCAAAATTTTTGTCTATACCCTTGATCTCCATTTTCATTTAAAGTCTATGAGTACCACTAAACTATCAACCCCACACTCAACCAAGGGATTCCCAATTATCACTAGCTTTAGATGGTCTAAATGTTGTGAACATAACACCTTCTATGTAATTTAGAGAGTTATTGTCCTATAACATTCACACGTAGTCCAATCTCTCCTACCTTTTCATGTCATTACTAATTTTCTTACTCCATATTTCTTTCCCTTCAAAGGCTTACCATGTCATTCTCAATCAATCTTCAAGTAAAGTCATCTAATATAATTCATCAATTATTGCACAACGATCTTCTAATCATACTCTTTCTGAATAATTCTTATAACCCGATTATACAAAAATAAGTCATCACTTAACATTTAATTTTTACCCAAAACAACACTAGCCAACTATCCATACTAATTTCAAACAACTATTGATAACCTCAAATAAATGGTCATAAAATAACCTCCAATCCACTCAGAAACAAAATCACAATTTGTACTCTTATCCCAAAATCAACACAAATACTTATTCATTTTACCATGCACCTCCAAATGATTGTATTTGAACATTGTACTATTTTATAGTCTCCTAGTCACCCTAATGGAAGACATATCCAACTCAAAGTTTTCACTATAAAACCAAAATTTCCAATCTTTTTGCAATTCTTAACCTCTCTATCAATTCCAATAAATTCACCAAACCAAAATTATATAAAAGACGCCATAGTTGACCTTATCTCCGAGCAACAAAATTGAATTATCACACATCCTTGACTTCACAAATTAAAACAACAAAGGGTTAGGCAAAATAATGAATATTAACATAACCTAAAAAAAAGTTATAACATCATAAATCGTCATATCTTGAAGCCTTTTACTTTCATACCTTCTCAACCAAAATACACTAATACTTTCTATGACATCCAAAATTCATGATGCAAAAATAATTTCTTTGTCACCACACGTCTTCTAACTATCTCCAATAGTGGCAGACTCATTTCCCTACAGCTCCCATATAAGACATAATCCCTAAGCTCTGATACCAACTTGTCACGTCCCAAATTTCACAAAAGCGTGATTAAAAAAATTTACTTTGTTTATTCAAAAACACATGCCGATTTGTTGTAAAAACATCTAGAAAAATATTTCTTTAGTTTAAATAAATCGTTTTCTTGTTTAGAAAATTTCGGCAAAGTTTCCTTTGAAAATTGGGCAACCAGATAATTGGTGAGAGCTACCTGTGAGAGCATTAAACATAATAATTATACCTAACTAGTCATTCACGTCATATCAATCATATACATCCCTTCTCATGATATCCACAAATAAGTCATTACCGTTCAATACCGGGGTAGCAAATGGAGGCCCACGAAGTCCTCCCAAACCTGGGTTATACTCTAATTATTCAAAATTCTTCATCATGAACATAATATACAGAATATCTAAAATCTTTATAAGTAAACCATTTAAAAAGTCACAATCTATACATATTCCCTCAAATTAACCAACATATAAATTATTTACAAATCCTCAATAATATACATCATCCTACATTGTTCTTTACATACTCTAACTAAATCATAACAACTATCTTCTGTCTCGATACTCCCACTATGCAGTCCACCAACATATGCACATAACTGAAAATGTTAAATGATAGGGGTGAGCAACCGCACGCTCAGTAGAATAATCCTTTTCTCAGGCATATACAAGATTTTAAATACCAACAGTTCACAATCATAATGATAGGTAATGTAATAATTTATCAATAAGTCTAGGTACACGATAAGTAGTAAGCATTTTTTAAAGTACACTACGTACTATCATTTGAGATACATAAGTGAAACATCAAAGAATTTACCACATCAAAATCAAATCTCAAGGTACCCTATAAAACATTTCTTCTTAAAACATAATTCAACACCATTGATTTTATAAAGTACGAAGTGAGAAATCTTTATACAAATATATGTATAATAAATCTAGTAAACTAATCATTTCTTATTTTGAACACAATTCCATAAACTTGTTCTTTCTAGGGTATTTGTCAAAAATATTAACCCCACGTACTTTCGCCTCAACCTCACCTTACCTCACCCCACTCAAGAGATTTGTTGGAATATTGACTATTTGTTTATTGGCACCCAAAATTCATGTATGCTACCCATATAGACAGATATCATCAAACCAACACCGGTTCACGAATGACCCATCCCCAGGGAACCTTTTGGGGTCTTGCACCCTAGGGTCTCATCGCCCTTCTTGCTTTTTAGGGGGGATGTGTAGGGCACAATTTGTGATGCCACACAGGCTATCACCGAAAACCACTACCATCACCAATCCTCCGTAGGACTAGTAGCCACCTTGGTAACCCTCCTCAAAGGCCCCAACCGTCTACTAACCCTCTGTCTGTCGGTTCCGAGCATACAAGTTTCAAACCATAATTTCATGATCATCTTCCATTCCCAACACCAACCACAAGTTTGCCACTTTTAAAAAAATACATAGTTTTACAAAATCTCACATTTCTATTTCCAACATAACACATTTTCAAAATAACTCACACACACACCAAAAATACAATTCATACCATTTTTATGGCAAATTTCGCAAATTAAATGATTGAGAAGTTATATACATCAACACCACCCTTTCCATACTTTCAAATAACTTAATGATACCCAATATCATGGTAAAACATATTCAATCATATCATAAAAATAATACCGCTTTCCACAATTTATTATTTCAATACTTATAGTCACTTTGGCATTTTATCAAACACATGATAGACATAACATTTTCAAATACACATTTACAAAATAACATACTCATTCTTAAGAGACAAATCAAATTCATTATATACAAAATCACATATATTCTAAAGAATCCAAATTCTTAAGTTCAATCAAACACCCATAACAAAAATTAAGTTAGGGTTTCAAACCCACAATACCCAAATTCATTTAATGCATGTAGGTTTAGAAATTTATAGTAAACTCATCATTTAATTAAGACTCATAGCATGTATTTAGCTCATACTAAACAAATAGATATAGAACATACATGAGATGCATCAATGTATATGCAAGAGAAAGGAAAACCCTACCTCAAAACCCAAGAACCCAAGCTCCACCTTCAAATCTTCAAGTGAATTCAAGAATCTCAAATAATGTTCTTAAGTTTTCAATCAAAAACCCAAGCTCTAATGACCTTCTTCACTCTTCCTCTCTCTTTCTCTCTCTAATTCTAGATGGGTGAAGGAGTTTTGGGTGAGATATGTGAGAAAAAATGGAACAAAAGAGGCTGAAATCTGGGTTTTAAACCCAGCAGTCCCGATTTTTACTGTTCATGGGCTGAAATTTGGGTTTTCTCCAAAATTACGGTTTTGCAACTAAACATTCCAAATTTGATCCATATAACTATCCTAAGATTTTTCAAAATTCCGAATTCATTTTTAATATTATTTTAACCTAAAAACATTTAGTTTTATGATTTATCTCAAAATTAAATGTTAATTTACACCCGAAACACTAAAATTACTATTTTATCCCTCCGAACCACTATATGTGCTAAACGACTATTCTAAGATTTTCAGACCTCCCGGATTCAATGGTAATGTTATTTTGACATAAAAAAACTTAATAAATGTACTTAATTACCCTTATCAACATTAAACAGTTCAAAAATTAAATTTGACTCAAAAGTCAATACGCATGTAGCTCAAACTTATGCAACTATTCATTTAACAACGATTCAAAATTTCTTTCATCATTTTAATCATTTTAAAAATACTATCAAATTAATATCATTTATATTTATATGAAATATAGGATCTCACATCTCTACACTTCGTTTTATGCTTCAAGAGGTAGGGTTCCCTCCTACTTAGGTTTATTTCCAACCTAGGAATGTGATATGAAATAGGTAGGTTGTTAAATATCTTTAGCACTTGCCTATTGTTGTTGATTTGGTGAAATGGGTATTGGAAATGGGTAGAATAAATTCTATTTTAAATTTGGTATGTAGAAATTGCCTAATGTAATTTCTTAATAAAAGTGGAATTTTGGGTATGTTATGTGTTTACATGAGTTGTGCCTTGAAGGTGTTTGATAAAATTTCTTAAATGATTGAAGTTGTTGTTTTGATGAAATTGAAATAACATGCTTAGATGATGTGGTAAATTGAAATCATATGCTTATGAGGTGATTTACATTTGGAAATGTAAATGTTGATATATGCTTGAAATATATTGGTATTGTGATGATTATGGAGATTATATGCTTTGGACATAATTATCCATAGTATGTGTTAAAATGTGGTAGAAATAATCCATATGGCATTCATTACATATGGATATGATATTGGTGTTGCAATTATCATTACATTGCATATGCACAGAGGCATCACATTAATGGGCATGAGGCATGGGTGTGGGTGTGGGAGTGTGTGCATGGTTGATCAAACACCATTCGTGGTGGTTGAAAAGTGGACTCGGGAATGTTGGATTGAAGATCCGGCTGAGTTGTATGGTTGCATGAAAAACTTGTGTCGGGTATAGCAAGAAGGGCTAGATTCTCCCTCGGGTGCAAGACCCGACTACTTGGTTCATACACTCCCCTGTGATGAAATTCTGGAAAAGTGTAATGGTGTACGGAACCAGCGGTGCGATTCCAAAATCTGTTACCCAACAAAGACAAATGATTTTGTTTTATAAAATGGTCATTCGATGTGTAACATCCAACAATGATTTGGTTTTATAAACACATGAATTTTATTTCAAATAATCATTGGATGTATTTCATCAATGACGGATTTATCACACAGTGGCATTGCATTGTGTTGTGGGAGCCGGTGAGGGCTCGGGTTGAAGTTGCATGAGTGAGTCTCATCTCATTTCATGGCATGACATGGAAATTCCTATCATTGGATTGCACTTTCTTGATTGGAATGGTTGTTGCGTGTTGAATGTTCCATGTGAACATTTCATATACACTTAGGTTGGGGAGTAGCCTCTTTAGGAGATACCCTATTGAGCGTGGCTCACCCTATATGAGAAAACATTTCAGGTGCGGGGTTCACGCCGGTGGAAGGCTCTCAATCGGGGCCTGAATGTTGAAGAAAAGCCGAAATGTGGCTTTAAATGATGCTTTTGTAAAACTAAACTTGTAATTTAGTTTTTGGCATGTAATGTATGTAAAAGAGTTGTAATTTAAACTTGTATTAACTATGTTTGATGCATAAATTCGATGGGTTTATAAGTAGTTGGGGTACATGTCACATTGGCACAATGTCACAGTGGTATACTACAATGTCACAGTTAGGTCTGTCAAAATCCAACACGACACGATTAACCGACACGAATCGACACGGATTAAGCGGGTTTGGGTGAGACATGTCAACCCGTTTATAACTCGTTTACCCGTTTAAATAAAATTAATATAATAATAAATTAATAATTATTTTAAAAAAATTATCCATATTTTTTTTAATGACAGCTATACAGAAAATATATAAAGTTATTTTCCCTAACCCTATTCTAATTCCATCTACTCTGAAGTCTGAACGGTCGAAACTTTGGACCTTTGGTTTTGCGCCTCCTCCAAGTCCAGGCCCTCCACTGTTTCTCTCTTTCTTTCTTTCTTTCTTTCTTTCTCTCTCTCTCTCTCTCTTTCTCTCTCTCTCTCTCTCTCTCTCTCTCTCTCTCTCTCTCTCCAAGCTTTGGTGTTGCTCCTCTCTCCATCTATGTTGAACCAAACCGAACGGCTGGAGCTTTTTTGAGTCGCTGACCAAGCTTTGGACCTTTGGTGTTGCTCCTCTCTCCAAGCTTTTTTGAGTCGCTGACCACGGTAAATCTTTAGACATTTCAGATCTTAGTCCTGATTTAATTATTTAATTTTAGATCTGTATTTAGATCTATATTAGATCGGTAATGCCTCAGATATGTATTTTAGATTTGTATTAGATCTGTATTTATACCCAACAATGATGGCGTTTTAGATCTGTATTTTAGATCTACAAGACACTAATAAAGATCTGCTCCTTAGTTGAGTCATTGTACTTAGCATTGTATCTTTTAAGGCATTTTTTTTGGCAGAAGAATGAGGAAATTGCAACGGGGTTGAAATTTCTGTACTAATCTGAATATACATTGTATTTCTATCTTCAATATGATTTTGTGCTAATCTGAATTTGTACTAGATCAACAATTGCTACTCATTTAGCTTCTATTTATTATGCCCTTTGAATGCTGTCAGAGAACAGGGGTTTGCTTGAACTCCAAAAATCTTTAAATGTCCTCCACTCCAAATTTGTTCCCCACTCATTCTTTCAGTACACACTTATCATTTATTCATTTTTTGTTTTGAATTTCGTGCGATGGTGCAATTTAGTTGAGTCACCACTGAACATGAGCATGATGAATAGAGTTACAACTCGGGACAACTTAGTTGAGTCACCACTGAACTATGGAGGACTTTGTGGACTGGTGAACCATATCTATCATTGATCATGACTAAAGAAAGGTATGGGAATTTGGTTGTTGAATCTGCTCGTTGTCATTTCATTTTAAATGTCATTTCATATCTATCATTTCATTTTAATTTGTGTAGGGTATGGGAATTTGGTTGTTGAATCTGCTCGTTGTCATGGAGGTGGAGATTTGATATCTTTCACGGGATTTTGTGAATCATGGAATTTGTGGTTGTTTGGAATTGTGATTTGTAATATGATTGTTATTTGGTGTAATTGTGTTATTTCGGATTGTATTTATGATTTGTAATATGGTTGTTGGTGGAATTTGGTTATTTTGGATTGTAGTTTGTACTTTGTAATATGGTGTATTATCTCTAAGTATCATATTTATTTGTGTTAGTTGGTTAGTTTTATAAAACATTTTTAAATAAACAGGTAAATGGGTCAAACGGGTGATTTACCGTGTTAAATGGGTCAAATGGGTGGTAAACAGGTAAATGGGTTAAACGAGTGGTTTATCGTGCTAACCCGACCCAATCCAACTCGAATCGTTTAAAATTAGACGTGTTAAACGAGTCGTGTCGTGTTACCCGTTTATTAAACGGTTCGTGTTCGTGTTTCGAGTTTTTACCCGTTTATTAAACGTGTCGTGTACGGGTTTACATGTTTTTCACCCGACACGTTTAACACCCCTAGTCACAGTGGTACACGACAATGTCACACTAATATAAGTCAATGTCACACCGATACTAGCTAATGTCACACTGCTACATACCAATGTCACACTATTACAAGTCAATGTCACACTGCATACATTGACATAGGACCCCCGGTTTTAGGGGCGTCACAAGTATGGATAAATAGACCCGGTTTGGTCAATGTTGTATATTGGACCTCGGATGACTCATGTGATTCTATGATTGCACAGGTAGTGTTTTGGGTAGAGCTCCCCGTATAAAGGAGACTCTGCCCGAATTTTGTTAAATTATGGATCCCGGTAAATGGGGCATAACGGTGTGATGTCGAGTTACACCGTATCCACGGGTATTCTGCGGGTTGATGGATGATCAACGGGTTAATTACGGACACCTGAATTTTAGGGTGTCATAGCTTGGTATCATAGCGTATTGATATCTTAGTTTAATTCGAGTTAATCACAGGTTGACAAAGGACTCCCGGTTTTTGGGGTGTCACACAATCAAAACTCTACAATTCTATTTCATGAAAATAACCCAAATTTGAAATGTGACAAACACGGTTTCATGAAAAATCCCAAATTGAAAACCCCAACATCAATTGCTCAAAACTTAACAACCAATTAGAAAATATAGCATTCAATTTCCTAGAAAACGCCCAAGTTAACACCAAATTTGAAAAAAATTCAAATAAACAAATAAAGTAATTGATATGATATTATAGGCAGCCAAACACACAACAAAACAATTCTTTTAAACAAATATAAAAAAAGGAGAGCTAATTTAATGAAGAATTTCAATTTAAAACTATATAATCCTCCACATAAACATGCGCAAAAATAATATCAAGAAGGGAGAACATTACCTTTGTAAAGATGGTGGTTCCTACTTTCATTGCTCATCTTTTTTCATTAGTTTCTATTTGCCAAACGTAGCAAAAGACAATGAGATTAAAAAAGAAGAAGAAGAAATTACTACAAATGAACAAACACGCAACATAACTTACGTCCAGTAGGCCCTAAAAGAACAACCAAAACAAATATGAAATTTTCAGATTTCACAAACACGCAACAGAAAAAATGAAAAAATAAAACAGAAGCTCAAGACTGAAAACAGGAAAATAAATTGGATAGATGAAAAATGAAACTGAAAAACATGGATAGGAAATAAAAAATTAGAGAGATGAACAATTAATGAAAAATCAAATAGATAGACAAATCCACCTCGTTGAAGCAATACTACAAACACACGGTGTTCGAATTATCTTTTGCTTTGGCGTTACAAAGAAACAGAGTGAGCGTTACAGAAAGTGGGTGGCGGTCGAGGGTGGTCATCTAAATGGCTCTCTGAAGATGGATAGTCGGTGAGGGAGGGTGGCGGTGGGTCTTTGAGAGAGAAGACAATACATAGAGAGAAGGAGAGAAGAGGCAAACAAAGAGTGGGGTTGGATTGCTTATAGGGATTCGATATGTGTGTGTGTCATAAGACAGAGAGAAAGAGAGAAAGAGAGGGAAGGAGGGAGGGAGGGAGGGAGGGAGGTACCTGGGCGATATCTTCTAATTGAGCCATGACAGAGGAGCGATCGGTGAGGGAGTGAGAGAAAAGGAGATAAGGGGCCTAAGTTGGGTCTTTATCTGCAGAGGAGAAAGTTTGGCTTGGGTTGGAGTGCTTGGAGTGTCGTGTCACCTCTATCTTATTAATATAGATGAGATAGAGCGAAAGAGTTAAACAAGAGATAGTAGTCTTAAAAAAATTTGGCATGAGGACTGTCGGATTAATAAGTGTCAAGAGATCTAAGCCACGAAAAATTAAAGATAAAAAAATATAGCTACTTTATTATACAAATGTGTGTACATGTGTGTATCCCGACAAAAGAAGTAAATTTTGCATGAATAGAGTGCCTTCAGATTACAAGGGAATGCAGTGATGATGCACCGCATGTTTGAAAAGGATTGTGAGATTGCATCTTAGAATTGATTTCTCTCTCTCTATCTATCTCTTCTTGCCTCTTTGCAGTTGATTGAGTGATAATGTTTGACTATTAAAAAGTGATAATAGTTGACTGTTGGTTGTAATGGGATTGTGACATGTCATATTAACCACCTTAATATGAAAACGCAGTTAATTAGATATGAGTCTAAGGTATTGTTAGGATGTATATATTGCCTATGATGTGTAATACATATGAAAACTCTTCTAGTCAATTTTGTTAAAAAAAATTCTTCATTTATAAAATCTATCGATGGATAACAGTGAAAGAATCAAAAAATAGAGAAGGTGTTCTTGAAGATATATTTATTTTTTTCTTTTTTTCTTTTTTTTTTTTGTTCTTGAAGATATAATAAATTATATGGTAAAAACATGTGTCCTTAAAAATATAATAAATTACAGGGTAAAAACATTCGTTAGTGCAATTAAGGAGAAATACGACAGGAAATATTAATGTAATTTCAGATAAAAAAAGGGTCAAAGATTATGGTTGAAATTTTCCTATAAAGAAATTCATGTTATCTATATAGGTTTTTCTTTGATGACCACACCACTTAGTCAAAGATGAAACTCCACTCCGGATAACCACCATCCTCCTGAGTTTATCCATGAAATATAACATAAGACTTATTCCAATACAAAACAATCTTTTGTCTTTGTTTATGAACATATGATTCCTTTCTAATAATTTATTCCTATACCTCCATGACGTAACTATTTATCATGCAGAGGACTTCTATAAGCCCCGTGGTCGCTCCAAAACCACAAATATATTCCTTCAAAACTATAGAGAAAACAACCATGCAGACTCTCCTTTCTCGGGTGGTAAACATCTGGCTGTCTACTTCCTCAAAGTTTGACACCTGAACACAGCCTCTCCACGCAGATTGACACATGAAAATACACACATACACACTCTCTCCCTATCGAACCCGTTTAGCCCCAAATCTCGGCACTCTGGAAGCTACAGAAATATCAATTGTTGGCCATTTTACATACTTAAGGGCGAAGGATCCAAATGGCAGCTTCTCATTTCCTTTGATTAACATGTATCATACTCCAAGTGCAAACACGCAGCAAAGAAGCTCTAGCTGTACCCTTGTCCACCAACCTTATATATCTGGAAACTTGGATTTTACTGCTACCATATTCGTCTTAAAAGTGATCACCGGTCTCCTTAGGCGGAGAGCGAGAGAGAGAAAGAGAGAAACCTGCGTGAAGTCCAGCCATGGATAAGGGAGAGAGTGTGGCTGTAGCCATGGAAAAGGAAGGAAAGAAAGTGCCTAATAAGAGATCTTCAGTAGGGCGTTCGAGGAAAGGTTGCATGAGAGGCAAAGGAGGGCCTGAGAATGCTCTTTGCACTTTCAGAGGTGTTAGACAAAGAACGTGGGGCAAATGGGTGGCCGAAATCCGCGAACCGAATCGGGGTGCCCGGCTTTGGCTCGGCACTTTCAATACCTCCCTCGAAGCCGCCACCGCTTATGACGATGCTGCCCGAAAGCTCTATGGACCATCTGCAAAACTCAATTTACCTGATCAAAGGCCATTACCTTTTACAAATTTTTCGTCTATTCATGAAACTCTCAACCATGAAGGTCTCATGGGCGACCAAAGCACGAGCACGAGTTCCTCCTTGATCAACTACGAATCTAGCACTAATGGAAATACAAATAAAGGTGATGAAGTTTCACTGCTAGGAGACATAAACGTAGAATGGGGGAGTTCAATTGCAAACATGGTAGATGTAGAACAGTATCTAAATTGGCCAGAATTTCCGGGGGAGAATAGTTTTTGTTGGATTGGTGATAGTAGATCAGGTGGTTTGACCGACGTGGAAGAGTTCGTTGATTGCAATGGCTTTCAAGATCCATGGAGCTTGTGAACTTTTTTGTATATGACTTGGTGACCTGTAAAACTGCTAGAACCAATAGGCTCGTGTGTGCATATATGCATGCTTGACTTGCTGCTGATTTTTTTAATGTTTGGGGTGTGGGTTGCGACTTGCGAGTGAAAACTGTTCTGTGCTGTGTGCACTTCTAAAGAGTTAAAAAAACAAGTTTAAAGCTAGATCTCTCTCTCTCTCTCTCTCTCTCTCTCTCTCTCTCTCTCTTCCATTTGGATGTGTATAACTGTAAATGCACGCATGTGATTTAAAGTCTCCTTTTCTCATTGGTTTTTGTTTGCTGGGGCTGGATCAAGCTCATGGCACTGGTGATTTTTTGATGTCGGAGAGTTTCATATTGCAACTTGCATAAACAATTTTTTGGGGACCACAGAAGTATTCAGAATTTGTATCCTTTGAATTTGGTTGAAATCTATAGGGTCTGGTAGATGAAATTTGTGCGGTTTGGATCGCTACAGCATTCGTCTTGAGAATTCATACAAATTACACAAAGTTCAACGTCGGAGTTCGTTTGAATTATGAAAACTGGCCTTATAGTTTTGATTATGCGTGTGTTTTGGATCGGAATTCACCCAAATTTTAGATCCAGACCAAAAGAAATTTAATATTGCATATCTTAATCCAGCTCAAAAGAAATTCTTTTCAGACCTGAAGTGTTGGGGTTTAGTGTGTTGGCACAATTGCAGAAGCAATGAAATCTTTAGAATCCAACCCGGTTAATTATGGTTGGTTGATCTCGAGACATAAGTCGTAGTGCTAATTAGGTAAAATTTGGACTGGATTTAATCTAGTTTCTTCGATACCTGGCCTTGTGTTTTTTTTTTCTTTGGAAAATTTGTTAAATTGCATCGACACATCTGTAGGGTGAACAATCCATTACTTTATGATTTATAGATTATTAATGTGGTTAATTGAAAATTTGGACAATTAATTTCACTCCATAAAACTCCGTCTATTAACTTTTGTGCACAGTCGGTCCCAAGTCCAGATAAAGAAGAAGAGTTGCGTTAGCTAGTTGACAGCCTTCATAAAAATTGTTTGGTCAAACATGAACATGAATCCAATGAATATTCACATAAATACTAGGACATTCCCATAAGCGATGTATTGCACCTGCCTCCGGGTGTTTCAAAAAGTGGGTGAGAAGCGCTGCATTTTAATCGCATGGATGCAGTGAAAAATTCGTGTAATCCTCTAATATTTTAATTTATTTTAATGGATGCCAGTTAACAATAATTAGGACAAGTTATGTCATGGATGTGATAGGAACGGGTTAGGGAGAAATCTGATGGGACACTGGGTGAATTTGAGAAGTTAGGAGGGGGAAAGTGTAATTTTCTTGGTAGCGAAATTCTACATAATGGAATTTGATTGGTATAAATTAATGTTATAAGTAGGGTTGGGACAAAGTATAAGTGGAGATGTGCGAGGTTGAGGTGATTTGGATGTGGTGCAGGAATAAGGGGATGGTAGTGTAAGGAGTGAAAACCTGGATTGGGAAAGCAAGAGGCAATTCCAGAGGCTTTTGTCAATCGGCCGGTTTCTTTGTCGTCAGTGGGCCGAATTGAAATCTGGTCGATAGGCTTGAGCTCTGGTTGACCGACTTAAGTCGATTTTGTGTTCTTGAGTCTCTCCACAGCCCTAGTTTGTGCTGGGAGTATAAATACCCTTCAATTCCTTTACTCTCCGTCTTCGAAACCGTTAGCACCTCAATATATATATCACACATAAAAGAGGGAGAGAAATCAAGGATTTACATTCGTTTATATATATATAATGTAAATGCTATGGATTCTGCAAAACCATTTGCTGCGATGGAATATATCTATTGTTCCGGTAGGGGAAACTCGATGTGTATCTTCCCTCACAATTATAAACGTGGAACAATAGATGTTATACCTAAAGAGGGGCAGTGAATAGGTTTTTCAATTTTAACTCAATTGATTACCAATTAAAACTTAAACCACCACAATTACATCTTCTCACAAAGATATAATAATTATGGCAGTAGCTTTATTTTGATTTTCCTTCTTTTGTTTGTTTTTCCTTGTTCCATGATCATGGTAATTCACTGGTTTGCATTGAAATTATTTCATTTTTAACTCAAAGTTGAAATGTGCATTGATATGAGTCATATTAGGAGAGAGAGAACTTTGTGCTTGGATAGTGTTCACCTTTGAAAAATTCAAAACTAAGTAAACGCATGTCATTCACCTTCACACTTAGGAGTTTGATTAGTTTGAACTATTGATGATTTTAGATGACTCTAAGTGTTGGTGATAGATGACACATGGCTAAAGATTAGTTAAACCCCAATAACTTAAAAGATGTCAAAGGCCAATTATGAGAAAAGAGCCCAATGTGGCCAAAAATGAATGTCAAACTTAACATCAAAACTCTTTTTAAATTTTACTATTTCTTTTGTTATTTTTTTATTATTTTTTTCAAATTTCAAATTTTTTTGTATTTTTTTTCATAGAAATATGTACAAAATGTATGACCCTAGGGTGTTCGATGAAATGCATTGAAGATCACCTAGGTCTATACTCTCACCTCTCCTACTTTGTAGGAGCCATAACCTTGCTTCGGGGCCTCCAACTTAGTTGAGATGGTGTGTTTCTCAAAGTCCTCCCTAGTCACACATACTTGTTTTCCTTTCCTAAAACTCAGGTTAGGTTGGGGAATGGGTGGAGGATTAGCTCTCTTTTTCCCAAAAGTATATAGATAAATTTTAATCTTGGGGGTAAAAGAAGCTTTGGACACTCTAACATGTGGTCCATGTGAAGATGATGCATGGTTATGCTTTGACTCACATGACCTTTCTGAAAGGGCCAGTGTGCAAGCTTAAGAGGTCCATTTGTGGATTTAAGCAAGCATCTAGGTCTTGGAACATTCGTTTTGATTAAAATATAAAATCTTATGGTTTTAATCAATATGCTCGGATGAGTCATATGTGTATAAAAAGAATGACAAAAACGTGGTGGTGTTCATAGTGCTTTATGTGGATGATATCTTTCTCATCGAAAACGATATGGGGATGATATCTTCTGTTAGGTATAGTGATCCAATTAGTTTGATATGAAGGATTTGGGAGAAGCTAGCCATATCCTTAGGATCAAGCTTATACGAGATGACAAGGATAAGAAGTTAAGCTTATATATTGATACCATTCTAGCCCGTTTTAGCATGCAAAATTGTAAGAAGGAGTTTCTTCATTTCAGACATGGAGTTTTTCTGTCAAATGAGCAGTGTCCTAGGACACCTAAAGAGATAAAGACCATGAAGACGATTCTTTATGCTTCGCCAGTGGGAAGTCTCATGTATGCTATGCATTGCACTAGACCTGATATTTGTTTTGTCGTTGGTATGGTTAGTAGATATCAGTCTAACCTTAGGCAAGAACATTGGACTATAGTAAAATATATTCTCAAGTACCTGAAAACGACGAGAGATTATATGTTAGTTTACTAGGTGGATAGTCTAGTACCCACTGGGTACACAGGCTACGATTTTTAGTTAGATAAAGACTCTAGGAAGTTTACCTCAGGATATGTGTTTACTCTAAGAGGTAAAGCCAAAAGTTGGAAGAGTATCAATCAATCTTGTATTGGTGATTCCACCATGGAGGTCGAATACGTGGTAGCCTCTGAGGTAGCCAATGAGACAGTTTGTCTAAGAAACTTTAATATGGATTTAGAAGTTGGAGAGATCTGAAAAGTGAGGATAAATTTTTCAATTTTGCCGGTAGGGCCCTATTCATGCATCATTTACCTGTAGGGTACTACATATGCATCATTTAGACGTAGGTCACATTTAGGAGCATAATTTGAGTATGTCATAGAAGAGAAACGTGCTTACAATGTTAAAATACACCTACTGTGTAAATTTGAGCCTAAATGGAAACAGTTTCAAAAATTGGACGAAAAGGGCATCTCGAGCGGCCTAAGTGGGACCGACCAAACCCGGCCACTATCAAAAATATATTTTTTTGAAAATTTTCATTTAAAATAATTTTAAGAACTTTGGTTAAAATTAAATGTCGAATTAAGGCGTTTCGGGACGAGTTGCAGTGTAACGGGGTCCCGGATTCATCAAGTGCAAAAGAGTCATTTTGCACCTTTGCCCTCCACTATAAATACAGACCTTTTAGTGTAAAAATATCAGTATTTGGCCTAGAGATAGAGCAGTACACATTTTTGGAGGAAAAATGAAGAAAAACCCTAGGTTCTTCAAGCTTCAAGCCACCAAAACTCATTCCTAGGCCAAGATTCTTGCAAGACTTCCTTCTAAGAAATTGTTCCTCTCAACAAAAAGCTATATTCTCACCGATCGGTTCGGCTATAAAGTGAACACAACTCCCTTGGTTTGAGAAAAACTATTTTAGGTATGATATTTTGCTAAGTTGGTAATAGATTTAAGTTTTCTTGTCTTTCTATGTGTTGATTGAATGATTTATGTGTTTAATTGATGTTAGAAAATCATTTAGTTGGTAGTTGCTTGAAAACTTAGAGTTAGTAGTTTAAGTACTTTTGTGTTCTTTGAGTTTCTTGACAATTTGTTGCTATGATAAATGTGTACCTTGCTTATGTGTTGGATTATCATATTCTAGCATATGTTCATGTAGAGAAACTCTTGTGATTTGAGAGTTATGATTTATTCCATGAGTTGGTAATTTGTGTATTTGTATTTTCCTTGAGAAATTGTGAAAGTAATGAACATGAAACTTGATCATATGTTTAATCCATTGAATGGTGCTTCACATTCATGTGGGTAAAGTGTTGTGAATTTGAAGTTATGTTTTACTTTATGAATGAGGCATATTTTAAGTTACACACCATATGTTTGATGAAATGTTCCATAGAATTTACATTGAGAAAAATCATGGCATCTTGGCATACATGAATCCTTGGAACATAGTGTGAGTTGAGCACTTGGTGCTATGCATTATGAGGGTGTAGATCCTGCGGTGAAAAATCAAAATCTGGCCAATGACAGTACTCGCGGGCTGACGGGGGCAGACAGTGAAGCGAGACATGGGTGGCATAGAGTTGCATGGGTGTGTCATGCATATTGACATTGCATATTATTGAGGGATTACGGGGTTGTAGATTTTAAAATGTACACTTGCACATGCCACGCCTTAAATTTGTTCCTAGCATTAACATTTTGTCATAGCAGCAGTTGAGTTGACCCATTCATGGGATATCATATTACAGATGAGACTCCTGGTACTTGAGACTTGAGGAAGTCTTAAAGGAAGGAGAGGAAAGGGACTTGAATGTATATTTGGCCCTTGGGGCATATTTTGTATGTATGGGCATAAGCCCAAATGACTTGTATTTCAATTTGGAAAAGTAGTGGATTATAAGTCTTGGACCATTTTAAAGTGTAAGAGTGTAAACCCAATTGATATTTGGGATGTCTTTATTTAATGAGTATCATATGTGTATATTGGGACAATTAGATGTGTATGTTGAGAACTAGGGATGTATGTTTAATTTACATGGATTGTGGCCACTGAGTGAGGGTGGGTTGTGATGTACTTATGCATATGAAATATTGTGAATATTAGGTGGGAAAAAAGTTTGGACAACAAAGGAGGTTATGTCAAAATTTTATGAAAAATTAAAAGACTTGTTAAGTGTGTAAGACACCTTTTAAATAGGTGGGAAGGATGTCAAAATGGGGGGTTTAGGAACCTTGAAGAAATAGGCTAAAAATGGAAGAAAAGTGGTTTGAAAAACTTTGGGAAAACGTGGGAAATGAATGAGAAACCAATTTATCTAACCTAATGACCTTTCATTTACTTTTCTTCTTCCTTTTCACGCACTCCCCGGGTTTGTGGAAATTTGGGGCGTGACAGAAGTGGTACCTTCAGTAAGATCAACTATTTCACTTTATTTTGACAATAGCAGAACGGTTTCTAATTCAAAAGAGCCACAAGCCCAAAAGAAGGGGAAATACATTGAGTGTAAGTATCACCTTATACGAGACATCGTGGGAAGAGGTCATGTAATGGTGACCAAGATTGCATCAACAAACAACCTTACATATCCCTTCACCAAGAGCTTACTAGCAAAGACTTTTGGGAGCCACGTGGAGGGAATGTGAGTTAGATGCATTGGCTTTGAGTAGAAGTGGGAGAATTGATAGAGTTATATACTAAAAACTTTCTTTTGCAATGAAATTCAATGTATTATTTAATAAAAGTCCTTCCTTTTCTATTGAGAATTTGTATGGGTAAAATGTTTGCATTATATATAAATATGATATGCATGTCTTTTATTTTACACTAGTTATTGCACACACGCGTTGCACATGAATCATTTTAAATATAAAAAATTATATATAAAATACATGGGTCACTCCTCAAAATCTACAACTTTAGTAAACATTGATGATTTATCAACTAAAAACCACATTCTCTAAGAAAAATTCTAAAAAAATGTGATGAAAGTAAATCAATAAACAGGAATAAAACAGAGTTAACTTGTTTGTGTTACCACCAACTAGCCATAAGGTGGTGAAAAAAGTCATGTTGAGTTGAAATTTTCAACACAATACGTACAAGCTAAATGGAGCGTACGTAACAAGTTGAAGATTTTCTATGAGTAAATTCCAACTTCTTAGGAAACTCAAGACTTTTGCTGTTAATGCTTCGATCTAAAAGTGAAAGAACAATAACATATGATCAAATAATTTATGAAGGCATTAAAAAAGAAAACTCCGCCAGTGTCATATTCAACATTGTCTGTCCCATGCCAGGATAAAAGAGGGTTGCGTTAGATAACTGAAAGCCAGCGTAAAATTTTGTCGGATCCACTATGATGAGTCCATTAAAAAAGAATAACCATCTTTTGTAAGTCGATGTATAAGCTCTTATGTGTGCCGTCTGTACATGGACCTTCCTTCACTTGGGAAATGTCTCTTGGTTACCTGTTTTGGCATTATCATGACTTTATTTTCATAGGTGAAAGATAGACCAACCTACTAGTGTTAGTGATAAAGTAATTAAATACCTTAGACTTCGGTTCTCATACACGTTGACAAAGTGAAGTTTTTTTGCAAAACTTATTTCACCCATAATTGGCCTATAAGTATATTGCACAAGAAGTGGTTCTTATTTTTCACTTTCAATAAGATATATCTCCTCAATCACAGGTACTATCTCTTGATAGTAGGCAGGTGGGGGCTAAATTTCTCTTCAAAAGTCTGAACATTGTGTTTTATTTTTCGCAAGATCACGAAAAAAGTGTTTTTTCAACTAAGTGCATGCACACGCATTATTCATAACAAATCACAATGGACTTACATGAAAAAGATGTAGACACACACCAAAAGAACCAAAAAAAAATGTGAAAACTATTGTGCTTATATAAACTGCAAGCACAAAGGAGAATTTGGCAAAAAAAACATAATAAGAACCTTAATGTCAACATCAACAACAGCACTAAGAAAGTCTATTCACATCGAATTCACCCAAAAAAAAAATTCCTAAATTGTCCATCTAGGACCCATGAAATGAAGAACCTAAATATATCCCTAAGTTATATTAATATCTTCATAAACAGTACCCTACTTCCAATTCTCATCACCATAGAATGTTGATGTCGTAGTTAATTGCCAAAACATAAATTCAGCGAGCTCTTCTTCCCAAATCCTTTTCACATACATCCAACTAATAAGAACAATTTCATTTTAACTACTACATAAATAAAACTAATACTACTACTATTCAATAATTCAAATAAACTTTTAGACAAAATAAATGTAATACTTCCACTATTTGACTGAGTTGAGACAATAAAAATTAATTTTCAATTCACCAAGTCAAGAACACAAAAATCAGTTAAGATTCTTGTTGTTTCTTGCATTTTTCCAGCTGCCAAACATAAGTGTAATTATTAGAAAATTGGAATGCAATTAATCAAGCAAAATGGAATTATAGGTTGTACCTAGATTCGAGCTGAGACCAGTAAATTACTATTATAAGTGTAGACACATACTCACACACCCACAACCAAATATATTTATTACGGCCAGATAAAATCCCTTTTTGCAAGGACATTAAATAGCGAGGCAACTTGTCTGCTGTCTAACAATGGCCAAATTATACTCTTTTTGGGTGGTAGAAGCCAATACTATGTTTTGTAGAAGATAACTTCCACGAAAATGGGGAGGAAAAACGAAAGCAAAGTTTTCTGATCCCTTTAATGTGTATTCCAAAGCATGCTTACTATGGCAAGCAGTTCATGAGGCAATCACTTTCCGAAAATTAGAACGTGAAGTTGGAAGGTTCAATGAGCTACACAAAGGGAAGATCTTGGGCATCTATTGTTGTCTATGTACAAGCAGTGTAGACAGAGTCGTGGTGACTCGTGGAGTAGGCAGCGAAGTTAACTTGAACAGAAAGTAGAAGGTAGCAAGCACCTACTCTTATAAAAAGAAAAAGAAGTGAGCTCCATGACAAAATCGAAGCCATGCTAGCGCCCAAGAATTAAGAGTTGTAGTTAGCCTCATTGTCAGCTATAAAAGGACATCATTTAAATAAACAGTTCAAGAAGTCAAGAGCATTACATGTTAGGAAAAATTTTAATAAAGAAAAAAGAAAAAAAAAATTGAACACATTATCTAGCAAATAAGGTAAACAGAAGGTCAATTCATATCCTATATAGCATTAAAGAAATTATTGATGCATTGGAATAACTAACACTCACCCATGGTCTTAAATAAGCAAAATATTAGCAAGGAATCAGTAGGTCTCCAGTATCCTGAACAACAAAAACATGTACTGAACCAGTAAAGCAAAAGTATAGGGCACACACCTCAAATTGTTCCTAGGTTGAATATGATCCGTTTCCCAGCTTGCTCCTAACGGTGGCGAAGTCCATTGGATGGTCAATCACATCGTGATAATCAGGAAGCTACACGACAACCAACCAAAATTACAAACTCTAATTCAAGTAATACCTTCCAATAACACAACATTATGAAGGAAACATTCAAACATACCTCTTTAGGATCAACTAGTTTCATATAAATGTCATTTATGCCCCCCATAACCAAACCAAACCATTATTTTTTTTTCAAAAAAAAAAAGCTCTAAACAAAAAAGCAATATAATAGCATTCAAATACAATTCAAGAATATAATGTAAACCTACTTCTGAATCTTATTAAGGATCAGATCCAAAGTATTCTTCTTAAGCAAGGGAAGCCTAGAGGAAGAATTTGGCGGTGTTCTTGGTCAGTCAAAACGAAAAATCATTAAACCAATCGCAAAATATAGAAGAAAAAAAAAATGGAGCCTATACTCCTAATCACACCAACGAACCTGGAATAGAGTTAACCCCTATTGGCTTAGCTTTTCGTCCTCTACCTGTCAAAATCAACCGACAACAAAACCTCAGAACCCCAAACCTAGCACGAAAAACAATAAATGTTATACGAAAAAGTTGGCGTGTATGAGACACAGACAGAGACAAACAGACAGAAACAGAGAGTATGCGCTACTATGCCTGCCGTAGGGAGAGAGGGAGAGAAATAGGGAGCAAGAGAGAGAGAAATGAGGGAACGTGATACGAGTGGGCGATCGGGAGCATCAGCCGTGGATGAGGGTCACCTTGAGGACTCATCAGAGGCTCACGTTGAAGGTGAATTATCAATCAGCTCTATTTTCTATGAGTTTCCAGACACCACTGCCATAGTAGGGGAGGGATAGAGAAGTGGGATTTTATTGTTTAGAAGAAGGTTGGTTCCCCTGAAGCGGCGTTGGGCACTTCAAGAGGTGAATGTGCAGTGTAGAGAGAGAGAGAAATGATGGAAGAATAGAGAACGACGGAGAGACAAGGGACGGGTGGGAACATGAAAGAGTGGAGGTGTTGATTAGGGTTAGGTTGCTATTAAATGCGAAGGATAGGAGTGACATAATTGTGTTGTTGGAGGGCAAAGGTGAAAAAAAAATGTTTTTCGTGTTTACTCATGTTTTAAAGTAGTATAGATTATAGATAATCTGGTATGTAGAATTCGACTTTTACACAAAAGATCAAATTATCAGATCGTTATATGATATAAGTAAATGTTCACAGGCTTAAATGGAATTGGACATACCATCATTAGGATTCTAGTGCAATTTTCTGGCATAGTCTTCTTGGTTGTAGGAGACTATCTAATGTCTCGAATTATTGCATTAGTACAATTTGTGGTATTGGACATGACCATTATTGAGGTAATTTTCTTTTTACTGACTAAATAAGAAAATAAATACCTCGTAGTTATTATAATTGTTTAAGCTCTTAATCTTGAGATATTTAATTGATACGTGCATATAATTATTGTTACTTTAAGTCATCAAATAATGAGATTCATATTTGAGTTTACAAACTCAGTGAATTGAGAGAACATTATTTATATGGTAAAACTTAATCATTAAAGAAAATCACGTCCCGATATTTAAATGGGTTGATGATGTCCTCTTGAGAAAGCTCATAAGTTTTGTTTATGTCAAACCTTGTAGGTAGATTTAATTATCCGACATAACAAATAAGTTGAGTGGCAAGATCTCAGCCGTAAATATAAGTCAATTAAATATAATTGTCATTAATTTAATTAATTGATGGACATCTGTAATCTTAAACATGAAAAGATTATTAAGCATATAATAACAAGGAACTCAAAATAATTTTGAGATAAGGCTCATGAGATCAATAATAATTTTTAGTGGACTAATTTATTATTAATGGACTATAGGATGTTTATTCTGGGTTGGACATAAGATTCCTAGGTCAATTGGAAGCTCGACCCTTATTTCTCCTTTGGGTCTCTACTATAGCCTATAAATAAACACACTCTCTGATTCTCTCAGTCATATCCTTTACCTTCACGTTTAGAAGAGGCAGAGAGAGAAAGTAGAGAGAGAATTTCGAGGATTACGGCCCACACTACATTCAGATTTTGGCATGAAAGGATATACGGTAGAAGATTGTGAGGTACGTCGAGCCGCTGTTTGATCTACATTGTTCTCGTTTGTGTTGTTCTAGTCGTCAATGATAAACCCTAATTCTGCCTTGAAGGGTTAATAGACAAGTAAAATTTTTATAATCAATTATACGCGTCATCAATAAAACTTGGGACTGTTGTTCCAACAAGTGGTATCAGAGCATTTATTGATACTACGTATATATTGAGTACAACCATTTTGTCCAAGTAAAACGATTAGATGTATGTCATGGATGATGGGTAGAACGTGTAATTGTGCTAATCTCTATTTTGCAGCGTTGTTGTCTTGTTAGTATGGTGACATGCCACGACTTTTTAATCGTGGTTAATATTATTGCAAATGATTTACACGATGATTTATTCATGTTGTAATATTGATGGTAGTATGTGAACTCCCTCGTAGAGGCATAGGGGCATATATTATTGCTGCTGTTTTTTGTATGAGATTTTCTATAATAAGATCACATAACCTTCTCCTAGCCTATCCCTGACAACTTAGAGTAGCGCAACATGAAGGTGGTTGGATTCATAAAGGATTGTTACAGACTCTTTATTGCATTGAAACTGAAGATATGACCATAATAGTTGGGACTCTTTGTTTAAGAAATTTCCTATTGATTGGGACTCTTTGTTTAGACAGTTTCCTAATAGTTGAGACTTTTTGTTTAAGCAGTTTCCTAATAGTTTAGACTATTTGTTTAAGTTGTTTCCTAATAATTGGGACCTTTGTTTGGGCAATTTCCTAATAATTGAGACTCTTTGTTTATGCAGTTTTCGTATTTATGTTGATCTCTATTTTTTATTATTCATGTATGTCTTGATTGTATGGATAGTAAATTATATAACAATACCATAATATGTGAACAACATGGATAATTGACTGACTAGATTATTTGTCATGGCTTAGTATCTAATTTATAATGATTTAAAATAGGAATGTTCAAAGTACTTATTTGTAATTAAAAACAAATTTTATTTATTACGTGTATACATACTACATATAAAGATGTGATAACTCATTATCTTTATAAATATGTCAAACATCCTTGTATTTTATCTTAATAAAAATTGGAGAATTTTTTTATAACTCTCACAGTATTAAATAACTAAGTGGGAGAGAGAATTTATTTTTGTATGAATCCCACAATCGCCATTACTGGTTTGTAGGTGATGTAATTAATTTTGTGTGTTGGCTTTAGTGTCTTTCTTTCTATCGGACAAAATTAATTGTAGAATAACTGGTACAAACTTCTTAAAAGGATAATTTTACGTTATTGCTAGTATGGATCCACATCTCCATCTAAAATGTCTCATTATGAAATAATTGACACAAAATTAAGTAATTATATACACTTAACTATAAATAACAGTATTATCTCTATCTGAGTCACTGCTGTTATTTATAGGATTAAAGCTAACCCAACTATTTAATTTTACTTGTCACGGCATAATGGCTAGAGAGTAAAGTTAATAAGCAATGGCCTATCTGGACAAATGATCCAATGAAAAAAGTTAGCTTCGACCAATTGCCGAAGCAAAAACTTATTAGCTTCGGCAAATAACTGAAGCAAAAAAAGTTGAAACAAAAGAGAAGTATTTGCTTCGGCATGCGATAGCTGACACAAAAAATAGGGTATTTGCTTTGGCAAAGTGCTGAAGCAAAAAACAGAGTATTTGCTTCAACATGAGGGTTGAAACATATACCTTGTTTTTTGATTCAGTACTTTTCCAAAGCAAATAATCTGCAAATAACATGTTTTTTGCTTCAACATTTTGCAAAAGCAAATACTGTTTTTTCCTAAAAAAAATAAATTTATTTATAATTATATTTTATCTGGACAAACATACATATCTCATAAACTGATCAAATATAAAAAATATTTACAAAACAACACAAAAGTAAGAAAATAAAAATATTTTAATATTCATAAAAAGAAAAAATCCTTATAGTACATGATAGCCGAGGTTTTCATAACTACAAAAAAAAAAATTCAAAAAATTCATATCGAAAGTATCAATACATGATTGAACAAAAAAATTCAATCCCTATGTGCATGGAAGTATAGAAGAATTTTCATAATGAAACAACAGATTATTTTAGATCAACAGAAAAGAAAATCCCATGAGAATTCCAGGAAATTCAGTCAAAGAAATAGATAAACATGAAATTTGCTTAAATCAGTGGCAACCTTTTTCTTTTTTAGAGCATACTTAGGACCTTTTCTTACTAAGTAGCCTTTCTATATCCTAGAAAGAGAAATAAAAACAGATGCATCCACAATAACAACAGAACATTAGCATATTTCGGAGGTATAAAATAAAAAATTATTAGACTTAAGTGTAATCCCAACAAAATCAGTGACAATTTTATGAGATTAAATTTCAATTAGTTATCAAATACAAAGAAACGTCATAGAAACTCGAAACAATAAGAAGATTAGTACTGTGGAGTGATAAGCTTACTATGCTTGTGTCACGCCTCAAATTTCATAAAAGCGTGATTAAAATAAATACTTTATTTTATTTAAAAAAACACATGCCAGTATGTTCTAAAAACATCTAGGAAAGTATCTCTTTAGTTTAAATAAATCAATTTTTTTTTTTGAAAATTTCGGCAGAGTTTTCTTTGAAAATTGGGCTTCCGACCAGCTAGTAAGAGCATCCTTGTGAGAGCAAAACATAATTTAAACTAACTAAACATCCACAACATGTCTCCATCAAAAATATAATCCAACTAAGTCCGGGGTGGCAATTAGAGGCCCACGAAGTCCTCCCAAACCCGGATATATTCAATACCAATATATACACAACTTAGTACACCAAGTCATAACTTTACATTACAATACCCAAAATAATAATCCCTCTATGGGATGATCAAGTGTACACCATAAATGCCTCAAGACAACCTTTTCAAACACAATGTTTGAGTGCTAACATTTCTACATAAGTTTTAAAGGTAAATACAAAAGGCTCCAAAAGATATTCTTTCTAGTCCAAGCTCCCACAAGCATTCCATCACCTATGCCTCAGGATGCATGCTAGTCTCTGAAAATATTAGTAAGGGATGAGCAACCACAACTCAGTAGGATAATCATTTTCCCAAGCATTTACAAAGTTTTACATACCAACATTTCACAAACCATACGAATAAGTAATGAAAGCTTTCTATAATTAAGTATACGTACAAGATAATAAGTAAAACATTTCTAAAACAAATCTCCCAACACCTCAACATTAGAAAATATACAAGGTATAAATTAAAGGTTTATATATTCAAAGTTAAACCATCATAGCAAATACCATGTGTGAAACCCGGGTAAATTTGAATTTTTGTGAATAAGGGCAAAATGGTCATTTGTCATCCTAATGCTTATTTGAAATACTCATACTCTAGACCTCGGATGAGGAAACGGAGTTCGCCGTTGGATTCGTATCGCGGAATCTAGTCACCTTGTCAAATTTCGTCGAATTCTAAGATAGTCAAATTTTTGCACGTCGTTCGAGACGACTGCATGGCGAATGACATTTTAAAGGTCCCCAATAATGGATTTTATAAAATCTCCTTAAAATTAAGTTAAAGTTCAAATTAATTTCCGAGGTATAATGAATCGTTTCGGGACGAAAAATGGACCCGGAAGTCGAAAATATGCGGTGCGATGTGGACCGCACATTTTTGCCTATAAATATCCTCTAAAATCAGCTTTTTGGAGAAAGAAATATCTCCTCATTGGCTGTAAGCAGCCGGCCAAGACCAAAGAGAAAGAAAAAAAATTTCTTCAACTTTCCCGCTCCGATTCCGGGAGTTCCGTCGGTCGGAATCTGTCGATCCAAGAGGCAAAGTTCATCTCCTCGACGAGGGCTACGCGTACATACCAAAAACAAAAGATTTCACCGAAGATTCAAAAGTGAAGATTTGGGAAATCAAGAGTTCTTGAGTTGTTTTGGTGTTATAGGAGTTTTCTACACTCCTATTGAGGTAGGGGTTTCCTACTTGGGTTGATTCCTAGTCTATAATGCTTCTAGGAAATGCTTAGGTTAGGTATGCATATATATATGATCTATACATATGTCTATGGTTATAGAAGTGGAAGAGTGAGCATAGAAATGGCTTAGGCTAGCTTCTAGCTTGATTTCGATATATTGAAGTTACATGTGATTGTTCTTGTAACTTAGGAAAATTTGAGGCACGCTATGTGATTTATAAGTTGTGCCTTGAAGGTGTTTGATAAAATGTCTTGCTTGATTTAAATGGTTGTTTGATGCCATTGGAATAACATGTTTGAATATGTTGTTGATATGTTGAGCATGATGAATTATGAAATTTATATGCATGTGATATAAAGTTTCATGGAATATGATGATATATGGTTTGTATTGCTCATATGGCATCAATTGCATATTGGGTATGGTCATGACATCACATTCATGGGTGTAAGTCATGGGTGTGGGTGTGTGTGTGTGTGCATGGTTAATCAAATGCCACTCTTGGTATTTGACAAGGGACTCGGAAGGAAGGGATCGAAGATCCCGTTGAGTCGCATAATTGCATGAGAGATAAATTGGGTCAGGGTTAGCAAGAAGGGCTAGAATATCCCTCGGGTAAAAGACTCGTTGATAGGATTCGCACTCCGTTGGTGTAAAAGGCCATAAAGTGTGTCGGTATATGCGGAACCGTGGGTTGAAGTCCTGAAATTCCGTGTCGTTTGGGTGCCGTTGGTGTAAGTCCATGAATGCCCACCCCAAGAAAGACCCTAGTTTTGTAAAATGTCATTGATGTGTAACATAAATGACGGATTCACACATTGGCACTTGCGTGTGTTGGGGAGCCGGGAAGGGCTCGGATTGAGTGCATGAATGAGTCTCACCTCGTTGCATGACATGTCATGAGAAATTCCATATTTGAGTTACATAAACATGATTAGAATTGTTGTGGATAATTTAGTATTGCATATGAGCATTCCATGTGCATCTAGGTGGGGAGTAGCCTCTGTAGGGAATTTTCTACTGAGCGAGGCTCACCCTATACGGGAAACAATTTCAGGTGTGGGGTTTGCACCGGCGGATGGCTCCTATGTAGAGCATCAAGGGTGAAGGAGGCCGACCTGTGGTCTTAGTGCATGATTTTGTAAACCTTTTGATTAACATGGTTTTGACTTGTAAAGTTTTCATGAATAAATGTAATAGAACTTATATGGGTTATTGTTAAACTAACCTTGCATGTTTTGATATAAGTATTGATAAATGGACTTGGTGCGGTCAAGTTTTATTTATAAATGGACCCTGTGTGGTCATTGTGTTATATTGGGTCTCGGATGGGTCATGTTAATGTATACTACACAGGTTGTGTTTTGGGTAGAGCTCCCCGTACAAATGAGACTCTGTCCGAATTTCGTTAAAATTAAGGACCCCGGAAAATGGGGCATAACGGTGTGATATCGAATTACTCGGTATCTACGGGTATTCCGCGGGTTGATGGGTAATCAACGGACCCCCGGATTTAGGGGCGTCACAGCTTGGTATCAGAGCATAGGTTATGCGATTACCTAAGGCCTGGTGGATATTGGGTTTAGACCATTGCATGCATTACACATCTCATCTTATGTGCTTACATTGTTACATGTTATATGCTATATGCTATGTGAATGATACACATGATGATATACATAGTAACATGTATATGGAATGAAAACATTAGGGTTAGAAAACCCAAAAGATCGTTTGGAAAAAGGGATGAACGGTATGGTTCAATGTGTTAATGTCTACTAGTAGGTGGCACACGCACGACTAGTGAAACAAGGAGGAAAATCTCCAAGTTGAAATACTTGATCCTTAACTTGGGAGATTAAGTAATTGATCTATTGCTATCTTATGTGTGTGTAGATGGCAACAAGAGGAAGAGGACGCAGTCGGGGCCGAGGCGGTGGACGGAACAACCCACTACCACCTACTACTGACCAATAAGCCTTCATAGAGGCTCTTGGTACAGTGGTTGCCACACTCACACAGACGGGTGCAGGTGGGGGCCAAGGAGGCTCCAGTCATCTCCAGAAGTTCAAGGCACATCAGCCTCCGATCTTCATGGGAGGAGCGGACCCAATGGTAGCTGACCATTGGTTCCGGCAAGTGGATAGGGTTTTGAGGGCTATGGAGATCACCTCCGACGCCACCAAGATAACTCTAGCTACATTTCAGCTGGAGGGGGAATCCCTGGTGTGGTGGGATTGGGTGAAAGACTCCAAGGACTTGGAGGCTATGACTTGGATTGAGTTCAAGGAACTCTTTATGGGAAAGTACTTCCCGGCCGCAGCAAAACATGCAAAGGCCTGGGAATTCCTGGATTTGAGGCAAGGCACCATGACGGTGATGGAGTACGTTGCTAAATTCACCGAATTAGCACGTTTCGCTGATGACTACGTGGCCACAGATACGGCCAAAGTCAGAAAGTTTGAGGATGGGCTGAAGTTATCCATCCGAGGTAAGATTGTGGGTCTTCTCCTACAAGACTTCGACTTGATGGTCCAGATAGCCATGGCCATTGAGAGAGAAGTGGATGATGCAAGAAACATCTGGGAGGCGGGTGTGAAGGACAAGAAGAAGGAGGGCCAATCCTCTTCTTCTAGTTCTGGAAAGAGGCAGAGGACTTTTCCTCCGCAAGGGCAACAAGGACAAGGTCGTAGCCATCAAGGCCAAGGCCACGATCGATCCTCCCAAGGTGGGGGAAACCCGGGGACTACATATCAGGCGGGGCAGAAAGCATGTTTCCATTGCCGCCAGCCGGGTCACATGAAGCGGGATTGTCCTCAGCGGCAAGGATCCCAAAGCTACGGATCGTCACAATCCCAGACTTCGGTGGGGCAACCACAGACCTAGTATACTCCTCACTACCCTACCATGGGCCGGGGGAGTCAGTATCAGTACCAGGGTGCTGCACAAGGCCCTACCACTTCACGTGCGGGGACACCGCAAGCTGGCCAGATGGGCCAAGGCATGGTTCGGGGATGAGGTCAGGGCTCACAAGCCGGGACTCAAGGGCGTGTCTACGCCATGATACCACAGACTGAGCCGACAGATCCGTCGGTGATACAGGGTACATTTCTACTTCCCCACTTATGGGCTAGAGTATTGTTTGATTCTGGTGCATCGCATTCATTTATTGCTGCATCTTGTGTGAAAGACTTGGGTTTAGAGGTTGAGACCTTAGAAGAGCCATTGCACGTGAGTTCTCCCCTAGGTGCTAGGGTGAGGGTTGATCAGATATGTCAGGGGTGGAGTTAGAGATCTCAGGGATTCTACTCACCGTGGACCTTCGAGTCATGGACATGTCGGAGTTCGATGTAATCCTTGGGATGGATTGGTTGGCGGCACACCGAGTCGTCATTGATTGTGATTGGAAGCAGTCACTGCTTACACACCGGATGGGGTATGTTTCATGTTTCAGGGGGATAAGCACGATGCTTTACCCCAAGCCGTGTACGACTCTAGATGGCACGGGCAGTTGATGGGTTGGCTAGCAAGCCTTACCCTAGAGGACGAGGCGAGACAGGTGATTGATTGGAAACTATGTCTTTCCTAACCCCTAAAATGCTATCCCTCAAATGATGCAATGTATGAGCGGAAGAAAGGATTTCTCCCCCTTTGGGATAGTGTGAAAAGAAAGGGCAATGAGGAAAGGGAAATGGGAAGATGTAAATATGGGATATGTATGCACAAAAATGCTCCCCAATCGCAAGGAGACTTTCGTGTGTTGTGAGTTACTTGGAAGAGTATTCCAAGGTCGTATCCACAGGGAAGGAAGTGAATCAAGATTGAAGTGATTTGGTGAAAAACGGAAATGTAAAATCTTTTGTCTTGAGAGTTGGTTTGTGAAGTGTATGCTAATGAAGATGTAATGATAAAACAAGTGTTGGCAATTCCAAGAGATCACTCCAATGGGTATACCACCTCAACTCAAATCACTCCTCCGATTGAGCATGAATGAACGCTTGAATCACGGAAAGCCGAGGATGACGTCGGTGAGTATCTAAGCATAAACCGTGACTAGGCCTATGGTTTATCAAAGACTCATCGACTCATCCATCTTTCATCCGGTCAAAACGAACCATTTGACTCTAAAGGGAAGGAGGAGAAAGAGTTGAAATGGTATCCCCAAAGGAGATCCCTCTTGGTCTTGCCAACTAAAGGATTTAGCTACTCATACTTGGAATGGAAATGACTATGTAATGAAAGTGCATTGCAAATCTATGAACTTCTAAAGCTACAAAGTACAAGAATTCATGAGCTAAAAGACAATGCATTTAAACCCATTACATAGCTATGAAAATGAAGAACTTTAATTCATTAATGGTAGAAAGTGGAAGAGAACATTAAACTAGTGAAAAGCATGAAAGAACTTACATTAATGGCATTCAAAGAAGTTCTAAAGAGTCTTAGAGGAGAATGCAAGGCAATGTACTGGAAAATAAGTGACAATTACAACTTTCTCTCTCTAGAATCTACTATTCATCATCTCTACGCTTGGAGCATCTCTCTCTAAAAACTCTCTAATGTAATACATAATCCCCCTCAACAATGGAGAACCCTCTCCATCAAAACGTGCCAAGGGACAGGGGTAGCCCTGGAGATGTGATCTCCATCAATAGGTTACAGGTGATGGGCTAGACAGGGGCATGGCAGAGCAGTCATCAACACCCAGCAACTCCACTTCTCTTTCCTCTCATTAATGCTCAATGCAATCAAAGTACAAGAGAGAGTGTGAACACCATGAATAATGTTGTGGGCGTGCAGGAGAAAAGCATGGAGGGGTCCACAAGACAGCTGAGCAGATCTGTAGAATTTGGGCACTTCAGGAAATCAGTACCGGTACTGGGTACCGGTACTGCGATTCCAGTAGGTTTTCAGTACCGGTACTGTTATGCATCCTTTTCTGAATTTCTTGATTTCTTTGCTCCCGATCTGTCCTCAAACTATCATTTCAACTCCTTTCATCCCAAGTGGTATGAGAGGGTCTTTAAAAGCCATATTTAGCTTCATTCAACTACAAAAACAACAAATTGATGTTAAGACTTCAATCATCATAACTTAGATCATTTAAAGCTCAAAAGCAAGTGAAATGAGTTGATTAGCATCTTAAAAATATACAAAGTTGTGTGCTAATCAACAGGAGTTTGGTCTACCTCGGGTTGTGTGTGATTATGAGGATGTTTTTCCGGATGAACTACCGGGATTACATCCACATAGGGATGTAGACTTCACTATTGAGTTGCATCCAGGTACATCGCCCATTTCTATGACTCCACATAGGATGGCGCCTGCTGAGTTGCAAGAACTCAAGGTCCAATTGCAGGAATTGTTGGACAGGGGGTTCATTAGACTGAATACCTCACCTTGGGGCGCTCCGGTGTTATTTGCAAAGAAGAAGGACAAAACCCTTCGACTATGCATAGATTACCGGCAGTTGAATAGGGTTACTATCAAGAATAGGTACCTTTTACCGATGATTGATGACTTGTTTGATCAGCTGAGAGGGGCGCGGGTGTACTCCAAGATAGATCTCTGCACCGGTTACCATCAGTTGAGGGTTAGGGAAGCAGATATCCCTAAGACGGCGTTCAGAATGCGGTATGGGAATTTCGAGTTCACAGTGATGCCATTCGGATTGACAAACGCCCCGGCGGCATTCATGGATCTCATGCATAGGGTGTTCCAATCCTACCTTGATCAGTTCGTCGTGGTTTTTGTTGACGACATTTTGATCTACTCCAAGTATGAGGAGGAGCATGAGATTCACTTGAGGATTGTTCTCCAGGTCTTGAGAGACCACCAGTTGTACGCCAAGTTCAGCAAGTGTGAATTTTGGCTGACTGAGGTGAAATTCTTGGGGCATGTAGTGTCGGCTTCGGGTGTATCTGTGGACCCGGAGAAGGTCGAGGCAGTTATGAATTGGGAGAGACTGAAGTCAGTCTTCGAGATACGCAGTTTCTTGGGATTGGCAGGGTATTACCGGCGGTTTATTGAGGATTTCTCTCGGCTGGCTGCACCTATGACTAGGTTGACTCGGAAAGAGGTCAAGTTCGAGTGGAATGATTCTTGCGAGAAGGCATTCCAGGAGTTAAAGAGAAGGCTTACTTCAGCTCCTATCTTGATAGTCCCGGAAAGGGGACAGAGGTACACAGTTTATTGTGATGCCTCGAAGGACGGATTGGGATGTGTCTTGATGCAGTCCGGGAGGGTGGTGGCTTATGGTTCTCGGCAGTTAAAGAACCACGAGCAGAATTACCCCACACATGATATGGAATTGGCGGCCATTGTCTTTGCCTTGAAGGCTTGGCGTCACTACCTGTATGGCGAGCAGTTTGAAGTGTTTTCGGACCACAAGAGTCTGAAGTACATTTTCACACAGCGGGACCTCAACATGAGGCAACGCAGGTGGATGGAGTACCTCGAGGACTACGATTTCACGTTGCATTACCATCCTGGTAAGGCAAATGTGGTGGCTGATGCACTCAGCCGAAAGTCACGGGGAGTTGTGGCTAGTGTGGCTTCCCGAGAGTGGCAGATGCTCGAGACTGTGGGACAGTTCGGGCTACATTACGCTGATTATATTCAGGGTACTTTGGGGAGCTTGGTGGCTACACCTTCCCTACTGAGCAGGGTTATTGAGTCCCAGGGATAGGATACTGAGTTAGTGTTCATCAGGGACCGAGTACGATTGGGTACGGGTGATGAAGGCTAGGCCATTCACACAGATGGTAGTCTTTGGTTCAAGGGATGGATTGTGGTTCCCCAGTCTGCGAAGCTCAGAGAGGAGATTCTCAAAGAGTTTCATTGTTCCCGATTTGCTGTGCACCCAAGTGGCACGAAGATGTATCATGATCTTCGTCGCCAGTATTATTGGAGCGGGATGAAGAGAGATGTTGGAGATTTTGTCAGACGATGTCTCACCTGTCAGCAAGTTAAGGCTGAGCACCAGAGACCAGCAGGATTACTCCAGCCTTTGGAGGTAGCTGAGTGGAAGTGGGAGCATATGACGATGGATTTTGTGACCCATCTGCCACGGACATCGCGGGGGCATGACGCGGTGTGGGTGATAGTGGACCGGCTTACCAAGTCGGCACATTTTCTGGCAGTGCGGATGACCTTCACACTGGAGGAATTCTGCAGGTTGTACATACGAGAGATTGTCCGGTTGCATGGGGTACCCGTATCTATAGTATCGGATTGGGATCCCAAGTTTACGGCTCATTTTTGGGAGAGTTTCCAATGAGCCATGGGGACACAGCTGATGATGAGCACTGTTTTTCATCCTCAGACGGATGGTCAGTCGGAGAGGACTATTCAGACCTTAGAGGACATGCTGCGGGCATGCATCCTAGATCTCAATGGTAGCTGGGAAGATCATTTGCCCTTGGTGGAGTTCGCCTATAACAATAGTTATCAGGCGAGTATACAGATGGCACCCTATGAGGCATTGTACGGGAGGCCATGTCGTTCTCCGGTCTGTTGGACGGAAGTAGGAGAGAGGTCTTCTACGGGTCCGGAATTGGTAAAAGACACCTCGGAGAAGGTGAGCTTGATACGGAAGCGTCTTCTCACGGCTCAGAGCCGGCAGAAGAGCTACGCCGATAGACGGCGGCGACCTCTAGAGTTTGAGGTGGGAGATCATGTCTTCTTGAAGGTGATGCCTACGAGAGGAGTGGTCAGATTCGGCAAGCGAGGAAAGCTGTCACCGAGGTATATCGGGCCCTTTGAGATACTTGAGAGGGTTGGTACAGTCGCTTACCGGTTGGTGCTACTGCCTAATCTATCAGGTGTTCACGCGGTATTCCATGTCTCTATGCTCCGGAAGTACACCCCAGATCCGACTCATGTGGTGGATTGGGGAGAGCTTGATGTTGTTGCAGATGGTACCTTCGAGGAGGGACCGGTGCGTATCATGGATAGCCGGGATCAGGTTTTGCGAGGCAAGACCGTGAGGCTAGTAAAGGTGTTGTGGCAACACCGAGGAGTGGGGGAGGCAACATGGGAGCGTGAGGACACTATTCGTACCAACTATCCCTTCTTATTCGAGGATGAAGGTACTTTCTTATAGTCATTAAATATTAACTGACTGTTGCATATGCATGTGGTTGTATGTGTATGTATGTGTGAAATTCGGGGACGAAATTCTTTTAAGGGGAGAAGAATGTGAAACCCGGGTAAATTTAAATTTTTGTGAATAAGGGCAAAATGGTCATTTGCCATCCTAATGCTTATTTGAAATACTCATACTCTAGACCTCGGATGAGGAAACGGAGTTCTCCGTTGGATTCGAATCGCGGAATCTAGTCACCTTGTCAAATTTCGTCGAATTCTGAGATAGTCGAATTTTTGCACGTCGTTCGAGGCGACTGCGTGACGAATGACATTTTAAAGGTCCCCAATAATGGATTTTATAAAATTTCCTTAAAATTAAGTTAAAGTTCAAATAAAATTAATTTGAAATTAATCCGAGGTATAATGAATCGTTTCGGGACGAAAAACGGACCCGGAAGTCGAAAATATGCGGTGCGATGTGGACCGCACATTTTTGCCTATAAATATCCTCTAAAATCAGTTTTTTGGAGAAAAAAATATCTCCTCCTTGGCTGTAAGCAGCCGACCAAGACCAAAGAGAAAGAAAAAAAATTTCTTCAACCTTCCCGCTCCGATTCCGGGAGTTCCGTCGGTCGGAATCCGTCGATCCAAGAGGCAAAGTTCATCTCCTCGACGAGGGCTACGCGTACATACCAAAAACAAGAGATTTCACCGAAGATTCAAAAGTGAAGATTTGGAAAATCAAGAGTTCTTGAGTTGTTTTGGTGTTATAGGAGTTTTCTACACTCCTATTGAGGTAGGGGTTTGCTACTTTGGTTGATTCCTAGTCTAGAATGCTTCTAGGAAATGCTTAGGTTATGTATGCATATATATATGATCTATACATATGTCTATGGTTATAGAAGTGGAAGAGTGAGCATAGAAATGACTTAGGCTAGCTTCTAGCTTGATTTCGATATATTGAAGTTACATGTGATTGTTCTTGTAACTTAGGGAAATTTGAGGCACGCTATGTGATTTATAAGTTGTGCCTTGAAGGAGTTTGATAAAATGTCTTGCTTGATTTAAATGGTTGTTGATGCCATTGGAATAACATGTTTGAATATGTTGTTGATATGTTGAGCATGATGAATTATGAAATTTATATGCATGTGATATAAAGTTTCATGGAATATGATGATATATGGTTTGTATTGCTCATATGACATCAATTGCATATTGGGCATGGTCATGACATCACATTCATGGGTGTAAGTCATGGGTGTGGGTGTGTGTGTGTGTGCATGGTTAATCAAATGCCACTCTTTGTAAAACCCGAGAAAATTTAAACTTTTGAGAAAAAAGGGCAAAATGGTAAATTGCCACTATGGTGTACAGGTTGTAAACCTGAAATTTTCTAGAGCTCGGATGACGAAACGGACATCACCGTTGGATTCGTCTCGCAGAACCTAGTTACCCTGTCAAATTTCATTGAATTCCGAGTTAGTTGGATTTTTTGCGTTTTACGAGGCGGTCGAGCCTCGGGAGACCCAAAAACGAAATTCTGATTAAAATTTTAAATTTTGGGAAATAAATGACGGAAGTTAAAATAAAAATATTTTGAACTTGAACCGGAGCGAAATTTAATCGTTTCGGGGTTAAAACGGACCCGGGAAATAAGGGTCGTGTGGCGCGTTGTGGGCCAAGAATTTAAAGGGGTATTTAAAGGGGAGAAAATCAGATTTCTCTCCCCATTTTGCTCAACCGATTTTAATGTGAGAGGAAGAGAGGGAAAGAGCAAGTCTTCTCCACCTTCTCTCTACGATCTACACCCATTGAGAGCTCAAATCGACTCGGGCCAAGAACAAGAGTTGCTCTACGCGTCGAGGGCTACGCGTGGGTACCAAAAACGACGGCTTTCACCGAACGTTGGGAGGCCGAAAAGTTGGAAGTGGAGGATTCAAGCTTGCTTTGAGTTCTAAGAGCTTCCCAAGACGATTCTACACGCTACAAGAGGTATGGTTCCCTCCTACTAAGGTCTATTCCAAACCTAGGATGTTTTTATGAAATGGGTAGGATGATAGATTGTATATCTCTTGCCTATTGTTGGTAATGTGTTGAAATGGGTATTGAAATGGGTAAAGATCAATTCTAATTGGATTGGTAATTAGAAATTTTTAAATGAAATTTCTAGAATTGGGTATATGGGATTGATCCAATGAAATTCTTGGATTATGTGAATTGTGGGCATGGTATGTGCTTATATTATGCCATGAGAATTAAAGTGTGTTATTACTTGATTTTGTGATGACATGCTTGGGTGTTATTCAAGATAAAATGTTGGTATATGTATACATGTTATAATATATTGACATTGTAGAGAATTATGGAAATTATATGCTTATGATGTAATTTTTCCATGAAATATGTAAAATGTGATTGGAATGTTCATGTGTTCCTCATAACATATTGAACATGGTAATATTGTTGCAATGGAGCATCACATTGCATATGCACGGGAACATCGCATTTAGTGGGTGTGTGTGCATGGTGGTTGTCTTCACCACGCTTGGTGGATGACGAGTGGGCTCGGGTAATATGGGTTGATGACCTAGTCGAGTCGCACGGTTTGCATGGGTGATAGGGTTGGGGTAGCAAGAAGGGCTAGAAAATCCCTCGGGTGAGAGACCCGGTGATTGGATACGCACTCCGTTGGTATAAGAGCCCATAAAGTGTGTCGGTGTACGCGGAACCGTTGGTGGAAGTCCATGAATTCCGTGTAGGTTGGGTGACCTTTGGTGTGAGTCCATGAACATCCACCCCTATATAGACCCTAGAATGAAAGGTCATTTGATGTGCAACATCAATGACGGATTGGTACACATTGGCACTTGCATGTGTAAAGGAGCCGGGAAGGGCTCGGTTGATATGCATGAGTGGGTCTTACCTCATTCCATAGCATGGCATTGTAAATTCCATCATTGAATATATTTCCTTGCTTGGGATGTTATGAATTGTTGTTTTGTGGCATGTGAACATTTCATATGCATATAGGTTGGGGAGTAGCCTCATTAGGAGATACCCTATTGAGCGTGGCTCACCCTTTGTGGGAAAAATATTTCAGGTGCTGGGTTCACACCGGCGGACGGCTCCCATTTCGAGCCTCAAGGTTGAAGAAAGCCGGAATGTGGCTTTATTTTGAGTTTTTGTAAAATTATTATAAAAACTTGGTTTTGATATGTAAATTCATATAAATGTTTGTAATAGAATTTATATGTATCATGTTTTATGGGAAAAACTTCATTAAATATGTGTTGGATGGAAAAGAGGTGTGTTGAATGGATTGGAAGTGAAAAATAGAAGAAAAAGGCAAAAGTGGCAGAACCGTACAGGTACGCGTACCGGTACGGCGACAGCCAGAAGGTAGAGCGTACCGGTACGCGTACCGGTCCAGTGGGCATACCGTACCGGTACGCCCTCCAAAATTTTCTGAAATTTTAATTTTTTTCTTTTTTTTTTTTGCCAAACCCTTGGGCTATTGTTTCCTTCCTTTAAAGGTTATAAATGAACAATAATAGGATACCAATGGTGGCATATTGGACCTCGGATGGGTCAACCAACCAAAAGAAGTTAGACTTGTGATTCTTTTACATATAATTATAAGTCCCGGTAAAGGGAATGTGGTGACGTGGTGTCGGGTTAAGCGACATTCACGGGTATTTCCGCGGGTTGATGGGTTTATCAACGGTGAATAAAGGACCCCCGGAAATTGGGGCGTCACACTCTTGATATTTGACAATGGACTCGGAAGGAAGGGATCGAAGATCCCGTTGAGTCGCAAAATTGCATGAGAGATAAATTGGGTCGGGGTTAGCAAGAAGGGCTAGAATATCCCTCGGGTGAAAGACTCGTTGATAGGATTCGCACTCCGTTGGTGTAAAAGGCCATAAAGTGTGTCGGTATATGCGGAACCGTGGGTTGAAGTCCTGAAATTCCGTGTCGTTTGGGTGCCGTTGGTGTAAGTCCATGAATGCCCACCCCAAGAAAGACCCTAGTTTTGTAAAATGTCATTGATGTGTAACATAAATGACGGATTCACACATTGGCACTTGCGTGTGTTGGGGAGCCGGGAAGGGCTCGGATTGAGTGCATGAATGAGTCTCACCTCGTTGCATGACATGTCATGAGAAATTCCATATTTGAGTTACATAAACATGATTAGAATTGTTGTGGATAATTTAGTATTGCATATGAGCATTCCATGTGCATCTAGGTGGGGAGTAGCCTCTGTAGGGAATTTTCTACTGAGCGAGGCTCACCCTATACGGGAAACAATTTCAGGTGTGGGGTTTGCACCGGCGGATGGCTCCCATGTAGAGCATCAAGGGTGAAGGAGGCCGACCTGTGGTCTTAGTGCATGATTTTGTAAACCTTTTGATTAACATGGTTTTGACTTGTAAAGTTTTCATGAATAAATGTAATAGAACTTATATGGGTTATTGTTAAACTAACCTTGCATGTTTTGATATAAGTATTGATAAATGGACCCGGTGCGGTCAAGTTTTACTTATAAATGGACCCTGTGTGGTCATTGTGTTATATTGGGCCTCGGATGGGTCATGTTAATGTATACTGCACAGGTTGTGTTTTGGGTAGAGCTCCCCGTACAAATGAGACTCTGTCCGAATTTCGTTAAAATTAAGGACCCCAGAAAATGGGGCATAACGGTGTGATATCGAATTACTCGATATCTACGGGTATTCCGCGGGTTGATGGGTAATCAACGGACCCCCTGATTTAGGGGCGTCACACCATGCATGCCTCACATACAGATAATATCATCAATCACACTGGTTCACGCATGAACCATCTCTGGGGAAATTTTTGGGTCTTGCACCCTAGTGTCTCATCGCCCTTCTTGCTTTTCAAGGGGAATGTGTAGGGCACAACTTGTGACGCCACATAGGCCATCACCGAAAACCACTACCATAACCAATCCCCCTTAGGACTAGTAGCCGCCTTGGCAACCCACTCAATAGGCCTCAATCGTCTACTAACCCTTTGCCTGTCAATATCGAGCATACATTTTCCAAAAATCATTATTTTCTATATCCATAAATCGTTTTGAAAACCCATGTCATAACCTTGACATTTTATCAAACATATAGTATACTCAAATCTCAAAATTTTCATTTTCAAAGCAACACAACCAATTTCAAGAAAATAAGTCATATATATATGTACCAAATCATAACATACTTCAAAACACCAAATCATAGGTTTAATCAAATACCCATATAACTAAAATCAAACTAGAGTTTCAAACCCACAACACTAAAATTATTTTTATTTCCAAGAGAATAAGTCATGTATATTATGTACAAGATCATAGCACACTTCAAAACCCCCAAATCATAGGTTTAGTCAAATACCCATAACTAAAATCAAACTAGGGTTTCAAACCCACAACACTAAAATCATTTTTATGCATGTAGGTTCATAATTCAAGGAAAACTCCACAATAAATCAAGGTTTATAACAAGTATTTTGCCATCAAACACATAGTAAGCTTTAACTAAAGAAAATAAATGAGATGCACAATGTAAATGCAAGAGAGAGGAAAACCCCACCTAGAATCAAAATTCTAAGCTTAATCTCCAAGATTTTCAAACCAAGCCCAAGTCCTTCTTATATCTTCTTCTCTCTTTCTCTATCTAGTTCTAAGGTGGGTGGAGGTGTTTTGGATGAGAGATGTGAGAAAAAATGAGAGAAATATGCTGAATTTGGGGTTTTAAACCCAGCAATTCCCGTCATAAACACTGTTCATGTCAAAAAAATGCATTTTGTCCAAAATTATAATTTTGCCCCTAAAAGTCTCCAATTTGATCCATATGACTATCATAAGGTTTTTTGACGTCTCGGATTCATTTTTTAATGTTATTTTAACCTAAAAACATTTAGTTTTATGATTTATCTCAAAACTAAAGTTAAACGTCTATTTCAAGTTTTTCGGACCTCCCGGATTCAATGGCAATATTATTTTGACCTAAAAAATTTAATATATTTACTTAGTTACTCTTATCAATCTCAAACACCTCCAAAAATTAAATTTGACCCAAAAGTCAATACGTTCGTACTTCAAACTTACGCTACTATTCCTTTAACAACGATTCAAAGTTTCTCTCATCATTTTAATTATTTTAAAAATACTAGCAAGTTAATATCATTTATATTTATATAACATACGGGATCTCACAATCCACCCCCCTTAAAATAAGTTTCGTCCTCGAAACTTAGGCTCCCTCGTCTAAGTCTCAATTGTTAACAACCAACCCAACCAAGTGAACTCCATTTACCAACACAAGAATATATGTTCAAGTTTCTGTTGTGAATTTACTGCCTTCACCATCACATATAGGCTGATAATCAACAAATCCACCAATCTCAAACGAGTATTACAGTCAATTAAAATATTTCCAAGTCCATTCATGTCAACACATTTTTTCACTTCAATTTCATTCTTATAATGTTGCTTCATGTCCCATGATAATGCCTCAGATTTTCCCGTGTTTGCCCCATTGTCACAATTATCATAAGTCTTCAAATTCACATACTTTTTAAGCTATCCAATAACCCGTGCGACTACCAAAACTAATTTCTCACGACGATTCACCACTAAGTCGCCGACTTCATTGTTTACTTGTCACCTATGGTAATCATTTAATTCTCGATATTATAGTCATTCAAGGTACCATGACACTCTTGCCACATGCTCCCATCCACCATGCTCCCATCCATACTACTCTAGAGTGCAAGGCTCAAGACATGGCACGACTCATGACATGACCCGACCCAAAACGCGCATGACCCTATCCACCAAATTTCTTAACCACACCTACTTCATATACTTCTCATACCTGATCAAATACTATTATCAACCTTTAGAGAATTTTCACGCACACTCGGTATTATCGTCACAATATTTTAACGTTTCAATATTATCACTAAAGAATCAAATAATAAGTTTTGGAAAACTCTTATTTTCATTTTGTATAATATATCCTCTATTTAAATCTACCACATAGCATTAAATCCTATGACAAACCTCAAGTCGTTGTGATTTGGTGAACACCACAAGATTGTCGATAGTGATAATTTTCAAACTACACACCTAGTTATCCAAGAAATTGATTTTTACTTCTCAACTATACTTTTCACCTTCATTCGTGTAATCATAACCAAATGGTTAACCCCAATAATATAAAATCAAACCAAATGTTTTCACTACACACTTTGATACTAATTATAATTTTCAAATTCACTTTTTCAATTCATTATAATCAGAACTAACAACCGATAAAAAATTTCTTGGGTTGTCTCTCATAAGTACAAGATGCATCTAGAACCCTCAATTAAAAATTTTAGAACTATCATAATATATCCACATTTTTAACCAATTCGATCTACCCTATATCTTTCTTCGACTTCCCAATAAGATTTATTGCCAAACACTGTCTTCGAGTGTTGGGCCATCACCGAATGTCTATTTCAATTTAAAAGTCATTATTGTCTCCCAAGAGTTAGATGTTCAATGCGGTATGATAACAAGAAAGTGCCTCAAGTAATAACCTGTAGCAAAATGTTATAGCTTCCTTACGTCCAAGATTATAACAACACATTTTACGGAACTCTTAAGTCCCCATGATTCAATCCAGCACTATAATATTTCTTGAACTATAAAATATAACCAATATAAAGTTATAATCCTAAGGGTCCAAATCATTCTTCAATTCCACACCACTAATCACCATAACCTTAAACATTTCTCATGATCCATGAGATGATAACCATTCACCGGCTAATAGAGTAATCTCGTACTTTAATCGAAATTTAATTAATCATTCGTCTGTTAATATCAAAACCACCATGTGTAATTTTAGACACCGATCTACCATATTAAATCATTTTAACATCATAACCAACTGCAAAGATTTCTTTTCAAAAATTTATGATCTTCAATACCAAATTCTCAACTCTGGCCTATCAAACCTAATGATGGATTGAAAAGATCTAGAGATAAACTTCCATATTTCTACAATATTTAACTTCCAAAGATATTAAAAGATCTCACACCACGATAAGAGTTTATGTCGAATATTGAACATCATCATTGTTCTATTAGTTACTCAATATAAATGATCTCAAATTTTTGAACATCGATGCTCCACAATCCAACAATATTAAGGACCAAAAATTTATTAAACTTTGTAGGTTTTCATGGCACGGGACTTCAAAGTTTTAGTCCATACCCTTGATCTCCATTTTTATTTAAAGTCCATGAGTACAACTTAACTATCAACCCCACACTCAACCAAGGGATTCCCAATTATCACTAGCTTTAGATGGTCTAAATGTTGTGAACTACAAACACCACAAAATACAATCACATAAGAACCGAATTAGTTCATGCTTTGCCCCGAAAGATAACACCTTCCATTACTTTAGAGAGTTATTGTCCTATAACGCTCACACGTAGTCTAATCCTTCCTACCTTTTCATGTCATTACTAATTTTCTTACTCCATATTTCTTTCCCTTCAAAGGCTTACCATATCATTCTCAATCAATCTTCAATCAAAGTCATCTAATATAACTCATCAATTATTGCACCACGATCCTCCAATCATACTCTTTCTAAATTATTCTTGTAACTCAATTGTAAAAAAAATTTAAGTCGTCACTTAAAATTTAATTCTACCCAATGTAATACTAGTCAACTATCCAAATTACTTCCAAACTACTATCAATAATCAAATACATAGTCATAAAACAACCTCTAATCCACTCAAAAGAAAAATCACAATTTTTACTCGTATTTCAAAATCGACACCAATCCTTAGCTATTTTTATCATACTTCTCCAATTGATTGTATTTGAGCATTGCACTATTTTATAGTCTCTTAGTCACCTTCATGGAAGATATATCCATCTCAAAGTTTTTACCATCAAACCAAAATTTTCAATCTTTCTTCAATTCTTAACCTCTCTATCAATTTCAATAACTTCACCTAACAAAAATTATATAAAGGATGTCATAGTTGACCTTATCTCCATGCAACAAAACTGAATTACCACACATCCTTGACTTAACAAAGTAAAACAACTAAGGGTTAGGCAAAATAATGAAAATTGACATAACCTAAAAAAGTTATAACATCATAAATCGTCATACCTCGAAGCCTTTCTCACTTTCATACATTCTCAGCCAAAATACACTAATACTCACTATGACATCCAAAACGCATGACTCAAAAATAATTTCTTTGTCACCACACGTCGTCTAACTATCTTCAATAGTGGAAAACTCATTTCCCTACAACTCTCATGTGAGACCTAATCCCTAAGCTCTGATACCAATCTGTCACGCCCCAAATTTCATAAAAGCGTGATTAAAATAAATACTTTATTTATTTAAAAAAAACACATGCCGGTATGTTGTAAAAACATCTAGGAAAGTATCTCTTTAGTTTAAATAAATCATTTTTGTTTTTGAAAATTTCGGCAGAGTTTTCTTTAAAAATTGGGCTTCCAACCAGCTTGTAAGAGTATCCTTGTGAGAGCATAACATAATTTAAACTAACTAAACATCCACAACATGCCTCCATCAAAAATATAATCGAACTAAGTCCGGGGTAGCAATTAGAGGCCCACGAAGTCCTCCCAAACCCGGATATATCCAATACCAATATATACACAACTTAGTACACCAAGTCATAACTTTACATTACAATACCCAAAATAATAATCCCTCTATGGGATGATCAAGTGTACACCATAAATGCCTCAAGACAACATTTTCAAACACAATGTTTGAGTGCTAACATTTCTACATAAGTTTTAAAGGTAAATACAAAAGGCACCAAAAGATATTCTTTCTAGTCCAAGCTCCCACAAGCATTCCATCACCTATGCCCCAGGATGCATGCTAGTCTCTGAAAATATTAGTAAGGGATGAGCAACCACAGCTCAGTAGGATAATCCTTTTTTCCAAGCATTTACAAAGTTTTAAATGCCAACATTCCACAAACCATACGAATAAGTAATGAAAACTTTCTATAATTAAGTATAGGTACAATATAATAAGTAAAACATTTATAAAACAAATCTCCCAACACCTCAACATTAGAAATATACAAGGTATAAATTAAAGGTTTATATATTCAAAGTTGAACCATCATAGCAAATACCATGCATGCCTCGCATACGGACAATATCATCAATCACACCGGTTCACGCATGAACCATCCCCGGGGAAATTTTTGGGTCTTGCACCCTAGGGTCTCATCGCCCTTCTTGCTTTTCAAGGGGAATGTGTAGGGCACAACTTGTGACGCCACATAGGCCATCACCGAAAATCACTACCATAACCAATCCCCCTTAGGACTAGTAGCCGCCTTGGCAACCCACTCAATAGGCCTCAATCGTCTACTAACCCTCTGCCTGTCAATATCGAGCATACATTTTTCAAAAATCATTATTTTCTATATCCATAAATCCTTTTGAAAACCCATGTCATAACCTTGACATTTTATCAAACATATAGTATACTCAAATCTCAAAATTTGCATTTTCAAAGCAACACAACCAATTCCAAGAAAATAAGTCATACATATATGTACAAAATCATAACATACTTCAAAACCCCAAATCATAGGTTTAATCAAATACCCATAACTAAAATCAAACTAGGGTTTCAAACCCACAACACTAAATGCAATTCCGCCAATAGGATTACTCATCTTTCCTATACTAAAATTTAGTAATGACATTACAGTAAGATTCATCTCAATTCCTAAAATAGATACAACATTCTTAATAACTTTTTCTCTCACTAGCCAAAAGGAATTCACAATCTTTGAAACCCAACAATAATTTCAAATCACAACTTCATACTCCCACATTAGTCAATATTCTAGAATCAACTTTTAGGTTGCACATCCATTTGCAATTTCTCATAATACTCTTTAGCTTCACCATCGTAGTCATTACTGAAATAGTTCACTGCGCACTCTGATATAAATTATAATCCACAAATTCACAAATCAAAACTAGTCACAAGATACGAATTCCCATAGGTTCGTAAGGTTTTGTGAAGATATGTCATGTTTCACCACATATGTTCTTTGATTATAACTTTCCAAATGTGTTCACTAATGATCCCTCTTTCTCCTTCAAAAGAAATTTTTGTAATTAACCAACTATACTACTTAGGCTAAGGATCAAGTTATATCTCCAAGATATTTGCTCTCAATCTCCAATCTTGACTTCAAATCAATAAGCCTTACCATCCCCTTCATAACTCACTTGTATCCGGATTTATACTTTTAGATCAATCTTAATATCTCTACATGTTCACCAACTCGATTAAGGCCAATTAATTTTTTTTTTTTATCTTCCAAGTATTTATTCTCAATTTATAACATTGAGCTAGAATCAATAACCAATGTAATCAATCCTTAGTGATTTTCATTAACATCACAATTCTTTTCATAATACCTATACCTTTGAATCCCTAGGATACAATCCAGTACAATATATATCTTGTAATATACCAAAATGTGAAGATAAAATGTCAAGGATCCCAAAATATCTCTCAATTCCCTATTAGCAGACTTCTTATGATATAATCAAAACTAAAACAAGACTCTCAATGATTAAACCAATGTTCCTTAATTTACCCACATTAGTCATCATAGTCTTAATCATTATTCATAATCCCAAGATAATAACGATCTGCTAATTACTAGGATAACCATAGTCATTTATCCCAAAAATTACATAAGGTTTCTACATCCATGTCAAAGCCAATCTGCATAGGTATCATAATTGATTCCTCAAATTACATTTTTCCAATTATCACCACTAATCGTAAAGTTTGAATCTTCAATACTCATGCCAACAATCCTCAAGTATAACTAATCAAACCTATCTTAATAGTGTACTAAAAGAGACAGGAAAAAGAACTTTATATTCCCCCAACACACGACTCTAATAACATTAAAAGATCTCACTTAACAATAGAAGTTAACACCAAACATTGAAACCATCCTCATTTCAATAATTGTCTGCTATATCTGACCTCAAACTTTTAGAACTCTATAATCTTTAATCCTACAATATCTAGGGTCAAAGGTAACTACTACCACTTAATTAGGCTTCCTATATTTTCCTTTTTTATATGTCTATAAGTTTGTTTCCATAACTCAACCTCAAATTTTCAGTCAAAATTTGTGAATACAAGTCAACTGTTAACTCTATACTTAACCAAGAGAATCTGGAATGTTAACACTTTAGAGAGTCTAAGTGTAGCGAACTAATCCCACAACGAAATACAATTTGCCTAAATATAACGTCCTCAATGAGTATCCTATGTATGACCCTTCTAAACCATTAATACTTCCAAAGTAAATTTAATCAACTCTCCGTAATATTTTCAAACCAATATTGGGAATCTCAAGTACGTGGTTATGAAACAAACACCTGTCCATTTAAGAACCATAATCACAATTCTCATCGTTATTCCAAAATAGGCTCTCATTTGATGTTACTTCACCCGATTCCTTCAATTGATCATATTTGAGAATTATACTATCTCATACCATCGTACTCACCCTAGAGAAAAACATAACACTCCCATGGTTCATATCGTAAAACCAAAACTACATTCATTCCTTAATATACATAACTTTCCATAACCTTATTATTCAAAACTTAAGTTATCTTAAAAAAAAATATCTAAGTTGACCTTACCTCCACACATCCAAATTGAGTTATCACATCTCCTTTACTTCCAAAAATATAAGCAACACTGATAGTATAATAGAACACTTAGAGTCGATAAGCCACCAAATCATAGTCACATTTTTATATTGTTATCCATCAAAATACTTCAGTCAACATGGGTGTGTATCTAAATCAAAGCCTAAATAGTGTGGAAGCTTGCTTAAGGATAAGTCCTTCAGAGTCTAAGAAGGAAAGCACGACACTTTGCTATACAAGGAATACTACAGTGCAGATTTTTGATCAACTTCGGAGCATAAACTGATTTAACTCAGGTATTTCTAGCATGTGTAACCTATATGGTTGAAAAGATATACGAGTTAGGCTTCTAACAAAAAAAAATGGGGCACAATTTGGACTTTCCAACAAGGAGTTATGATCAAATTGGTGAGAGGTAGTGATGTGAAACCCGCCAAAATAACGAGATCCAACAACGAAAAGGAATCCAACATCGTTCTACGATCAGATTTGAATGATAGACCTCGACCCGTTGTTTATGACAAACAAGAACCTTGGTATATATGACCTCGACCCACTGTTTGTGTGAAACAAGAACCTTGGTATAAAAGAAGACGCCACAAACGGTGTGGAAACCCATTTGATAAGTCGCTGGTGAACGCCACGAAAAATCTCGATAAGTTCGTTTAGTTCTTCAAAGAACCGTAGAGAAAATACTCTCAAAATTTACTGAATAATAATCTTCCTTTTCATTGTTTTAGACGCCTATTTATAGGTTGGCCATTACAAAGAAAATTCCTAAAAATCCTAATCTGCTAAGGAAACAAATCATAATCTACTAAGGAAACAAATCCTAATCTGAGTTTATATTTTGACAATCCAAACCCAAATAGGAATAACTAAAGACTAAAACTCTTACTTGCCTAAAAGAAGAAAAAGAAAGACAACCAGCCCTTTACTAGGCTGATCACACGCCTAAATAGACAAGGAAAGTAAGCTAACAAGAATAAATCACAAGCCTAAATAAAAAAGGAAAGTCTTCCAATCAGACCAAAATATTCTTTAACATGCCAACTTTAAGCTTAGCCTTTGCCAGATTCTTCTAGAACTTGAATTATATTGATGAATCTTTGTTGCCCAAGTGGATCATGCTCCATGGGCCTCGACGCACTTGCTTGAGTCCATGCCTCTTGAATCAGCCCGTTGAGTACCTCTTTAAACTTTCTTGCTCGTGCTCTCGTAACCGGTCCAATTGGAACTTGAACTAGATACCTTGAAGTTGTGCTTGTGCTATGATTTGCATCATTCCCCTCCTCTTGAAAAGGATTTGTCCTCAAATCATCACCTACATCAAAAGGACTTAAGTCAGTAACATTAAAAGTAGCACTTACATTGTACTCACCAGGTAAATCTAGCTTGTAGGCTTTGACATTGATGTGCTCTAGGACTTGGAAAAGACCATCTCCCCTTGGAAGAAACTTGGAACGCCTTTGTGTCAAAAATCTCTCTTTTCTCATATGCAGCCAAACCCAATCTCCGGGTTCAAAAATCAGCTTGTGACGCCCCTTGTTGGCTTGCTTTTTATACTGCTCCATTCGTCGCTCAATGTTGAGTCTTGCTTTCTCATGAATCTGCTTGACAAAGTCAGCTTTCTTCTTGCCATCTAAATTAACATGCTCAGACAAAGGTAAAGGAGATAAATCCAATGGGGTTAAAGGATTAAATCCATACACAATTTCAAATGGTGAAAATTTAGTAGCAGAATGAACATAACGGTTATAAGCAAACTCAACATGTGGTAAACATTCTTCCCATGTCTTGTTGTTCTTTTTAATGATTGCCCTCAATAAAGTAGACAAAGTCCTATTTACTACCTCAGTTTGACCATCAGTTTGTGGATGACAAGTAGTAGAAAATAATAGCTTAGTACCTAGCTTACACCACAAAGTCTTCCAAAAATAGCTCAAGAACTTAGCATCTCTATTCGAAACAATTGTTCTTGGCATGCCATGTAATCTCACAATCTCTCTAAAGAACAAGTCAGCAACATGCGACGCATCATCCGTTTTGTGACATGGAATAAAGTGTGCCATCTTAGAAAATCTATCCACAACCACAAAAATTGAATCTCTCTCACGCTTAGTCCTAGGCAATCCTAACACAAAGTCCATTGAAATATCAATCCATGGCTCACTAGGAATTGGTAAAGGAGTATACAAACCATTGGATTGCACTCTAGATTTAGCTTGCCTACATGTGACACATCTACCCCAAATTCTTTCAACATCTCTTTTCATGTGAGGCCAATAGAAGTTTTCCTGCAAAACAGCTAAAGTCTTTGCAATTCCAAAATGTCCCATTAATCCCCCTCCGTGAGATTCCTGCACTAACAACTTCCTCAAGGAACAATTAGGCACGCATAGCTTATTCTCTCGAAATAGGAATCCATCAAGCCTAAAGAACTTACCACAACCGGTTTTCTTACAAGCCCGGTATTCCTCACAAAAATCGTGATCATCAGCATATAAATTTTAATGTGCTCAAAACCAAGCAATTTTGCATCAAGTGTGGAGAGTAATGCATACCTGCGAGATAGTGCATCGGCGACCACATTCTCCTTACCTTGCTTATACCGGATGACATATGGAAACGTCTCAATGAACTCCATCCATCGCGCATGCCTTATGTTTAGCTTGTGCTGGCCCTTCAAGTGTTTCAAGGACTCATGATCGGTGTGAATCACGAATTCCTTAGGCCATAGGTAGTGTTGCCACGTCTCTAAAGCTCGAACCAATGCATACAACTCCTTATCATAAGTTGGGTAGTTTAAGGCTGCCCCACTGAGTTTCTCGCTGAAGTAAGCAATTGGTCGTCCTTCCTGCATAAGCACTGCTCCTATGCCAATACCTGAAGCATCACATTCAATCTCAAACGTTTTAAAAAAGTTAGGTAAAGACAATAAGGGGGCGTTTGTCAGCTCTCTTTGATTAGTTGAAATACAATTTCTTGTTCTTCTACCATCTAAATCCAACGTTCTTCTTGATCACTTCGGTAAGTGGTGCGGCTATGCTACTAACATTACCTACACTTGTGGGACTCGGCCATTCTTGGATTGCACGTACCTTCTCTTCGTCAACCTGTATACCTTTTGCACTAACAACAAATCCCAAAAATACAAGCTTATCGGTATAAAAAGTACACTTCTTTAGATTAGCAAACAACTTTTCTTTCCTAAGCACATCTAAAACAGATTTCAAATGTACTACATGATCGTCCATGTTTTTGCTATAAATGAGTATATCATCAAAGTAGGCAACAACAAATCTGCCTATAAATGCACGCAAAACATGATTCATAAGTCTCATAAAGGTGCTCGGAGCATTAGTCAATCCAAAAGGCATAACTAACCATTCATACAAACCATATTTTGTTTTGAAGGCTGTTTTCCATTCATCTCCTTCCTTTATTCTAATCTGATGATAACCACTCTTTAAGTCAATCTTAGAAGATACACAAGAACCATGCAGCTCATCTAACATATCATCTAAGCGAGGAATAGGATGACGATACTTTACCGTTATGTTGTTGATGGCCTGACAATCAACACACATTCTCCACATCCCATCCTTCTTAGGTACAAGTAAAACTGGAACGGCGCATGGGCTCATGCTCTCCCTCACGTGCCCTTTCTCCAACAACTCACTTACCTGCCGTTGAAGCTCCTTTGTCTCCTCAGGATTGCTCCTATAGGCTGGTCGGTTTGGAATTGTCGCACCGGGAACAAAATCAATTTGATGTTCAATCCCCCGGATTGGAGGTAACCCATGAGGTGTTTCCTCGGGAAAGACATCCTCATACTCCTGCAAAAGAGAAACAACAGAACTAGGCAAAGGAAGGTCAAGTTCGTTAGTGTTTAAAAGTGCCTCTTTGTACAAAAGTACAATCATTGGCTGATTTGAAAACATGGCTCGCTTAATTTCACTCACTTTTGCATAGAAATTCTTTTGTTTTCTCTCTGATTTTGATTTTCTTTTTCTCTCTCATTTTTCTCGGCCTCTCTCTGATTTTCACTCTTTTTCTTTTTCTTTTGTTTACTCTCTTTCTTTTGATCACTCTCTTTTTGCAATCTCACTTGATCCTCATATACTTGCTGCGGTGTCAATGGTACAAGAGTGATTGATCGTTGATTAAGCACAAAGGAGTATTTGTTCGTAAAACCATGATGCTTCACATGCCTATCAAACTGCCATGGATGCCCTAGCAATAAGTGTCCCGCTTGCATCGGTACTACATCACACAACACTTCATATTCGTACTTACCAATTTGAAATGCAACTAACACCTGCTTGTTCACCCTTATCTCACCACTATCATTTAGCCATTGCAACTTGTACGGTTTAGGGTGTTTCAACAGGGTAGTCTCAACTTCTCCACCATAATTGCGCTTGCAACATTAGTACAACTACCACCATCAATAATCACACTACACACCTTGTCTTTGATATAGCACCTAGTGTGAAAGAAGTTCTCTCGCTGCACTTCATCAACCTCCTTTCTATGCACGCTCAATGCTCTCCTTGCCACCAATGTCAATGCATCAGGGGCTAAATATTCCTCATCGGGAACGTCCTCCAATGGTGGCATGCCATCGGCATCGAAATCTTCACTGTCGGTTACAATTTCACCATTGTCTTGCAACACCATGACCTGCTTGTTTGGACATTGACTTGCTTTGTGTCCCCTGCCTTGACATTTAAAACATTTAATGTCACGATTCCTAGAGGTAGAAGTGTCTTTTTTACCTTTAGGAACGTGGTTAGTGTTCGCGGACTTGGGCTCGGCTTTGGACGTTGGTGACTTGTCCAGTTGCTTGGTATAACTCGGTTTCTAAGAGGTAGAACTAGAGTTATGGGATGTACGTGACCCACCCCCCCTCTTGAGTTGTTGCTCCACTTTGATGGCCATGTGCACCATATCTTCCAACTCCACATAATGCTGCATCTCTACCTTATCTTGGATTTTCCGGTTTAATCCAAGTAAAAACCTAGCCATTGTAGCTTCTCGATCTTCCTCTACATCAGCTCGAATCATAGCAATCTCCATCTCCTTGTAATAATCCTCCACGCTCCAGCCTCCCTGTCTAAGACCTTGTGACTTTTTGTACAACTCTCGGTAGTAGTAGCTTGGAACAAACCGCTTTCTCATCACCGTTTTCATCTCCTCCCATGTCTCTATTGGTCGTTCTCTATTCCGCCTCCTGTTTATAACAAGCTGATCCCACCAAGTAATAGCATAGTCAGAAAACTCAATCACCGCTAACTTTACCTTCTTTGCTTCGGAATAGTTGTGGCAATCAAATACGAACTCCATCTTCTTCTCCCACTCAAGGAATGCTTCAGGATCGGATCTACCTTGAAACGATGGAATCTTCATCTTAATACCACCCAAGTTGTTATCTTCCCGGTTCCTAACTTCTCTAAACCGCCCTCCATGTCTCCTATTACTAACAACAGAATTTCGATCATCTTCTTCATCAAAACCAGCCCCATAAGGCTCTTCATTTTCAACCCTTACTTCCCTCGGTTGAACTCTTTCCCTTCTACGCACATTAGGGACGTCTTGTGGCTGCCTCTCACGTATATTCTCCATCTGATCTATCCGTTCGTGAACTTGCTCCAGTTCCAACTTCATCACACGCCTCATCTCAGTCATCATGACCTCCATAAACAATTTTGGATTAGCCAATTCCGTAGCATCTTCGGTCATGTTCTTAGCACTGTTGTGAGACATGATTGCTGCAAAAACAAGGTTGGAAAAAAAAAATAAAAAAAAGGACCTCACAATTCTCTCCCTTACGTGTTTACACTCAAGAATGTGAATCACTCTACACTCGTGTTTCACTCAAAAAATACATGGCTTTTAACTCTCTAATGTTCTCACCACTCTTGCCTTTTTTCCACTCGATAATTCTCTTCCAGTTCTTTTGAAACTAAACAAACAATTCTCAAAATTTTCAGCAACAATTCACCAAGAACTCATTAAGGAGAATTCAAGGAACACGACTGATTAGATTGTTCGGAAGCACAAAATAGCAAGATTTCCACAAAATTGATGAAAACAAACAATTTTGTAATAACTAGAACCAAACAATTTCCAATTCTGTAATAACTAGCACCAAACAATTTCGACTTCTCTTTTTGACTACTTTCGGCCTTTTTTTTTTTGACTCCTTTCTGTTTTTTTTTTGCTTCCTTTCTGTTTTTTTTTTTTTTTTGATGATCAACAACTATCTTTTGATCAGAATAAAAATTCGTAATAAACTAGAACCAACAAAATACGAGCGGAATGGGGGATAAAGGAAATTCGGCTAAACTAGAATTTGTGAACCGAATTTGGGAGTAAAGAACATAGAATAAAGTGAAGAAAGTTTTTTTTTTTTTTTTAAAGATAGACAAACCTGAACAAGAACCTTTGCTCTGATACCAAATGATGTGAAACCTGCCAAAATAACGAGATCCAACAACGAAAAGGAACCCAATATCGTTCTACGATCAGATTTGAATGATAGACCTCGACCCGTTGTTTATGACAAACAAGAACCTTGGTATATATGACCTCGACCCGCTGTTTGTGTGAAACAAGAACCTTGGTATAAAGGAAGACGCCATAAACGGTGTGGAAACCCGTTTGATAAGTCGCTGGTGAACGCCACGAAAAATCCCGATAAGTTTGTTTAGTTCTTCAAAGAACCGTAGAGAAAATACTCTCAAAATTTACTGAATAATAATCTACCTTTTCATTGATTTAGACGCCTATTTATAAGCAGGCAATTACAAAGAAAATTCCTAAAAATCCTAATCTGCTAAGGAAACAAATCATAATCTACTAAGGAAACAAATCCTAATCTACTAAGGAAACAAATCCTAATCTGAGTTTATATTTTGACAATCCAAACCCAAATAGGAATAACTAAAGACTAAAACTCTTACTTGACTAAAAGAAGAAAAAAGAAAGACAATAAGCCCTTTACTAGGCTGATCATACGCCTAAATAGACAAGGAAAGTCTTACTTTCCTAAAAAGAATAAATCACACTCCTAAATAAAAAAGGAAAGTCTTCCAATCAGACCAAAAATGTCTTAAACATGCCAACTTTAAGCTTAGCCTTTGGCGGATTCTTCTAGAATTTGAATTATATTGATGAATCTTTGTTGCCCAAGTGGATCATGCTCCATGGGCCTCCACGCACTTGCTTGAGTCCATGCCTCTTGAATCAGCCCGTTGAGTACCTCTTTAAACTTCCTTGCTTGTGCTCTCGTAACCGGCCCAATTGGAACTTGAACTAGATCCCTTGAAGTTGTGCTTGTGCTATGATTTGCATCAGATAGTCTGTTTGACCGATGGTTCTACTATACTTGTCTAACTCGAGTTTGGGTGTCTTTTGTCACAAATCCTATCTCATACCCATCTCCAATATAGATAATATGACTTGCATAAAGATCCATGCCTAGCATCATTTACAAACCAAAAGCCAAATTATAATATGTCTCCTAGAATTGTCCAAACGACATGATACAAAACTAGCATACCCATTCCAAAATCTTTGTCAACTCCTCTAAGCTATGAAATCCAAGAACTCGAACAAATAATTAATCCCTAAGTTAACTTCAAACAAATTCAACCCTAGAGTTTCTTCAACCGAACATAATACTCCAGTGATAGTCCACAACCTATAGCTCCCATGTAAGACCTAATTCCTAAGCTCTGATACCAAAACTTGTAACGCCCCAAAATCCACCTTGGACGACATTACTAATTAAAACCATTCACATCATGAGAGCAACTAAGAAAATCCATAAATAAAGAAAATTCCATTCATTATACATATTATCTACAACATTATCCAAAAGAATATGCGAAACCATGGCCATTACATCTAAAATCAAATTTTATCTTGCAGCGGAATAAAAAAAATATTATCCATACATTGTCTCAAAATGCATCTCCTAGTCTAGGACATAAAGAGAGTAATTCTAGACATCCCCCACCGGATCGACATGTCCATCCACTTGAGCTTCCCAAAGTACTTGATCGTCCACTCCGAGCTCTTCCTCTAAACCAAAATCTGAAAGGAATATTATTTGTAGGGGGTGAGCACTAAGCTCTGTAGGAAAATCCTCCCAAACTCGAACAAGGTTTTAAAACAAATAAAAGCTGGCAAGTCTCTTTTGGAAAATAGCATATGTAGATTTTGAGAATAAGACCATGATAGTTGTAATGATTTCAAGTGTACGGAATACAGTAAATCAATGACAAGAATAAACTTAAAAGAGATTAAAGCAATCAATAAATAATTCAGTAATATCATTCCATATTCTCATGTATGTTGGTTGCTTCTCAGGAATCTACACAACAATTCTACTTCATTCACCCTTCACAATCACACAATCTCAATCATTCCCCGCATGGCACATCACAGACACTTTAGGAAGGGCGTATACCGTCTTCCACGGCATTGACGAATCCTTCCCAGGAAAGGTATACCATCCCTCAGCCTCGAACCTACGTGAACAATAGTGGTTGCTCTCACAAACAACAAACTACTACAAGTGTTAGGAAACCATCTCACCCCCACTGGGATAGACTAACCTCTAACACTCTACGACAGCTCTCGAAGGCAATTCAAGTCTGTTACAACAAACCATACAAGAGATAAAACCAACTTTTTCTCAACAATCTTAATCTTAATCAATTCAAGTATCACAATTGTACAATTCTCAATATACTACAATAATAAAGGAATTAAAATATTCAAGAGATCATATCAATAAAATCTTCACAATTTCGATATCAACATTTTAGGGTTTTGCCAAAAACCGTAATTTTTTTGGAACAAGAACAAGTATTAGATGAAAACATGATTTAATCAAGAATGAGACTTTAGAAGTCAAGATCAAATAAAAATTGAGAGAAAAACCCATTTTTCTTGAAAACTAGGGTTTTCAAGACAAGAGAAAGAGATTTCATGGCTATTCCACCATAGCTTCCTTCAAAACATGGTAATATTTGCAAGAGCATCAAGAAATAATGATTTCATATCATATATATAGGATTGAGATTCAAAACATACATATATATAAACCCTAGCCTCAATGGACAAGAATGAGAAGAAACCCCTACCTTCTTCCTTAGTGTTCCTGTGAAGAACTAGAGTTTTGATCCACTTCAAGGTGAAAATTCCCCTTGATCTTGTGTTTTTCTCCTTCTTTCTTCCTCTCTAAGACTCTTTAGGGTTAGAAATGTGGTATTGGGGCTAAGGGAGGCGGCCTTATGTATTTATAGGGTGAGAAAAGAGTCCAACCGACGTAAATTTGATACTCTGATACGTTGTTCACGTTCGAACATCATTTTGGCGTTCGAACGTTGGTGGCTCCCAGTACTTTTTCTTTTTTTCCATCAGACAAGAGTACTGGAACGAACTGTCGTTCGAACGGACTTTCACGTTCGAACGTCATCCCATTTTCAGATGAACTTCCAATGAAGTTTTGGACCATTTAGAGGTCGATTCGGAAAATTTTTGTGAAATACACTTTTGTAGCCTTGAAAGTCTAGTATCTACTGTCCAAAAATCAGATCAATCAGAGTTAGGAGTAAAAATTTATAGTCCAAATACTAAGGCAGTGTCCAAATCCTTCCTACACAAATTCTATCTAAAATGTGTTTTAACTCCGGAATAATTCCTAATTTCTAATACACCCCATATTACCTCTCCCAATGTTTCTCGACCTTCCGGATTCAATGGAGACCTTATCTTGACCTAAAAATATTCAGAAACTTACTTAGCCACACTTTTCAATCCAAACATCTCCAAAACTCAAACTTTATAATCAATCTTTCCCTATGATTCTATGTTTCTACCATCATCTTATTCATCTTAGGAGAACTCTTAAAATAATATTATCCTTATTTAATTTTAATACGGGGTCTTACAAAGGTCTATCTCAAAGGTCAATATAGACCTAACTAGGTCTTCCACCGACACCAACTCCTTGTTGAAGCTTGTTTTCAAGGATGTGACCTTAGTATAAAATCTCTCGGGTAGAGATCTCAAGATTTTTCACTTGATGGGCACATCGTCAACCTTGAAACATAATGCAAATAATGAATTTACAATATCAATTTTGCAAAGAATTCCCTAAATGTTTCATCATCTTGCATCCTCAAAGTCTCGAACTGAGAGGTGCACCTTAGAGTCTAGACATCTTCCCCATGGAAGTCCCTTTGTGAGAAACAACCAAGATGTCCCATGCTTCCTTTGAAGTTTCGCAATTTGTGATGCTTCGAAACTTATTTGGTGTCACGGTATTGAATATTGCTTTCAAGCCTTTTTAGTTCCACCCTGTGGAATCGTTCTCGTTTTTAGTCCATACCTTTGGGGATTTTACTTCAACTACTGCTTCACAACCTTCGACTTGTGTGGTGATGGTGGGAGGGCTCTAACCCTCTTGCATAGTCAACCAAACTCTCTCATCGATAGATTTAAGAAACGCTCTCATGCAAGCTTTACAATAGGAAAAAATTGAAACCATCAAAGAGAGGATGTCGTGCAATTCAGCCGCCTTTCTTTTGAGAATCCATTCAAGACTTAGTAGTAATGATAGATCTCTTGAAAGCAAACTACTAATAAGCTCAGGGCAACTACACTTTGATACCAATTGTTATTCTAGGAGGGGGAACCCAATATGGATCTTACCTCAAGATTATACACGTGGAGCAATGATTCGTCATCAAAAGTACCATTTCTTTATCTTTTATGTATGGCAGATTGTATTATTTTAGAGCTATAAAATGAATTATCCCTTGATATTTATGTTTTGACTAGGTTTCTAGTGATTAATTAATTTATTAGGTAAAAACAGGTAAAATGAGTTGAATCAGTACTTGGTAAATTGACCATTTGATTGGAGAATAAATTGATTTCAAGGGGACCAAAGTATCATTGATAAAGAAGTCAACGGTCCACTCTGGAGGAAGTGGGGCTTGAGCCGTACATTCCTAGATAAATAGGTGTGTCTAGACGCAGCTGTTCCATCCGAACGCAATGATTGGCATACCTTGGGATTGGAATTTGACGACATGAATTACTTCTGTTCGGATTCGAGGAGGTATGTGGGACTTTCCAAGATACCTTAGAGTTAGCCAAGCTGAAGCTTTTTCCCTTCTCCGTGAAGGATAAAGCCAAGCAGTGGCTTAATATTATGAAGCCCCATTCTATACCTAACTAGTCTGCATTGCAAAAGGAATCTTTCAAAAATTTCTTCCCTATGCATCGTACAAATGATTTAAAATTCCAAATCATGAATTTTGCATTCAAAGAAGGGAAAATTTTTTATCAATGTTGGGAGAGATTTATAGATCTCCTCCATGCATGTCCCCCACCATGGTTTTGAGAGTTGGACACTTGCAGGTTTTTTTCTATGATGTTTTTCCTACCCCAATGCGTTAATTTGTTGGAATGATATCTCAGAGAGAGTTTATGGATAAAAATCCAGATGAAGCTTTCAAGTTTTTTGATACACTTTTTGAGAGTTCCTAGATGTGGGACTCGACCTCATCTACTAGTTCAGATATGAAGTCTACCACTTCCTATGGGTGAGAAAGTATCTGTTAAAGGAAGATGATGATCTTCGGGCTAAGATGACCTTTTTATCTTGAAAGCATGAGGCTTTATAGATAAAGAAGGTCAACAAGGTGTCTGTTGTACGACCCATGGAACGTACTTGCGGGATATGTGCTTTGGTTGGACATTCTACTGAGGAGTGCCCCAGGATTCTTATTTTCCAGGAGGTTATGTTGGAGAACTCCAATGCAATCATTGGATTTCAAAAGCCATATTACCACCCCTACTCTGATTTCAAAAGCCATATAACCCAGTGATAAGACAACAACCAAATTTTAGTTGGAGGGGAAACTAGCAACACCAAGCCCAACCACAACAAGGACCACCACCATAACTACAACAACAATTTCCATTATATCAGCCATCCCAAAAATGTAGTACGGAGGACACGCTTAACCAATTCATGCAGGCCCAAATGCAATACAAATACCCAAAACACACAGGCCATCAATGAGTTTAAAGCCCATACTACACAATCTTTCGATGCCATGAAAAGCCACATCCAAAAAATGATCCAATCTATGAGCACACACAAGAAAAGGGCAAGTTTCTACCCAACCAAAACCACCATAGGGTCAATTTTAGGTAGGCACTCTTTTATTGTGGACCCATCCTAAGAACAAGTCAAAGTTGTCACTGCTCTTATGAGTGGTAAATTAATTGAAAAGGCCACACCACAAGCACACACTGAGTCTACATCTACACCTATTGTTGAGCATGTACAATTCCCCCTTGTTGAGCCATAGTCTACAGAGGTTGAGGAGCCTCCATGCCCTATTCTTGCTCCCTTCCCTCAAAGACGTAAGAAACCCCAGAAGCTAAGTAATCATGCTAAGATTTATGAGCTTTTTAAGCAAGTAGAGATCAATATATCGCTTCTGGATGTCTTCAAACAGACCTTGCTCCACCCATGAGTAAATATTTCATAGTAGCCTCATTAGACTGTACATCTTTCTTGGTATATCCAAATAATAGGTAGAAGGTGCTATAATTCAACACATGACCCCTCCTAAATTCAAAGACCTAGGGTGTCCCATGATTTCTTGTGTTATTGGGAACATCAAGATCGAGCAGTCTTTGCTTGATCTTGGAGCCAGTGTCAATCTATTCCCCTATGACACAGAAAAAGGAAAAGAAAAAGGAGCATTCGAGATTATCATCCAAGAAGAGTTGATTGGAACAATTGAAACAAAACAGATGCAAAAAGGCAAGAACTTGCCAAGAAAGTGAAAAAATGAGAAAAATGAAAGAAAGAAATGTCATATCTCGGCAAAATATCAAGAAGTTAGAAAAAGGTGTGCTACAATACGCAAACAGCAGATAGCTTTTGAAAATCCCTGACGTCGTTTCGTTAGCCACTGACCTCTGGCCACGCTATAACCCATGAAAAGCCCTAATTGATCTCAAGTATGTTACATGGATGTGTTGTTAATCACAATTGGGATATGGTAAATAGCATTCCTTTTAATTGCATTAATATTCTTTCATGAGATTATGCCAAACATTAGTTGCTTCTTTAAAATTTCACTCCTTTCCTAAATTGTGCATGTGATTTTTCGATTGGCCATCTTCTGATCACATGATCTGTGAGAAACAAGTCACTATAATCAGAGTGAACCTTTGCTGAGAGTATACTACGTGAGGTTTGTGAAATCGAAACTATCCATGGAAGGTAATAAAAGGGAGTATTTGTTACATAACAATTCCTGTTGCTTGAATGATCATTTCTACTGCATTGAGAATTTCAAATACCAATGTAACAAATGATAATTTTTGCATAGAATGAATACCTGTGAAATAAGGACGTGTGAGACATAAGTCAAAAATTGAAAATCTGGTGTCCCAACGACCATGATGCTAATTTACTTTAGTTAGCATTCTCCTATGCACATCTGTTCGACTGAAGTTTGTGGGTAGCTTCTCTGGAAACCCTCACGAGACAACACTCGTCCGCTAGGGTAAACCTAGTGGTTCAACGGCTTGTTGCATAAGCTAAATGCAACCGGATGACCTACGAAAATGGCATTAGGAGTAGAATTTTCTTTTTCATATTACTAGAGACTAGCAATATTTAGGTTGGGGAGTGTGATTAGTACTTAAAGTTGACATATTATTATGACATTTTAAGACTAATTATACTTTAATGGAGTTTAAGTGATGTCATTTCAAGCCCTAAACTGAACAAGGACCCAAGAACAACAAGTACCACACTTCGATGCAGTACCAGTACATTAGAGCCCAAAATTGGAAAAGCTTGGAGCACAGCCAGAACGTTCGAACGCCAACTCACGTTCGAACGTCCACAATACACTGTAGCAGACTCAAATGCTGAAGAGAAGGCGTGTTGCAGTTAGGAAAGAAGACTGGAGCTCTGAAGTACTTGAGTGTCACGTTCGAACGCCAACTCACGTTCGAACGTGCACTTGAGTTGATGGAAGACCAGAACACTGCAGAGAGTTGGAACTGCACTTCACAGGCGACCAACAGATCACTCGAGTGAAAGGGGTCAGAGCAAATCTGGCGTTCGAACGCCCTCAGTGCAAAAACAGAAGAAACGTTCGAACGGCAGTCAACGTTCGAACGCCCTCAGTGCAAAAACAGAAAGAACGTTCGAACGCCAAGTACCCCGGCTAGATCCTCATGACTACCCTTCAATCTCCCCCCTTATTGTACTTCATTTAAAGAATAGACTATTAATATCATGATTGGATGTCTTGTAGAAACACTTGCTTGTTTGTAGACGGGTTAAGTCTCGGCACAGGCAATTCTTGTAAACTTCTAGAAAGACATCGGAATCATGTTCTTAATTCTCACAATCCATCTTTATCTTCTGATTAACTTGCTGTTGACACGGGAGTTAATTGAGTTATCAAGCACAATTATGACAAACCGGATAACTAACTACATGTCCAGATCCTTGCACTAAAGAGTGACTCTTTTTAATTAGCATTTATCTCCTATTTTGTTAAGAAAATCCTCCTGGAAAGAATCTTATATTCTATCCAGCAAAACCCATATCTCACAGCAAATCTAAAAGGTTACAATCAAAAGGTCTCTACCACTGCTTGCCTTAGAAATATCAACAAAAGTTCCCTGTGGATTCGACTCCGGACTCAAACCGGATTATTACTACAGCTTGACCGCCTGCACTTGAGTGTACACATTGGATCAAGCCATCAAGTTTTTGGCGCCGTTGCCGGGGAACTTTTGAAAGGTGCTTTAAGGTAAAAGGTAAAAAGACCTTCAACATTCTGTATATTTTGGTTTACTGTAAATAACTTTGTTTTATTTTCTTTATGACTGAGGGCACTCCTCACTTCCAAAATTTGCCGGCAGAATCGTGTGAGTCCGTGAATCAGCCTGAACCTAATTCACCTAGATCAGTAGCAGACTCTTGTGAGGGTAGTATGGCAAATAATGAAAGAAATGGAGAAGTCCCTATGAGAGAGGAGGAAGTCCCTAACATCCGAACTTTGCGGGATTACTTGAATCCCACAAGAAATAGTGTCCCCTCTTGTTTTATTTTTCCTGAAAATGCTCCCCTCTTTACTGTAAAGCCGGGGACAGTGCAGTTATTGCCCGTGTTTCATGGATTGGATGCAGAAAATCCATATCTGCATATAAAAGATTTCGAAGAAGTGTGTGGAACATTTCAAGACAATTCTGAATTGGCCAAAATGAAATTGTTTTCTTTCTCTTTGAGGGATAGAGCCAAACAATGGTTGAATTCTTTAAAGGCTTTTTCAATACCCAATTGGCAAGCATTGCAAAATGAATTTTTTAGAAATTTTTTTCCTTTACATCGCACAAATGCATTAAAAAGGCAAATCATGAATTTTGCGGTCAAAGAAGGAGAAACTTTTTATCAAAGTTGGGAGAGATTCAAAGATCTACTCCAATCTTGCCCACATCATGCTTTTGAAAATTGGACTTTGGTAGGATTTTTCTATGACTCCTTACCCTCTAGACTACGTCAGTTTGTCGAAATGATGGCCCAAGGAGAATTCATGGGAAAAAGTCCGGAGGAGGCATTCAATTTCTTCGACACCATATTTGACAGTTCTCAGATGTGGGACTCAGCCTCCCCTACCACTGTAGAAGCCAGACCATCTAATTCCCAAGGAGGAAAATATGTCTTAAGAGAGGATGATGACTTGAGAGCAAAAATGTCCACATTATCTCGAAAGCTCGAAGCTTTAGAGATGAAGAAAGTCCATCAAGTTGATGTTAGCCCTTCCACTGAGCAAGTGTGTGGAATCTGTGCGCTAACATGACACCCTACTGGGGAGTGTCCCACCATCCCAACATTCAAAGAAGTCTTGTTAGAACAAACACATGCAGTTTCCAACTTTAACAAGCCCTACTCCAACCCATATTCTGAAACATACAATCCAGGGTGGCGAAATCACCCTAACTTCAGTTGGAAGAACACACAACCAATACCCATGAACCAACAACAAGGGCCATACCCACCACCTCAAGGACCTCCTGCATATCAACCATACCAACCACCACAAAAGAGGAACCTTGAGGACACATTAAATCAGTTCATGCAAAGCCAAATGAATTATAACAATAATTCCACACAGGCTTTCATTGATTTCAAAACCTAGACCACTCAATCCTTTGAGGATCTTAAAAGCCACATCCAAAAGTTGACTCAATCCATGGTCACACACGAAAAGGGAAAGTTTCCTGCCCAACCAAAGCAACCACAAGGCCAATTCCATGTAGGGAACCCTTCAACAACAAGAAACACCCAAAACCAAGCCCAAGCTGTCACGACACTAAGAAGTGGCAAAGTGATTGACAAAACAATCAGAGACATACTCATTCCCAAGCCAAGACCTGAGTCAAGCCCAGCCAATCCATCATCTGAACTTGAACCAATTGAGAAAGACCCTGAGCCTGTGATTGAACGAGAGTCAGAACCTTCTGAGAAAAAGGAACCTTCGTATCCCGTTCCAGCTCCATTTCCTCATCGACTCAGAACCAAACAAAAAGTGAAAAACCAGCCTGAAATTTACGAGCTTTTTAAGCAAGTAAATATCAACATCCCACTTCTGGATGCAATCAAACAAGTCCCGCCTTATGCCAAGTTTCTAAAAGACTTGTGCACAGTCAAGAGAAGCTAGAAAGTCCAAAAAAGAGCTTTCCTAATGGAACAAGCTAGTGCTCTTCTCCAACAGAAAACCCTTCCAAAATACAAAGACCCAGGGTGTCCGACTGTCTCATGTATCATTGGAAACTTCAGAATTGAACAAGCCTTGTTAGACCTTGGAGCCAGCGTTAATCTGCTACCCTACTCTGTCTATCAACAGTTGGGTTTGGGTGAACTTAAACCCACTTGTGTCACACTCCAGTTGGCTGACAGATCTGTCAAAACCCCCAGAGGGATTGTTGAAGATGTGCTTGTCCAAGTGGATAGTTTTGTCTTCCCTGTTGACTTCATTGTTATGGATACTCAACCATCAATAAATTCGGAGAACCAAATTCCCGTCATTCTTGGTCGACCATTCCTAGCAACTTCCAATGCTTTAATCAATTGCAGGAATGGAGTCATGAAATTAACTTTTGGGAATATGACTCTCGAAATGAACATTTTCAATATTGCTAAACATCCAGAAGAGGAAAAGGAAGAAAGGGAAGTAAACTCCATAGAATCTTTGATACAGGAACATCTGGATGATACATTCTGTGAGGATCCTGCTGAATCATCTCTGTTAGAACTCATCTCATCAGAAATAACAGATGATGACCCAAATCCACCAAGTGACCCTACTCATACTGTTGAGACCTGGGCACTCAAATTCAAAGAAATTTCACCAAGTGGCACAAAGCCAGTCTCATCAAGTGTTAGCCCACCAAAGCCTGAATTGAAACCTCTCCCATCTGACCTCAAATATGCATTCTTAGGAGAGAATGAGTCATACCCAGTGGTAATTTCATCTAAACTCACAGACTTGCAAGAGTCTAAATTGCTTGAAGTTCTTCGAAGTCATAAAAGTACCATTGGATGGACCATCGCTGACTTGAAAGGTATAAGCCCGTTAATCTGCAATCATGCCATATACCTTGAAGAGGACTCAAAACCCTCTCGTCAAATGCAGCGACGACTGAACCCTCACATGAAGGAAGTTGTGAGAATTGAAGTACTCAAACTCTTAGATGCAGGGATAATCTTCCCTATCTCAGATAGTAAATGGGTCAGTCCAACCCAAGTTGTGCCAAAAAAATCTAGGGTCACAGTGGTCGAAAATGATGCAAATGAACTAGTGCCAACTCGAGTCGTCACAGGATGGCGAATGTGCATTGATTATCGAAAACTCAATTTGGTCACTAGAAAAGATCATTTTCCTCTCCCGTTTCTTGACCAAGTCCTGGAGAGAATTGCAGGCCATGCATTTTACTGTTTCCTGGATGGATATTCAGGGTATAACCAAATTGAGATAGCCCTAGATGATCAGGAGAAGACAACCTTCACATGCCCCTTTGGCACCTTTGCATTCAAAAGGATGCCATTTGGACTTTGTAACGCTCCTGCAACATTCCAAAGATGTATGCTAAGCTTGTTCAGTGATATGGTTGAAAAATTTTTGGAAGTATTTATGGATGACTTCTCTGTCTATGGTGATTCCTTCGATTTGTGTTTAACCAATCTAGAGAAAGTACTGATCAGGTGTAAGGAAGCCAACCTAGTGCTCAATTGGGAAAAATGCCATTTTATGGTAACACAGGGCATTGTTCTTGGTCACATCGTGTCGTCTGCAGGCATGAAAGTTGACAAGGCAAAAATTGATTTGATTGGAAATTTGCCTGCTCCTAAGACTGTAAAGGATGTTCGATCATTCCTAGGACATGCAGGGTTCTACAGGAGATTCATAAAAGATTTCAGTACCATAGCAAAACCAATGTGCCACCTCCTAAGTCAGGATGTAATATTTGATTGGAATGAAGCATGCCAAAAAGCCTTTGACAAGCTAAAAGACATGTTAATTTCTGCACCAATAATGCAACCTCCTGACTGGAATCTTCCTTTTGAACTAATGTGTGATGCAAATGATTTTGCTGTAGGTGCTGTATTGGGACAAAGAAAAGATAAGAAACCCCATGTGATTTACTATGCAACCAAAACTTTGAATGATGCCCAAATGAATTATTCAACAACTGAGAAAGAATTGCTTGCTGTAGTTTTTGCACTGGAAAAATTCCGTTCTTATCTTGTTGGTTCTTCTGTTACTGTATTCACTGACCATGCAGCTCTAAAATTTTTGCTCACAAAGAAGGACGCCAAACCAAGACTCTTGAGATGAATACTTCTGCTCCAAGAGTTTGATCTTGTCATTAAGGACAAGAAAGGCGTCGAGAATGTGGTGGCAGATCATCTGTCCAGACTGACCTATGAATTTCATGAGGATGGACTGCCAATCAATGAAAAATTCCCCGATGAACAACTGTTCATGATTGATAAGACACCATGGTATGCAGACATTGCTAACTTTCTTGCTACTGGTACACTCCCTCCATCTTTTACCATGTTGGACAAAAAGAAATTTCTGAGGGAGGTTCGTAACTTCTTTTGGGAGGATCCTTACGTATTCAAGTACTGTAAAGATCAAATCATAAGACATTGCATCCCTGCTCATGAAAGTAGCCAGGCAATAACATTTTGTCATTCTGAAGCATGCGGTGGCCACTTTTCATCAAGAAAAACAGCTGCAAAAATATTGCAGTGTGGATTTTACTGGCCCACACTTTTCAAAGATGTCCATGCCTTTTGTTTAACTTGTGATAGGTGTCAAAGGTTGGGAAACATTTCTAAAAGAAATATGATGCCCTTAAACCCCATTCTGGTAATTGAAATTTTTGACTGTTGGGGCATCGATTTTATGGGACCATTTCTCCATTCCTTTGGCTATCTATACATTTTAGTGGCTGTAGACTATGTATCCAAATGGGTTGAAGCAATTCCATGCCGAAACAATGAACACAAAACAGTGATCAAATTTTTAAAAGAAAATATTTTGTCCCCGTTTGGAATTCCGAAATCAATCATAAGCGATGGGGGTGCTCATTTTTGCAATCGTCCCTTGTGGAATTTAATGAAAAAATACTTGATTTTTCACAAAATTGCAACCCCTTATCACCCACAGACCAGTGGACAAGCTGAGTTAGCTAATCGGGAGATCAAATTAATTTTGAAAAAAACGGTGAATCCAGATCGCAAAGATTGGTCATTAAGACTAACTGATGCGATCTGGGCATACCGAACTGCTTTTAAAACAATTTTGGGCATGTCTCCTTATCGATTAGTCTATGGAAAGCCATGTCACTTGCCTGTGGAATTGGAACATAGGGCATACTGGGCCATTAAAGCAATGAATTTTGACTTAGACAAGGCTGGGCTAACAAGGAAACTTCAGATAAATGAATTGGAGGAATTGAGAAATGAAGCATATGAAAATGCTAAGATTGCTAAAACCAGGATGAAAATCTTTCATGACAAACACATTGTGCGGAAATCTTTTGAGCCATCTCAAAAAGTCTTGCTATTCAACTCAAGACTCCGCCTCTTCCCTGGTAAGTTAAAATCAAGATGGGTTGGGCCTTACATTGTGAAAAAGGTGTTTGAACACGGAGCAGTTGAAGTGGAAAACCCAGCAAACGGTAATAATTTTACTGTTAATGGTCAGAGGTTAAAACCATTTTTGGAGGATTTTGTTAGAAATGTGGAAACCATTCTTCTAATGGAACCAGAGTACTCCTCCGAAATTCGCGCTTGCCGACACTCCAGTGGATCGGGTCAGGAAATATCTACTCCAACCCGACCCACTGGGGCGCCGTTATAAGGCGCCCACTTGTTCCCCAGCCGCCGCAGTTGCCCCCCCCCCCTTTTTTTCTTCTTCTTCTTCTTCTTCTTTTTCTTTTCTTCTTCTTCCTTCTGTTAGTCTTCGAGTCACTGTTACCCGAGAAAACACCCATGACCACACACTCCACAAACACGATATTTTGCTTCCTATTTAGCATTTTAATCTTATATTTGCTCACGGGTGTTCTTCTCTTGTTTGCACTCGCACATAAGGATTTTCAGCCTACCCGAAATCCAGATCTGTGCACAGATGAGTAATTTTTGGTGTTTTTTTTATTTGTAGGTCTCAGCGGTGAACAGATCTCTACCATTCAACCTCGTCTCGACACTCCATGAACCGGTAAATTCGAAATATTGGGGACAATGTTCAGTTTAGGTTGGGGGGTATGATCAGTTCATCAGTTCATTTTCGTTCATAATTTTCACAAATTTTTTTTTTATTATTTTTATTATTGTCGTAGTTGATCATGTTTGAACATTGATTGTATAAATTGATTATGCTTATGAATCAGCTTCAATCGTCTTTGTGACTGGCAGACGTTAAAGAAGCAGATAGTGAGTTTTGAAATTTAGCAACCATGGATGTAAATCTTTTTTGGTTTAGCCTAGGAATCCTACGTACTTTTCCACCTGATGTACATACCATGATCATGAGAAAAGCAAGATTAGTAAGGAAGGTTGAAATCAAAGAAAAACAAGTGAAACCCCTCTGTGGCAGAAGTAGCTTTGCCAAACGCCGTCGTGCAAAAAGGCTTGGTGCCTGTAAACAGTGTGGCAGATACTTTCACGAAAAAGGGTACAACCAGTGTTCTGAACCAATTTCTGGTCGCGCACTTGATCGATTAGACTGGATAGTGAATGGGCTGAGTAAGGATTACCCTGATACGCCATGCTATTCCGGTATTGTCCTTAACCGATTTGTGAGAGAGGAAGTTGGGAGAGTTACTGGTTGTCCATTTTACACAGACACAGAGGGAGACTCAGATTAGATAATCTTCTGTAGGAAAAGTATACTTTTGTTGGGGGAGTGAATGCCAAAGGTCCGAATTTGTTGTAAAAAGTGTAAAAATCTTTTTGTATAAATTTCTTTTTGACTGAAATGGAAATATGGGCCGAGTAAGGAATGCCCCAAAATACCAATCTGAAGCGTGGGTAGGGGTTCATCCTGAGACGCCTTAGTTTTTGAATTAAATTTGTGTGTTTTGTCTTCTTTGATTGTATATAGTGCAATAGAGAAAAATTTTAATTTTTGGTTCAACGTTCGAACGCCAGGTAACGTTCGAACGTTGACTGCTTACAGTACTCAGCCTCTAATGAAGCTTGAAAGTACTGGGAGCTCAGTCCGTTCGAACGCCAATAGACCGTTCGAACGAGAATAACGTTCGAACGCCAATAGACCGTTCGAACGAAGAGTACTTACAGTACTTTGGCCTCTGACAGAAACACAAAAGTACTGGGAGCTCACCACGTTCGAACGCCAAACCACGTTTGAACGATTTGTTTAAATTCCTTCTACCCACGTTCGAACGTCACCAACGTTCGAACGTTACAACTCAGGCTATAAAAGCCTGGCTCGTCTTCTTCATTTCAAAACCCTCCAAAACTTCTGAAAACCCGAAAAACCTTGGAGACCCTGCACTACCCAGACCCCAAAACCTCAACCATTCTCCATCTTTAACAAAAATCAACACTCCCAAGACATTTGCCACTTCAAGAAGATCCATCTTCACAAAGAAATCAAAAATTTCAAAACCATCCAGCTCAAAAAAAAAAAAAAAAAATGCCAAGAGTCAAGCTTCCTGCCAGGAGGAACCCAAACACCCAAGAGCCAAACTTTGTCGAAGAAGTGGTGGAGGTGAGAGAAGGATTACCACCACTCACAAGGAGATACGACAAGACTCGGTTTCTCACAGCTCTAAAAGCAGACAGGTATGAAAATTTCTACCAAAACAAAGCCATTGTTTGTGAAAGAGATGTGATTTTGGCTGATTTTGCGGAGTTGGGGATTTTTGCGGAAATGGAAAGGAGGGGATGGTTGTTTTATTTGAGGAACGGCGGTGAGGCCGTAGTCGACTTGGTGCGGGAGTTTTACTCCAACGCCTAGATTATCGACGGGGAAATTTGAACTTATGTAAGGGGAGTCCATGTGGACGTTGATAAGGATTATATTTGGGGGGGCAAGGCAAGAAGTGCCTAGGGTCCCAAATCCCGTTTATCCCCCAAGGAAGAATGTGGCGATGAATGAGGTGGGGAGAGAACTAACAGGAGTACCCAACTTTTCATGGGCAGGGAAGAAATTTTTTAGACAAGGGGAGCTTAGTGATAAATACAAAATGTTAAATTTGATTGCGGTGTCAAACTTTGCCCCAATTGGAAGAAAAAATGAAATTCTCCCCGACATGGCCCGATTGTTGTATGCTATTGGAAAAGGGCAAAGCATTGACATCCCCTCCCTAGTGTTGAATGAGATGAAGAAGGGGTGTGATGTGAAGAGGAATTCGCTTCCCTTCGGCACCCTCGTGACTAAGATATGCAAGGAGCATGGGGTGAGGGTAAAGCCTGAGATGGAAATCCAAAAGCCAATGGGGCCACTGAACAAGGCTTCCTTCCGGAGAAGCCAAAGTCATAGTGGTGGCCCAGCGGCAAGGCAAGAAGAGCCCCCGGCCCACGGAGTGGATGAGGTACAAGAGGAGCTTGATGAGATGGAGAGAGAGATGGAGAGAGACGAAGATCAGCCGGCAGAGGCGGGACCTAGCACCAGCACCAGCACCCGACGCTCCTTATTGGACGTCATGCTTAGCATTGAAGCTAAGCAGGATGAGATCCTTAGGCTTTTGAGGGGTGGACATGGAGGAGATGGTGCACAAGGAGGAGAGTGAGAGAGAGGATTTCTGTTCTTGTTCTTGTTCTTGTTTTTATGTTTGTTCAAAGTGTTTCTTTTTATGAATTTCTTCTTTGATAGTTGTAAGTTTTTGTGTGGTTGTGAATGAATTGAACTGTTGATGTTAAAAGACGATATTTTGAAATGAATGGTTCCATTTATCACTTTTCTTTGTTTTAATGCATTTGTAGATTTAGCATAAAAAATTAAAAGGTGATGGAACAAATGTGGATGTTAAGAATGCTTGCTAGAGTAAATATGCACATGATCGGTTTGACACCTCCATTTATCAACCGAGACTTAAAACCACATTTCTTGAAAATATTGGTATTCTCTCTATACTTAAATTGTCATATGTACATCGATATTTGTTATTTTAAAAGTACAGGAGGATCTGACTCGCAAATGGAATTGGTATATAACCAATACCCCATGAAAAACCCGACATACACAGTGGAGATAACAAAGAACACCAGGGTGAGTTTCGAACCTAACGATGCTTTCGAGAGACAATCAATGTTTACTCAAGTAAATTCTTTTCAAATCTCAATTTTTGAATGATCTCATTAACCGTGCTTTGATTAACGCACTTAAAAGTGATCTATTGACATATCCCACACGGAACCATCGCATATGACACATACATGTGCACATGCTTGAGAAATGATCTTAGGCCATCTTTGATATAATATTGAGTTGATTGGAACAATTGAAACAAAACAGATGCAAAAAGGCTAGAACTTGCCAAGAAAGTGAAAAAATGAGAAAAATGAAAGAAAGAAATGTCATCTCTCGGCAAAATATCAAGAAGTTAGAAAAAGGTGTGCTACAATACGCAAACAGCAGATAGCTTTTGAAAATCCCTGACGTCGTTTCGTTAGCCACTGACCTCTGGCCACGCTACAACCCATGAAAAGCCCTAATTGATCTCAAGTATGTTACATGCATGTGTTGTTAATCACAATTGGGATATGGTAAATAGCATTCCTTTTAATTGCATTAATATTCTTTCATGAGATTATGCCAAACATAAGTAGTTGCTTCTTTAAAATTTCACTCATTTCCTAAATTGTGCATGTGATTTTTCGATTGGCCATCTTCTGATCACATGATCTGTGAGAAACAAGTCACTATAATCAGAGTGAACCTTTGCTGAGAGTATACTACGTGAGGTTTGTGAAATCGAAACTATCCATGGAAGGTAATAAAAGGGAGTATTTGTTACATAACAATTCCTGTTGCTTGAATGATCATTTCTACTGCATTGAGAATTTCAAATACCAATGTAACAAATGATAATTTTTGCATAGAATGAATACCTGTGAAATAAGGACGTGTGAGACATAAGTCAAAAATTGAAAATCTGGTGTCCCAATGACCATGATGCTAATTTACTTTAGTTAGCATTCTCCTATGCACATCTGTTCGACTGAAGTTTGTCGGTAGCTTCTCTGGAAACCCTCACAAGACAACACTCGTCCGCTAGGGTAAACCTAGTGGTTCAACGGCTTGTTGCATAAGCTAAATGCAACCGGATGACCTACGAAAATGGCATTAGGAGTAGAATTTTCTTTTTCATATTACTAGAGACTAGCAATATTTAGGTTGGGGAGTGTGATTAGTACTTAAAGTTGACATATTATTATGACATTTTAAGACTAATTGTACTTTAATGGAGTTTAAGTGATGTCATTTCAGGCCCTAAACTGAACAAGGACCCAAGAACAACAAGTACCACACTTGGATGCAGTACCAGTACATTAGAGCCCAAAATTGGAGAAGCTTGGAGCACAGCCAGAACGTTCGAACGCCAACTCAGGTTCGAACGTCCACAATACACTGTAGCAGACTCAAATGCTGAAGAGAAGGCGTGTTGCAGTTAGGAAAGAAGACTGGAGCTCTGAAGTACTTGAGTGTCACGTTCGAACGCCAACTCACGTTCGAACGTGCACTTGAGTTGATGGAAGACCAGAACACTGCAGAGAGTTGGAACTGCACTTCACAGGCGACCAACAGATCACTCGAGTGAAAGGGGTCAGAGCAAATCTGGCGTTCGAACGCCCTCAGTGCAAAAACAGAAGAAACGTTCGAACGGCAGTCAACGTTCGAACGCCCTCAGTGCAAAAACAGAAAGAACGTTCGAACGCCAACTCACGTTCGAACGTCATTCACAGACTGGCAGCAGAGTTGTTGACTGTTCACTTGGACTTGGGCGGCAAACACTATTCTTTCACCCCCCCCCCCTTTCTCTTCCTCTTGCCTATAAATACTCCCCTTGTTGGAGAGCTAAAAAAAAAAAAGCATAGTAGGAAGTAGAATAGTGATGGAGGCTTAGACTCCCACTCTCATTGTACTTAGTTCATTTTCCTTATGAAGTCTTTATTTTAGAGATTAGTTTGGCTTTAGCCCAACATCTCTTGCTTGTTATAACAGTAGTTTTATGCTTATGCTTATGTTTATGTTTTCATTTCTCATGCATAGAAGAGAAATAGCTCACATCTTGGTTGAGGAAGCAACCCTCCAATTCTTGGTTGAGGAAGCCACCCTCCAAATGTGACTAGCTTTCTTCTACTTTTATTGTTCATGCATTTCACTTCAATTGCTTGAGCTTGCTTCTTTCTTAGAAGAGTGAAACTCTTCCACTTTTCTAGAGCTTTATTAAAGCCGTGAAGGGTGGAACGTGATTCACCCATTCTTTGTGGAAGATTAGCTCCGCGTTTGTTGTTACTTTATCTTTTAAAGTTCTCCACTTGGAGGGATGAGCATCACTCACTTTTCTAGCTTTACCCAAGCCATGAAGAGTGAGTAGTTTCTCATTCACTCTTTAGTGAGAGGAGAAAGGCATGTATAAGTTATCCGGGAATCACATTTGTGCAATGTTCTTTTATGCTTAACGTTTATTTCTCCTTGTTACCGGATGATTGATTGCATCTAGCAAAGCTAAAGTACTTTGTATAATTGTGAGCTCTTTCTATGACATGGATGACTCCTGCATAGAAAGACTCATCAGTTCAAGGCAAGTACCCCGGCTAGATCCTCATGACTACCCTTCAATCTCCCCCCTTATTGTACTTCATTTAAAGAATGAACTATTAATATCATGATTGGATGTCTTGTAGAAACACTTGCTTGTTTGTAGACGGGTTAAGTCTCGGCACAGGCAATTCTTGTAAACTTCTAGAAAGACATCGGAATCATGTTCTTAATTCTCACAATCCATCTTTATCTTCCGATTAACTTGCTGTTGACACGGGAGTTAATTGAGTTATCAAGCACAATTATGACAAACCGGATAACTAACTACATGTCCAGATCCTTGCACTAAAGAGTGACTCTTTTTAATTAGCATTTATCTCCTATTTTGTTAAGAAAATTCTCCTGGAAAGAATCTTATATTCTATCCAGCAAAACCCATATCTCACAGCAAATCTAAAAGGTTACAATCAAAAGGTCTCTACCACTGCTTGCCTTAGAAATATCAACAAAAGTTCCCTGTGGATTCGACTCCGGACTCAAACCGGATTATTACTACAGCTTGACCTCCTGCACTTGGGTGTACACATTGGATCAAGCCATCAACTTGTAGGGGATTTGTTGGAGACATGTTTGGTTAAGTCTATTGCATTTGGTTTGGAGTCCCTCTTAGATGAGGATTACATTAGTCTAGCTAGGGAGCTCGAGGCTTTTCCTATTCATGTTGTTGGGCCTTGGGTGCCCAAGTTTGAGGAGTTAGCTCCAAGTGGCGAGAAACCAGTTTCTTCAAATGAAAAACCACCAAAACCTTAGTTGAAACCTCTCCCATCTAACTTAAAGTATGCATTACTTGGGGAGAGTGAGTCTTATCCGGTGGTCATCTATTCTACACTCACATTAGAGCAGAAGTCTAAACATTTAGAGGTCTTAAAGCATCATCGTAGTTCCATAGGGTGGACCATCACGGAATTGAAGGGTATAAGTCCTCTTGTTTGTAATCATGCTATACCTTGAGGAGGATTCAAAACTCTCTCGTCAAATGTAGTGACAGTTGAACCCTCATATGAAAGAGATTGTTAGAGTTGCAGTTCTTAAGCTGTTAGATGCAGGAATCATCTCGCCCCTCTCGGATAGTAAATTGGTCAACCCAACCTAGGTTGTGTTGAAAAAATCAGGAGTTTTGGTAGTCAAGAACGAGGAAAATGAGTTGGTGCCTATCCGAGATGTCACAGAATGGCACATATATGTATTGACTACGCCGCTTACTCTGACTGGGCTTCATTCGGCTTCTCGGTCAGATTGGGACAACTATTCTACTTATAAAGGCCTTGGACACTTAAGGACTAATGCTTTAAACCCCAACCCTAAGACCATTTCTCACTTGAAACAGAGGAACCTAGTCATTCGGGAATTTTTCTTGTCTGCCTTGGTTGCACGACACCTCTTTTACTCTAGAGAGAGGCAAGGTGAAATAGATATGTCTGTGAAGATGCAAACTACTTGCACTTGAATAGAAAGACCCTATGAAGTTTCACTAGTCCTTGGGATTGGCTTTGGGCCTTTCCTGGGCAGCTTAGATGGAAGGCGAAAAAGGCCTCCTTTTGGGGGGGCAAACTGAACCTTGTCACTAGGAAATATTACTTCCCTCTTCCATTCCTTGATCAAGTTCCAGAGAGGATAGCGGGTCATGCATTCTATTGTTTCCTAGATGGGTATTCTGCGTAAACAACATTCACTTGTCCTTTTTGGCACATTTGCATATAGGAGGATGTCGTTTGGTCTATGTAATGCTCCTGCAACTTCTCAAAGATGTATGTTAAGTCTTTTGAGTGACATGGTAGACAGATGTTTGGAAGTTTTTATGGATTACTTTTCTGTGTATGGTGATTCGTTTATGCTTAAAAATTTTGTAAAAAGTGTTAGTTCGATGTGAAGAGTCCAACTTGGTTTGGGAAAAGTATCACTTCATGGTGACATAGGAGTAAGTGTTAGGTCACATTGTTTCATCTAAAGGAATTAAGGTTGATAAAACAAAAATTGAATTATTTGGCAATTTACCTACTCCTAAAATGGTGAAAGATGTAAGATCATTCTTAGGGCATGCAAGATTCTATAGGAGATTCATAATGAACTTTAGTATCACAGCCCAACCCCAAAACAAAATATACCTATATAGTGAACTTTGTAATATAAGTAAGCTCTGGACATATAGTCAGATACTCAAAGTACACACAGAAGCCTGTGGCAACCATTTCTATTTTTAAATACTTAAAACATGCATGAAGGGGTAGCACTCATTGCTAAACCTTTTATACATAAACTACAAGTTCCCAAAAGACACCAAAAATGACACAAAAGACTCTAGGGTAAATTCCCACTCGCCCACCCTAGACACAGTAGTGGACTCCTCTTGTAGCATAGGGTTCCTGAAAACATAGACTACAAAGAGTGAGCACAATAAGCACAGTGAATATACATGCACAGTGTAAATGAGGAAATTCCCATTCCTTTAGTATCTATATTAGTTTAACATATTACAAGTGGAACTACCATATAAACCACCACACTTGCGGATAATCCGCCACACAGGCATCACTCACCACATAGGCATAATCCATCGTACGGACAACATTCGCCTCTCAGGCATTACTCGCCATACAGGCATTATTCTACCACACAAACAATATTCACCTCTTAGGCATTACTCGCCATACAAGCACATTATGTTAGGTAGACAATGTTCGCCTCTCAGGTGTTACTTGCCACATGGGCAAATTCTATCACACAGACAATGTTTGCCTCACAAGCATTACTCTTCACACAGGCACATTTACTCGCCACACAGGTGTATTCTGTCACACATACAATATTCACCTCTCAAGCATTACTCGCCACAGAGGTAACATCTGCCACACATGCCACAACACATTCGCCACAAAGGCTATATCATCTCTGCCACTAAGGCCGTCTCACATTTGCCACTATGGCTTTATTTGCCTTAAAGGCTATAAACATCACCACCATACCATCATAAACCAACACGTCCATATTCATATTTCATAAGTAAGAAGTATTCACAAGAAAACCAAGATATGACAGTTAGTATACTCACATGGACTTGATACTATTCCAAAGTTCATTCCCAACGGCTCTTTGGGTGGAGCCATTGTGGATGTCGTTTTCTCCATACCTAACACACGTTGCTACATATTACACATGAATATTACCCTACATGTGTTATGTTATGAATGTGTATGTATAAATGCTAAATCGTTTATGAACTCACAAATCCTTAATTTCATTTCCAAGTAATACCATATAAATTATCTAACCACACTTAAAATTTTTTTTCTCTTCCATCAAAGCTAGTTTATGGTTCAAGACAAACATCATGTGAAAACATTTAAATAAAACCTTAGAGGGTTGTTTTCATGTTCATTGAAGGTCCCACGAGGTTTAAAGAGTGGCCAAGCAAAGCTCTGAAACATCACTACAAACGACGAAATTCAGCACAGTTGAACTGGTACAACTCCTACCAGTTCTTTGTTGTATCAGTTCATCTTTGCTGAACCGGTTCATACCAGGGCAGAATGTTTGGTACCGGTTCAACACAAGTTTTAAACCGGTTCACCTTGATGAGTGTGGAATATTGCATATTGTGCATCTTCATTGCATCCAATTTGACTTGATTTGTAGTATATTTTTGGGGAAATGGATTCAAATTTATAATTAATGGAGAATTGTATGATTGTAGGTGATATGTTGCAAAGGGCATCAATTAAGCACCCTATCAAGTGATCAAGGTCAATGGGGAAAAAAAGACCTCATGACGGATGGCTCAGGAGCTCAAGGAAATCAGTAGCAGTGCCTACAGGAAATCAGCTACCTGTGCCCCCTGCAAGACCTACCGGTAGAAGAGCCTACTAGAAATGACCTATCGGTAGGTAACCTACGAGCTACGGGTAGAAGATACCCAGAAAAGCTCAGACACTTCTCCACATGACTCCACCAACTACGGGGGCCCACCTTTTGTCATCTAAACCATGCCCTGACATTTCTAACACCCCATGATGATCTCCTAACCCCTACATTTAGATTGGAAGCATGAGGGAGTGAGGATGCAAAGGAAAGAGAGGTAGTGGTTGGAAAAGCATGGGAGGACCATGCTTTGACTGATTTTGCTTGTTTTGGTGGACAACCTCTCTCCAAGGACTCCAAGTCAGTCACTCATGCTAAGAGAGAGGTGCATGGACGAAAATATATACTCTTACACACATTTTCAGGATAGATACTTTTAGAGAGAGAAGATCCAAGGTAGAAGATGAAGTTCTAGAGAGAGAAAGTTGGGTTTTACATCTTCCTTCACCATTTTCATTGTAGTAAGCTCCATTTCACATGTAATCTTTCCTCTTTCCTCTTTCCTCTTTTCACTTTAATCTCTTTTATTCAAGTTGTAATTAAGCTTAGCAAAGTTTCTTGTAGTTTATTGTCATATTTGGGTTTTGTCCCTTCAAGCTTTGCATTTTGGCAATTAATGTCTTTTCTCTTGTAGTTCAAACTCCTTATTTACATTAATACAAGTTTATGCTTGATTTCACTACCAAGTTTCTCTACTTCATGTTTGTTCTTTCTTTTACCATGCATAGCTAAACTTTTAGTTGGCTAATCCAAGAGGGATTTTCTCTTTGGTATGTAAAATCGATTCTCTTTCATTCTTCCTCGTAGTGTAAAGTGTTTGGTTTGATTAGGTTGAGTGCGGACGTGGTTGAGGGCTTTTGATACACCGTAGACTTGTCATGAGGTATGCTTTTGCCCAACACAACTACGTTAGTCCCTCACTTCCTACGAATCAATCAAACATCAATACACCATTGGTTGAATGAAATGAGTAAATTTGGCATTCCCATTGGAATAACCTCTATGGATTATCCAACCTTGCTTTCTTGCATATTTCTTAACTCACAACTCACCAAACTTCAAATCACAAGATTTTTCAGTTTTCACTTTTTCACAAATCACCATTCAAAAACATTTGACCTCGCCTTCCCTGAGAAGACGATCTTGGAATACTCGTTCTAAGTAAAACACGACATCGCAAGACTCTCTCTATGCTTGGGAGCACTTTTGCACACACACAAGATTTTGTTCATCTACACATAATTTTCCCCACTTCTTGCATTGAACTCGAGGGAGAGTGACACTCACCAACCTCTATAAGCCATATATACACACAATCCATGTTCGAGTTGGAAGTTAGGGAAAACCATCTAGCACACCTCTACTCCAAATAACTTTGGTTCCTCCCTAACCCCTTCTACACTCACTTTCTTCATCCCAAAACCCTTAGAACCTTCTACCCATTAATTTCTTGACATAGAAAGCCTAGTAGCATATAAAATTCTAGGATAAAAGTTCACCCACAAAACGCTTCTTAGGATAAAAGTTCACCCACAAAGTGCTTCTTTTCCTGAATCCCATCGAAAAAAACCCTATAGAGAGAACCCCAAGCTCCTTGCTTCTCCAATTTCACACACAACCTATATTCAAGCTTTAGGTGAGGGCTATGGAGGTGATAGAGAAGAATCTTTTAATTCAATTCCAGAGAGCATAAAAAAATCCTAACCATTGATGTTGGTTCAAACCCAAAAGCTACTATGATCCCTCCATACCCATCAAGCACTCCTCCAAGCTTTCAACCCCATGGAAGGCAACCAAGGGCTTGATCTTAGCTATGGTTGTGTATATTATGAAGATCATGGAGGTAAGAAATTTACCTTGTCCAAGTAGCTATGGTTGGTTTTATTATGAAGATCGCAAGACTTTCTCTACGCACACGTTTTTGTTCATTCTCATATAATTTTTCCCACTTCTTGCATTGAACTCCAGGGAGAGTGACACTCACCAACCTCTATAAGCCATATATACACACAATCTGGGTTCGAGTTGGAAGTTTGGGAAAACCATTAAGAGTTTTTGGCGCCGTTGTCGGGGATGGCCATGCGTTGACTTTGAAGGTGATTTGGGGACAACGGAGGTAAGTCTTGTGATTCTTATCACAGGCTGAGGTACATTGCTCCTTTGTATATATATATGTGTAAATATTTCCAATTGTAGTTAGTGTGTTTGCATGTGGGGACGTGATAACCAAAGTAGACTAGTGAGATGTGCCCTAGGACCAAATATGAATATAGACCAAGACCCACCCGAGGATGCCGGAGACAATTTTGGGGATGATGGTGCTAATAATCCATGCGGCGGGGGAGTGTAAAACCCTCAAGTGCCAAACACCCGACTGCAATTCCCCCCTCCAAGAAATGAAGGAAATAATCTCCCTATTGATTATCTCCAACCTACCTAAAGCACCACCCCCTCATGCATACTTCTACCTGTTCAAGTACATAGCTTCCTAGTTAAACTGGTTATGTTACAATTACTTCCTCAATTCCATGGGGTAGAACAAGTAAATCCTTACCTACACATTAAGGAATTTAAGGAGATAGTTGGAACATTCATTACAAATCATACCATGGAGGACATGGCACGCATGAAATTATTGCACTTCTCCCTCAAGGATTAAGCAAAAACTTGGTTGAACTCATTGAAACCCCGCTCGATAAGTTCTTGGGCACAAATGTTATCCGAATTTCTAAAAAAAAAAAAGTTCGGTGCCCAAGACAACTGCTCTAAAGAAACAAATTCAAAACTTTTCAGAAAAACCAAATGAGCAGTTCTATCAGTGTTGGGATAGATACATGGACTTGTTGCGCTCCATTCTATATCATGGATTCGAACCATGGCAATTGGTGAGTTTCTTGTATGAAGGAATTACACTGGGCCACCGACAATTTATTGACATGATGTGCAATGGAGAGTTTTTGAGTAAGGATCCCGATGAGGCCCTTGAGTACTTTAACACATTGGCGAAAAATGCCCAATCTTGGGATATCACGATTCCCACTTATGTGTCAAGGTCCTCTCTGGGAAGTCAACCAAGTGGAGGAGGAATGTATAACTTGTGTGACGAAGAAGACTTGCTTGCTAAGTTAACAAAATTGTCCTGTAAGGTGGAGAGCTTAGAGGTGAATAGGAGGCATGAGGTGTCTAATGTCACAAAGATGAGAGTGTTGAGCACTCTATTGTGGAGTGCCTAAACATTCCGGCACTCAAAGAAGTATACCATGAGCAAGTGAATGCATTTAACCAAAGTTGGCTATCATACTCTCCACACTCCAACACATACAATCTGGGATGGAGCTCCCACCCAACCTTTAGTTGGAAGAATGACCACCCTATTCCTCCTGGGTCCATGTCATTGTCACCCCCTATTCCACCCAAGCAAAATCAATCATATTATGGTCATAGTCTGTCATCTAGCTCTCAATACCCACTGTCAAATCCACAAGGGTTTGATCAACAAGGACAACCTCAGCAAGGGTTTGATCAACAAGGACAACCTCAACAAGGGTTTGATCAACAAGGACCACCCAATCCGCCCACATACCAACCCCCTCACAAGAGAAATTTGGAGGATGTCGTGCAACAATTCATTTAGAGTCAAACCACAATCAACAATCAAAATGTCACCGCTTTTAATGACATCAGGACACAACTCACTAAGTAGACCAATGCTTGGGGTCTTCCCAACAAGAAAAAGGGAAATTTCCCGCTCAACCCCAAGAAAACCCAAGGGGTCAACATGTGATTGAATCCTCCGATACTACCAAGGAGAGTTGTGAGTAACTCAAGGCTATCACCACCCTTAGGAGCAGGAAGGAAATAGATAAAACAATATTACCTAAAGTCCCATCCAAGGCCACTTTGAAAAATGAAAAAGAGACTGAGGGTAGCTCCGAAGAGGGTGATACATTTGAGATGCCAAAGATTGTTGATTTAAATGTGCGTGATTGTTCTATCTCAGCCCCTTTTCCCCAATGTTTGAAGTCACCAGCTCGAATTGCTAACTATTCCGATATAATTGAAATATTTAAGCAGGTAAAGATCAACATTCCTCTCCTTGATGCTATTAAGAAAATCCCCTCTTGTGCAAAAATATAGAAAGATTTGTGTACCGTGAAGAGGAAATTGAATGTGCACAAGAAGGCATTCCTCACTGAGCAAGTGAGCTCCATCTTGAAGACAAATACCCAACCCAAGTTCAAGGATCTCGGCTACCCTACCAATGCCATAACCATTGAGAATTATCGTGTGGAGCAAGTGTCAACCTCCTACACTTCTCGGTGTATCACCAACTACAGCTTGAGGACTTGAAGCCAACCCCTATCACTCTTCAACTAGCGCTTCGAAGCATGCGAACACCAAGGGGAGTAGTTGAGGATGTTTTGGTCCAAGTGGACAAATTTTATTTTCTTGTTGATTTCATTGTGCTTGATACTCACCCCGTTACTAATCCTAATTCACAGATTCCTTTCATATTAGGTAGGCCTTTCCTTACTACTTCTAATATCGTGATAAATTGCAGGAATGGTCTAATGAAGCTTGCATTTGGAAACATGACAATGGATCTCAATGTTTTCAACCATTGCAAGCAACCGGGGGATGACGAGGAGGTTCATGAAGTAACTGGGATTGACACTTTGGTGGAGCATCACATGGATTTTTTGTGCAATACCAAGGGGTAGGAGGAGGAGTTCATTGATGATGTGGTGCCGAAGAGCGTGCAAGGAGTGGGGACTTGAACCCCAACATTTGAAAAATTACCGCCATAAGAAAAAAAGATTTTTCCATCAGCAGTGCAACCACCCGCTTTGGAGTTTAAGCCATTGCCATCCACACTGAAATATGCATTCTTGGGGGAGCACCAAACATTTCCAATGCTGATAAGCTCGTCACTGGAACCAAAGCAAGAGGAGGAATTGTTGCGAGTCTTGAGAAAGCATAAAGGTGCCATCGGTTGGACCATAGGCGACATCAAGTGAATTAGCCCTCTCATTTTAACTCATAGAATCTATCTTGAAGAAGACACCAAGCCATCCTGACAACCACAAAGAAGGATCAATCCCATCATGAAGGATGTGGTTAGAGATGAAGTGCTCAAGCTACTTGACGTGGGCATTATCTGTGCAATTCCTGACAGTAAATGGGTTAGCCCCACGCAAGTGGTACCAAAGAAGTCCAAGGTGATGGTGGTGGTCAATGAGAAGAATGAGTTGATTCTGACAAGGGTGGTCACCGGTTGGAGAATTTGCATTGATTACCGGAAGCTTAACTCATGCACTTGAAAGGATCACTTCCCCCTACCATTCCTCGATCAAGTGCTCGAAAGGGTAGCCGGACATATTTTCTATTGTTTCTTAGACGGCTACTCCGGCTACAATCAGATAGAGATCGCCTTGGAAGACCAAGAGAAGACCACATTCACATGCCCCTTTGGAACATACGCCTATCGCCGAATGCCATTTGGGTTGTGCAATGCTCCGAGAACTTTTCAAAGATGTGTGATGGGGATATTCAGTGACATGGTGGAATGATTGTGGAGATTTTCAATGTTTGGTGACTCGTTTGAAGGATGTTTGGGGAATCGGGAGAAAGTTTAGAGAGATGCAAAGAGAAGAATTTGGTGCTTAACTGGGAGAAATGCTACTTCATGGTAACAGAAGGGATTAGGCTTGGACACATTGTGTCTGCAAAGGGAATCGAAGTGGATAAGTTCAAAGTGGAAGCGATTTCAAACCTACTCACTCCAAGGGTAGTCAAGCACATTAGGTCGTTTCTTGGCCATGCAGGTTTTTATTGCCATTTTATTAAGGATTTTAGTGCATTGGCAAGACCTTTGACAAATTTTTTAGCAAAGGATGTCCCATTCGTGTGGTCGGATGGTTGTGAGGCGTCTTTCAAAAAACTTAAAGGTATGCTTACCTCACTTCCAATCATGCGACCACCCAAGTGGGAACTCCCATTTGAGCTCATGTGTGACGCGAGTGATTATGCGGTCGGAGTAGTGCTAGGTCAAAGGGAAGATAAACGGTCGTATGTGATATACTATGCTAGCAAAACTCTAAATGAAGCACAAATTAATTACACCACTACTGAAAAAGAGTTGCTAGCTGTAGTGTTTGCATTGGATAAATTTAGGTCATACATCATTGGTTCACCAATTGAAGTCTACATTGATCACTTTCCTTTGAAATATCAGTTGTCTAAGCAGGACGCTAAACCGAGACTCATTAGGTGGATCCTCCTCCATCAAGAATTCAACCTAATCAGCAAGGACAAAAAAGGAGTCGAGAATGTGGTGGCAGACCATTTGTCACGGCTTGTTGTCTGTGGTATGCTGACATTTGCAATTTTCTTGCCATAGGACAAATACCCCGCATTGGAGCCCGGAAGATAAGAGAAGATTCATGGTGCATGTGAAGTACTTCTATTTCGACAATCCATACATGTTCAAATATTACCCTGATCAAGTCATAAGGAAGTGTGTACCAAAAACTTCAGCTAAGATTTTACAAAGTGATTTTTATTGGCCCACATCGATTAAAGATTGTGTCTCATTTTGTAAGCATTGTGATAGGTGTCAAATGTTGGGAGGTGTGACCCGTAGAAACATGATGCCCCTCTCCCCCGTGCTTGTCATTGAAATTTTTGATTGTTGGGGCATCGATTTCATCGGTCCATTCCCTATGTCTTTTGGCTACCTTTATATCTTGCTAGTAGTGGACTAAGTGTCCAAGTGGGTTGAGGCAATCCCGACCCAAAGCAAAGACCACCGAGTTGTGGTCAAGTTTTTAAAAGAAAACATCTTTTCTAGGTTTAGGATACCTCGTGCAATGATAAGTGATGGTGGCTCACATTTTTGTAATAGACCATTTGTTTCTTTGATGCATAAATATGGAGTAACACACAAGGTATCCACCGCTTATCACCCACAGACTAATAGCCAAGCCGAGTTGGCCAATAAGGAGATAAAGAGCATACTTGAAAAAATGGTTAATCCGAATTGAAAGGATTGGTCACTCAGGTTCACCGATGCCTTGTGGGCTTACCGCACTGCTTATAAGACCATTCTTGGTATGTTTCTCTATCGGCTAGTCTATGGCAAGGCTTGTCACTTGCTAGTGGAGATGGAGCACAAGGCATATTGGGCCATAAAAACTTTGAATTTCAACTTGAGAGTAGCTAGGGAACATAGGAAGTTGGATTTAAATGAATTGGAAAAAATTTGTAGAGATGCATACGAGAGCTTTAGAGTTCACAAAAGGGCAAAAATTTTCCATGACAAATCCATCTTGAGAAAGACATTTGAGCCCAGGCCAAAAGGGCTATTGTAGAATTCTCGCCTCTCCATTTTCTTAGGGAAAACTTCGAGTGAGATGGGATGGCTCCTATATTGTCAAGGTGGTCTACCCACATGGAGCTGTGGACATAGAAAACCCCGAAGATGGGAAAACATTCAAGGCCAATGGCCAAAGATTTAAACCATTCTTGGAGGGTTTTGAAAGTCAAAGTGTGGAGGAGGTGTTAGTGGATCCGTCTACCCGGATCTTGTTGAGGCATAACTGTTCAAATTACTTACTTTCATCTGTACATAGTGTTATTTCTTCATGTGTGCAAATAGTGGTGTTTTTGTTAAAGCTCATTGCTAGGTCTTCTCTTACCCTTCTTGTCTTCTAAATTCCATTATCTCATTGCATATATTTTTGTTGCATTAAGGACAATGGATAGTTTAAGTTGGGGTGAGGTGCACCATTTGCATGATACACCATTTTGTGGTGAGATGCACCATTCACATATTCTACTAATTTTTGTATAGAATAGTCAAAAATATGTGAAAAATTTTAAAAATTTTTGTGAAAAATATCTGAATGTTGAACCATATTCCACTATTCAAATTGTTATGGGGTTAGTGACAGCTAGATCTTCGCTTTGAATTTCAAACATGAGTACACCATAGAAGTTTATCCTAAGCCTGAGTATCACATATGTGTTTTCTTTCGAACTCAACCGTAGTGCACCTTGAAAGTGTAATGCAGTAATTTATTGAGTGGATCCACATTTTAGAGCTTGACATACATAGTGGAGATGAAGTAACTACCCATGTGAGCTTCAATAATCTCATTATGCTTGCTTTGGTTAGAGTGCATGTGGATAGTTGATTGATTTTGTCTTGAATTGCCAATATGCCTCCCCATGCTTTTCTAGAGAGGATCTTAGGTCATCTTTGAAGTGCGTTGAGCCTTTGCCTTTTTCTTGTGAAAAATTTATCCCTAGTGCCGTGATTGAGCCTTAATTGAAAATTCGTTTGCATGCCACATGTTTTTACCAAGCTAGTGCAAAATGATTATAATTCCACACCCTGGTTTTTCTGAGACTGAGACATAAAAGTGAAGTGAAGGTGTAAAGTTGAAAATTCTACAAAAAAGGAGATTTTTGATAATAAAGGTCATGTCCTCGGAATAACCTTTTTGTCTCCCTCTACCCTTTGTTTCACTCAGCCCAATTATCACCTCAAGGCCTTATTACAACCCATGAAAGCCCTAAATGATCTAGAGAAAGCATGGTGAGAGCACACTTTAAATGAAAAGAAAATTTGATTTTGCTATCTATTCCCCTAACATTCCATTCATGAGATTATGCCGAGGTCATTTCAATTGTTATGCATGCACGCCATTTTTTTTTGACTATATGTGAGTATATTTCGGTGTGTGCACAAGATTCTATCTCACATATATACATGGAGAGCATGCCAGGATAATCATAGAGTTATTCATTTTTGGGAGAAACCCTTGGTGAGAATTGCTTCGAAGCTGAATTTGGATAGCTAAATGAATGTGGATTCTGTTGAGTAAAGGCTTAAATTGCCTATTCATTTCACACACAGACGAGTTTTGAAAGGAAATGTGTAGGTGTATACTCTAGAATAGCATTTAAAGCTATGATGAAACTCATGTGTAATTCGTTCGAGTGTTTGAAAAGCTGTGTTAGGTGACCTTGAGCTAGTAGTATAAGGGAATATTGCTCGAAGTTTAGATATGGGAAAGAAAGAGGAATATTTTTTTTATTGTAGTTTGTGCCTTACATATTGGGTGTTCATTTTGTTGAATTTAGAATTCCATGTCATGTGTTTTGAAAGCATCAAGACTTAAATCGCATTGCAAATTCGTAAATGAATTTGGACATAGTCATATAGTGTGGTTCACTAGCATAGAACATGTTTTTGGGTAGTCGAGTTAGGAAGTTGGTCAGTAGAATGATTTGGAGTCGGATAAACTTGGAGTGGGAGCGAGGATGAGAAAATTGGAAATTTTTTGCAAAAAAATTGAGTTATCTACCTGTAGAAGACTCCAAACCTACCGGTAGCTCGTAGCAAAATGACTGGAACAAAAGAAGGGGAAGCTACCGGTAGCTCGTAGCAAAATGGCTGGAACAAAAGAAGGGGAAGCCACTGGTAGAATGATCAAGACTTACCAGTAGCAATTTTCCAGTAGGGTAATCTACCGGTAGAAGACTGACGAGCTATCGGTAGCTCGTGCCCTGAATCCAAAAAACAAGGGTTTTAAAATCAAATTTTTCAGAAAACCCTTCATCTCCTTCATTGATCTTCCTCTCTCAAAATTGTGGGGGTGGTTGTTTCCGTTCATTACCCTAGGGGCATTTTTATTGTGATGGCTCGCATGAAACAAACGGGCCCTGTCTCACAACTCTAGCGGGAACTGGGTGCTACAAGAGGGCTGAAGAGTCAGGCCCCAGCGATGGGGAGCAAAGGAAGAAAGAGAAGAATGACCCTCACACGGAGAGCATTAAAGCTAATAGTGTGACGCGCGAGTGGCAAGTGGATAAGCTCACCCTCGGGCAACACGATGACATAGTTCGGACGATTGTAGGCCATGGCCTACACGTTTGTATTTGTTGAAGACGAATAAGAGGGGGAAGGTGATTAAGATCACCTCGGCAGTCATCGTTGAGGCACTGCAGTATCAGAGGCTGCTGCCAACACCCTTGTCTTTCCTTATAGCACCCCGAGGAGGAAATCACTCCAAGAGTATGCTAGCCTGATGTATGAGGACCCTGCAGAGTTCAATGGGAAGATTCAAGTTGGGGCACTCAAGCATTCCTATGGGGTGATGAATAAAGTACTGCATTACAACCTTTTGCCTCGGGGTGCATAGAAGACACTGGGTGAGGAGAAAATAGCCCTCCTTTATGCATTCATGGCTGGCACCAGGATGGACATAGCCATGATGATTTGGGAGTTGATGAAGGACTACACCTAGGCTACTCCTACGAAGTCGAGGGCGAACCGTCCTTACGCCCACGAAGTCGAGGGCAACCCTACTGACGTAACACTACCCCCAGAGTTTGGCCCCATAGGCAAGCCGAGTAGCATAAAGAGGATGGCCATGACTGGGGGGTCTGCATAGAGAGAAGACAGAGTTCGGCCATCTCGGGCCAAGCCACCTATATATGGACCATCCATAGTTGGGCCATCTACTGCTGCCCCACCTCAGACGGTCTCTTAGCATCTAGCTGGGATTGAGTGGAGGTTGGATGACTTCGGGGGGACTATGCAGCTGCTAAAGCTGATGGTCACCAAGATCTTTGAGAGGAATTTCCTAGGAGTGCCTCTCCTCGAGATGCCATCGCTGCCTGCTGCACCAGAGTTCCCATCATCAGCTCCGGGGACTAGTGCTGACCTCCGAGCGACCTCCCGCACCGGCTCAACTGTTGTAGAGGTGGGTGAGTCCAATGATGAGGAGGACGATGAGGATGAGGATGATGACGAGGAACAGGAGGATTAGAGAGAGTCTAATCTTGTTTTTGTTGCTTTTCTGGTTGTATATGTTGGGGAATAATGGTCTAGGAGTAGTCGGCCTAATACAAGAGTCCCTAGGAACATAGGTTGTTTTGTCTTGAGTCCTTTGTACTAAATCTCACACATGTATGAATGAAAGAATCTCACTTTTTGTTTCATTATGCCCCGAGTTCATTTTCATAATTGCAATATGATTTGAGTATCTCGTTGATCCATTAATTGTTTAACATGAATGGAATTGTTGTACGTGTAATGTGATTTTGAAATAATGTTTGCTAGGGACAAGCAAAGCTCAAGTTGGGGGGTTGTGATGAGTGTGGAATATTGCATATTATGCATCTTCATTGTATCTAATTTGACTTGTTTTGCAGTATATTTTTTGGGAAATGATTCAAATTTATAATTAATGGAGACTTGTTTTGATTGTAGGTGATAGGTTGCAAAAGGAATGCATTAAGCAGCACCCCATCAAGCGATTAAGTTCAATGGGCAAGAAAAGACCTCATGACGGATGGTTCGGGAGCTCAAGGAACCAATAATTCCAAGACGATGGAAGACCTACCAGTAGAAGACAGGCAAAGACCTACCGATAGGTAACCTACGAGCTACGGGTAGAAGATACGCAGAAAGCTCTAACACTTCTCCACACGACTCCGCCAACTACGGGGGCCCACCTTTTGTCATCTAAGCCATCCCCTGACATTTCTAGCACCCCATGATGATCTCCTAACCCCTACATTTAGATTGGAAGCATGAGGGAGTGAGGATGCAAAGGAAAGAGAGGGAGTGGTTGGAAAAGCATGGGAGGACCATGCTTTGACTGATTTTGCGTGTTTTGGTGGACAACCTCTCTCCAAGGACTCCAAGTCAGTCACTCGTGCTAAGAGAAAGAGGCATGAACGAAAATATAGACTCTTACACACATTTTCAGGATCGATACTTTTAGAGAGAGAAGATACAAGGTAGAAGATGAAGTTCTAGAGAGAGAAAGCTGTGTTTTACATTTTCCTTCACCATTTTCATTGTAGTAAACTCCATTTCACATGTAATCTTTCCTATTTGCACTTTAATCTCTTTTATTCAAGTTGTAATTAAGCTTAGCTAAGTTTCTTGTAGTTTATTTTCATATTTGGGTGTTGTCCCTTCAAGCTTTGCATTTTGGCAATTAATATGTTTTCTCTTGTAGTTCAAACTCTTGATTTACATTAATACAAGTATATGCTTGATTTCACTACCATGTTTCTCTACTTCATGTTTGTTCTTTCTTTTACCATGCATAGCTAAATTTTTAGCTTGCTAATCCAAGAGGGATTTCTTCTTGGGTATGTGAAATCGACTATCTTTCATTCTTCCTCGTAGTGGTAAAGTGTTTGGTTTGACTAGATTGAGTGCGGACGTGGTTGTGGATTTTTGATACACCGTAGACTTTTCACGAGGTATGCTTTTGCCCAACACAACTACATTAGTCCCTTACTTCCTACGAATCAATCAAACACCGATACACCGTTGGTTGAATGAAATGAGTCAATTTGGCATTCCCATTGGAAAAACCTCTATGGATTAGCCAACGTTGCTTTCTTGCATATTTCTTGACTGAGAACTCACCAAACTTCAAATCACAAGATTTTCCAGTTCACTTTTTCACAAATCACCATTCAAAAACATTCGACCTCGCCTTCCCTGAGGAGACGATCTTGGAATACTTGTTCCAAGTAAAACATGACATCGCAAGACTCTCTATACTCTTAGGGAGCACTGTTTTTGTTCATCTGCACATAATTTTTCCCACTTCTTGCTTTGAACTCGAGGGAGAGTGACACTCACCAACCTCTATAAGCCATATATACACACAATGCGGGTTCGAGTTGCAAGTTAGGGAAAACCATCAAGCGCACCTCTACTCCAAAACACTTTGGTTCCTCCCTAACCCCTTCTACACCCACTTTCTTCATCCCAAACCCCAATTTCCGGGGGTCCTTTATTAACCGTTGACCATCCGTCAACCCGCGGAAATACTCGTGATAGTCGTATAACCCGACACCACGTCATTCACATGCTTTTAACCGGATTTACCATCCACAAGATCAATTATACCTCAAATTATGTCCATTTATGTCATAGGAACCAAAGAAAACCAAGCCCAAAAGCATGGCTAAGCATTTTGAAAATTTCAAATTTTTGGAAAACCTTCCGGAAGGTTTTGACTCAACCTTCCGGAAGGTTTGCTCACTGGAAAAGTTCTTCCGGAAGGTTTTTCTTAACCTTCCGGAAGGTTTTGCCTTCTGGAAATAGATTAAAAAAAATGAAACGTGTCGGCCTTCCGGAAGGTGTACTCAAACCTTCCGGAAGGTTTTGCTCACTGGAAAGGTTCTTCCGGAAGGTTTTTCTTCACCTTCCGGAAGGTTTTGCCTTCTGGAAAATAGATTGAAAATGAGACGTGTCGACCTTCCGGAAGGTGTACTCCACCTTCCGGAAGGTTTTACCTTCTGGACCACAATTCTGCCTTAACCTTCCGGAAGGTGTTAGTGACCTTCCGAAAGGTTTTGCCCAGAATTTCTTCCTTCCTTAGTTTTTCAATTCGAATCCGTTTCAATTTGCTTCAAAATCATCCAAAACTTATACAATGAAGTTTCTAACATAAAACATTGTTTGTACAAGTTCTATTACAACCCAATACATATATTTACATGTCAATATCAAATTTCCTTAAAATTTTTACAAACATTCAAAACAAAGCCACATCCGGCTTTCTTCGTCCTTGAAGCCCGTATGAGGGTCTTCCACCCATGCATATCCCACACCTGAAAATGTTGTCCCACGAAGGGTGAGCCACGCTCAATAGGATATCCTCCTACAGAGGCTACTCCCCAACCTAAATGCATATGAAATGCGCACATGCAACGATCAACAAGCATCAACCAATCCAACAAGAATATACACCTCAATGTTAGAAAGCTACCATGCTATACTATGTCATGCCATGATATGAGATGGAACTCACTCATGCACCTTGTCCCGAGTCTTCCCCGACTCACACCACACAATGCAAAAGCCAATGTGTATGAACCCGTCTATTGACGGAAAAACCCTCCCAATGATCGTTTGAGATAAAAGTTATGTCTTTATAAAAAATCAAATCATTGTTTGAGGCTACCCATTGGATGGGTGTTTTTTTTTTTTATAACAAAATCTTGTGTCTTCCTGGGCAACGGATTTTGGAATCGCACCGCCGGCTCCGTGGGCCTATCTACACTTTTTGGACTTGCACCGTCGGAGTGTATGAACCAGTGGTTCCGGGTTTTTCACCCGAGGGAGTGTCTAGCCCTACTTGCTTTACCCGACACAAGTTTTCCTTATGCAATGCAACCGTGCAACTCAGTCGGATCTTCGATCCCGACTTTCCCGAGTTCACATACCAACCACCAAGATTTGGTGTTTGATCCGCAACACATGCACACACCCACACTCATGCCTATGACCCATGAATGCGATGTCAACTCACCCACACATACTCATGTCTTATAACCATGAATGTGATGTACCCATGTGAATGCAATGTAATGTACCAATTGCACTCTAACCACATGTTCGATATGTATGAGTGCCATATGAACAATGTCAAGATAAATCTACATATTCATGGTACTTCATATCATAAGCACATAAATACCATAATTCAACACATTATCAATATATAGCAAGCATGCCTATATCAACATTTCATCCAATAACCATTTTCAAACATGTTATCACATAAGCATGCAATTAACATAGCAAACTCATCAATACATCATTCTAGGCATTTAATCAAGGAAGTGATCTAAGTCATTTCTCTAATTATTTTGTAAGTGTTAAGGCTCTAACACCCTTCTTTTCCATACCAACATCTCATATAAGCAACTAAGGTGAGGAATAATCCCAAATAGGAAGAATCCTACACGTCATCATGTATCACAAGAAATTACTCTAAGTAATTTCTACACCACCATTTCAAGATAGATTATATTGTATCCACTTTCAACATCCATCTAATCATGTCACCAACAACAGGTAAAAGCCCCATTTAATCAAGTCACCAACCATAGGTAAGAGTCCTATACAAGATCTCCTACATCAACCCCTTTTCACATAAACATCATAGCCTGAAATAAGCCCAAAACAGCCCATAAGTTTAACCCAAAACAGTCCGCAATTTCAGCCTCAAGGCAACCACAATTTCAGTCCCCAAACAACCATAAAAACAGTCCACCAATTAGCCACAAAACAATCCACTAATTAGCCACAAAACATTCCACTAATTAACCACAAAACAGTCCCCAAATTAAGCTACATAGCAGCCCCGAAATAGGCTATAAACCAGTCCACTATTTCATTCACTTCCACAAAGATATAAAAGTAACTTCCATATATCAATTGTAAGCTAGAATTTAGCTTAAGTTATTCCTATAATCAATTCTTCATTTCCTTAAAAACATACAATTCCAATTGTGAATCACACCACCCAAACATGTTATTCCACTTACATTCAAATAACAACTTTTATCCTTTTAGGCATTTCATCAACGCCATATAAGCATAATGTCATGTAACCACAAGGTATAGCCCACACACATCAATTATCATCATCAAACTCAAGAAATCATATCTAGTGATTTCTACATAACTATACCAAGATAGAATTTATTCTATCCATTTCCTAATATCCACATATCATAATCCCCCAAGAGAATTATAAAGCAACCACCTCTAAATGTCAATTCCATTTAGAATTTCACTTTACCAATTTTCCCATATCCATTTTCTACACTTCAAGTTCCTTTATGAAATTTACCCAACAAGTAAATATATACACCCATTTCATACCAACCTTGCTTAGCACATTTGGTACCCATTTCCCACACATAAAATGCATTAGTGGTACATTAAACTAGAGAATGTGATTTAAATCATACCAACCATTCTCAATACCCATTTCACCCAATTAACCACAATAGGCAAGTGATACATATATATATACACCTACCCATTCCATATAACCTTCCTAGGTTGGAAATAAACCTAAGTAGGAAGAAAACCCTACCTCTTGTAGCGTGTAGAATCGTCGTGGGAAGCTCCTAGAACTCAAAGCAAGCTTGAATCCTTCACTTCCAAATTTTCGGCCTCCCAACGTTCGGTGAAAGCCGTCGTTTTTGGTACCCACGCGTAGCCCTCGACGCGTAGAGCAACTCTTGTTCTTGGCCCGAGTCGATTTGAGCACTCCACGGCCGTAGATCGTAGAGAGAAGTTGAGTTTTCTCTCCTTTTCCCTCTCTTCTTTTCTCTCGGCTGAAACCGGCTGAAATGGTGAAGGAGAAGTCTCATTTTTCAGACTTTAGGCCCCTATTTATATTTTAGAATACTTGGCCCACAATTGGCCACACGTCCTACTTAATTTCGGGTCCGTTTTAATCCCGAAACGATTAAATTTCGCTCCGGTTTGAGTTCAAAATATTTTTATTTTAACTTGCCTCTAATATTTCCCCAAACTTTAAAATTTTATAAAAATTTCGTGTACGGGGTCACCCGAGGCCCGTTCGTCTCGTAAAACGTGAAAAATCCGACTATCTCGGAATTCAACGAAATTTGACGTGGTAACTAGATTTCGCGAGACGAATCCAACGGTGAAATCCGTTTCGTCATTCGAGATCTAGAAAAATTCAGTTTTTCAACTAGTCCCGAAGTGGCAATTCACCTATTGCCCTTGTTCGTCAAAGTTTAAATTTTCCGGGGTTTCACAAGAAATCAGATTCTAAGGGTAAAGTTGAAGCTTACAACAAAGGCAAAGACATAGAGGCTAGCAAGGAGCGAGGTAAATCTGATTCTTAAACTTCTAGAAATAGAGATATAAAGTGCTTTATGTGTTTGGGCAGGGGGCACATTGCATCTCAATGTCCAAATAAACGTGCTATGTTTTTGAGGGATAATGGTGATTTTGAAACTGAAAGTGAATCTGATGACGATGTGGAGAGTAAGGAGAGTGAAGGAGAGGAATATCCAGTTGAGGGTGAAATTTTGGTCATGAGGTGTGCCTTGAATGCACAAGTGAAGGAGGAGGACAACGAGGCACAACGTGACAACATCTTTCATACTCGCTGCCATATCAACAATAAGGTATGTAGTGTTATCATTGATGGTGGGAGTTGTGCTAATGTATCTAGTACCTTGTTAGTTGAGAAACTTAATTTCCTACTATTATGCACCCTACTCCTTATAAGTTGCAATGATTGAATGAATGTGGGGAGATTAAGGTGAATAGGCAGGTATTAGTTTCATTCTCCATTGGGCATTATGTTGATGAGGTTTTGTGTGATGTAGTCCCAATGCATGCTTGTCATTTACTTTTGGGACGTCCTTGGCAGTTTGATAGGCAAGTTATGCATGATGGATATAGAAATAGATATTCTTTTGTACTGCATGGCAAACCTGTAACACTTGTACCGTTAACATCTAGACAGGTGCATGATGATCAAATAAGGTTAAAAAGTGAGTTTGAGGGAAGAAAAGAGAGTGACAATGAAAAAAAAAAGAGGGAAATAGAGTGAAAGTGAAAAAAAATGAGGGAAAAAACAGAGAGGCTGTTGAATCTTCAACGAGTGAAAGGAGTGAGAGTTCATAAAAGCAAGAGAGGAAAAATGTGGGTTTCTATGCAAAAGAACGAGAGGTTAAGGGAGCTTTTTATTCTGGGCAGCCGATGATTGTACTTATGTACAAGGAGGCCTTTTTAAATACTAATGAGCTTAACCATGCTTTGCCTAGTGTTGTTGATTCTCTTTTGCAGGAGTTCGGTGATGTTTTTCCCGAGGAAATCCCAAATGGCTTGCCACCAGTTAGTGGGATTGAACATCAGATTGGTTTCATTCCTGGTGCAATGATTCCCAATCGTCCAGCTTATAGGAGTAATCCCGATGAGACGAAGGAACTTCAAAGGCAAGTTGAGGAGCTGATGTCGAAGGGTCATGTAAGGGAGAGCTTGAGTCCTTGTGCAGTTCCAGTGTTACTTGTGTCCAAAAAGGATGGGACTTGGAGGATGTGCACCGATTGCCGCGTCGTGAACAAAATAACGGTAAAGTATCGTCATCCCATTCCTAGACTTGATGACATGTTAGATGAATTGCATGGCGCCTCGCTTGTTTAGTAAGATTGATCTGAAATCTGGTTATCATCAAATTAGGATGAGAGAAGGTGATGAATGGAAAACGGCATTTAAGACTAAATATGGTTTATATGAATGGCTGGTAATGCCTTTTGGCTTAACCAATGCACCTAGTACGTTTATGCGTTTAATGAACCATGTTTTGCGTGCTTTTATTGGTAAATTCGTTGTCGTTTGTTTTGATGATATCTTGATTTACAGAAAGAGCTTAGATGAGCATGTTGAACATTTGAGGCTTGTGTTATGTTCTTTGCGTGATGCTCAGTTATTTGCTAACCTCAAGAAATGTTCGTTTTGCACTAGTCAGATTGTTTTCTTAGGATATGTTGATAGTGCTAAGGGCATTCCGGTTGATGAGGAGAAGGTTAAGGCTATTCGAGAATGGCCTACACCTAAAACCATTACTGAGGTACGTAGCTTTCATGGTCTTGCTAGTTTTTATAGAAGGTTTGTAAAGGACTTTAGCACCATGGTTGCACCATTGACTGAAATCGTTAAGAAAAGCGTAGGTTTTAAATGGGGAAGGGACCAAGAAGTTGCTTTTAATTTGATTAAAGAAAAACTTTGTTCTGCACCTTTACTTGCTTTGCCTAACTTTTCTCAAACTTTTGAAGTTGAGTGTGATGCCTCAGGTATTGGAATTGGAGCTGTTTTAACGCAGGGAGGTTGTCCTTTAGGTTATTTCGGTGAGAAGCAAAATGGGCCAGCCTTAAATTACCCAACTTATGATAAGGAGCTTTATGCATTGGTGAGGGCGTTAGAGACTTGGCAACATTATCTTTGGCCAAAGGAGTTTGTCATCCACACTGATCATGAGTCTTTGAAACATTTGAAAGGTCAAGGTAAGCTGAATAGACGCCATGCTAAATGGGTAGAATTCATTGAGACCTTTCCTTGCGTTATCAAATACAAGATGGGGAAAGAGAATGTGGTTGCTGATGCTTTATCTCGTAGGTATGCTTTAGTTTCCACTTTAAATGCAAAGTTGCTTAGTTTTGAGTACATTAAGGATTTATATGCTATTGATTCTGACTTTACTAATGTGTTTGATGCTTGTGAGAGTTCGGGTGTTGGTAAGTTTTATTGGCATGATGGGTTTTGGTTTGGAGAGGATCGATTGTGTGTGCCTAATTGTTCGATGCGTGAGTTATTAGTTAGAGAAGCACATGGGGGTGGTTTAATGGGACACTTTGGTGTTAGGAAAACCTTAGATGTGTTAGTTGAACATTTTTTCTGGCCACATATGAAACGGGATGTTAAGCGAATTTGTGAGAAATGTGTTGCTTGTAAAAAGGCTAAGTCTAAGGTTCAGCCCCATGGTTTGTTTAATCCCTTACCTATACCTAGTTCACCTTGGGTAGATATTTCCATGGATTTTGTGTTAGGTTTACCTAGGACAAAACGGGGACGGGATTCTGTGTTTGTTGTTGTTGATAGGTTTTCAAAGATGGCACATTTCATTGTGTGTCATAAAACCGATGATGCTAGCAATGTAGCTGATTTGTTCTTTAGAGAGGTGGTGCGTTTACATGGAGTGCCTCGGAACATTGTGTCTGATCGTGATGCTAAGTGTTTGAGCTATTTCTGGAAGACATTGTGGGGTAAGCTTGGTACTAAATTACTCTTTTCTACTACTTGCCATCCACAAACAAATGGGCAAACCGAGGTAACTAATCGTACTCTTTCTACTTTATTGCGTGCTGTCATTGGTAAAAATTTGAAAACTTGGGAGGATTGTTTGCCTCATGTCGAATTTGCTTATAATCGTAGTGTGCATTCTGCTACTAATTATTCACCTTTTGAAATTGTCTATGGTTTTAATCCCTTAACTCCATTATATTTGTTGCCTTTGCCTGTTGATGAGTGTGCTAATTTAGATGGAGAACGAAAGGCTGAATTGGTGAAGCAATTGCATGAGAAAGTTCGATTGCACATTGAGAGGCAAACGAAGAAATATGCTACTCAAGCTAATAAGGGACGTAAGAAGGTGGTTTTTGAGCCTGGAGATTGGGTTTGGGTGCATATGCGAAAGGAGCGTTTTCCCGCACAAAGGCGTTCTAAGTTGCAACCTAGAGGAGATGGGCCTTTTCAAGTGGTGGCACGGATAAATGATAACTCTTACAAACTAGATCTTCCTAGTGAGTATAGTGTTAGTGCTACTTTTAATGTTGCTGATCTTTCTCCTTTTATTGCAGATGACGAAGATTCGAGGATGAATCCTTTTAAAGAGAGGGGGAATGATGCAATGCAATCTGATCCGTTGAGCATAAATGGAGGTCCTATGACTCGGGCAAGAGTAAAAAGGATGAAGGAAGCATTGAACGGGCTGATTCAAGACATATGGGCTGATTGTGCAAGTTCAAGCATGGAGCATGATCCACTTGGGCAAAGATCCATCAACATGATTCAAGTTCTAGAAGATTCCAGCAAAGGCTAAGCTTTAAATTGGCATGTTTAAAATTGGTCTGATTGTAAGACTTTCCTTAACTATTTAGGCATGTGAGTTATTCTTTTTAGGAAAGAAAGACTTTCCTAGTTTAATTAGGCATGTGATCAGCATATTAAAGGGCTGATTGTGTTTTTCTCTTTTAGGAAAGTAAGAGTTTAGGAAAGTAAGAGCTATTTCTTTACCAGCAAGTAAGATATATTTCTTTACCCACAAGTAAGAGATATTTCTTCACCAGCAAGTAAGAGATATTTCTTAAATAGGATAAGCTATTTTAGGAAGTTTTCTTTGTAATAACCAGCCTATAAATAGGCGTTCAAAGCATTGTAAAAGGGAGAATATTTTTGTGAGTATTGTGAGGTTTCTACCTTATTGTTCTTCCAAGAACTATTTCAAGAACTTATCAAGAATTAATCTTTCTTGTGGCGTTCATCGACTTATCGCTCAATCTTGAGTGTGGCGTCTTTCTCTTGAACTTTTAACCTTGGGTTCTTGTTTCTTGCAAACATTGGGTCTAGGGTTCTTGGTACTTATAATCTGATTTGTGATCTTTCTTGGGGAATCTTCAATCAATTTGCCCATGGGTTATTGAATTCGTTTAAGGGTTCGCATCAGCTAATTTATGGAAAGCCTTAACAGTTGCCTATATAGCTTGAACATAGAGTATACCAGGCAATTAAAAGTATGAATTTTGATATAGACAATGCTTCGGATTAATATATTGGAAGAACTTAGGAATGAAGCATACGATAATTCTAAAATATTCAAATCTTGAATGAAAGTCTTCCATGATATGAATACAGTGAGGAAAACCTTTGAGCCTTCTCAAAAGGTTCTGCTTTACAATTCTCAAGGTGGGTTAGGCCCATTCGTAGTCAAAGAGGTGTTTTCCCATGGAGCTGTAGAGATTGAGAACCCAAAGAATGATAAGATTTTCAAAGTAAATGGTCAAAAGATTGAAACTGTTCTTGGAAGGGTTCGTGACTGTGGTGGAGTCCATTGAGTTGGTGGATTGTATAGTAGAATTTTCTTTATTTTTTTATGTATTTTTTTTGTTTGTGTAACATTTGTTTCTTAACTGCTAGGATTGAGTAAAGATGTTGTTGTCACATGTATTGCTTTCCCTACCTTGATTTATTTTTATGATTCATGTCGTTTCTTTTATTCATCGAGGACAATGCATAATATAGGTTGGGGATGAGATAGTTTTGATGCCAAATCTTTGTTTACCTTTTTTTTAATTTAGGTAATTATATTTGGGGTGATCTTTAATTTTTCTATGTTGTTTTACGTTAATTATTGCATTTAGTTAGGACATTGCATATAGGATAGAGTCGTTAGCTGAGGATGTTGGTAGAATGCGTAATTTCTGAGGGAGAATGTTTGATTGACCAGAAACTCGGTGTGAATTATTTTCCAAATAATTAAATGCGTTCGGACATGCCTTTTCCATCCGGACGCAACTCTTGAGTTCAAAATTCCAGAGATTTAATACTCTTCTGACACACCATCTCTATTTGGACGCACCTCTTGAATGGTCAGAATTTTGAAATGTCAAATGATGTGACCCTTGTGAATCTACAAATATTAATACTTGCATCCCGACGCACCTTCTCCGTTCGGATGTCTGTACAGGCTATAAAAGGACATTTTCTTCCACATTTAGTCCACTATAGTGAAAAACTCCATAGCAATTTTTTAAGCTTCTTCCCCATGAAATTTTTCATTAAAATCTCTCGCCAATTCAACCCAAGCACTTCCAAAGCTTTGGATCATCTTAGTTTTTCAACCAAAACCCCCAAATCACCCTTAATCCAAAGTTTTTCCAAACCCTTTTTTCTCCAAAATTCCAAAAAAAAAAAAAGCTTTTCCATTGGACCCAAACAACAATGTGTAGACCGACCCCAATCCAAATCTTAGGGTGCACAAGCCACCCCACTAGGTGCATTAGAACTTGGAGTGGTGGTAGACAAGTTTGGGGTATAACACCAGTTTGATATCTCCCGCCTTCCTACTATGGAGGCCGAGCAAAGATACATTCATTATTTTGCTAGTCGGGCCATTGTGATGGAGAGATGTCTACTTTGTTAGGAGTTTGTAAGTTATGGGATTGACTAGATAATGACTACTAGGGGATGGAATGATTTTTTGAAGGTCTGGTCGAGGGGTGACCCCGCTGATTCAGGAGTCTACTTTAATGCTGAGAGGATGGATTCCAATAGGTTTTGAACTACAGTCAGAGAGGTAAGATTTGTTGTTCTTTAGGGTGGCAAAGGTGAATATGGTACTAAGGCCATAGTACACTTTGACCACAGTGTATAACATGCAAGATGCAGCCAAGGAACTTACTAGAGATCCCCATTTTGTATGGCTATAGTGGGATAAGAAGTTAATCTGGGGACATTTGATAGATAGGTACAAGATCCTGAATTGGATCTTTATGACCAATATGTTTTTGTTTGCCCAGAAGAATCATACTTATAAGGAGAGGGCCAAGTTATTGTATGTGATAGAGACTAGTTGTACTATCTCTTTGTCCTCGATTATTATGGCTGAGATGTAGAGGTCTCAGAAGGACAACACGAAGAATGCTTCCCTTCCATTCGGATACCGGGTCACTTATATCTACGTGGATAGAGGCAATATGGTGGATTACGACATGCTTAAGGAGAAGTGTCAGAGGCTGTTAGACAAAACGACGTTGGTGAAAAGCCATGGAACTATGGTTAGAGGGTTGTACCAGTAGTTGAGGGGAATGAGCCCAATGATGATGAGGAGGGTGATGAGCCAACTAATATTAAGGATAGAGTGGGTCCGCTGATGAAAGACCTTGTGGATACTCGTACAGATAGAGATCTCTTGCCTCCAACTTTTGAATGAGCAGAGACATATTAGGGGCACTTTGGCGGGGTAGGTGAGATTCTTCTCAGTCTTCAGCTTGGACCTCGTTAAGGGGTGTGTCCATCTTCCTCGATGGCTACTATTTTTTTTTCTGATGTCTTGCTGGTTGCTTCTTTGTTTTTAGTTTAGCATCGAATAATAGTCATAGCCCCAGTTGTAGTTAGTAGAGTTAGGGCTTGACTTACTCTGAATGTTTTAATTTTTTTATAGTCTGTAATGAAAGCCCATTTTGAATGGTATATTTTATGATTTCATTGCAAAAAATTGAGTATTAATCTGCCAACTGCTTTGAGTTATATACATATGATGAACTTAATGATTGGGTATATGATATGTAATGAAAATCTAAACTTGTTTGTACTTTAGTCTGTTATAGAACTTTACCCTACACTTCCGTATTACAGATTATGTTCCCAATTGAAACTGAATGATTAGTACACGCATAACCATGCTTAAATTAGAGGTTAGGGAAAGATACTCTTACCTTGAAACTTGACACATACAGTGGAGAATATCATGATGTCCTTTGCGAATTTAGAGCTATGCATTCTTGGAGTGACATTTACATTTACTCAATAAGAATAATTTCAGTCCGGAACATTCTTTGAATAGTGTCATTATATTTGTTTTGATCAATGCTGATTGTTATAGATGATTGCTAGATTCTGAATTGCTAGCAAAGGGAGTGTGTTACCAATGACTCTTGAGATAAGATTTTAGGCCATATTTGATCATTTGAGCCTTTGCCTTGTTTCTTGAAATTTTGTTATCCCTAGAAGCCATGATTAGGCCTTTTTTTAATAGATTTTGATTCCCATACCACTTATAATAACCAAGCCAATCATATATATAATATCGTTTACCGTTGGTTATCCCAAGATGGAGCAATTTTAGTCATATTTTATGGTTCTATGAGGTAGAGAAAGACTTAGAAAAAAAAAAAATTTCTTGAAGTTGTGTACACTTGTGACTTTAGTACTTGTTTGATTTGCTCAAAGAAAAAAATTGTATATGCTCTTAAAAGAAAAAAGAAAAGAAAAAAATTTGATGAGCATACAAGAATGAAAGAAAGACATGAGGAATATATAATATAAAGTGTTGAAAATCATTCTTATAGGAGTGGATGAGACGGTATATGTCAAGAAACAATGGTATGCAAAGTTCTCTCGGGATAATATTTTGAATTCCTATTACGTTTCATTTCAAAACCCCAATACCCAAGGACACATTACAAACTTAAGAAAAGACCTAATTGATCTCAAGAGTGTTTTGGTGGGTACATGACTTGTTTAAATAAGAAGAAGATAGTGGTTATTTTACTCATCATGTGTTGATTTCTATTCATAAGACTATGCTAGCTCTCCTTTCCTTGTTACAGTGTTCATTGTTTACAAAACATGTGTGAGTTGAACCTAGCTTTGATTGTCACATATGGTATGCTGACGATAAAGTAGTCATCATATTATGAGGGGATTTATTGTTGAGAGTATAACTTGAGTGACAATGATTCAAAGCTGACCGTGAATAGTAGAGGTAGGGTGTTTTGGACTAATTTTTCTGAGTTATTTGCACACTACACACTAGTTTAAATGGGAAGTCAATCTGTGAATACTATTGTGTAGCCTTTAATTCTATGATTTGACTTGGTATACACTTTTTATGTTTTTATTTTATTTATTTGCTTGATTATTGATTGAATTTTATGATTAATTTAAGTTGTAGGCAAATTAATGGAAGTTTGTTGGTATCTCCTTAAGTCCAAGGGGTTTAAAGGACTTGTTACATATGCTAAATGCAATCGTGAGTCCTACGAAACTAGATTTGTTTTTTGTTATATTTTTTTTTGATATTTTTGGATTTTGATATTACTAGGGACTAGTAAGATATAGGTTGGGGGCGTGATTCGTCATCAAAAGTACCATTTCTTTATCTTTTATGCATGGCAAATCGTATTATTTTAGGGCTATTAAATGAATTATCCCTTGATATTATGTTTTGAAAGGGTTTCTAGTGATTGATTAATTTATTAGGTAAAAAACTGGTAAAATGAGCTTGTTCCGGGAGGGGGAACCCGATATGGATCTTCCCTCATGATTATACACATGGAGACTAAGACACTATACCTAAAGGGGGGATGAATAGGTTTTTCAATTTTAGCCCAAATTGATTATAAATTAAAACCTATATCTACCACAATTACCTCTTCCCACAAATATCAAGCAAAGAATGTGAGAACCCCCTTTAGTCACCACAACCACCTTTACCCATGATGATTGATTTTAACTAATATGCAATTATTTCACTCTCTATCAATCTCACGGAGATCCCACGTCCCCAAAGCAAATGCACAACTATGTATGAATGAATATTCAATCAATCAATTCCACAAACACATAGTGAGTATGTATGCTAACAAATCACAAGTGTATGCGATAGGAAGTAAAGAATGTGGTGACTAAAGGGGGAATTGATTGAGAGTGAAATAATTGCATATTAGTTGACGCAGAAAATGCTCCTCAGGAAAAACCACGGGGAGCCATATTGGGTCCATCGTTGACTCTGAAAGGTGCACCCAAGTGCAGATGGTCAAGTGTAATAATATTGGTTGAAGTCCGAGGTCGATCCACAAGGATTGAAAGATCACAGGAAGGTGAAAAGAAAGAACAATTTGAAGATGGTTTGATTTGAGGATTTGTCAAGACTGTAGGGAATTATAAAGAAGGGGCTACTCTCTAGCTTCGGCACTAGGTATTGTTCATATACACTAAATATTATACTCATGCAATTGTATTTTATCTCAATTGATGTCCATCATCAATGTAATCAACCGAAAAGTATAACTTTGAAAACTAGAAGTTAATTGATATGAAAATATGAATTTAAGAACTAGTATTGCAGACTCATAAGGAATTATAAAAATTACCCATATTGAGAAATCAATTTAGTTGATGAGTAATCAAATAAGTATATAGAGTAAAATACTTTGATTAGAAATCATTCACTCAATCGATATAAAGAAAGAAAAATTCATTTAAGAATTATAAAGAACAATTGCATAAATATAACATTCAATGTATAATCCCAAAAACCATAACCTAACTAAAGAAGGCTAAGGATCCGGATTCCTTCTAAAGTTTAAACCCGTAGGTTTGCCCCAGTTGACGAGTTTAGTCTCGTGAAGGTTTCCAATGAAGATACCTACAAACTTCCCTGAAGCTGCCCAAAACTTTGAACTTGTCATATAACTTAACCAATAATCAAACAAATAATCCAAATAAAAACATGAACATTTCCAAGACAAATTATAGAATTAAAGGCTACAAAATAATATTCATATATTGAATTCCCATTGAACTAGAGTGTAGTGTGTACAAGACCTTGCATCATCAGAAAATCAGTAAAAAATACCTCACCTCTTTACTATCCACTACTAGCTTTGAGTCAAGTCTCACTCTAGTTATACTCTCAACAATGAATTCACTCAAATTATACTGGCTATCTCCCCATCATCATACCATAAGTGAGTAGAGTTATTGTAAGATCAAAACAAAGTACATCTCAAGTATGCTTGTAACCAATGAACAATATAACAAAGAAAGGGAATTAGCATAAATCAACACATGATATGCAAAACAACCATTATGGTCCTCCTAATTCACACATGTAATATATCTACCAATAACTCTTGAGATCAAATAGGACTTTTATGAAGGTTGTAATGTGGCCTTGGGTATTCAAAGCGAAACAAAACGGAATAGGAATTCAAAACATTACCCCAAGAGAACTTTACATACCAATATTTCTTGATATATACTTTATTACCCAACCCTATAAGCATGATTTTCAACACTTGCTCATATATATTTTTTAATTGTCTTCCTTGCATTCTTTGCATGCTCATTTTTTTTCAACAAGCATATACATATTTTTCTCTTCTTTTAACAAGTCTAAGGCTGATTTTTCTATGAATGCTTGGGATAGAACTGATGTATGAGCGACCCTATTGGAAAAGGTAGAGCCTTTATAGGGGGTATATGTGATGAAGGAATCTGTGATAACTGATGTCAACATCGGGAAGTGGAGTTTTGCGGCTCGGATTTCCCTTTCATCATTTAACTACTAATAAAAATAGGCCAACTGCATGCATTAAGGTCAATGAAGTATGTGCCGCACCATTTACATTTGACTGGTGAAAGCTTAATCTCAATGAGACTATTCAAAGAATATTGCTGAATGAAATTATCTTTATTGAGTAAGTGTAAACTTCACTCCAAGTGAATGGCTCTAAACTCATAAAGGACATTGTATTATTCTCCACTATATGTATCAAGTTTCAAGGTAAAAACATATTTTCCTAATTTCTAATTCAGGCATGGTCACACGTGCACTGATATCTTAAGTTTCAATTGGGAATGTAATCAATGATATTGAAGTGTAGTCTAAAAATTCTATAACAGACTAAAGCATAAATAAGTTCAGGTTTCCATTATTCTAGTCTGTGCCAAAAGTTATGAAACTTCCGTGCAGAGGTCTCAGTAAAATTTGAGGTCAATACGATATCTGGATCAATATGTTGTGTAAAATGTCTATTATTGCTTATGGGAATTGATTCGACCAAATTTTGGGTTATTTAGGCCAAATAAATTTTATACTCGTTCTTAATTAGTTAAATTAATTTTGTGTGAAATTTCATTGAAAAATAACATTGTTTCATTTTTGACTATGTCAAATCCAAATACTGAGACTAGTAGGGTTTTCAATTCCAGATCGGGCGAGATTTTCCAAAATCCTTTCAAACTTATGAAATATGTTATTTATGATGCTTTAGCATATTTTGAAACATATGATTGGATTTTTTAAATATTGACTTGGTTCCGGACTTGGATTGGGGTTGTTGAGTGCTGTTTGTACTAATTGTTCGCATTGTTCATATTAATTGGATGGTATGTTCGTACTGACCAGTGGTCTATTAGGATGATCGCCAACCGGAACAACACTATATTGATGTTGGAATCATATTACTGTTTCCAAATTTAACTATTTTTGTTCAATGTTTTCTGCTCTATTACTTATGTATGAAATGTACTATTTTGATATTGCCCAATCATGTCAAATTAAGATATGCTCTGAAATTGAGTTACTAAACTAAGCTGTTAATGCTCACCCAACATTATTTTCCTTTTTTCAGATTAGCAGGTAATAGGAAAGTTCACGAAAGTTTGAACTGTCAATTTTCAGGATTTTTCATTCTAAGTGCTGAATAATGGAGCTTGATGTACTTGTGTGAAATTTAACAAGTCTATGAATGAGTCATATAATAGCTGTCTATTGTTTGTTAATCGGTTGAGCTTAATTGCGAACACCCCTTATGTTTATTGAATTGGTATTAGAGTTTACTCATTATTTGGAGACTGTATCATTTAGTACCTATGAAGGCTTTTAGCACTTTGAATTATTTTATAAAAATGGGTCAGGTGTTACAAAGTCAAGCCCTGACTCTACTAAGTACGACTGGGGCTTTGACTATTACTCATTGCTAAACTAAATGATGCAAATCATAGCACAACTTCAAGGGATCTAGTTCAAGACCCAATTGGGCCGGTTACGAGAGCAGGAGGAAGGAAGTTTAAAGATGTACTCAACGAACTGATTCAAGAGGCATGGACTCAAGCAAATTCGTGGAGGCCCATTGAGCATGATCCACGTGAGCAACAAAGGCTCATCAACATGATTCAAGTTCTAGAAGAATCTGGTCAAGGCTAAGCTTAAATTAGCATGCTTAAGAATACTCCTTTTTTGGGTCTGATTGTAATGCTTGCATGGCTTACATGTCATTTACTTTCCTTTTTCTACTTTAGGCGTGTGATCAACTAATTAAAGGGCTGATTGTCTTTCTTTTTATTCTTAGGCAAGAGTTTTAGTCCTTAGTTATTCCTATTTGGGTTTGGATTGTCAAAATATAAACTCCTATTAGAATTTGTTTCCTTAGCAGATTAGGATTTGTTTTCTTAGTAGATTATGATTTGTCTCTTTAGCAGATTAGGATTTTAGGAATTTTCCTTGTAATGGCCAGCCTTATAAATAGGCGTTTAATCAGTGAAAAGAGCAGATCATTATTCAGCAAAATTGGAGAGTGTTTTCTTTGCGATTCTTTGAAGAACTATTCAAACTTATCGAGATTTCCCGTGGCGTTCACCAGCGACTTATCAACAAGAATTCCACCACCATTTGTGGTGTCTTCCTTATACCACGGTTCTTGTTTTCACAATAAACAACGGGTTGAGGTCATATATACCAATGTTCTTGTTTGTCGTAAACAACGGGTTGAGGTCTATCATTCAAATCTGATGGTAGAACGATCTTGGGTTCTTTTTTCGTTGTCGGATCTCGTTATTTTGGCGGAATCCACATCATTTGGTATCAGAGCATAGGTTCTAGTTCAGATTTGCCTATCTCTTAAAACCTTTCTTTTCTTTATTCTATGTTCTTTTAGTTCAAAATTCAGTTCACATAACCTTGTCTAGCCGAATTTCCTTTACCCCGTTTCGCTAGTATTTTGTTGGTTCTAGTTTATTACGAATTCTTATTCTGTTACTACCATAAGATAGTTGTTGATCCAAAAAAAAAAAAAAAGAAGGCAGAAAGGAGTCCAAAAAAAAAAAAAGGGAGAAGAAAAAAAAAAAAGAATTGTTTGTGTTCATCCATTTTGGGTCCAATAAACCCGAAAATCACCTCACCCCAAAATCAAATATTTTTTTTTGTGTGGAAATCTTGCTATTTTGTGCTTCTGAAAATCTAATTAGCCGTGTTCTTTGAAATCTTGCTCTTAAAACCTGAAATTCATTGATGAGTTCTTGGTGAATTGTTGCTGGAAATTTTGAGAATTGTTTGTTTAGTTTCAAAAGAACTGAAAGAAAATTATCGAGTGAAAAAAAAGGCAAGAGTGGTGAGAACATTAGAGGGTCAAAAGCCACGTATTTTTTAGTGAAACACGAGTGTAGAGTGAATCACATTCTTGAGTGTAAATATGTCAGGGAGAGAATTGGGAGGTCCTTTTCTTTCTTTTTTTTATTTTCTTTTTTTATCTAACGTTGTTTTTGTAGCAATCATGTCTCACAACAGTGCTAAGAACACGACCGAAGATGCTACGGAACTAGCTGATCCAAAATTGTTTATGGAGGCCATGATGAGTGAGATGAGGCGTGTGATGAAGTTGAAACTGGAGCAGGTTCATGAACGGATAGACCAGATGGAGGATACACGTGAGAAGCAGCCACAAAACGTCCCTAATGTGCGTAGAAGGGAAAGAGTTCAACTGTGGGAAGTGAGGGTTGAAGATGAAGAGCCTTATGGGGCTGGTTTTTGATGAAGAGGATGATCGAAATTCTGTTGTTAATAATTGGAGACATGGCGGGCGGTTTAGAAAAGCTAGGAATCGGGAAGATGACAACTTGGGTAGTATTAAGATGAAGATTCCATCGTTTCAAGGTAGATCCGATCCTGAAGCATACCTTGAGTGGGAGAAGAAAATGGAGTTCGTATTTGACTTCCACAACTATTATGAAGCAACGAAGGTAAAATTAGCGGTGATTGAGTTTTCTGACTATGCTATTACTGATGTGAACCCTTAAACGAATTCAAGAACCCACGGGCAAATTGATTGAAGACTCCCCAAGAAAGTTCACAAATCAGATTATAAGAACCAAGAACCCTAGACCCAATGTTTGCAAGAAACAAGAACCGAAGGTTAAAAGTTCAAGAGAAAGACGCCACAAGAAAGATTAATTCTTGATAAGTTCTTGAAATAGTTCTTGGAAGAACAATAAGGTAGAAACCTCACAATACTCATAAAACTATTCTGTCTTTTACAAGATCTTATGTGTGTATATAAAGTCCTAAAACAAATCCTAATCTACTAAGAAAACAAATCCTAATCTAAATAGGAATAACTAAAGTTGGGCTTAAAACAAGTAATTAGCCCAAAATCCCTAAATAACCTAAATCAGCCCATACAACCACTTAATCATGTTTGTTGGACTTGAATTACATTAAAATAAAATTGAGGCCTTTTCCCCTTAAAGCCCACGCATGCCATGGTAGAAAAGCCTCCAAACGCACTCTTCATGCTTGAACTTGCACAATCAGCCCATATGTCTTGAATCAGCCCGTTCAATGCTTCCTTCATCCTTTTCGCTTTCGCCCGAGTCATAGGACCTCCATTTATGCTCAACGGATCAGGTTGCATTGCATCATTCCCCCTCTCCTCAAAAGGATTCGTCCTCGAATCTTCGTCATCTGCAATAAAAGGAGAAAGATCAGTAACATTAAAAGTAGCACTAACACTATACTCCCCGGGAAGATCTAGTTTGTAAGCGTTATCATTTATCCGTGCCACCACTTGAAAAGGCCCATCTCCTCTAGGCTGCAACTTAGAACGCCTTTGTGCGGGAAAGCGCTCCTTTCGCATATGCACCCAAACCCAATCTCCAAGCTCAAAAACCACCTTCTTACGCCCCTTATTAGCTTGAGTAGCATATTGCTTCGTTCGCCTCTCAATGTGCAATCTAACTTTCTCATGCAGTTGCTTCACCAATTCCGCCTTTCGTTCTCCATCTAAATTAGCACACTCATCAATAGGCAAAGGCATCAAATCTAATGGAGTTAAGGGATTAAAACCATAGACAATTTCAAAAGGTGAATAATTAGTAGCAGAATGCACACTACGATTATAAGCAAATTCGACATGAGGCAAACAATCCTCCCAAGTTTTCAAATTCTTACCAATGACAACACGCAATAAAGTAGAAAGAGTACGATTAGTTACCTAGGTTTGCCCATCTGTTTGTGGATGGCAAGTAGTAGAAAAGAGTAATTTAGTACCAAGCTTACCCCACAACGTCTTCCAGAAATAACTCAAAAACTTAGCATCACGATCAGACACAATGCTCCAAGGCACTCCATGTAAACGCACCACCTCTCTAAAGAACAATTCATCTACATTGCTAGCATCATCGGCCTTATGACACGGAATGAAATGTGCCATCTTTGAAAATCTGTCAACAACAACAAACACAATCCCGTCCCCGTTTTGTCCTAGGTAAACCTAATACAAAATCCATGGAAATATCTACCCAAGGTGAACTAGGTATAGGTAAGGGATTATACAACCCATGGGGATGAACCTTAGACTTAGCCTTTTTACAAGCAACACATTTCTTACAAATTCGCTCAACATCCCGTTTCATATGTGGCCAGAAAAAATGTTCAACTAACACATCTAAGGTTTTCCTAACACCAAAGTGTCCCATTAAACCACCCCCATGTGCTTCTCTAATTAATAACTCACGCATCGAACAATTAGGCACACACAATCGATTCTCTCGAAACAAGAACCCATCATGCCTATAAAACTTACCAAAACCCGAACTCTCACAAGCATCAAACACATTAGCAAAGTCAGAATCAATAGAATATAAGTCCTTAATGTACTCAAAACCAAGCAACTTTGCATTTAAAGTGGAAACTAAAGCATACCTACGAGATAAAGCATCAACAACCACATTCTCTTTCCCCATCTTGTATTTGATAACGTAAGGAAAGGTCTCAATGAATTCAACCCATTTAGCATGGCGTCTATTCAGCTTACCTTGACCTTTCAAATGTTTCAAAGACTCATGATCAGTGTGGATGACAAACTCCTTGGCCAAAGATAATGTTGCCAAGTCTCTAACGCCCTCACCAATGCATAAAGCTCCTTATCATAAGTTCGGTAATTCAAGGCTGCCCCATTTAGCTTCTCACTAAAATAAGCTAAAGGACGACCTCCCTGCTTTAAAACAGCTCCAATTCCAATACCTGAGGCATCACACTCAACTTCAAACGTTTGAGAAAAGTTAGGCAAAGCAAGTGAAGGTGCAGTACTAAGTTTTTCTTTAATCAAATTAAAAGCAATTTCATGGTCCCTTCCCCATTTAAAACCTACGCTTTTCTTAACGATTTCAGTCAATGGTGCCGCCATGGTGCTAAAGTCTTTTACAAACCTTCTATAAAAACTAGAAGGCCCATGAAAGCTACATACCTCAGTAATGGTTTTAGGTGTTGGCCATTCTCGAATAGCCTTAACCTTCTCCTCATCAACCGCAATGCCCTTAGCACTATCAACATATCCTAAGAAAACAATATGACTAGTGCAAAATGAACATTTCTTGAGGTTAGCAAATAACTGAGCATCACGCAAAGAACATAACACAAGCCTCAAATGTTCAACATGCCCATCTAAGCTCTTACTGTAAATCAAGATATCATCAAAATAAACGACAACGAATTTACCAATAAAAGCACGCAAAACATGGTTCATTAAACGCATAAACATACTAGGTGCATTGGTTAAGCCAAAAGGTATTACCAGCCATTCGTATAAACCATATTTAGTCTTAAATGTCGTTTTCCATTCATCACCTTCTCTCATCCTCATTTGATGATAACCAACTTTCAGATCAATCTTACTAAACAAACAAGCACCATGCAATTCATCTAACATGTCATCAAGTCTAGGAATGGGATGACAATACTTTACCGTTGTTTTGTTCACGGCGCGGAAATCGTTGCACATCCTCCAAGTCCCATCCTTTTTGGGCACAAGTAACACTGGAACTGCACAAGGACTCAAGCTCTCCCTTACATGACCCTTCGACATCAGCTCCTCAACTTGCCTTTGAAGTTCCTTCGTCTCCTCGGGATTACTCCTATAAGTTGGACGATTGGGAATCATTGCCCCAGGAATGAAATCAATCTGGTGTTCAATCCCTCTAACTGGTGGCAAGCCATTTGGGATTTCCTCGGGGAAAACATCACCAAACTCCTGCAAAAAAGAATCAACAACACTAGGCAAAGCAAGGTTAAGCTCGTTAGTATTCAAAAAGGCCTCCTTGTACATAAGTACAATCATCGGCTGCCCGGAATAAAAAGCTCCCTTAACCTCTCGTTCTTTTGCATAGAAACTCACATTTTTCCTCTCTTGCTTTTGTGAACTCTCACTCTTTTCACTCCTTGAAGATTCAGTAGCCTCTCTGTTTTTTCCCTCATTTTTTTTTTCACTTTCTCTTTTCCTCCCTCAAACTCACTTTTTAACCTCATTTGATCATCGTGCACCTGTCTAGGTGTTAACGATACAAGTGTTACAGGTTTGCCATGTAGTACAAAAGAATATCTATTTTTATATCCATCATGCATAACTTGCCTATCAAATTGCCAAGGACGTCCCAAAAGTAAATGACCAGCATGCATTGGGATTACATCACACAAAACCTCATCAACATAACGCCCAATGGAGAATGAAACTAATACCTGCCTATTCACCTTAATCTCCCCACATTCATTCAACCATTGCAACTTATAAGGAGTAGGGTGCTCAATAGTAGGCAAGTTAAGTTTCTCCACTAACAAGGTACTAGCAACATTAGCACAACTCCCACCATCAATGATAACACTACATACCTTATTGTTGATATGGCAGCGAGTATGAAAGATGTTTTCACGTTGTGCCTCGTTGTCCTCCTCCTTCACTTGTGCATTCAAGGCACGCCTCGTTACCAAAATTTCACCCTCAACTGGATATTCCTCTCCTTCACTCTCCTTACTCTTCACATCGTCATCGAATTCACTTTCAGTTTCAAAATCACCATTATCCCTCAAAAACATAGCTCGTTTATTTGGACATTGAGATGGAATGTGCCCCCTGCCCAAACACTTAAAGCACTTTATATCTCTATTTCTAGAAGTTTGAGAATCAAATTTACCTCGCTCCTTGCTAGCTTTTATGTCTTTGCCTTTGTTGGAAGCTTCAACTTTACCCTTAGAATCTGATTTCTCTTCCTTCTTGCTCCAACTAGAATTCGGTTTCCAAGAAGATGAAGAACCCGAATTCTGCCCAAACCGAGTAGAACCCTTCCATTTGACTTGCCTCTCAACCTTTATCGCCACGTGTAGCATATCCTCCATCTCCACATAATGCTGCAACTCAACTACATTTTGAATATCTCAGTTCAAACCGTGCAAAAATCGTGCCATGGTCGCCTCTCGGTCCTCCTCTACATTAACCCGAATCATGGCTATCTCCATCTCCTTATAATACTCCTCAACACTCCTGGACCCCTGAGTCAACCCCTGCAACCTCTGAAACAAGTCCCTATAATAATGAGAAGGGACAAACCTCTTCCTCATGATACTCTTCATCTCATCCCAAGTATCAACCGGATGCTCTCTATTCCTCCTCCTATTCATCACTAACTGATCCCACCATACTACCGCATAATCAGTAAACTCCACTGCAGCTAGTTTCACCTTCTTCTCCTCTGAATAGTCAGGGCAATCAAACACTAACTCCACTTTCTTTTCCCACTCTAAATAAACCTCCGGATCATTCTTGCCTTGAAAGGCTGGGATTTTCATCTTAATGCTACCCAAGTTCCCATCTCTCCGATAAACATCTCTAACACCTCCACGACCACCTCTACCACCTCTGCCACCTCTACCACCTCTACCATGGTCAAACCCAATCAACGTGGCCTGGTCATCGAAGTAATCACCAAGATCCCACTCGTCATCATCGATATTGTTTTGATGACGCCTATTCTGCCTCCTCTCAACCGGTGCCTCACGCCTATCATGTCCATCATCTCTCCTTCCCTCATTCGTTCTCAACTCATTAATCACATTCGCCTGTTCCTCCAACTGATTTCTCATGTCATCAAACCTCGAATTCATACATTTGAACTGTTGTTGCCTAGCCCGAAGTGTGAATAGCACATCAATACCACTCTCCTCAGCTACTCCTTTATCATTGGAAGTCATGTTTTATAACCTGCAAAACAATGTTAGAAATAGCCTCACAAACACTCCCTCACGTGTTTCACTCGTTTCAATGTAACTCAACCCTTGTGTTTACACTCTTATTGGCTTTTTCTTAAGATAAGCTCACACACTCAGCCTTTTACCACTCAAATGTTTCACCTTTGTCGTTCTTTCGCAAACTACTCAAAACTCAACCAAAAACCAACCGTTCCCACAACGCACAACAACTTAACAAAATTAAGACACAAATATCGAAGGAAGGACCAGAATTAACAATGAAAAACGTAGAATAACAACGATAACACGAAAATGAAACAAAGAAACACAACGAATCAAAGAAAACGAATTCGGCGAAAACTAAGCGAAATAATGGTTCGAAAGCAACAAATGGATCAAAAAAGAGGTTAAATCAAATAGGATGACCTGTTTTGGGTTAAAAAAAAATGCGTGAATGATCAGAATAAGTAACTTTTGATTATTTTTGTTCAAATCTCAACACAAATCAGCCCTAAAGCAAACTGATTAGCCTCAATTCCATTCTTTCTTTTCTTTTCTTTTTTTCTTCTTTTTTTTTTTCTTCTTCATATCAGATCACAAAAGAGGCAAACTACGCGCAATTTGGCCGCAAACTTCACAATCGATTCACAACCAAGTAATGTATTCAATTTTCTGCCCATATAATGCAACCCTAATTGATATTAAAATTATAGAAAAGAACAACTGAAACTCAAACAGCAAGTCACGCCCCAAATCAAGCAGAACAAAAAAAAATCTCGCGATGAACAGTAACGATGAATAGTGCACGAATTTTTTTTATTTTTTTTTAAATAGATGCGCATAAACAAAGACAACCAACCTGATTTGAGAAAACAAACCCGAGTGCTCTGATACCAACTGATGCGAACCTTAAACGAATTCAAGAACCCACGGGCAAATTGATTGAAGACTCCCCAAGAAAGTTCACAAATCAGATTATAAGAACCCAGAACCCTAGACCCAATGTTTGCAAGAAACAAGAACCCAAGGTTAAAAGTTCAAGAGAAAGACGCCACACTCAAGATTGAGCGATAAGTCGTTGAACGCCACAAGAAAGATTAATTCTTGATAAGTTCTTGAAATAGTTCTTGGAAGAACAATAAGGTAGAAACCTCACAATACTCATAAAAATATTCTGTCTTTTACAAGATCTTATGTGGGTATATAAAGCCCTAAAACAAATCCTAATCTACTAAGGAAACAAATCCTAATCTAAATAGGAATAACTAAAGTTGGGCTTAAAACAAGTAATCAGCCCAAAATCCATAAATAACCTAAATCAGCCCATACAACCACTTAATCAGGTTTGTTGGACTTGAATTACATTAAAATAAACTTGAGGTCTTTTCCCCTTAAAGTCCACGCATGCCATGGTAGAAAAGCCTCCAAACGCACTCTTCATGCTTGAACTTGCACAATAGCCCGTATGTCTTGAATCAGCCCGTTCAATGCTTCCTTCATCCTTTTCGCTTTCGCGCGAGTCATAGGACCTCCATTTATGCTCAACGGATCAGGTTGCATTGCATCAATTACTTGGTGGGATAACCTTGTTATAAAAAGGAGGTGGAATAGAGAGCGACCAATAGAGATATGGGAGGAGATGAAAACGGTGATGAGAAAGCGGTTCGTTCCAAGTTACTACTACTGAGAGTTGTACAAAAAGCTACAAGCTGATCGTGGAGAATTACTACAAGGAGATTGAGATTGCTATGATCCGACCTAATGTAGAGGAAGATGAAGAGGCTACAATGGCTAGGTTTTTACTTGGATTAAACCGGGAAATCCAAGATAAGGTAGAGATGCAGCATTATGTGGAGTTGGAAGATATGGTGCACATGGCCATCAAAGTGGAGCAACAACTCAAGAGGGGGGGTGGGTCACGTGCAACCTATAACTCTAGTTCTACCTCTTAGAAACTGAGTTATACCAAGCAAATGGAGAAGTCACAAACGACCAAGCCCGTGAACACCAGCTACGTTCCTCAAGGTAAAACCGACACTTCTACCTCTAGGAATCGTGACATTAAATGTTTTAAATTTCAAGGCAGGGGACACAAAGCAAGTCAATGTCGAAACAAGCAGGTTATGGTGTTGCAAGACAATGGTGAAATTGTGACCGACAATGAAGTTTCCGACACCGACGACATGCCCCCATTGGAGGACGTTTCGAGGAGGAATATTTAGCCCCTGATGCATTAACATTGGTGGCGAGGAGAGCATTGAGCGTGCATGTAAAAGAGGTTGATGAAGTGCAGCGGGAGAACATCTTTCACACTAGGTGCTACATCAAAGACAAGGTGTGTAGTGTGATTATTGATGGTGGTAGTTGTACTAATGTTGCGAGCGCAATATGGTGGAAAAATTGGGACTACCCGTGTTGAAGCACCCTAAACAGTACAAGTTGCAATCGTTAAATGATAGTGGTGAAATAAGGGTGAACAAACAGGTGTTAGTTGCATTTCGAATCGGTAAGTACGAAGATGAAGTGTTGTGTGATGTAGTACCGATGCAAGCAGAACACTTATTGCTAGGGCGTCCATGGCAGTTTGATAGGCACGAAGCATGATGGCTTTACGAACAAATACTCCTTTGTGCTTAATCAACGACCAATCACTCTTGTACCATTGACACCGCAGCAAGTATATGAGGATCAAGTGAGATTGCAAAAAGAGAGTGATCAAAAGAAAGAGAGTGAACAAAAGAAAAATAGTGAAAATCAGAGAGAGGTCGAGAAAAAAGAGAGAAAAAGAAAATCAAAATTCGTCCATTGAGAGAAAATCAGAGAGAAAACAAAAGAATTTCTATGCAAAAGTGAGTGAAATTAAGTGTGCAATGTTTTCAAATCAGCCAATGATTGTACTTTTGTACAAAGAGGCATTTCTTAACACTAACGAACTTGACCTTGCTTTGCCTAGTTCTGTTGTTTCTCTTTTGCAGGAGTATGAGGATATCTTTCCCAAGGAAACACCACATGGGTTACCTCCGATCCGAGGGATTGAACATCAAATTGATTTTCTTCCCGGTGCGACAATTCCAAACCGACCAGCCTATAGGAGCAATCCCGAGGAGACAAAGGAGCTTCAACGGCAAGTAAGTGAGTTGTTGGAGAAGGGCAGGAGAGGGAGAGCATGAGCCCATGCGCAGTTCCGGTTTTACTTGTACCTAAGAAGGATGGGACGTGGAGAATGTGCGTTGATTGTTGGGCCATCAACAACATAACGGTAAAGTATCATCATCCTATTCCTCGCTTAGATGATATGTTAGATGAGCTGCATGGTTCTTGTGTATTTTCTGCGATTGATTTAAAGAGTGGTTATCATCAGATTAGAATAAAGGAAGGAGATGAATGAAAAATTGCCTTTAAAACAAAATATGGTTTGTACAAATGGTTCGTTATGCCTTTTGGATTGACTAACGCTCCGAGCACCTTTATGAGACTTATGAATCATGTTTTGCATGCATTTATAGGCAGATTTGTTGTTGTCTACTTTGATGATATACTCATGTACAGCAAAAACGTGGACGATCATGTAGTACATTTGAAATCTATTTTAGATGTGCTTAGGAAAGAAAAGTTGTTTGTTAATCTAAAGAAGTGTACTTTTTACATCGATAAGCTTGTATTTCTGGGATTTGTTGTTAGTGCACAAGGTATACAGGTTGAGGAAGGGAAGGTACGTGCAATCCAAGATTGGCCGAGTCCCACAAGTGTAGGTAATGTTCGTAGTTTTCATGGACTTGCTAGTTTTTACCGGCGGTTCGTGAAGGACTTTAGTAGCATAGCCGCACCACTTACCGAAGTGATCAAGAAGAATGTTGGGATTTAGATGGGGAGAAGAACAAGAAAGGGCGTTTCAATTAATCAAAGAGAAGTTGACCAACGCCCCCTTATTGTCTTTACCTAACTTTTCGAAAACGTTTGAGATTGAATGTGATGCTTCAGGTATTGGCAAATGAGCAGTGCTTATGCAGGAAGGACGACCAATTGCTTACTTCAGCGAGAAACTAAGCGGGGCAGCCTTAAACTACCCAACTTATGATAAAGAGTTGTATGCATTTGTTCGAGCTTTAGAGATGTGGCAACACTACCTGTGGCCTAAGGAATTCGTGATTCACACCGATCATAAGTCCTTGAAACACTTGAAGGGCCATCACAAGATAAACAAAAGGCATGCGCGTTGGGTAGAGTTCATTGAGATGTTTCCATACACCATCTGGTATAAGCAAGGTAAGGAGAATGTGGTCGCCGATGCACTTTCTCGCAGGTATGCATTACTCTCCACACTTGATGCAAAATTGCTTGGTTTTTAGCACATTAAAAATTTATACGCTGATGACCACGAATTTTGTGAGGAATACCAGGGTTCTGAGAAAAACCGATTGTGGTAAGTTCTTTAAGCTAGAGGGATTCCTGTTTCGAGAGAATAAGTTATGCGTGCCTAATTGTTCCTTGAGGGAGTTGTTTGTGCGAGAATCTCATGGTGGGGGGGTTAATGGGACATTTTGGAGTTGCAAAGATTTTAGCTGTTTTGTAGGAACACTTCTGTTGGCCACACATGAAAAGAGATGTTGAGAGAATTTGTGGTAGGTAGGCAAGCTAAATCCAGAGTGCGGTCCAATGGTTTGTATACCCCTTTACCAATTCCTAGTGAGCCATGGATTGATATTTCAGTGGAATTTGTGTTAGGATTGCCTAGGACTAAACGTGGGAAAGATTCAATTTTTGTGGTTGTGGATAGATTTTCTAAGATGGCACACTTTATTCCATGTCACAAAACGGATGATGCATCGCATGTTGCTGAATTGTTCTTTGGAGAGATTGTGAGATTACATGGTATCCCTAGAACAATTGTTTCAGATAGAGATGCTAAGTTCTTGAGCTATTTTTGGACGACTTTGTGGGGTAAGCTAGATACTAACTATTGTTTTCTACTACTTGTCATCCACAAACTGATGGTCAAACTGAAGTAGTAAATAGGACTTTTTCTACGTTATTGGGGGCAATCATTAAAAAGAACATAAAAACTTGGGAAAAATGTTTACCACATGTTGAGTTTGCTTATAACCGATCTGTTCATTCTGCTACTAAATTTTCACCATTTGAAATTGTGTATGGATTTAATCCTTTAACTCCATTGGATTTATCTCCTTTACCTTTGACTGAGCATGTTAATTTAGATGGCAAAAAGAAAGCTGACTTTGTCAAGCAAATTCATGAAAAAGCAAGACTCAACATGGAGCGAAGAACGGAGCAGTATGCAAAACAATCCAACAAGGGGCGTCACAAGCTGATTTTTGAACCCGAAGATTGGGTTTGGCTGCATATGAGAAACGAGAGATTTTCGGTGCAAAGACGTTCCAAACTGCTTCCAAGGGGAGATGGTCCTTTCCAAGTCCTAGAGCGCATCAATGACAATGCTTACAAGCTAGATTTACCTGGCAAGTACAATGTAAGTGCTACTTTTAATGTTACTGATTTGAGTTCTTTTAATGTAGGTGATGATTTGAGGGCAAATCCTTTTCAAGAGGAGGGGAATGAAGCAAATCATAGCACAACTTCAAGGGATCTAGTTCAAGTCCCAATTGGGCCGGTTACGAGAGCACGAGCAAGGAAGTTTAAAGATGTACTCAACGGACTGATTGTCTTTCTTTTCCTTCTTTTTGGCAAGTAAGAGTTTTAGTCTTTAGTTATTCCTATTTGTGTTTGGATTGTCAAAATATAAACCCCTATTAGGGATTGTTTCCTTAGCAGATTAGGATTTGTTTCCTTAGCAGATTAGGATTTGTCTCCTTAACAGATTAGGATTTGTCTCCTTAGCAGATTAGGATTTTAGGAATTTTCCTTGTAATGGCTAGCCTTATAAATACGCATTTAATCAATGAAAAGAGTAGTTCATTATTCAGCAAAATTGGAAAGTGTTTTCTCTGCGGTTCTTTGAAGAACTATTCGAACTTATCGAAATTTCCCGTGGCGTTCACCAGCGACTTATCAAACGGAATTCCACCAACGTTTGTGGTGTCTTCCTTATACAAAGGTTCTTGTTTTCACAATAAACAATGGGTTGAGGTCATATATACCAAGGTTCTTGTTTGTCGTAAACAACGGGTCGAGGTCTATCATTCGAATCTGATCGTAGAACGATCTTGGGTTTCTTTTTCGTTGTCGGATCTCGTTATTTTGGCGGAATCCACATCACTAAAAAACTAAAAATAAAATCAAAACATCAGAGTAGCAGAAATCATCTGACAATGGACCCGCCCCATCATGTGGTCCAAGCTAAAAACAGTGAAAGATCTCTACATGCTTCGCTAGTGTACCCCTAATCTATCTCTGGTCCTCCAAGAGCTTGAGTAAGAGATCTTTATTAGTACGGGTATCCACAGGGTCTATCATTATTGGACCCACTCTCTCCTCACCATCAATAGGCTCATCCTCCTCATCATAGTCCCTAAGCTTATCTGCATTAGCTGTTGGGATTGCATCTTTACCCATAGCAACATGGCTCTTCTACTACGCCGTGCTATCCAAAACCCTAGGAAACTTTTCCTTAAGCGTGCGATCATCTACAATAATGCCTCTATCCATGCAGATACAAGTGACCATGTTACGATAGTCAATACATATGTGCTATCTCGTGATAACTTGGGTAGGCACCAACTCGTTTTCTTCATTCTTGACTATTGTAACTCCTGATTTTTTCAGCACAAACTGGGTTGGATTGACCCATTTACTATCTAAGATGGGGATGATGATTCTCGCATCGAATAATTTACGGACCTCAACCCTGACAACCTCTTTCATGTGAGGGTTCAACCTTCGCTGCATTTGACGAGAGGGTTTTGAATCCTCCTCAAGGCATATGGCATGACTACGATTAAGATTACTTATACCTTTCAAATCAGCGATGGTTCAAAAATCATAAGTACTATCAAAGAGATTTTCCCAAAGAACAAAATTGTTGAATAAAATGTTGTCTATAGGGAAGAGTGGTGGTGACAAACGAGGCCTAGGCTACACTAATGAGAACACCACCCCCACTTCATCGAAGACCGTGTTAGTGAAGGGTAATCTGAACCCATCCTCCCCAAGTTGAAACACAAGTTCTCCAAAGGGTAAAAATGAAAAGGGTATGCATTCAAAGAAGCCGATTAAAAAGGAAACCCAAACCAAAAATCTTATGTGTTTTACACGTGGAGAGCATGGTCACTATAGTATGCATTGCATGTAGAGTAGGTAAGTCTTGGACAAAAAGCTAATGCATCTAGCCAACCAATCCAAAGCCTTAAACGATCAAGTAATGAATTTTTCTAAGCTTTTGGAGAAGTAAAGTGAGTCTAAGCATACCCATGCATCATCATCTAAGGGCTCACATGCTAGAGTGCACAAGGCTCCTTCAACAAACCTGAGTTTTTGGAAGGGAAAGTAAGTATCGATGACTAAGGAGGAATTTGAGACGCTTACCGTCTCAACCAAGTTGGATGCCCCAAGTTCTTCAAACAAGGTCAAGTCATCTAAGAAGAAGGTGAGATGAGTAGTATGGATCTTGGTTTATCATTCATGCATTGCATCACACACCCTAGAGTCATACGTTGTATATATTTTTATTTGTTTAGTTTTGATTTGTTTTCTTCTATGAAAAACCAGAAACAATAAAAATTAAAAAATCAAAACAATAGAAATTGAAAACTAAAAAAGAGTTTTGATGTCAATTTTGACATTCTTTTTTAGGATTTATGATAATTGCTTTATTTTTCCTTTATTGTTACATGTTTGTGCATATTTTTCTGTTTGTGTTATTTAAAAAATAAAAAAAAACATTCAAAAAAGGAAAGAATAAAAAAAATTATTTTGTTTGTTTTCCTTTGTTAATCATAGTAAACACACTTTGGTTTAATTTGAAATGTATCCATCTTAAATCAAGTTTTGTGCATTGCTCTAAGACCTATTAGGGAATAGAGAATTTAGTAGTTATAAATCATAGTTCATGATCCTTAAACCAATTCTTTTTTGCCCAAGTGTGCTTGGATTAAGTTTTCTTTGTGAAAATTTATAAAACCAAGTACATGCCAACCATTCACCTTATACTAAGGATTCTTGCTAGTTTAAATGATTAATGAACTTACATTAGTCTAAGTGTTGGTGATAGGTGAACACATGACTAAAGTTTAGTAAAACCCCAATCCCTTGAAAGATGCCAAAGAGCAAAATGTGAGAAAAAATCCCTAGGAGGCCAAATTTGAAAAAGGTGAGGTATATTCAAGAGTCTGGAATTGCTCAAAGATAGCTCTCTAATCATTGTGGAGACTGATTCCTGTGTGGCATTCAACCTCCTCCTGGAACTTCAAAGGGGGTGTGTGAACCTCAAGCATCTCGTTGCTAACTGTAGGAGCATCATCAAGTCCAACAACTACGAAGTCCGGCACATTCTGAGGGAAGGGAACCAATGTGCTGACATTTTGGCGAATATGGGAGTGGATCTAGGCGAGGAGATGGTGGAACTAATCCACCACCTGCAAGTCTCTCCTCCTTTCTGCTTGCTAATATGGCTTGCATTTCTTTTGTAAGGGAACCAAGCTGATTGTACCTGGAGTTCCCCCCCAATGTACCGAAAAAAAAGAAAAAAAAAAGTGAGTTATAAACAAATGGCTAAAAGCAATTGCAATTGAATTGTTGGTAGTACTTATACTTAATTTTCTTTGCTCATTTCTGAAGATCAAAGAACTCATGTTAGTCACATTTAGAAGCATATTAGGAAACATACAGAATCACAATTGTGCTAATCAAAACCAACTGAGTAGAAGGAATAAAAGATAGGGGGAGTGTCGAAAAAGAGAAAATAATTAGGACACTCACTAACCGGCCGTGTTCACTTAGATGATACATTAGGATTTCATTTAGAGCTATATTAATGATTTGATCTAGACAAAATCCAAATTGTGTTGGAGTTTGGTTTCACATACTAGCATATGAATTGATCAAAGATGCAATGTTTGAACATGTATGGATGAAATTGAACTAAGTAAGAGGTCATTGCTCTAGGATTCATGAAAATTGAATTTTGTATTCTTTAATATGCCTTAGATTAGTGTGCTAAATTATGAAATTGGATGGATATTCTTTAATGACAATATGTTTGATTTTCATGATTAATGTTTTTGTGCATTCAATGATTTAATTGAAAATTGCATTACATTTGTATCCATATTTCATCCATGCATATGCATTTAGTTATATTTAGGTTGTGTAACATCCATGAATCTCTTTTGAGGCTCAAATGAGTGGTTGGAGGAGATAGAGTGGTCTGAAAAAATAGAGGCTACGAAGTAGAACATGACAGCTTCAGGGACTGCTCGAGCGAGCTCCCTAACTGCTCGAGTGGTCTTTGCAGATCTTGGCCACACAGGTTTTAAGGACGCTTCTTTTTACATTCTAACACTCATTTTTCCCACTCCACACATGAACCCATCTCTCACCTTGCATACCCATGGCTAACTCACATTCCTTAACATATTTTAGAGTGATTTTGATTGAGTTCCAACTTTAGATTTTTGTTCTTCACTTCATTTTTCACATTTTCATAGTTTGATTTGTGAAAATGCCACCAATAGTTGAGAAGAGAGCTCGGGTTCGAGAATTTAATGAGAGAAGCCAGTGATGGTGGAACATGGTGATGTGAACCCCAATAGACTTGCTTTGAGACCCAACAACAATATTGGAAAAACAACCCAAGAAAGCCAAACTCAGGTCTATGGATGGAGAATCTGAACCCGTTGAGAACTCGTTTCAAGAACCTAGATTATATTAAAATCTAGACCCATTGAAGAACTTGTCTCAAGAACCCAAATTACAAGGAGGAACGCCACAAAGGTTGTGATTTACCTTTGATAAGTTCATAAGTTCAATCAAGAACAAGAGGAGTAAACTCAACTCAACTCACAATCAAAATTCATTATAAATTGTCTCCCAATTTACATTGATAGAACGCCTATTTATAGGCTGGCCATTACAAATAAAATTCCTAATCTGCTAAGGAAAACAAATCCTAATATACTAAAGAAACAAATCCTAATCTACTAATGAAATAAATCCTAATCTACTAATGAAACAAATCCTAATCTATTAAGGAAACAAATCTCCTAATCTACTAAGGAAACAAATCCTAATAAGAGTTTAAATAAATTAATAAGACATATGTGGGCTAAGCATCCTCAAGCCCACTTATTCTAAACTAATAATAAAAATCTTTTAAACACATTGAAGGCCTTAACAACAACAGGCCCTATCTAACATGTTTTACTTCTTTCAAGCCCATCTTGAGTGTTGGGCTCTTGATAGCTTCATCCCAAGTGGATTGCACCAATCCTTGCATTGCTTCCTTGATCTTGTAATTGGCCCATCTGGACATGCAAATGATCTTTAAGAGTAGGCCCATCTTGGTTCTCATCATAATGACGCAATCCATAAGATGCTCATGGAAACACAAATTCGAATATGTGAAAGATAATGGAATTGACTTTCCATCAAGACAAAGATCCATATGGAGCCTTGCATTATTGTATTTTGATTCTTATTTTAAGTCAATTTGCTAGTATTAGTATTTTATATGTCTTTTTAATATTTTTTAGAGTTAGGGGTATTTTTGTAATTTCCAGAATTTCTGGAACAGTTCATATTTTTGGATTGTCAAAATATAAACTCCTATTAGGATTTGTTTCCTTAGTAGATTAGGATTTGTTTCTTTATTAGATTAGGATTTGTTTCCTTACTAATTAGGATTTGTTTCTTTAGTAGATTAGGATTTGTTTTCCTCAGCAGATTAGGAATTTTCTTTGTAATGGCCAGCCTATAAATAGGCGTCTAAATCAATGAAAAGACATAGATTATTATTCAGTAAATTTGGAGAGTGTTTTCTCTACGGTTCTTTGAAGAACTATACGAACTTATCGGGATTTCCCGTGGCGTTCACCAGCGACTTATCAAACGCAATTCCACCACCGTTTGTGGTGTCTTCCTTATACCAAGGTTCTTGTTTCGCATCAAACAACGGGTTGAGGTCATATATACCAAGGTTCTTGTTTGTCGTAAACAACGGGTCAAGGTCTATCATTCAAATTTGATCATAGAATGATCTTGGGTTCCTTTTTCGTTGTTGGATCTCGTTATTTTGGGGATTCACATCATTTCCAACAACGAAAAAGGAACCCAAGATCGTTCTATGATCAGATTTGAATGATAGACCTTGACCCGTTGTTTACGACAAACAAGAACCTTGGTATATATGACCTCAACCCGTTGTTTGATGCGAAACAAGAACCTTGGTATAAGGAAGACGCCACAAACGGTGGTGGAATTCCGTTTGATAAGTCGCTGAAATATGAACTGTTCCAGAAATTCTGGAAATTACAAAAATACCCCTAACTCTAAAAAAATATTAAAAAGACATATAAAATACTAATACTAGCAAATTGACTTAAAATAAGAATCAAAATACAATAATGCAAAGCTCCATATGGATCTTTGTCTTGATGGAAAGTCAATTTCATTATCTTTCACATATTCGAATTTGTGTTTCCATGAGCATCTTATGGATTGCATCACATGGCGTGAACTTCGATGGGGCAAGCAACACTTCTATCTCATTGAATTTTGAGCCGAGAGGGTGGATTGACCAGTTTGTAGCACCTTAGGCAGCTAATGAGACTATAGTAAGGGAGTTTTGTGCACATATTCGGAACATTAGTGTAAAACATGAGCATCTCATTACATATATCCGAGTTGTGTTATTTGAGTTCTCTGCTGACTTGATTGCCACGACTCTTCATTTACCCTGGATACTTAATGACACATTTAGGTACAGACCTGTTGAGTCGGTACCAAAGCTTTGCAATGTTGTGTCCCAGTTGTATGGTGCTCCTTATCCTAATGGGTGGAATCTCTTTATGTGGTTTCATAAGAATTTGTTCCAGAATTATCAAATGATTAATTTGATTACCAATTACAACATCGACCCAAAACCCATGAGGCTACTTTTCCCACCTTTCGAGCTCATTTGTTGAATGCTATTGGCACTAGTATGGACATTGATTTGCCTGCTATGATATTTGGCGTTATTCGGAGAGCCTATGAGGAGGGTGGATTACCAACGGACTACCTTTTGGTACCCAGATCACCTGTATTTGTATGAACAAAGGGGTAACTACTTTAGATTCAAATAAGAGGAAGGGACCTAAGAAATCTCTAGGAAAGAAGTCGACGCGACAGAGAGACTTATGTTAGCTATGTTTTCGAGCCTATGGAGGCAGAGGCAGAGGTAGAGGCCGAGGAAGAAGGATTGGAGCTTGAGATACCTGCTCCCATCTCTGAGCCTGGACCACCTAGGAGAGCACCACCACCTAGGGTCGAACGAGCCAGCACTTCACGTGCACCACCCAAGGCTACTCCTACTTATTCGCTTTCTCAGTGGATAGCTTTAGGTCACATTTAGAGTAGTATAGACGAGAAGCAAAGTCTCATAACCCTCATACTTGATTCTTTAGATGGATGAGTTTTTGGGAGAAAGATAGAGCAGAGATCACTACGGCAGGAAATGAGACGTGTCCGACATATGCTTAAGAATTCTTAATTTTGCCGATGAGGATGATGATGCCGAGGCACAGCTTGATGGTGGAGCTGATGTGGCTAGATGAGCTGTTTTACTTTAGGAGACTTTTAGTATTGGATCGTCTGGGAGTTTATGAGAGTTATTCATTCATGTCATATATCTAAAGTACTATATTTTTATTGTAGATTTTTCCTTTTTATTGATTTTTGCACTTGTTTGTTATTTTTCTTTGTTGTGATTCACTTCTTGTTTGAACTTAAATGTCCTTTGCTAGTTGGTTTGAATTAATACCCTGTTGTTATACCATGATTCTCTGTCGTGTTTCCTATGATAAGTCATTGGATTGACGCTATGTGACAAATAGGGAAGAATATGTTGATAAGACTTGATTTGGTATCATGTTTGTTATGATATGTCTTTGGTTTGACACTTTGTGACAAAAACAGTGAGAATATTTTGGGTACATATGGCAGAATTCGAGGAGATTTTTCTCTGAACTAGTTTCAGTAAGTTGCATGTGATTACGTAAGGGGGAGTACATTCACAAACTTGACATGAAGTCACATATTTTACACTTGTTATTTTAATTGTGAACACCAACTAAGGGGGAGAACTAGTTGTGCATTGTCATTGTTATCAATTTCTTAAGGCCCTCGAGCATATTGGCAAAGCAGTTCTTATATATGTTATTTATTTGCACTTGCATGATGACAACATGAATATGGCATGTGATTATGTTCTGTCTTTCTTATATATTATGCTTTACACAAGATATTGGTTTAGTGGTGATGTGCAGGATTATATCTTCAAATCTACACTGAAGATAGCTCTTGCACTTAAAGATTAGGGACTTTATGCACTAGTGTTGAGATTTATTTACAATTCTTTTTGTTTAATGGTTTGAGGGTGATAATCTTAATTTCTTACTTGTATTATGTCACAAAATTGCCTAAGGGAGAGATTGTTAGATCATGTTTGGTAATTGGCTAATTCCGTGAAGTCTATGTAAATCTCAACTTATTTCATGGTCATGATGCCACAACGATGAAGATCTGGAATGCCAAGTTTGATTTGTGCACAACAATGAAGATCATGTTTCAAGCTACATCAAATGTATTCTCCGTATGCACCTTCTTGCTTAGGACAAACGTAATGGGCCTTAGAGGCCTAAGAACCTTTGGTTTAATTTATTAAACTTAGGATGATTAGAGTTATAATGTAATCTGTGACTGATCCATGTATGACTTCTAGGTGTACTTCAAAGAAAAGTTTTTCTAAACCTCTTTTGTGTTCTAAAAATATAGTTTTAGCCATTAGCGAACCCCACTTGAGCAACGCTGCTGGGAACCAAGGTGGGCCTACTCTTAAAGATCTTTTGCAAGTTCTAGATGGGCCAATTACAAGATCAAGATCAAGGAATCAATGCAAAGATTGGTGCAATCCACCTGGGATGAAGCTAGAAAGAGCCCAACACTCAAGATGGGCTTGAAAGAAGGAGAATCGGTTTTGATCCACTTGATCCATGTAAAACCCGAGTAAATTTGAATTTTTTCTGCAAAAGGGCAAAATGGTCATTTTGCCACTGTAATGCGGAATAAAAATACGTACTCTTTAGAACTCTCATAATACAACGGACTTCGCCATTGGATTTGTATCGTGAAATCTAGTTACCCTGTCAAATTTCATCGAAATCCGAGATAGTTGAATTTTACACGTATTTCGAGGCGACTAGATGGCGGCTAACCTCACAAAGGTCCCTGCAAATAAATTTTATAAAACTTCCTTATAATTGAATTAAAGTTCAAATAAAATTAATTTGAACTTAAATCGGGATGAAATTAATCGTTTCGGAGTAAAAACGGACCGGGGAAAGGGGGGGCGTGTGGCGCGACGTGGGCCAAGCTTTAAAATTATAAATAGAGCCTAAATATCTGATTTTGGGCAGAATGTCTTCAATATTCTTCTGGTTTTAACGTGTGGGAGAAAGAGGGAGAAGACAAGAGAGAAATCCAACTTTCTTTCAGCGATTCTCGGAGTTCCGTCGGTCGGAATCCGTCGAGCCAAGAACTAAACTTCATCTCCTCGACGAGGGCTACGCGTACGTACCAAGAACGAGGAATTTCACCAAAGATCCAAAGGAGGAGATTTGGGGAAATCAAGTTTTGGGGTTGGTATTGGTGTTCTTGAAGTCTCTACACTTCGGTTTACGCTTCAAGAGGTAGGGGTCTTCCTACTTGGGTTTTATTCCTACTTTAGGGGCTGTTTTGTGCACTGCCATGGGGACTGAATTTGTGCACTGTTATGGGCTGTTTTGGGGCTGAATTGGTGGATTATTTATGGGCTATTTTGTGCACTGCCATGGGACTGAATTTGTGCACTGTTATGGGATAGTAATTGGACTGTTTTATGGCCTGATTTGGGATTATTTTTGTGGCCTGTTTTATGGCCCGTTTTGTGGCCTGATTTGGGACTGTTTATGCCTGTTTAGGGGGCTGTTTGTGGCCTGTTTTATGGCCTGTTTGTGGCCTGTTTTGTGGCCTAATTTGGGACTGTTTTTGTGCCCTATTTTGTGGCCTGATTTGGGATTGTTTATGGCCTGTTTAGGGGGCTTTTTGTGGCCTGTTTTATGGCCTATTTTCGGGGCTGTTTTCGAGGCTGTTTTATGGACTGTTTTTGGGCCGTTAGGTGGGCTGTTATGTGGGCTATTACATGGGCTGTTATGTGTTATATTGTGCCTTTGTGATTAAGTGTGTTATTGACATAAAAAATTGTGATAACATGCTTGAAATTGTGTTATGAAAATTGTCAATGTATATGCATGCTTGTATTATATTGACATTGTGGAGAATTATGGAAATTATATGCTTATGATATAATTTTGCCATGGGATATATGAAATGTATTAATATTGTTTATATGTTTTTCATAGCATATAATATGTTATCTTTGTGCAATGAGACATCATATTGCATATGCACGATGACATCGCATCATGTGGGTGTGTGCATGGTTGTCGTCAACACCACACTTGGTGGATGACAAGTGGGCTCGATTAAGCTTGGTCGAAGACCTGGCCGAGTCGCACGGGTTGCATGGTGATTAGGGTTGGGGTTAGCAAGAAGGGATTAGAAGATCCCTCGGGTGCAAGGCCCGGTGGTTGGGATACGCACTCCCTTGGCTTGGTGCATCAAGTGTGTGGGTGTACGCAGAACCCTTGGTGGAAGTCCATAAATTCCGAGTAGGTTGGAGACCCTTGTTGTAAGCCCATTAACATCCACCCCACACAAAGACCCTAGATTGGTAAAAGTCATTTGATGTGCAACATAAATGACGGTTCCATACACTTTGGCACTTGTATGTGTTGAGGAGCTGGGAATGGCTCAGGTTGATTTGCATGAGTAAGTCTCATCTCATTTCATGGCATGATACGATAAATTCCAACATTGAATGCATATCCTTGCTTGGAATGTTATGGATTGTTGTTTGTTTGCATGTGAGCATTACATGCGCATCTAGGGTGGTGAGTAGCTTCTGTAGGAGATACTCTATTGAGCGTTGCTCACCCTATACGGAAAAACATTTCAGGTGCGGGTTTTACGCCGACGGACGTCACTCACTCGGGCACTTGAGGAGGAAGAAAAGCCGACTTGTGGCTTTCAATCAATTTTTTTGTAAAATGAGACTTGTGATTAAATTTGGGCATGTAATATATGTAAAAGAATTGTAATCAAACTTATATGGACTATTCTAATATAACATGACATGTTATTGTATGAGTATGGATAAATGACCCGGTGCAGTCATTGTTTTATATTGGGTCTTGGATGGGTCATGTGAATGTATATTGCACAGGTTGGATTTTGGGTAGAGCTCCCCGTACAAAGGAGACTCTGCTCGATTTTTGTTCAATTATGGACCCCGATAAATGGGGCATAACGACGCGATATCGAGTTACTCGGTATCCACGGGTATTCCACGGGTTGATGGGTAATCAACGGACCCCCGGATTTTGGGGCGTCACAATCCAAGCTGTGGAAGACATGACTTAGAGATAGGGCCTGTTGTTGTTAAGGCTTTCAATTTGTTTAAAGGATTTTTATTATTAGTTTAAAATAAGTGGGCTTGAGAATGCTTACCCCACATATGTCTTATTAAAGTTACTATAGCACGGCACTGTTCACGCTACAGTATAGTGGCACTATTCACTCAAGGGCATTTTTGAGAGAAAGGGTCACAATTTTTAGTCTAGGGTTTTACCATGTTTTGGGAAGGGTATTTAAAGGATGTAACCGGCCACTTCAAGAGGTCAGACAATATTGAATTTTAATTGTGAGTTGAGTTTACTTCTCTTGTTCTTGATTGAACTTTTGAACTTATCAAAGGTAAATCACAACCTTTGTGGCGTTCCTCCTTGTAATTTTGGTTCTTGAGACGGGTTCTTCAACTGGTCTAGATTTTAATATAATCTAGGTTCTTGAAACGAGTTCTCAACGGGTCTAGATTCTCCATCCGTAGACTTGAGTTTGGCTTTCTTGGGTTGTTTTTCCAATATTGTTGTTAGGTCTCAAAGCAAGTCGATTGGGGTTCACATCAAATGCCCTTTAGTCTTTAAGAGGACTAGTTTTTTGTTTTGTTTTAGGCTTAAAAACCAGTAGGGACAGCCCTATGTGTCAAGCCCCCAATTTCAAAAATATAGGCATGAATGTACCATCCAACTATGAGAGCATACTAAAATAACATAAAATAAATCAATGTCTATCATCAACATCATCTAACTAAATAAAATCCCAAGTGAAACATAAAACCTCCATTAGGTTACATCCATAACTAAAATCCATAAAATAAAAACTCGAGTCATTATCTAAGCTTCCATATGTAGCACCACATCATGATCTACCTCTGCATCCCAATCTATTTGTTCACCTAGCTTTGTATCGTCCTCAACACCAAAATCTGAAAAATGTTTATATGATAAGGTGAGCAAACAAGCCTAGTAGGAAAGTCTCCTCAAACCCAAACAAGGTTTCAAAACACTAAAACAAGGAAGTCTGATTTGGTAAAATAGCATATAATAATTTAAAGCAAAACAATAATAGTTAATGAGATCTCACGTTTATGGTACAAATCAGTAAAGCTAAATAAGAAGTAAAACTCATTCTCAAAGCAATAGATATTCATAACCAGTATAGACAATGTACTCTTGGAGCGAAACAATGGAAACAAAGCCCACAACATGCTTTGGATGTGTGGAGCACACTCTCCATTAACTTGGATGATAAAAGTAACCATTTCACTTTGATACATAATTACAATGGGATAATGTGCATAATTTTAAATGTCAAGCAGGTAAGATTGTGACGCCCCAAAATCCGGGGGTCCCGTTGATAACCCATCAACCCGTGGAAACATCCGTGGATGTCGCTTAACCCGACACCACATCTAGAATATCATTAAGCCGGGATTATAACCCATAATGAAAATTCGGTTTAACATTCATTTGATTCAATTAAAGTCTCATACACCGTGGTTTGTACCCCATTAGGGTCCACTTTGATCATTTAAAGGAAGGAAATTCAAAGCCCAAAGAATTGGCAAAACATTTAAAAAATTTCAGATTTTTGGAATGACTACCTGTCGGCTACCGGTAGTTGTTTCCCTCTGGAAAACAACTACCTGTTGGCTATCGGTAACTGTTTCCTTCTGGAAAACAACTACCTGTTGGCTACCGGTAGCTGTTTCCCTCTGGAAAACAACTACCTGTTGGCTATCGGTAGCCGAAACATTCTGGAGCTACGACTACCTGTTGGCTACCGGTAGCTAAAGGCAGATTTTGCCCATTTCATTAGTTTTTCATTTCCAACTCATTTCAAACTCTTCCAAACTCATACCAAACATATATATATTGAGAATTCCCACATTATACATAGTCCATCCAAGTCATATTACATACATTCATAATTCAAAATATAATGTTTTACAACAACATTTCAAATCACTTAGAGACCACATGTTGGCCTATCTTCAAACTTGGCGCTCGTCATGGAAACCATCCCTCGGCACACGACCCTCACCTGAAATGTTTCCTGTATAGGGTGAGCACAACGCCCAGTAGAGAAAAATCCTACAATGGCTACTCTCCCCCTAGATGCTCATGCTCATGTAATCACATACAACATAATAACCAATCCTTTCACTCAATTGTGCATTCTATGTTGGAATGCAATAAAGCCATGTCATGATATGAAATGGAACTCCCCCATGAGCCTTAACCCAAGCCCTTAGCGGCTTCCACCACAATGCAATGCCAATGTGTGTGAACCCGTCTATTGACGGAAAATATCCAATGATCGTTTTGAATAAGAAACCATTCGTTTTATAAAAATCCGATCATCTTTGGATTCAACCCATTTAATGGGTGTTTTCATAACAAAGATCCCTTGTGTTTTCTTTGGGCAACGGATTTGGTATCACAACCGCCGGCTCCGTGGGCCATGTCACTTTTCTAGAATTTCACCTCCGGGAAGTGGCTGAACCAAGTGGTTTAGGGTTTCTCACCCAAGGAAGTCGCCATGCCCCTTCTTGCTTACGCAACCGTGCAACTCCAAAAAGGATCGTCGATCCAATTTTCCCCGAGTCTACACCCAAATCAAACACCAAGCTAGGTGTTGATTTACCCATGCATTACTCATCCACACTCATGCACAATGCCAATGAATGTGATGCTATATTCATGCTCAAAATGCAATGGCCACTACATGAGCAACATAATCATATGTTCAACATATCTAAATTTCATGGCAATCTTATCAATTGTATATGACTACCAAATCCCAACCATGTCAACATATCACAATCATATCTTGACGACATAGAGCATAATTTCAATTATCTCTATTCACACAAACATGTTATCACAATATAATTGAAATAACACCCATTTACCAACTAAGGCATTTAAACAAACACTTTATGGGCACAAACCATAAATCACAAAGCATGCCTCCAATAATACCAAGTCACGTAGTGAATCATGTATGTAACTTTCCCATATCCAAAATTAGACTAGTAACAAGGCAAAACCAATTACATGTTCATTTTGTTTATTTTCTTCATAACCATAACACATATATATATATATATATCAAAATACATACATATGTACATTCAACCCATACTCTACCAACAACTAAGGATGGAATAGGTCAAGGTAGGAAACTCCCTACCTCTTGGAGCGTAGTAGAGGTTGTAGAAAACCTCTAGGCACAAGGCAATCCAAAAACCTTGATTTTCCCCAACTCTTGATTTTTTTCACCTTCGGTGGAATTCGTTGTTTTTGGCATGTAGAGGAAGCCCTCGACGAGTAGATCACTTCTCCCTTCTAGCTCGACGGAATCCGAGCGACGGTTGTCGGAGAAATCGCCGGAGAAAGGCTTAAGAAAACCCTTTTCTCTCTCCTCTCTTTCTCTCTCTCTTTGAACGGCTGAACAAGGCTCAAGTGGGCTTAGAAAATCTGATTTTTCAGATATTTTAGCCATATTTATAGTTTTAAATGTGTGGTCTACATCGCACCACTCGTTTATTACTTTCGGGTCCGTTTTTCGTCCCGAAACGACTCATTAAGTCCCGGATTAAGTCCAAATAAATTTTATTGGCACATTAATCCAATTATAAGGAATTTTAATATTTCTCGTTTTTGGGGACCTTTAAAAGGTCAATCGCCACGCAGTCGTCTCGATCTACGTGCAAAATCTGACTCTCTCGGAATTCGACGAATTTTCTGGTGGTTACTAGATTTCGCGTTGCGAATCCAATGGCGCACTCCGTTCTCTCCTCCGAGGTCTAGAACATATGTATTTAAAATACGTGCAGTAGTGACAAATTACCATTTTGCCCTTTTTCAGAAAAAGTTCAAATTTTCCCGGGTTTCACAAAGATACTTCTAGCCAAAACCACAGGGAGGTGAAAAACAATTAACCCTATTTAAATTGATCATAACCAAGAACTAGAGTTTTTAAATCAAGAACATGGGATTTATGATGTAAATATGAAATCCAAATCATAGATTATCTACATATAATTATGAAAAGAATGAAAAGATACATGCTATAAACTTAATTCCTCAATGAATGAATTTGAGAAAAAAACCCCTACCTTGATCAGTTGATAATGTGATCCCATGTGTGTTTGGTGTGATTTTCTTGCGTTAATCCTTTGCGATTTAACCCGGTCTTCCTCTTTTTCTTTTCCTCAAAGCTTCCAAGGGTTGGAGGTTGCTAAAGTAGACCTAAAGAACATCCTTAGGGTATTTACAGGGTCAAAAAATTTTCAAACAATGCAAAACAGAACATTGTAAAACGCACGTCTCCGTTTGAATGGAGATTTTCATTCAAACAGGCCTTACTCCCAATATCTCTTGTTCTGTCTACTGAAAATCCATCATGTTTGAACTGTGTTCGAACATAAAAAGTGCATTTGAATGAACTTCCAGATTTTGTAACCTATCTTACTTTTCGAAACCCATTTTGACCTGGCTAGGAGATGATTTACAGAAATTCCATAAAATACTCCTTTATAGTCCTTGAAGTCTAGTCTATAATGCCCCAATAATCAAGTCAATTGGACATCGAGATAAAAATTTATCGCTAAAATACTAAGGTAGTGTCAATTTCCTTCCTACCCCAATTCTATCTAAAACACATTTGAACCCCGGAATACTTCCAAACCTCTAATAAACCCCATATCACCTATCCTTAATTCATTTTATATCAATGCAGTACATGATAGTCTAATATAATTTAAAATAAACACATGGGGGCTTATAATCCACCCCTCCCCTCTAAAAGAAAGTTTCGTCCTCAAAACTAAGCTCAAGTAGTGAACAAGTGAGGGTATTTTGCTCGCATCTCCAACTTTGATTCCCATGTAGGTTCCTCCACTCCATGGTGTTGCCACAGTACCTTCACAAGGGAGATGACTTTGTTGCACAATACCTTTTGCTTGGTGTCTAGAATCCTCACTAGTCATTCTTCATAAGTCACTTCTTCTTGAATTTCAATCCCTTCCAAGTTCAGCACATGTGATATGTTGGGTTCACATTTGTGTAGCATTGACATGTGAAAAACATCATGTACTCCAGACATCTTGAATTATTTCATAATGTCTAGTATACCTCAGGGCTAGCTTCCCCTTCTTCCCAAAATGCATTACACATTTTTGAGGTGACACCGTAAAAAACACATAGTTGCCCACCTTAAACTCCAAAGGAATTATTCTCATATCCACATAGCTTTTTTGCTGACTTTGAACAATACACAACCTCTCTCGTATAAATTGATTTTTTTTTTTTCGGTGGTTTCCCTCGTAATTTCTTGCCCAAATAAACTACTTTTCTTTGCTTCTACCCATCACATTGGTGATCTACAAGGCCTTCCTTACAGTGCTTCATATTGTTATATTATAATGGTAGCTTGATAGTGCTTGATGGTTTTCCCTAATCTCCAAACATGAGCCCGGATTGTGTGTAAATGGCTTATACGAGTTGGTTAGTGTCACTCTCTCTTGGGTTCAAATGCAAGAAATGAGGAAAATTGTGTGTGTGTGTGTGTGTGCAAAAGTGCTCCCCAAGCGTAGAGAGACTTGCAATGTTGTGTTTTACTTGGAATGGGTATTCCAAAGTCGTCTCCTCAGGGAAGGAAAGGTCAAATGCTTTGAAGGGTGATTTGTAAAGAAATAAAAATTGGAAAAACTTGTGAATTGTGTTTTGAGAAAAATGCAAGAAAGCAAGGTTGGCTAATCTATAGAAGTCATTCCAAATCGACTCAATTCATTCAACCAATGGTATCTCGGTGTTTGATTGATTCGTAGGAAGTGAGGGACTAATGTGGTTGCGTTGGACAAAAGCATAGCCCGTGACAAGTCTACAGTGCATCAAGAGCCCGCAACCACGTCCGCACTCAACCTAGCCAAACAAAACACTTTACACTATGAGGAAGAATGAAAGAGAGTCGATTTCACTTACCCAAGAGGAAATTCCCCTTGGATTAGCCAACTAAAAGTCTAGCTACTCATAGTAAAGGCAAGAACAAACATAATGTAAAGAAGAATGGCAGTGAAATGAAACATGAAACTTGTATTAATGCAAGAAAAGGTTTAAACTACAAGAGAAAATTCATTCATACCCAAAATACAAAGATTGAAAACAAAAGACCCAAATGTAGAAATGTAAATGCTAGAACACTTGGCTAAGATTGATTACAACTTGAATAAAAGAGTTTAGAGTGAAAGAGGGAAAGATTACAAGTAAAATAAAGCTTACTACAATGAAAATGGTGGAGGAAATGTAAAAACCCAACTTTCTCTCTCTAAAACTTCATCTTCAACCTTGGAGCTTCTCTCTCTAAAAGCATGTAAAAATCTGAATAATGGTGTAAGACTTCTCAAAATTTGTCCATCCTCCCTCCCTTGGCATGTGTGAACTGAATTGGAATGATTCGATAGAAGTTGGACACTTCCACAAGCAAGTTCAGTCCAAGCATGGTGTTCCCATGCTTCACCAACGATCCCTCTTCTCTCTTGCTTCTCCCCTCGCTCTTACTTCAAATTTGACTTTAGAATTGAAAAGAAATTACAATAAATAAAATACCGTAACTCGTTCAACGGAATTGAAAATAATAATGAAGAGTTGTGCTTGCAAACTAAAACTAAATAAAGTGAAGAGGAAGAAGAACATCCCGTGGAGAAGTCCCAGGAGGAAAAATGTGTCCCATAAGAGCTCCCATGGGTTGGTATTTAAAGGGGAAGAAGCGGTCTTCAAGTCTCTCTCTCATTCCTAAAAAATCTTTGAAAAGTTGACCAATATGGAGTGTAAAACCCAAGTAAATTTGATTTTTTTATGAAAAAGGGAAAAAACGGTAATTTGTCACTACAGTATGGGTCGAAAATCTAAATTTTTTTAGAACTCATATGAAGAAACGGACCTCACCGTTAGATTCGTCTCGCGAAATCTAGTTACCCATATAATTTTCATCGAATTCTAAGACAGTCAATTTTTTTGCGTTTTATGAGACAATCGGGTTTCGCGTGACCTAAAAAAGAGACATGGAAAAAAATTTCGAAAGTTGGAAAATAATTTAAAGGAAGTTCATATTAAAGTAATTTCTACTTGAACTAGGACGAAATTAAATCATTTCGGGAGAAAACCGGACCCGGAAAAGGAGAACGTGTGGTGAAATGAGGACCAAGCATTTAAAGGGTATAAATAGGAGAGAAAAATCAGATTTCTCCCCTTACCCATCAGATTATCCGAAAAATAGAATGAAGAGAGGGAAACTCTACCTTCTCTCTACAATCTACGCCGCTACGTTACTCGAATCGACTCAAGCTAAGAACAAAAGTTGTTCTCCTCGTCGAGAGCTACGCAACCATACCAAAAAGGATGAATTTCACCGAAGATTCAAAAATGGGATTTAGGAGAAATCAAAGGATAAGGTTTCATTGGTTATCTTGAAGGCTTTCTACCTTTGCTTTACGCTTCAAGAGGTATGGTTTTCATCCTAATTAGGTTTATTTCCAACCTAGGGAGATTATATGGAATAGGTAGGGTATTAGAGGTATATAACACTTACCTATTGTTGTTAATTTGATGAAATAGGTATTGGAATTGGGTAAAATCAATTATAGCATGAATTGGTATTTAGAAATTGCTAGTTTGTGATTTCTTAAAAAGTTGTGATATGTGGGCATGCTATGTGTTTATATCATGTCTTGGAGAATTAAGTGTATTATTTTCATGATTATGTGATAACATGCTTGAAAATTGTTGTTGGGTATAATGTTGACATATGCTTGGTGATGTATTGACATTAAGATGATTTATGGTAAGTATAAGCATATGATATAATTGACCATGGAATATGTGGAAATGTGGTTGAAATGGTCCATATGACACTCATAACATATTGAACATGAAATTTGTATCGTAGTTATACGTTACATTGCATATGCACGGAGACCTCGCATTCGTGGGCATTTGACATGAGTGTGGGTGTGTGTGCATGGTTTGATCACCACCATTCATGGTGGATGATACGTGGGCTCGGGATAGTTGGACCGAGGTTCGATTGAGTCGCATGGTTTGCATTGAAAATAGGGTCGGGGTTAGTAAGAAGGGCTAGACTGTCTCTCGGGTGCAAGACCTGGTGATTAGGATACGCACTGCCTTGGTTTAGTCTATAAAGTGTGCCGGTGTACGTGGAACTGTTGCTGGAAGTCCATGAATTCCGTGTCGGTTGGGTGCCCGTTGGTGTAAGTCCATAAATACCCACCCCAAGAAAGACCCGAGAATTTAATGGTCATTGGATGTGTAACATCAATGGCGGGGGCTTGGAATTCCCGGAGTTACGCACATGGCATTTGCATGTGTTGATGGAGTCAGTGAAGGCTCGGGTTGAAGTGCGTGAGTGAGTCTCATCTCATATCATGGCATTGCATGGTGATTTCCAACATTGAATTGCATATTCTCTATTGGAATGTTTGTTGCTTGTCGAATTGTCCATGTGAACATTTCATATGCATCTAGGTTGGGGAGTAGCCTCTTTAGGAGATACCCTATTGAGCGTGGCTCACCCTTTATGGGAAAATATTTCTGGTGCGGGGTACACAACGGTGTAAGGCTCTCATTCGAGGCCTTAAGGATGAAGAAAAAACCGAAATGTGACTTTATTTTGTGCTTTTGTAAAATCATTATGAAAACTTAGTTTTGACATGTAATTATATGGAAATAGTGGTAGTGGAACTCATATGAATTGTTTTGAATGTAAATTTCATGATATATGAGTCTGGAATGGAGTTGTACATGTTTGGAATGGATTGGAAATTGAAAAAGGATGGAAATGGGCGAAAACTGGTAAGCCTACAGGTAGAACAACGAGCTCTTCTACTGGTAGAACTTCAAGTTTTACAGTAGAACTTTTTCAGTGGGCTAAACCTACCTGTAGAACTTTGATAAACCTACCGGTACAACTTTTCCAGTTGCATTTTCTACTGGTAGATCTTGCACATCTTCTACCGGTAGGTTTTGTGAAAATCTCAAATTTTGAAATGTTTTGTTAGGCCTGTGGGTCTTGGGTTCTTTTGTTCAAATTATATAAATGGACATTAAATGAGGATAAATTGTTGTATATTGGACCTCGAATGGGTCATGTGATCAAAGTGTACACAGGTTGTGCGTTTGGGAGTGCTAGGTACAAGGGAGACCTTGCCCAAACTTTGTGTTTTTTTTTGTGATCCTGGTAAAGGGAATGTTGTGCCGTGGTGTCGGGTTATGTGGCATTCACGGATATTTCCGCGGTGGGCTGTTATGTGGGCTATTACATGGGCTGTTATGTGTTATATTGTGCCTTTGTGATTAAGTGTGTTATTGGCATAAAAAATTGTGATAACATGCTTGGAATTGTGTTATGAAAATTGTCAATGTATATGCATGCTTGTATTATATTGACATTGTGGAGAATTATGGGAATTATATGTCTTGTAGGATCCCCTATTGTCATCTTTAAAGATCAAGCAGCTCTTAAATACCTTCTAACCAAGAAAGATGCAAAAGCTAGGCTGCTTAGGTGGATCCTCCTACTCCAAGAATTCGACATCACCATTAAAGATAAAAAGGAGTAGAGAATGTAGTTATAGGTCATTTATTTTGACTTTTGACTTATTCCAAAGCTCTCCATAGCATCCATATGACTTTAAAACTTCCTCCTTACATCGATTTACTTGCAAGACACAATTATTTCATAAAACACAAACTAAAATAAAGCTAAACATATAATTAATAAACAAAGGTAAGATAAATGGTTTGAGATATAAAATCATGCAATATTATGTACTCATCAATCACCTTTTTCTTTCTTTTCCTAGAAGGTAACCAATGTAAGTATTCACAAATAAGCAAAATATCACCTTTCTCTTCAACATCTCTCAACCATCATCAACCCATTTACATAAACAATATAGCTCAATCTCGGGATAACCAAGGTAAGGGATTGTATATCATATCCTTGTCTTGGTTATAATATGTGGTATGAGAATCAAATTTTTATTCAAAAAGGCTCCATCATGGCTTATGGTGATAAGATTATTCAATGAATAAGGCTAAGGCTCAAATTATATCACAGATGGCCTAAAATCATGTATCAAGATTTTTTGGTAACACACTTCCTATGCAAATAACTCAGAGTAAAGCAATCATTCAAAGTATCAGTATTGCGCAAAAGAAGAATAATGAGACTATTCAAATAATATATCTGATTGAAATTATTCTTATTGAGTAATTGTGGCTCAAACCTCACAAAGGACATATAATATTTCATCTCCACTTATTTGTATCAAGTTTCAAGGTAAGGATATCCTCTTATATTACACAAGTTATGATATTTTTTAAAGTTTCAATTGGGAATGCAATATATATGACACTGAAGTGTAGTCTAAAATTCTATAACAGACTAAAATATTAACAAATTCAAGTTTCCATCACACACATTCTAACTGCATATAATTAAAGTCATTCACAGATTAATATGAAACAATTATTGTAACGAAACCACAACATATTTATATCATCAAATGGAGGCTTCGTTTACATGACTCTAATGCAAATAAAATAAAAATAGACGAACTACTAAAAATTTAAATTAAACAACAAAGTTTTTAAAAATTTTATTAAAAAAAAAAGCACAAGAGCAGATAATCTTCAACAACTCTAAGAAGAAGAGTTAGGGCGGTCATGAGGAGAAAGATGAAGATTGTCCAGAATCTGTCCATGCCCATCAATCTCCCCCTTAATCCACTTCTGATTGCCCAAGATCTGAAGCAGGATATTCCTATCAGAACGAACGACCAATGGGTCTCTCATTAAGGCATCTCTTCCTCCAATCTCCTCTTCCTCACTTCTTCCTCGTCATCCCCTACCTAAGGCTCAACAACCCTACCCCATAGCACTACAACTCTTCAACAATGATGTAATGTCCAACTCCTTTGGACACTTCTCCTTCAACATGTCATTTCCCTTCTCAATACCCTTATCCATATAGATTCGGATAATCAAATATCCAAAGTGCAAAGAGGTATTTTTAGTTGGCTCTTTCAGGCCCCTTTGCATCTCAACCATGATCCGGGAAAACAAACAAATGGTCTGGTTAGTGCCTAGAGCATACAAAAACATTGCTCTCTCAGCGTAAACATCGTTCTTCCTACTTAGTGGCAACAGTTTTGAAACAAAAATCCAATAAAGAACTTTGTACTTGTCAGTTAACATTTTCGCATTCTATAGCCAGCACAAAATGGGGGTCACCAGTCAACTCCTTAGCCACTGTCTACCTATCCACATCGTAGTCAATACAAACTATGGCCTAGGTACCACATTTGTACCAATTACGCAAAAAATCAACGCATAATCCAGCACAAAATTAACACCCCTCACAAAAGTATAGGTCCTTTTTTTAATCCATCCTCTCAGCATTACTATAAAACTCCCTTATCAAAGGTATAGCACCTCTCCCAAAACACTCCATAAAATGCACCCATCCCCTATCCCTAATAATATCACCCCACCAAAACACATCAAAATCCTGTAATACAGATCTCTCCATCACTATAGCCCTAGCACAAAAATACTGAGTGTACTTTTCAATGGTAGGAAAGCAAAAGTGAGCAAAATAATGCCTGAACCCAGTGTCATCAACAAAGACCCCCGATTCTTGAATGCCTTGGCCACGATGGGCAGCCTGAGAACTGGACTCAACTCTGTGCACGTGATCTTTTTGAAGACATTGTATATAAAAGTGGTTTTTGAAATTTTTGGAAAGAGGGTTTGGAAATTGAAAATCTAGCCTAAAGGGATGGTTTATGGAGTGGATTTTGGGTTTAATGAGTGTTTGGTGAAGTTTGGAGTGAATTTGGAAGAGTTTGGGGGTGATTTGAAGCAGAAAAATCAAAATTGGGTGGAGAGAACTTCAGTTTCTTGAAGTGTTGGAGTTCCAAATGAATGGAAAAGATGGTGTTCATCTTTTATAATCTTCCAGTCGTGCCCAGACAGTTGAGTCGCAACCGGATGGTGTTTTAAAAACATTGAGGGTTCCAAAGATGCACGTCTCTTAAATTCTGACGATTAGGTCAAATCAAGGAGGCGCGTCCTAATAGTACGGTAGCGTCTGGACAGTGAGGGTCGTATCCGAACAATAAATGTGGGTTAAGAACAGTAGTGAACCTCTGGAATTGGAAGAGTTGAGAACGTGTCTGGGCGGTCTCCCTTATGTTTGGACAGCAAAAAGCTACTAGAATACCTATTTTAAAAGTCGCGTCTAGATGGTAGTAATGGTGTTCGAATGGTTTTAGTTTTCTGACACTCGTTCCTTTTTTACAAAAAATTTTCAACTCTTTCAACTCCGGAAATAACCCTTAAAATTCTTAAAACAAAACCTTTTTTTTTTCAAAAATCTCTGTTGTACCTTTAGTATCTACTATAAATACTATTATGCATTTTCCTTGACCTATATGCAAAAGAAAAATAAATAAACAAATAATTAAAGAAGATAAATAAAACAAATAAGCAAAGAGAAATGAAGAAAGCAATTATCCCACCCCCAACCTAAATTATACATTGTCCGCAATGTAAAATTAAATAAGAAAGATCATAAAAATAAATGAAGATTAAGGGAATAGGGGTACTTGTTACCGCAACATCTTTACCAAATCTTAAAAGAAAACTTACAAACAACCAAATAAAGTAAACCAATAAAATAAAATTACTACAGTACTGTACAATTCAAAGTAACATTTGTCTTATCAAGTTTCTTCTTGAAATTCCCCCTAATCGTTGGCATTTGTCACATGATAAACAAATAGCATGGGTATCTTGAAAAAGTGTGGGCCAATAAAATCTACACTACAAAATCTTTGTAGTGGTTTCTTTAGGAGAAAAATTGTCCCGACATGCTTTATTATGACAAAACGTAATGACACTAAGCATCTCCTGATCTGGTATGCATCTCCTAATAATCTGATCCTTACATCATTTAAACAAATATGGATCATCTCAAAAGAAATTACGTACCTCATACAATAACTTTTTCTTATCTACATAACTAAAGGAAGAAGGGAGCATACAAGTGGTTAGGTAATTAGCAATATCAGCATACCAGGGTAGCTCTGAGACCTCAAATAGTTACTCATTGATTGGTAGTCTCCCTTCATGAAACTCATAAGTCAGGCTCGAGAGATGATCCGTCACCACATTTTCAACTCCTTTTTATCCTTTATGGTCAACTCCAATTCCAGAAGTGGGAGTATCCATCTAAGAAATCGTGACATTCTTGGTAAGCAAATATTTCAAGGCTGCATGGTCAATAAAAACAATAACTGAGGAACCAACCAAATATAAACAAAATTTATCCAAAGAAAAGTTAATAGCAAGTAACTTTTTCTCAATAGTAGAATAATTCATTTGAGCCTTATTAAGAGTTTTAGCATAATAGATCACATATAGCTTTTTTTTTTTCATTTTGTTGGACTAACACAACTCCTACTACGTAATCACTAGCATCACACATCAATTCAAAGGGTAGGGACCAGTCAGGGGACTGCATAATAGGATTAGAAATCAGAATACCCTTCGTTCTTAGAAGGGTTTTGCGGCCGATGTGGAATCTATAGAGTTGGTGGACCCGCATTATGAGTGATCACATTACATGCTTGTATTACATTGTATTAGGATTGTTAGATCATGTATTTGTAATTGGCAAATTTCCTGAAGTCTATGTAAATCTCAACCAAATTCCATGGTTATCAAGCTTCAAAGATCAAGATCTGTAAGAGGCAAAGAAAGGGAAGAATATCAAGCCACAATGCCACATCAAGACTACTCCGACTCCCCTTCAAGCTTAGGATAGAGGTAATGGCCATAAAGACCTAGATCCCTTAGTTTAATTTTTGACTTAGAATGATTAAGGTGAACAAAATGGAATTAGGAATATCCAAAAAATGACTCCTAGGGTATTTCGTTGAAATTGTTTTGTGAACGTTAAATGTATTTTGAAAAGATAGTTTGAGTCATTTATCAGACTCTATTTCAGAAACAACCTTTAGTGCTCAATAGGTCAAGTTTTTGTGTAGTTCCTAGCATAAAAACCCGTAGGAATCACTTTATGTTCATTCTACAACCGCTCTCCATCGCCCGAGCAGTCTGGAGGTCACTCAAGTAGTCGTAGATCAGTCTGCCACTTGGACATGACCACCCTCCCACTGCTTGAGCGGTAAACACAAATATGTGTTTTCTTGGTCACCAAGACAAACCTTATTTTGTGTCCTATATATATAGGACTATGTCTTAAACCTAGGGTAAGTCTCTCTAAGCTAGAATAGATCAAAAATCCTTTTAGAGTTATTCAAGAACAACCCTAGATCCCAAAGATCAAAGGCTAACAATCTTGATTCTTCCATTCTACCTCACACATTAAAGAAGAAGATCTTGTTTGGTGTCAACCAAGACCCACTTGGAGAAGTGTGCATACAGAGGTCATGGGTGTAGAGCCTTGAAGATTACTCAAGACCTAAACAAACTGTGTGACAGGGAATTCAAGTGAAGCTAGCCATAACGCCGATGGGGAGGGCCTTCGGTGGAGAGATCTACGAAGGAAAGAAGCTTTTAGCCATGTGGATTGATTGAGGTATAAGACTCAAGTACTGGTAGATTGACTTTGGTTTAGTGGATTAGACTTTGGTGAACTAATAAGGTTCCCCACAAATTTTCCTAAGAAGGCTTTCTGTATCAACAAATCACTTGTGTTATTTATTGCTTTTACATATACACTTGTGATTTGATGTAAACACGGGCACTATGTGTTTTATGAATTGATTGTATAATATATATATATAGAATCTACATAACACATAATTGCTTGATTGGGTTTGGGTTGCCTTTGTTGGGATCACCATGTGAGATTGAGTGTTGACACATATAATTGATAAAATCAATACACTAATCCACATGGGTGTTTTGGGTTGTTCATGTGAAAAGGTGTTCTCATCATTAATTGATATGTTTGATTGAGTGGAGGTAATTATTGTAGATATAGGTTAAAATTGGAGGCCATCCGAGCTTAATTTTAAATTAACCTATTCACCCCCTCTAGGTCTAGCATGTGATTCCTCGTGTATAATCGAGTGGAAAGATCATACACATGAAGTGTTGTATTTTACCCACAATTGGTATCAGAGTAAGGTTTTCCTTAAATTGCACTTAGTGTAGGCATTCATTCGAAATTTGCCTATTTGACCTAGTTTTTGTAATTTGAGATTTAGGATAACTACCGGTTAGTTATTAATGGATTCTCAAAAAAAGGACGTTCAATAGCATGATTGACTCTCTTAGATGGTACAAACTATGCATATTGGAAAGCTCGAATGAGGGTGTTTCTAAAATTAATTGATGATCATGTTTGGATGTATGTGCTAGAGGGTTGGAGCCCTCTGATGGCCACCATACCGATTAAAAGTTGTGAAGTCGTTGTTGAACCAAAATCCCCAAAGACTTGGCCTAAAATCGAGTATGAGTTGACGGAGTGGAACTCGAAAGGCTTGAACGCGATATTCAATGCTGTGACACTTGACGAGTTCTAGAGGATCTCCTATTACGAGACTTCCAAATAGGCATGGGAAATCTTACAATTTTCTCACAAAGGAACACTATAATGAAGAAGTCTCGTCTCCAAAGGTACAGCTCTCAGTTTGAGACTTTGAGGATGCGAGAGGATAAAAAATTTAGCGATTTCTATGCTAGATTGTGTGATATTGTAAATTCATCCTTCGCATTGGGTCTCAAGTATAATTACTCTGTGATTAAATAGAAAATATTGATATGTCTACCATAAAGGATTCATACTAAGGTGATGGCCTTTTGATAAACCTGGTTAGGTATATTTTCACTTTTGAGATGAATCTCCAACCGCCCAAGAAATAGAGGGCCATGATTTTAAGCTCAATATGAGAAAATGGAGATGAGTCTGAGTCACCTTGTTTGGGCAAAGAGGACCTAGCCTACATTGCGAGAAAGTTTAAGAAGTATATTAAGGCTAGAGGAGTTGAATTCTTGGGGTCGAAAGGCAAGACAAGTAGACCTAAATTTACCAAAGAAGGAGGATAAGATAAGGGGGAAAGGAAAGAGGTGCAAGGACCTCAATGCTGCAAGTGTTAAGGGTTTTGATGCATGGCTTGGGAAAGTCCTAATCGAAAGAAGAAAGATTTGCCCATAGAGAGGAGAGAAGTGAGTTCAAGTTAACAAGTGAGGATATTTCCTCTCAAGAAGATGAGGAAGAGGCTCACAGTCCTCCTTCACCCATTTTTGAGCTAACCTGAGAGATCTCAAGGGAAAACAATTGTGGGTGAGATATGAGGACGTTGAGAAGCTCACCACCTCAACTAAGTTGGAAGTTCCAAGGACTACAAAGGAGGTTGAGTCACCTTAAAGGTATGTGAGTTGAGAGTATGGACCTAGGTGCATCTTATATCCTAGTTCATGCATTGTAAACAATTTTTTTTTGTATTTATTTTTTTTGATTTTGGTATATGAAAACCCAAAAAGATTTTTAGGATTTATTGGTAAATGATTTATTTGTCCTTTATTGTTGCATTCTGTGCATATTTTCTGTTTTTAGGTTATTTGTGAAAAATCCAAAAATGGTGTAAAAAAAAAAGGAAATTTTAAAAAAAAAAACTCTTTTGTTGTTGATCATAGTAAATCACTCTTCGATTCGGGTGAAAGCTTTTCCATCTTTAAGTCAAAGTTGAAAAGTGCATTACTACAAGTCATAATAGGGGATAAAGAACTTAGCGGTTATAAGTCCTAGTGCTTGATCCTTAAACCAAAGTTTCTTCAACCCTTGCGTGTTTGGATTGTGCAAGTCTTGAGAAAATTCATAAAACCAAGTGCACGCCCAACCATTCACCTTCATAATTAGGAGTCAAGCTAGTTTGAATGATTAATGACCTTACATGACTGTAAATGTTGGTAATAGGTGGAAACATAGCTAAAGGTTAGTTAAACCCCAATCCCTTAAAAGATGCCAAAGGCCAATTGTGAGAAAAAAACCCAATGAGGCCAATTAAAAGGTGAGGCATAAAAATAAATGGCTAGTGTCAATTGTACTTGAATTGTTGAGAGCACTATATACTTAATGTTATTGTTCACATGTCTCAAAGAGCTAAAGCTAAACACATTTAGAAGCATACCATGTCAAGTACGGAATTCACAATCATGCTAATTGAGGCCATAATGAGTAGAAGGGATAAAAGATAAGCGGAGCTGTCTAAAAGAAAAATGAGTGGGACACTCACTAATCGGCTATGTAGTCACTTAGACGATGCAATAGGACTACATGTAGATCTTTATTAATGATTTGACCTAAATGAAATTCTATTAGTGTCAGAGTTTGGTTTCACACACTTACACATGAATTGATCAAGATGAACAAAGTTTGAACACGTGTGAGTGAAATCAACCTAAGTGAATGATCAACAACTAACCAAGGACCTTGATCTCGCTGAGGAGAGGAAAGAAATGGCCACTGTGCGACTCATGCGGTACCAAGGTGACATCACCGGTCATCACAACAAGAAAGTTCTTCCCCGAGAGTTCCAAGTGGGTGATATGGTACTTAGGAAGGTGGTCGAAAATACATGTGGCCCGACTGATGGTAAGCTGGGACCCGACTGGGAAAGCCCTTATCGACTAGTTGCGGTCGACAAAGTAGGATCCTACAGGATAGAAGACCTAGAAGGAATTATTGTACCTAGACTGTGGAATGTAATGAAACTTAAAAAGTATTATTATTGAAAGGATTTGCTTTGAAGAATCTTGTTCCCAATATGTATGGGGAGCACGGCCCTGGGATGGGCTTCATAACGGAAGCTCCCAAAAGAGATCATGAGGATGATACTCCTCAACAGGTGGGCATGGCCTCAGGACAAGGACTTTGCACGCGAAGATGCCTTCGTCCCAAAGAGATCCATGTGTAATGAGACTACTAGACAAGTGGCATGGCCCCGGGACAAGGAGTTCGCATGCGAAGATGCCTTCGTCCCAAAGTGATCCATGTGTAATGAGACTTCCCGACATGGGGATTGGCCCCGAGACAAGGACTTCGCAGATGAAGATACCTCCCAAAGAGACCCACGGGAATGAGAATTTATATTTAGTTCTCATATGCGGATTTTGATTATAAAGTACATTAATGATACCTATGAATACTCAAATTTAGTTTTGAAAATTCGAGTGAACTCATTATATATGAAATATGGTGATAATCAAGTTTATGAATGTTCTGACCAAAAAAAAAAAAAAACGATTTTTTCTCTATGCTTCTATGCATTCAAATGTGGTGGAAGATATGGCAAAAACGATTGACACTCAGGCCAAGGCCACTACTTCTAAGGGGGTGGGATCAGCAAGGGGCAAGAGTTATGAGAGATTGGTGATTATTTCTGGTTTTGAGGCAGAGGATGAGGAAGATGAGGAAGATACTAGTAGTGATGGTAGTGGAGATGAGGATGATGATGATGCTTGTTGATTTCTTTTATGTGTTTGTCTATTTTTAGGATTTTTAGTTTAAAGTCTTAGTAGTTGTTTTGTTAACGCCTAGGTAGAAGATCCTTTAGAATGTTAAGGCTTTATTTCCTTTTAAGTCAGTCTGTACTTGAAAGACAATCAAAAGTATTAATGAACATATCTTTTTGGGAACCTGAGTGCTTTGAATTCATTTAAACATATGTTCTGTAAATTTGATTGTTTAGTTGTAACGCCCCAAAATCCCCCTTGGACCTCATCACTATCTAAAACAATTCACATCGTGAGAGCAACTAATAAAATTCATAAACAAAGAAACTTTCATTTATCATCCATAATATCTACAACGTCAGCCAAAAGAATAGGCCAAACCATGACCATTACATTCAAAAGAATATGCCATCCATGGCAATTACACCCAAAAATCAACTATTACATTGCAGCGGAATAACAAAGACATTAGACTTCACATTTTCTCAAAAAGAACTTCCTAGTCTAGGACATAAGAGAATATAGCTCTAAACATCCACCTCTGGATTCACGTTCCCATCTATGGGAGCTTCCCAATGTACCGGCTCATCAACTCCAAGCTCCTCCTCTAGCACTAAGCTCTGTAGGAAAATCCTCCCAAACTCGAACAAGGTTTAGAAAACATATAAAACAAGTTGGTCTCATTTCACAAATATCATATATAACTTTTGAAAGAAAACAGTGACAGTTTATCCGATCTTAAGTTTAAGCAATATCAATGAAGTAAATGAAGAAGTAAAACCAATTTCCAAAAAGAACAATTTCAACAAATCACTATAAACCATAGCCAACCATTGGCACCATAAACCATAGCCAACCATTGGCACAATAAACCATAGCTCACAATGTATTTCAAACCACAACTTGTATCTTAGGTATGATGTATGATATCGCATGAATAAACACATCGAGAATATCCTGACCCACACACACACACCCAATCCTATCAAAGATATACAACTTTAGGAAGGGCGTATACCAACACATTGGCAGTGATGAATCCAACCCAGGAATAGTATACTAACCCTCATCTTCGGTACCCGAGAGCGAATAGTGGTTTGGTCCTCACAAGGCACCAACCCCACTACGAGTGGTAGGAAAAATTCAAACCCGCACGGAGTAAGAAACACATCTACCCACTCTACGATACTAGGTCAATGGCCACCCATGGTCATCCGAACATCCACAAGAGATACAATACCAAACCAATTTCCTCAAGTCACAAACAAATCCAAAAATCCCCAAATTTCATATGGAGTATTACCATAGAACCATTTAAGAAAATATACAAGAGATCATCCACAATACCATTTTGTTATTCAATACAAAGTACTAAAGTTTTGAAATCAAGGACAAAGGAAGAATCAAGAGAAAAATCTATTTCTCTCGAAAACTAGGGTTTTAAGTCAAAAAAAGAGATTTAATAGTTATTCCACCATAGCATTGTCCAAAACATGGTAATATTGACAAGAATATCAAGACTCAAGGATTTCATAGCATACATATAGGATTTAGAGTCAAAAGAATACCTATATATAAGCCCTAGCCTCAATGTAAGAGAATAGGAAGAAACCTCTACCTTAAATCAAGAGTTCCAAGCAAAAACCCAAGCTCTAGAGACTTCCTTCCTCCCTTTTCTTTTTCCTTTTATCTTCCCCTAGGGTTCTAAGAGGCTTGGGGTGAGAGCGGAGTGAAAGAATAGAAGAAAATTGGATGAAAAGGTGTTTTAAAATCAGCCCAATCCCGAATTTTACTGTTTTAAAATTTCTGATTTTTACCGACAGTACCGGTACGGTTTGCTCTCGGGACATCTTGGTACCGGTACGGTTTGTTCGGATTTGCCTTTTTCACCTTTTTTTCATTTCCAATCCATTCCAAACCCTTCCAAAACCAACCCAAACTTATATAACATACATTTGTATATCAAACATAGTTGGTACAAGTTCTATTACATGTGGGGGTTTACAATCCACCCCCCTTGAAGACAGTTTCGTCCTCGAAACTTACCTCAGGTAGCGAACAAATGAGGGTACTTCTCTCGCATCTCCAGCTCCGATTCCCAAGTAGCTTCCTCCACCCCATGATGTTGCCACAAGACTTTCACCAGTTGGATGACTTTATTGCGAAGCACCTTCTCCTTGGTATCGAGAATCTTCACCGGTTGTTCTTCATATGTTGCTCCATCTTGAACTTCAATATCCTCTAAATCCACGACATGCATTGTATCCAATTGACACTTTCTCAACATTGAAACATGGAACACGTCGTGTACCCCTGACAATTGAGCTGGTAAACGAAGTTGATACGCCAGTTTGCCCACTGCTTTGATCACCTCAGATGGTCCGATGTACCTTGGAGCTAATTTCCCTTTCTTGCCAAATCTAAACACCCCCTTTTTGGGTGACACCTTGAGGAACACATAGTCCCCCTCTTGGAATTCCAAGGGTCTTCTTCTTCTATCCGCATAGCTTTTCTGTCTACTTTGAGCTGTGTGTAGTCTTTCCCGGATGAGTTGAATTTTCTCCGTAGTCTCCTGTACAACCTCTAGCCCAAACAAACTACTTTCTCTAGCTTCCAACCATCAAGTCGGGGACCTACATGGTATTCCATACAATGCCTCATAAGGAGCCATTCCAATACTTGCCTGATAGCTGTTGTTATATGCAAACTCCACCAGCGGCAAATAATCACTCCAACTTCCCTTGAAGTCCAACACACAAGCTCGTAGCATGTCTTCCAAAATTTGTATCACCCTCTCGGATTGGCCATCCGTTTGGGAATGAAAGGAGGTGCTAAAGTGTAACTCTGTCCCCATAGCTCGTTGTAGACTTTGCCAAAATTGCGCCACAAAACGAGAATCACGATCTGACACGATAAAGAGTGGAACTCCATGCAATCTAACAATCTCGCGAATATAAAGCTTGCTCAAGGTCTCTAAAGTGTCAGTGGTCTTCATACTCAAGAAATGAGCGGACTTGGTGAGTCTATCTACAATGACCCATACGGCATTATGTCCGCGTGAAGTCCGTGGAAAGCCAGACACAAAATCCATGGTGATGTGATCCCACTTCCACTCTGGGATAGGTAAGGACTGTAGTAATCCTCCGATTTTCTGATGCTCAATCTTCACCAGCTGACACACCGCGCACTTTGCAATGTACTTAACCACGTCTTGCTTCATCCCTTTCCACCAATATTGACGCTTCATGTCTCTATACATCTTAGTACTACCCGGATGTATGGAGAATTTTGAACGATGACACTCACCCAACACTTCTTCCCTTACTTGGTCATTGTTTGGTACACATAGTCTTCCACGAAACTTTAACTCGTCATCGTGTATGGACCAGTTCTCAACAACCTCATTCCTCTTCAATCTATCCCGAATAGTTTCCAACTCTGTGTCTAATCGTTGCAACTCTACAATCCGTTGTCGGAGAATTGGTTGAGCTACAAGATTGAATAAGCATGGTCGATCCCCCTGCCTATCCACCAATAGATCAAAGTCCTCCAAAGCATCAATCATCTTCCACCTATTAACAACAAGAACATTGATTTCTCCCCGAGACTTCCTGCTCTGTGCATCTACTACTACATTAGCCTTCCCCGGATGGTAGTTGAGTGTGAAATCATAATCTTCCAAATATTCGATCCACCTTCTTTGTCAGAGATTCAAATCTTTCTGTGTGAATATATACTTGAGACTCTTATGATCAGAAAACACTTGAAATTTTTCTCCATACAAGTAACACCTCCACAACTTAAGAGCAAAGACCACAGCGGCGAGCTCTAAGTCGTGAGTGGGATAGTTCTGCTCATGAACCTTTAGTTGTCTCAATCCATAAGCGACTACCCTACCTCCCTGCATTAGCACACTTCCTAACCCTCGTAACAAAGCATCGGTGTAAACATCGTATCCTTCCCCACTGCTAGGAATAATTAGGACAGGGGCTGTTGTCAACCTCTCCTTCAAGGTGCGAAAGGCTTGTTCACACGCTTGAGTCCTCAAGAACCTTTCCCCCTTCTTGGTGAGGCGGGTCATTGGCATCACGAGCTTTGAGAACCCTTTCACAAACCTCTGGTAGTAGCCTGCTAATCCCAGGAAACTACTTACTTCGGTCACATTCCTTGGTGGTTCCCATTTCATCACGGCTTCAATCTTTGCGGGGTCAACAGCTACGCCTCGTTCCGACACAACATGGCCAAGGAATTTCACTTCCTTCATCCAGAACTCGCATTTGCTCATCTTAGCATACAACTTATGCTCTCTCAATGTTTGTAGCACAATCGAGAGATGGCGTTCATGTTCCCCTTGTGTCCGTGAATAAATCAATATGTCATCAATAAACAAGATAACAAACTGATCTAGATACGGCCGAAATACCCTGTGCATCAAATCCATAAAGGCTGCAGGAGCATTAGTCAGTCCGAACGACATTACCGTATATTCGAAATGACCATACCTGGTACAAAAAGCTGTCTTAGGAATATCCTCCTTCTTGATCCGTAGTTGATGATATCCTGTGCGAAGATCAATCTCAGAGTAATACTTAGAACCCCTCAGTTGATCGAAGAAATCATCGATTCGTGGCAACGGATATTTATTCTTCACTGTCACCCGATTCAACCTTCGGTAATCTGTTCATAGCCGAAGTGTCTCGTCATGCTTCTTCACAAAGAGGACCGGGGCTCCCCAAGGTGAAATTCTTAAACGGATAAACTCAATAGTCAACAGATGGTCCAAATGCTTCCTTAGCTCCTTTAACTCCAAGGGTGCCATCCTATAAGGAGCAGTGGATATATGGGTTCGGTTCCCGGATATAGATCGATTGCAAACTCGACCTCTCTCTGTGGGGGTAACCCGGGTAGTTCATCTGGAAAATCCGACACTATCAATACCACGTCCGGTTGGGATCTATCCCGATTATCTCCCATCAAGCTAGCTAAGAAACTCAAATGGCTCCCCGCCTTAGCTTTTAAGAATCTTCTACCTGTAGTAGGGAATGGATGGGAAGAATTTCGATCATTCATGAAACTGAAAACTACCCCTCCCGGTAATTGAAATGAAATCCGCTTGCGAAAAGAACTTCCTAGTGTAGGACATAAGAGAATATAGCTCTAAATGTCCACCTCTGGATTCACGTTCCCATCTATGGGAGCTTCCCAATGTACCGTCTTATCAACTCCAAGCTCCTACTCTAGGCCATAATCTGAAAAAGATATTGTTTGTAGGGGGGGTGAGCACTAAGCTCTGTAGGAAAATCCTCCCAAACTCGAACAAGGTTTAGAAAACATATAAAACAAGTCGGTCTCATTTTACAAATATCATATATAACTTTTGAAAGAAAACAGTGACAGTTTATCCGATCTCAAGTTTAAGCAATATCAATGAAGTAAATGAAGAAGTAAAACCAATTTCCAAAACGAACAATTTCAACAAATCACTATAAACCATAGCCAACCATTGGCACCATAAACCATAGCCAACCATTGGCACAATAAACCATAGCTCACAATGTATTTCAAACCACAACTTGTATCTCAGGTATGATGTATGATATCGCATGAATAAACACATCGAGAATATCCTGGCCCACACACACACACCCAATCCTCTCAAGGATATACAACTTTAGGAAGGGCGTATACCAACACATTGGCAGTGACAAATCTAACCCAGGAATAGTATACTAACCCTCATCCTCGGTACCAGTGAGCGAATAGTGGTTTGGTCCTCACAAGGCACCAACCCCACTACGAGTGGTAGGAAAAATTCAAACCCGCACGGAGTAAGAAACGCATCTACCCACTCTACGATACCCGATCAACGCCCACCCATGGTCATCCGAACATCCACAAGAGATACAATACCCAATCAATTTCCTCAAGTCACAAACAAATCCAAAAATCCCCAAATTTCATATGGAGTATTACCATAGAACCATTTAAGAAAATATACAAGAGATCACCCACAATACCATTTTGTTATTCAATACAAAGTACTAAAGTTTTGAAATCAATGACAATGGAAGAATCAAGAGAAAAATCTATTTCTCTCGAAAACTAGGGTTTTAAGTCAAAAAGAGATTTAATAGCTATTCCACCATAGCATTGTCCAAAATATGGTAATATTGACAAGAATATCAAGACTCAAGGATTTCATAGCATACATATAGGATTTAGAGTCAAAAGAATACCTATATATAAGCCCTAGCCTCAATGTAAGAGAATAGGAAGAAACCCCTACCTTAAATCAAGAGTTCCAAGCAAAAACCCAAGCTCTAGAGACTTCCTTCCTCCTTTTTCTTTTTCCTTTTATCTTCCCCTAGGGTTCTAAGAGGTTTGGGGTGAGAGTGAGAGTGGAGTGAAAGAATAGAAGAAAATAGGATGAAAAGGTGTTTTAAACTCAGCCCAATCCCGAATTTTACTGTTTTAAAATTTCTAATTTTTACCGACAGTACCGGTACGCTGTACCGGTACGGTTTGCTCTCGGGACATCTTGGTCCTGGTACACTGTACTGGTACGGTTTGTTCGGATTTTCCTTTTTCACCTATTTTTCATTTCCAATCCATTCCAAACCCTTCCAAAACCAACCCAAACTTATATAACATACATTTGTATATCAAACATAGTTGGTACAAATTCTATTACATGTGGGGGTTTACATTTGTTATGTTTATTGATTATTGCTTTGGATGTTTAAGAATTTAGTTTTATTGTTTTGTTCCTTAGTTTGCTAGGGACTAGCAAAGTTTAAGTTGGGGGGGTGTGTTGAGTGCTCATTCTTGCATCATGTCATAGCTAAATGTACTCACTTTAGGCTTGCTAGTAGTCTAACTTACTTTCCTTAGCTTATTTTGCGATTCATGTGTTGATTGTATGTTTGTAGGTAGTCTAAGTGTAAAGGTAGACATGGAGCATCATGATAATGGCATTGGACAAATGAGGATGAGTTTGATCAATTAGAATTGGAACTGGATGCCTTACAATAAGAAATACAAAAAAGATAGGTACTATTGGTAGGAGTGTGCCAGAATGAAGAATCTACGGGTAGAAGTCCTGTTTTACTGGTAGGAAAGAAGACAATGTGTAAACTACGATAGTAGAAGTTATGTTCTACTGGTAGAAAGGCACTTTAGAATGAACAGTAAGATGTTCTACGGGTAGCAAGCCCTCTAGATTCTACCAGTAGGTCGTGCGAACGTGAAGGTTCTACTGATGTTCTACCAGTAGGTCGACATCAGATTTGATGGGAAAATCTAATTAAAGTCCGATTTTGCCATATCGTTTGAGGATATTCTACCAATAGAAAGAGGAGATAGTTTTGAAGAAGATAATCATCAAGGAGATTGACCAAATCTGAAGATCTTCCTTCCACACATGATAAATAGAGGACCTTGGGGAAGGAAAAGAGGACAGCTTCTTTGCTTCTTCTCTTCAATTCTTCTCTTAGTTTCTCTTGCATCCATTCCTTAGTTTTATTTCTTTATCTTTAGTTTCAAAAGTATTGTCTTTCAATTTCAAGTCAATTTTATTCAGTGTAATCAACTTTAATTTAGTTCTTCATTACAAGGCATTTTTATATTCAGTTTCATATTTACTTCATAGTTCAATCTTTGATTTTTGGATTCAATTATGAATTCTTCAATGTTTTACTTTACTTTTGACATCATGAGTGAGTAGTCTTCTTTCCGGATAATCGGAGGAGGGATTCCCCACTAGGGTTTACACTCTAAACTAGGGTTTTCATGATGTATGTGATTTAATGATTGAAAAATCATATATTTCAGCATCAAGTTAAACACGTTTCGGACATGTATGAAAGTCACGTATTCAAATTTGGATAATTTAAGAGAGAAAAACATGTTATAAATAATTAGTTTTCTAATTATTTGATTATGCGTACTTATATAACTTGGAATCATTTGTTAACAATCCCATATGCCCTTTAACTCATTTATTGTGTTATACATACATAGCATGATAACATGTTATGTGTAGGAGTTAATACCTCCAAATTTAACAAATCCACATGTTAGGGACGTAGTATATGGCACGTAGTAGGGGAATCATATATTGCTTGAAACCTAATAACTTTCATTGATAGGTACCAATAGACATACTCTAATTACTTATTATTATTCTAAAGTGGTGATGTCTTAATATTTGTATGACAGAGAGAGTGTGCACGTGTGTATGATCTGTGCGACTATAGTAAAATTATGAATTCTACTATCTCCACACGATATGATCAATGCAATAACCGGTTTGTGGAATCAAGTATATTCTTTTCATTAGACCATACTTTTTGTCAAGGTTGATAAATCATGCATTGCATTCCTCATAATCGAATTATATATAAAATCCAGTAAATATTTCTGAATTATTTATAAAATGCTCATGCTCATGAATATGACATGAATTTACGCTTTTATGAAAGTCCAAGATGAAGGATGTTAAATCAATTTATGCTCATGATTTTATGTCTGTTGGTACCTAACAAATAATTTTATTCCTTAAAAATATAAGCATGGAGCAACAAGCATAAGAGTCACTTGGCAAATACTTGGAGATCTTGCTTGAGGAAATAACTGTTCAAGAAGAAGAAGCGTTTGCTCTAGGTTCGTGGGAATCTAACTTTGAAAAATTACCACCTATATAGATTGTTCAACCACCCAAGCTTTATTTGAAGCCACTTCCATCCACCTTGAAGTATGCATAATTGGGGAGTGATAGTACTTTTCCATTGTTGATCAGTTCATCTTTGCTACCTGAGCAGGAATTAAGGCTGCTACAATTATTAAAGGCCCATAAGAAAGCTATTGGGTGGACCATAGCAGATTTGAAGGAGATTAGTCCTCTCATATGCACCCATAGGATCTACCTAGAAGATAATGCAAAGCCTTCCTACCAACTATCCATAGGTGCAAATCATTGATATCCGAAATCTTTATACCACTCAAATTTAATTATTTCATACTTGGGTCTCTTCTACTTAAGTCAATATTATATAGCCCAATATATAGCTTAAATTGTTTTTATAAAGCACGGATCAAATAAACTTTCATTAAATTCACATATTCGGATTTCAACATGGTTTTTTATGTTAAATAAATATGAACATTATATCATGAATGTTCAGATTTATATAATTTTAGGACAACTCTTTGGATTGCACCAACTAGTAGGAGATAACCTACTGGTAGAACAACCTCTCTCTTGCTTCATATATTTCCTTGATCAAGTTTTGGAATGGGTTGCAGGACATGCATTCTATGGCTTTCTGGATGGTTATTCGGGCTATAGTCAGGTAGAGATAGCCTTAGAGGATCAAGAGTACCTTCACATGCCCATTTGGAACATTTGCCTACAGAATAATGCCAATTGAGCTTTGCAATGCCCTAGGCACGTTTCAGAAATGCATGATGGGTATATTCAGTGATATGGTGGAGAAAATCGTTGAGGTTTTTATGGAAGACTTTTCAAATTTTGGTGATTCTTTCGAAGGTTGGTTGGAAAACCTAGAGATGTCTAACTAACCCTCACATTTCAGAATTGTCAAAGCAAAACAAATCAAAACATGATTTGTATCAACACATTTTATAAATAACCTATGATTTTGAAATGCCCGTTGACAAAAACCCTCTCCCTCTCCCAAATTTAAGAATTTGTCAATAATAAATCATGTTACCCAAATTCTAGCATTTTCATAGGCTTCATTCCTCAGTAAAATTTTCAAAAAAATGTCCGGTAGCATAAATTTATTATTGATAAATTCGGTTATGCTCCTAGTTATTCAGATTTTATGCCTGCTAAATAAAATCAACTCAACCTTAGCTTTATCCACCTCTATCCCCTTCTTTGACACAATTTGACCACGAGCTATCCCTTGAGTCACCATTTTTTTTTTCTTGAAAGGAAAAAATATAGAATGCATTGAGTCACCATAAAATGACACTTTTCCCAATTAAGCACCATACTTTTTATTCACACTGCTGTAGTACCAACTCCAAAATTTTCAAGCAACCCTCAAATGAATCACCAAACACAGAGAAATTCTCCATAAAAACTTTAACAATCTTCTCCACCATATCACAAAAAATCCCCATCATACACCTCTAAAACATGCCCGGTGTATTGCAAAGGCCGAATGGCATCTTTCTGTAAGCAAACGTTCCAAAGGGAATTCGTGTACCAATAGATGCAAATCTATTACCATTTCAGATATCAATTATCACTGTTAACATTTTGAATGATTTATGATTGTCTTTAAAAAAATTCAGAATAGGTGCCAGGGCCAAAATTTCCATGGGTATGTTTGTACGACCCGGACTCGTCCATTAACTAAATGCCCAACACCGATGCTGAAAAAATCACCCATTAAGTCATAATTTTATTCCTTAGTTTGGATGGTTGATAGGTACCAATAGTCATAGCAATGGGGGTGGTGATAATACCTTGTTAAATAAGGTGCTTAAGAATAAATAATTGATATGTATTTAACTCATAAGCTTATTAATCAATTTGCTTACACCAATTTTAACGCCTTTCATTAAGGTGCTTAATTATTCCAATCAATGTGAATGTAATTATTATATAATCAATGATCCGCTTGTTTTACTTGAACAACATTTTATCAAGCTTTTTGGTGCTTTGGGAAAATCTTTTTGAGAGCTCTTCTGATTCATGAAGGTCTCTATTAAGTTTTATATGTTTAAACTCAAGACTCTTCTTAGATTCTAAATTCCCTTTGTGCTCTCGCTCAAGGAAGCTCACCTTTTCATGGAGGGACTTCTTCTCCTCCCCAAGCCCAACAATATGATCCTTGGACTTAATTAAGTCCACATGAAGTTCTTTCTTTTTATCTTCACTCGTTTTGAGCCTCATGCTCAATGAAAGCAACTTCTAACCTTGTTTTAGACACTTCTTTTATAATTCATTACAAGCATCTTGGAGGTTCTTAAGACTTTGGGTCTCATCCTCACTAGTAGAGATGTGTACAACTAAGTCATCTACATCCGTAGTGGGACTAGATTCAACTTTCTTTTCCACATTCTTGGAAGTTTCTCGTGGGGAGGGGAAGGAGTTTGAAGCTACAAAGGCTGTGAAGTTTTCTTCATCACTTGATGAAGTGGAGTCGACGCTTGTCGTGGACCAATGTTCGCTTTTACTCACTTTGGCCTTTAAGGCTCTTCTCTTCTCCTTGGTCATGTCCTTCTTTTTAGCACTAGGACATTCCGCAACTATGTGTCCAAACCCATGACACTCATAGCATTGAAGACCTTGCCCTTCTTCTCAACCTCGTGTCAAGAAGATTTATCCCCACTTTCTTTTCCCTTTCTAGGAGATTTAGGTCTACTTTGATTTCCTTTCGACCTTGAAGACTTGACACCACTAGCCTTGAAATATTTATTGAATTTGTGATCTAGATAGGCTATGTCCTCTTCTCCTAACCAAGGTGACACAAATTTACCTCCTTCTTTGATTTTAGAATTTAATGCTCCTTCACTTTCTTGGGTGGTAGAAGGTTTATCTCGGAAGTCAAATTGACCCAACAAGGTCTTCGACCAACACCGTGGACATGTTGACACTCATCTCGAGCGAGGTCACCTTGGCATAAAATCTCTCTAGTAGAGATCTCAAGGTTTGCTACTTAATTGCAGCATCGTCGATTTTGGTATCTAAGGCAAAGGAAGAGTTAACAATATCATACAATTTGACATAAAAATTACCAAAAGTTTCTTCCTCTTGTATCCTCAACATCTCAAATCGTGAGGTGTACCTTTGGGGATAGAACATCTTGACCATTGTAGTTCCTTCATGTGAAACTACAAGAATATCCCATGCCTCCTTTGAAGTCTTGCAATCAACGTGTGTAAGTCGTCTCAGAATCTCTCTCTGGTTCATAACTACGTGAGGTGGCATCCCAAACCCCGTGTACGCATCCATTGATGCGAACCCCAATCAACTTGCTTTGAGACCCAACAACAATATTGGAAATACAACCCAAGAAAGCCAAACTCAGGTCTATGGATGGAGAATCTAGACCCGTTGAGAACTCGTGTCAAGAACCTAGATTATATTAAAATCTAGACCCGTTGAAGAACCCGTCTCAATAACCCAAATTACAAGGAGGAACGCCACAAAGGTTGTGATTTACCTTTGATAAGTTCAGAAGTTCAATCAAGAACAAGAGGAGTAAACTCAACTCAACTCACAATCAAAATTCATTATATATTGTCTCCCCTTTTTCATTGATAGAACGCCTATTTATAGGCTGACCATTCCAAGAAAAATTCCTAAAATCCTAATCTACTAAGGAAACTGATTAACCCTAATTTTTGTGTAATCAAACTCTAAAGATGCTAATAGTGGTAAGGGTAGGCATTCAAAGAAAAAAATTGTTAAAGAAACCAAAACCAATCATGATTTGTACTAGTGGAGAACATGGTCATCATAGTCGACATGCATAAAAAATAGGGATGTATTAAATAAGAAGCTTGAGCAGCTGACCAACCAATCCAAAGCCTTAAATCAACAAGTCTCAATGTTTTCTAAGCTTTTGAAGAGGTCGTGTAAGTCCAAGTATATGCATGCATCACCCTCAAATGGACCACATGCTAGAGTGTCCAAAGCCTTTTCTACCCCCAAGATCAAAATTCATCTACATACCTTTGGGGGGAAGAGAGCTAGTCATCCCCCCATTCCCCCGATCTCACATGAGCTTTAGGAAGGGAAAACAAGTATGGGTGACTAGGGAAGAGTTTGAGAAATTCACCATCTTAACCAAGTTGGAGGTCCCGAGAACTTCTAGCAAGGTCAAGGCTCCTAAGAAGTAAGAGAGGTGAGAGTATGGACCTAGGTGATCTTTAAAGCATTTCATCGCACACCCTAGGAGATAGAGAATTTAGTGTATAAATCCGATTGCATGATTCATTAGCCAAAGTCTCTTTCATCCTAGTGTGCTTGGATAGTGTTTACCTTTGAAAGATTCAAAATCAAGTACACACATGCCATTCCTCTTTGTAATTGGGATAGTTTGAATTATTAATGATCATAAATGGCTCTAAGTGTTAGTGATAGGTGAACACATGGCTAAAGGTTAGCTAAACCCCAATCCCTTAAAAGATGCCGAAGGCCAATTGCGAGAAAAGAGCCCAATGTGGCCAAATCTAAAAAGGTAAGGCATAAATAAATGACTAAAAACAATAGCACTTGAATTGTGAGAGTGCTAATGCTTAATTATAAATTGTTTATTTGTAAAGCTCATAGAACTCATGTTAACCATGATTAGAAGCATACACTTAAAGTACGGAATTATAGTATAAGGTTTAAAAAAGAGGGGGAGTTGTCAAAATAGAGAATATTTAGGATACTCACTAAACAGTCATGTATTCATTTAGACAATGCATTAGGATTTCATAATTAGCTTATTAATGATTTAAATCTAATCAGAATCCTTTTTGTGTTGGAGGTTAGTTTCACACACAATGCAATTGAATTTTTCAAAGTTGAACAAAATTTGAATACATGTGAGTGAAATTGAACCAAGTGAGGAAACATTGCTCTAGAATGCATGAGATTGAGTTTTAAATCTTTAAATATGCCTTAGAGTAATGTATTGGGATGATGAATTTTGGATGGATCCATTGAAATGCAAATTTGTGTAATTTCCATAATTGTGAATTTTGAGCATTTATTTTTTAAATTTGAAAATTGCATTTATTTGTTGATCCAAATTCATCCATGCATTGCATTGAGTTGCATTTAGATTGTATATAAATCCTGCATGCATATTGAGGCTTGAAGGTTAGGTGGATGAGTGAAAAGTCAAAACAGGATTGGTCCAAGGAGCAGCTGAATCTGATCAGTCATCAGCATTGCGAGGTTTTAGGAGCCCCTCGATCGGACTTCTCAACGCTCGAGCGACCTCGCGTTATCTCGGCAGCCATGGTTTCAAATCAATGTTTTACATGACTCTTTACATTCCACACCCTTTCATTCATCTCCCAAGCTTCTATATTGATGCAATACAATCTGATCCGTTGAGCATAAATGGAGGTCCTATGACTCGAGCAAGAGTAAAAAGGATGAAGGAAGCATTGAACGGGCTGATTCAAGACATATGGGCTGATTGTGGAAGTTCAAGCAAGGAGCATGATCCACTTGGGCAAAGATCCATCAACATGATTCAAGTTCTAGAAGATTCCGGCAAAGGCTAAGCTTTAAATTGGCATGTTTAAAATTGGTCTGATTGTAAGACTTTCCTTAGCTATTTAGGCATGTGAGTTATTCCTTTTAGGAAAGTAAGAGTTTAGGAAAGTAAGCTATTTCTTTACCAGCAAGTAAGAGATATTTCTTTACCCACAAGTAAGAGATATTTCTTCACCAGCAAGTAAGAGATATTTCTTAAATAGGATAAGCTATTTTATGAAGTTTTCTTTGTAATAACTAGCCTATAAATAGGCATTCAAAGCATTGTAAAAGACAGAATATTTTGGTGTGTATTGTGAGGTTTCTACCTTATTGTTCTTCCAAGAACTATTTCAAGAACTTATCAAGAATTAATCTTTCTTGTGGCGTTCATCGACTTATCGCTCAATCTTGAGTGTGGCGTCTTTCTCTTGAACTTTTAACCTTGGGTTCTTGTTTCTTGCAAACATTGGGTCTAGGGTTCTTGGTTCTTATAATCTGATTTGTGATCTTTCTTGGGGAGTCTTCAATCAATGTGCCCGTGGGTTCTTGAATTCGTTTAAGGGTTCGCATCAGTTGGTATCAGAGCACTCGGGTTTGTTTTCTCGAATCAGGTTGGTTATCTTTGTTTATGCGCATCTATTTAAAAAAAAAAAAAATTTCGTGCACTGTTCATCGTTACTGTTCAATGCGACTGTTCATTCCGATTTTGTTTATTCTATTTGATTTGGGGCGTGACTTGTTGCCTCTTTTGTGATCTGATAAAAAAAAAAAAAAAAGGAGAAGAAGAAGAAAAAAAAAAAGAAAAGAAAAGAAAAGAAAGAAAGAATCGAATTGAGGCTAATCAAATTGCTTTAGGGCTGACTTGTGTTGAGATTTGAACAAAAAAAAAAAAAATCAAAAGTTACTTATTATGATCATTCACGCATTGTTATCCCAAAATAGGTCATCTTATTTGATTTAACCCCTTTCTTGATCCATTTGTTGCTTTCGAATCATTGTTTCTCTTAGTTTTCGCCGAATTCGTTTTCTTTGCTTCGTTGTGTTTCTTTGTTTCATTTTTGTGTTATCGTTGTTATTCTCTGTTTTCATTGTTAATTCTGGTCCTTCCTTCGATATTTGTGTTTTATTTTGTTAAGTTATTGTGCGTTATGAGAACAGTTGGTTTTTGGTTGAGTTTTGAGTAGTTTGCGAAAGAACGACAAAGGTGAAACATTTGAGTGGTAAAAGGCTGAGTGTGTGAGCTTATCTTAAGAAAAAGCCAATAAGAGTGTAAACACGAGGGTTGAGTGACATTGAAACGAGTGAAACACGTGAGGGAGTGTTTGTGAGGCTATTTCTAACATTGTTTTGCAGGTTATAAAACATGACTTCCAAGGATAACATGAATACTTCGGGCTATGCAACAACAGTTCGAACGTATGAATACGAGATTTGATGACATGGGAAATCAGTTGGAGGAGCAGGCGAATGTGATTAATGAGTTGAGAACGAATGAGGGAAGAAGAGTTGATGGACATGATAGGCGTGAGGCACCAGTGGAGAGGAGGCAGAATAGGCGTCATCAAAACATTATCGATGATGACGAGTGGGATCTTGGTGATTACTTCGAAGACCAGGCCACGTTGATTGGGTTTGACCATGGTAGAGGTGGTAGAGGTGGCAGAGGTGGTCGTGGAGGTGTTAGAGGTGTTTATCGGAGAGATGGAAATTTGGGTAGCATTAAGATGAAAATCCCAGCCATTCAAGGCAAGAATGATCCGGAGGTTTATTTAGAGTGGGAAAAGAAAGTGGAGTTAGTGTTTGATTGCCACGACTATTCAGAGGAGAAGAAGGTGAAACTAGCTGCAGTGGAGTTTACTGATTATGCGGTGGTATGGTGGGATCAGTTAGTGATGAATAGGAGGAGGAATAGAGAGCATCCGGTTGATACTTGGGATCAGATGAAGAGTATCATGAGGAAGAGGTTTGTCCCTTTTCATTATTATAGGGACTTGTTTCAGAGGTTGCAGGGGTTGACTCAGGGGTCCAGGAGTGTTGAGGAGTATTATAAGGAGATGGAGATAGCCATGATTCGGGTAAATGTAGAGGAGGACCGAGAGGCGACCATGGCAAGATTTTTGCACGGTTTGAACCGAGATATTCAAAATGTAGTTGAGTTACAACATTATGTGGAGATGGAAGATATGCTACACATGGCGATGAAGGTTGAGAGGCAACTCAAACGGAAGGGTTCTACTCGATTTGGGCAGAATTCGGGTTCTTCATCTTCTTGGAAACCGAATTCTAGTTGGAGCAAGAAGGAAGAGAAATCAGATTCTAAGGGTAAAGTTGAAGCTTCCTACAAAGGCAAAGACATAGAGGCAAGCAAGGAGCGAGGTAAATCTGATTCTCAAACTACTAGAAATAGAGATATAAAGTGCTTTAAGTGTTTGGGCAGGGGGCACATTGCATCTCAATGTCCAAATAAACGTGCTATGTTTTTGAGGGATAATGGTGATTTTGAAACTGAAAGTGAATCTGATGAAGATGTGGAGAATAAGGAGAGTGAAGGAGAGGAATATCCAGTTGAGGGTGAAATTTTGGTCACGAGGCGTGCCTTGAATGCACAAGTGAAGGAGGAGGACAACGAGGCACAACGTGACAACATCTTTCATACTCGCTGCCATATCAACAATAAGGTATGTAGTGTTATCATTGATGGGGGGAGTTGTGCCAATGTTGCTAGTACCTTGTTAGTTGAGAAACTTAATTTGCCTACTATTAAGCACCCTACTCCTTATAAGTTGCAATGGTTGAATGAATGTGGGGAGATTAAGGTGAATAGGCAGGTATTAGTTTCATTCTCCATTGGGCGTTATGTTGATGAGGTTTTGTGTGATGTAGTCCCAATGCATGCTAGTCATTTACTTTTGGGACGTCCTTGGCAGTTTGATAGGCAAGTTATGCATGATGGATATAGAAATAGATATTCTTTTGTACTGCATGGAAAACCTGTAACACTTGTACCGTTAACGCCTAGACAGGTGCATGATGATCAAATGAGGTTAAAAAGTGAGTTTGAGGGAAGAAAAGAGAGTGACAATGAAAAAAAAGAGGGAAATAGAGTGAAAGTGAAAAAAAATGAGGGAAAAAACAGAGAGGCTGCAGAATCTTCAAGAAGTGAAAAGAGTGAGAGTTCACAAAAGCAAGAGAGGAAAAATGTGAGTTTCTATGCAAAAGAACGAGAGGTTATGGGAGCTTTTTATTCCGGGCAGCCGATGATTGTACTTATGTACAAGGAGGCCTTTTTGAATACTAATGAGCTTAACCTTGCTTTGCCTAGTGTTGTTGATTCTCTTTTGCAGGAGTTCGGTGATGTTTTTCCCGAGGAAATCCCAAATGGCTTGCCACTAGTTAGAGGGATTGAACATCAGATTGATTTCATTCCTGGTGCAATGATTCCCAATCGTCCAGCTTATAGGAGTAATCCCGAGGAGACGAAGTAACTTCAAAGGCAAGTTGAGGAGCTGATGTCGAAGGGTCATGTAAGGGAGAGCTTGAGTCCTTGTGCAGTTCCAGTGTTACTTGTGCCCAAAAAGGATGGGACTTGGAGGATGTGCACTGATTGTCGCGCCGTGAATAAAATAACGGTAAAGTATCGGTATCCCATTCCTAGACTTGATGACATGTTAGATGAATTACATGGCGCTTGTGTGTTTAGTAAGATTGATCTGAAATCTGGTTATCATCAAATTAGGATGAGAGAAGGTGATGAATGGAAAACGGCATTTAAGACTAAATATGGTTTATATGAATGGCTGGTAATGCCTTTTGGCTTAACCAATGCACCTAGTACGTTTATGCGTTTAATGAACCATGTTTTGCGTGCTTTTATTGGTAAATTTGTTGTCATTTATTTTGATAATATCTTGGTTTACAGTAAGAGCTTAGATGAGCATGTTGAACATTTGAGGCTTGTGTTATGTTCTTTGCGTGATGCTCAGTTATTTGCTAACCTCAAGAAATGCTCGTTCTACACTAGTTAGGTTGTTTTCTTAGGATATGTTGTTAGTGCTAAGGGCATTGAGGTTGATGAGGAGAAGGTTAAGGCTATTCGAGAATGGCCTACACCTAAAACCATTACTGAGGTACGTAGCTTTCATGGTCTTGCTAGTTTTTATAGAAGGTTTGTAAAGGATTTTAGCACCATAGCTGCACCATTGACTGGAATTATTAAGAAAAACGTAGGCTTTAAATGGGGAAAGGAACAAGAAGTTGCTTTTAATTTGATTAAAGAAAAACTTAGTTCTGCACCTTTACTTGCTTTGCCTAACTTTTCTCAAACTTTTGAAGTTGAGTGTGATGCCTCAGGTATTGGAATTGGAGCTGTTTTAATGCAGGGAGGTCGTCCTTTAGCTTATTTTAGTGAGAAGCTAAATGGGGCAGCCTTGAATTACCCAACTTATGATAAGGAGCTTTATGCATTGGTGAGGGCGTTAGAGACTTGGCAACATTATCTTTGGCCCAAGGAGTTTGTCATCCACACTGATCATGAGTCTTTGAAACATTTGAAAGGTCAAAGTAAGCTGAATAGACGCCATGCTAAATGGGTTGAATTCATTGAGACCTTTCCTTACGTTATCAAATACAAGATGGGGAAAGAGAATGTGGTTGCTGATGCTTTATCTCGTAGGTATGCTTTAGTTTCCACTTTAAATGCAAAGTTGCTTGGTTTTGAGTACATTAAGGATTTATATGCTATTGATTCTGACTTTGCTAATGTGTTTGATGCTTGTGAGAGTTCGGGTTTTGGTAAGTTTTATAGGCATGATGGGTTCTTGTTTCGAGAGGATCGATTGTGCGTGCCTAATTGTTCGATGCGTGAGTTATTAGTTAGAGAAGCACATGGGGGTGGTTTAATGGGGCACTTTGGTGTTAGGAAAACCTTAGATGTGTTAGTTGAACATTTTTTCTGGCCACATATGAAACGGGATGTTGAGCAAATTTGTGAGAAATGTGTTGCTTGTAAAAAGGCTAAGTCTAAGGTTCAACCCCATGGTTTGTATAATCCCTTACCTATACCTAGTTCACCTTGGGTAGATATTTCCATGGATTTTGTGTTAGGTTTACCTAGGACAAAACGAGGACGGGATTCTGTGTTTGTTGTTGTTGACAGGTTTTCAAAGATGGCTCATTTCATTGCATGTCATAAGATTGATGATGCTAGCAATGTAGCTGATTTGTTCTTTAGAGAGGTGGTGCGTTTACATGGAGTGCCTCGGAGCATTGTGTCTGATCGTGATGCTAAGTTTTGAGCTATTTCTGGAAGACATTGTGGGGTAAGCTTGGTACTAAATTACTCTTTTCTACTACTTGCCATCCACAAACAGATGGGCAAACCGAGGTAACTAATCGTACTCTTTCTACTTTATTGCGTGTTGTCATTGGTAAAAATTTGAAAACTTGGGAGGATTGTTTGCCTCATGTCGAATTTGCTTATAATCGTAGTGTGCATTCTGCTACTAACTATTCACCTTTTGAAATTGTCTATGGTTTTAATCCCTTAACTCCATTAGATTTGCTGCCTTTGCCTGTTGATGAGTGTGCTAATCTAGATGGAGAACGAAAGGCTGAATTGGTGAAGCAATTGCATGAGAAAGTTCGATTGCACATTGAGAGGCGAACGAAACAATATGCTACTCAAGCTAATAAGGGATGTAAGAAGGTGGTTTTTGAGCCTGGAGATTGGGTTTGGCTGCATATGCGAAAGGAGCGTTTTCCCGCACAAAGGCGTTCTAAGTTGCAGCCTAGAGGAGATGGGCCTTTTCAAGTGGTGGCACGGATAAATGATAACGCTTACAAACTAGATCTTCCTGGTGAGTATAGTGTTAGTGCTACTTTTAATGTTGCTGATCTTTCTCCTTTTATTGCAGATGACGAAGATTCGAGGACGAATCCTTTTAAAGAGAGGGGGAATGATGCAATACAATCTGATCCGTTGAGCATAAATGGAGGTCCTATGACTCGGGCAAGAGTAAAAAGGATGAAGGAAGCATTGAACGGGCTGATTCAAGACATATAGGCTGATTGTGGAAGTTCAAGCAAGGAGCATGATCCACTTGGGCAAAGATCCATCAACATGATTCAAGTTCTAGAAGATTCCGGCAAAGGCTAAGCTTTAAATTGGCATGTTTAAAATTGGTCTGATTGTAAGACTTTCCTTAGCTATTTAGGCATGTGAGTTATTCCTTTTAGGAAAGTAAGAGTTTAGGAAAGTAAGCTATTTCTTTACCAGCAAGTAAGAGATATTTCTTTACCCACAAGTAAGAGATATTTCTTCACCAGCAAGTAAGAGATATTTCTTAAATAGGATAAGCTATTTTATGAAGTTTTCTTTGTAATAACTAGCCTATAAATAGGCATTCAAAGCATTGTAAAAGACAGAATATTTTGGTGTGTATTGTGAGGTTTCTACCTTATTGTTCTTCCAAGAACTATTTCAAGAACTTATCAAGAATTAATCTTTCTTGTGGCGTTCATCGACTTATCGCTCAATCTTGAGTGTGGCGTCTTTCTCTTGAACTTTTAACCTTGGGTTCTTGTTTCTTGCAAACATTGGGTCTAGGGTTCTTGGTTCTTATAATCTGATTTGTGATCTTTCTTGGGGAGTCTTCAATCAATGTGCCCGTGGGTTCTTGAATTCGTTTAAGGGTTCGCATCATATATATCCTAACCCTAGCCTCTCTAACTCTTCTAAACCTAGATTCTTAGATTTTGTTATTGAGATGGCACCAAGAAGAGAGAAATGACCTCAGATTGAGGCTACCTATGAGGAAATCTAGGATAACTTCAACGAAGCTACTCGATTCCAAAGACTAGAGTTCTAAGAGAGATTTAGATAAGAATTCTCTCGTAGGCCAGTGTTGATCGAACGGGGATTGAACACCACGAAGGTAACTTGTTCTATTGTCACTAATCTGACCAAATCGTGGTTTGACTTGGATGTTCAATGAACCCATGACAACGAATGATAGCATTGTGAAGAAGTCCTATGCTTATATTCAAATTAATGAACCTGATCCTCATATTGACCACTTTATAACCTATATCAGAGATATCGAGTTCACTTTTTCTGCAGACCTCATTTCTACCACACTAGATCTACCTAGGGTTCAAAATGATTACCTTAGTGCAGGCCTGATTGACCCTTTGCCTCCTCTCCATGTAGTTGCTATTGAGTTGTATGGTTTTGATCATCTTGAACACTGGGTTACTCAAAAATTCTTTCAAAAATCATTGACCTCATAGTACATGATAATTAATATTGTAGTAAACTACAATATTGAGCAGAATACTCATGTTTCAAACTTCCCTGTCCCTAAAGCTTAGATGGTTTATGACATAGGTAAAGGGTTTGGTCTTCATTTGCCTATTTCGATTCTTGGGTATATTCATAGAGCCTTTTTAGAAGGACAAGTATCAAATCTATTTCCTTTTGGATTTTTGATTACTCGTATCTACCAAGGGAAGAGTAGTGTCATTCTATCTAGTGACTAGTTGTAGAGCCCTATGATGCCTTTGAACAAGAGTTCAATGAAGTTAAGTAAGGCCCAGGTTGACTATGTTGAGGAGAGAGGAGAAGTAGAAGGAGAGCCACCAGTGCATCTTGAGGCTGGTATGTCTAGGACACCATTATTACCACCACCAGAGCCCAGCTCTGATATCCTTGCTGCCCAGTTAGCATCGGCTGTTGATATGCTTATGGGGATGTAACAGTGTATGGAGGAGCTGTAACACCCCAAATCGGGGTATAATATCTGTCACATTATGATAAAAAAAAAAAAAAAAACTCAACAAACAACCATATATCCCTTGCCACATTTTTTTTTTTCATATACCCTGCATTATATAAATATAAGCACATAAAAAATCACCAAAACCCCTTAGTGGAATGGCTTGTTGTGAGCCCTACTTATTTATAGATCGTAATACCGATCTCAAGATATGACATAAAAATACAAGTTAAATTTAATGGGCATATAAACAATGCCCCCATGATGACATCCCAATCAACCCTCTAGACTCGGCAGTGGACGCCACACGTCTTTACGATTTTTCCGAAAAATTCATTAAAACCATTAGTAAAAGAAAAGATGCGATCAATATTTATGAGCACAAGTGATAAATAAAAACGTTATTTAGTTAGGAACAACCTTAACAACACATCAGATACTTACTTTCAAACTACACTTCATCTCATACACGTTGTTTGTATACATCACATAAACATAACCTGTGTATACCACATCGGTAAAATATACAAAACAGATGGTTACTTTCACATAATTAAATTATTCCACACAATGAATACCCCACACGCACACAAACTAAACGCCCTACAAACAACAACCGCCACACGGGCTATATTTAGTTACACAAATTTTTGTGCCACACGGGCAACATGTGTCACAAGCTTGTATCACCACATAGATATCATTCGTCACTCAGACAACCCAAACCACATTATTGGTTTATGTCCTTCAAATAACCCACATCACACAAAAAGTTTTTGATCACGTCACTTAGACGACACCACCCCATAATCAAATCCCGTCATGTAGACAACTCAAGCCATATAAATAATTCAGGTTACTTAGACGACCCAACTCACATAACATCTCTCGTCACTTAAACGACTCTCATAACATTTTCGTGTGTTTCCACTCAATTAATTATTCCCAACAATAACCATAGCAAAAACATGTCTATAAGTCTAATAAATTATCAAAAAAAATTGTAGGGTGGTGCACCTACCTCGCGTGGAGTTCTATCTCATGGACGACTCTTCCGCCAGAGCTTTTTGTGTTGTGTTCCTAGCAGTGTTCGTCTCCGGACCTGACATACCCAATATTCACAATTCCATCCGAACGTTAATACGTAATACCGCTTAAGTTCGAGATAATTTATTTGAACTGGCTTTTGTAATTATATCGTGTCGAATCGAATAAGTTATTTTCATTGAATAACATTATCTACTCGAGTCAATTAAGCTAGTAGTTTAACCCATTACATCGAGTAAAATTACCAACTCGAATCAAGTTGTGCTAATCTTCTCGAATCCATTAAGGCAATATTTATTCGAACCCATTACATCCAAATTAAATATTTCCTCGTAAGACTATAAACTTCATAAAAGTGTACTTGAATTTAAATATTTTCCTATAACATCATAAAATTTATACGTTTTCTTGTAATTACTCATACCCATGGATTCATGCAATTTCAAGAACATTTCACAATATTACTAAATTACCCACTAAACTATTTTCTCTCTTGATCAAAATCCAACTCACATACAACAATTCTTTTCTTTCTATTTTTCATGCAACAACCTTAACTTCACTTACACACCCACATAAAAGATACGATAATTTAAATACATGCAACACTCAAAATGTATATACTATAGTTGGATTTCTACATCTTACAAGAAGAAAATAGATTATATTTCTTACCTTTGCACCCACCTTTTTTTCTTCTCTTCTTTTTTTTATTCTTCCCTCCTTTTGGTTCTTGTTCTTGCCGAAAATGCCCAAGTCTAAGACTCCTTTGTTTCTTTTTTTTTTTGCATGTCTTGTTAAGTGGAGTATGTGGAATATACCCATTAAATTTGTAATTCGGATCCTTAATCCACTTATATACTAACACATTTTATTTTAATAACAATAAATTAATATCACATGCTTGACACACAATTAATTCCACATGCGCTAACGTACATAAAATAATTAAGTCATATCACATGTCAATATTTCTATTTAATTTTTCACACTTAAATAAAACAATTCCCCCTATAATCATTCAGGTTCAGGTCTCATATCATTCCTCGCAATTAAATATTGGTTGTTAATCCTACGCAAGCATGTCACATGTGAATATACTTATTATAAATATTTTCTATTTGTCATGTGCGGTCGGGTCTTACAATTTTTCCCTCCTTAGGAATTTCGTCCCCAAAATTTGACTGACCATTCTGAAACAAGTGAGGATATTTGATTTGCATGACTTCCTTAGCTTCCCAAGTTGTTCCTTCGACTACTTGGTTCCGCCACAACACTTTAACCCACAATATTTTATAACATGATATGATATGATTGTTCGGGTCTCACAGAAGCACCATCGTCTTACTTCGTTGGATGGCCGGATTGTGAGTGTGGAAACTGCTTAGCCGGAGAGTTGGTCGACACACAGATTAATCAAGGGTAAGTAGATCGTTGGGGAGCTAGTGGCAAATGAATATGATTCAGATACCGAGCTGCCCTGATATGATGGTAGAGATGCAAACATTTGACATGTGGATTTTAGAGACTTGTAGTATAGGTTATATGTGAGCTTGATAGTGCTTTTACATTCATTCATGGCTTGTACTAAATTACTAATTATTTTTCTTTGTTGACTTTTAGCTTTTATTGACTTTTATTTGTTTAGCTTATTTTTGTTTGTTATGACATACTTTTGGTCCTACTCTGGATTGTTTATGACATTTGACTTTGACTTATACGCCTCGTTTGTCCCTTGCTTAGTTTACTTACATGATTTGGTTAGTTGATGTGCATTTATACCTTCTTATTATACTATGATTCTATGTCATGATTTTTATAGGTCATCATTGAATTGACATTTATAGCGAATAAGATAAGGACATGTTGAGTAACTGGATTCAGTACCATCCATGCTTGCTGCTTGTTGTCATTTGTGACAAAAAGAGGAAGAATATTTTAGGTACATATGAGATGAATTGGGGAGAACTTGATGTGTTGCATATGGACATAGAAAGCGAGAGTTTGTTCAAATACACAAGGGGAGCAAATTTGCAAACTTGGCATGAAGTCACCTATTTTACTTTGTTTATTTTTCACTTGTTAGTCTACTTGTGAACACCAAGTAAGGGGGAGAACTTGATGTGTTTTATATTGATAGATTAATGGGTTCTTAAGCATATTGGGCAAGTTAGTTTCTAACATGTTATAGATTTGCACTTGCAAGATGTATACATATATTTATGCCCTATGCTTATCTTGGTGCTTTCCAAATATGTGATTATGTTATGTATTTCTCTAACATATGATTCTTTTCATGAGATTTTGGTTAGAGTGGTGATCTGCATGACTACAATCTCCAAGCTTCATCTAAAGAAGTAGATCTTTGTACTAGATAGAGATTTATGACGTCTACATGAAAGTTGAAATCAGATTTACAATTCTTTTGTTTAATGGTTTTTAACTTGTGTATTTTGTCATAAAATTGCAAAAGGGGGAGATTGCTAAATAATATTTGTAATTAGCTAATTTCGTGGAGTTCATTACAAATCTCAACCTTTTCCATGGTCATGGTGCTATCAAGTTCAAGATCCGAAAGAGTAATTGAAGGGGGAGATTAAGCGTCAAAGAAACATCATTCAACCTCCGTATGCATCTTCATGCTTAGGACAAGGTAATGACCTAGACACCTAATATGAACCCTTAATTATTTTAACTTCGGTTGATTAGGATGAAAATGGAATTGGAACCAATCCGATTATAACTCCTAGGTTATTTTAAAAGAAAAGATTTTCGAAACCATTTAAGAGTTTTGAAACATAGTTTGAGTCACAATTGGACCCGCTTTGAGCAACACCCTTTAGTGATCAAGATGACAAGTTTTTGCATGGTTTTATGTTTAAAAACCTGTAAGGACCAATCTATGCTCGCTTGCCTTGGCTAGAGTGGTCACTTTATAACTTAGGGAAGGAAATCGGAAAAGGACATGGAAGGCAGCACATGGCTCGCTCTATGAACTTGCTCGAGCGGTCCTTCATGGTCGCTCGAGCAGTGCTTGCCTTAGCTGGGAATGGAATATGTTTTTCATTCCAGCGACAACCGCCATATGACTGCCCTCCCACCGATCAAGTAGTCATTCATGAATCTAAGTTTTCTTATTTACTAAGACTATCCTTATTCCAAACCTATAGATAGATCTCCATGGTTTGGATGTTTGGGCTTTGAGGGAGGGATGGTTCTAACGAAGTTGGACCCAAGAAGCTCAAATATGGCATTAGAGTTGGATTTGGGTGACGTTTAGGGGGTGAAAATGCAGGTTGTGGGTCTAGCCCTCTCTAAAAAACCTTATTTTTCATCAACTTTGACAAATAATCGGAATACTGTAGAGCTTAATTCGAAGCCTCTAACCTATGGAGTTTGATAGAGGGATGTGAGATGAGTGATTAGGTTCTAAAAACATGGGAAAAGGTTTACTGTAGAGTGAGAAACAAGAGGGTGAAGTGGAGGGGTTGAGCTAGTGGGGTAGGGACCTTGGGGTTTGGACAACTAGTCAACGAAGAAGAAAAAGATAATGGGAGGGAAGCAGTGGCTCCCGATGGTGCATGACAGCGCGTTCGGGGTCCACTGCCCTCCTGGTTGGTTCCATTGTGTTCCTAAATGCCTTTCGGAGGTCCCCATAAAATTTTAGCATAAAAAGCAAAGTAAATGAAGAAAATTGAAAGAGAATACTTCAACTAGATTTGCTTCAAAATGCTAAGTTCAAAGACAAGAACAAGATCCAACAACAAAGCTTTGAAATAGAAATAGAAATAGAAATTACACTCGTTGTCTTCTCCGAAACTTGGCAAAGCTTTCAAAATGTAAAATTCAAATCTGAAACTTATAAACTAAACAAAAGACTCTCAAACAAAAATGAAAACTCTTCCCAATTACATAGGAATGTATATATATATATATATATATATATATATATATATATATATATATATATATATATGTTCCTCATTGGTCGAAGTGTGCGGCGTTGGTGGTGGGTGATCTTCCAAAGAAGGTTCCTTCGCTGGTGTCGTCTAATAGAAATGCTCACCTGATGCATTGGAGGTGCCAACATCCAATAAAAATCAAGCTCATGGGGATTGGTAGCTTACCCTTGACTGTAGGAGTGAAGAAAGCCAACCAATGAGGATGAATCAGAGCTCCATAATTATGTGTTGTAGCCGTGACATGATGAACTTGTTAAAGAAGAGGTTCAACCAGTTGAAGTCCTTGTTCAACCAGTTGACTGGTACCCAACATCTTGATGAACCACTGATAAACTAGTTGAATTGGTTGTTCAATCGGTTGAAGCCTTGGAAGCATCTTGATGGAGCTTTTGATGAACTATTCTCCAACCTGTTGAACCGGTTAAACAAAGGTTCAACCAGTTGAAACCTTTCAGTCAGCTTGATGAACCGGTTGAAGTTCAACTAGTTTGTCTGGCATTTTCTAAATTTTTCCTCTTTGCTCCTCCGGTTTAACTTCTCTTCATTCCAATGATTTTGCTTGATTCCAACATATTCCTTTTCATCTCCTTTACTACAACAAACCAAATACACACAATTACTCCAATCTTATTAACACAATCAATAGAATTAAACATTAACCACATGCGTAACTTGGATGAATTAAACTATAAAATATGCAATGTTATGCAATCAACATACCCCCCAACTTAAGATTTGCTAGTCCTTAGAAAACCAAGCATAGAGAAATATGCATTCATCCATTCATCAATCGCACACACAATCAAACTAGTCGTACAACCAACACACTCACACACATCAATTCATAACAAAAATTCCAAAATAATAAGGAAGTCAAAATAGTTTGATATATATATATATATATACACACACACACACATATATAGATATATATATGACCAATGTCAGTGGATACAAAAGATCAAAATATAACAACATTAGGACAAAACTACAACCCAACAAGAGGACTTCCTAAAAAAAATAAAAACTAGCACATAGACTAAAACAATAAACAAGACAAACTACTTAGACACAGACTACTCCTCATCCTCAGATCCAACCTTAGCCTCCTCCTCATCATCACTACTGCCTATCTCCTGGACCGCATCCCTCAGCTCAGAGACAAATGCAGGAAGTGGTGCTGAAGTGGCTGGAGTAGCAGCCCCTGCAGTGGTAGATCTAGATGTGGAATCTAGTGGAGGAATGACTGGTAGAGTCTCACTAGGAAGGAGAGCCTCAAACAATCTCCTTTGTATCATCAAAGAAAGCTCTAGATCCCCAGCTATCTGAGCCTATGTCCCTTGAAGCTCATAAAGATTGCACTCCAAACCACCCATCCTCTCCTCTACCCTCGTCACTCTCTGATGAATAGTGGCTCTTGAGGTCGGTGGAGTGGGAGTAACTGTAGAGGCTGAAGGTGCAATCGAGGTAGAAGGTCTATCCACTCTAATGGCCCTAGAAATGGTGAAACTATTCCTCTCACTTACACTACTAATGGGCCCCATCTCCGCCTTCTCCGGAGGAGTCATCTGATCTACCTGTGTCCTCAGCGTATTTGCATTGATACTTGATTTGTCATGAAAAGTGTTACTTCTTTATCTTTTTTTTTTTATGATGAATTGCATTATTTTTGAGTTGTTTGATTAATTATCCTTTAATATAACTTCTTTTATGAGATTTGCAATGTTTTGATGATTTTCAGGTTAAATGTGGTGTAATAAGTGATTAGGAGAAGTGCCAGTCAAGATGAGAATAAAGTGAAGATAAGGGGGAACAAGGTGTAATAAAGTGGTGACATAAGAATAGAAGAATATCTATCTCCGAAGAAGTTGGAGAAAAAGTCAAAGCATGTTGGTCAAGGGGCACCGTTTGAACGGTCTCCACCCGTTCGAACGGAAGGACACTTATGAGGAGCAAATGAGAGAATTATAGTGGCATTGAGCCATTCGAATGGGCCCCAACGGTTCAAACGGCCAAATGACGATACGTCCTTGCTCCGTTCAAACGCTGCTTGTCTGTTCGAACACCTGATGATATATGATGCCATCGTTCAAACGACTGGTCACCGTTTAAACGTTATTTTAGCCCAAGTAGATTTCTTTATTAATTTGAATTCTGAATTTCTTTATTTGTAGGAAATATATAAATAGGGCGAGTTAACTTATTTGAGGGGATTCTTTTCCCTGATATCTTCCTAGACTCTCTTGAACCTTTCTACTATTTTATTGAAGATCTTGCTCATGACTAGTGAGTAATCCTCTTCCTATTCTCTAGTTAGGGTAAGGTTTTCATGAGTGTAATTCAAACACTATATGGATGCAATTATATATTCTTGTTCTTGAATGATTTATCTTTCTACACATTTCTCGATTGAATGAATGATTTTTACCAAAGTAAGGTACTTTTTAAACTTATTTGATTAATTATTAACAGGATTGATTTCTTGGTATAATTAATACTTATAATTCCTGGCGAGTATACATTACTAGTTCTTGAATTCCTATTTCTTTTCAATCAAAGATTGGATTTCAAATCATATTTTTTGATTGATTACACTAAAATTGGAAGTCAACTGAGATAATTGTAATATTAGTACAAAAATATTATATTTGATTTACATGAATGAGACTTGATCCTGAAGCTAGAGATAACTTTCTTTCATAGCAAATTCCTTTAAATCTGTTCGAAGTATTCAAACTCAAATTCCTTTTCATTGTTATTTCTTTTTACCTTCCAAATTCCAAATCAATTTCCCTGACGATTGATCTCGAACTACCGAATTTATTAGTACACTCAACCACCTGCACTTGGGTGCGCCTTTTTGGAGTCAAGCAAGTTTTTGCCGTCGTTTTCGGGGACGTGAAAGGATACGGAAGCTGAAAAGAAGAATCCGCAGCCACAACGAGCTATTTAGAGAATTTGATTTTTTTGGGTAATCTCGTTCCATCTTGTAGATTTCTATTAATATTGTTTAGTTTAATTTTTTTTTTTTGATTTCTGTTATTTAATTTTTAGTTGTTGGTTTATTTAGAGTCACAATCATCAATTTCAAAGTTGTATGTTTGGAGGAGATAATTTGGATTCTGATATTGAATCACCCGCTAAAAAATCAATAGGGTCTATTAGTTCATCAGGTTCATCCACACCTAGGTCTATCATTGCCCCCACGTTTGATTTGAGTCACATTGGTAGCGCGATGGGTGATCGACAGAACAACAATGCACAGGAGGTTGACCAACAGATCTGAATTCTTCGAGAATACCTACACCCCACAATGAGCACTATGCCACCTGTTTTGTTTTCCCCACATTCACGGCTAAACCTGGCACCATCCAATGTCTAACACAATTCCATGGCCTCAATTCCGAGAACCCATACCTACACATGATAGGAATTCGAGGAGGTATGTGGGACGTTTCAGCATAATTTCAAGTTTGTCAGGCTTAAGCTAAACCCCTTCTCACTAAAGGATAAAGCCAAGTTGTGGTTCAATAATCTGAAGCCCCATTCCATACCTAATTGGCATACATTACACACCGAGTTCCTTAAACGATTTTTCTCTCCATTGCACAAATGCATTTAGAAAACAAATCATATTTTTTTCCATTAAGGAGGGACATACCTTTTATCACTATTGGCATAGGTTTAAGGACTTACTTTGCGAATGCCCCCACCATGGATTTGACATTTGGACACTAGTTGGATTTTTCTATGATGCTCTCCCTACTTCAATGAGCCAGTTTGTTGAGATGATGGCTTAGGGAAAGTTTTCTTAGAAAAGATCCCGAGGAGGCCTTCAATTTCTTTGACCAATTATCTTAGAATTCCCAAAAGTGGGATAAGGCCTCCCCTACTAGTGTAGAACCCAAGCTTACTATTTCCCATGGGGGAAAGTACACACTCACGGTCGAGGATGACCTACAGGCTAAGATGGCCTCTTTATCTTGAAAGTTTGAAGCTCTAGAGATGAAGAAGGATAACGAAGTGTCAGTTTTGCCACCCATAGAATTTACTTGTGGGATATGTGCTTTGGTGGGGCATTCTACTGAGGAGTGTCCTACTATTCCTGCTCTCAAGGAAGTCTTGTGGGAGCAGTCCAATGCGATTTCTAGATTCCAGAAGCCATATAACAACCCCTACTCTAAAAGTTACAATCCAGTGTGAAAACAACACTCGAACTGTAGTTGGAGGGGTATACTACAGCAACAACAAGCCCAACCACAACCACGACCTTGACCACAACCACAACAACAATACCTTCCATATCAGCCACCCCAAAAACCTAGTCTGGAGGATACATTGAACAATTCATGCAGGCCTAAATTCAATACAATACCCAAAACACATAGGCATAAAATGAATTTAAAGAATTCAAAGCCCAGACTACGCAATCTTTTGATTACATAAGGGGCCACTTACAAAAATTGACCCAAGCTATCACTATACAAGAGAAGGGCAAGTTTCCTACCCAACCAACGCCTCCACAGGGGTCAGTTTTAGACTGGTAACTCTCCACCCATGGGCACCTAACACGAACAAGACCAAGCCATCACCAATCTAAAAAGTGGTAAAATAATTGACAAAGGTACACCACAAGCACCCATTGAGTCTATTCCTACACCCATGGTTGAGCCTGTTCTAGTCTTCTCTGATGAGACTGAGTCCAAAAGGGTTGAGGAGCCTCCATGTCCTATTCCTGCTCCCTTCCCTCCAAAACTCAAGAAATTCAGGAAGTTGAGCAACTATGCAAATATTTACGAGCTTTGCAAGGAAGTAAAAATCAATATAACACTTTTGGATGCCATCAAACATATCTCTTCTTATGCCAAGTTCCTAAAGGACTTTATGCACTGTTAACCAAAATCAAAATGTTCAAAAAATGGCCTTTTGACTAAACAGGTCAGTGCCATCATTCAACACAAGACTCCCCCTAAATTTAAAGAGCCAGGGTGTCCCACTATATTGTGTGTTATAGGGAACTTCAAGATTGAGCAAACTTTGCTTAACCTTCGGGCCAATGTCAACTTACTCCTTACTATGTCTACCAATAGTTAAGATTAGGCGAGCATAAGCCTACCTACATCACACTTAAGTTGGCAGACCGTTCTATTAAAATTCCTAGGGGAATAATTGAGGATGTACTTGTTCAGGTGGACAATTTTTATTTCCCTGTTGACTTCATTGTTTTGGACACCCAACCAGTTGTACAATCAGGGAGTCAAATTCCCTTCATACTTGGTTGACCCCTCTTTGCAACATCTAGTGCTTTAATTAATTGTAGGAGTGGAGTCATGAAGCTTTCTTTCGGTAATATGAAGATGCAATTGAATATCTTTAATGTCGACAAACAAACTAGGGAGGATTGTGATTTTCATGAAGTCAATATGGAAATAAATTGGATTGATTTTGTTGTGCACAAAAAATTGGATGTTTCACATTGTCTAGATCCCACTCAAGTTTGTTTGACTAATTCTGTTTATGATGGAGGCATTGGTGGATGTTCAAAGTCCTCATATTTCAATAATTTTTCAATTTTTTTGCTGGGGAGTGCAGCAAGAGCCAGTGGCGGCTAAGAAGGTGTTACCACCTGATAAGGTGAAATGCGTATTGAAAGGTGATAAGGTGAACTCGTCGGATTGGAGTCCAGATTGAACATAACAAATGATTGTGAACTTATTTTTTTTATTATATTGTATAGTAGAGTTTTCTTTTGTTTTTATGTAATTTTTCTGTGTAAAGTTTTTTTAAGTGATAGCTTTGTTGTTGATTTTGAAGGTCACAGGTATTTCCCTTGCCCTACCTAGATTAATCTTTATGATCTTTCTTGCTTTTATTATACATTTGGGACAATACATGATTTATGTTGGGGGTGGAATAGTTTGTGATGAATGATCTTTATCTTTACTATTTTTGCTTAATTTTTTAGGAGTTTTAATTGCATTCTTAGTTTGCATTTGTTTTTAGTTAGAGTCTGTGATGAAAACCCATTTTAACTAATATATATTATGGTTTCATTGCGAAATTTTGTTTTAATTTTCCAATTATTTGAATTATGTGCATATGATGAGACTAATGACTAGGCAAGGGGTATTTTAATGAAAATCTGAACTTGTTTATGCTTTAGTCTGTTGTAGAATTCTATATTACACTTTAATATTATAAATTTGATTCCCAATTGAAACTCAAAATATCAGAGCACGTATGACCTTGCTTGAGTTAGAAGTTAGGAGAAAATACTTTACCTTCAAACTTGATACATATAGTAGAGAATAGTGTAGTATCCCTTGTGAGCTTAGAGCCATTCATTCTTGGAGTGATATGTACATTTACTAAGTTAAAAAGAATTCATTCAGCTTTATTTCTTGAATAATTTCATTATACTTGTTTTGATCAATACTGATATTAGGAATAACTGTTTGATTCTGAGTTATTTACATAAGGAATGTGTTGCTAAAAAATCTTGAGATCTGATATTAGGCCATGTTTGTTATATTTTGAGCCTTAGACATGTTTTTTGGAATTTTATTATCCTTTAGAAGTCATGATTGGGCCTTTTTGATTGAAAATTCAATTGTTAACCCACAAATAATAACCAAATTTAGCATGATATATCATATCCTTACCCTTGGTTATCCGCAGATTGAAAAGTATTGTAAAACCCAGGTAAATTTGAACTTTTTCTGAAAAAGGGCAAAATAGTAATTTGTCACCGCTATGCGGATTTGAAATAAATATTTCTCTAGACCTTGGATGAGGAAACGGACTTCACCATTGGATTCGTATCGCGAAATCCAATTACCCTGCCAAATTTCGTCGTATTCCGAGATAGTCGGATTTTTGCACGTAGTTCGAGGCGGCTGGGTGACGGATGACCTCATGAACGTCCCCATAAACGAGTTTTATGAAATTTCCTTAGAATTGGATTAAAGTTCAAATAAAATTAATTTGAACTTAAACCGGGATGTAATGAATTGTTTCAGGACGAAAAACGGACCCCGAAGTAGAAAATATGCGGTGCAATGTGGACCGCACATTTGCGACTATAAATATCGACCTAAATCTGATATTTTTAGAAAAATATCTCATTATTCAACCCCCCTTGGCCGGCCAAAGAGAGAGAGATAGAGAGAGAGAGAGAAAAGAGAACAAAACAAAATAGTTCTTCAAACTTCAATCCAAGATCTTCGAAGTTCCGTCGCTCGGATCGACTCGGACCAAGAGTTAAAGTCGATCACCGCGACAAGGGCTACGCAACCACACCAAGAACGAGTGATTTCACCGAAGATCCAAGAGGAGACTTTGGGGAAATCAAAGGTTTTGGGCTTAGGAGGTGTTCTTGAGGCTTCCTACCATTTCTACTATGCTCCAAGAGGTAGGGTTCTTCCTATTTTGGTTTTATTGCTACCTTTTGGGCTGTTTTAGGGGCTGTTTAGGGGCTAAAATTTTGGGCTGATAAGGGGCTGAAATTGTGGGCTGTTTTGGGTTAAAATTGTGGACTATTTTAGGGACTGTTTTGGGCTAAAATTGTAGATTGTTTTAGGGACTATTTTGGGTTAAAATTGTGGACTGTTTTGGGTTGAAATTGTGGGTTGTTTTATGGCTTTTCTAGGGGCTGTTTTATGGCTTGTTTTTGGGCTATTTTGTGGCTTGTTTCGGGGCCGTTATATGGCTTGTTTAGGGGCTATTATGTGGGCTGTTTTGTGGGCATATTATATGTTTACGTTATGCCTTAAGGATTAAGGGTGTTATTGAATGATTATGTAATTACATGCTTGGTTGTTGTTGTTAGATAAAATGTTGATATATGTGTACTAATATGTTGACATTGGGATGAGTTTTTGGAGGTTATATGCATATGATATGATTGTCCATGATACATGATGAAATGTGTGATTTAAGTTGTCCATGTGACATTCACTACATATGAGACATGACATTGACATGCAATGGTACATTACATTGCATATGCACGGGGACATCGCATTCCATGGGTGTGAGTGCATGGTTGAAGGCAAACACCACATTTGGTGATTGATAAGTGGGCTCGGTACCGTTGGACCAAGGTTCAACAGAGTCGCACGGTCGCATGACATGGAAAACTTGTGTCGGGTATAGCAAGAAGGGCTAGACACTTTCTCGGGTGAAAAACCCGGTTACTGGTTCATACACTCCGACGGTGAAAGTCCAAAAAGTGTAGATAGGCTTGCAGAGCCGGCGGTGTGATTCCAAAATCCGCTACCCATAAAGACACATGGTTTTGTTTATGAAAAGATCATTCGAGGTGTAACATCCAACAAGTTTTGGTTTATAAACACATGACTTTTATTTCAAAGTGATCATTGGATGTAATTCATCAATGACGGATTTTATTACACATTGGCATTGCATTGTGTGGTGGGAGTTGGTGAAGACTCGGGTTATGATGCACGAGCGAGTTTCATCTCATTTCATAGCATGACATGTAGAATTCCAACCTAGAATTGCATAATTCTTACTGGGAATGTTGATGTGAATATGAATTGTTGAATGTGAACATTGCATGTGCACTTAGGTGGGGAGTAGCCTCTGTAGGAATTACTCTATTGGGCGTGGCTCACCCTATACGGGAAAACATTTCAGGTGCGGGATATACGCCGGTGGATGGCTCTCATTCGGGGCCGCATGGGTGAATAAAGCCGACTTGTGGCTTTTATAACTCTTGTAAAACTTTTAGAGCAAACTAGTTTTGGCATGTAATTTTATGTAAGAGAGTTATAATTGAACTCATATGGACTGTTTTTAATATAACCTTGCATGTTTTTATATGAGTATGGATAAATGGACCCGGTGTGGTAAATTTTTACTCATAAATGGACCCGGTGCGGTCATTGTGTTATATTGGGCCTCGGATGGGTCATGTTATTATATATTGTACAAGTTGGGTTTTGGGTAGAGCCCCCATACAAAGGAGACTCTGTCCGATTTTGTTAGATTATGGATTCCGCGGGTTGATGGGTGATCAACGAACCCCCGGATTTTGGGGCGTCACAGCTTGGTATCAGAGCTTAGGTATATAATTACCTAGGGCTTGATGGGCATGGGTCTAGACCATTGCATTCATTGTGCATTTCATGTTTTATGCTCTAATATGCTACATGATTATGTGCTATGTGTTATGTGAATTATATACATGGTAAAATGTATATAGGAAAAGAGGAACACTAGGGTTAGAAAACATAACCATGGGGGTTCGGAAAAGGAATGAACGGGATGGTTCGGGATGTTGATGTCTATTAGTGGTTGGCACACGCACTACTAGTTAGAAAAGGAGATAAATCTCAAAGTTTAAACTTGATCCCCATTTTTGGGATACTATGTAAGACTCTATTGCTATCTGACATATGTAGATGGCTAATCAAGGAAGAGGACGCCGAGGTGGTGGGCGGAACAACAACCAACCACCACCGGCCTTTGACCAACAAGCCTTCATAGAAGCTATTGGTACTGCGACTGCTACCATTGCACAAGCGAGTGTTGCAGCTGCCACCATTGCACAAGCTAGTGCAACTGTGAGCTAAGGAGGGCCAAGTAACCTCCAGAGGTTCAAGGCACACCATCCTCCAACCTTCATGGGAGGAGGGGACCCGATGGTAGCTGATCATTGGTTCCGACAAGTCGGCAAGATCTTGAAGGCTATGGAGATCACCTCCAATGCCACTAGGATAAAGCTAGCTGCATTCCAGCTAGAGGGCGAATCCCAAGTGTGGTGGGATTGGGTCAAAGTCTCAAGGGACTTGGAGGCAACGACTTGGGAAGAGTTCTGTGAGCTCTTCATGGGCAAATATTTCCCGGCGTCTGCCCGGCATGCAAAAGCTCGGGAGTTCCTAGACCTGAAATAAGGGACGATGACGGTGCTCGAATACGTGGCTAAGTTCACTGAATTAGCCCGTTTCGTCGATGAGTATGTGACCACAGACATGGCCAAAGTGAGGAAGTTTGAGGATGGCCTAAAATTGTCCATCCGGGGAAAAATTGTAGGTCTTCTCTTACAAGACTTGGACTTGATGGTCGAGACTGCTATGGCCATTGAGAGGGAGGTCAACGACGCGCGGAACATCCGGGAGGCAGGTGTTAAAGATAAGAGGAAGGAGAGCCAACTTTTTTCTTCTAGCTCGGGGAAGAAGCAGAGGACTTCTACTCCGCAAGGGTTTCAGGGACAGGGCCGCGGCTATCAAGGCCAAGGCCAAGGTCAATCATCCCAAGGTGGGAGACACTTCAAGGCTCCTAGCCAGCCAGGGGCAGAGAGCATGTTTCTATTACCACCAGCCTAGACACATGAAACGGGATTGCCCTCAGAGGCAGGGATCCCAGAGTTATGGGACACCCCAGTCCCAGTCATCAGTGGGATATTCACAGACTTAGTTTGTTCCTCCCTACCACACCATGGGTTAAGGGAGCCAGTACCAGTCTCAGGGTGCTGCACAGGCCCCTACTACTTCACAATCAGGCCAGATGGGCCAGGGAATGGGTCGAGGTCGAGGACAAGGCTTTCAAGCCGGCACTTTAGGGACCTAGGGGCGTGTCTACGCCATCACACCTCAGACTGAGCCAGCTGATCAGTCGGTCATCCAGGGTACATTTCTACTCTCTCGCTTATGGGCAAGGGTATTATTTGACTCTAGTGCATCTCATTCCTTTATTGCTGCATCATGTGTGAAATACTTGGGCTTAGAAGTTGAAACCTTGGAAGAGCCACTGCATGTGAGTTCTCCCCTAGGAGCTAGGGTGAGCGTTGATCAGATATGTCGGGGTTGTGAGTTAGAGAACTCAGGGATTCTACTCACCGTGGACCTTAGGGTCATGGACATGTCGGAGTTTGATGTCATCCTTGGGATGGACTGGTTGACGGCACACCGAGTCGTCATTGATTGTGATCGTAAGAGGGTCACTGCCTACACACTAGACGGTATTTGTTTTATGTTTCAAGGGGATAAGCACGATGCTTTTCCCCAAGCCGTGTACGACTCTAGATGGCACGGGAAGTTGATGGGTTGGCTAGCAAGCCTTACCCTGGAAGACGAGGCGAGACAGGAGTTGGGTCTACCTCAGGTGGTTTGTGAGTATGATGATGTTTTTCCGGATGAACTACTGGGATTACCTCCACATAGGGATGTAGATATCACTATTGAGTTGCACCCTGGTACATCTCCTATTTCTATGACTCCGCATAGAATGGCGCCTGCTGAGTTGCAAGAACTCAAAGTCCAATTACAGGAATTGTTGGACAGGGGCTTTATTAGGCCGAGCACCTCACCTTGGGGCGCTCCGGTATTGTTTGCCAAGAAGAAGGACAAGACCCTTCGACTGTGCATAGACTACCGGCAGTTAAATAGGGTTACTATCAAGAATAGGTACCCTTTGTCGAGGATTGATGATTTTATTTGATCAGCTGAGAGGGGCGCGGGTCTACTCCAAGATAGATCTCCGCACCAGTTACCATCAGTTGAGGGTTAGGGAAGCGGATATCCCTAAGACGGTGTTTAGGACGCGATATAGACATTTTGAGTTCACAGTGATGCCATTTGGATTGACGAATGCCCCTGCAGCATTCATGGATCTCATGCATAGGGTGTTCCAACCCTACCTAGATCAGTTCGTTGTGGTCTTCGTTGACGACATCTTGATCTACTCCAAGTTTGAGGAGGAGCATGAGGGTCACTTGAGGATTGTTCTCCAGGCCTTGAGAGACCATCAGTTGTACGCCAAATTCAGTAAGTGTGAATTTTGGCTTACTGAGGTGAAATTCTTGGGGCATGTGGTGTCGGCTTCGGGTGTATCCGTGGACCCGGAGAAGGTTGAGGCAGTCATGAATTGGGAGAGACCGAAGTCAGTCTTCGAGATACGCAGTTTCTTGGGATTGGCAGGGTATTACAGGAGGTTCATTGAGGACTTCTCCCGATTAGCTGCACCTATGACGAGATTGACCCGGAAGGAGGTAAAGTTTGAGTGAAATGAATCGTGTGAGAAGGCATTCCAGGAGTTGAAGAGGAGGCTTACTTCAGCTCCTATCTTGATAGTCCCAGAAATGGGACAGAGGTACACGGTGTTTTGTGATGCCTCGATGGACGGACTTGGTTGCGTTTTGATGCAGGTCGGGAGGGTGGTGGCTTATGGTTCTCGGCAGTTAAAGAACCACGAGCAGAACTATCCCACACATGACATGGAGTTGGCGGCCATTGTCTTTGCCTTAAAGACTTGGCGCCACTATCTATACGGTGAGCAGTTCAAAGTGTTTTCGGACCACAAAAGTCTGAAGTACATCTTTACACAGCAGGACCTCAACATGAGGCAACGCAGGTGGATGGAGTTTCTGGAGGACTATGACTTCACTTTGCATTACCATCCCGGTAAGGCAAATGTGGTGGCTGACGCACTCAGTCGGAAGTCACGGGGAGTCTTGGCTAGTGTGGCTTCCCGAGAGTGGCAGATGCTCGAGACTGTGGGACAGTTCGGGCTACGCTATATGGGGCAGGTTCAGGGTACTTTGGGAAGTTTGGTGGCTACGCCTTCGCTGCTGAACAGGGTGATTGAGTCCCAGGGGCAGGACACGGAATTATTGTCCATTAGGGACCGAGTACAGTCAGGTACCGGTGACGAGGGTTGGGCCATTCATTCGGATGGTAGTCTTCAGTTTAGGGGACGGATTGTGGTTCCCCAGTCTGTGGAGCTCAGAGAGGAGATCCTTAGAGAGTTCCATTACTCCCGTTTTGTTGTACATCCAGGTGGCACGAAGATGTACCATGATCTTCGTCGCCAATATTATTGGAGCGGAATGAAGAAACACGTTGGAGATTTTGTTAGTCGATGTCTCACGTGTCAGCAGGTGAAGACTGAACATCAGAGACCAGCAGGGTTACTCCAGCCTTTGGAGGTAGCTGAGTGGAACTGGGAGCATGTCACGATGGATTTTGTGACTCACTTGCCACGAACATCGCGAGGGCATGATGCGGTGTGGGTGATAGTGGACCGGCTTACTAAGTCGGCACACTTTTGGCTGTGCGAATGACCTTTACTCTGGAGGAATTCTGCAAGTTGTACGTACGGGAGATTGTCCGATTGCATGGGGTGCCCGTATCTATAGTATCGGATCGGGATCCCAGGTTTACGGCTCATTTTTGGGAGAGTTTCCAACGATCCATGGGAACACAGTTGATGATGAGCACTGTTTTTCATCCCCATATGGACGGTCAGTCGGAGAGGACCATCCAGACTTTAGAGGACATGTTACAGGCATGCGTCCTAGATCTAAAGGGTAGCTGGGAAGAGCACTTACCCTTAGTGTAGTTCGCCTACAACAACAGTTATCAGGCGAGCATACAGATGGCACCCTATGAGGAACTATATGAGAGGCCTTGTCGATCTCCAGTTTGTTTGACGGAAGTAGGAGAGAGAACCTCTACGGGTCTGAATTTGGTTAGGGACACCTCGGAGAAGGTGGACTTGATACGGAGGCGTATTCTCACGGCTCAGAGCTACGCCGACAGATGACTGCGACCTCTAGAGTTTGAGGTGGGGGATCATGTCTTCTTGAAAGTGATGCCTAAGAGAGGAGTGGTCAGGTTCCGTAAATGGGGAAAGCTGTCGCCGAGGTATATCGGGCCCTTCGAGGTACTCGAGAGGGTAGGTATACTTGCTTACCGGTTGGCGTTACCGCCAAATCTATCGGGTGTTCATGCGGTATTCTATGTCTCTATGCTCAGGAAATACACCCCAGATCCGACTCATGTGGTGGATTGGGGGCAAGCTTGTTGTTGATGCGGATGGGACCTTCGAGGAGGGACCGGTACGTATCATGGATAGCCGGGATCAGGTTTTGTGAGGCAAGACAGTGAGGCTAGTGAAGGTGTTGTGGCAGCACCGAGGAGTGGAAGAGGCGACATGGGAGCGCGAGGACACTATACGTACCATTTATCCTTTCTTATTCGAGGATGGAGGTACATTCTTATAGTCATTTAGTATCAGATGATTGATACATATGCATGTTATTGTATGTGTATGTGTGTGGGAATTTCGAGGACGAAATTCTTTTAAGAGGGGAAGAATGTAAAACCCGGGTAAATTTGAACTTTTTCTGAAAAAGGGCAAAATAGTAATTTGTCACCGCTATGCGAATTTGAAATAAGTATTTCTCTAGACCTTGGATGAGGAAAAGGACTTCACCATTGGATTCGTATCGCGAAATCCAATTACCCTGTCAAATTTCGTCGAATTCTGAGATAGTCGAATTTCTACACGTAGTTCGAGGCAGCTGGGTGACGGATGACCTCATGAACGTCCCCAGATACGAGTTTTATGAAATTTCCTTAGAGTTGAATTAAAGTTCAAATAAAATTAATTTGAACTTAAACCGGGATGTAATGAATCGTTTCCGGACGAAAAACGGACCCGGAACTAGGAAATATGCGGTGCAATGTGGACCGCACATTTGTGACTATAAATATCGACCTAAATCTGATATTTTTAGAAAAATATCTCATTATTCAACCCCCCTTGGCTGGCCAAAGAGAGAGAGAGAGAGAGAGAGAAAAGAGAACAAAACAAAATAGTTCTTCAAGCTTCAATCCAAGATCTTCGAAGTTCCGTCGCTCGGATCGACTCGGACCAAGAGTTAAAGTCGATCACCGCGACAAGGGCTACGCAACCACACCAAGAACGAGTGATTTCACCGAAGATCCAAGAGGAGACTTTGGGGAAATCAAAGGTTTTGGGCTTAGGAGGTGTTCTTGAGGCTTCCTATCATTTCTACTACGCTCCAAGAGGTAGGGTTCTTCCTACTTTGGTTTTATTCCTACTTTTTGGGCTGATTTAAGGGGCTGTTATGTGGCTGTTTTGGGCTTGTTTAGGGGTTGTTAAGGGGCTGAAATTGTGGCTGTTTTGGGTTAAAATTGTGGACTGTTTTAGGGACTGTTTTGGGTTGAAATTGTGGGCTTTTTTATGACTTGTTTAGGGGCTTTTTTATGGCTTTTCTTGGGGCTGTTTTATGGCTTGTTTAGAGGTTGTTTTATGGCTTGTCTAGGGGCTGTTATATGGCTTGTTTTTGGGCTGTTTTGTGGCTTGTTTCGGGGCCGTTATATGGCTTGTTTAGGGGCTATTATGTGGGCTGTTTTGTGGGCATATTATATGTTTACGTTATGCCTTGAGGATTAAGGGTGTTATTGCTTGATTATGTAATGACATGCTTGGTTGTCGTTGTTAGATAAAATGTTGATATATGTGTACTAATATGTTGACATTGGGATGAGTTTTTGGAGGTTATATGCATATGATATGATTGTCCATGATACATGATGAAATATGTGATTTAAGTTGTCCATGTGACATTCACTACATATGAGACATGACATTGACATGCAATGGTACATTACATTGCATATACACGGGGACATCGCATTCCATGGGTGTGAGTGCATGGTTGAAGGCAAACACCACATTTGGTGATTGATAAGTGGGCTCGGTACCGTTGGACCATTGTTCAACAGAGTCGCACGGTCGCATGACATGGAAAACTTGTGTCGGGTATAACAAGAAGGGCTACACACTCCCTCGGGTGAAAAACCCGGTTACTGGTTCATACACTCCGACGGTGAAAGTCCAAAAAGTGTAGATAGGCTTGCGGAGCCGGCGGTGTGATTTCAAAATCCGCTACCCATAAAGACACATGGTTTTGTTTATGAAATGATCATTCGAGGTGTAACATCCAACAAGATTTGGTTTATAAACACATGAATTTTATTTCAAAGTGATCATTGGATGTAATTCATCAATGACGGATTTTATTACACATTGGCATTGCATTGTGTGGTGGGAGTTGGTGAAGACTCGGGTTAGGATGCACGAGCGAGTTTCATCTCATTTCATAGCGTGACATGTAGAATTCCAACCTAGAGTCTCATCATCTGAATCTTCTCAAGGCCAAGTTCAAGTAGTTACCACATTGAGTAGTGGTAAAGTAATTGACAAGACCATCAAAGCCAAAACACTTGAACAATCATGCTAAGTTTTTGAAGATCAACATCCCCTGTTGGATGCAATCAAACAAGTCCCTTCATATGCTAAGTTTTTGAAAGATCTTTACACAGTAAAAAGAAGGATCAATGTACAAAAAAGAGCATTTTTGATTGAACAAGCTAGTTCTATCATTCAACACAAGGCCCCTCTGAAATACAAAGATCTAGGTAGTCCCACAGTTTCATGTGTAATTGGAAACTTCAGGATTGAGCAAGCCTTGCTTGATCTTGGAGCAATTGTCAATTTGCTCCCAAAGACGGTCTATGAGTAGTAAGGGTTAGGCGAGTTAAAACCCAAGAATGTCGCATTACAGTTAGCAGACTAATCTGTGAAAATTCCATGAGGAGTTGTTGAGGATGTCCTTGTTAAAGTTGATAAAATCTATTTTCTGTGAATTTTATTATTTTGGATACATAGCCAGTTTTGCATGTTACTACACAAATTCCGGTCATTTTGGATCGTTCGCTCATTACCACGTCTAATGCTTTGATTAATTGCAGGAATGGAATTATGAAACTTTCATTTGGCAACATGACATTGGAATTGAATGTGTTTGATATTGCTAAGCAACCCTGAGAAGATGAAATTTGCAAGAAATAAATTGCATTGAGTCATTGACTCAGAATCTGTTTGAAAACGCATACAGTAAGAAAGAAAGAGAGTCACATGCATTGTTTGAGTTTGTAAATGAGAATGAGCTTGTAAATAATTTTGAGTCTATTGTAGATATGTCCACTATTGGAACATGGGTTCCAAAATTTGAAGAATTATCACCAAATGGGACAAAGCTTGTTTAATCAAGTGTCATGGCCCTCAAGCCAAAGTTGAAACCTCTTCCAGCTAAATTTAAATATGTTTTTTTTTGGGGGAGTTGAAACTTATCCAGTGGCGATATCTTCAAAACTGTCAGAGTCGCAAGAATTTCAATCGATAAAAGTCATCAAAAATCATCAATGTGCAATTGGTTGGACTGTAGCTGATATTAAGGGAATAAGTCCTCTTCTCTATACTCATTGTATATACTTGGAAAAAGACACTAAGCCCTTCCAACTGCCACAACAAAGGTTAAATCCTCATCTTAAAGAAATTGTTAGGGTGGAAGTACTTAAACTGTTTTATGCAGGTGTAATATATCCCATCTCTAAAAGTAAATGGGTTAGTCCTAAACAATTAGTACCCAAAAATTCTAGTGTTACTGTAGTGAGAAATCAAAAAAATGAATTAGTTCCCACACGTATAGTCACAAGTTAGCATATGTGTATTGACTATCGAAAGTAAAATTCTCTTACCTGAAAAGACCATTTTCCCCTACCCTTTCTTGATCAAGTTCTTGAAAGGATAGCAAGACATGCTTTTTATTTTTTTTTTGGATGGGTACTCCGGCTACAACCAAATTGAAATAGCAATTGATGATCAAGAAAAAAACTATTTTTACATGTCCTTTTGGCATTTTTGCTTATAAAAGAATGCCATTTGAATTATGTAACGCTCTAGCTACATTTCAACATTGTATATTGAGTATTGTTAGTGACATGGTGGAGCAGTTTTTAGAAATATTCATGGATTATTTTTCTGTCTATAGTGATTCATTTGAATTATGTTTAGAAAATCCTGAAAAATTCCCCACTCGGTGTGAGGAAACAAATCTTGTTTTAAACTAGGAAAAATGTCATTTCATGGTAACAGAAGGCATTGTCTTAGGTCATATTCTTTCTGCTGAGGGAATTAAAATTGATAGGTCAAAAATTGATTTGATAGCAACCCTCCCTCCACCTAAGACTGTGAAAGATGTTCGATCATTCTAGGTTATGCTGGGTTCTACAGGAGATTCATAAAAGATTTTAGTTTAATATCAAGACCAATGTGCAAACTTCTACATTAGGATACATTATTTGAATGGAATGATGCGTGCCAAAAGGCTTTTGATAAGCTAAAAAAACATGCTAATTTCTGCGCCAATCACGTGACTGGTCACTGCCTTTTGAACTCATGTGTGATGCTAGCGATATGTTGTAGGTGTTGTATTAGGGCAACGAAAGGATAAAAGTCATATGTGATTTACTATGCAAGCAAAATTTTGAATGTCGTATAAATTAATTATTCTACTACAGAAAAGGAATTGTTTGCAATTGTATTTGCCTTAGATAACATTCGCTCTTATTTGGTTGGATCCTCAATTATTGTTTGCTCACGAAGAAGGATGCCAAATCACGTCTCCTCCGATGGATACTCCTACTTCAGGAGTTTGATCTCATTATCAAAGACAAAAAGGGAGTAGAGAATGTGGTAGCCGACCATCTGTCAAGGCTAAATTATGATAGAAAAGAGGAACCTTTGCCGATGAAAGAAAACCTTTCATGATTAACAACTTTTTGAAATTACTGAGGTACCATGGTATGCGGATATTGCCAATTATTTGACCACATGTACCATTCCTTTTCACTATACCTCGACTGATAAACACAAATTTTTAAGAAAGGTAAGTAACTTTTTCTGGGAGGATCCCTATTTGTTTAAATACTGTCAGGATCAAATCATTAGACATTACGTACCCATTCATGAAATTAGTCAGGTTATTTCTATTTGTCATTCTAAAGCTTGTGGTGGACATTTTTCTTCAAATAAAACTGCTGCTAAAATATTGTAGTTTGGATTTTACTAGCCCACTCTTTTTAAAGATGTACATACTTTTCGTCTAATTTTTGATAGATGCCAAAGATTGGGAAGTATTTCTAAAAGAAACATGGTGCCCCTAAATCCTATTTTGATCATTGAAATTTTGAGTGTTGGGGTATCGATTTTATGGGACCATTTCCCCTTTCCATTGGATATCTATACATTTTGGTTGCCATTGATTACATTCCAAATGGGATGAGACTATTCCTTGTTGAAATAATGATCACCGTACGATTATTACATTTTTGAAAGAAATTATTTTGTCCCCATTTGGAATTACTCAAGCCATTATAAGTGATGGGGGTGCACATTTTGTAATCGTCCATTTGAAAATTTGATGAAAAAATATTTGATTTCACACAAAGTAGCCACCCCTATCACCCACAAACAAGTGGACTAGCTTAACTAGTCAATTGGGAGATCAATCATATTTTGGAAAAAACGGTAAACCCAAACAGCAAAGATTGGTCCTTGCAACTACCTAATGCACTTTGGGCATACCGCACTATTTTATAAAACATTTTTGGGAATGTCTCCTTATCGGCTTATTTATGATCATGTCACTTGCCAGTGGAATTGAAACATAGGGCATATTGGACAATCAAAATGAAGAATTTTTACCTAGACAAATCAAACACATCTTGGAGACTTCAGATAAATGAGTTGGAAGAATTACGAAATGAGGCATATGAAAATGCACAGATTGCAAAAGGCCTCATAAAATTTTTTATGATCACAACATTGTCCAAAAATCCTTTACACCTTCCCAGAAAGTCCTACTGTACAACTCAAGGCTTCACCTGTTTCCTGCAAGTTGAGGTCCAAGTGGTCAAGGCCATATATTGTTAAACAATTATTTGGGCACGGGGCTATTGAAATTGAAAATCCATCAAATGGTAACATTAAGTAAATGGTCAGCATCTTAAGCCCTATCTGGAAGGATTTCAAGCACAAGTGGATTCCATTGTCTTATTGAAACCACAATATTCTGTTTGAATACATTTCATTTGTTAAATGTTTGTAAATAGTTGGAAATAATGTTTTGTTACAAAGAGAACAATGTTCCTCCCCGTTACCTTTTCATTGAGCTTAAGTTTTCACATACATGTTTTCACATTGAGGACAATATTAAGTTAAGGTTGGGGAGTGGGAATAATTCACATGTTTTTACATCGAGTCTTTTGAAAATTGTCTTTGTGACTGGCAAATGTTAAAGAATCGAATAATGAGTCTTTAAATTTTTTTTTAAAAAAAATGGATGAAAACTCTTTTGGTTTAGCTTAGATGTACTACACACATTCTCAATGGATGTGCACTCCTTGATCATGACAAAGGAAGGATAATAAGAAAATTTGAATTGCAAGAAAGTCAACCAAAGCCATTGTGTGGAAAAAATTCATATGCTAAGTGTCACCAAGCAAGACGACTTGATGGTTGTGAGCGGTGTGGTTGACTTATTCACATGAGAGAATATAATCAGTGTTCTCAACCAATCTTAGGTCGTGCACTAGATCATCTCGATTGGATTAAGTGTGGGCAGAGAAAGGACTTTCCTGAGATGCTGTCTTATTCCAGTCCAATACTTACAAGATATGTGCGGCAGGAGATTGGTTGATTCACTGATTCCTCAGGTTTAGAAGAATCAAATTAAAAGTTTTCGTTTGGCTTGACCAAGAATGTACATAGTTTTAAATGTTTAAATTTTTATGGGATTTGTGCTCTTTTAATTTTATGTGTTCTTTTAAATAGTTGTGTTATTTGTGTTATTTTGGTGTGTTATTACAAATTTTTTATAAGTAAGAGTGTTAGTTTCATGTTTTTAGGACTTTTTATATGTTATTTTGTGTTTAAAATGTAAGTAATAATTGACTTTTATTTGCAGGATTAATGTTGTAGTAAAGGAAAAATTCAACAGACTAGCAAAAGAACAAAAATAGAATTCCAACAGGCTAACACTGTCTAGGCGCCCCTGCACCGTCTGGAACGGTACTGCCTACTTATAAATAGCCTGTTTCGCAAAATAGAACAGTTTAGTTTCCCTCGTAGTAGTTTTTTTGAAAAAATTAGACCTTCAAACTTCCCCCAAACCCCAAATCTGCAATACCCATTAGCTTTTCTTTGATTTCTAGCCATTCTAACACAAACCAAAGAGATTTCAAGCAGTTTCAATATTAAAATCTTCCAAAACCCACTTTTCTTCAAGAAATCTCAAGAATTTCAATGGGAGCAAGGAAAAAGTCCATTGCTTGCAAAGGAGAGTCTTCATCTAGTCGTCCTAGGCGAGGAGCACCTCCACCACCCCCAGAGATTCTAGAGCAGCAGATTCCTCAAAAACAACCATTGGTTCATCATGAATATGATATCAATATGTGAAAATCTTGATCAGTAGCTTTGGTGTGAACAACACTTTCAATCTAAAACTATTATTACTGAAAGAGTTGTTATATTTGAAGATTTTGCACATTTAAATGTTAGGCAGAATTTAGAAGCAAGGGGTTGGACTAATTACATGAAAACTGTGGGTGTGGCATATGAATGTTTGGTTCGGGAATTTTGCACTAATGCACACAGAGCATTGAGGCTAGGAAATTTATGACTTTTGTTAGGGGGAGAAAATTTCAAGTTATTGTGGATACTATTTTCGATCAGTTAAAGTCTATTAGGAGAGAGATTGGTGCCAAGTTCCCTTTTAACCCCTCTTGAAATGTCTATTATAGGTGTTGAATTAACTGGTGATCCAAATTATGTTTGGGGAAGCATGGAAATTTCATTAAACAAGGGGACTTAACAGATAAATATCGCATCCTAAACTTGGTTGTTGTTGCTAAGCTGATGCCCCAGTCTCAGAAAAATCAGATTTATATTGACAAGGCTCTGTTTCTTTGCCTTTGGTGTTGGACTTACTATTAATCTTTCTGCACTGATTATGGATCAAATGATGCTACGATTGAAAACAAGAAACCTTCACACTGCCTTTCACTATTTTTATAACTTACCTATACAGAAGAAAAGGTTTTGTGAAAGATCCAAATTGGACTATTGTAGAAGGATTGGCAAATTTGGATGCCATTTCATTGAAAAAAAGCCAAGGAGGATAGCGAGTCCAACAAGATCCACCACCAGTGCCCCAGAGGATGCTGAGCATGTGATAGAGACATAATATCAGGAGCAGAAAGTTGGATATGAGCCACCACAAGTACCATTCGATGATAGGACTGACAGACAAATCCTATTGAGTCTCGAGACGAGGATGACACAGTTCAAGACTAGCATCAGGGCAAGAATGACGCAGTTTGACACCAACTAAAGAGAGATCTTGAGACGTTTGAGGCGAGGAAACGACAGTGTACCATCACCTTTAGCATAAGCTTGGCCTAGATGTTTTGAACCCTTCTATCTATCTTTCTCTCTCTCTATAGACAATTTTCTTTTTGCATGCTACAGTACTTTCATATTTTGGATTATTTAGTTGTTTTTGGATTTAGATTAGCTTTGAATTATTGTTATTTTTGAATTTATGTTTGTATTGCTTTTGGATATTTGGTAGGATGATGTTTGTTAACATTGCTGTGATTTATCTTGAGATATATTTTATCTGCAATTTTTATGTTAGGATAAAATGTCACATGCATATCACGTTGAAATCATTTTGGGACTCTATCTACTTGGAGGTGTAACCCTATACAGCCATAAGGGAATTTTATGTTTTACTTGTGCACTATTCCTATATTTTTATGAGAAACTTATCATTTTATGCATATAATACTTACTCTCCTTTGAAATAACATGGTTCTTTGGAAGCTTACATACATAGTGGAGATGTAGATACCATGTACAACTTTTGAGCCTATATTCTTTGGAGAGATTTTGAACATTTACACAAGTAAGAATTTCAATTTAGCTTTATTCTTAGGCCATTTGTGATATTATTTGAAACCTTGTCCATCCTTTGCAAAATTATATCATTAGTAAGCAGTGTTTGTGCCTTATAATGAAAAATTCTTTTCTTTAACCCATGTTTTTAATCGAAACAATGAAAAATTAATTGAACCTACCTTGGCTATCTAATTTTCTTGCACACTCTCTTAAAAGAGGATTATATGGTGAATGAAAGAAAGAAAGAAAGAAAGGGGTTTGAGAATAGCGAAAAAAAAAAAGAATGAAAGGACTGAAAGAATGAAGATGAGAAAGAAAATAAATTTTGCAAAGAAAGTATACAAATCAAGCAAGTTTAGTGAGAATTTTTGAAAAATAAAAGGGAAGATTGAGACTATTCCTAAAAGGGAAAAGTGAAGAAAATAAAAGGGAGACTATGTGTATAATTGAAATATAATTGGATAGCTTTTGAACTCCTTATATATGTCATTTCATTACCCACTTACCCCTTGCCACATTACAACCTTAAGGAAGTCCTTTTTGATTTCAGGATGTACACACATGTGTGATTCTTTCTCACTTAATGTATGGAAGGATTGTTGATAATATTGCTAAATTTCAGTGTTGATATTCCTCCATGAGATTATGTCAAAGTCCAATTTTATTCTAAAACCATTCTTTGAGTTTTTACTTTTGAAATGCTCTGCTTTGATTTACAATATTCCTATCACAAGTAAATTTTGAGTGACAAGTCACTAAAACTTGAGTGTATTATTTGCTGAGAGATTTTCAAGAAAGGATTGACATCGAGACTAATTTTGAGAACCGCAAGAAGAACTATGTTATTCCCTAAATTTTTGGAATAGTGAAGCATGACACACACACAAGTTTTTCATAAAAATATGGTGAATAATTGCACAAGTGGAGGGTGTTATTCTTAGAATGAGTTGAATAGGGAAGTATCTAAGGGATAACATGGAAGGTTGTTATAATCTTAATTGTGAAAAGCATATAATATTTTGTAGGTACCTTCACTAAAAACCTTCACAAGACACAACACGTCCACTAGAGTGACTAGGGGTTTAAAGGCTTGTTGCATGACTAAATGCAATCATGAAAACTATGAAAGTGGTCATGTGTTTTATGTATTGTATTACTAGGGACTAATAATGTTTTGGTTGGGGGTGTGATTAACCCTAAAAAAAAAAAATACCATTTTCCATATATATTTAAGGGTTAATTGCATTAATTGAATAAGTTAATTGGTTAAAAGTAAGTTATATTATTACTAATGGATGGAATGTTGATATTTTAAAATTATAAGGTCAAAGGAATGAAATTAGAAAGTTTAAGGACCAAGGAGTAAAACGAGAAAAAATAGTCAAAAAGCAGAATTCCAACAGATGAGCACTGTCCGGATGCCACTGGCCACCGTCTAAATGGTGGTAAACCGCCTCACCTTTGCTTCTTCCCCAAGTCAGCAAAGTTTGCCTCTTATTGGCCCATTTTGCCACCAACTGCCGCCTATGAAGTGCTATAAATACCCCCTCCGAGTTTGATTGATCCACTTTTACTGGGAAGAAATCAACCCTAGCCAATTCTCTTCTTCTATATTTCTTTAGTTACTCTTTCTATTTGGAGGATTGAACCTCTCTCACTTTTCTACCTTGCCTTGGTTAAGAAGAGTGGGGGTGTTTCAATTACACCTTGGGGAAGGATTTGTTTTAGCTTGTTTACTTTTGTATTTTGAAGGCAATACCTCACTTGGAGGAATGAGGTTCTCCCACTTTTCTTGCTTGTCCATAGCAATGAAGAGAGGCTAGTTTCTTATTCGCTCTTTAGTGAGGGGTGAAGACTTGTGTAACATTGCTTGAGTAATGAAAGTGCAATTTTATTCTTTATGCTAAAATATTTTACACCTCCCTTAAATGATAGATGGTACCTTTGTGAATGTTTTGTACTTTGTATACTAGTGTGTAATTTAGGTTATGCTCATGGTCCATGCAAGTACCGAGCTAGGTTTTGATTTTCATTTTCATTCTATCCTTAATATTTCATGTACTTTACTGCATGATTTAATGACTTACTAAGCTGGGCGTTATGTGAAGATCAGGGGATTGGGCATAGACGGGTTAAGTATTTTGATTCTAAGCTTAAACCGGAGCTATGTACTTCATCGAATCTTAGATCTCTTGATCAATTGCAAAAGTAAATTTTTGAATGGTTATTTTGCACCTTCGGATTTGCTAAGGTAACTAATTGTTATATGGTGCATAAACCTTTTGGTAAACCTAATGGTTGTTGTATTATGGTTTAATATATAAATACCTTCCAATTGACTTACCGTTGACATGGGAGTTAATTGTATGGTAGCACAATCATAAACCCAAGCAATGATACACATGTTCTGATCCCCGAACTAAAGAGCACTTTTTTAACTTATTGCAATTAAAACCTATTTTTAAGCATTCTATTTTTCAATCACCAAGCACACACCAAACTCCATTTTTCAACAATCTTTCTCTAGGTTTAATTCACCTTTTCTGTTCGAATTCCCACATATAACTCCCTAAGGAATCAACCTCAGACTTTACTGAGATATATTACAACTTGACCACTTATACTTGGGTGTGCATGATAGAGATCTAGTCATGTGCATATCTGGGATCGTTGGCCTGCCCATCTTTACTCGAGGCCTAGGCGAACCGTGCGGTAGGGAGGTCCAAGTGAAGCTACGCTAGACGTCGAATGAGGGCCTTTGGTGGAGAACAACAAGAAAATGAGCATCTAACCATTGTATCAGTTGAAGTATAAGACTCGAATACTAATTTATTGACTTAGCGAGTAGTGGATTAGACTTTGGTGAACCGAGAAGGTTCCCTGCAATTTTCCCAAGGAGGGTTTTCTGCCTCAACAAATCACTTGTGTTAATCTTGCATATTTCATACACACTTGTGATTGTGAGCACACACATGCACTATGTGTTTGTTGGAATAATTGTTTGAATATCTATCCATACATAGTTGTGCATTGGGTTTGGAGATTTTTGGATTGTCGTGAGGTTGGTTGTTGAGTGAATTAATTGAATATTAATTAAAATCAATCATCCTGACTAGGTTGGGTTGTGGTGATTAAAAAGGGTTCTCTCTATTCATTGATCAATTTGGGTGAGCAAAGGAAATTATGGTGATTTAGGTTTTTATTAGTAATCAATTGTGCGTTAAATTGAAAAACCTATTCACCCCCTCTAGTTAAAGTATCTATTGCTCCACATGTATAATTGTTAGGGCATATCTACATCGGGTTCCCCCTCTCGGAATGACATAAAATATTCTCTAGGGTCATGTGAAGGAGTTCATAAATTTTGATCATCATTTGACAATTGGACTTGGACACGTGGCAAGTTGCATGTGCGAAAAAGAGTTATTTGGAATGACTCTACTATGACTGAACTAATAAAGACTCAAAACTATACCTTGGCCGAGCAGATTGAATAGAAGCCCGACTAGTAAAGAAATCAATTGAAAGTATTTTGATCAGTGGAAATCATTCCCAATTAGGGAAGTCTATACTGAGTAGAGTCTTATGAAGTATGCTCTCAAAAAGATACTACAAAACTAGAATTATGGCAAGGGTTTGACTCTATCTTCTGGAGAATGAGTTATATCAAAACAAAAACAAACATATGGGTCATCCCTAGAAATCCGAGATAGTTCATACGATAAAGTCTAGGCATTGATGAAAGGCCTAGCAAATAGATCGCTAGGCTATTCCGAATAATCAGGAGTGGTGCTAGGCAGCCACTAAGGAAATTACCTAAATTGCAGGTGCACATTAGAAACATGTGACCTAAAAAATTGACTAATGAAAAAGGAAACCTAGAAGGTTCAAACACAAATTAAGTAAGGTTTGATTGGAATCTAGGTGTGCTGCCATATTCCAAACTAGGACTCTAATCCTAAATAATCGGGGATAAGCTCCTTATAAATACCGGGAGAAACTTAAGTCTAAGGTACACACACTGTCTCTCATGAATTACATACACTCTCTCATGTCATTACTATCTTAGGCATCAGAGTGCCTCCAACTGATACATCACCAGTATGTGGCAATTCGTTCATTTTTCAAGTTAGAGACGATTCCGAGTGTACTCTTTATTCTGACAGGTGTAGATTTCCCCCCATACAACTATAATATGTGGGATCCACTTGTTTACGTATTCTGCTCTTATTGGATGGCGACACCACATGGCGATGATGATGTGGTATCACCATTACACCCAATATTTTCTCCAAACCACACATGATTCATTGACCTCTTTTTTTGTTCTAGTGATGCATTATTGCCTCGAAAAATGTTGCATCGATTCACATCATCTTCCTCTTACTCATCCTGACGATTACTTTTGTAACCTGTAACTATGCAATATGTTGATTACAACGTGCATGCATCGGAGGAAATTTGTATTCTGCGAAATGTAAATCACCAAAATTATTAAGTAGATTCACGTTTGGTAGACTCTTCGAAATTTTCTTTCGTGATATAAACACTACTCTGATACAATGGTTGGTTCCGAATGAGTGAAATAATATTGATAGTGATCAAATGAGTGAAATAATATTCATAGTGATCTATCATTACTCTGAGGATCACATGTAATGCCAGGAGAGAAATCGAAGTGACGCTGGCATAATGTTATTAAAGTGAGTAAGTATTCGACACTATATCTCAAGGCCTTCATGTACTAGTATTTACAAACCCAAGACACACATTCAGATGAATTGACAAAACTTATGGAAAGATTATAAATGTTGACATTCCAAGCATTATATTGGTTCAACTTCAAACAATCTATACTTCTCAGTGAGATCCCAAATTTTTAGAAGTAGTTTAAGCATAATTATGTGGACTAATTGTAATTATGTGAAATTATTTATTAGATGGAATTTTGTGTATGAAAATAGTATTGGGTTGAATTTGAAATCACTTAAGAACTTGGGGGGAGGTCTATGTAATTAATTAAGTGAGGTGAGCCATCTTGATATGTGTCAAGACACAAGGTGGTGGGTCATTTTGGAAAAGTCAAGTGCATGTGTGTGTTGGTGTCACGTGTTTGTGTGTGTGTCTTAAGGTGTAGAAGTGTGTGTGTGTGTAAAGTAAAGTGTAAAGGTGTGTGTGTGTGTTTAATATAGAATTTAGTGTGTGTGTGTGTGTGTCTGGTTCTTTGTTGGAACCGTGAGTGAAGGGGGAACAAGAGAGAAAGGAGGAAAAATATTTGGTGGTGTGGCTCTTGAACCGTGAGCAAAAACCAAGAGGAAGAAGAAGAATGAAAAGGAAATCAGAGTTATCGAATAATGATTCTGAGGTACGGGGTGGTATACAATATGCTCTCCTTAAATCTCTTTGCAAAGAGTATTTCTTTGATTATCCTCGGATTTGTATTCCAACTTGTGCTATCGTTATTTTAGAATTTCGACTGAATATCGTTGAATATTTTGATCTCATTGATCGTGTTCTGCGGATATTGAGACGGGATCGTGACAGCCAATAGCCGATGCATCGCCAACCAAGAGACCCGTGAGATCGGGTTGGGTGGGATGATTGGTGAGGTGTCAGATCTGTGTTATGATTCTGCATGACGTGTGATATTCAAATATGATATTTGTATCTGTTGATTGTCCTTGAGCATATTTTTCCTCGTCATATTGTATACTTCCCCGCTTTATTTAATATTTTCAGGTTGATTTTAGAGAAAAGATCGGAACGAGATGATCAGAGTATTAAAGACGAGAAGATGTCGATATAATTGATGTTTTAATCGTATCGATAGATTTATTTATATTGACAGATTTATTTGTATTGGGAGATGATTTTAATAAATGAAATTTTATTGGGATAATTAGCGCTCTGTTATTTTTATTTGGGTGTTTTTATATCAATTAACGTCTTCGAAAAGAAGAGAAAAATCGGGGCGTTACATTCTCTCTCTATGATCTTTCTCTTCATGCATGGAAAAATAACCGCCAACCATTGCATCAAGTCATGAGACACATGTCCAAATGTGAACACTCAATTCATGGGATTCAGCTCCCACATTTATGGGATCAAACTCTATTGTAATTGTATATAATTAGATACAAGTCAATGAAAGGATCAAGCCATTCTAGATTTTTACTGTTTAGCCCAAGTGATATCACCATGAGTGTTTTTTTTTTTTTTTGGTAAGTATATCACCATGAGTCAACAAGAAAACAATTCAAAAACACTCTGAAAAAAGTTTATGTGATCGTGACATGTGGTAAACATCGAGCTAAAGAAGCACTAGTACGGTGCCAAAGTAACATCGATTGGTTAGCCCAAGTGATGTCATCTAGCCGACTATATAGACAAGCTGAAAAAGTTCGGATGAGCATTTATATATCACTATTACCTTATAACATATTCGAAACCATAGTTTTTGGTTAGTAGCCCTAGCAGTTTTCTATTGCACCAGACAATTAATGACCTGAAGTATTACTCATAGGGTGAGTTGAAACATCGCGAGATCTAGACGTCGGAACAGACACATAAAAAATATTGTACCTAGTACACAAGATTTCTGTCTATAGTAGATTCTAAAAGATCAATTAAAAAGATTAATTCTCATACTGAATCCTACGACGCTTCCTTTAGACAATATGAGAACTTGCCATCAACCCAATAAAGGTACACACATATAGAAGTTTTCTTCTTTCCTATTCAAATTTCCTATTCATTTTTCATCTCGATCATTAACAAAAGAGCACTTAAAAGAAAAATAAACAGCAAGTACATATTATCTGTACTAATCGCAGGAACTAAGAATCTCAGCTTCATAGGATGGGAACATGAACCTGCATATTTTGTCATTGTAGTTAAAGTCGTCAACATTTCGTGAGCACACCAAATTTTGAGAATTGAGTTAACGTGACGAATTGTTTGTCTACTTGCCCTTAAATATGCAAAATTTAGATGGTCAAAAAGCACGTAGAAATTAGGCTTGGAAGGAAAAAAATTTGTAGAACAAGCAAATTACCATTAACACCTTCAATTATTGCTCCAATTATAATTTTCCCCTTCAATTATTTGAATTTTTCACATTGCACCTCAGCTAACTGAAACATACACGGTTCCAAACAATCATTTTTTATGTTTTGGACGAAAATTATATATGTGCGTAAGGAAAACGCGATTCCAATGTTCGCAACCAGCACCAATAAGAACAGTTGTGAGTACAATGCTAGAAATAAGATAATTGAGGGGACCATATAAAGTCAATACCCATAATTAAAAGTGAAACATTAAAAACCTATGACTTGATGAAGTAATATGTGATGATGAATACTTACCAAAAAAAATGTGTCGATGAACAGAGTTTAGGGGATCAAACTATCATTTGCCGAATTAGAAAAATGACTTCGTTACAAACTATACTACACAATGAAATCTTATCTCTACTTCTAGAATATGGTGAAAGACGATGGAAGTAATCTTGCTGTATTAATTACTTGTGGATTATGCTAGTAGTTTGGCATTAAAGCTGCCAGCTTTTTGGCACTTTTAGCTTAATTGCCCGTTATGCCAATCAAGTGTCCAATTAAAAACAATATCCCAAATCAATTCTAACTACTTTCAATTTTCAAATCTCTGCCCCTCTTATCGCATATCCTATAGTGTGGTATAAGCCCAAAGTTTGGTACATAAGAATTAAATAAAGTATGATTAGCCATTTAATTAGTCTAATAAGGTAATATTCACTGCAGATGGAGTACTAACTTATAAACATATGGGAGAAAATGGAACTCACCCACTCACTCATCCATATGGGCCGGGTTGGGCAGGTCCATACAAATGAAGGGAGGCCATGAACACGTGTGGGTAGAGCAATTGTCAAAACAAAGGGATATGTTATCCAAATCAAATTTGATGGCTTTAAAAATCAAAATGAAGAGAAGAGAGTGGAAGTTGAAGACAGTATGACTTTATGGTTAACCAAATCACCAACTAATTCCTCTCGTTCTAAAAAGGTGATCGAAAATGGAAATATCTTAATGGGATTAAATGTAAAGGCTAGTCAAGTCAAACAATCAGTGCCTGAGTTTGTAAAAGCAATTCATAACTACAGTTAATTTTCTATGATACTTAAAGAAAACTTGTAGTTCAAACAAGTTAACAAATCAATGAAAAAATTGGCTAACTTGATTGAAGCCTGGCCGACATGACCCATCAAAATCTAGGTCAATCAAGGCATACAACAGTTCGACAGTCACCAAAGCAGCTCAGCAGACACTAAGCAGCTTAGCAAACGCTAGAAGGAGCATAGAAGATGAATTACACAACCAAACCCTACCTTAGGCAAGAAGCCACCTCCTCTAGAATGTCACGTTACACCTACGGAGTAGAGTTTTTAACTGATGTGAATCCGCCAAATTAACGAGATCCAACAACAAAAAAGGAACCCAAGATCGTTCTATGATCAGATTTGAATGATAGACCTTGACCCGTTGTTTACGACAAACAAGAACCTTGGTATATATGACCTCAACCCGTTGTTTGATGCAAAACAAGAACCTTGGTATAAGGAAGACGCCACAAACGGTGGTGGAATTCCGTTTGATAAGTCGCTGGTGAACGCCACAGGAAATCCCGATAAGTTTGTATAGTTCTTCAAAGAACAGTAGAGAAAACACTCTCCAAATTTACTGAATAATAATCTACCATTTCATTGATTTAGACGCCTATTTATAGGCTGGCCATTACAAAGAAAATTCCTAATCTGCTAAGGAAAACAAATCCTAATCTACTAAAGAAACAAATCCTAATCTAGTAAAGAAACAAATTCTAATCTAATAAAGAAACAAATCCTAATCTACTAAGGAAACAAATCCTAATAGGAGTTTATATTTTGACAATCCAAAAATATGAACTGTTCCAGAAATTCTGGAAATTACAAAAAAAGCCCCTAACTCTAAAAAATATTAAACGGACATATAAAATACTAATACTAGCAAATTGACTTAAAATAAGAATCAAAATACAATAATGTAAGGTTCCATATGGATCTTTGTCTTGATGGAAAGTCAATTCCATTATTTTTCACATCTTCGAATTTGTGTTTCCTTGAGCATCTTATGTATTGCATCATCCACTTAGACGATGCATTAGGAATTCATGTATTTATTGATCTTTAATCTAGACAGATTCATAATAGTGTCACACACGTTATACTTGAATTGATTAAAGATGCAATATTCGAACACGTGAGTTAAATTGAACCTAGCGAGAGGACATTGCTCTAGGGTGATAGAAAATTGAGTCCTACATTCATTAATATGCCTTCGAGTAATGTGCAAGATAATGAAATAGGGATGGATATACTATATTGATATATGTGTGATTTTCATGATTAATTATATTTTGTATTTTCTTGTTAAATTTGAAAATTGCATTATAGTTGTATTTAAATGTGTACATACATTCATGCATGGTTTCGAGGCTCGAGTGAATAGGAGAATTAGAGGAGGAGTCATAATAGTATGTTGGTGAGCTGATAACTGATCTATCAATTGGATTGACATGCTTCAGAGACTGCTTGAGTAGCCTACAAATGGCTCGAGTGGTCTCCTCGAAGAACAAGTGATAGGACTCTGGATTTCCATTTTTGGTGCCTCTGCCTTCTAACATGATCCAAACTTCTTCATCATTATGTCATTACATAATCTTCTGAGAAGAATAAGAAAAAACTAGCCTATTTGTTGAGGAGAATAAAAGCGAGGGATGATGACTTGAGGTTCCCTACTATGTTAACGGTGGAGATGATGCAACTACAAGAGCTGCTTGATGTTTGGAGACTTAGTATATGTCACTCCACAAATTCATAAATTGACGTGAACTAACTAATAACCTTCAAAACCATGAGAGTATAACTAAAGAGCATATATTAAATAAATTAATTACCATTCATTGTCCAAACTAACCAAAATCCCAAAAGAGACATAAATAAATCGTTATGGATACATCCAAAACCAAAATAATTATCCTTCAACTAACTAATTAAAGAAACATTCATAAACATTGTCCAAACATCAAAGTTCAGAAATTTGAAACTAGAAAGACACTCTCTAGGACTCAACTTTGGGATACACATCCTGACCCGCTTTCACATCAAAATCCACCTGCTCACCTATGTCAATGTCAACCTCAACACCATAAAATGAAAAATTTTAAAGGAAGGGGTGAACAAAATAGCCTAGTGGGAAAAAATTTTCAATCCTAAACAAGAATTACAAAATTTGTATAAAAATAGGAAGGTCTCAGATTTATCAAATAAACACATATATTTTTGAAATAAAACATGTGACATTGTAACAATTGAAAGGGAATTGATGTAATATAGCAGCGGAAGTTTAAAAAATTCAATTCCTTTAGAACAAGATCTATCCATGGTAAAAATAATAAAAACCATAAAATACTAGATCTAAGATCTATATATGGGATTTCCCTTGAAGCTTGCTTTAATGAACTTCAAGTCTTCACGAAATCGGATCTACAAAGCAAAACGAGATCTTTACCCCGAGCCACAAGTGTTTGGTCTCTACTAGTATCCACATGAATTGAAAACATATGGATTTAATCTTCAACTCTTAAAGAAAACAAGATTCAACTCTTGAATCGACATCTAGTTTCAACACTATCAAAACTAGAGAGAAATATAGAGAGGTATATATTGAGAGAACTCTTGTGCTAGCAAGAGATAATATGACTAGTCACTTGAAATAGGCTTCCACCTCTCTTTATATATAAGGATGTATGTGAATGAAGAGTCACATTAGGGTCCTCTTTATTTATGATCAATAATGATAAATCCCCAATTAACTCTTAATTAGGTATTAACCCCAATTAACTCTTAATTAGTTTTTCTATCCTATATCCATTAACTTCTAATCAATTCTATTGTGTGTGACCCTATAGGTTCAAGCATACCCAGTTCTAGGATTTAGATACTATCTCCAAGTAGTATCTCAAATTAAAACTCCTTTTAAAATTTGAATTAAAACTCTTTTAATTATCCCTTATAAAAATAAATATAATTTATTCTTTGGGCTTCTACTAATCATGAGTGACATCTAGCAGCATATCATGATCAACCCCTAGATAGCACGAAGTAGGTATCTTACCCATTCAATATACAGTTGTCATACAATTCAATCCTTCTATCATTCAATGCCCCAATTGAATTACTAAGGTATGGATTTATTATAAAGCCTCTAATTCAATATTATGTGTTCGATCTTAGGACTAACACTCTTAATGATCAATTAAAAACTATTTCTAATTATCTTTCTGCCTTGGCCAAGGACTGCATGAGTGATATCCAAGAAGATCACAAAGTACATACTCCCTTTTTACTAAGAGTGATAGATTCCATGTTGTACACTCATAAGTCTCCATATATGTCTAACTATACCTAACAATATAATTCCAAACACATGGTTAGTATATGGATGTGTTGTAGAGTTAAAGTATAGAAACACATACACATGACAACCATGGTGTCTCAGGTCTAAGGACCACAAGCATAATTGTCACTTGGGATTTACATTGACAAGTATGTAAAACTCCATATGCAATATCCCGTATCAATGTTCATGCTTAGTGTACTTGTTCTCTAACAAGCACCCATACACTTGCTTTAGGGTCCCTACACTAGTGACTTGAGATGAGCCACTTCATATCATATATGAACGAGCATAGTGTATGCTGTTCTATCCAGATTTCTTATTGCCAAAATAATAATCCTATGAATAGGAACATTTAAGAGTTAAGTACTACGATGTGTAAGTCTCATCTTCTCAACACTTGAGAAAATATCTTCTTAACTTAAACTATATGGAATATATCATGTTTATAATGTAAAAACAACATCACGATATGAATATACTTGCCTTGTATTAATAAAATAGATAATGAATGTTGTTATTATATTCCCAATTACATCAATTTGATTGATCTTTGAGCATAGTACTAACAATCTCCCTCTTGCACTAAGACCAATCGACCATGTATCTAGTACCCATCTTCTAAAGATGTCGATCTAGCTGTCGTTGTGTCAGTGCTTTTGTAAATGAGTCCGCTAAATTATCCAATGATGAAATTTTCTGGATACATACATAACCTCTTCCAATCATCCCTCTAATCATGTGGAAACGTCGCTCAATGTGCTTGGATTTCTGATGAGACCTAGGTTCCTTGGCTTGAGCTATTGCCCCATTGTCGGTATAGGTAACCCAATGGTAGGAACTACTCCAAGTTCAGTGATGAACTTTTTGATACAAACAGCTTCTTTGGTAGCTTCATAAGCAGCAACATACTCAGCCTCAGTAGTGGAATCTGCTGCTGTATTTTGTTTATAGTTCCTCCAACTAATTGCTCCACCATTTAAGATGGATAGAATTCTAGAAGTGGATTTTCTATCATCTACTTCAGATTGAAAATCTGAATCCGTATAACCATCTACTCATAACTCTCCTCCTCCATAGACAAAAAAATATATCCTTAGTCCTTCTCAAGTACTTAAGAATGTTCTTGACTGCATTCCAGTGTTACAAACCTGGATTAGACTGAATCAGCTCGTAACACTTATAGCATGACTAATATCAGCTCTTGTACATAACATAGCATACATGAGGCTTCCTATTGCAGAAGCATAAGGACTCGGCTCATGCTCTCTCTATCTTCTTGTGTCTTAGGACTCATGTCCTTAGAGAGATGAATTCCATGCCTAAAAAGTAAGAACCCTTTCTTGGAATTATGTAGGTTAAATCTAGTTAACACTTTATCTATGTACAAGGATTGGGATAAACCAAGCAACTTTCTCGATCTATCTCTATGGACCTTTATACCCAGTATATAGGATGCTTCACCCAAATCCTCATGGATAAGTTTTGTGAGAGTCAGAGTTTGACTGATGAGAGCATACCTATGTCATTCCCAATGAGTAGTATGTATAAGAATGTAAGTGATGTGAACCCCAATAGACTTGCTTTGAGACCCAACAACAATATTGGAAAAACAACCCAAGAAAGCCAAACTCAGGTCTATGGATGGAGAATCTAGACCCGTTGAGAACTCGTTTCAAGAACCTAGATTATATTAAAATCTAGACCCGTTGAAGAACACGTCTCAAGAACCCAAATTACAAGGAGGAACGCCACAAAGGTTGTGATTTACCTTTGATAAGTTCATAAGTTCAATCAAGAACAAGAGGAGTAAACTCAACTCAACTCACAATCAAAATTCATTATAAATTGTCTCTCCATTTACATTGATAGAACGCCTATTTATAGGCTGGCCATTACAAATAAAATTCCTAATATGCTAAGGAAAACAAATCCTAATATACTAAAGAAACAAATCCTAATCTACTAATGAAATAAATCATAATCTACTAATGAAACAAATCCTAATCTATTAAGGAAACAAATCTCCTAATCTACTAAGGAAACAAATCCTAATCTACTAAGAAAACAAATCCTAATCTAAATAGGAATAACTAAAAACTTAAATTTGTGACCCTTTCTCTCAAAAATGCCCTTGAGTGAATAGTGTCACGGTACTGTAGCATGAACAGTACCGTGCTACAGTACTTATTCTAAAAGCCTAGTGCAAATAAAATAATAAGACATATGTGGGCTAAGCATCCTCAAACCCACTTATTCTAAACTAAAAATAAAAATTCTTTAAACAAATTGAAAGTCTTAACAACAAAAGACCCTATCTCTAAGTCATTTCTTCATGTCTTCCACAGCTTGGATCAAGTGGATCAAAATTGGTTCTCCTTCTTTCAAGCCCATCTTGAGTGTTGGCCTCTTGCTAACATCATCCCAGGTGGATTGCAACAATCCTTGCATTGCTTCCTTGATCTTCTTGCCTCTTGATCTTGTAATTGGCCCATCTGGACTTGCAAATGATCTTTAAGAGTAGGCCCATCTTTGTTCTCATCAGTAAGAGCACTCCCGCTAACCTTTTTGTACACACAGGGTTCATCCATATTTTGGAGAAAACCAAACAATTTAATTTCCTCATCAAAATGGATATTTCAACTTCGAGACGCTTGCTTTAATCCATATATGGAGCTTTGCAACTTGCACACCTTATGACTTTTGCCACTTGATTCAAAACCTCTTGTTGTTCCATATATATTTCTTCCTCAATGTTTCCATTAAGAAGGCAATTTTGACATCCATATGCCATATCTCAAAGTCATAGTGTGCAGCTATGGCAAGCATAATCATGATAGATTTTAGCATGGCTACTGGTGAAAAAGTTTCTTCATAGTCAACTCCTTGCCTTTGTTTGAAACCTTTTGTCACTAGTTGTGCTTTGTAGGTCTCTACCTTTCCATCCGAGCCTCTCTTCCTTTTGAAAGACCATTTATAGCCTACAAGTGCAATACCTTGAGGCATATCAACCAAAGTCTAGACTTGGTTGGAGTACATAGAATCCATTTCTGATTTCATAGCTTCCTGCCATTTTCTCGAATTGATGTCTTACACTATATAATTTCTAGGATCAGTATGATGATCATTATCATCAATTAAAAATTCCATATCACTTTGATGTAGATAACCATATCTAATAGAGGGTGCAGATGCCCCAGAAGATTTACGTAGGGGTTGTGTACTATTTTTGGTTCAATATGAATAGGTGGTTCAGGATGAGTAGTAAATGTTTGTGGTTCTGAGGACAATTCCTCAAGATCTATTTTTCTACCTTTGCCTTCGTCTTGAATAATCTTTTTCAAGAAAGACAACAAACTTGCTAACAAACACATTTTGTTCACCAGGAAGATATAAATAATATCCTTAAGATTGTTTAAGATAACCCACAAACCTACATCTTTCATTCATAACTTCCAGCTTGTCCACAAAATGTTTCTTAACATTTGTTGGACAACCCCAAATCTTAACATGCTTAAAACTTGGCTTCTTCTCATATGGTGTCTTAGGGACAGATTTGGAAGGCACCCTCTTAAGTAGGTATGTTGCAGCCTCAAGGGCATATCCCCAAAAAGAGATAGTTAAGTTAGTGTAACTCATCATAGATCGAATCATATCTAATAGTATTCGATTTCTCCTTTCAAACACACCATTAACTTGTGTTCCAGGAAGAGTCCACTGTGATACAATGCCATTTTCCTTAAGATGATCCAAAAATTCAGTACTTTAGTATTCACCTCCTCAATCAGATCGAAGAGTTTTAATACTTTTGCTAGTTTATTTTTCTACTTCATATTTGAATTCTTTGAACTTTTCAAAAGCTTCAGATTTGTACTTCATTAAGTACACATACCCTAACCGTGAATGATCATCGGTAAAGGTTATGAAGTAAGAAAAACCTCGTTTGGCTACTGAATTAATTGGTCCACATACATCACTATGTATTAATACTAAAATGTTTGCAGCTCTTTCACCATGTCCTAAAAAAGGTGTTTTAGTCATCTTAGCTATGAGGCAAGATTCACAAGTTGGGTGAGCTTCATAAACCCGTGGACCTAATGGTCTCTAATTAACCAACTTGCGAGTCCTATCTTCACTAATATGACCCAATCTAGGATTATTATCATCTCTTGGTCTTTTATGAGTTATGGCATTCAGATCTATTTGCTCAATATTATTAGCATTGCCATTTATGGTTAAGAAATAAAGTGTGACGCCCCAAATTTCCGGGGGTCCTTTATTAACCGTTGACCATCCGTCAACCCGCGGAAATACTCGTGATAGTCGTATAACCCGACACCACGTCACTCACATGCTTTTAATCAGATTTACCATCCACAAGGTCAATTATACCTCCATTTATGTCCATTTATGTCATAGAAGCCAAAGAAAACAAAGCCCAAAAGCATGGCTAAGCATTTTGAAAATTTCAAGTTTTTGGAAAAACCTTCCGGAAGGTCGACATACACCTACCGGAAGGTCACTGAAGGAACTGTTACATGAAAAAGATCAATTTCAAGAACTTCCGGAAGGTCGACATCAGTAGCAAAAACCTTCCGGAAGGTCCATTCCAGTAGCCAAAACCTTCCGGAAGGTTCATTCCAGAAAACAAAACCTTCCGGAAGAACTCGGCAGTCAAAAAGAAACCCAAGGCAAAACCTTCCGGAAGGTCCACTCCAGTAGACAGGTCCTTCCGGTAGGTTTTACTCCAGTAGCTAAAATCTTCCGGAAGGTTCATTCCAGTGGGCAAAACCTTCCGGAAGGTATTAGCTGTGAGCAAGGCAAGCTGGGGTTTTTAGCAAAACCTTCCGGAAGGCCGACACACACCTTCCGGTAGGTTTTCAGACTGTGAGCATAAAAATGGATTTCTTCCCCCTCCAAACCATCCTTAAAGCTACCCCATACACTCCAAACTCATTCAATACATGTTTAATGAGATTTTCCATATAATACCCAACTCATACAATCTCTATTACAATTCATTCCATAATATATATACATCAAAATGGAATTTTGTTAAAGGTTTTACAAAACTTAAACTAAGGCCACACATAGGCCCCCTTCACCCTTGATGCTCTCCATGGGAGCCAATCGCCGGTGTAAACCCGACACCTGAAAATGGTTTCCCGTATAGGGTGAGCACAACGCCCAGTAGAGATAAACCTATAGAGGTTACTCTCCCCCTAGATGCACATGCTCATGTAATCATAACATAAACATATCACTTAACATTTCACATACTTATGCATTCTATGATGGAATGCAACAATGCTATGCCATGGAATGAAGTGACACTCACCCATGCATTTCAACCCGAGTCCCCACCGACTCACGCAACACAATGCAACGCCAAAGTGTAATGCACCCCGTCTATTGACGGAAAAACCCTTCCAATGATCGTTATGAAATCCGATCATCATTGGAATCTACCCATTGAATGGGTGTTTTTATAACCAAAACCCTTGTGTTTTCTTTGGGCAACGGATTTTCGGAATCACACCGCCGGTTCCGTACACCGTGTCACTTTTCTGGAATCTCACCGCCGGCCAAGTGACTCAACCAAGTGGTTTAGGGTTTTGCACCCAAGGAAGTCGTCATGCCCCTTCTTGCTATACCCAACACAAGTTTTTCCTTATGCAATGCAATCATGTGACTCCATGTGACCATCGGTCCACATTTCCAAGCCCACATATCAACCACCAAACAAGGTGTTGATTATATCCATGCATCTCCCACACACCAACACTCATGCAATAGTCCCATGAATGTGATGCCATGAAAATGCTCAAAATGCAACATCTACCACATGAGCAATGTATCCACATGTTCAACATGTCATAACTTCATGGCAATTATATCAAGTGCATATAACTACCAAACCACATATTCATATCAACATATCAAAGTCATATCTTGACAACATAGAGCATAAATTTCAATTATCTCTATACACACAAATATGTTATCACAATATAATTGAAATAACACCCATTTATCAACTAAGGCATTTAAACAAACACCTTGTAGGCACAAACCATAAATCACATATATACATTATTACTCATGCATATATTTATGTATACCCTTATTCTAGCTACACCTAGAGTAGAATGATCCAAGATAGGATTAACCCCTACCTCAATAGAGATGTAGGCAATCTCTATACACCAAAATCACCCAAAATCCAAGACTTTCCCCAAACTCCACCTTTGGATCTTCGGTGAAACGCCTTATTTTTGGTACGTAGACGTAGCCCTCGACGAGTAGATCACTTCTCTCTTCTAGCTCGACGGAATCCGAGCGACGGTTGTCGGAGAAATCGCCGGAGAAAGGCTTAAGAAAACCCTTTTCTCTCTCCTCTCTTTCTCTCTCTCTTTGAACGGCTGAACAAAGACTCAAGTGGCTTGGAAAGTCTGATTTTTTTCAGATATTTTAGCTCCTATTTATAATTTTAAATGTGTGGTCTACATCGCACCGCTCGTTTATTACTTTCGGGTCCGTTTTTCGTCCCGAAACGACTCATTAAGTCCCGGATTAAGTCCAAATAAATTTTATTGGCACATTAATCCAATTATAAGGAAATTTAATATTTCTCGTTTTTGGGGACCTTTAAAAGGTCAATCGCCACGCAGTCGTCTCGAACTACGTGCAAAATCCGACTATCTCGGAATTCAACGAATTTTTTGGTGGTCACTAGATTTCGCGTTGCGAATCCAACGACGCACTCCGTTTCCTCATCCGAGTTCTAGAACATATGTATTTCAAATACGTGCAGTAATGGCAAATTACCATTTTGCCCTTTTTCAGAAAAATTTCAAATTTTCTCGGGTTTCACATTCTCCCCCCCTTAAAAGAATTTCGTCCCTGAAATTCACATACACATATACATTTAATAGCATGCATATGCAACAAGTAATGTACTCTCAATACCAAGCCGTAAGTATGAAAATGTACCTCTATCCTCAAACAGGAAAGGGTAATTGGCACGTATGGTGTCCTCACGCTCCCATGTTGCCTCCTCTACTCCCCGGTGCTGCCAAAGCACCTTCACTAACCTCACGGTCTTGCCTCGCAAAACCTGTTCCCGGCTATCCATGATACGTATCGGTCCCTCCTCGAAGGTCCCATCTGTATCAACAACAAGCTCGCCCCAATCCACCACATGAGTCGGATCTGGTGTGTATTTCCGGAGCATAGAGACATGGAATACTGCGTGAACACTTGCTAAATCAGGCGGTAACGCCAATCGGTAAGCAACTGCACCAACCCTCTCGAGTACCTCGAAGGGCCCGATATATCTCGGCGACAGTTTTCCCCGCTTGCCGAACCTGACCACTCCTCTCGTAGGCATAATCTTCAAGAATACATGATCACCCACCTCAAACTCTAGAGGTCTCCGCCGTCTGTCGGCGTAGCTCTTCTTCCGGCTCTGAGCCGTGAGAAGACGCTTCCGTATCAAGTTCACCTTCTCTGAGGTGTCTCTAATCAACTCAGGACCCGTAGAGGGTCTCTCTCCAACCTCCGTCCAACAAACCGGAGATCTACAAGGCCTCCCATATAATGCCTCATAGGGTGCCATCTGTATGCTCGTCTGATAACTATTGTTATAGGCAAACTCTACCAAGGGTAAGTGATCTTCCCAGCTTCCCTTGAGGTCTAGGACGCATGCCCGCAGCATGTCCTCTAGTGTCTGGATGGTCCTCTCAGACTGACCGTCCGTCTGGGGATGAAAAGCAGTGCTCATCATCAACTGAGTCCCCATGGTTCGCTGGAAACTCTCCCAAAAATGAGATGTGAATCTGGGATCCCGATCCGATACTATAGATACGGGCACCCCATGCAATCGGACAATCTCCCGTATATATAACCTACAGAATTCCTCCAATGTGAAGGTCATCCGCACAGCCAAGAAGTGTGCCGACTTCGTAAGCCGGTCCACTATCACCCACACCGCATCATGTCCCCGCGATGTCCGTGGCAAGTGAGTCACAAAATCCATCGTGACATGCTCCCACTTCCACTCAGCTACCTCCAAAGGCTGGAGTAATCTCGCTGGTCTCTGGTGTTCAGCCTTCACTTGCTGACATGTGAGACATCTACCAACAAATTCACCAACTTGTCTCTTCATCCCACTCCAATAATACTGGCGACGAAGATCATGATACATCTTCGTGCCCCCTGGATGAACTGCAAAACGGGAACAATGAAATTCCCTAAGAATCTCCTCCCTTAGATCTGGAGATTGGGGAACCACAATCCTTCCCCTATACCGAAGACTACCATCCAAATGAATGGCCCAGCCCTCGTCACCTGTACCCGACTGCACCCGGTCCTTAATGGACACTATCTCTGGGTCTTGCCCCTGAGACTCAATCACTCTGCTCAGTAGGGAAGGCGTAGCCACCAAACTTCCCAGGGTACCCTGAGCCTGCCCCATGTAATGTAGCCCAAACTGTCCCACAGTTTCGAGCATTTCCCACTCCCGGGAAGCCATACTAGCCAAGACTCCCCTCGACTTTCGGCTAAGTGCGTCAGCCACCACATTTGCCTTACTAGGATGGTAATGCAACGTGAAGTCGTAATCTTCCAGAAACTCCATCCATCTGCGTTGCCTCATGTTGAGGTCCCGCTGTGTAAAGATGTACTTCAGACTCTTGTGGTCTGAAAACACCTCAAACTGCTCACCATACAGGTAGTGGCGCCAAGCCTTCAAGGCAAAGACAATAGCCGCCAACTCCATATCATGAGTAGGGTAATTCTGCTCGTGGTTCTTTAACTGTCGAGAACCATAAGCCACGACCCTCCCGGACTGCATCAACACACATCCGAGCCCGTCCTTAGAGGCATCACAATAAACTGTGTACCTCTGTCCCCTTTCTGGGACTATCAATATAGGAGCTGAAGTAAGCCTCCTCTTCAACTCCTGGAATGCCTTCTCGCAAGAATCATTCCACTCAAACTTAACCTCCTTCCGAGTCAACTTCGTCATAGGTGCAGCTAACCTAGAGAAGTCCTCGATAAACCGCCGATAATACCCAGCCAATCCCAAGAAACTGCGTATCTCGAAAACTGACTTCGGCCTCTCCCAATTCATCACCGCCTCGACCTTCTCCGGGTCTACGGATACACCCGAAGCCGACACTACATGTCCCAAAAACTTCACCTCAGTCAGCCAAAACTCACACTTGCTGAACTTGGCATACAACTGATGGTCTCTCAAGATCTGAAGAACGATCCTCAAGTGACCCTCATGCTCCTCCTCAGACTTGGAATAGATCAAGATGTCGTCAACAAAGACTACGACAAATTGATCAAGGTAGGGTTGGAACACCCTATGCATGAGATCCATGAATGCCGCCGGGGCATTCGTCAATCCGAAAGGCATGACAGTAAACTCGTAATGCCCATACCGCGTTCTGAACGCCGTCTTAGGGATATCTGCCTCCCTAACCCTCAACTGATGGTAACCGGTACGTAGATCTATTTTGGAGTAGACCCGCGCCCCTCTCAGTTGATCAAACAAGTCATCAATCCTCGGCAAAGGGTACCTGTTCTTGATAGTAACCCTATTTAACTGCCGGTAATCTATGCAGAGTCGAAGGGTGTTGTCCTTCTTCTTTGCAAATAACACCGGAGCGCCCCATGGTGAGGTACTCGGTCTAATGAATCCCCTGTCCAACAATTCCTGCAATTGGACCTTGAGTTCTTGCAACTCAGCAGGCGCCATCCTATGTGGAGTCATAGAAATGGGCGAAGTGCCAGGATGTAACTCAATGGTAAAGTCTACATCCCTATGTGGAGGTAATCCCGGTAGTTCATCCGGAAAAACATCCTCGTATTCACAAACCACTCGAGGTAGACCCAACTCCTGCCTCTCCTCGTTCTCTAGGGTAAGGCTTGCTAGCCAACCCATCAACTGCCCGTGCCATCGGGAGTCATACACCCCTTGGGGTAAAGCACCATGCTTGTCCCCCTGGAACTTGAAACAAACACCCTCAGGCGTATAAGCAGTGACCCTCTTCCGATCACAGTCTATCACAACACGGTGTGCCGTCAACCAATCCATCCCTAGGATGACATCAAACTCCGACATGTCCATGACCCTAAGGTCAACGGTGAGTAGAATCCCAGAGATCTCTAACTCACAACCCCGACATATCTGACCAACCCTCACCCTAGCACCTAGGGGAGAACTCACATGCAATGGCTCCTCCAAGGTCTCAACCTCTAAGCCCAAGTCTTTCACACAAGATGCAGCAATAAATGAATGTGATGCACCAGAATCAAATAATACCCTAGCCCATAAACGAGAGAGTAAGAATGTACCCTGTATCACCGACAAATCTGCCGGTTCAGTATGTGGCGTCATGGCGTAGACACGCCCCTGGGTCCCTGAAGTACCGGCTTGTGAGCCCTGTCCTCGGCCTCGACCCAAACTCTGGCCCATCTGGCCTGATTGCGTGGCACTCGCACGTGATGTAGTAGGGGTCTGTGCAGCACCCTGGAACTGGTACTGGCTTCCCTGGCCTGTAGTGGGGTAGGGAGGAACATAAGGTGTCTGTGTGTGCCCCACTGAAGACTGGGACTGGGATGCCCCATAACTCTGGGATCCCTGCCTCTGAGGACAATCCCGCTTCATGTGCCCCGGTTGGTGGCAATGATAGCAAGTCCGTTGGCCTGCCTAGTAGGAAGGCCTCTGATTTCTCCCACCTTAGGAGGATTGACCCTGGCCTTGGCTTTGATAGCCGCGGCTCTGCCCTTGCTGTCCCTGCGGAGTAAAAGTTCTCTGCCTCTTTCCCGCACTAGAAGAAGAGGATGGTCCCTCCTTCTTCTTGTCCTTAGTACCACCCTCGCGAATATTCCTCGCGTCATCCACCTCTCGTTCAATAGCCATGGCCGTCGTGATCATTAAATCCAGATCTTGTAGGAGAAGACCTACAATTTTCCCCCGAATGGAAAGCTTCAAGCCTTCCTCAAACCTTCTTACCTTAGCCACAGCTGTGGCTACGTAATCATCGGCGAAACGTGCTAGTTCTGTGAACTTCGCCACGTATTCCATCACCGTCATGTTTCCTTGTTTCAATTCCAGAAACTCCCGGGCCTTTGCATGTCGCATGGCCGGTGGGAAATACTTGCCCATGAAGAGCTCCTTGAACTCTTCCCATGTCATAGTCTCAAGATTCTTTGTGCCCGAGACCCAATCCCACCACACTTGGGATTCTCCTTCTAGCTGGAATGCAGCTAGTGTTATCTTACTGGCGTCGGAAGTGATTCCCATTGCCTTCAAGATCTTTGTTACTTGCCGGAACCAATGGTCAGCCACCATAGGATCCGCCCCTCCCGTAAAAACTGGAGGTTTATGTGCCTTGAACTGTTGGAGGTTACTCATACCTCCCCGGTGTGCAACCGTAGCTGCCATCATGCCCATAGTCTCATTAAAGGCCTGTTGATCGAAGGCCGGTGGTTGTTGATTAGTTCTCCCACCGCCTCGGCGTCCCCTTCCTCGACTAGCCATCTATATTTGTCAGATAGCAAACAAGTCTCACAAGGTATCCCGAAAATAGGGATCAAGATTGAAACTTTGAGAATTCCTCTCATTGTCTCACTAGTAATGCTTATGCCACCCACTAGTAGACATTTATACCATGAACCACTCCGTTCATCCCTTATTCCGAACCCAAGGTTATGTTTTCTAACCTAATGTGTTCCTTTACATATACATTCTACCATGTATATAATTCACATGTCATGTAGCACATAACATATAGCAAACAACAATTAACATGTATGCACATGGAATGTAATGGTCTAAACCCATGCCCATCAAGCCCTAGGTTTATCGTAAACCTATGCTCTGATACCAAGCTGTGACGCCCCAAATTTCCGGGGGTCCTTTATTAACCGTTGACCATCCGTCAACCCGCGGAAATACTCGTGATAGTCGTATAACCCGACACCACGTCACTCACATGCTTTTAATCAGATTTACCATCCACAAGGTCAATTATACCTCCATTTATGTCCATTTATGTCATAGAAGCCAAAGAAAACAAAGCCCAAAAGCATGGCTAAGCATTTTGAAAATTTCAAGTTTTTGGAAAAACCTTCCGGAAGGTCGACATACACCTACCGGAAGGTCACTGAAGGAACTGTTACATGAAAAAGATCAATTTCAAGAACTTCCGGAAGGTCGACATCAGTAGCAAAAACCTTCCGGAAGGTCCATTCCAGTAGCCAAAACCTTCCGGAAGGTTCATTCCAGAAAACAAAACCTTCCGGAAGAACTCGGCAGTCAAAAAGAAACCCAAGGCAAAACCTTCCGGAAGGTCCACTCCAGTAGACAGGTCCTTCCGGTAGGTTTTACTCCAGTAGCTAAAATCTTCCGGAAGGTTCATTCCAGTGGGCAAAACCTTCCGGAAGGTATTAGCTGTGAGCAAGGCAAGCTGGGGTTTTTAGCAAAACCTTCCGGAAGGCCGACACACACCTTCCGGTAGGTTTTCAGACTGTGAGCATAAAAATGGATTTCTTCCCCCTCCAAACCATCCTTAAAGCTACCCCATACACTCCAAACTCATTCAATACATGTTTAATGAGATTTTCCATATAATACCCAACTCATACAATCTCTATTACAATTCATTCCATAATATATATACATCAAAATGGAATTTTGTTAAAGGTTTTACAAAACTTAAACTAAGGCCACACATAGGCCCCCTTCACCCTTGATGCTCTCCATGGGAGCCAATCGCCGGTGTAAACCCGACACCTGAAAATGGTTTCCCGTATAGGGTGAGCACAACGCCCAGTAGAGATAAACCTATAGAGGTTACTCTCCCCCTAGATGCACATGCTCATGTAATCATAACATAAACATATCACTTAACATTTCACATACTTATGCATTCTATGATGGAATGCAACAATGCTATGCCATGGAATGAAGTGACACTCACCCATGCATTTCAACCCGAGTCCCCACCGACTCACGCAACACAATGCAACGCCAAAGTGTAATGCACCCCGTCTATTGACGGAAAAACCCTTCCAATGATCGTTATGAAATCCGATCATCATTGGAATCTACCCATTGAATGGGTGTTTTTATAACCAAAACCCTTGTGTTTTCTTTGGGCAACGGATTTTCGGAATCACACCGCCGGTTCCGTACACCGTGTCACTTTTCTGGAATCTCACCGCCGGCCAAGTGACTCAACCAAGTGGTTTAGGGTTTTGCACCCAAGGAAGTCGTCATGCCCCTTCTTGCTATACCCAACACAAGTTTTTCCTTATGCAATGCAATCATGTGACTCCATGTGACCATCGGTCCACATTTCCAAGCCCACATATCAACCACCAAACAAGGTGTTGATTATATCCATGCATCTCCCACACACCAACACTCATGCAATAGTCCCATGAATGTGATGCCATGAAAATGCTCAAAATGCAACATCTACCACATGAGCAATGTATCCACATGTTCAACATGTCATAACTTCATGGCAATTATATCAAGTGCATATAACTACCAAACCACATATTCATATCAACATATCAAAGTCATATCTTGACAACATAGAGCATAAATTTCAATTATCTCTATACACACAAATATGTTATCACAATATAATTGAAATAACACCCATTTATCAACTAAGGCATTTAAACAAACACCTTGTAGGCACAAACCATAAATCACATATATACATTATTACTCATGCATATATTTATGTATACCCTTATTCTAGCTACACCTAGAGTAGAATGATCCAAGATAGGATTAACCCCTACCTCAATAGAGATGTAGGCAATCTCTATACACCAAAATCACCCAAAATCCAAGACTTTCCCCAAACTCCACCTTTGGATCTTCGGTGAAACGCCTTATTTTTGGTACGTAGACGTAGCCCTCGACGAGTAGATCACTTCTCTCTTCTAGCTCGACGGAATCCGAGCGACGGTTGTCGGAGAAATCGCCGGAGAAAGGCTTAAGAAAACCCTTTTCTCTCTCCTCTCTTTCTCTCTCTCTTTGAACGGCTGAACAAAGACTCAAGTGGCTTGGAAAGTCTGATTTTTTTCAGATATTTTAGCTCCTATTTATAATTTTAAATGTGTGGTCTACATCGCACCGCTCGTTTATTACTTTCGGGTCCGTTTTTCGTCCCGAAACGACTCATTAAGTCCCGGATTAAGTCCAAATAAATTTTATTGGCACATTAATCCAATTATAAGGAAATTTAATATTTCTCGTTTTTGGGGACCTTTAAAAGGTCAATCGCCACGCAGTCGTCTCGAACTACGTGCAAAATCCGACTATCTCGGAATTCAACGAATTTTCTGGTGGTCACTAGATTTCGCGTTGCGAATCCAACGACGCACTCCGTTTCCTCATCCGAGGTCTAGAACATATGTATTTCAAATACGTGCAATAATGGCAAATTACCATTTTGCCCTTTTTCAGAAAAATTTCAAATTTTCCCGGGTTTCACATAAAGACCATTCATAAATATACCAGATCCAATCAAATTGGAATTTAGAGTAAATGAACATATATTTTTCTCAAAAACAAATCTATAGCCATCCTTACAAAGTGATGAAATAGAAACAATGTTCCTTACATTACTAGGCATAAATAAACAATCCTTTAATTCTAATATAACACCAGATGGCAATGGTAAGTAACAAGTCCCAATAGCTAAAGTAGCAACATTTGCTCCATTTCCCACCCGAAGGGTCACTTGTCCTCTAATCAGCCTTCTACTTTCCTTTCATTCTTGCATCGAATTGCATATGTAAGAACTAGCACCGGTATTCAATACCCATATTAAAGCAAGACTCATTGATAAATCAGTCTCAATAAAGAGCATATCTGACATACCTATTAAAGGCATGTCCTTAGAGGAAGCAAAATACTCTCGACAGTTTCTCTTCCAATCTAGGAAGTTAGGGCCGGTCAAACGGTTGGTGTTAAAGATTTTGGATAAGACGTTGTTATTTTCCATGGTGATTTGAAGATAAGGCATTTTTATTAGTAGTTTCATTTTAAACCATTAGTTTTAGGTCTTTAAATTGTAATGGTACCTCCCACTATTCTTTAATAAATTCCATACACCCTCTTATGGAATTTAGGAAATTTGTTTTATTTCCTAGTGGGGGATTGGAGTCCCATCTTGAATTAATACTACATCACATAATAGAATGTTGGTTATATTAATCCTCAATGAGTAGATAACTCTTATCTAATGCATCTTATGCAAATCCCAATCTTCCTTTGGTCTCTAGAATAAATGAACCTCACATAATAGTATCTTGGCCCATTTAATCTAGTTAAGTCAAACCCACCATTTGCAAGAGTATAGGAGTTTATGACCAATACGTCCCTCACATAATAGAATCTTGGAAGTTACGGGTATCCTATCTCATGCTTGAATAAATTACCACAAAATTCTAAAAATGAATAGCCCCCACATATCTGTAGCCGACTAATCAATCTCAAAATCCCATGATAAACTTACAATGGCGAAAGACAACGATGAGATATTCATAATATCTTGTCATTACAACGTAATATCTTGTGGAGGGGTTTTTGAAGGTCTTTTTGGTCTCATCATTATATTAATGTATCTCATACATACATTAATGCATTTTATACATTAATGCATCTTATACATTCATGTATCTCATTTATACATTCATGCATCTCAGACATCCATGCATCTTATATATTCATGTATTTCATAAATACATTCATGCATCTCATACAGCTTACAATACTTGCCATTTATTGTTATTAGTACTATTAATATATCATATTCTCAAAAAACAATAATTTTAACTCTTAAAGTTAGGGTTGTGAAGATATATTATATTAATTTGAATCATCAAAATATGATTCATTGCATTATTTTGAAAACACTTTCAAATAACATAATGACATATAACAATCTATGGCAAGTTGGGCTTAGGCCCGTGAATGATCATGGAATTTTAAGTTTGATTAAATTTGAGCCATTGAATTGAATCTGCTCCTGGGTGGTGATAATATTCTAATTTGTATCATCACATGATACTTAATTATATTGGGCCTTGTAATTGTCATGGATCTCCATGGACTTGCAACTGAGCTCCATCATTATTCCATCTTGCTATTCTCTTTACATTACATTAATTATAAGAAATCTTGATCGAGATCAAGGGGAGTTACAATAGGAGGTGAGAGAAGGATTTACATGTAGAAATGAGGGAGGAAGGCATTCAAGCCCCATTTTAAATTACATACCCAAATGAATATACATACACCGCATCTAACCAATAACATAACTAATAATTCTCTCATTCATCCAATCACATAGCATGAATAATAAACATGTAGTTATTACAGTTATATCATAAATACATTGAGATTGTATATTCTTTAACATTTAAGGAGTATAGAACATAATTTTCAGATTTCACCTGAATGTAAAATTCTGTCCGAACTTGCAACTTGATTTAGTCATAGTTAGAGGTGGATTCACAAATTTTCCGTGAAAATACATTTTTGTAAGCCTTGAAGTTTACTTTAAAATTTCGCTTGAATCACCTCAATCGGAGTTCGGGAAAGAAAGTTATGACCAGATTACTACCGACATATATATGGAAAAAAACTGCTCAACCAAAACATGGTCTTTCACAAAAACCATTTTGGATGAGCGTTCTATAACACACCAAAGACAAGATTCTTAATTTAACATATAGATCTATTAATATCTAATACTAATAGTCATGTGAAAAATTAGAACTACACTAAATAGATCTCTTTTTATGTGGATCTAAACATCCCATGTACCCCTGGTTAGTCTAATTAACATGCGATAACAATCTAGTTTGTATTATACCATGAATAATGGCTCTGATACCATTGAAAGGGAATTTATGTCATATAGTAGCGGAAGTTTAAAAATTTCAATTCCTTTAGCACAAGTTCTATCAATGATAAAAATAATACAAACTGTAAAATACTAGATCTAAGATCTATAGATGGGATTTAGTGTATTACCATTGAAGCGTGCTTTAATGAACTTCAAGCCTTCACGAAATTGCATCTACAAACCCAAACAAGATCTTTACCTCGAGCCTCACAAGTGTTTGGCCTCACAAGATCTTTGAGAGACCTCTTGTGCTAGCAAGAGATAATATGATAAATCACTTAAAATAGGCTCCCACCTCTCTTTATATATAGAGGATGTATGTGAATGAAGAGTCACATTAGGATCCTCTTTATTTATCATCATTAATGATAAATCCCCAATTAACTCTTAATTGGTTTTCCTCTCCTATATCTATTAGTTTCTAATCAATTATATTGTGTGTGACCCTATAGGTTCAAGCATACCCAGTTCTAGGAATTAGATACTATCTCCAAGTAGTATCTCAAATTAAAACTCCTTTTTAATTTAATTTGAATTCTCCCTTATAAAATAAATATAATTTATTCTTTGGGCTTCTACTAATCATGAGTGATACCTAGTAGCATATCATAATGAACCCCAGATTGCACAAAGTAGGTAAAGAACCCATTCAGTATATAGTTGTCATATAATTCAATCCTTCTATTATAATGCTCCAATTGAATTACTAAGGCATGGATTTATTGTCAAACCTCTAATTTAATATTATGTGGTCAATCTTAGGAGTAACACTCTTAATGATCAATTAAAAACTCTTTCTAATTATCTTTCATCCTTGGCCAAGGACTGCATGAGTGATATCCAGGAAGATCATATAGGATATACTCCCTTTTTACTAAGAGTGATAGATTCAATGTTGTAAATTCATAAGTCTCCATATATGTCCAACTATGCCTAACAGTATGTAAGACTCCATATGCAATATCCCATATCAATGGTCACGCTCAGTGTACTTGTTCTCTAACAAGCACCCATACACTTACTTTAGTGTCTCTACACTAGTGACTTGAGACAAGCCACTTCATATCATATATGAACGAGCATATTGTATGCTATTCTATCCGGATTACATAGTAATCATATGAATAGGAACACTTAAGAGTTAAGTACAAAGAAGTATAAGTCTCCTCTTCTCAACACTTGACAAAATAAATAATGAATGTTGTTAGTACATTCCCAATGACATCAATCTAATAGGTCTTAGGGCATACTACTAACAAAGATCTCAAGTTTACGATGCTTAACATGAAAGCCATAGCCAATTAGAATCATCAAGAAAACCACAATTCATAAATATAATATCTCATGTAAGTAGGCTGACTGGTATAAATCTACACACTAAATATATCTATTCCACCCCACCACAAACACAAACCAACCAATCAATCCCCACAGGGCCACAATGTTTTAGGAAGTTCATATATTGATGCATCAGAATTCAACGGAACCAACCTAGGAATAGTATACTAGCCCCTAGCCTCAAACCTACATGAATGAATAGTGTGAATCCTCATAACATCGTAAGGAACCAAATAATTTCATTACAAGTGATAGGAAACCTTCAAACCCCTCAAGATAAGAGAAATATCTAAACACGGCAATGTAAATTTGAGTTCAATCCACATTCCTCCCCCTTGAGAGAAACTTCAAAAGGTGAAGATAAGAGAGAGAGTCCTCTACCCATTTCTCAAGCTAACCCAATAGATCTTAAGGTAAAACAAGTGTAGGTGAGATGTGAGGACCTTGAGAAGCTCACCACCGCAATTAAGTTGGAAGTCCCAAGGGCTACCAAGGAGGTTTTGTCACCAAAAAAGTAGGTGAGGTGAGAGTATGGGCCTAGGTGAACAGTCATGCATTACATCTTATATCTAGGTTCATGAATTGTAAATAATTTTTTGTTGTTATTGTATTATTTATTTTGCTTTTGGTATATGAAAACCCAAAAAGATTTTTTTTTCCTTTATTGTTGCATTTTGTTCATATTTTTTTTAGGTTATTTATGAAAAAAGTTCAAAAATATTTTTTTTTTGTTATTGACCATGGTAAATTACTCTTTGATTGGGTCATAGTTTTTCCATCCTCAAGTCAAAGTTGAAAAGTGCATTACTATGAGTCATATTAGGGGATAAAGATCTTAGTGGTTATAAGTCATAGTGCTTGATCCTTAAACCAAAGTTTCTTTCATCCTTGCATGCTTGGATTATGCAAGTCTTGAGAAATTTCATAAAACCAAGTGCACGCCCAACCATTCACCTTCATACTTAGGAGTCTTCCTAGTTTGAATGATTAATGACCTTACATGACTCTAACTGCTGGTGATAGGTGGAAACATAGGTGAAGGTTAGTAAAAATCCAATCCCTTAAAAGAGCCAAATGTGAGAAAATAGCCCAATGAGGCCAATTAAAAGGTGAGGCATAAATATAAATGGCTAGTGTCAATTGCACTTGAATTGTTGAGAGTACTATATGCTTAATGTCATTGCTCACGTGTAAAGCTCAAAGAGCTAAAGCTAAACACGTTTAAAAGTATACCATGTAAAGCACAAAATTAACAATAATGTGAATTGAGGCCATAATGAGTAGAAGGGGTAAAAGATAGGGGGAGTTGTCTAAAAGAAAAATGATTAGGACACTCACTAACTGGCTATGTAATCACTTAGATGATGCATTAGGATTTCATGTAGAGCTTTATTAATGATTTGTCCATCCTATTGGTGTCAGAGTTTGATTTCACACACGTTACACATGAATTGATCAAGATGAACACAGTTTGAACACGTGTGAGTGAAATCAACCTAAGTAAAGGGAGATTGCTCTAGGATGCATGAAATTGAGTTCAACATTCTTTAATATGCCTTAGACTAACGTGATGAGATGTTGAAATTTGGATGGAGCTACTATGTTTTAAACATATGTGATTTTCATTATTAATGAATTTGTGCATTTTAAAGTTAAATTTGACAATTGTATTACACTTGCATCCAATTTCATCCATGCATGTGCTTATAGTTGTATTTAGGTTGTACATACACCCATGCATGATTTTGAAGCTATAGCAGTAGTTGAGAGCCATTGGGAATAAGTAGTTGAATTACTTAGGCTATCCGGTCACTACTTTTGATCCATTGCACTTCTAAGAAAGAAAGAGTTTGAGACAACCCTTTTTTGACGAATGGATCAAGCCGTGCTGAGCTATGGCTTCGGAGACTTAGTATTAGGTCATATGTGATAATCATATTTTGTTGATTTTTTCTTTATTTAGCTCTATTTTTGTTTGTTGCGGCATATTCTTGATCCTATACTTAATTGATTATCTTATTTGATCATTGAGTTATATGCCGTGTTTGTCCCTTACTTAGTATATGTGCATGATTTGGCTAGTTGCTATGTATTCTTACCTTTTTTTTATACTATAATTCTATGTTATGATTGTTATAGATCATCATTGGATTTACATCCGTGGTAAATAAGATAACAATATGTTAGGTGACTTGTTTTTGTACCGTGCTTGTTTCATGTTGTCATTGGGTTGGCATTTGTGATAAAAAGGGGGAGAATATATTAGGTACCTACGAGAGTAATTGGAGAGATTTGCTCTGGACTAGGCTAGATATGTTGCATGTGAACATAGAAAGAGGGAGTTTGTAGTTCAAATACTCAGGGGGAGTAAATTTGTAAACTTGACATGAAATCACATTTTTTTTCTTGTTTATTTTTCACTTATTATTTTACTTGTGAACACCAACTAAGGGGGAGAACTAGATATGTTTTACATTGATAAATCAATTGGTTCTCAAGCATATGAGGTAATTTAGTTCAAATATGTTACATATTTTTACTTGCATGATGTATAATGTAGATCCTTGTACTAGATAGAGATTTAGAACGTATACATGAGTGTTGAGATTAGATTTACAATTCTTTTGTTCAATGGTTTGGGGTTGTAATCTTTATTTCGAACTTGTGTGTTTTGTCACGAAATTGCCAAGGGGGGAGACTGTTAGAGCATGTTTTGTAATTGGCTAATTTCGTGGTGTCCATTGTAAAACCTCAACCATTTCCATGGTCATGAAGTATCAAGTTCAAGATTCGAAAGCAACATTGAAGGGAGAAAATCAAGCGTCAAAGCTACATCACTCAACCTCCATATGCACCTTCATGCTTCGGACAGAGGTAATGACTTAGACACCTAAGATGAACCTTTAGTTATTTTAACTTAGGATGATTAAGATAAAAATGGAATTGGAAGTGATCCGATTATGACTCCTAGGTGTTTTCAAAGAAAAGTTTTTCTAAACCATTTTTGGGTTTTGAAAACATAGTTTGAGTCACAATCGGATCCCTCTATAGGGACCGCTCAATGGTTGCTAGCCTTCGCTAGAGAGGTCTCTTTATGACTTAGGAAAAAGACGGGCAAAGGCTAAGCGGAGGAGGAGCAGGGACAGCCCTTGAGGACGCTCGAGAGGTCTCAAAGGTCGTTCAAGTAGTCTACTCTTTCTAGGTCGGTTTGAAACTTATTTTTCATTCCCGAGACCACCGCCCTATGACCACCCTCCCACAGATTGAGCGGTCGTTTGCAAATCTGAATTTTTTTGTTAACAAAGGTTGCCCTTATTCTGAGTGTATAAATAGGGAGTGCCTCTCCTACACCTGGGGTAAGCCTCTAGGAGCTAGAAAAGACCAAAACCTTTCTAGAGAGATTCAACGACAACCTTAGATCCCTAACCCCAAAGGCTACCATCTTGTGATTCCTATCCCTCACAACTTGGAGAAGAACTTATTAATGTGAAGTCCAAACCCATTGGAGTGTGCAAATCGAGTGTTTTGGGTGTGAAGCCTTGAAGATTGCTCGAGGCCTAGACGAACTGTGCGGTGGGAAGGTCCAAGTGAAGCTAGCCATAATGTTGGAGAGGGACTTTCGGCGGAGACATCTACGAAGGAAATGAGCATCTAGCCATGGGTATTGATTGTGTATAAGTCTCGAGTACTTGTAGATTGACTTTGGATCTAGTGGATTAGGCTTTTGTGAACTGAGAAGGTTACCCACAGTTTTTCTCGAGAAGGGTTTCCGCGTCAACAAATCGCTTGTGTTATTCATTATTTTTACATACACACTTGTGATTTGATGCACACACGCCCACTATGTGTTTGATGAATTGATTGTTTGAATCTACATATCACATATAGTTGCTTGATTGGGTTTGGGTTGCCTTGGTTGGGATCACTATGTGAGATTAAATATTAATCAACAAATTGATAAAATCAATACACTAATCTACATGGGTGTTTTCGGTTGTATTGATTTAAAAGAGGTTCTCACTTAAATTGATATATCATTGTGGGAAGAGGTAATTGAGGTTGAATTGGGTTAAAATTGGTGCTCGTCCAAGCATATTTTTAATAACCTATTCACCCCCTATAGGTCTAGTATGTGATTCCTCATGTATAATCGAGTAGAAAGATCCTACACGTGAAGTGTTGTATCTTCCCCACATATATGAAACTCAATTTCATGCATCCTAGAATGTTTCCTCACTTGGTTTAATTTCACTCCCATTGTTCAACTTGGACAAATTCAAGTGTGACGTGTGTGAAACAAAACTCCAACACAAAAGGAGTCCACTGAGTTTAAATAGTTCATAAGCTCAACATGTAATCCTAATAGATGCATTAACCAAGGCAAAGCAAATAAAGCAATTACCATAAATCCTAAAAATAAATTCAAAATTGACATCAAAATTCTTTTTGGGGTGTTCGATAAAATGCATTAAAAATCACCTAGGTCCATGACCTTACAAGAAGCACTCTGGGCTTCGAACTTCATTGAGATGGTGAGTTTCTCAAGGTCCTCCCTAGTCACCCATACTTACTTTATCTTCCTGAAACTCTAATTAGGTTGGGGAATGGGTGGAGGACTAACTCTCTTCTCCCCAGATGTGTGTAGATCAATTTTGATATTGGGAGTAGAAGGAGCTTTGGGCACTCTTGCATGTGGTCCATGTGAGAAATGATGTATTGGACTCACAAGACCTCTCCAAAATCTTTGAACAATTTAAGACTTGGAAATTTAAGGCATTGGATTGGTTAGCTAAATGCACAAGCTTTTTTATCTAAGGCATTACCAGCCATTCAGATAAACCATATTTAGTCTTAAATGTCGTTTTCCATTCATCACCTTCTCTCATCCTAATTTGATGATAACCAGATTTCATATCAATCTTACTAAACAAACAAGCGCCATGCAATTCATCTAACATGTTATCAAGTCTAGGAATGGGATGTCGATACTTTACCATTATTTTATTCACGGCGCGACAATCGGTGCACATCCACCAAGTCCCATCCTTTTTGGGCACAAGTAACACTGGAACTGCACAAGGACTCAAGTTCTCCCTTACATGACCCTTCGACATCAGCTCCTCAACTTGCCTTTGAAGCTCCTTCGTCTCCTCAGGATTACTCCTATAAGCTGGACGATTGGGAATCATTGCATCTGTAAAAACCCGAGTAAATTTGAATTTTTTCTGAAAAAGGGCAAAATGGTAATTTGCCACTATAATGAGTATTTAAAATACTCATGTTCTAGAGTTCGGATGACACAACGGACTTCGCCATTGGATTCGTATCACGAAATCTAGTTATCCTGTCAAATTTCATCGAAATCCGAGATAGTCGGATTTTGCACGTATTTCAAGGCGACTAGATGGCGGTTAACCTCACAAAGGTCCCCACAAATAAATTTTATAAAATTTCCTTATAATTGAATTAAAGTTCAAATAAAATTTATTTGAACTTAAACCGGGATCAAATAAATCGTTTCGGGGCGAAAACGGACCCGAACAAATGGGGGGCGTATGGCGCGATCTGAGCCAAACCTTGGAAATTATAAATAGGGTTAAAAATCAGATGTTTGGCACAAAATATCTCTGATTTCTGTTAGCTTGAACGTTGGAGAGAAAGAGGGAGAGAAAGAGAGAAATCCAAGATTCCTTCGGTGATTCTCGGAGTTCCGTCGGTCAGAATCCGTTGAGCCAAGAATTAAACTTCATCTCCTCGACGAGGGCTACGCGTACGTACCAAGAACGAGAAATTTCACCGAAGATCTAAAGGAGGAGATTTGGGAAAATCAAGTTTTGGAGTTGGTATTAGTGTTCTTGAAGTCTCTACACTTCGGTTTACGCTTCAAGAGGTAGGGTTCCCTTCTACTTTGGTTTATTTACATCCTATGGTGTCCATAGGAAATGGGTGGGCTGTTTTGAGTGTTTTAACACTTACCTATTGGAGTTGGTTTAATGGAAATGGGTAGGCTCAATTCTAGTGTGAATTGGTAGTTAGAAATTGCTAGTATGTGATTTCTAGGATGTTTTGATAATTGGGTATGTAAAAATCATATATTCTGATTTTTTTAGAGTTATGTGATAAATTTAGGCATGTTATGTGATTACATGATTTGGTGCCTTGAAGATGTTTGATAAAATGACTATATGAAATAAAGTGTGTTAATTGCATGAGATTTGTGATAACATGCTTGAATGGTGTGGTAAAGAGAAATCATATGCTTAAGATATGAATTACAATGGGAAATGAAATGTTGATATGTGCTTATGATATGTTGACATTGTGACAAAGTTTGGTAGTTATATGCATAAGATTTAAATTGCCATAGAACATGTGGACATGTGGTTGAATTGCTCATTTGTCATTAATGCATATTGGGCATGATATTGGTATCACATTCATGGGCATGAGTCATGAGTGTGGGTGTGTGTGGGTGCATGGTTTAATCAAACACCATACTTGGTGGTTGATGGTGGGCTCGGGAAAGTTGGGTTGAAGATCCGACTGAGTCGCACGATTGCATGCATGGAAAACTTGTGTCGGGTATAGCAAGAAGGGCTAGACTCTCCCTCAGGTGCAAAAATCGGCTACTTGGTTCACACACTCCCCTGAGGTGAAATTCCGAAAAAGTGTGATGGTGTACGGAACCGGCAGTTGTGATACCAAAATTTGTTGCCCAACAAAGACACAAGATTTTGTTTATAAAACACTCATTCAATGGGTAACATCCACAATGATTTGGTTTTATAAATACATAACTTTTAGTTCAAACAATCATTGGATGTATTTTCGTCAATTGACGGATTCATTACACATGTGCATTGCATTGTGTTGTGGGAGTCGGTGAGGACTCGGGTCGAAGTTGCGTGAGTGAGTCTCATCTCATTTCATGGCATGGCATAAAATTCCTATCATTGAATGCATATTCTTGATTGGAATGTTTTGAATGATTGATTATTGCATGTGACATTTCATATGCATCTAGGATGGGGAGTAGCCTCTGTAGCAGACACTCTATTGAGCGTTGCTCACCCTATATGGGAAAACATTTTAGGTGCGGGTTTTACGCCAACGGACGACATTCACTCGGGCACTTGAAGAGGAAGAAAAGCCAACTTGTGGCTTTCAATCCATTTTTTTGTGTAAAACAAGACTTGTAATTAAATTTTGGCATGTAATGTGTGTAAAAGGATTGGAACTTGAACTTATATTAACTATGTTTGATGCATAGGTGTGATGTGTTTATAGGTCACAGTGGTACATTGCAATGTTACACTTTTACAAATCATGTTACACGTTTACATGGCAATGTTACACTTTTACAGCCATGTTACACTTTTACAGGCCATGTTACACTTTTACATGGCCATGTTACACTTTTACAGGCCATGTTACACTTTTACAATTCAGTGTCAAACTTCATACCTTAACATAGGAACTCTAGTTTTAGGGGCGTCAAAAGTATGGATAAATGGACCCGGTGTGGTCATTTTTTATATTGGACCTCGGATGGGTTATGTGAATGTATATTGCACAAGTTGTGTTTTGGGTAGAGTTCCCCGTACAAAGGAGACTCTGCCCGAATTTTTGTTAAATTAAGGACCCCGGTAAATGGGGCATAACGGCGTGATATCGAGTTCCTCGGTATCCATGCGTATTCCGCAGGTTGATGGGTAATCAATGGACCCCCGGATTTTGGGGCGTCACAGCTTGGTATCAGAGCGTATTGATATCTTAGTTTAATTCGAGTTAATCATTGGTTAATTACGGACACCTGAATTTTGGGGTGTCACAGCTTGGTATCAGAGCTTAGGTATACGATTACCTAGGGCTTGATGGGCATGGGTCTAAACCATTGCATTCATTGTGCATCTCATGTTATGTGCTCTAATATGCTACATGATTATGTGCTATGTGTTATGTGAATTCTATACATGGTAAATGTATATGGAAAAAAAAAAAAAAGAGGAACACTAGGGTTAGAAAACATAACCTTGGGGGTTCGGAAAAAGAATGAACGAGATGGTTCGGGGTGTGGATGTCTATTAGTGGTTGGCACATGTTCTACTAGTTACACAAGGAGAGAAATCTCAAAGTTTAAAATTGATCCCCATTTTGGGATACTATGTAAGACTCTATTGCTATCTGACATATGTAGATGACTAATAGAGGAAGAGGACGCCGAGATGGTGGGCAGAACAACAACCGACCACCATCGACCTTTGACCAACAAGCCTTTATAGAGGCTATGGGTAAGATGGCTACTAACCTAGCGCAGACAAGCGCCAATACGAGCCAAGGGGCTCAAGCCATCCAAGGGAGTTTGAGTTCCATGGACCACCAACGTTTATGGAAAAAGCAGAAGACATCTAGCCCACAAGGATCACAGGGGCAGGGCCAAGCCCAGAGTCATTTGCCCCAAGGAGGGAAGAAATTCAAGGGAACGTTTCAAGGAGGCCAGAAGACATGTTTCTATTGTCGACAGCCGGGCCATGTGAGGAAGAATTGCCCCCTGAGGCAAACCTCACGGAGTTCCAAAACGTCTCAATCCCATTCGTCAGTGGGACTCACACAAGCACACGTTGTTCCTCCCTGTCCCATTATAGACCAGGGAGATTTGTTCCAACTACAGAGTGTTGTCCAAGGCCCTAGTACTTCATGTCCGAGTACTCTGCAATCAGGCCAGATGGGCCAGGACATGGGCCGAGGCCGAGGACAGGGCATGCATCTTGGGACTTCGACGGCCTAGGGGCGAGTATACGCCATCACACCTCAGACTGAGCCTGCAGATCAATCGATTATTCAGGGTACATTTCTACTCTCTCGCTTATGGGCAAGGGTATTATTTGATTCTGGTGCATCTCATTCCTTTATTGCTGCATCATGTGTGGAAGATTTGGGCTTAGAGGTTGAAACATTGGAAGAGCCGCTGCATATGAGTTCTCCCCTAGGAGCTAGGGTGAGCGTTGATCAGATATGTCAGGGTTGTGAGTTAGAGATCTCGAGGATTCTATTCACCGTGGACCTTAGGGTCGTGGACATGTCAGAGTTTGATGTCATCCTTGGGATGGACTAGTTGACGGCACACCGAGTCGTCATTGATTGTGATCGTAAGAGGGTCACTGCCTACACACCAGACGGTATTTGTTTTATGTTTCAGGGGGATAAGCACGATGCTTTACCCCAAGCCGTGTATGACTCTAGATGGCACGGGCAGTTGATGGGTTGGCTAGCAAGCCTTACCCTGGAGGACGAGGCGAGACAGGAGTTGGGTCTACCTCGGGTGGTTTGAGAGTATGAGGATGTTTTTCCGGATGAACTGCCAGGATTACCTCCACATAAGGATGTTGACTTCACTATTGAGTTGCACCCTGGTACATCTCCTATTTCTATGACTCTACATAGAATGGCGTATGCTGAGTTGCAAGAACTCAAAGTCCAATTACAGGAATTGTTGGACAGGGGCTTTATTAGGTCGAGCACCTCACCTTGGGGCGCCCCGGTGCTATTTGCCAAGAAGAAGGACAAGACCCTTCGGCTATGCATAGACTACCGGCAGTTGAATAGGGTTACTATCAAGAATAGATACCCTTTGCCGAGGATTGATGATTTGTTCGATCAACTGAGAGGGGCGTGCGTCTACTCCAAGATAGATCTCCGCACCGGTTACCATCAGTTGAGGGTTAGGGAGGTGGATATCCCTAAGACGGCGTTTAGGACGTGATATAGGCATTTTGAGTTCACAGTGATGTCATTCGGATTGACGAATGCTCCAGCGGCATTCATGGATCTCATGCATAGGGTGTTCCAACCCTATCTAGATCAGTTCGTCGTGGTCTTCGTTGACGACATCTTGATCTACTCCAAGTCTGAGGAGGAGCATGAAGGTCACTTGAGGATTGTTCTCCAGGCCGTGAGAGACCATCAGTTGTACGCCAAATTCAGTAAGTGTGAATTTTGGCTTACTGAGGTGAAATTCTTGGGGCATGTGGTGTCGGCTTCGGGTTTATCCGTGGACCCGGAAAAGGTTGAGACAGTTATGAGTTGGGAGAGATCGAAGTCAGTCTTCGAGATACGCAGTTTCTTAGGATTGGCAGGGTATTACAGGAGGTTCATTGAGGACTTCTCCCGATTAGCTGCACCTATGACCAAGTTGACCCGGAAAGAGGTCAAGTTTGAGTGGAATGACTCGTGTGAGAAGGTATTCCAGGAGTTGAAGAGGAGGCTTACTTCAGCTCCTATTCTGATAGTTTCGGAAAGGGGACAGAGGTACAGAGTGTATTGTGATGCCTCTAATGACGGACTTGGATGTGTTTTGATGCAGTCCGGGAGGGTAGTGGCTTATGGTTCTCGGCAGTTAAAGAACCACGAGCAAAGTTACCCCACACATGACATGGAGCTGGCGGCCATTGTCTTTGCCTTGAAGGCTTTGGCGCCACTATCTATACGGTGAGCAGTTCGAGGTGTTTTCGGACCACAAAAGTCTGAAGTACATATTTACACAGCGGGATCTCAACATGAGGCAACGTAGGTGGATAGAGTATCTAGAGGACTATGACTTCACTTTGCATTACCACCCTGGTAAGGCAAATGTGGTGGCTGATGCACTCAGCCAAAAGTCACGGGGAGTGTTGGCTAGTGTGGCTTCCCGGGAGTGGCAGATGCTCGAGACTGTGGGACAGTTCGGGCTACACTACAGGGGTCAGGCTCATGGTACTTTGGAGAGTTTAGTGGCTACGCCTTCCCTACTGAGCAGGGTGACCGAGTCCCAGGGACAGGACACGGAGATATTGTCCATCAGGGACCGGGTACGGCTGGGTACAGATGACGAAGGCTGGGTCATTCACACGGATGGTAGTCTTCGGTATAGGGGAAGGGTTGTGGTTCTCCAGTCGGCGGATCTGAGAAAGGAGATCCTCAGGGAGTTTCATTGCTCCCGTTTTGCTGTGCATCCAGGTGGCACGAAGGTGTACCATGATCTTCGTCGCCAGTATTACTGGAGTGGGATGAAGAAACACGTTGGGGATTTTGTTCGTCGATGTCTCACGTATCAGCAAGTAAAGGCTGAGCACTAGAGACCAGCGGGGTTACTCCAACCTTTGGAGGTAGCGGAGTGGAAGTGGGAGCATGTCACGATGGATTTTGTGACTCATTTGCCACGAACATCGCGAGGGCATGATGCGGTGTAGGTGATAGTGGACCGGCTTACTAAGTCGGCACGTTTTTTTTTGCGGTGCGGATGACCTTCACACTGGAGGAATTATGTAGGTTGTATATACGGGAGATTGTCCGGTTGCATGGGGTTCCCGTATGTATAGTATCGGATCGGGATCCTAGGTTTACGGCTCATTTTGGGAGAGTTTCCAGCGAGCCATGGAGACACAGTGGATGATGAGCATTGCTTTTCATCCCCAGACGGACGGTCAGTTGGAGAGGACCATCCAGACATTAGAGGACATGCTACGAGCATGTGTCCTAGATCTCAAGGGTAGTTGGGAAGAACATTTACCCTTAGTGGAGTTCGCCTACAACAACAGTTATCAGGCGAGCATACAAATGAAACCCTATGAGGCACCATATGGGAGGCCTTGTCGATCTCTGGTTTGTTGGACGGAGGTAGGAGAGAGACCCTCTACGGGTCCGGATTTGGTTAGGGACACCTCGGAGAAGGTGGACTTGATACGGAAGCGTCTTCTCACGGCTCAGAGCCGGCAGAAGAGCTACGCCGACAGATGGCGACGACCTTTAGAGTTTGAGGTGGGGGATCATGTCTTCTTGAAGGTGATGCCTAAGAGAGGAGTGGTCAGGTTCGACAAGCGGGGAAAGCTGTCGCCGAGGTATATCGGGCCCTTCGAGGTACTCGAGAGGGTAAGTAAAGTTACTTACCGGTTGGTGTTACCGCCAAATCTATCGGGTGTTCACGCCGTATTCCATGTCTCCATGCTCCGGAAATACACCCCAGATCCGACTCATGTGGTGGAATGGGGCGAGCTTGTCGTTGATGCGGATGGAACCTTCAAGGAGGTACTGGTACGTATCATGGATAGTCGGGACCAGGTTTTGCGAGGCAAGACCGTGAGGCTAGTGAAGGTGCTGTGGCAGCACCGAGGAGTGGAGGAGGCAACATGGGAACGCGAAGACACTATACGTGCCAATTATCCTTTCTTATTTGAGGATAGAGGTACTTTCTTATAGTCATTTAATATTAAATGACTGTTGCATATGCATGTGGTTGAATGTGCATGTGTGTGTGAATTTCGGGGACGAAATTCTTTTAAGGGTCGAAGAATGTAAAAAATCGGGTAAATTTGAACTTTTTCTGAAAAAGGGCAAAACGGTAATTTATCACTATAATGCGTATTTAAAATACTCATGTTCTAGAGTTCGGATGACACAACAGACTTCGTCATTGGATTCGTATCGCGAAATCTAGTTACCCTGTCAAATTTCATTGAAATCCGAGATAGTCAGATTTTGCACGTATTTCGAGGCGACTAGGTGGCGGTTGACCTCACAAAGGTCCCCACAAATAAATTTTATAAAATTTCCTAAATTAAGGACCCCGGTAAATGGGGCATAACAGCGTGATATCGAGTTCCTCGGTATCCACGGGTATTCCGCAGGTTGATGGGTAATCAATGGACCCCCGGATTTTGGGGCGTCACAGCACCAAGAATGAAATCAATCTGAAGTTCAATCCCTCTAACTGGTGGCAAGCCATTTGGGATTTCCTCGGGAAAAACATCACCGAACTCCTGCAAAAGAGAAGCAACAACACTAGGCAAAGCAGGGTTAAGCTCGTTAGTATTCAAAAAGGCCTCTTTGTACATAAGTACAATCATCAGCTACCTGAAATTAAAAGCTCCCTTAACGTCTCCTTCTTTTGCATAGAAACTCACATTTTTCCTCTCTTGCTTTTGTGAACTCTCACTCTTTTCACTCTTTGAAGATTCAGTAGCCTCTCTGTTTTTTCCCTCATTTTTTTTTCACTTTCACTCTATTTCCCTCTTTCTTTTCATTATCACTCTCTTTTCTTCCCTCAAACTCACTTTTTAACCTCATTTGATCATCGCACACCTGTCTAGCTGTTAACGACACAAGTGTTACTTGTTTGCCGTGCATTACAAAAGAATATCTATTTCTATATCCATCATGCATAACTTGCCTATCAAACTGCCAAGGACGTCCCAAAAGCAAATGTCCAGCATGCATTGGGACTACATCACACAAAACCTCATCAACATAACGCCCAATGGTAAATGAAACTAATACTTGCCTATTCACCTTAACCTCCCCACATTCATTCAACCACTGCAACTTATAAGGAGTAGGGTGTTTAATAGTAGGCAAATTAAGTTTCTCAACTAATAAGGTACTAGTAACATTAGCACAACTCCCACCATCAATGATAATACTACATACCTTATTGTTGATCTGGCAACGAGTATGAAAGATGTTGTCACGTTGTGCCTCGTTGTCCTCCTCCTTCACTTGTGTATTCAAGGCACACCTCGTGACCAAAATTTCACCCTCAATTGGATATTCCTCTCCTTCACTCTCAACATCGTCATCAGATTCACTTTTAGTTTCAAAATCACCATTATCTCTAAAAAACATAGCACGTTTATATCCCTGCCCAAACACTTAAAGCACTTTATATCTCTATTTCTAGAAGTTTGAGAATCAGATTTACCTCGCTCCTTGCTAGCCCCTAAGTCTTTGCCTTTGTTGGAAGATTCAACCTTACCTTTAGAATCTGATTTCTCTTCTTTCTTGTTCCAACTAGAATTTGGTTTCCAAGAAGACGAAGAATTCGAATTCTGCCCAAACTGAGTAGAACCCTTCTGTTTGAGTTGCCTCTCAACCTTCATCGCCATGTGTCGCATATCCTCCATCTCCACATAATGTTGCACCTAAACTACATTTTGAATATCTCGGTTCAAACCGTGCAAAAAACGTGCCATGGTCACCTCTCGGTCCTCCTCTACATTAGCCCGAATCATGGCTATCTCCATCTCCTTATAATACTCCTCAACACTCCTGGACCCCTGAGTCAACCCCTGCAACCTCTGAAACAAGTCCCTATAATAATGAGAAGGGACAAACCTCTTCCTCATGATACTCTTCATCTCATCCCAAGTATCAACCGGATGCTCTCTATTCCTTCTCCTATTCATCACTAACTGATCCCACCATACTACTGCATAATCAGCAAACTCCACTGCAGCTAGTTTCACCTTCTTCTCCTTTGAATAGTCATGGCAATCAAACACTAACTCCACTTTCTTTTCCCACTCTAAATAAAACTCCGGATCATTCTTGCCTTGAAAGGCTGGGATTTTCATCTTAATGCTACCCAAATTTCCATCTCTCCGATAAACATCTCTAACACCTCCACGACCACCTCTACCACCTTTACCATGGTCAAACCCAATCATCGTGGCCTGGTCATCGAAGTAATCACCAAGATCCCACTCATCATCATCGATAATGTTTTGATGACGCCTATTCTGCCTCCTCTCCACCGGTGCCCTCACGCCTATCATGTCCATCATCTCTTCTTCCCTCATTCGTTCTCAACTCATTACTCGCATTCGCCTGCTCCTCCAACTGATTTCCCATGTCCTCAAATCTCGTATTCATACGTTCGAACTGTTATTGCATAGCCCGAAGTATGAATAGCACATCAGTACCGCCCTCCTCATCTACTCCTTTATCCTTGGTAGTCATGTTTTATAACCTGCAAAACAATGTTAGAAATAGCCTCACAAACACTCCCTTACGTGTTTCACTCGTTTCAATGTCACTCAACCCTCGTGTTTATACTCTTATTGGCTTTTTCTTAAGATAAGCTCACACACTTAGCCTTTTACCACTCAAATGTTTCACCTTTGTCGTTCTTTCGTAAACTACTCAAAACTCAACCAAAAAGCAACCGTTCTCACAATGCACAACAACTTAACAAAATAAGACACAAATATCGAAGGAAGGACTAGAATTAACAATGAAAACAGAGAATAACGACGATAACATGAAAATGAAACAAAGAAACACAATGAAGCAAAGAAAACAAATTCGACGAAAACTAAGAGAAACAATGATTCGAAAGCAACAAATGGATTAAGAAAGGGGTTAAATCAAATAGGATGACCTATTTTGGGATAACAATGCGTGAATGATCATAATAAGTGATGAGAACCAAGGTGGGCCTACTCTTAAAGATCCTTTGCATGTCCAGATGGTCCAATTACAAGATCAAGAGCCAAGAAGATCAAAAAAACAATGCAAGGATTGGTACAATTCACTTGGGATGAAGCTAGCAAGAGCCCAACACTCAAGAGGGGCTTGAAAGAAGGAGAACATGTTAGATAGGGCCTGTTGTTGTTAAGGCCTTCAATTTGTTTAAAATATTATTAGTTTAGAATAAGTGGGCTTGAGGATGCTTAGCCCACATATGTCTTATTAATTTATTTAAACTCTTATTAGGATTTGTTTCCTTAGTAGATTAGAATTTGTTTCCTTAGCAGATTAGGATTTATTTTTTTAGTAGATTAGGATTTGTTTCCTTAGTATATTAGGATTTTTAGGATTTTTTCTTGTAATGACCAGCCTATAAATAGGCGTTCAAGCAATGAAAAAAAATAGATTATTATTCAGCAAAATTGGAGAGTGTTTTCTCTGCGGTTCTTTGAAGAACTATTCGAACTTATCGGGATTTCCACCACCGTTTGTGGCATCTCCCTTATACCGAGGTTCTTGTTTTCGTAATAATCAACGAGTTGAGGTCATATATACCAAGGTTCTTGTTTATCGTAAAACAACGGGTCGAGGTCAATCATTCAAATCTGATCATAGAACGATCTTGGGTTCCTTTTCATTGTTGGAACTCGTTATTTTGGCGAGGTTCACATCATTTGGTATCAGAGCAAGGTTTCCAATCAGGTCGTATTAATTTATTACTCCTCTTGTTCTTGATTGAACTTCTGAACTTATGAAAGGTAAATCACAACGTGGCGTTCCTCCTTGTAATTTCGGTTCTTGAGACGGGTTTTTCAACGGGTCTAGATTTTAATATAATCTAGGTTCTTGACACGAGTTCTCAACGGGTCTAGATTCTCCATCCATAGACCTGAGTTTGGCTTTCTTGGGTTGTATTTCCAATATTGTTGTTGGGTCTCAAAGCAAGTCGATTGGGGTTCGCATCATTTGGTATCAGAGCAAGGTTTCCAATCAGGTCGTATTCTATCCTTTTATTTCTTGCATAATTGATTCTAGGGCTTCATTGTTCTAGGGTTTCAAAAAAAAAAAAAAAAAAGGGCTGCCGAAATTCTTCTTAGGGTTTTGTGTGGCTGCCAAATTTTTTTTTAATTGTTCTAGGGTTTGAGTTATTGTTAGGATTTTTTCAATTGTTTACTATCTAGTTTGTGATCAAATCAGTTGGTGAAAAAAAAAAAAATCTTCCAAAAAACAAAAAAAAAACAGAAGAAAAAAAATAGTAGAAAAAAAAAAAGAAAAAAGAAGAGGAGAAAATTCGAATTTTTTTTTTTCTCTGCTACCTTCAATGTTTCTGATCTTTCTCCTTAAGATGTCGGTGAAGATTCGAGGACGAATCTTTTTGAGGAAAGGGGGAATGATGAGAACCAAGGTGGGCCTACTCTTAAAGATCCTTTGGATATCCAGATGGTCCAATTACAAGATCAAGAGCCAAGAAGATCAAGGAAACAATGCAATGATTGGTGCAATTCACTTGGGATGAAGCTAGCAAGAGCCCAACACTCAAGATGGGCTTGAAAGAAGGAGAACATGTTAGATAGGGCCTGTTGTTGTTAAGGCCTTCAATTTGTTTAAAAGATTTTTATTATTAGTTTAGAATAAGTGGGCTTGAGGATGCTTAGCCCACATATGTCTTATTAATTTATTTAAACTCTTATTAGGATTTGTTTCCTTAGTAGATTAGAATTTGTTTCCTTAGCAGATTAGGATTTGTTTTTTTATTAGATTAGGATTTGTTTCCTTAGTAGATTAGGATTTTTAGGATTTTTTCTTGTAATGACCAGCCTATAAATAGGCGTTCAAGCAATGAAAAAAATTAGATTATTATTCAGAAAAATTGGAGAGTGTTTTCTCTGCGGTTCTTTGAAGAACTATTCGAACTTATCGGGATTTCCGGTGGCGTTCACTAGCGACTTTTCAAACGGAATTTCCAACACTGTTTGTGGCATCTCCCTTATACCGAGGTTCTTGTTTTCGTAATAAACAACGGGTTGAGGTCATATATACCAAGGTTCTTGTTTATTGTAAAACAACGGGTCGATGTCAATCATTCAAATCTGATCATAGAACAATCTTGGGTTCCTTTTCATTGTTGGAACTCGTTATTTTGGCGAGGTTCACATCAATAAGTAACTTTTGATTATTTTTGTTCAAATCTCAACACAAAGCAGCCCTCAAGCAAACTGACTACCCTCAATTCAATTCTTTCTTTTCTTTTCTTTTATTTTCTTCCTTTTTTTGTTTCATATCAGATCACAAAAGAGGCAAACTACGCGCAATTTGGCAGCAGACTTCACAATCGATTCACAAGCAAGTTATGTATTCAATTCTGCCCATATTATGCAACCCTAATTGATATTAAAATTATAAAAAAGACAAATTGATTGAAGACTCCCCAAGAAAGTTCCCAATTCAGATTATAGGAACCAAGAATCTTAGACCCAACGTTTTTCAAGAAAACAAGAACCCAAGGTTAAAAGTTCAAGAGAAGGACGCCACACTCAAGATTGAGTGATAAGTCGATGAACGCCACAAGAAAGATTAATTCTTGATAAGTTCTTGAAATAGTTCTTGGAAGAACAATAAGGTAGAAACCCCACAATACTCATAAAAAAATATTCTGTCTTTTACACTGATTTGAACGCCTATTTATAGGCTGGTTATTACAAAGAAAACTTCCTAAACTAGCTTATCCTAATTAAGAAATATCTCTTATTTGCTGGTGAAGAAATATCTCTTACTTGTTGGTAAAGAAATATCTTTTACTTGTTGGTAAAGAAATATCTCTTACTTTCCTAAAAGAGAAAAACACAATCAGCCCTTTAATATGCTCATCACATGCCTAATTAAACAAGGAAAGTCTTTCTTTCCTAAAAGGAATAAATCACACGCCTAAATAGATAAGGAAGGTCTTACAATCAGTCCAATTTTAAACATGCCAATTTTAAGCTTAGCCTTTGTCGAAATTTTCTAGAACTTGAATCATGTTGATGGATCTTTGTTGCCCAAGTGGATCATGCTCCATGCTTGAACTTGCACAATCAGCCCATATGTCTTGAATCAGCCCGTTCAATGATTCCTTCATCCTTTTTGCTCTCGCCCGAGTCATAGGTCCTCCATTTATGCTCAACGGATCAGATTGCATTGCATCAGTTAGAACCATCAAAGAAAGGTGGTCGTGCAATTGAGCCTCCTTATTTTTGAGAATCCATTTGATACTAGCTAGTAGAACCGAAAGATCTCTTGAAGGTAAACTAGGTATGTAAGCAAAAACAAGAAATGCCTATAAGTGTCTATGGCCTCAGGGCAATCATGCTCTGATACTAATTGTTGTTCGGAGAGGGGGAACCCGATGTGGATCTTCCCTCATGATTATACACGTAGAGCTATAGACACTTTACTTAGAGGGGGGTAAATAGGTTTTTCAATTTAACTCCTAATTGATTATAAATAAAAACCTAAATCACCACAATTTTCTCTTCCCACAAAGATATAGCAAACAATATGAGCACCCCTTAGTCACCACATCCCAAATTAAATATAACTATTGATTTTAATTAATCTTGAATTAATCTATTCACAATCAATCTCATGTCAATATCTCAAATCCCAAACCAACTGCACAACTATGGATATATAGATATTCAAACAATCATTCCAACAAACACATAGTGCCCGTTGTGCAGTTGCCATACACGGGTTGCTTCCAATTCAATTTTCATCCTAAGTTAAAACTAACTTAGGTTTCATCTTGCATGTCTAGGTCATTACATTTGTCCTAAGCATGAAGGTGCATACGGAGGTTGAATGATGTTGCTTTGTCGCTTGATCTCCTCTCTTCAATGACGCTTTCGGATCTTCAACTTGATAGCATCATGACCATGGAAAAGGTTGAGATCTACAATGGTCTCCACGAAATTAGTCAATTCCAAAATGTGATCTAGCACGAACAGCGGAGTAAAAAGTTATGACCTAACACACTGAAGTAGTATCCAATTCGAACAATCTCCGTAAACACCTCAAATCACCTATCCCAAGGTTTTCCAATGCTTGTAATCCATTTTTGATGTTATTCTCATCTAATTAAGTTTATAATGCCACTCACTTAATTCCTCCTAAAAGTGATTACTCCGAAACATCATTTCTCTCTAATATATCTCAACAATCCCTAAAGTAACCGTTTTACATTAATTTATTTATCCTTACTTCATCAAAACTCAAAATAACCATAATAATAAATATCAATTCTTATAGATATACATAGCTGTGATTATTTCATGTCTTTCATGCATATCATATTTTTCATGAGGTATTGGTTCGAGTTATGGTGTGTAGGACTATAATCTTCAAAGCTTTCATCAAGAAGATAGTTTTTGTACTATGTATTGAGATAGATAGACTTGTAATAGGGTGTTGAGATTAGTTTATAATTCGTTTTGTTCTCAGTAATTTTCGAGTTGTAATCTTTAACACCTGTATTTTGTCACAAAATTGCCAAAAGAAAAGATTGTTAGGATCATGTTCGTAAAGTCTTATGTAATCTAAACCTAATTCCATGGTCATCAAGTTTCAAAGATCAAAATCTGTTAGTTTCAAAGAAGGGAGGAGACAAAGCTTATGAATGTTGCTCAAGTAGGGTCCGATAAATGACTCAAACTATCTTTGCAAAACACATTTAAAGTTTAGAAAAATATTTTCAATAAGAAAACCGTAGGAGTCCTTTTTGGATATTCCCAATTCCATTTATAACACTAATCATCTTAAGTCTAATGAATTAAACTAAGGGTTATTAGGTCCCTACAATCATTACCTCTGTCTTCAGCTTGAAAGTATAGTCGGAGAACACTTCTAGAGTTTACACCAAGGGTAAGCCTTTTTGAGCTAGGAAAGACTCAAACCTTTCTAGAGTGCTTTAAGAACAACCCTAGATTCCTAAGTCCAAAAACACGAACCATCTTGATTCTTCCATTCAACCTCACACAATGAAGAAAAATGTCTTTCTTGGTGTCAACCAAAATCCACTTGGAGAAGTGTGCATTCTGAGAGACTTGGGTGTGAAGCCTTGAAGATTGCTCGAGTCCTAAACTATCCATTGCAGTGGAGGCATTCAAGTGAAGCTATCTATAACATCGAAGAGGGACTGTCAGTGGAGAGATCTATTGAAGAAAAGGAGCATCTGACCATGGGAAGTGGTTGAGATATAAGTCTTGAGCACTTGTAGTTTGACTTTGGGATAATGGATTAGGCTTTGGTGAACCTCGAGCGGTTCCCCAATAAGGGTTTCTGAGTCAAAAATTGCTTGTGTCTCTTTATTATTTTATTTCCTTATACACTTGCAATTGATCCACATACGCGTGTTGTTCCGGGTGGGGGAGATATGGGGTGAATCTTCCCTCACATCATACACGTGGATTGCACGACACTACCTAGAGGGGGTGAATAGGTTTTCAAACTTTATTCTTGGACAAACACCAATTTAAACCTATTAGTACCTCAATTACCTCCTCACAAAGATTGTTCAATTAATAGTGAGAACCCCTTATTCAACCACGAAGACCCCTTGAACCCATGAAGATTAGTTTATTGATTTTATCAGTTAATCACTCAACACTCAATCTCTCACAGGGATCCTAACCAAAGACCCAAACCCTTGATATGCAACTATGGATTCAATCAATCATTCAATCAAACATATAGTGCGCGTGTGTGCTCAAATTTCAAATGTACATAAAAATAACAAAGATTAACACATGCAATTTGTTGACGTGGAAATCCTTCTCGGGAAAAACCATAGTGAACCTCTCTAGGATTCACCAAAAGCCTAATCCACTACTCCAAAGTCAGCTTACAAGAACTCGAGTCTTATACCTCAACAAATACTATAGTTAGACACTCCTTTCCTTCAATAAACCTCTCCACTTGATACACCCACCAATGTCTTGGATATATATTCATTTGGATTCTCCACTGCAATGGATCCTTTAGATCTCGAGCGATCTTCTCCTCAATGATCTTCGGTATACACACTTGCAATGGGTTTGGTCTTCGACCAAACAGGCTCTTGTTCTCCAAAGTATAAAGTTTGACAGGAATCACAATATTGTGGTATGATCTCTAAGGTTTAAGAGGCAGGAATTTAGCTCACAAAGGAGAAACCCTAGGTTGGGAAAGGCTCCCTCTATTTATAGGCTCGGAATAATGTTTGTATTGGAGGCTAAGAAAACACAAATTCATGACCGACCACTCTAGTAGTGGGAGGGCGGTGTTCACTAGAATGAAAAAATAATTCCAAACTTACCTAGGAGAGTAGGACTGCTCGAGCGGCCAGAGGTCGAGCCCTACTGTTCCTCCATTCTGCCTTTGCCTGATTTTTCCCTAAGTCATTAAAGGATCGTTCATTCGAAGGTAAGCAAACGTATGTAGGTCCCTACTAGTTTTATAAGCCTAAAACCAAGAAAAAAAACTTGTCCTTTTGAACACTAAAGGGCATTGCTCAAGAGGGGTCTGATGATGGCTGAAATCTATGTTTTCAAAATACACAAAAGTTTAGAAAAACTCTTCTTTGAAGAACACCTAGGAGCCATACTTGGAATTACCGATTCTATTTTAACGCTAATCCTCCTAAGTCTATTAAACCAAGGGATTATCTTAGATCTCTAGGTCATTACCTTATCTTGTGCAATAAGGTGCATACAGAGTGTTGTTGATGTAGCTTTGATGCATGATCTCCTCCCTTCAAATAACGCTATTGGATCTTCATCGTTGAAGCATCACCATGGAACATGTTGATATTTATAAAGACTTAATGAAATTAGACAATTACAAAACATGATCTAACAATCTCCCCCTTTGGCAATTTTGTGACAAAATACACAAGTAAGAAATTAAAATTACAACCGACAAACCATTCAACAAAATGAATTGTAAACAAATCTCAACACTAGTGTATAAGTCCCTCATCTCTAAGTACAAGGACTATCTTCTATATGTAGCTTTGAAGACCATAGTCCTTCACATCACCACTAAACCAATACCTTGTGAAAAGCATAATATGTATGAAAAACATAACATAATCATAGTATGGAAATCACCAAGATAAGCATAGAGAATATTCATGTTCTCATCATGCAAGTGTAAATATGGAACATATGTAAGAACTACCTCACTCAATGTGCTTGAGATCCTTTACACAACTTGTTCTCCCCTATAGTTGGTGTTCACAAGTAAAATAATAAGTGAAAAATAGGTGACTTCATGCCTAGTTTGTAAATGTACTCCCCTTGAGTATCAGAACAAACTTCCCCTTACTCTATTCACATGCAACTCACCTATGCTAGTTAAGAGAATATCTCCCTGAATTCTCCCATATGTACCCAAAATATTCTCTCCCTTTTTGTCTCAAAGCAATCCAATGACATATCATAACTAGCAGGGTAAAAAATCAAGTCATCCCAACATATTCTTTCCTATTTGTCACAAAATGTCAATCAAGGGACAAATCATAGCAAATGACATAGAATCATGGTATAACAAGAGGGTATAAATACAAGCCAACTAGCTAAAATAGGCATGCAAAGCAAGGAAAGGACAAAAAAGACATATAACTCAAAGTCTAACTGAATAAAGCATCAACGAACAAGGACTTAGACTATGTCAAAACAAACAAAAAATAGGAAAACATGCAAAAGTCAATAAGAAGGAAAAGTTAACAAGAAAAAGATAAAGTACTTTAAATACATACAATGAATAAATAACTCTCATAAACTCCCATATGGTCCTATACTAAAGTCTCCTAAGCACCGTCTCCACCATCCTATGATTGTATCTCTAGCTCATCATTATCATCAATGAAGTCGATATTCTGAATTATCTGCCTAACACACTTGAGCTCCCTCTGCATGGCTCTTTGACCTCTTGAAAGGTTCATTTGTTTGCCCTCAAGAGAATCTAGCCGAAGTGCAATGAACTGTGCTACATGTCTACACTGGACTGAACATGAAAAATGTTGGTATGAACCTTACCTAATGCAGTCATGATAGCAGTCCACTAGTCAAGTGAAGGTGCCTAAGGAGTCCTAGGTGGTGGTGCATGTGAGGTGCTAGCTCATGTGCGCCTCAGTTGTGGTGTACAACTCGATATTCTAGGTTCAGTAGTAGTAGAATGAATCTCAGCCTCCATCTCATCGTCCTTTACCTCTACCTCCATGTGGTCAAAGAGTCTCACTCTGTCTCAGCGACTCCTTCCAAAAAGGTGTATTTGGTCTTAGTATTTAATCAGTCTCTAAAGCCATCACACCCTTATCCAGACAAATTTGGGTGATAAAGATCCAAAAGTTAGGCTATCACTAATCCTACCCTTATCAAAGGCTCTCCAAATGACTCTAAATATAACCCTGGCAAACCAATCTCCACACCCATCCCAATAACATGTAAAAGGTAAGCTCATGGTGTAGGGAAGGTAGACACGTGAGTCTTCGGGTCAATATTGTAATTGATTATCAAATTAATAATCTGCTACTCCCTATTCAAGTTCTTGTGGTACCATTTTTGTCGGTTCCATCCATCAGGATAAGGAGGCACCATATAGCACGGATGCAACATCGTGGAGCTTGGATATATCATTCTTGGATCTATGATGATATGAATCACATGCTACGTAGGGTAGGTGTAGGGTGGTGGCAATCAAGTTAGTGGAGAACTCAAACAACAAACATCGAACGTATGTCTGAAAGTTCTCACTGTCCTCAGTGGTGTTCCTAATTTGTGTATAGAACTACCTCACTATATCTACATTTGTTGGCATACGAGTCGCAAATATCTCAATCAACCTCGTGACTCAAAGTTCAAAGAAATAGTAGTGTTACTTACCCCAGTGAAATTCACGTTGTTGGCTGCATGTACCTTTGCCTATTTTTCAGGTCTTGGTGGCTTTTTCCCAAAAATAATTGTTGAAATAGTGCAAATATGAATGATAATCACGAATCAAAATTGAAATGCACTAAAACTCACTCAATAACTTGTTATAGCTCAAGGGAATGTTATCGGTGTGCACTTGGAGAGATGGGCTCGTGTTAGAAGTGAAAAAAAATGAAGTGGAATTGTCAAAAATCTTGTCTTTAAGCCTATTGGACAAAAAATTGATACATGTTGCTCAAGCGGTGTCGAGGGTCACTTGATAGGTCCTTGAATTATCCAAAATTTCTTCAATTGTCCAGCCCATTTTCCCATCTCCAATCATTCAATTGAGCCTCAAAATGCATGCATGGATTATGTACAACTTAAATGCAACTAAATGCACACACGTGAATGAAATTGGATATAAATATAATGTAATTTCAAATTACAAATTAAAATGCACGATATCTTTTATCATGAAAATCACATATGTTCACATTTTAATGGTTCCATCCAAATTTCATCATCTCATAATTACTCTAAGGTTTATTGAAGAACATAGAACTCAATTTCATGCATCTTAGAGTAATGTCCCCTCACTTTTTTTCAATTCCACTCACACGTGTTCAAATTTTGTTCAACTTTGACAAATTCAAATTTAAAGTGTGTGAAACCAAACTCTGACGTCATTAGGATTCTGTTTAGTTCAAATCAATAATGAAGCTCTACATGAAATCCTAATGCATCGTCTAAATGAATACATGATCGGTTTGTCAATGTCCTAATCATTTTTATTTAGACAACTCTCCATATCTTTTATCCCTTCTCCTCTTATGGCTTCAATTAGCACGATTGTGAATTCCGTACTTCATAAATATCCTTCTAAACATGTTTTGCATGAGCTCTTTGAGTTTTAAAATTCAGTACTCTCAATAATTCAAGTGCAAAAATTCAGTAGTGAATATTTTATGCCTCACCTTTTAAAGATTGGCCACATTGGGCACTTTTCTCACATTTGGCTCTTTGACATCTTTTAAGGGATTGAGGCTTTACTAACCTTTAGTCATGTGTTCACTTATCACCAAAACTTAGAGTAACTTATGGTCATTAATCGTTTACACTAACAAGATTTGTAAGTATGACGGTGAATTGTTGGCATGTACTTGGTTTTCGAATTTTTCAAAGGAAACACTATCCAGGCACGCTAGGGTGAAAGAGACTTTGGTTCATGGATCTTGCACTAAGATTTATGACCACTAAGTTCTCTATCCCCTAATATGACTCATAGCAATGTACATTCCAACTTTGATTCAAAGATGGAATCATTATAAAGCAAACTAAAATGTGAATTACCATGATCAATAACAAATAAAAATAAACAAAAGAAAATATTTTTAGCCTTTTATTTTTCCAATATTTTTTGAATTTTTCATATATCATATATACAGAAAATATGTGCAAACATGCAATAAACAAAGGAAAAATAGATCAATTGATCATAAATTAGAAAGTCAAACTTAACATCAAAACTCTTTTGGGTTATTAAATTTATTTTGTTTTTGATTTTTCAAAATTTTAATTTTTTTGGTTTTTCTCATAAGAAAACAAATCAAAATATATACAATGTACGACCCTAGGGTGTTTGATGCAATGCATGAATGAGACACCTAGGTCCATACTACTCACCTCGCCTACTTCTTAGGTGACTTGACCTTATTGGAAGCACTCGAGGCATCAAACTTGGTTGAGACACTGAGCCTCTCAAAATCCTCCCTAGTCACCTACATTTGTTTTTACTTCCAAAAACTCGAGTTTGGTCGGGGAATGGGCAAATGACTAACTTTCTTCTCTCCAGAAGTGTGTAGATCAATCTTGATCTTGGGAATAGGAGCTTTGTGCACTCTAGCATGTGAGCCTTTTGATGATGATGCATGGGTATGCGTAGACTCACTTGAACTTTCCAAAAGCTTAGACTAAATCATAACTTGGTCATTTGAAGCCTTAGATTGGTTTGCTAGATGCTTGAATTTCTTATTTAAGATTTCCCTATAAGGAATGCAATGTCCACTATAATAACCATATTCACCACAAGGACAACACACAAGTGATTTGGTTTGGGTTTCTTTATAAACCTTATTCCTTAAGTGCCTATCCTTACCATTCTTTGTCTTTTGAAGACTTATGTTCACTCGTGAGGGTGATGGGTTGGGATTACCCTTCATAAACACTGTCTTGTATAAAGTGGGGGTGGTGTTCTCATTTGTGTAGCCTAAGCTTCTTTTGTCACCCACACTCTTCCCTATAGAGAACATTTTATCCATTTTTTTGGTGCTAAGGGAAAAGCCTCTTCGAGAGTTCTTATGATTCATGAAGGTCTCTGTAAAGTTTAATTAGTTTGTAATGAAGACCCTTCTTTACAATCCCTTTGTCCTCACTCTCAAGAAATCTCACTTGGTCTTGGAGGGACTTCTTCTCCTCCTCAAGCCCACAAATATGAGCCTTGGACTTTCCCACATGGAGTGCTTTCGTATTATCTTCACTTGATTTGAGCCTTGTGCTCAATGAAAGCAACTTCTTCTTTTGTTTGAGACACTCCTAATATAATGATTGTATGCAACTTGGAGGTCCTCAACACTCTCAGTCTCATCGTCACTGGTAGAGACTTCAATAACTAAGTCATCTACCTTCATGGTAGGACTTGACTCAACTTCAACACTTGAAGTTTCTCTTTTATTTGTGGGGTGGGGGGGGGGGGGGGGGGGAGGCATGTGAACCAACAAATGCTATGAAATTCACTTCATCAATTTGAGAAGATGAGTCATCACTCAATGTGGACTCACTTTTACTCTCACTCCCTTTAGCCTTTAAGGCTCTCCTCTTTTCTTTGGGCATGTACTTCTTGTTTTCACATTGACATTCAATAACCACATGTCCAAAACCATGACATTTGTAGCATTGGAGACCTTGCACTTTTTCTTAACCTCTTGTCGAGAAGATTTGCCCCCTCTCTCTTCCCTCTTTAGGAGTTTTAGGTCTACTTGGCTTTCCTTTTGACCTTGAGGACTCGACACCATTAGCCTGGAAGTATCTTTTAAATTTTTGTGCTAGATAGGCTATGTCCTCTTCTCCTAAACGTGCTAACTCAGATTTACCTGCATCTTCTTTCGTTGATCAAAAAGCTACATCCTTCACTTTCTTGGGTGGAAGAAGGTTCATCTCGAAAGTCAATATTGACCCAACCAGGTCATCTACTGACACCAACTATATGTTAACGATTGTCTCTAAGGACGCCACCTTTGCATGAAACCTCTCTGAAAGAGATCCCAAGTAAAACCCTTTAAAGGATGCGTCATCAACCTTGGTACATAAGGAAAAAGATGAATTTACCATATCGCAGAAT